>OY282558.1:48305388-50705388 GCA_958295665.1 Tipula vernalis | reverse complement strand
ACAATGTTTCAAAACTGCGCAGTTTTGCCCCTCCCACATGATCAAGTAGACTTGCAACGATTGACTTGTGCAGTTAAATTTGCACAGTTAAACGTTACGTCTAGGGCCAGCCTTATACAGTGACATGAAGCAAAAATGTCCCTTTGCAAATATTTGCAAAGCATCCATGTGGAAACCAATAGTAAAGTTTTTTTTCGGATTGGAATTTACCACAAAAGAATTAGTATATTTCTAATCATCTGGAAAATCTCAGAAACATACTCTCTAAAACTCCCAAAAATAACGAATTATCCGTAAATTTGTAAAACCATAGAAACTCAATCCCACGAGCGATGAATGAATACTTAATTCAAAATTTTATTTTCAGATTTATATGTATATTGCAATATGTAAACCGGTTAGATCACGCAACACAAAAATAAGGATCAAAAGCAAAATTCAAATAAATTAAAGAATCTCGGAAAATGTCGAAAAATCTGAGAAATTTAGAATAAACTCAAATATTTTCGGTTTTACCCCAGGAAATTTTTTTTACAATAGTATTTTAAAATCTGATTATTAAAGAACATTTTCGAAAAGAATAAAATCTAAATAGAAATTTCGAAAAATTCCGAAATATCGTGAAACCATTCGGATCTCTCAAATACTAGTCCCGAATAATTTCGTAAATATCGAATAATATTTGTTTATCTTATTCTTACTTTAGAAATCATTAATTTACGAAATTTTCATGATTATTTGAGTATCTTGATATAGTCGAATCTTGTTCGGTAATTCTCGAGATTCTTACAGCTAATTCTTCTAAAAGCCTTTAAGATTCTCGAAAATTATCGAACAAGACTCGACTGTATCAACATACTCGAATAATCATGAAAATCTCGTAAATTAATGATTTCTAAAGATCTGAAAATCTCGGAAAACTTAATCAAATATTCGAAAATTGATTTTCTATTTGAGTTAGGCTTGAATATCTATTTAGGCGTTGAGTAAGCAATTGAGAAAGGCTTGAGTGTCAATAAATGAAACTAAGGCTCGATCTGCTCGAACTTTCGTCGACTTGGAGCTGGTTGAAGAAATTGACTCGTGGTCAACCGAATTGAGATTTAGGAAATTATTATTTTTTTCAGAATTGATTGAAATATTTGGGGAAGAGTGTAGGTGAATATTTTGACCTTCCTATGACCATCAAATTCACCAAATTTTTTCCGTGCGCTGTTCGATTACGTCAGTGTAAGATTCTTATTTTGTTTCTTGGGCCACCTACCTAATTGATATAATATTATTGTAGTCTACTGTGAGGCCGAATTTGGAGAAATACGTCAGGTCGCAATACGTAAAATGTTTTGCCCAAACCATAAAAATTATTCTAAACCACTTGACGTAATTACTTTTAACAATTTGTTATTGCACACATGAATAAAGTATGATAAGGCAAATCAACTAACAAACCAAATGATAAGCAATTTTCCAACAAATCAATTTCGATTCAATAACAATAATTTACCAACATAACACTGAAATTAAATTATTGACTAAGTCTTTGGTCCGCCGTCTAAATTCTAAGCAAATTCTCTGATATTTTAAAACATACAAATAAATTTGTAAAAGTTATTATCTTGTGTAATCTTTCGGGCTGATATATTCACTAAAAACTAAGAAGGAATATCATAATTTAAGAACTCATTGAAGGGAACTCATACCAACAAGAAATTTGTCATACAAAACTCAGTGAATTTGTATAGTATGTGCGCGATCCAGCTAAAAATGTGATCGGAGCTGTGAAAAATGTTTCTTTTTAAATTCAGCATAACATTTTTTGTTCAATGATTATCTACAGAAAGTCTAGACGCTTATTTTAAACCTCGTTCTACGATAAACATCTAATCAAATTAATTTTATGTACTATTTATATATGCTTGTATGACACAGAACGACAAATTGCTAATTCGTTCGTTGGATACAAAATAATATTAAATTACATATTCATATGAGCTAATATTCCAAGTGTGTCCTGTTTCAACAAACCAAAAAAAAAACAAACTAAGGAAATTTTTGTTCTCCGATCCAAGGACATAAATTCACAAGTGGAGTATTGATTTTCTTGGTGATATCTTTCCACATTTTTTCTTTTTTATTATTACATTTATGTATGTATATTTATGTATACATATTCTATTTCGCTTTATAAATATTAAGAAGATAAAATTGGGAAAAATTGGATTTTTTATGTAGACTTGTATAAACGCTGTTGCTAGGCGATTTCAATTTAATTTAATGTAGAATTTAATTTTTCTGTAGGTCATGATTCAAGAATTTGGATTTTCGTCATACCTAACCCCTCCAGAGCAAATAAATCTCTAAATTTAATTTAATTTAATATGGTTTGATATTTTTGTAATATTTATGTATTCCCATGTGTATTCTTTGACCAGCCTAGCCTAGTCATGTTTTCTGTTAAAACATTAGATTTCTCTATCTAAAGGTCACACCACCAATGAATAATCTTCTTTTCTTTGAATGTATTTAATTCATATAAATTATCAGTACATGCTTTATATAAAATCAACCCAAGCCGTATACTCCCTTTTAACACATTAAAAAATGATAAAAACAAATCCAAATTTAAATGAATCACGACAGGCAATACAGCATTTGTAATTAATAACTATTTTCATAAAACGGAATTTACCTGATGAATCCTAATTAAAAATATTCTTTGTCAAGTTTTCTATTTCAAGTTCAGCACAAAATTATAAAACACTTGCATTTTTAATATAACCAATGAGTAATGCCTTAGGAAGTTGTACATAAGATTAAAAGAAATATTTTCTGTTTCTAATTTATAATAATTGTACTCGTTATAAAAAATGTTATCGAAAGATTATGCAGGTATTTTGAGTCGTTACATAAAACTATATACTCAGGTTTATTTGTACATTCTCGATAAATCGATTGATACCAAATAAATTGAATGGAACTTAATAATAATGCGGCTTACGTCATAAGATAAAATAGCGCATGCCTATTTGTTGTTCCCTTTACGAAATGACCTGATTGATATAAGTAGGAGTGTTTCTTAATAAAAATACGTCTATCATAATGGCATGGTTTTATATTTCTCAGATATACTTACTTATATTCAACATTTTTTGATGAGCCCTTATATATTTATACATTTATATGAATTTAGAATATTCCGACTTAAATCACATCAATCACAATCCAAAAATAAACCAAATACACCCAATTTTTGTATATACAGAAGTACAATGTTGTATTTAAAAGGTTAATGCTCTAACACAACTGAGGTACACAGATAAGTTAAAGTCAGATTGGAACATCAAGTTTCAATTTCTGTAAATCTGTGAACAGTGTTAAGACTCTTAGAAGTAATTGAAAAATATTTTGTAACCCGATACTTGTTGAATCCCGAGCTGATAAGAGATTGATAAATTTGTGTAAATTTTTCAAAGAATACAAGTTGGTATATTTCATTCCATGTTACTAATAAAAGTTTGATGATCCTGATTGAATAAACAATTAAAATGTTTAGTTAATAATATAAATTACGAATTTTTTTGAAATTAAATGAATTCTAAAATAATCTCAAGACATTATAAAATTAGTCATTAAATAATTTTTTTTTAAAAATTTAATAAACGGACAAATGCTGATATTAATGTCGATTTCGATTGATGTAAAAAATCGTCTATTTTATTTGAAATGTCAGTCTGTTCTTTTTGGACCATAAAATTCAAGTAAATTTGAAATGGTAAAAATAAATTGTCATAAATTTTCTACTGAAGCGACGTATTTTACTAGAAAGTCACCGGTGACTTTTTTCACCACCAGTGTCTTCTACCAACTCAAAAAGAGAATTTCTTGTTTGACCAATTTTGAGGTATAAAAATAGACTCCGGGAATTCCAGTCAGAAACATTTCAGTCAAAAAACGAGAGGCGTTTCAGTCAAAAATTAAAATGCAACTCAGTCAAAATAGTTTTATACCGAAATGCCTTTTCAGATGGAAGTTCAATCAAACAACTAAAAAGGCATTCAAGTCAAAATTTTTTGACTGGATTCTTTTTGAATTTCTAACTGAAATACCTTTTGGAAAGGAGATGCAGTCAAACAACTAAAAAGGAATTCCAGGCAAAGTTGTACTCCGGGAATTCAGTCAAAACAATTCAGTCAAAAAACGAAAGGTGTTTCAGTCATAAAATTTCCCATACAAATATTCCCACACTAAAACTCCATTTAAAAAGGAACTTCAGTCCAAAAAAATGGTATTTCGGTCAGAAAATAGTTTGACTGAAATGCTCTTTGTGTATTTAGACTAAACAACCTTCTTATGCATTTTGGTGGTAAATTTTTGGGCTGGAATACCTTTTAGTTGGTTTGTTTTTTTTTGACTGAAATGCCTTCAAAATCCTATACATCGGCTCCCAAATTATGTTTAGTCTGAAATACCTTTTCATGAGGTAGTTCAATCAAAAAACTGAAAAGGCATTCAAGTCAAAACTTTTTTGGCAGAGACTCCTTTTTTGAAAATGAAATTCAGTCAAACATTTATAAAAAGGAATCCCAGGCAAAATTGTTATAAAAAGAAGAATACATACATGAAAATTAAATCTTCCTTTTCCAGAATTTTTGGAAATGGAAGCAAAACCTACCAAAGGTATTCCAGTCCAAAAATTTGTGACTGAAGTACCTTTCAAGAAAGTTGATCAGTACAAATAAAGAATTTCAGTCAAACTGTTTTCTGAGTTCTGACCGAAACACTTTTTTATTTTTCAAAAAAAATTTATGACTGAAACTCCTTTCGTTTATTGACTGAATTGTTTTTGACTGCATTCCCGAAGAACAATTTTACCTGGAATTCCTTTTTAGTTGTTTGATTGAATCTCCTATTCAAAAGGTATTTCAGTCACAAATCCAAATAGAATTCCAGTCAAAAATGTTGACTTGATTGCTTTTTAGTTTTTTATTAAACTTCCTTCTGAAGAGACATTTCAGTCTAAAACTATTTTGACTTTAATTTTTGACTGAAACGAAACTCCTTTCTTTTTTTGACTAAACTGCTTTTAACTGGGGCCCCGGAGCCAACGTGTAGGTCTAAGAAGATATTTCAGTCAAAAAAACGAACCAAACAAAAGGTAGTCCAAACAAACGGTGTCAAAGCAACATTTGACGCCAAGGACGGTAATGTTTTGCGTTTGGTGCGATCGGAAGGGAATCGTGTATCATAAAGTGATACAACAAGGTCAAACAATTGATCCTGTTCTCTACTGTTAACAGTGCGCCAGAAGCGGCCATAATTAATCAACGGTGTTCCATCAAGACAACACCAGACCACACATATTTGAAGACGAGAAAGCTTAGTTGGGAAATTTTAATGCATACACCGTATAGTCCTGATCTTACACCATCAGACAATCATTTGTTTCGTTCATTATAGAACTCTTAGTGGTGTTCAAATATACTTCAAAAAAGACCTACCTTGTTCAGTTTTCCATAATGATTTAACCAGAAAAAAAGGCAACAAGTTGTTTACCAAACTGGTACATAATGTTTAGTTTAATAAAGTTATAAAACAAACAAAAATGGTCCTTTGAAATTTGAATAAAAAAGGCGGAAACTTTTTAGACCATCCAAATATAACACGAGACGACGTAAAACAACTAAAAAATCGATTTTTCTGATTCTGAAAAGGACATCTTCTTCCTTTGTAATTGCTAACTAACAAAGGATTTTAATTGTCAAATACAGATGGTTTAAATTAGTTTATTTTTAATTTGGTTTACTTTATTGTGCAGTTATTTCACAAAAGGAATTTTTGCTATTTGTATTTTAATCGATTTTATGGTTTGAAAACTATCAAAAATAATGTGACGAATTTATTAGATTTCTGGTTTTATTAACTAAAAAACTTGTTTGGTTAATATTTCCAGGTGTAAGCTCTAATATTGGGATTGAATTGGAAAAATTTTAAAATACTTTTAGGCAGTAAGTAAGTCTGGTAAGGTATGCACTCTTAGACTTATCTTTTTTATGTATTTCACTCCATTATCTAGTCAAAATGTGTGGCATTTCGCCTTGTCTGACACTAGTTTTTTAACAACGACTAATCTAATTTGACCAGTTTGCGTTGTGAGTTGTAAGTGAAAACACCAAGACGTAATTTACCCAACCCCAGATTTTATCGAATTCCTTTTTAATACTTAAATAATTAAACAGTTAAATATCAAATAGGGCAGATATATTGTTGTTAAGAAAGTGAACAGATATAAAGAATATTATTACAAAAATAACATCGATTCGATCAAGTTAAAACTGGATTTTACGAAATCATTTATTAAGGGAAAAAAAATTTTAAAATTTTCTTCTTGTTAGTCAAGATTGCGATTCGAATTGTGATGGAATGCTTAATTCGACATATTCACTTTACTTGCAAAGTTAATCTAAAAGTGGTCAGGTTTGATGTTCGCAATTTTAAAATGTCCGTGGGATCTGAGTTAAATTGCTGTTCTTTTTACCCAGCCAAGCAGTATTACTGGTTTATGTAACAGATCAAACTTTAAAATCCTTTGCATGTAAGGCATGTACATAGGTTCTTTCCGAACTCGTTTGTTAATTTATAGTTTACCAAACTAATTTTCTCTATTGATTTAGCGAACTTTGAGATAAATTTCGCACATAGATATATTTTTCAATGTGTCGCTATGTCACTAGTTTCACATATAAGTACATTCACACAATGCAATCGGATTTATAAACAATAGAACGAGTTCTTCTACTTATCATATTTTTAAAAAGACTAAGTTTATTCATTACACTTTCGTGAATTATTGATAATCTATTTAAGTACCATTGGTATAAAGTTCTCATTGAGTGAGTGTAAATCTCCGAGAAACTTATAGTTTTGTCCATTCTTAAAAGGAGAATTTTGGGTTGACTGATGAACTGCAGTTTGCAGATCTCAATGAATAAGCACCTCGCCAAGATATTGGTCTCGCGTTTTATGAGCAGTTGAAAGGTACGTGCGAACAGTGACAATAACCGATCGATTCACCCAAAAATTTATAACATTCAGGTTGCACCAAAGTTCCATTTAGGTTAGTTTGATACATCAACCACTGGAGGTTTGCATGAAATATGGTGACAATAAAGTATGGCCTTCAACATACGTCAGCCCCAGTTCAGTGGTATATATAGTATATAATTGTGCCAAATACAGGATTTTCGACATGTGCGCAGTAGGATGTGCATTGTAATTTTTTCGCAAGAACACACCGCACACTCGTTTTACAAGCATCACAGTAAATAAAAAATCAAATGGTTTCAAAGGCGACTTGTGCTTCTTTGGCCAAGTACACGTTTCCCAAGGAAATCGTTTATTAAATTGTTCCCTTTCGAGTAATTCCAGCGGAGACGAGTGGAGGCGATTAATTAGCTTTAACTTCTCGGGATTACCCTTTAACACACGGTCTCCGACAATCCTAAATATTTTACCAATTTCATAAAAAGGGGTTCTTCGTTCTTCGAAAGATTTATTGTCAGTGCTTTAAACCAGTTATTGACAAATTTACCAATTTAGTAGTTCAAGGTGATCTTAAATACTCGAGAAAATTGCCTGTAAATCGTAAAATAGATGAAGCTCTTGGCGTGAATTAGGTATGGGACCACTTTATTAAATCATTGATTTTAGAAAATTATTTTTTTATTTTCAAAATTGAATATTTGATATTTGTTATATCAACCCTAGTTCAGTCGGACAAAAGTGTTAAACAATATCATATTTTTTATTACCCAAACTTCACTTCGTTGTATTTTATGTCATGCCGGACAAAACAACCAAACTCAAAAAAATGATTTTAAACGGATCTTTATTTGGGCAACATCAAAATCAGTATTCAATCAAAAGCCAAATATTTTATTATCAAATATGTAATTATTTTGGCAAATAAAACAAAAAAAAACTTGATTTTTTTTTGATAAATGAGTGCGTTTTATGGCAAAACGTGATAAAAATATCACGATATTTTTTATCACTTTTGCCCGATTAAATACGACCAACAATACTTTTTTTGTAACTATGGAAGTATATTTTCTCTCATACTTTCCAACAGTTCCTACTCTGAGAAGGGGTTTACCAGTCGACCACTTAAACATTATATTTCTAGTAAATAATCCGCCAAAGATCGACTTTCAGAATTTTTGACGTTTTCGCCTCGTTCTAATTCTGCACTACAGCAACTTTGTAATAGTGCTTGTCTGAAGTCGAAATATTTAGTATCAGAATTACAACAAATAACGTTGACAATACAAATACATATTCACCGTTAAATAAATGCAAACTTGTTAAACCCTTTGAAACCTGTTTGTCCTATAACAAAGGCCAACAGAAAGATGCAGGAGAAATTATTCATTTTTATGGGAAATGTCAAAAGCCTTTTGTATTCATCTTTACCAACCCAAAAATACTCTGACTTTAAGTTTTAGTTTACGGTAATATTAGGCAACTTCTTTCTTAAAAGTTTCTAGAAAACTCGAAAGAAATTTAGAAAGAAATTTTCGACAAATTTTGAATACTTATTTAAGCAACTTCAGTTAATCTTCAACTATTTTGCTCGATTAACTAGGAATTAGCCATAGCAAGTCTTTACCAAAATAGAGAAAGAATTTACATAAATTTAGACAATGAACTACTTAAGTAGTACACCTGGACACACCAAATGTTTGAATTACTCATTCCCGTGACTCATTCTCCTTTCCCCCCATTCCGAATTACACCTAAATCCTCTAATAAACAAATATAAACAGCAACAGGTTATCTCACAGAAAAATTTCTAATCTCATATCAAATTTGGATCGTACCAATTTAGAGAATAAACAATAGTATTTTTTTTCCTAATCTATAGTCCTAAACCATCCCTCCAAAATAAATAATGAATCATCCCAAAAATTCAAAGGAATTCTATTTAAACAATCAACAAGTACTAGTGAATCATCCTCTTATACTCAACACATTGCGCAATTGTTAGCACATCACAGTGCTGTACCTATTTTTATACTCCAGCAGATATCACAAAAATAAAAAATCAATAAATTGATTGCAAAAACAAAAAAAAAATTAAAGCTACCTCCTTCACTATAAACCACACGAATTTTATGGACAACGTTACACACATGGACAACGTTCATCCATAATACAAAATTTCGATTGTCACGTCATTAATTTAATTGTTTTTATGACATAAAATGTTTTTACATAGGTACAAAGTAAATATAATTAGCAAATATTTTAATTAACCAGCTATTCAATAGAATATAATATAAATTTATAACTTTATTTATTTAGAAAAAAAAAATAAATAAATAACCCCACCCAATGGGTTCTTTTATGTTTGCATAATTTATTCGTTCGTTTTTGCGCTCGGAACAACAGCTAATCGCAAAACCTAAATTAGAAACCCTGATCTAATTTTATCTAGTTTACCTAAATATATTATTTTGTAAATTTTAATTTATATTGGTCTAGTATTCGTTATAAATGTAGTATGTACACCATATTTCAAGCAATTTGACATTCTAACAGATTATTTATTTAAGAAACGTGCAAGAGGGAGATCACAATAACACAAGTTTTCCCGATTGTGGAAATTTCATAACATTTTGAAACATGATTAATTTATTATAATTAAACGTGAAAAACTTACCACAATAGCCATACACATTGAATTAAATTACTTTGTTGTTATTTGTACTGTATTTCAACGGATTCGACAATGAATTCCGCCGCTTTTTCACTTCAACTCCAACAAAAAAAAAAAATTAAATAAAACAAAAACGACAAAATTTTATATTTACTTAGACGAGCGAGAGAGAGAGAACGAAAAAATTGCAAGACAAAGATAGAATCGAAAATTTTTGTAGCACACGATTTTTTTTTTATCTTTTTTTTTTTAATAATTTTAATTTGTATAATATTTTCTTTTCAGCACATAAAATTATTCTTTTTAATTTTCTAAATTAATAAAAACACACATAAATTTTTCACAAAATTTTCAAATCAAACCAATTGAACTAGAATTGAAAAGGGAAAAAATATTTTATTTTTTTTTTTATTTTTAATTTAGAAAGAGAACCTCCTCTAATACACAAAAAATTCACTTTTCTCACTCCACACAGAATAGAATTGAATAGACACACACGGAACACGATGGAACAAGAAAATTAAGAATTTTACAACACTTAATTCACTTTCTTTGTAAATAAATATAAATAATAACAAACAAAAAAAAAATAGATTTTTAATTAAATACACAAGTTATTTAATTAAAAAACATTAAACTATAAATATTAAATATTTTAATTTTTTTTTTCGAGCGAATTACTTTAAATCAGCTTGCTTCTTTGGAATAAATTCATCGACTGATTTTTTCACGACTGAAAAACTGTTCGATTTATATTTCAAAATGGCGATTAGTTTTTTTTTTGTTGCTCTTTCATTTTTTTTTTTTACTTTTAATCGACCAGTGTTTTCAAAACTTTTGAAATTTAATACGAAAATGGTGGTTGGTTTTTGATAAATGTTGAAAGAAAATTCGGAAAATTCAAAATACAGAATATGAATTATATAAATACGTATGTAATATTAATATGTTGAATGAATCGTGATTTTTAGTATAAAAAAAATTATAACAGTTACTATGACGTCAATAGAATAATGACGTAATTTATAATCAACACGCGAGCAGAGCATAACAAATCAGTGGTGTTATGTTTTTTTATTTTATTGCAGATGTGGGGGACGTTTTTCAAGGTAATTCAAAACGACAATTTTTAGCAATGCTAATTGCATTCTCAAGGTAAACAACTATAATAATATGTAATAATTTCAGTTTGTTGTTGTACAAAGTTTCTACTGCATGCACGTGGAGTTAATATTATGGAAAATCAATAGAGAAAATATTACTTTGGAAACTTTGTGTGCATAAATACAAGGGAATCGTTTTTTGCCATTGCAATTTTGTAATATGGGTTTAGAATTTATTATAGCAGCATGAAGATAATCCAGTACAATATCAAATTGCGTTTCTCTGAGGATTTTAGAGAAGTCAGGCGAAATGTTGGGTTTGGAAATTTTACTGTGGAGACTTAAAGGATTTCGCACATCGAGAAATATTCAGATACAACATTATTTCCTTATAGGGAATTACTTAGCAAGAACCTTACATTTCAGGAAGAAATTCTGAAACCGATCACGGAACTACATCAACCAAGGAAACGGAGCATCGAAAGGTTCGGGTTCAGAGAAAGAGCTCAATTTTCAGCTCAAGTCCGTCCTGTACTTCGTAAAAATTTTCGGATTGATTCAAAGAAACCAGAACAAATATGAGCTCTTCACCTCTAATTAGGTGTTTCCAATATTAAAACTACACTCAGATTGGTTTCGAAACTAAATGAAATTTCACCCACACAATAGTAAAGTTATAGTGGGAAACAATATGCGTTAATATAACCCAATTACTGATGAGTGAATTTACGTCAGCTGAAATATTCTTCGTTGCCTTCCTCCATAATTTACTATGGGTATAGTTATTATAATGAAGCATCGGAAAGGATAAATACAGATTGTGTGGGCAAATCAGACAATTTATTGACGATGATTAAATTTATTTTTCAGTCGCAACAATTTTATGCTGCAAACGGTATTGAGTCTTGTCATCAAAATTATTATTGAGAATACTTGAGACGTCATTAAAATGTTCTTAATTAGTTTTCGATTAGAATTAAATCCTTTTTGTCTAGCTTCGGCCTTTTTCCAACACGGTTTCACGTTTTTAGTCACCAAACAGTTCAAGAGTTAAAGCTGTGGCATTTTGATCACTGTAGTTAGTCATGTAGAAGAGCCTTGTGGTATTGGAAGTTTTTTCTCGGCTCAGGTAAATTTCTAGGGCAGTTGCCCAACTACCTCCTTATCTAGCCACTTAGTTAACGAACATTAACGTCGCGTGTTTTGCTTGCAATTAACTCAATTTGTGTAATTCGAGCAACGATTGCCGCCGCTATATCATAGTCTGACGAAATCTCAAACTACTAACTAGGAGTGCGGAAAACCAAAACCTATCTGGAGGAAAGAATAGCGGCTTTAAAGAAGTTATACAATAAGTACGTTGATAATGACAATAACATAAGAGAATTCCAACAACAGGAGATTACTCATATCTCTAATCTATACTAGCAACACGGAATCCGCAGCTGCGATCAAACCCATACATGACACAATAACCGAATGTCTATACGCCATAAAGAATACAGGCATTGACAAGCCAATTTTTTGAAATTTCTAGAAAATCGTTTCCAATCTTTGGAAGCAATCGGTACCAACGTATTAATACCAACGTACCCTATTCAACAAGTAAAGTTTCAACTAGAAGCGCTAAAACGGGTTTTTGTAACTGCCACACAACTAAGTAATATTTCCGTATGCTGTCAGAAAAATCACAAAACCGATTCATGTCCATGTTTCAAAGACCTGAGTATTTCCGGAAGAAATCAGATGGTCATGGTTCACAATTGTGTAGAAATTTAATCAGCCAAAACCATACGAAAACCAAAAGCAGCAGTAAAATGAGTTGTTCTAACATGAACATATCAGTATTCGACAAGGATGGTGGCTCAGTACTTTTAGCAAGTACAGAAAACTTACGGTGGTTTCTATATATTACGGGCACTAATCGATCGAGGCTCACATGCTACTTTTCACAAAAACTATGCTTGCCAAGGACAAGGGTTTTAACTGCAGTTTCCAGAATTTGGGCAACAAAAGGACTTTCCCATCAACAGATAGCAATAGACATGAGTTCAAGATTTTCATCGATCTTCAAGATACAAGCTATTGCTGTAGTTCTGACAACTATCACTAAACCACTTCCAGACCAGCCCTTATTTGGAAATAAAAACATTTCCACAATTAGCAATTTATGAAGCGCCAAGATATCCATTTGGTTCAAAACTCGTTCAAAACGATTTCTACGTGGATGATCTTCTATCCAGGGCAAACACAATAGCAGAGGCAGTAGCTGCGCAAAAGGAATTGCTAAACCTTGTTTCAGCTGGAGGTTTTAACCTCAGGAAATGGTGCAGCAACGAAAAGGCGATATTAGAAAAATTTCCCGAAAACCCGAGAGAAACTGGACTTCATACAACAGGATTTAATGATATAGTAAAAAGATCTTTACTCCACTTTAATTCTTCAACAAACATTTTTCAATTTAGAATATATTTGCCAGAAGGTAAAACGACAATATCCAAACGAACAATCTTATCAGAGGCATCAAAGCTTTTCGACCCGCTAGGATGGTTAGCGCCAGTGGTGATCCTTACAAAAATTCTTCTTCAAGATTTATTGAACTCCACATAAATCTTGCAAACAGATCTTTAAACTACAAAATGGAATTATCACAGTTAGAGAAAATTAGAATACACCGTTGGATAAACTACACAATAGACACATATTGATGGTTTCTGTGACGCCTTTAATCAAGTAAATGCTGCAGTGGTATACAGTAAAATAAACAATGAAATTACGTGAATTGCTGCCAAAACAAAGGTTGCACAAGTACAAAATTCGCCAAACTATACATGAGTGTATAACCTGTACCAGAACAACCAAATGGCATCGAATCTGGGGGGCTATTTGGGAATTCGATTCGAACGTGATCGAGTCTTCGATGTATTAGATTCCTATTTGAATTGAATCAGATTCATTCGTTTCTTATTTAAATCAAATATGAATCTTATACATCGAAGTCTCGATGACGTGTGGATCGAATTCCCAGCAAATAGCCCGCCAGTTAATAGGTATGTTACCAAAAGAACGAGTAAAATGATGCAGAAGAAAGTGATGGAAAGGCCGCTGTAATAAAATAACAAAGGGATACCCTTACATTTAAGTGACTTGTCAACATATGACGGTTCGTATCAAAAAGAGGGATCTATCTGAAAATATTCAGTGATTACGGCACAAATTTCGTTGGAGCAGACAAACAACTACAAAGACATGCAGAGCAACAGGAGGCGGTAATTAAGGGTAAAACAGTTCAGATGGGAAGTGAGTGTCATTTTGTACGCTGAGAAGTCCTCACTTTTAAGGGGTATGGAAAGCCGGAGTGAAGTCAACAAACCAACACCTGGGCAAAGTAGGAACTCGTACATTAACCTTTGAGGAGCTCTCAACACATCTGGCTCAAATAGAGGCATACTAGAACTCTATGCCACTAGCTCCTCTCTTAAACGACTCAGAATATAATGGGTTTTTAAGGCTGGCACACTTCTTTATAGAGATATTAAGTGTATCCACCAAACTCTGTCAAGGATTCTGGAAAAATAACCTAACCTCCAATTACGAGAACTAGTAATCCTCAAAGATGAACAATTACCTCCCACGCACTGGCCTAGATCTAGATGAAATTGTGCTAGGGAAAACAACCACGCAGGGAGACAATCCGCACTCCATGAAAAATACACTACCGCTGCCCGAAAGAACACCCAAGAATGCAGCCTTACAGGCAAGCAAAGAATGGATTAAGGTAAATCACCTTGCAATAGCTTTACTCTCAATTTGCTGCATACTAGGGCACGCACAAGTCAAGGTTACCCCATTTAGTCAGAAGGAGTAGCTAAGGGACGAGAAAAGTACAACCAATAACAACATTAGTAAATCATCTAATATAATAAATGCAGCCATCAACCTAAAGGAATTCACTTAAATTGATGGCAACAATTGAGACTACCGATTTGGAAAGGGAGCTAGAAATGATAAAGGAAAATGAAAGACTGCCAACATAAATGAATCATCATGACGTTCATCATTACACGATTTCCTACTTAACTAAAGGAATCCTGGTAGTCCTTTTCGCTATTTTATACCTTACATTTAAGGCGCAAAATCAGTTTTCAATTTCAGCATCCCTTCCTAGACCAAGGGCAGATAGTGAAGCGTAAACAGCAAGACTACTCCAAACACGTGTCACATGCAGCAACTAATTCCTTGCTGGACAAGGTATTATCAAAAGTTGTAATAGTTGTATAGTTCAATCAAAAAAATAATAAATGAAAGAAAACTTCATTCAATCCGGTAGTGGCCAGCAACCTACGCTACATAATATTAATACTCTAATGATACAATCAGATAAGATGTATGCAATTAGCAACACTTCCGAAGAAGAGTTCGCATATTTTCTTGACCATGTAGTCCTCAAAGTAGATGGGAGCAGGCAATTGAGCGTATTAATGGAAAAACGAACGGTAAATGCCCATCAATTACCAAAAACACCTAAACAAAGAGATGTTATCTTATTTGGTGATTTTAAATCTAAAAATAGTGTTTGAAATTGTTCACGCAATAATGCTGATGGCAACACTCTACATTAAATTTTAACTCAAACCTCCGGAATCTAGATTCTTTATCCGACAAGTTTCTCACACGTACCTCTCTTAAACCAAATTTTAATCCTTCTGCAATAAACATCATTCTCACGAATAATTCAAAAGTTATAAAATCTATGAACACATTAAACTTATTTCAATCTAATTTGCCGATAAAATTTAAACAAAACAAAATTTTGTCGGTCCTTTCGGAAAAATTCGCTGCCATTTTTTCTTTTTAGTTTCATAATAGGGCGAATTTTTTCGATATCGAAAAAAATCGAAATCGAAAAATTTCATAATAGGCAGGGGGATTCTAAAATATTTTAATACACAATTTGTAGGAAAAATATCCATCGCTATTTACCTAGAAGAAGACGAACTAAAATTAAGTGAAAATGAGGCTCAGCTAATGCACCGGGAGTAAGAAAATCTAATGAAGAGGTGTACGGCTAAATTATTTATTCTCAAAATTAACGTTTCCCTCAGATTTAGAAAATCGAAATTTAAAAATTGGTACTGGTCGACTTCATCCAATATTCTTTTAGATTCGACAAAAATTTCTTTACAAGAAAACGGTTTAAATTTTGCCTCATTTGTTAGATTCAATATAAACAAATACGTAAGAATAAATTTCAGTGAGAAATCTTCCTCTGTGGTTAACTAACCCTTCAATAGTATTTTAAAACGAAAAAAATAAAAAAATAATAATAATTTCTCTGAAAATTGGAGTATGCGGTCGTAAGTTGTTAAAAACAGTAAAATTGAATCAAATATGTTTGGTTTTTTCTGGGACAGAAATTTAATTTTTGTTAGCCATTTTAAGTTTTGTCTAATCCTAAAGGATAAACTGGATCAACCTGTAACAATTTTTTACCTTCTATATTCATAACTTAGCACCTCTTCATTAGATACTAAGCTGATGCCTCCATTTTTCTTTGGGAGGTTATACATATAATTTATGTAGTATGTGCTTGGTAATCCATCTGGATGCGGAAAAAAAACATAATTAACCAATACTGTGTAACATCCAAAATAATTAGTTAAATTCATTTTTAAATTCTTTATTTAATTTTAATTTTTATAATTAATTAATTAACTTAGTTGCTCTCTATTATAATCAATTGTTTTCTGTTATGTAATTCATTTGCTATTTTTTCTTTTAATTAATTATTTATTTATTAAATATTGTATATAATATAATTTTTTATTTCCTTAATATCTTTCATTTTAAATATTAATATGTATGCAAGTATGTATATAATTTATAATTAAAACTATATAGTTTCATTTTGTATTTTATTATTTTTAATTAATTTTTTATTAAAATAAATAAATATCCATTTTTTATTTTTAAGGCAAATTTGTATAATTAATTAATTTTTTTTATTAAATTTATATCATTTTTTTTTTTATAATTAACACAAAATAATAATAATTTATTTATATGTGTGCAATTCTTTAATTATTTAATTTTATAACAAATTAATATTTTTATGTTTTATTTATTTAATTTAAAATAACATTTTTAAATTTATTTTATTGCTCTCTAACCGGGGGGATCGGGAAATAATCAATCATTTTATAATACAAATGTATAATGTAATGTAATAAAATTTTGGCGTGTGTTGCTCATTTTTAATTAAAGTATTTATTTAAAAATTATTTTATTCAGTACAATACATAAATAAGCTCTAATACTGTTTAAAGTTGGGTTAATTTAATTATAATTCGAAATTGAACAAAATAAAAGGATTTTTTTCTAGATTCAATTAATTGAGCAACAGCTTTAATTTTGTATCGTTTGTTAATTAAATCTCATTAAAAAATTTAATAGAATTTTGAGCAATAAGCGTTTATGTTCGGGCGAATAGCTGATATAGAAAATTTGTGCACACTGAAAATTTGTGGTAAAAACTATAGTAGATTTATAATATTGGCAGTAATTATTGTTATTAAATTCGATTAATTTCTTTATATAAATATATGACGTTAACAAAAATTATAAAATCAGTCCAAATTTCTAGGATGGATTTGGTGATGAGTTTGTGCCTAGAAAATCCGTTTCATTTAAATTACGAGTTTAGTATAAATAGGAAATAATTTTTGCTGTATTGTGTGATTTTATTAATTTTAAACCTTAGAAACTATGTTTAAAATAATGCGGAGAATAAGCTGTACTAATTAACAATTATTCATCCAAAACTTAAATCTACACCGGTTTACTAAATGAAATATTTAAGAACAAATAATATTCTAGATTAGAATTTAGATCTGAAAACTAAATAAATCTAGGTTTAATTTCTAATGTTATAAGCAACTGACATACTCTTTTTCATCATAATCCATATTGGTTAACTTGATTAAGAATCGAACAAAGATTTTGCGATTTGTATGTACGTACTAAATGAACAATAATAATAAGATTAAAAGAATATGAAAAGTCTGCTGCATATCTCACAGAACCAAAACTATACCTCAAGTCTCATTTAACGACCAAAATACAGTGCTCAGAGTATGGATTTTGGCCGTATAATGAGATTTTATTATTGTTTGGTTTAATTTTAATTTTATTGTGCATCTAGATTGAATTTGAAAATTACAACGCTCAAGTCTCATTTAATGACGAAAATCCTCAGATTACTTGTAAAAAAATTCTGAGTGGAGTTTGGGCAATTTGAAGACCTGTTGGCGCCCTTAGCTACTTCATGAAACTTAGAACTGCAACAAGTACAAATGTATTTTGTAAAATAATAATAAGCTGAAAACGGTACCTATTCCTACATGACTCAATTTTACTGGCCTACTTTAACGTTTCGTTGCCAACATTTAGGAATATTTAAACAAATTTTTTATTGGTCTTGGAATCTTTATTTAAAAATTATTTTGCAGCTTCAGCTTTCGAATCCTATTCGAATTCATTCTCAAAAGCAAAAGCTCTGTTAAGGGTTCTCCAATAAGTCCCATCATAGCAAATTTATTAATGGAAAATTTAAAAATTTCAGTTTTAAACTCTTTAGACTTTCAAACTTTGTTCTATTATAGATATTTCGATTGCATAATTACAGCGGTACTTTAAATTCAAAGAACAACAGAATAAAATTTACTTTAGAAAAAGAAACAGGTAACCAAATTTCTTTTTTGGACATTCTGTTGATTCGCGAACCAAGCGACAAAGGTTCCTGTGATTAGTACCACAAAGATTCTTGGTCTGAAAAAAAAAAATTTGACCCAAAAAATTCTAAAACTTTCCGAGACTAAATTTCACAATAAAAATCATAAAATTTTAAACGATACATTATTTTGCAATCAATTAATAAATAACTTAATTTGGAAACAAAAACATTTTCCCATAGGTAAATCCTGTTTCTCGGCCGTAAAATGAAGCCACAAATTATATGGCCAGTCCTTATGCTAAAAATCTTTACGAAAAAATAAACAATCTTTCTTTTCAAATATTATAATTTCTCTCCTTTAAAGGACAGGCATCCACAAGTTTAAATAAGAAATTGTTTTCTAAGGAACAATCAAATGTTGTGGACCAGGTTCAATGTAGTTATAACGCTACTTATACAGGACCGACTAAATAATTTTTGGAAAAAAGATTTTAACAACACAGAAGAGATGTCAATAAAGATCAAAATTCAAGCATTAGTGCACTCTATCGTCATTTGAAAGATAAAAACCACCAAATCAGTGTAGATAACATCAAAATTCTCGATAAGCAAAACAATTTCAGAAAAAGATAAATCAAGTACAAATTCAATAAACATTATAGAAGATTACACGTATATCGGAAACTCATAAACATGATTGGTTCATCTAATTTGGTTTTGTCTCAAAAATTTTTTTTTCGAAAAATTATATAACGGTGCGTTTCCATGAAAATTAGGTTTTTTAGGTTTTTTTTTTAAAAAAGAATTTGTGATTGCCATAATTTTTGGTTGTATGAAGGAAACAATTTTTGGAAAAAATAAAAATTCATTTTGTTTTTGAGAATGAATCCAAATAGGATTCGAAAGCTAAGGCTATAAAATAATTTTTAAATAAAGAGCTCAAAACCAATAAAAAATTAAATATAAATTTGAAACATTAAATTAAAATTCGTAAAATCATAATTCGAAATAAGTTTATGAATTAAATTTTATTTTAAAACATTTAGGCGCAATATATTCAATCGAGTTCTAGTTTCTACATTCTAATCGAATCACCCCAAACTTCTATTATACTTACTAAAATATAAACGAGTATCTATGCTAACGTCTGAATCAAGTATTAGCATTCATAAACTGGATTTTCTACAAAAATTATGATTATAAAAAAATAACACATCTAATAATTTTATAATGAGATTTAATTAAAAAATAATATTTAAAAAAAAATAAAAAATATTGAAATAATTTTCTATAATAGTTTACAAACTAATTAAGTCACAAAAAATGTCAGCCGAATATAATTTAGCAGTCCATCAATAATAGCAAATTCCTTTAGATATAGCCAAGTGCTTACGGTACGCAATATTATTATTTTTTAATTTTTTTGGAGTAGGAACTTTATTTTGTTATAACATATTTTATAAAACTACTGGGCGTGAGATTATTAGTTGAGTAATTTTGAATAGTCTTCTGATGGGTTTGGTGGGCAAATATTCGCAACATTTTTTGTAACTCGACACTATATAAGAAAAACGAAAATTTTTAAATTTTTTTATATTAATATATATTTTGTTTAAAATCTATTCTTGTTAAAAATAATTTGTTTGTATTCCATTTTTATTTTTTAATCCTCACAGCACACAATTTCCATATTACACATTTTTTTAAATAATTTCTTGTATTCACATTTACAACAAAAAAAAAAATAAAAAAAAAAAAAAATTGACTTAAATTTTTTAAAAATTTTGGGTTGTTTTAATAATTTTATTTAAAAGAAAAACTAGAGTCTATTTTAGGCATGGCTCTAGTTGCAAAATTTTCAGTTTTTGATATGCATATAATTTTATTTTATTTATTTTTTAATTGTTCATTTTTTAAACTTAAATTTTAAAACTACACTTTAGTAACCTAATCAACATTTAAATTCTGAGATTCTGTTTTGTTTTTTAGAGCAGCAAGCTTAATTGAATTTTTAGGGCTAACTTAAAACGTTAGTTGCACAATATCATTTCAATAGTAATTTTAATTAATGTACGCAATGATTTTAAAATTAAAAAAAAATATTTTTAAATTAATTTAGGTGATGTATGGGCAAATTCTCCGTTTTTGGGAACATCCCAAACCGAACTTAACAAAGCAATAAATGTTTACACTGGTTTATGGATTCTGATGAGACTTCCTTATAAAGTTGACTATGGCTGAAATAACCTATGGAGTGTTTTTGTTAAACTAAACCAACTCGAACACAATTTCCAAATATGTTCAACAATACACAAAATATGCTTTAAAAGCAACTAATTTTTTATGAGATTCAGAACTTAAAATAAAGGTCACTTCACTTTTATTGTTATATTAAGAGTTTGTATAGTGTCTTCTGAGTTAAATAACAAAAAATAAGTACATACAATATATAAATATGTATAATATATCGAATTGAATTTCCAAAAATATTCATCAGGATTTCATTCCGCAGAATTAAAAATTGGCTATAACTTTTCTTTATTAATTAATTAATTTATTGTTTTAAAAAATAAATTGATTTTATTTTCTCCATCGTCTTGAGTTTTTTTGTTTATTAAAAATATAAAAATATAGATCTCTTATATTTTGTTTTAAATAATAATTATAATTAAACATTTTGCTCCTCGAGAACATCCGAATTTAAATGACTCTCGTTTGGGCTGCCCGGCCGTAACAATTGCGCTGATTCTAAATTTAATTCCTGTTCTATTTGTATTTTGTGCTGTGATAACGTTCGCTGATGATTTTTTAAATCTTTTGAATTTGTACGCCGATGTCGTAAAATACTGTTTGAACTACTACTACTACTACTAGGACCTAAATCGACTACATCGGGAAGGATCAGAGAGGTGGATCCACCAGCGTTCGCTGTGGACGTTGATGGATGATTACTACTATTATTTAAATTATTATTATTACTACTATTATTAACACTAACGCCAATATTTAAATCTTTTGAATTGTTTCGTGAATGGGTATATTTTTGTACGGCAAATTCCGGATCGGCCAGAAATTTCTGTTCCAAATTCTCTTTTACATTTAAATTATTATTTTTCACCGAATTATTATTCACTTTTGGCAGTACAAAATCTTGATCGTATGAGCTGGTACGTTTGTGATGATGGCGATGAGATTTAAGTGATTCACCCGATTTTAGCCGATCACTATCCTTTACCGAATTTTTTAATTGATTAATGATGAATTTAATGTTGGCATGCGCAGGCTGTTGCGGGTCATCACGCGAATTATTACGTGAATGTGTCAATTTATTACGAAATTCCTCGCCATAATCTCGAGAATTATTGCGCGAATGGCCGCGATGAAATTTACTAAATTTAAATTCGTTATCATACTCGTTGGAATTTTTCCGAATAATTTTCGTGTCACACGAATTGCTGCGATAATGTTGCTTCCTGCGTGTATTATTCGGAAGCTTATTGAACGCATCCAGGTTTTCCTCGTTTCTGTACTCCAACTGAATCGTTTTTGATTCATTTCGCAAGTGTCGTGACGCAACTATAATCCGTTTAGTCGGTTCCGTGTTATATTTTCGCTGGGACGCATATTCCTCTGAAATCACCTCGCCATTGAATGGAATCGCTTGGTTATCGTTGCATGCCTTTTCTTCGAACAATTTGTCCAAACTTAAGATCGAACCGACAAATTCGTCGGTAGTGATCGGTTTACTCTTTTCTAGCTGCCGCCTTCTGCGCACCAACCACCAGTCTACCATGAATATGGCTAGGGCCACTAATTTTATGCAGGCGCATAACCCAACATACCTAAAAATTTCATAATTCATTAGAAATGTTCAAATTATATAAAATTAATCAAAAACTTACTTGTATCTAAATTTCTCGATATCATAAATCAAGCAGCGGCCACCTTTCTCACCACAGGTCGACTTCCATAATAGACAAGTTGAATCGATCAGATTACCAAACACAATCGGGGCCGGAATATAGCCAAGCAACCGGAATATAACAAACTGCATTCCTAGCGCAAAAGCGCGTTCTTCCTCCGACACCGATCGCAACACTATCATAAGCAATGGCATTTGTGTTGAGGCCACCATAAATGTCATAAAGAACAGCAAAATCAAAAATGGATAAATCGTTCGACAAGGCGTACTACAAGGCCCAGCCGTTGCAACTGGCACCACCGTAACCTCAGCAAAATCTTCTCGTGCAATCGATGCCTGAGCTACACTACCGTCTCCGCCGGTATAAAAATTCGTCACATTGGAATGTACACAAGCACAGTTCGTGTAATTTGATCGAGACGAAAATGCAGTACACCCTGCATGACACGGACTAAAATACGTTAAACCATTGTTACCACAAACCGGTTCAACATCAGACATATGACATTTACAACCAAAGTTACAAGCTGCCGTTAAATTTACTTGAAACGGTTCACTTAGATGCGTCGAACTATTATAGTAGGGAATTGTAGTTCCGGCCATTTTTAAATTATCACACCCCAAAAAGAATAATAAACTGTAGCATGCTAAACAGACTAAATTCGATATTAAAACAATTTGCACTGCGCCTTTTGGTTTCAGCTGAAACCTTTTTAATATACAGCCACCAATAAAAATTCCGATGCATGCTCCGGGTACGGCAATGGCTCCTGAAATGTATTAAACCGATTAAAAATTTATAACTGTAATCCATAATTAGCTAGACTTACCGGTAAATACGCTCGCTTGACTTTTTCCTAAACTAAATTGTGTTTCTAAATATTTTGGCAAAAATACAACGAATCCTGAGACTATCATTAATTCCATGCACGCTCCCAAACACGTCACAACATAAACCGGGTTGCACACTAATCGCCACATTGAGCGTGGAATATCCTTAATATCCTTTCCGTATCCCGAATCCTTATTTGAATTATCCGTGGGACTCTGAATCGCCGGCGGTTCATTATTATTCTGGCGCTGCAAACTGTTTGAGTTATTTGGTGCCCCTGTGATGACCACCAGTTTCTTTTCAGTATTTCGAATTTTCTTTTTTTCGCGCGTTAGTACTTTAGGGAACGAGAAAAATGGTATCGCAACAATAATAAGCAGTAGGCCACAAAGCAAAAATCCTCCCCACCACATTCCAACCCAGCGACGATCATCAGGATCTGTAAATATAATATCTCTAAATAATCTGAATCGAAACAGTTTTGGTATTTATTTACTCACCAATCGATATAATTGTACTAGATAGAGAATCCATGTGGAATGATAACAGATAAGCTCCCAATAAAAATCCTAACACTGGTCCAAATGCGGCCATACTATACATACAACCAATGTACATTGACGAACTTTCCGCCTTCACATGATCATCAACGTAAGTCGTTCCTAGCGTAAATAATGGACTACCGCCACATCCTAACAGTAATTGAGCAATAACGAATAATAGTACGGGCCCAAATGTAGACGATTTACTTTGTATACAATTATCCATACGATTGTGTAGTTGTGGATTTGAGATACCACTGGACAACGCGCTTAATCCCATATCTGAATCACGCACCGAAACACCACGACAAATATTATCGTCGCTTAAATTAGCTAAACTTACACCAGGATTTGGTTCGCCCGTAAAATGAGGTATCATAAAAACCAAACTACCAATTCCCATAATAACAGCACCAATTCCGATCCAGACCGGAATATGCCGCCGACTTCCCAAATAACTTACAAATATAACCGTTATCACATTTCCAATTTCATAGCTAGATGCTATTAGGCCCGATAGACTTGACGGTATTTCAAACCGCTTTTCTATCGTCGTAATCACCGAATTTATATAACCCGAGCTAAGCGTCTGCTGTAGTGTAACAAGTATCGACAGAAGAAGTACAAAAATTTTAATCCGTGCAAATTTTTGTATAACATGTGGCCGACAATTAAGGATACCACAATCCATTGCATAGTCATTATCGTCTGCATGTGATGTGCTCGGATGTTGTTTTTCACGATCCACCAGACTACTGGATGGCTGTCGACTGTGACATTTAATTACTGGATCCGTAATCGCAACATCATTTACATTAGTACTACTACATTCGGAGTCTTGTGGTGCATCGATGCTGCTGTCATCGGCGGTGGTTTCGGAATAAAGGCCAGTCATGGCGTACATTGATTCTTGTCGTCTGGAAAGAAAAAAAAATAAAATAAGAAAAATTTTAAAAAATTAAAGAATTTTCAACAAATTTGAGAATTTTACTAACAGAAAGAATTTAAATTAGAAAATTTAAATTGCAGGATTTACCAACTAGCAAAACAATTAAATCCCTAATACTTGTGCAATAAGTCGCAATTCATTTCAATAAAATATGGACTTACTGTTTTCAAAATAAAAGGTCATTTAATTTATCAGATCACTGTACGTAATACCACAACATTCGAGTCCTTCCTATTCTAATTGACACTATAATTTATAATATAAACATGACCCACCGCTATATTTGTCACCAATCACGAATATCAATTTTTTTAAGAGTTTCAAATTTTTAGCATGACCTTAAATTAGGTTACTTTAAAATATAATAATATTCGCGCTACCCAAATAACCATACTCAAAAAGTAAATTGAAATAGGTAAATGTGATGTTACAAAACTATCAAAGTTCAATGTACTAATAAACTATTCAAACCCAAACTACCCAGCATCGATTTAACTTTCGCCCCGAAATAAACCGCATAAAAGTTTGTATTGATCTTCTTGCACTATATAGTGATAAAAAAAAGTAAAATAAAATACAGGTGTACCTTAAGCAATGTTACCTCCTTCTATTTTTCCTACAGTGTTATCGCTCTCATTATAAAGGTTATTTGAAAAGTTTTCTAGTTTACAGAGCTTAATTTGTCGCTGTAAGCAACAAAATGTGACTTCAGAAAACTTGGGAATTATAGATGATTTCTCTCGTTTCTCGCCGGAAATATTCATTTGATCCCTTTGTGGAAAGGGAATTAAGTCACTTAACGTAAGTCATATTATAAGCCCAACCAAACTAACTAGTAGGCTACTTTTATTTTATTTTTAAACACAGTAAAATCGCGTTGTATAAAGTATTTCTGTACTTTACTGGGGGGTTACTAATAAAAAGGTTTTTTACGTTATTTTCGCAATAAAAACAAATCAAAACCATCCGGCAAAAAACCTAAATTAAAATCTCGAAAATTTGTTTACTCTATGACAAAACCAATATAATAGGAGATAGTGATTGTACCGTACCGCACACATATTTTTATACAATAACTTTTCATAATATGTTTACAAAATTTTACGAGAAAAAATCAAATAAGCAAATTTTCCATATTTCCAATCATAAATTTTTTTTTTTTTTTGGTTGCTTCAAGTAGACAACAATCACTAATCGATATAAATTCGCAAATACGTAATAAAAAAAAAATGTAAAATTGGATTTACATCTTTCTTTTATGATGATTTATGAAGAGCAAAAAAAAAAGAAGATTATTAATTTTGCTTTACCTGTGACCTTTCCGATGTGCTGTGGATCCTCCTCCTCCTCCACCACCACTCCCTCCTGTTCCTCCAGCACCTGAATTACTACCAGTACCACTTTCCATGGTATTTGTCACTGTCGTTGTCATAATTTTACGTGTTTTTTTTAAATTTAATTTTCCTCTAACGTAATTGTTGTATTTTTCAGCAAAATTAAATCACGTAAATTATAAATTCATTCTAATAAAATGTATAAAATATAAAAAAATAAACAACAGAATTTTCTTTTTTGTTCGGAAAATAATTTTTCTTTTGTATATGTTCAAGTTTTATATTATTTTAATTTTTTAGTATCGTATCGCTATCTTGGGATGGATCGAGACATATAAAAAGATTCTGCGAGAGATGAAACGAAGTTGTTGCTTGCTGATGGTATTCTTTGATTCAATCTGAAAAAGAAAAGAAAATGTTTTAATTTAAATATTTAAATTTTATTAATATCAAAATATTATATAAACGACAATTATGGGATTCAGTTTTTATATATATGAGAAGTGATGGCACGATCATGACGGTTCTACTTCTAATAAACTTTGCACAACAAAAAAAATATAAAGGGAATTACGAAAGTTTGTTTTCCACATATAAATATGGAAAAATGGAAATTGATGTGTTTGATCTGAATTAGAAAGATATGAAATTTTACTACAAATAGATACGGGTTTAAAAAATATATGAAAATTATATTTATTATAATAATCGGTGTTAAATTTTTATTGAAACCATAATCAAGCTCAGTTCAAATAAAAAAATGTCCGTTAAATGTCACAGAGGAATTATTTTTCTTGTAAATAATCGGTAGGGCCCTCAGATAAATTCCCAATATATTCCGAAAAGTGTGTGTACATTTGAGATTAATTAGCGGTGTATTGTGTCAAACCATTCATCCATAATGAAGTTAAAAAAATTATAAATATTTTAATTTATACAGCATTAAATCTTTTGATTTTCCAATTTTCCTCAATACTATTGACAATAATGTTGTGCGTCTAGAGGGAGGCGGTGGGGGGAATCTTCTTAAGACGTCTACAGAATTTACGAATATTAAAATAACACAGACATCTACAAATGTCCAATTTCGACAAATAAAACAAATTGCTTCGTGTTCATTAGCATTAAACAAATAGCAAACCAATTTTCTTCGCTCACTCAATTTAAAGACGGCAAAATAGAAAATAATGAAAAATCAATTTTTCATAAAAGATGTATACATTTCCAATATATACACAATTTATTCAATTAGCCTGAACTTGATCCCATAAATTGGAATAATATATGAATGAGACGAAATTGCAATATAATCAATTGACAAATTATTCTGCTCTTTCTCTGTGTTATTTACCGATTTGGTGAATATTTTTATACAACAATACAATAATAAAAGAAAAGTCATAACAAAATCATTAGTTTTCATTAATAATAGATTAAACGTGTACCTGCCTTCTTAGCTTTGTATAAAATTAAATAAACAAGGTACATCCACCTCCTGAAGAGTCTATACCAAAACATGTAAGCTGGCCTGCAGCCGTTGCGCGGTTTGTAGTGCAAGTCGGTAACATTTTTATTTTTTAAATTAGAATTGTCTTATCAGCTTGCAATCAGGTTGCCGCGCAGTGGGCCGATTGCCAAAAAGCTGGCCAAATTAAAAAAAAAAACGTTTTTTACATAGGATTGGCTTTAGTAATGCTCTACCTTGGCTCAAGCTGTAGTTGTTGTGTTACATTACTTAATAAAAGACGTTAGTGCAAAAATATACATAGAAGTTTAAAAATACAACTAATTTTAGTCAAATAAAATGGAACAACTCCTGGAGGTCTGTAGAATAAAACAATACGTTTTAAAATATTAGTATTTTAAACAATAAATATTAAGAAAACAATGATTGTTTGTATTTTTTAAGCTATATGTAGATATAATTAAAAAAATCGTGTTTTTAATGAAAAAGTTATATAGTTCTGTAGAGTTCTGTCATCAAGTGCAGAAAAGGATGTAGTTAATAGTACATATTACCTATAAAATAAAATAAAAATCGGCTGCTCTTCAGCCCTTCGATTTTGTAAACACATTTTAAAATAAAAAATGTTTGGCCTTTTTAAATGAACAAAACGAGAAAGAAATCAAAATTTCATAAAATTTAGGTTATTTCACGAATAAGGGTTGTTAATAACGGTTAAAGGGGGTGAAATTTCATAAATGTGGCTAGAGATTCGTAATCGGTGACCTAAAAACCATGAAAATTACATGCATCTGGACAGTAACATGATATATACGGCATCTTAGGCATAGGGGTTGTTAATAATGGATGAAAAGGGGTGAAATTTTGTAAGTGTGGCTAGAGATTCGAGATCACCGACCCCAAAAACCCCCGAGCAGCGAATTTCAGAATTTTTGCCAGCTTTTCGGCAATCGGCCCGCCCCACTGTGCGATAGGGCCAATAAGCAGAATATCGTTGATTGAATGTCCTCTGCTCGTTTTAGCAGAGGCATCGAACACCACTCCATATGTCCTCAGGCAAGGAGTTCTTCCATGTAATTTCTATAGAGTTTGTAAAACACTGGATTTCGCGCACCTTTTTTCTCTATTCCCTATAATCTTTGAAACGGTATTGTATAGAACTTCCCGAGAAGAGTGGGTGAAGCTTTAAAGGACAACGGAACAATAAAATAGTTTGAACAAAATATCGCTCCATTCTTCCTCGTCTACGGCGAGATGCTTTTGCTCTAGCAATCTTCTATTGACCTTCCAATAGAGATATCAAAGCGATATTAAAAGTAGATCGGCTAGTTGAAGATTGTCCTAGTAATGCCACTGATCGGTATTTTCCTTAGTGAAGGGAAAGGCAGATAGCACACGGTGTCCCTGAACCAAGTTTAAATGGGCCAAAAAACCACTCTCGATTTCCCTTCGGCCATTGAAAGTTTCACCTTCGAGAAGTTCAAAAACGCAAAAATCAGCCAAATCCCCGGAGCCGTTTTCAAAAAACACAATTTTACGATTTTTTGCGCCAAAAATGAGAAAATTCGAAAAAAAAAATTTTTTCTCCATATGGCTCTTTTTTGCAAGAATGCGAACAAAAACTTCTAGGAATACAAAAAAAGCACTCAGCTTGAACTAAATTTCAATAAAAATCAATTTTTTTTTCGTGATCGATATTGGAATGAATGCCTTGAATTGTTTGTAAAGCGCCATCTACTGGAATACTAATAAGTGTTTGCCTTTTGGAAATATTAAAAAATCATATGATAAGCTTGTAAAAAATGAATCTCTATTCACAAATCGATGAAACTTCATTATGAAATCTATTAAAAAAATGACCATTGAATAGAAAAATATATCGATGGTGAGGAAAGATGTATATCGAAATCAAATGACGGAATTTATTTGAAGTTTTTTTGTTTGAATTACCCAAAAATTGTGAAAAAAATCATTCTTTAAACATAACGGGAGTTATATTCCCGTACAGCTCTCAGTAGTTTAGTATTATAATCTGAATGTGTGCGATTTACTTTGTAATTCACCCATATATTTTTGAAGTCGTGATGAATGGACTCCATCGCTTGTTCGCTATAGTAACCGCGATTTCAAATGTATTTTCAACTTTGGAGAAAACTTCAAAGGAATTAGGGACACGTAGATTAAGGGATTCCAAAGAAAAAAAACGGATTTTTCCAATTTTCTCATTTTTGGCGCAAAAAATCTTAAAATTCTGTTTTTTTAAAACGGCTCCGGGGATTTGGCTGATTTTTGCGTTTTTGAACTTCTCGAAGGTGAAATTTTCAATGGCCGAAGGGAAATCGAGAGTGGTTTTTTGGCCCATTTAAACTTGGTTCAGGGACACAGTGTAGCACGATTTAAAAGGTTGTATTACGTCGCACATGGCCTGTTCAACTTTATGCGATATTTGTCTGATATCGCCCAGCCAACATTGGCGTTGTACAAAATAAAAGAAACAATTCTGAAGGTATCTCAAGATACGCTCAAGATTTTCCATGGCTGTCTATTGGCAATTGTCGCTTTACTCCCAACTATCAATAATTTAGTTTCCTTCAAGATACGCACTTTTTATTTGGAAATATTGAAGTGAGTTTTCCCGTTCTGCAAGATCGTACTGGCGATATCGGGCAACAGCTGAAGGTAATTTTCACTATGTCCTCAACTTTCTACAATTAAACTAATGAGAAACGCAATTTTGAGTTTCAATTCGTCAATTTGTAAAAGAAATAATGAAAAAATGTTGTGGTTTAATTTATAGGTTCGATTCAAATATAGGTACGTATAATCGCATCATTTAGATTCTGTTCGAATGACATTTCGAACAAAAATTGTATTAAAGTTTTATTTGAATTCCAGAAGAACGAAAAATTGTGTAGATGACGCCAGAAATCCAATTTTAGAAAACTGAAGTTTCCTTTGTTTATTTCGCACCTTTGTGATTGTGCAATTTTTTGCCTGTATAGGATGGAATTTCTCAAGTGATTTTCACACCAGAAATCCCATATACTATTCCGATTACGTAGTAAAACATATTTTTCGGTTTATGATAACTGTGCAACATTGTGCATTACTAAACTGACCTTAAAAATAGTTTAAATTGGCCAAAAACGGCCATAGAACATAAACAAATTACCAAAATCGCAGTTTTTTAAAAATGTAGTATGCCCAAATTCCAGAAATTCCACCTTTTACTAAGGTGCGAATTAAAATAAATACCCTTTATTTTAATTCGCACCTTAGTAAAAATGTTCCCCCCATATAAATTTTTCGAAAAACTGCGATTTTGATAAAATGTGGAGGTTCTATTGTCGATTCTGGCTAAGGAGTAATATGCACAAACATGAGTCTTGCCCAGTATATTAACTACATTTTGTTAAAATCGCCTATATAACCTCTTCGAAAAACCGCAATTTTGATAAATTATGGAAATTCTATGACCGATTTTAGCCAATTTACACTACATATTTTTATAGTCACCTTAGTAATGCACAGTGGTGCACAATCATCATAAACCGAAAAATCTGTTTTGTTACATAATCGAAATATAAGGGGTTTGTGGTGTGATAATCACGTGAGAAATGCCATCCTGTTTCTCATTACAGGTACAAAATTGGACAATCACAAAGGTGCGAAATATATTAAGGCAACTTGGGTTTTCTAAAATGGGACTTCTGGCGTGACGTAGACGAAATATACACAACTCTTCTTCAAATTTTGCATATGATCGGCTTCACTAAATCTATGTTTCATTGGGCTGCCTTGAAAAAATTAAATATCAAGTTCCAAAAAATCCCAACAAATTTTAAAATGCCTAAGATGCTACAGGCCTATAGGTATTAGTATTCAAAAAAAAAAAAAAAAACTCAACTGATCCAGTCGAGCGAACGCTGATGGGTTTTTATGAACATCACAATGTTACATCGAACACCGGTTCAGTCATCTAGAATTTAGTCTCCAAAATTAAATACTTGCTTTGCAAATCACATTCAACCTTTTTGCCAACCAAATTCAACCTTTTCTGCAAATAAATCAACCAAGCAAACTCGTTATCGTTTGATGTCGAAACCTTTGATTTCAAACGCGTTTAGCAAATTTTCTTCTATATCCAAATATCAGTCAAAAGCAGAACTTAAAAGGATTTTTATTTCTATGCAATCAGATTAGGTGTAATTATTCGAACCGTGAGAATGTAGTTATGCGAATGGATATATATAAGTATGGTAAACATATACTAGAAATCATGGGGCTCCTGCGAAATATCTCATGCAGTTTACATCTTTAAACACTCTCCATATTTTGCAATATTCTTTCTTTAAAATTTTCATTAAACTAAAGTTTTAAATTTACAAAAATGTAGATCGTTAACAATAATTTATGTACTCGTGTAGAATACAAAAATAATTTAAACAATTAATTTTACTGTAAACATTTCGAATTAGATGGATTGAATTTATTTTATAGATTTTGGGGATTTGATATATTGACTAGATGATTGTAAACATGCAATAAATGAATGGATTACAAGGCTTGATTTGTGTTTGTGTGTTCATTAAATTGTGAAAATCAAATATTTCGGCAAAACTGAAAAATAAAATATATCGCAAGTAACTTTAATGATGAAAACAAACAACAAAAAAAAAACCTCAGAGAAATGAGCACTGTACAAAATAATCATAAATCGGAATCTCCCATTGTCTCTGAACACCAATTTTTTTTCTACGCATATAAAACCAAACCAAAAATGAATTTCTTATAAGTATTATCGTCTCCCATAAATTTCTTATCTATTTTGAAATTCTAATGAAATTCAATCAATTATTTTATGTTTTTTTATACGTCTGTTCTATTTATATTAAAATGTAATTTTATTCGAATCGAAAATTTTATTTGATGTTCACAAAAAATCAATAATTAAGCATAAACTGTAGGAAGACTCAATCAAAAGACGTTTAACAGTGCTCGAGACGCGTTATAAATTAAATTGTGTTTATTTTAGTAGCAAATTTTTTTTTTTTTGGTGTTTTGCATATTCGTGGGAGTCAATATTATTGTATATGTATACATTGGGTTGTGATATACATTTCAAGAAATTTGCTTCTTTATAACCCTTAATGGTTGTTAATCTTTTTATTTTAGTATATAATTAGGAAATCAAATAATTTGCCAACCTTGTAAGGTATTTTAAGGTATTTTAATTTTTCAACATTCCGTCAATTATTTTACTTGCGCATATATATTCAGAAAATTTACTGTGAGTTCATCACATTAAAGGTAAAGCTGTTAACTAATTTTGATTAATTGAATTTTGAATGCCAAGAAATTGGGATTTTAACATTTTTGTTTACTCAAATCTATACAAGTGGTAATTTAGCAATGAGCATAATAATATAAAATAGCAGCATAGGAGTGTACCTGGTTAAACTTATTCCTTCTTTGTATGCCAAGTCGTGTTTTGCACTTTTTTAAACAAAAAAACTATTTTATTAGTGAATAGTAAACAAAGCAATTAACTGAATAAATTAATTAGTACACCTTCGGTAGCGTAGACAGAGTAGAATTAGCGAAAAATGTTAAAACAAATGTTTTAGGTCAACCAACCAAAATTTAAAGCTTTGAATAAATTTTCGAAAAACGGGTTAAAATGTAATTATCTTAATGTACAGTAAATTTATTTTTTTCAATGAAAGTGTAAAAGTACATATAATAATAGAGTTTATTTGCCGTAATCCATTCATAATCTTTGAATAGTGGAATGTTTTCGAAAAATAAATGAAAAAATTCACATCACACGGTTTGAAAGTTGAATACAGAATTTGGATGATTTATTTTAATGATGAGCGATAGTTCAGGTGGAATGAGTTTGCTTTATATTTTATTATACAGACATGCACTTCCGATAGATTTTATCGCTTTTATTAAAATTATGTTAGATTTGCAGGTTTTGTTATAGATATTCTAAACACCGGTTTTCGACGCTCCAGTATTTTTCTACTTCGTCAACAATTATTACTTATCAATTTCATAAAATTCGAATTCATTTGATCATAAACTTCTGTGAAATGATGAGATGGTTACAAGAATTTTAGGTTTACCTAATTAGTAAAACGTTATTTTATTCATCTACACATGAACAGCCTTTACTGACAAGGAACAAGGGTCTGCTCATCCCTATACCGTTCATTTATTATTTGTTTAAATTCTCAAGGCAGCTAATTCCTATTTGCTCTAATTTAATTTAATTTCCGAGTACCTGTATAATATTTACAATATTAATAATTTCATTGATATTTAATTAGTGATTCTTTGAAATCAAACTGGAAAAACTATTTATAGAATTAGTTTGAGAAAATTATTCGAGAATTGGGCACAGGTTGAAGTTAAACAATCACTAATAACACACGGCTCATCTGAACGCGGCTCAACCCAAAAGTGCTTGCATACAAAGAGGAAAGTCTCAGGAAGAGAATGCAGAAAAGTACAGTACAAAAGGTTGCTAATTTGCGAATTATTTCTCTCTTTGTCGACAGATGTCTTTTAAACACATACGTGGGGATATAATGAATTATTTCAAACAAATCAAAACTCATGAAAGTCGAGAAGAACAAAAACCTTTATTTCAGTAACATTAATTCAAGTTTGATTCAATTAATTATATGTGGTAACTATTATATTCAATTACAGCTCTCATTAATTTATCATTATAATCTGGGTGGTTTTCAGAAACTTGATGTTTGTTCCACATTGTCTTGAAATCAGAATGCACTGTCTCCATGGCCTGTTCACTGTAAAACCCCAACCCTCTTCTATGGCCTTCACAAAAATCTTCTATATGATAAAATACTGCATGTACTTTTAGTGTGACTGATAGCCCTTGAGCGATAGATTCTTTGTAACAATCATTTAATTCGATTCCAAAACAATTGTGAACTACACGATCAAAATCCTTCAGTGTTTCCACATATTTCAAACAAACAATGGAGCAAAACGATCGGAGACTATCCACTTTTTTCAATAATATTCTACATGGATTGCCATTGAATTTGGTACCTCCTTGAGTAAATTCTCGTTGAACATTGCATAGGTTGATCCATTCTGTTGTTTCAGTAACAAATTCATCTTGCATATGGCTGACTATTTTATTAACCACACCAAGCATTAGATGTAGTTCTGGAGGAGGAATAATATCAAGAAACTTTTTATCGTCATCAGCTGAAAAAACAGCTTTTGAAATTTTTCGCATTTTTCATTATCGATCCGCCAGCGTTTCTTCAAGCTTCAAAATATGAGGTTGAGTTTCCCACAGTTCGCCGAGGTCCGACGTGCTCCAAATTAGTGCTTTCACAAAGGCACCATGTACAAGGGTACGTCGATGAATGAGACATAATCCCTGTCAGAATATTGGCTAATTTGAGATCCGTCGCTATCGTACCAGAAAAATCTTGAACAGACAGGCACACCTTCAAAAAACCACCGCCACCGTCAATTCCAAATTTTAAGTGCTGATTTCTAATATCCCGCTGTTTCTCGATATGAGAAAGAAAATCTTCAAGACTATGGCAGTAAACTATGGGACATTGGATTGGTGTGCTCATTCGAGCTTTGATGGTTACAAAATCTATTGTCTTAGCACAAAAGAAACTTTTTATCTCGCTATTCTTCTGTTCCAGGCTTTTTTTCAATCCTGGCTCAATTATCGCCCGCTTATTGGTAGCAACTCTCAAAGCGGTCGCTATATCAAGAGTAGTCTTTGTACTAAGATTAAATTTTGTTTTGATTTTCAAGAAGTCGGCTGTGGATATATTCGAAGCTGGTTCCTCCTCATTTTTCTCGTGGGGATTTATGAATAATTTCATGGAGTTTCCTCCACGTGCCTAAGTAAGGGAGACCGTCGAATCTTTTTTGTTTACTTTGTCATCAATGTCATATTGTTGAATTGCAATTTTACTGATTAATGTTGACGCCACTTGTTCCATTACTTTCTCCCCCATTGTATTTATATAATTGCATACATTATAAACTTGGGCAGTTTTGGTGCATTTATAAGGTGTTCCTCGTTTGGGATCGATAAAACATTTGGAACAACGTTTGATGCATTTCCCGTGAGCCGACTTTTTTTTGTTAAGAAGTTGCATGGATATCACATTACTTCGAGCAATCTGACACAAATAGCACTGACAGGGATTTTGAGTCCTAGATCTCGTAGTTAAACTTACACTCAAAAACTTAGAATAATCAGGTAGCTCGACGTTCCGTTTGCATCCGGCACAAAGAACATTCGGCAGTCTTTCTTCACACAAGATATTGTCCACAGATGTTTCAGTAATTTTTCTAGATTCGATTGCAGCGAGGCTTCTCTCTTCAACATGACATCATTCTTTTTTAAGCACAACAAACAAATTTTACTCCGGTTTTCTTCGTGTGAAAGTGTGCGGGCAACTTTTGGAGGATTAACAATTTTGCGACATTATGGAAAACTGAAATGAACTGATCGAGGAAGAAAAGTTTTCTGCTTTTCTTGTAACCTACCTGCCTGCTGCATTCTCTTCCTGAGACTTTTCATAAAACATAAGATATTTCACTTTTTCAGACCAAAAAATCATTTTTTTGGTTCCAATTTTCGAATTTTGGCGCGAAAATGAAAACTGGTTGGTGGATGATTTCAAAAAAACTTTTATCTTATTCATTAGACCTTAGGGAACATGATGCCATAAAAAAACAGAAGTGCAACCACTTTTGGGTTGAGCCGCGTTCAGACGAGCCGTGAACACCATGTAGCCAATGTCAAACCGAGTTCTTCAAACGCCAATTTTATTACATTTAGTTAAGGAACCCTGTACTAAATTATTATTCTGTAATTCATTTTTTTTACAACATCACGCAATTTGATTTCCAATCACTCATCTTAAAACAGGAGAAAAAAATGCTCAAGTGCAACAAAGACGGACATTAGTTGAAATAAAACAAAATATTTGGCCTTATTCAAATTACGCGATGTATATGTGAATAAAATTGATTTGCCTCGTCGAAATTGTCAACAGACGCGAATCTACTTTAGGTCAAATCCGATTTAATTTTCTATAAAAATAAAATATTTATTTTGAATATTTCATACCCAATGAAATTCAAAATTTAAGTTTAAGTAAAATTAAAAACTTCAACGCTTAATAGCAAAACCAATGCTTAATTGATGAGATATGTACTTTTTAAATTAGACATTTTGATAAAATATTTACAAAAACCCTGCGGTACAGGAATATACTTGACATATATGAATTGGCTAACAAAAAAACCGACTAATACAGCGCTTTATATAGCGCCTACGTACTATTACGCCAATAAAAATAAAAACAATCAATCTAAAATAAATAAATCGCATCGAGAGGAAGGCAAAAATATTTTTTTGGAACATCAGACGTAAACATATTTTATTTCATCACCCACATTGTGCGCTAACTGCCTTTGATTCCAACAAAATTTCCTGGATGTTTCGAAAATAAAACCAAATCTACCAAAACAAATTATCGTTCAAATTGAAGTAAACAAATCATTAAATCAACCTGCTGCAATTTGGCGTTTGTTTATATGTGAAGGAACATATTAATATATATGGTACATATGTAATTGATACTGTAAAAATTGTACCGAATAAAATTTTTACAATTTGTACAACAAAAATTAATGAATTTTCTTAGGCTGAACTGATAAGAACCATTAATCATCCTCAAAACAAAATTGGGGAAAAAACTTGTCTGTAGTATCCATTAATAACATGTTTGTACGTTACAAAATGTCTCGGCTTTTTACTTGAGACAAACACAATCAGAATGGATTAATTACCATCTGTTTATTAAAAGGCTAACTTCTTTAAGGCTATAAAGAAGAGTACCCTTGTCAATTTTATTTATATGTGTCTTAATACAAGCAAAGAGATTGACCTGCGTACATTTTATGTATTGAACTAAATTATGCAAAAATTACCTAAGCTCCAGTATGTCTAACTAAATAAATTTACTCGTATAAAATAATTTATAAATAGAAGAATTTTATATGATAATAAAAAAATAAAAATTTATTTTAAGTTTTATCCAATCAATAAAATTTATCAATATAAATTGTTGTTGTTGCTTCCCTAGAATTCAAGTTTGTCTGAATATTTTTTTTATTTAAATTAGAAAATGAAATAGAATATAAAAATGTTATAAAAAAAGTCGTCTTAAGACCTTTGTGTGTTTCAAACATTTATATACACATAAAATGTAAAAGTTGTTTTGAGAGTTATACCGCAGTATATACCAACGCATTTTGATAGTTCGATTGTCGCACATATGTTTGATGATTTTAAAATGAGAATACAGCATCATCATTTCAAATTGACATAAGACATGTGACATGATAAACAAAATTAATTTGGTTTATGTGCAGTGATCAACTTTATTTTATTCATAAGTACTGCTTGTTAAATATGTTTGAGACATTAAATTTTCGTTGCATTCTAAATATCGCCTTTGGCGTCAATTTTATAGGTTTGGAGATAAAATTTTTAACATGCTTTAAGGTTTATCATGCCATTTCATTGTGACTTGAATAATAAAGTAAAATATCCCAACATTATAAAAAAAAAAACCTTGATATGCAATCATGCACTTTAAATGCCAACTGCCTTAAACTTGCACATTATACATTGATTGGTCATAATACATTGGTCATTACATAATACACAATAATTAAATATTATTTAATTATTTGTCAAGGTTTTATAAAGCTTTAATATAAAATACCAAAGATATGGAAAGTTGTTCAACATGAAACTCATTTTCCAAATGTAGCTGCATTTTTTTTTATCTGAATGCAAAACGTTAAGAACCAAAATTAGATCGCTTAAATTTCAATTGAACTAAAATCACAAAGCGAAATTCTTTTAAATTTGGCTCTGGTATTCCAATTACTCAGTCCTTTGCTTTCTGGCAAAAAAAAAAAAAAAAAAAGCGAAAATATTAAGCCACGGATCACAGAGAAACGAAAAATTCAATTAAACTTTAAAATTTAGAATTAAAACAAATTAAAACATAAGATAAAAAATAGTAGGAGAATTTGAAAATTAATTAATCCCTAAAATAAACTTCTTCTCGAATTTTTGGAATAATTTGAAAAAATAAGCGACAATTAAGTAGGTACAAAGTAGGGGGAACCAGCGAGTCAGTAACAACTTTAAGTAAGAACGCGATATACGGAAAGTACATGTTACTGACCAGCGAGTCTTTGCATCGGTATTAAAACCTTACGGAATTTATCGAAAATATATTGCTAAGGAAATTTTAACAGATACAGACATAATTTTCGCTCTTGTTAAAGAATGTTAAATGACAATTCAAATTTAACGAAACTGAACGAAAAGTTCTTAAAGTTTCGCTGCTCAGTAACATGCATGTTCCTATGGTCACATTCATACTTAAATTTCTTAAAGACTCGCCGGTTAACGCTTAAAGGGGTAACCAGGGAAACAGTAATAAGAATCTAGGCTATATTATCCAGCGCAATTTATCCCGGATCAATTCATCCCGCACAATTCATCCCCGATATCAATTTATCCCGCACAATTCATTCCACACAATTTATCCCGCACAATTCCTCTTGCATAATTTATCCCTAAAGGTGCTTTGGAAAAGAAATTTTCCCGCCGCGGGAACATTTCTTTTCCAAAGCACATTTAGGGATAAATTATGCAAGATAACAAAGAAGTGTTTAGGCTATATTATCCCACGCAATTCATCCCGGATTAATTTATCCCGCACAGTTTATCCTACAAAAAATATTCAATTATATATATAAGTAATTTATGTCATCCCTCTACTTTAATTCTCCCTTTATCCCTATGCCATCCCTCTACTTTATTGTTTGTTCTGTCATCTTCCATAAGCGTATTGTGGTAAACATTCCATACATTTATTGGAAATCTTGGCAGGCGACGCTGTGTGCTTGATATCATTCTACCAATGTAATTGTCTTTAAAATACATGGATAAAATCGTCAACTTCAGTTAAAATATTCGAGGAAATTAGAAGATCAAAATATTCTGGAACTTTTACTGGTTCAACAAAAGCTAGAGAGGGTACCATATTTATATGCATTGCAAATATTGGTTCATTATCATAACGTGATTTGAGATCAGATGAAGCCAAATTTCTGTATAAGCTTTGCTTAAGGTGAAAATAACAACAAGATCCGGCACATTCTGGGAAATTTTTTCTGAAAGCGTTAACTTCCACGAGCTCAAAATCAATCATGATCTTTTCTGGAGCAAGATTAGGTTCATGTTTTCGCAACATCTCGAAAACTTTACAATTTATTTTCTCTGATTTATTTGGTAAAACAGCGTAAACTATTGGAATGTTGATTCCATATTGTAGAGCATGTATAGTGAATAATTGTTTGAATAAGTAGCCACATACTTCAAAAGTTCCATCGGCATACCAGAAATTACTTCTTGCTAATATATTCAAAAAGTTTTAGTTGCAAATATTATGAATCGGTGCTCACGAATTTCTCCATTATTATAGGTTTCATCGGTCAGTGAATCGTGAAGCAAAAATGTGTCACCTTTCATTGTGCTTGTATAACATTCCGGAACCACAAGTGATTTTCGATCCTTTGGAAGTGGTAAATGTGGAACATCGGAATGTTTATTACGTATTCTTCGAATAGTACGCTTGATCGATCTCTCCAGTGGCATTTTTGCAGCAGCAGCATCGGAAATAGTCGGTATTTCTTTGCAAATTACTTGTTGTGTGCTACCAATCTGAGAATTTCTGGAATTCTGAACAATATTTGCCATATGCTGACGAGCTGCAAGCTCTGCAGCTTCGGCAGCATGATTGTGTTCAAAAAGGTCCGGCAGTTTCTTTTCAATAACGTTATCACGAATATGTAAGCGAGCACGACATTTTGTGGAGTAATACTGAGCACACTTCCAAATTATATTTTCATTTAATGTTTTATCCAAATAGAAAACGAATCCGAAAACGTTTCTCCATTTCTTTCTTCTAATTTCTGGTTAAAAATTATGTTTTTTTAAAAATAATTTTTTAAAATTTTTTTTTTAAACTCATAAAATTAATAAAGTCATACTTATTTAAATTAAAATTAATAGTTAAAATGGCATAAATATTTTATTAATATTTTCCAATTTTTAATACATTCCAGAAGACACGGAAATTTATAATACTTAATGTATTAATACTTAATGTGTTTATAGATATAACACATGGCACACTAAAATAATTTATAATACTTAATGTGTTTATATCGTTTATAGATATAACACATGGCACACTAAAAAAAAAAGAATTTGAATAACCATAAGAGACGAATTGATTTGGGATGAATTGTGCGGGATGAATTGCTCTCAGGGATAAATTGTGCGGGATGAATTGATTTGGGATGAAATGTGCGCGAGATGAATCAGCCGGTTACCAGTAATAATCCTTAAAGAATTTGACCAAATTATTTCCTTACAGAATATTTGATATATCGGCCACCGAATTCGCTGGTCCGTAATATGCACTTTCTGTATTTCGCGTTCTTACTTAAACTTGTTACTGACTCGCTGCTTCCCCAATAAGAACTTTTTTTAGTTCAGCCCACTTAAGAGAGCGAAAATTAACGCGCAAACTGGATATGTCAGAATACATCAAAAATTTTCACAGCACATTTTTCTTCAAAATAATAAATTTTGCTAATCACCATTACTTCACCTCTTTTAAATCAGCTTGCAAAATGTTAGCCCTTCCAACTCAACGACTTTAACAAAAATATTTTATTTGTAAGGAATTATCAAAAGCTCCAAAGAATATTGCAATGACTTTACAGCAAATGTCTTATTTGTCTGAACTTCGATACCTATAAGTATTTTAATATGTACTATACCTGTAAGTTTTTGAGCAATTAATAATTTTAAATTTCGCTGTTTCTATGTGATTCCCCTATACATACATCAACTTCTTAATTATAAAAATATTCAGTCATTTTCTTAAAAATTTGAAAAACCCATTTGAGATCCGCTTAATTTTGGGTTGTGATTTGTTGTATCTTTGTAGTCATCTTCATTTTTGTAACAAGAAAATTACAGTATGTAGGGAGGTTTTCGGGTTGAAATTAGACATTTTTTAAACATTAACTAATCTAAATTTAGCGAAAAAGAGTGGGAATACCAAATAGACTCAACAGAAAAAATTGGAGCTTCAGAATCTTGATCTTAGTCATTTGCTTAAAGTTATCTGGCTCTAAAACAAGAGATTCAGATTCCCAAATATAATTATATGTAAGTAGTAAGCAAGACTTTAATACATACAGTACATAACTATTAATCTGGTACTAAATTCCATTTTAACATATGTTTGCCAAATGCCACCATTTTTAGTGGTAGAAGACCGTCTAAATAACTTAACCATTTTTTTAATTTTCAGTATCATCGGCAAAAAGAGACAATTACAAAAACCCGTTGACCTATCGTGACGATATTCCGAAGAAACACTAAACTCATAACAAGTATCTGATTCAAAAGAATGTCAAATATCAGAGATAAAGACATTTGCCTTAGAGCTCCTGTTCATCTTCTGCTAGTTCATTTTCGTGTTCAAAATTAGGATTATTATTATACAAAATGTCCAAATGGATTGTCTGAGAGAAAGACAACTCTGGATCACATTCTAACAGTTTGTCCATTTTTCTCATGACCGATGCCCTATCAGTAGTAATGCACATGTTATTCTTAGCAGAATTCAACCCAAATACTGCAAGTTTTCTTTGCAGCAAAGTTAAAATTTTTTCAAAGGGGAAACTACTATGAATTTCTTAATAAAAGGACATAAAAAACTGAGATAAATAATTTTTGAAATTTTTGGTAACGGAAAACTGGTTTTAAAAGGTTAGAAAATCGGTTTTTCGGTAATGCAAAATATGAGCTAAAACCGTGTTCCGTGAAACGAGTTTTGCAATCACTAATATCGTGCCTTCATAATATTGTCTGCCCATTAACAAGAACACAACCTTACCAATTCCCGTAAATAATAAACAGGCATTGCAAAAATTGGTTCAATGTTCAATATCTTAAATAAATCGATTTTGTAATCACGCCACGGATGAATCATGCGCCACGGATTATTCGTCGCAATATGTTGATTGTTCGTATTGATTCTAACGATACTAGATGAGAGTTACGGTCGGTTATAGATTGTTTCAACTTAATTTTACCAGATTTTAATCGTATCTTTGACAAAACAACATCAATTTATGTTGTGAGCAAAATTGCATTGCTTGACATTTTTATTTGTTTTATTTGACAACCAAAACTCAAGCAGCCGCACGATGAGTTTAAATGATAAAACCTGACGGTTAATAGCAAAACTAGTCATCAATTTAGTTTAGCAGGCGATTTAGTCATCAGGAAAACAGTTTTAGTCAAATTAAAGATAAGGAAAAATGGCGAAAGATAGATGTAATTTCTGACAAGAAGTAATATATGTTCAAAAGTTTTTCCCAAAAATTAACTTTCTGAAAGGGATTTAGTTTAGCTTACATTCTTGACAAGTTTAAATTATATAGCCGTCAAAATAACCGGTACTTTCTTCTCGCGACGTGTTATCAATACACTACATCTAAATGATCATCTAAAGGGCATACACGCCGCTAATAGAAGAAAAGCGGGAAACTGCAGAAATTTGAACCTATGCTTAAGGGAGCTTGGCTGGTATAGATAGGGAAATTTCAAACTATACTTCAACATTTTAATCCACAACATTGTATAAGGAATACATTTATTTATTAATTGACTTACTTCAGATTAAAACGAGAATTATTTAGTTCCCTTTTTACCGTTTACAGTAAAAAAAATCCTACTTAGTCTGTTACAATTTGTTTTTTTAATATAAACAAACTGGAATCTCCAACAGTTTGTTTAAAACCAACAAACTCCTGGTAACTAATTAAATAAATAAAGCCAAATATTTGTCCAATCCAGCAAACTAAAAATTATGCGACAGTGTAACCATATATTACACATTAAAAAAACACAAATAACCTTTTTAAAGCGATGTTTAGTTTAATTAAGGGAATAACTTGGATTTTTGTTTTGTTTTAATTTCCCAACTTTCAAAAAAGCGACGATAAAAGCTTTCTATTGTTTATCTTTATGTACCGCAAAATAAAATTCGTTTTTTTTTTGTTTTAAATATCGATTTTTATCCGCAAACCAAAAGGAAAAAAAAGAACAACAAATTATCAAAAGAGTATAATATGAAAAATGAAAAACTAAACGAAAACTTTTCTTTGAAAATCTTTACACAAATATACTTTTGCATCTACAGTCTATACATCCGAAAGGCGAAATTTATATAAGCGAGATATGTAAAAACTCACACGATTCAACAAACGAATAAATTTTGCCAAATTTATATTCGCTAAATTGGTTTTATTCCATTTGCTGATAAAGAAGGATTTATGAAAAACGTCCTTCGGAAAAATTTAATCAGACAGCAAGTATTAAATTTTCTCAAAAATACGCACATAAGAAAAAGATAATCTCTTCTCAAGCAATATCCATATTTCTGTTTAAATTTGGAATGTTTTTCTTGCCAAAAAGAATATAAATGTAAAGTTCGTGGGTTTTCATTTCCTTCCGAAAAGAAAAAAAATCAGCAGCATCAATAATTTAAATACAAATACATATGTATTTGCATTGTATATATGGAGGGTATGGAGTTCTCTTACACACACTCAAAAGTAACAACAAATCGACATCGCACCACACACATGTGAGGTACATATTATGTTGTAATGTATGAATTTAATTAAATGAATTTTTATCTTATAACCCTCATGGGTTTTATCTCGCAAATTCGTAATGTTATACTGAACAGCAGACAACCAATCAAAATAAAGAAGCATCTACTCTAAATTTAAAATGAATTTAAAACATGAAAACATGTACATTTTGAATATGTAATGTATGCCCCCCAAAAACTGTGTTCACATGTAGATTTAAAACGGCTGAAAATTTGGTTGAATGTGGGGTTTGCTTGTTCTTCGTCAATACGTAAATTTTGATTTGCAATATTTGCTTTTTACCCATAAAATTTGATGACGGAGATGCTGAGGATTATAAAAATTAATTTTGTTAATTTGGTTAGTTGATATTTCTACATTATAAATACAAAAGGATGCTGCGACATAATACCTTGTCATCTTTGCGCGCAGTGGTCTAATTCTAAGCGGCTTTGGGGATTACTCTAATGTCATTAATTTTGAAAAAAATTTCAATTTCTACGAATGTTGCAATTTTTTTACCTAAGCCCAAGGTATAAAAGGTAAAATAACTTTTCAAAAATTTGTTATTTGGCCCGTATTTAACATTTCTATTTTATATCAAAATTTATAGCTCTATGGTCAATATACATATTTAAAAAACAACAAGAATCACCATCTGAATTGAAACGACAACAAAATCAGTAACTCCATAAATTTAAACATCAATTTCATCCCTAAACATTTTTTTCTATCTTGTTTTATGCAGTCTTATAAATAATGCTGCTTATTATTGCTAATATGTACACAGAGAAATCCATAGTAAATTTTTTTTGCTGCAATGAATTTGACCTACTATTTCTCGATTAAAAGTTTATAATAAATTTCATGCGGTAAAATAAAAATGTATAAAATTTGCTATGAATATTAAAAAAAAAATGTTTTTATTTACCAAATGATTTTATTTATGATTTTTTAATTATTAATCGAATTAATAATGGCTGTTTTTCCGGTAGATTTTGACCAATATACGAAAAACAATTTACGAATGGAATAAAATTAACGGATTAAAATTGGTTGATTTGGTTTTTATAAATATCATGAACTCTACTAAAAATCAACGTGTACTCATAGAAAATTTATAATTTAACTTGAAATTAGTAACATATGCAAGCCTATTGGAAGAGGGCCCCCAAATTTTATAGTTTAAAAACGCGAATGATCTATGGAAACCAGTTCCTCGACTTTAATTAGTTATAACGCAACTTCACAATTTTTAAAATAGTTTGCGCTAATGTTTATAACTAACAATGTTTTTGAAAAATACATTAGATTCTTTTCAGATTAAATCGTGATTTGAATAAAATCTATCGGTATAACAATGAAATTTACTATAAAGAACAAATTTTATATACACATACATATTTTGGTAGTACCAAGCTTTAACTAAACTTCAGATTTCTGTTTTTTTTTTTGTTTAAAAATTCTTTAAAATTTGTTGTATATTTTATTTCTTGTAGGAGGTTATTATATTTCGGCAAGGCTCCGCGGAAAAAGGTCGCAGGAATAAAACTCGCAAAAAAATTAGTTTTCGAATTTAATTTCAAAATTTTTCTGCGTTTAGTTCTATTCTCGGATACATATAATGTTCTGGCTAACTTAAAATGTCAAGCTCGTGTAAAATACCGGAAAATGTGAAATTCAATTTTGAATAAAAAACAATAAATCGCAGAATAAAACGCGGAACCTCAGAATCCGACCACGGAACCCCAGTGGCTGTGTTTCCGTCTAATTCCATTTTTTCGATAATTATTATTACGACCTTATTTCCTTGCCCCTTTAACAATACAATACATTATTATTAGAAGAAACTGTTTCAAAAATAGACTAAAATAGTCCACTATAAAATCAAATTTCTTCTTGTACTGTATGTATCTTGATTTTGAAATTTGATTATTTCAAAAGTGTGCTTAATCTGATTACTATGTAATTATTTTGTACACCAAAAGTAAAATTTCTCGATCAGTTGAAAAGCAAGAGATTGAAATTCATCATAACTCTTTTAATAACAAAAAATTTATAAGTAGTGGGGTTGTTATTTAAAACATTTACTTCCAAAATATAGTTCTCGAATATCATAAATTTAGTTTTGTGTAAAGTGATTTAAATCAAACCAATTTTTTAGAGTCTGCGCGAATCGCGTTGCGTCTGCGAAAGTAATCACGGAACTCTACAGCATACAGAATATGGTGATATTAACTGGACAACATTCGACGAGCTAGACTTTTTTTGTTTCTGATATTTTTTTCAAAAGTTTACTGATTAGGTACAAATATAGTGCGATATTCAATGGGAAACCGTTGGATGACCGGGAATAAATCAAACCTATGAATATTTCTAAAAATTTTCGAATAAACTCTCAAAAATGTCGAAGTTTCAAAGTATCTCGATAATTTTAGGAAACTCTCAAAAAATCGAATTATCTGTGAGTTACTCCTTATAACGCACACCAAAAGAAATTAATTCTAGGCGGCAATCCGGCAAGTAAAACTCGAATAACTAGGATATCCCCGACAAATTTCGAATAATCTCGAAAAATCTCGAAAATTTCGAATAATCTCGAGAACTAGAATAATCTCGATTAACCTCGAAAAACACTAAATCAATACAAAAAAATGTAGAAACATCTCAAACAATTTCAATCGTATCGAAAAATTTTCATATTAATTTCCAAGTCTGGAATCATATCATTCTCAAGTCTGGAATCATATGAACTCTTCTTTCTTTATGGATATTTCATTTCTACTGAATGATTTAAATTTAACAGTTATTTCGGGTGGTTTTACAGTAGATATCAAAGTAATTGATCCCTTCTTAGCGTAAAAAACGGTACGTTTTTAGCTTAATATGCAAGGTTCCTACTGTACATATACAAAAAAAAAACGCAAGTTACGAACGAGAAAAAATAAAAATGTGAAAGGATACCGATCAGTTTAAATTTGAAATTACGTATCATCACAATTCACAATCATTGTCAGTGGCAGTTTTTATTAGTTTGCGTTTCCTATAGTTTTCGGTTTTGTGTTTAGTAACGATAGACTGATTTTGTTGTCAATATCCAAATAAATTGTAGTTACAGAGCGTGTACAAATTCAAAAATTATTCACACAACTGTATGAACGAGTAAGATCTATAAATCCGCGGTTCGAATGAAAAAAAACAAAGCTAGCTATTTTTGAGGTTATTTATACAAAATTACAAAGCATCGAACTCTGTTTCCAGTGTAGTGTAAGTTAAATTCACAATTTAAAAGATTTGTTTTTTAATTTTAATATTTTTTAATAGCCTATTAAACGCAAAATGCCTAAAGAAAAGTCGAAAAAGAAATTCTATTTCATTGGAAGTCAAAATCAAAATCTTGGACTGTCTTGCGAGAGGCGAAGGTTCAACATCTGTCGGAAAAAATTTGGTTTTAATGAGGCCTCAATTCGAACAATAAAAAAACATGAACATAGTATTCGAAATTCGGTCATGGGTGGATCAAAAATCAGTGCCAAAACATCTTCGTATAGCAGGGATTCTATTTTAGAAAACACAGAAAAACTTTTAGTGATCTGGATAGAGGATGCATCACAAAAAAGAATTCCTGTAGATGGAAATACTGTTAAGCAAAAGGCACTCGGAATTTATGAACGGTTATAGAATGCAATCCCTTCAACAAGTATTCAAGAAACTGAGGTTAAGAAACATAAATTTTCTGCTAGTGACGGGTGGCTTACAGGATTTTTAAAAAGGCATGCCTTTCACAATGTGAAAATAAAAGGAGAATCATCATCGGCAGACGAGGTTGCTGCCAATAGTTATCCAGAAACACTAACAAAAATAATACAAGATGGTGGCTACGTTCCTGACCAAATATTTAACGCCGATGAAACCGGTCTTTTCTGGAAAAAGAACAGAACATTTATTGCTAAATCGCAAAAAACCGCAAGTAGTTTTAAAGCGGCTAAAGATCGAGTGACATTTTTATTGTGCATCAACGCTTCTGGCGATCGAGTTTTAAAGCCACTAGTAATTAACCGTGCATTAAGACCACGCGCGATGAAAGGTAAAAATATGCAACAGTTGTCAGTCCATTGGATGGCAAATAAAAAGGCTTGGATGACCGCCGATTTATTTACCAAATGGTTTAATGAGTGCTTCGTTCCCGAAGTGCGAAAGTATTTGGAGCAAAAAGGGCTTGAATTAAAAGTCCTTTTACTTGTCGACAATGAGCCTGGTCACCTTACTGTGGAACATCCAAATGTCAAACTCGAGTTTTGGCCACCGAATACAACTAGCCTGATCCAATCATTAGATCAAGGTATTATTGCAGCTTTCAAGGTTTATTATATAAAACTGCCATTTCAACATATTTTGGATGAAGTTGAAGACAAAAACCTTTCGATCGTTGATGCATGGAAAAAATATACGATTATGGATTGTGTTAAAAACGCTTCTTTAGCCATAACTCAGTTGCGAGAATCAACATTAAATGCTTGCTGGAAAGCCATTTGGCCCGCATGCGTCAAAACTGAAAATTCGGTACCAGAAAAAAATGTGGGGTGTTCAGATATTTTAACATTGGCACAAGCAATTGGTGGCGAGGGCTTTGAAGATATGCAAACTGAAGACATCGAAGAGTTGTTGATTGAATCCCCACTAGACGACGAGGATTTAATTGAAATTTTATCAGTTGGTAATAATGAGAATAGAACAATTGAACATGAAGTTGAAGTCCCAGTTCAACAATTGACAGCTAGAGTACTTCGTGAGGGTGTAAATCTAGCTAGAAACCTAGAGCACCATTTTTAACGAACGATCCGGATCTAGAACGAGCTTTAAAGTTCCAGCGCGACATACAAAGCTGTACAGCTGGGTATCAAGAATTGCTAAAGCAAGTGGTGAAACCAAAACCACAACCACTGATAACAGGTTTCCTAATAAAGGACCAATCAACAACACAGGAAGTGCCTCAAAATAGTTCAACATTTCCAAAATCAACAATTGATTCAAATTTATCGGACGTTTTGGATATTTCTAGCGATGAAAGCAATTTGGGTCCAACACGCCGTACAAATGCACGCTTATTATCCATTAGCGACGATTAGGTATAGATATTTTAGTTTAAATCTAAATAATTTTTGTTTTTAGGATTTGAATTGAATTCTGATTTAGCAATATTTTTTGTGTTACTAATTTTAGTTATTAGTTATTTTAATTTATTTTCAAAATGAATTATTATTAATTTTAAATAAATGTACGCACGTACAGAACTGAAAAAATTGAGTTTTTTTTCGATTATCTACATACGAGTATGTACGTACTTTTTTGCACGAATTACTGAAGAAATTTTACTTGAATATTTCATCTTACGTCTTTTTTTACACGTTTTTTGATTACACTATTTTCCTTGGAACGTATCTACCGTGTAAAAAGAGAGTTGGGTGTAATTTTGAAACAAAAAATGACAGTTTAGCCTAATTTAAGGGGATCCGCATGATATATATTATGTTTTCAAACCTGTCCAATTTCTCAGCCATATTAAGTATGAACTCTCTCTTTTCTTCCATTGCGACCAATCACCTTATGGTTGGGAGAGACATAGACGAATAATAATTGAAATAGAAAGTTGGTAATTTTATTCTAGCTACTTGAGATTGCATTAAAAAGTGACATCAAACGAATGAAACAGAGTAAAAATTGATTCTTGAAAAAATAAACTCGGATTCGCCTTTTTCGTAAAATTCAACTCTAGAGTAGGTTAAAATTGTTCAAATCATAAAAACTGAGCCCAAAACTTTGAAACATTCTATTTTCCTTTCCAAACTCCGTAAGACCACCTTTGGATGAAACGTCAACTTAGGGTAATTTAATTTTGAACCAGTTTCGACAAAGCAGAGATATTATTCGGTTTCTTCTGAAGTTTGGAATGGAATAATAAAAACTGGTGAACATGATCGGATGCTTTCTTAAATGTAGCTAGAACCCAAAATTTACAATTGGGAGGTTTGCAAAATGATCTTAAAAAAAAACATATGACGATACGTCAGCAATAGTACTGTGAAATCTAATTACAAGCGTCACGAGTGAATTTTGTTGAGTAGTACGGAAAAGTTCGGTCCATTGCCGCCTAGTGGACTCTTGGTGTAGAGGAGAAAGAGTGGCAGACCGAAGTTCTAAAATATTAGAATAAGTCAATAAATAGTACAATTCGCACAACTTCTTCAAAGAATTTACCGGATTGTAGGTAAACCGCCATTCGGAACTGAGATAGAAACCTCCTCATAAATACTGGTGAGGTACTCCGCTCGTAGAACATAGTTGAGTGCGGTTGATTTCAAGGCCAAAGAGCATATTTTTTTCATTGAGATTTTTGCATCATAGAGAAGGAGCCGCAGCCAAGTTGCAACTAAATTATGCATTCATGAAGATTCATCATTATTCGTTAATTTCATATTTTTTGTAGGAATGAGCCGAATATTCGAAAATACTATTGTTCCACGAGCCGAGTACCTCACCAGTATTTATGAGGAGGTTTCCAACCCAGTCCCGCATGGCGGTTTACCTAAAGGTCTGAAAGTAATAAAGCATGGTCCCATATTCCGGTAGATTATGCAAATATTCGGCCGTTCGGCAAGGGTTTTTCGTGATTCGGTGCAACAGAAAACATTTTATAATGTACTATAGAAAATTAGAAATAGATCTCTTCACTGCGGGGTAGATATGGTTTGTTTACTTACACATTTTGTGTAATTTGGTCAAAAACAGCACTAATAAAAACATAAAATAATTAATGAAATTTGCCTTGGCACGTAGTTATAATTAAAAATAATATTTGTTAACGTAAAGTTATCCGAACTATCATGACTTTAAAAAAGTACTTATTAAAGGAGAGAAATCAAAACAACATTTTCGGCGTAGGAACAATGAAAGACGCTTTATGAAGAAATTCAGAAAAGGTTTGATAGTCTATCCGAAAATAAATATTACATAATTTCTGCATTACTTGATCCGAGATTTAAGCTAGCTTTTTTTAAGAAAGATCGATTGACTATGTGAAAAATGGAATCGAAACAGACCATCATTAGATATAGATTCTAGTAATGATAATGATATTGATTGACGGAGTAAATTATGGTATGTTTTGATGACATTACCAATTCTGCAAATGATTTAGAGCAATCAAATCAAAATACACTACCGCAAAAATCTATTGATGAGTTAAATATATATTTTGATAATAAAACATTAGTAAATAGAACTGACGATCCATTAGTATGGTGGAAACGGGTGGAAAACTACATTATCTATCTTAAATTGAAGTAGCAAAAATTTTCTTCAAGCCGGAAACATTTACGAATCTAAAAGAAATAAGTTACTTCCGATAAACTGAATGTTGCATATTAAACTAATAAATTAAACTCCGAATATCCGTACTCTGAATTATTTCATAGTTTATGTTTAGTGATAAGTACATAAATGATTTTTTTGGTATTTCAAATGAGTTAATCTCAAAAAATGAATTTCGGTTGCACTGAAATGTTATTATTGAAATAAATATTATATTTTATTTTCAAATATAAATGAAAATGTATTTTAATTTTTAATCTTGTTTAATCTAAAAATAAATTCGAAATTCGAAATCGTACAATTTTGCTCGTCGCATTAACCAAAATTACGAAATAACCCCGAGTATAACTCCAATTATAATGCTAAGTCTATAATATCCATTCGTCTAATTATAATCATCATATCAGTTTATTATGTTCTTAATATAAACTGTTTAGTTTATGGAAAGAAAAAACGAATTTATTTGCTTAAAAGTAAATTGAAAAATTTTCGTTTTAATTTTAACTCACCGGTTTTACAGATCTTGTGCAGCCTTCATTTCATATTTAAATGCCTGTTATATATTTTATATTGATTTGATGCACCTGAAAATAAAAAAAGCAAAACATAACTATACAATAAATTAATTAACCCAGGACTATCATATTTTTTATCATCTATTCCTCACAAAAAATACAAAAAAAAAAATGGATAATAATTATTTCCCACATGTTTAATTAGCAAAAACTCACGTAAAGTACCATCAAACGAACCACATCTACATGAACAATATATACAGAAAGGTACTTAAAAAACACAACGGATCTGATATAGCTTCGGTATAATAAGTATATATTTGCAGAACTGAATACTGTATATTTATAAACAGACAAATAATAACGCAAATAATTTGCTACATGCCATTATTCGCTTAATATTTGAATTACGAATGCAAAATATCAACAACTTTGATTACTCATTCAAAACTAAAATATAAAAAAACTGTACTACACAGGAGTGTCTACCGTTATCTTTATCCACCCTTCAAGAAATAAAAACGTATCCTTACCCAGGTGAAAATCATGTTTTATTGTTTTTTACGAACTATTTACAGTGGGGCGAGGCAAATTGTTCAAAATAATGAAGCGTTGACTTGTTTTTGATACTATGACTCATACATTCTTGACACTTGCACAACGTTTAAAGGGAGGGAAGTTTGATAAGGGATCGTTTCGTATGTATTTTATGAAGACGAAATTGAGTTGATAAATCAAAATCTTATCAGGTTTTGAAGAAATACTCGATTATTATTTATTTAAATTATATTCATTTTATAGTGAGCGTCAAGATTGAAAAATAAACCTATTTAGATTAGAAAATATTTGTGATGCATCATCAATCATCAATATTCGTTGTTGATGCAGTTGATCTTTGAACGCGTTATCGTTTAACAACGTTTCAAATTTATTTCTTTACAAAATATATTATTATGAGTATTAGAAAAATGAAAGTTTGTAACCGGAGATAAATAAAATAATCCGCGTGTTGCAGATAAAAATGATTTGGCCCCAAACTCGACGCGTAACTAAAACTCAATGATATGTAATTGTAATCTCATTTTAACGAAAAGGCAACACACAAACACAACACAAAAATATCGATTTGGGTGCAAAATGATTAATTTGATTGACAATTAAGTATATATCATTGGATTATACTCAGCTCACTATGAACCACGAATGACGAATGAATGGTTTATTAACAGTTAAATGATAAAACGACTAACCATCGTTAACTACTCATGAATCATGTTCGTAAAACAAATTAATTATAAACCAAACAAATTTGGTAATCTAATGAAACATTATTTTGTTATTGCCTGGAAATCAATTACAATAAACAAGGGCCTGAACGATACCTGCGCAAATTCAAGTCTCTTGAAAAATAACATTTAATAACATTTTTGAGCAGCATTTTGCAAAACCAGATTCGCGTGGAATTTAAATTAGTAATACTACAGAAAAGGAGCGACAAACGTGCTTTTATATGAAAAAATTCGACTCATTTTTTTGATCTTGAACTGGCTAAGGTAAGATTTTCAGTGTCGTTCAGTGGCTTAACAATTTGTTGGTTAAAGCTTTGAAGTTGGATTGAACCAAGAAAAGCATTATTACTTACTCGAAATATTTTACATTTACATGATACTTTTCGCTATAAACAATGATATTAAACGAATCAGATACTCCAGGAATAAGCCGTTTTGCCCTACTATTAAATCCTCAACATTTATTTTCGACGTGTAGTTTTTGTAATGCATAAGAAAAGGAAAATAATACACTGTTGGTTTCGATTTTTTTTTGTCAATCCAAGCTAAAAATAACAGTCGAGATTTTTCGATGCCTCTCTGATAAGACAAAATTAAATCCAAGTTTCAATAGTAAGGCCCTCCGAACTGATATTCCAGTGGCTAGATTTTGATCAACTGATAAATGACTTTTTTGTGGCTTCATATGAAAAATTTGTATAGATGTGCATTTCGTTCGAAAAATTATTTAATTTACTTAGAAAATAGGAATTCAATTTTTTCTCTCAGACAAAATTATTTAGTGCCGACAAACCCAAATTCTCATTTTCTAAGCAAATGGCATTGAATTTGAATGGATTTTTGGTCCAGTTCGGAAAAATTTTAGCTACCATTTTTATTAATGAAAAACATTGTCACTAAAAATTGGAATCTTTCAGGCACTTTTTTTGAACTAATAAAAAGTGTTACGCAAAATTCTCGTTTCGTCAGTATCCTTAGGGGGTATTAACTGATAATTTTTACACGACTACATAAATCAAGATTTGATCATACTCGAAGAGTTTGAATCAAAATTAAAAATTTGTCAAATCTGAAGATTTTCAGATAAGATTTTAAAATCAAATTTTAATATTATCGATGATCGTGTTAGATGTTCTACATTACATAATTCGAAATTAATATTAAAATGGCATTTCGGTTTCTGGCAACCTTTTTAAAATAGTGTTAGATGTTTTTACTTTCATCACAAAATGGTCCAACAACCGTTACATGTAATAAAATCGACACAAAACAAAGAAATACGCTTACAAGATCATTTTGCTTTAATTTAAGCAGATTTAATTTCAAAATTCTGAAATTTTTTTAGTTGTTTATCCTTAAAATCAGTAAATTTTCTTAGCCTTAATTAACACATATTAAAATCAACTATTAAACTATAATTTTGGAAATAAGCAATTTTTTAAACTCCAAAATTTTTCAAAAACAATATAAAACCCAAACAATTTATTTTTCATAAATATTCCTTTTATTATGCCTGATTTCAGAATTCAATATTTTGTTAATTTTAAATATTTGAAATTTATAAACTTAGAAATTTCCTAAGTTTTAAAATTTCCTATTATGGACATTTTTAATTTTTATATTTATCACCTTTATTTTCCAAGTTCCAAACCCCTTCCGCATTATTATGGATGAAAAAAAAATTCAACAATTTTTAAACTTCTTAACCTCCGGCTTATTAAATAGAAGTTACAAGTTCTGAACAAAATGTTTAGGTTAAAATCAAATTACAATAAACTACATATGTACAATAACGACAGCTATTTACCAAACCGGATAACATCACGAGATAAGTAAATTTAAAGATTGATTTGAAAATAAATGAAAGAGAATCGGTGTTTATGCTTGAAAGAAGCCAGGGCTTTAAGACATTCACTGGTAATATTAATGTCCGGGAACATATTAGGCTATATAACGCTACTATTCACTATTAGTTTTCTCAAAATGTTGGAGATTAGTTGGTCTGATAAACACGTTAAGTTGGTCGACTCGCTACATCTGTGTCAGCCATCGAACAGAGCTTTATTAGTGTAATATTGTGTTGCTACGCTGTTAGTTTGACTATAAATACTCGCTAAAAATCCATTTCGAGCTTTTTTTTTTTAAAGCGAAACAGTCGGCGGCTTGGCTTTTTTAAAACCAGATGCTCAGAGATTAACCCCAATGCTGGCTATACAGTTTTTTTCTGGAACAAGTATCATCTATTTACATTTACAAAAAAACAAAACATTTTGTATACAAAATATTTTGCACTTCTAAGACTTGAGGGTATGATTGAACGATTTACCATTTATTACGGTAAAAGTTACTAAAGTTGACTTAACAAATTATTAAGAATTTGTATCCGGACCACAACACTAAGCCTTTTTCACAACTTATAAATTTTAATCGATATCATCCAGCTATCGATCTTTATAGTAGAATGAGATCATTATTCATTGCTAAATGGCTAAGTTTGTTTGATTTAAAGACGTTTACCTTGAAAGTTCTTAATTATTCTCTTGCATGATATTTTTTTTTATTCTACACACGTTCGATAAAAACTTTTTATATTTTGATGATAAATCTAGTAACACCAAATAGAAAGTACATATAATAAATAACAGAGATCAAGTTTAAGAGAGACCAGATAGAGCACAAGATACCACAAACTTGTCTTAATTACTTATTATTACAAAATTTGTACTTTATATTGTATGTATATGCGACACCGAAGACAAATTTTTATTTAAGGAATGTTGTTTTTGTAGTTACCTACTCTTACTCAACTAAACTTGTACGACTATATGAGGGTAGTTAGTAGCTACAAACATTTTCTTACCTTTCTATTATTATTATTAGCGATCTTACACACAGTCTCAGATTTAAATCTTTTATGGTTTTATAATACATACTCGTGCATACATACTATATACAACAGACAAGAGAATTGTATAAAATTTAAAAATTCGCTTTTTTGTCTTACTCTATTGACAACAATGGAATGAAATTGTTTTGCTAAAAAGAAAAAATAATAATAAAATAAAAAATTAGCAAGAGTACCGCTATGTTACCTAATTCCGCTTTAATTATGTTTAAAGTGGGTATACAAATATTGTATACAGTGGAGTAAAAATTTGTAATGAATGGCATGCCGATCATTAATTTTATTTTGTTTTTCTGCTTGTGGTAATGAATCATGTTATGATTCCCAGAAGCAACGCAATTCTCCCACATCTGCTCTACATGACGATTATTTTTAGTGTCATTATTTTAACAGTTTTAGGAAGGGCACAGTTTCCATTTTTTTAATCACGGTATGGTACGTGGTTGTAACATTTGTAACTGTGTGCGATTTGTTTTTGGGGTGGCGATGTCTAGTTCTTTGTGGGTTGGAATTTTATTAATTTCTTGAGTTTTTTCTTATTTAGCGCAAAAATTTGAATCAATTCCACTACATGACCGACTTTATTATGACATATTCAAATGTGAATACAATGAAGCTATTATTCTGCCACTATAAGTAATTGTCAATGAACACAAAACTGGATTGAAATGTTTGGTTTTTTTTGTGTTAATTCAATTATTAGACAAAAATATATTTATTGTGAATGTATTACGAAAAAATATTTTACTTCTCTTTGTAAATTTATTTAAAGGAGCATGAATATTTTGCATAATTTTAGGATAATAAAACTATTTCCGAATGATTCATTTGATAAACGTGCTTGGATTTTGTACGTTTAAAATTATCTCAAAATTGTTGTTTGACCATGGCTACGAAATCACAATAAATCATTTTTTTGTGTAAATTTCGTCATTCAATTTGATCCTATGCGAGGTCGTTCATACTTCATAGAAAACAAATATACAAATATGTACATACTATTTAATAGTTCTTTATATTTGCACAAAATATCCATCAGAACATATCCCAAGAGATCTTGTAAAACACAATTTTCTATAGAATCATAGCCAAAGTAATTACTCTTGTATATGATAGAGTAATCTGTAGTTGATTGAATTTGTTGATTTATATTAGATAAACGGATAAACGAGTCAATGGAGTTGTTGAACGAATTGGTAAAAAGGCATAACATGTTTTATCTCCGTACCTTTCATTGATTGGAAATAGGTATTTAATTTATTTTCAACAGGTGAACGGACTGCACAGTATATTGCTTAACTAATTAATCCAATTAATTGGAGTTTATTTCGAATTACCTGAATTTGTAATTTATAAAGTTATGGTATTAAATAGTTTCTAATAGGCATTTGTATAATTTAGACATGAATAATTAAAGCGAGTACTATCAAGAACTGAACGTCGAGCTTATAAAAAATATTTATATTAATAATGGTATTCAGAAGCGTTGTTGACTTGTACTCGACAATTTTTTTTTTTTAAATTAATCGTTCGAAATAGTGCGAGGGTAGGGGCAAGACGAAAGTCGAGAAATTTAAAACATCAACTTCTGAATTTTTGCGTTCAAACTTTAAGAGACAATTTCTCGAATGATTCTATTTTACCAAATAAATTTCGAATTTTTATTGATTATCAACGCTCAAAATTTTCAATAAGTTGAAAGCTTAAATATGTAAATGTTTAAAATTTCATTGTAACATCTAGGCTGCAATTGTTTTCCACAAGGATATTATAGAACCAGCAATTGCTGACAATTGTTCATTTAGTGTTTCATATTACGGTTATAAAGTTTCCGACAAAAACAGAAAAATACGAGTAACAAAACCTGGCGGTACAAAATTTGTCGAAATAACAAAAAATTGTACATGTATTGGAAAAATAGTTGGCAAAAGCAATGTAAGACATATTTAAAAGTTTCTTAAAGACAATAATAAAAATTGGATAGAAGTTTTCTTTTATAACTGTAGAGTTAATCAGAGACAATGTACTTATTTAACGTTCACTTTATTAAGGACTTGCTATTCATAATGAAACGTATGTGAAGTTTCGAGTTTTATTTTATCAAGAAGATTGGCCGGATTAAACAGATGTCTCAGGAATGTGACCTTAATAAGTAGTTAGCTTATGATAGGCGCTTTCAAATAAAATTATCCTCGAATTATATCTAAGCCACACTTTTTGACCACTGTTATAATTTTGCCTCTGGAAACTTTAGTGAACCCATTCTTAATACAGGTATCTGTTCAATTTTCCACTGTTTCAGTATTTCATCATAAACCTCACGTTCCGGCCATAATACAGCTAAAAATAAAGTGAACCTCAAAATTTCAAATTTCATCATCATTAACAAATGGGTCTTGGTCATCGCATTCAAATATGGGTAATTTTATTTGAAAGCCCTTTAAGCTAATTACGCAATTACGCATTAAGGTCACATTCCTGAGGCATCTCTGTAATCCGGCCAATCCTTAATAAAATGAACCTCCAAATTTCAATAAGTTGTCTCTGATTAACTCTTCAGTTAAAAATTATTTCATTAAAATCTGTGGTCTCAAATCATAATGGCTTAAGGTAAGATAAGCCATTTTACGTATTATCTCAAATTCGAAAAATCATATCTCCAGATTCGGTTTCAAAACAAATCAATTTTTTGGAATATTCCGGTAACTACAAACAACCGCAATAATTATTTATAAAAGTAAGAATTCAAAAAATTCATACGATTTTGAAGGACTCTTAATTTTAAAAACGTTTTCCTAAGAAATGCGAATTGGACACTTAAGCCTTATGATTTGTGACCACAGAAATATGCTCCTTTATCAATTAAAAAGAAAACGTTTATTCAATTTTTATTATTAATGAAACTTTTAAATATGTCTTACATTGCTTTTGCCAACTGTTTTACCAATACATGCACAATTTTTTGTTATTTCGAAAAATTTCGGACCGTAGATCTGTAAAATTTTGAAATTTCAAGATTCAAGAAACATTCGAAATTACAAACTTGTAAAACATTTGCATTTGGTGCTTCCCGAATGTCAGGTTTTTTGTGTTAGGTTATGGGATGGCTAATCTCTTTCTATATGTTCAGTGTCACAAATATATCCTTCATTTCCTCTACATGAGAGTAACAGAGAGGATAGCGAATTATATGTTACAATGGCAATCAACCTCACATAAGTAGAGAATGTAAAAATATAACAGTTTTCGAAAATTGAATATTTTTTGTGTGATGGACTGATGATGGTACATGACAGGCGGCTTTCACCCATCTTAATATTACCGTAATTTTATGCTTTAAAAGTTTATAAGGTAAAGTAAATAAGTAAAACCAAATTACTTTACATAATCAAAAGTAAATAAAGTCATTCAGTAAATAGAATTTTTTTTTTTTTTTGCCTACAGAGAATTTTAAATACCAAATTCCAGGAAAAATGTTCTTTAGCGGTGTGTTTATTCTGTACACAATTTACAACGGCCTTTGAATACCAATACCCATTGTACGTACAAACTGAGAATACGAGCAGCTGTGAAAATATTCTTGAATTTTATTTATAAATGTAGTTTCTTTTTTATATTATCATTTAAGGTCCTCGATATTACAATAAAAATTATTATGTTTGCTGTTCAAAACCATATACAATAATCTTAAAATAAATTATGCCATTTCACCTCAAAAAAATTAAGTGAAAGAAACAAATCAAATCCACAACCGCGCACCAAATAAAGTAAAAAAAAAAAAAATGGGAAAATTTGTAGAGCGAAAATAAATTAATCAAAATTGTCTAAAAATAAACTTTTACTCAAGAACTGTCAGAATTTATAAATCTTGCGTAACATTTCAAGCGCAAAACGTCTCAAAACATACATTAATTATATAGTGGGGTGGGTCGCGTCTGAACTCTGCTTGTTTTAAATAATTTTCATTAAAATGAAACATCAGAACATTAAATAATATTTTTCTGGATTCACAAGCACGTAAATTTTTATACATATTTGAACTTTACAACACGTACAATAAAAACAACAGTAAGAAAAGTTGTGTAAACTACTAAATAATAGAACATGGAAAATAAACAATTTTACCTTACTATATAATAATAGTTAAAATCGATAAAACATAAACAAGTCATCATACGGTAAAACATAATTACTGTGTGGCACATAAGTAAATCGATGCCAAAAGTTATGCATGTGCAAATCGATTCATTCCTTCCTAAGTTCTCAAATGGATTCATCAATGACACACACACAAAACGTGCAAAAAATGTTGAATTTCATGAATACTAAATTTTAAATTATACCGACTTTTTGTTCATGCGGCAAAATGTATTTTCTTCAATGTTGTTATTTTCTTTGCACAACAAAATGGAAAGAAAACTTTTCTGCCACATTTTCTATTCCCTTTGTTGAGTAAAACGATTTTTTTTTGTATTTACAATTTCAAAGTTTCAAACTAAATCTTTTATTATTACAATATTTGGGTCAAATTTTTTGCACTTATGCGAGAGAACATTGAAACAAGTGTCTGCCAATATAATATATGTATTCACTATTATACACGGTTTGTCAAATTAAATCGTTTGATATTTTAAATGTATAATTATTATTATTGTATAAACAAAACGATTCTCGATCTGAACGATTAAGTTTAGATTTAGTTGGTACAAGTAATAGTGATTGACCTCCAAAAACTACTACTAATTGATGCAGATTGGCAAAATAACGTTATAGTGCGATTATGGACGCTTATACCGAATATAGAAAATTTAATTAGCTATTTATACTCATTGACTATAAATACAGTATGATTTGTGACGCGAGTATATTTCGTTTTATGTAGAACCTCGTAAAGGTCGTATATTATTAATTCTATACAACAATAAAACAAAATCAAAATTAGTTGGTTGACATAGATTTAAGGTTTATATTCTTTCAAATACGAGAAATGATACGATTGTTTATGGAGGCGTACAATGTTGTTGATGTAGAATATACAAAATGGACAGAAAAACCATCAATTACCGGCGACAATAAAAAACGAAGACGAAACAAAAAAAAAATTTGACATATCAATCAACTATATTGTAACTAAGTCAATTAATTAAAAAACCATGAATATCAAATAATTTAGCAGTAAAGTAAGTGGTGATCTACGGTTTGAATCGAATGTCTATTTCGCTTTGACTTTCACTTTAGTCCAACCCAAACAAATCTTGCACAAACTGTAAATAACGTAGAGGTACATACTTTCAAATGTCTACCCTAAATAGACAGTTTTTAAGTTGTCCTCATAATCTTTACTTTCTGGCAGGTATCCAAATAATCGAAATTCTTAAATTTCTTAAATCCGACAGATAAGAATTTCAAATTTGTATTTTCTTTTAAAATAAATGTACTTACTATTTGTAATCATCTTACACTATATAAGAGGTACTATAGTTTAATTTTTCTTCTATTAACACCTTCAGTTTCTTAGGTTGACCTCTTACAAAAAATCTTTTTACCTACATATATACATATACCTACTTTCAAAAGTTCCTCCCGGTTCAACTACTAGTTTGAATGCAATGGTTACAAGGTTACAATAATTCGCGTATATACTAAATACAATTTTTAAAAGCCATCTGCTCTTAGTTTCCAATAAAACTGGAAATTCTTCAAATTTATCAATCGACAAGCGAATTAATTATAACATTTTAAAATAATTTTTTGCTTCACGAGTCATGGTCTAAAGGCGAGAGATAATGATTCATTCTCTGTTGTTTAATACTTTCATATTTCCAGATTAATTTTGCATATTTGTTTATAATCTCTAACACAAAGAAGACGTTAGAGAAGTTACATAATCCAACTTCAAATAAATTAGTTTTAAGTATAATTAATAAGGCAACGACAAGAAACCACTTTCTTTAATATTAATAGGTTGTTTTGAAAGGATCTTGGTGTGAAAGTAAAGGGGCACTTGATTGGTGCACATGTGTATGTGTTTGTGAGAGATATTAATCTTGTTAATTGAAATGTATCAATTAGTACATACTCATTATTTGATTAAAACTTATAAAGGTACATTCACACGAGTTACTTTGGATGATCATCGCTGATGATTCATCCAAAGTGAACAAAAAGTAGAACATGTGCAACTTCTTTCATTGTTCATCTTCGGTCAATCTTTCTTGATGAAAAAAGCTTTTATATGAGTCATTTTGGAAAACCACCCGTGATGATCAACTAAAGTGGCTGATGTAAATACGCGTTAAGAGTAAATGTAAGAGTTAAAACATGGCAAAAATTTTCCTAAAATTAAATAAATGTGGAAGGAACTAATGAACGGCAGAGATTTATTAAACGAGTCACTTTAAACTAAATTCAAATAGAACCGGTTTTATTACGGTATTATACCGGTTTTTGATCACTGTTCATTTCAGAAGAATAGTGACGATGATTTGTTTTTTATAACAGCGACTCAAGTTTAAATTTAAGCTCTGTCTTGGCCAGTACAATTAATTGTATTCAAGCTTTTTTTACAATTTCATTGCAACAGCAAAGAGTAAAGTAGCAAAGTGTCGATCGGTTGTACGAGTTCCTAATGAAGAAAGCCCTTTTCTCCTTAGGAGAAACTTTATGTTTCACCACCAACATAACAATGAACACGTTTTGACGTAACAGAGTTTTCCAGAGTTCATTGTGCATATGAATATAAACCTACAACTGGTCGACCATTTCTTATCGACTTATGACAATGCTCCCAATTAAGTTCATTGATTCACTCAATTTGTCCTTCAGTGAACGAAATTTAATCTTAAGGGGTAACTGAATTTATGTATAAAAGAAAATGAATAAAGAAAAATTAATTCAGTTTACAATGATGATTGCTTACTTTCTGTTCACAGGTTTACTTTGGGCCTCACCAGTGTAACCCAGCTAGCCTTGTAATTTACAGTATTGTGCAAATTAATGCGAACATAGCAATATTTTAATAAAATCATAATGAATACTTTAAATTTCGTCATATAAAACTGTAAATTTCCTTTTTTTTACATCAATATATTTTTGTAGTTTATGTTCAAGGTTAACAATCATTATCCTTATTACTTCGCATTTCGTTAGTTGTGAAATAAACATTTCAGTCGATCATAACACATTGCACGCATCATAACACATACACAAGTTCTACCTTTAATAATGGATTTAACGGTTAAAGTTCGCGAAAAAATTATCACACTGACTAAATACTCGTCTATGACTCAAAGGCAAATTGCCCAAGAGTGCCAAGTGAGTTTGACATCTGTTAATAAATTTGTACGGCTTTCCTCAAAAAATTTGTCCACATCACCGAAAAGAAAGGGTAAATGTGGTCGTAAGCGGAAGACCTCTTTAAGAGACGATAAAATTTTGTTGAGAAATAGTATTATAAATCCTACAAAGACCAGTGCTGAGCTAAACATTGAGTTACAACATGCTGGAATTAACATTGATCCATCAACAGTGCGAAGAAGACTTTTGGAATTTGGAAGATTTGCACGAAGGCCCTACAAAAAACAGCTTCTAACATCAAAAATGAAGACCAAAAGATTGGCATGGGCCAAAAAATATAAAGACTGGACAGTTGACAATTGGAAAAATGTTTTGTTTTCTGATGAAAGTCATTTTGAAGTGCACGATCAACTCTCACAATATGTGCGTCGCAGTAAAGGTGAATCAATTAAAGCGGGTCACCTTGTTCAAACTGTGAAACATCCATTAAAACAAATGTTTTGGGGATGTTTTAATTTTAATGGTGTTGGTCCATTATGTCCAGTTATTGGAATGATGAATTCAGCTCAATATATTGATGTTTTGAAGGATTATGCGGTTCCAATATTAAAAAACATGAAAAAACGAAATCCCCCAATCTTTCAACAAGACTTGGCTCCTTGTCACACATCCAAGGCTGTTAAAAAATATTTTGCTGACAATTCCATTACAACATTGGATTGGCCTGGAAATTCGCCTGATGTCAACCCCATCGAGAATTTGTGGGCAATTATGAAGGCAAAATTAAGAAAGATGGATTGCAGTATACTAGAGGTAATGGAGACCTCTATCAATAATATTTGATATGACCCGGACATTACGGATAAAATCTGCCAAAATTTAGTAGAATCAATGCCAAATCGAATACATGACCTTATACAGAAAAAAGGAGGGCACATAAATTATTAAATATATGAATTTTTTTAAAATAAAATATAGATTAAAATACAAAAATTTTGTTATTTTGTTTGCATTAATTTGCACAATACTGTACCAACTAACAGAAATTGAGGCGTTATTATCAAGGGGGTTCAATTAAAAAAGGAAGATTTACCGGATTTTTGATACCAACAATTTAAAAAGGGGTCACAGATAAGTGATAAAAACTAAGGCGGGTACAGAAAAAATATTCACCTACCCCTACTTGATTAACCAAAATAAATTTAAATTTAATTGGTTAAATTTATTATTTTAATTTTTTCATGTAACAAAAATAATAAAACAAATTTTGATTAGGACACGACCCAATTCATTGTAAACCGACTAAACTAAACACTTTTATGCCAAGTTCAATTAAAATCATCATAGATGAGGACGTCATAAAAACGATTAATTAAATGATATCTCAGCTGGACACACGATAAAATCAACACAAAGAGATTACAATTTAGAATTTAGTCTAGTTAGATTTTCGGCTTTTGCGCGATATTGCTGGATCTCATAGAGAAATGGTGTCACTAACCTTAAATAAACTAAAACGACTTTAAAAAAGTGACTCAGAAAACTAAAAAATTTAATGTTGAGTTTTGTAATAATTAACAAAAAAGTTAAGTTGGAAAATTATTAGATAATTACAGATAATTGAAATTTTAAAGAGTGTCTTTAAAAACCATGTTGTTCTTACCCGGTCTATAGCCTGTCCTCATCGCTAGAGTATGTACTTATGTACAATTGGTTTCATAATTCAATTCTCTTCACAAAACAAATCTCTCTTAGTTTGGATACAAACCAACTTTCATGCGTTACATACACGGAAGTCCAAAAAGGTGGAGTTTCTTTATCAAGGTAAACACAAATAACAATCATTACCCACACACACAATCATTTTCGACATCATATTTCCTTCCTGCTGCCTGTTATAGGTACATACACAAAATACTTGTTTATCTCATGCATTACAATACACTTGATTTATATAGCGGATACCCACGAACATTATTTTATTAAGCCAACTATGAACTTGTCAAATTAATTGCATTGCAACCTAAAGCATTCTATACCAAAAACGCGTCTAGTGTAAAGTTGATTGTACTTTCAAAATTCAATTTCTCGCCAATTTTATGTTTAGAATTTAAAAAATCAGCAGCGAATCGCATATAATAACAAACACTTATAATTAAGTCGTACAATTGGTTTAACAATTTTTTTCGGCTGAGATACGAAACATGATTTGAATTCATTATACATCTACTGTTCATATTAGTAAATATTCGTATATATACTCAGCTTGTATATTTTTCAAAAACAACCAAACCGAGACTAAAACAGATCAAATAAGATTATGGTGGAATTCTAATGATATTTCTTATTTTAATCTTTTATAAAAATTTGGATTTATCTTTCATGAATCATGATATTCTAAAAATATATTATAAACCAAATACTCGTACATACAAAAGCCATTGTAATTAGGAAAATAACAATATGTAAAGCGGTTTTTACGTTCGTTCGTTTATCGTCTTATTCCTCTTACAGTTTACAGTGTACTATGTATAGATATTGTATGTAAATGTAGTCATGATTTTTTATTTTTCCACCAACAACGTATGTATTGTATGTAGTTGGGGTGTATATGTCTGTAAACGAAGAAAATTGAAATGAAAATCTTTAAAAATTCGTCGTATTTACAGAATTGAAAGTCATTTTAATAGCGCACTAAAGTGTTTTTTTTTATTCCTTGCGGTGTACAGCAAAAAATAGATAGATGAAATGTGCCGAGTTTGTCTGCAAGATTAATTATTTATTCCACATCTCATCTGGATTACTTACAATTTCATGCGCTTGACTATACATTCATTATTCTCACCTCTGAATCACCTTTTTTGGTGAATCAACTCTTTACACCAAGGTTACCAACTTTCACTGCTTGTTATTCACGTACTGAATAAATAAATAGTGCAGCTGATGTTGGTCAATGACATTTTATATAATATATAAACTTACATTGTTATTTTAGATTTAGAGTAACGTTAATTTAACAGAGCGGTTTTACGTGCGTGCCCGTGTAGTTGTTGGAAATTTAGCATAAGCGATGGCTTTTCTCTAAAAATATACTTAAAAAATCAAAAACAACTTAAATAACTAAACGGACAGCTTAAAACTATTAAACTTAAAATTTTAGTAAATTTGTATATTTTAAAATTCGATATCTGGCGCCTTACCTAAGGCTAGGAGCATACTTTTGTAAGTGTTATATCGAAATTGAAATTGTTTTCAAACCAATTTGTTACTTATTCCACAGTAAGTAGTTTTGCACGCATAAATACACTAAAGCACGAAAAAACGTTGGAGACATTGGATACGCCAGAAAAGGAAAATGCAAAAACACATCTTGCTTGATGTCAAGTTATATTTTAATTAATCACATTAAAAATTTTGCTCAATTTTAATTAGTTTAATGATTTTAATGAAATTTAATTTAATATAAAAATGTACCGTTTCTAAAGAACTAGCGATCCTAATGAGCCATTTAAAAAAAAAAATTTAGAGTAGACAAAATTTTAGAGTTTCATCTGATCAATCACGGTGGATTTCCGTTTAATTTTCTTGCTATTTTATTTAGGCAACCAATGTGTACCTTTTCTCTAAACTTAGATGTTAGACGAGTTAGACGTTAGAGCATCAAATTGTGTTAAGATAAAACTGAATCGATTTAAAATGAAGTACGTATTATGTGATCATTGCAGTAACGAAAAATTAGTTTATAAATCAAACCTAAAATCAATAGCATTAGTGCTTAGTTTAACAAAATGGGTGTGCACCTCTGACATAATATATTTCATTTCCCGACAATTGAAGCGTGCATTCTAGACAAAATATGTAATAATAAATTATCATAATTATAGCTCATAATTCATATCTCGTTTAAAAGATTTTGAAATATTCTAATCTACTTTACTTATGTGTAATGAATCAGGTCAAATCTATTTAAGATAATTAAAACAAACATTTTAACAAAAGGCGGAAGATTTAACTACCGTCTATAAATTAATACCTTGTCAACCTCCAACTATAAAGTACAAACAACATAATTAACCCAATTTTTATTAAATCGATTGTTCTTTCAAATAATTCATTTACACTCGTATTATCTTACAAAAAAAAAAAATCTCAGATTAAATATTTAAAACAAACAAAAAAAAAATGGGTTTGTTGTCTATAAAATGTTTTTCGAAAAAGTTGAATTTTCGGGTCTAGTAATTAAGCCGATTAAAACAACCAAAATAGATATACGAGTAATATAATTTTCTAAGGTGTTTAAGACGACAGTTAATTTTAATAATTTTATTAAAGAAAATAATTTTATTAATTTTAAAATGTCGATGAAAAATCAATTAATATTTGTAACGCAAAAAGGAAATTGCGGTTATGTAAAAAATAATAAGTGGGTTGGTTTATTTTTAATAGTTGGAAGATAATGGCTTCATCTACCACCCTTTTGAACGCAAAAGTGCGTAATTTACCTGACTGTAGAAATGTAATCATTATGTGGGGGATGTTCTATTCATGCTTACCTGGAAATAAAAAATGAAAAAAAATTAGAATATATTGTAGGAGTAATATAGCATGGAATTTAGGTATTTTGTTTGTTAAATTTGCGGTGCGTTATTAGTGCGAAATATATATTAATAGGACTACCTACTTATATAACCGCTATTCGTTTGGGACTTTCCTAAATTGCTATTTATTTTAATCTGATTTATAACCTAAATTAATTTCATAATATCTGAAACATGTTTAAGAATAGGCGTTTATACTGTAAAGCCTCAATTAAAAAAATACATTAGTTAAGTGGTTGACCGAAGAAACTGTTGTAACCTATTTAAAACTTTCAAACCAATTTCTTTATACATATTGTTATAATTGTTACCATTGCAGATTAATTTTTATTAGTTTATTAGACTAAAATTTTATTTAAGCGGAACTTATTAACAAGACTAAGGCCATGCCCGAATACCATGTTAAATATTCACACGTAATAATTTTTGGCATAAAACACACTCATTCGAATTATTACAATCGTTCCCTATGATACATTTTGACATATCCATGTGAAATATTTTAGTAGTGAATTGTGATTAGATAATAGCAACCAACAAAATAAATTTGAAGAAAAAAAAAATGAGTCTCATCGTAACCTCCGACCACATTTTTCAATACAGATGTACAACCTCTTCGGCTACTTAATAACTTGGAACATAATTGATTCTTTAACTGTTTGGTTATGCATTTCTGTTACTGTATATTTGTCTCACTGGCAAGCCGCAATAAAATAAAGCCATGAGTTCTAATTCAAGTTACCATCCATGCATTTTGCGTGATAAAAAATCTGTAATTTTATGAAACATACCCCAGAAATCCTTAAATGCTTCTTCACTAATCATCTTAATAACAATCAGATTGTGGGATCGCGGTGTATAATGTAATCGCTTGATAATACTCGTATTAATTTAGTATTGATTCCCGAAGCATTTTTACATTACAACAATAATGTATAATAATTTTGCTTACTTCGGAATTTTGATCCATTTGATTTGGTTTAAAAAAATTGGCGGGGAAATTATCACGCAAAAATTATTATTGAATTCGGGCAGTAAAAATAAAAAATATCTGCGAAGGGGAAAATTTCTCAAGTAAATGTAATAAATTATTATTTATCACGGTATTATCACAGTATTCGGGCACGGCCTAAGTTAACATTTCTGTCAATTTTTATAAAAATCTTTTCAAAAAAATGTAGCTTCATTAAAATTCAACACTGTTGTTTGAAAACACAATTTAAATTTCTTTCCATGTTTAATATGTACTAAGTTTGGAATATTAAGCATGTCTGTAATATCAAAATTATGTTAAGAATCAAAATGTTCGTTTGAATAAAATTTTACCGAATAAATACACGGGAAGTGTTAGTTCAGTAATAAAAATTCACAATTCTGTAAAATTTCAATTAAATAGCTAGTAGTTATCGTAAGGATTCTGCCTGCACATACTAGGAGTTGTCTAATATGTAGGTAAAAAGTAGAGGAAATTAGTTGATACAATGGTCAAAAATACATGCCGGTTACGACTTTGCCGATTTGTTAATTATTTTAGCAAAGCCATTGAAAAAAATTAATTTTATTTCATAGGTTTTGACTTGGATAAGAAGTAACCATGAGATAAACAATTTTACCCAACTGCACCACAAGGTTAAGAGTTAGTTTTCCAGTTAATTTAAGTGAATTTAGATTTTTGTTACACTTAAATAAAAAAATACGGGATTTTATGGCACTGGCTCAGAATCTCAACTTTTAGTGTTCTCCCAGTTCCATTCCTATTGTGCATTACAATAATTTTCTAATTAGTACTAATCCGGTGAAATCAAGATCAGTCGATTAATACGAATGTCAATAAATAAGTGTCTGGAGTAAACGAGTAATTATTTGTCGTTTACTATTCCTTCGTTATAAGTTTTTGATTTAAATTTCAGAGTAGGCACAAACCGAAACAAATGAACTCAAATTGGAGCTTAGTTTACACAGTACACTCTTTTTTCATTTCAAATTTTTTTCTCGGAAACAGAATCGACCCCCCCCCCAAGCTTCTATGCTCAAATTGGCAGCGCTGGCAATGAATATCGCAGAACTATCGACCCAAACTCCTTGCACCATACATCAAACAACAATGGGACGCACACCATATCGAGCTAGATTTACTCTGCAACTTGGTGGTACATAAGCGTATTCATAAAGCCATATGGAAATCAAACGATGGGGCAACGGTCAACCAAATCGATCACATCCTCTTGTCCAAAAAACATTTTTCTAGTCTTAACGACATCAGAACTAAACGTGGAGCTAACATCGATTCAGACCACTTCCTGGTAGTTAGTGAATTAAAATTTCAAGTACCGAAAATTCATCGCACAGAACAACACAGTCCCATAACGCCTACATGACTAAGAGGAAAATGTCCAATCGGATCTGCAGACGGAAGGAACGGGAATGGCATGGGCAACAGGCACACAATATCCACAATTCTAGCAGCATTAAGGCTCGCATTACTGGATTTTACAAATTCTGAAAAATGCAAAAGACATTTTTAATCATAATATTAGTCTTGATTTGCTTGTTTATTTTATTTGCTTGTTTTATTGACATATATTTTGTACCCCAAGCTAACACACCCTGTTTTGAGCTGAAGCTCATTCACCACAGATTGTGCAGCATGAGGTGAATTAACATAATAAATCATTTTAAAAAAAAAACTATAAAACTAATTGCTTCAAAATGGCGTCAGTTATTCATATCCGTGGTGGTGTCTCATCATTATTTGCATCTTTGTATTAGACGATTAACTTTTAGAATGATTCATTACGTCCCGGCGTGGGGCGTTTTCTTATTATGGAATTTTATTTTGAAAATATAAAATGCCAATTCCATGCGAACCCGTCATATAGCCAATCAATTGACTGACCACTTAAGTAGTCTCAGGTGTAAGAACATTAGTTCTCTGAGAAGCAGTTTCAGCTTGATTTTTCGATTTATGGCTTCGACACCAACTTTTTCTGGCTGTAACGTTTTGGGCTAACGCGCCCGCGGCCCATCTCTTCCACCATCGCGTCGCAAACTGTCACTCCCTGCGGTAGCTCCAGAAGTGACCTGATGAGTAGAGCTGAAGACAACTAACCATTTTTACCTCAATTAGCTTGGAGTGAGAATTAAATTAAATTCAAATTTAAAAAAGAAATTAAATAAAAGATCCTCCTTTTAATACAAAAGAATCTATCCTTTGAGGAATCTAAATAGCGGCCAACTCATTTTTGGAAATTTGCTGACAAATTTTAAAGAATATAAGAATTTCAAGAGACTTGAGAAGTTTTTGATTGTAAGAACTTTAGACATTTCAGTATTTAAAATTTAAAAATTTGGGAAATTTATGGATGCACATTGTTTTTAAAGAAATTAGGACCCAATTGGAATAATAATTTTTGATAAATGAATCGATATACCAAAAATTATTGTAAATTCCAAGATTTTTGCTTATTCAGTATTTTTTGGCGAGCGAGACTTTAGCATTTCCTTCTCATTTATGAATAAGATTGGTATATTTGACCAAAATAGGAAAATTGAGCTGCTTACTTAAATTTAGTTGATAATAATAAACGACATTCACACCTCATAAATCTGTCAGCAAATCTAAATCAAATACATACTACAAAAACGTGTTCCGGTTAAGAGATTTACTAATTTACTAAAGTACATAAAATTATTCCCGAAGCAATTTCTTCGTAAATTTTTATAAAAAACTATGTTAAAAAATGAATCTATTTTTAATAATCACTATTCTTTCTAACTTTGTTCTAACTTAATTTTCTAAATTACACTTTGTTTTTTGTTCTTTGTTTCAAACGGACTTACTTGACTGTCTGCCAAATACGAAATTTATATAAAATTAAACTAGATTGAACTCAAAATGAAATTAATTAATCATAAAAACTATAATAGTGTACATACTCGTACATAAAATATTTTTTTCCTTCCTTATTTACATAATATAAATAAGAATCGAGCAAAAAGAGTAATTTTTTTATAGTTTATAGCATATTGATCGAAACATTTCTTTGTGTGTCTCAACATAAATAATTAAAAAATAAACGTTTCTCTCTATGTGCACTCGCTTATAGTATAGTGCAACTTTAGTAAAGCAGAAACAAAACTGTTACTGTATTAAACCAATTTAATAGTTCGAGGTCAATTATTGATTAAAACTTAATAAATTATAAGAATAATGATATTTATAGTACAGTTTAACTTGGGTAGTTCGTAGTTGCTAGCAAGCAAAAAAGGAAATAAGCCAAGGACTTGATTTTTATTTTTTTATTTTAATTGACTTTTATTCAATTAAATTAAAATTAAATAAAGCAAATGACTTTAAAAAAGAATTTTCCTTTTGTTTTCTTATTTTTAGTGTTTTTTATAACACTCGAGCGTTGCCGATTGAGTGCATATGCGCATAGAATGCAATTAATTTACCTTAACCCGACCTCGCATTGAGTTTGATAGTGCATCTCTTAATAAGCAATCTAAGTAGATTGTATCAAGTAAAGAAAGATAAGAAATTGTGAATATGTTTACGCAGATAATGAAATTAAAAAATAAGTACAACGGCATTAAGATAACAAGACAAATAATTATTGTTTACGTTGAGAGCGCAAGTTGCATTATCTGTTGTATCAGAATTAGAGATCTTACTAGAAAACATATTGAAATTTAATGAACAGGCGTAGTACTTACTTAATCCAGGTTTTGGAATCAAAAAACCTAAATCTGAAATGTTAAATAAATAATTTAATAAATCGATGTCCAACACTCTAAAAAGTGATTTGAAATGATAATTATTGTTGGTTTAATGGAAGTGCTACTGTTATGTCAATAAATTGAACGAAGCACAATTCAAACGAAAATAAAAAGTCAAAATTGATCGTTCCGGCCAACAAATGCTTACTCGTATAAGTAAATTTACTTCTAAAATTTACAGTTTTAGTTTCAAACTTCGAAACGATAAACTGACCCTGAAAAATTATAGAACACGACACTGGAATGAGGTAACTTATTTGCCTACGTCATAAGAACGTTATACCCGTTCTTCAATCGGCAGTGTAAAAAATAAAATATGTAATTGCCCTCAGACAACACCAACAGTTCCGTTGTTTCGTGAACTAAATTTATTACCATTTAGATATCTCTATATTTATAAAGTCCTCAAAATGTTTTTTAATCGAAGTAACAGTTTTCACAATCGAACTGTAAGCATATATAATACGAGAAAGCCAAATAACTTTGCCGGCGTTCGTTGCAATAGCGAAAAATTTAGAAGATTCTATCTTTATATGGCTACATTCTTTTTCCACATGTTACCTAACGATATTAAAAGTCTAAGCAATGTGCGGAAATACAAATTAAAACGTGAAATTCGATCCTGGCTGCTCGGTTTAGATAACATTGAGCAATACTTTTAGTGGTGCAATTGAATTATTGTATGTTAGCTTGTTATTGTATGTTAAGTTGTATTAGTTTAATTTTGTTGAATTGTATAATTGTTGCTCCACCACAGATTTTAATATAAATCTAATGGAGCTTTACTTTATTTCTAATTTGCAATAATTGTTTTTCTTTAATATATGTATATAAATAAACTGAAATAAAGATAAATTTAATAATAATAATAATAATAAAAAAAGATGACTATCGGTTGATAAAAGCCGATACCACACTTTTTATGAATTTGAAGCAGTATTACCTAGTTTCTAATGCAATTAATAATTAAATTTATTTATTTATCCAAATTTATAATTTTTGTACACCCTATTTTGAGACAAAGCTCGTTTATAATATTTATGCTGATGAATACTAAACGTTAGCAAAAACTGCATTTTGCCAAAGCTTAATTTTTATGTTGTTTGATCGTCCATTATAATTACTGCCGGCGATTACCGCGACTGGCCAACTGGCAAACGGCAAACTCCAGAATCCAAAAATGTATTTTAGAAATTAATTCTTATTATTATAATAACGTCTTAAATCTTAAAGAATTTACTAAACGTGAAATAATATTTTCAGAACTTGTTAAAAATTAAAAATTAAATTCTTAAAATTAGAATTTTATAAAATTTTAAATGAAAAATAATAATTTAGGTATGAATCTTCAAGATTTGCAACAACAAAAAATTAAATAGAATTTTATCAACAATTGGAAAAATCTAATCGCAATTAAAATGTTGATAAATGGACACATTTTTCATTAAATTATTTTTGCATAGCTTTTGAATTTTAAATTAATGTTATGTTGGTTATATCTGTTGTGCTTTATATGTTAGATCCCATCACATGTGTTATGTATGTATTTAGAAGTAATTATTATTATGAAACTCACTGTAAATGGTAATGATTAAAGGTAGTCTTATTTGTGCGACCATACTCTTTAATCATCATCATCACAAATCGAATTCAGTAAAATTTATTATTTATGGAAATGTCTCTTAAAGAGAAACAGGAAATTAAGCCGTTGGAAATATGTAAATGAAATCAACCATGAAAGTCGGCCTTCAACATCTGCGGTAAAACAGCATCATGTAAATTAAAATTCCAAATGTGCGTCATTGTTCTATATCTATTGTACATCAAACAAAAGGACTAATAACAATCCATCAAAAAGTTGTCATCGTTATGAGTCTGCATGATAGTTAATCGCGTCCTGCAAAAGATTTGGTATGTTTTTGCTGGAACAGAAGAGCTCAAACATCCAAAGCATGTTATAGACGTGTGAAAAATCAAATTAAAATCATTAATTTTGTCGATAATCTATCAACAACGTGGTAATCGAATTGGAAGTCGATACTGGAGTGGTAGACTGTCTTAACTGATTGTCAACTATTCCAGATCAAAATTTAGTAATAATGGGGAAAATACAAGTTCAAGTGAGTTTTGGTGAGCAAAACTCACTCGCGGCAAGCACTCTGTACGATGTTAGTTTCCGAATTTGGTACCGGAGGAGAACAATCATGTTATTCGCGGATATAAAGCTGATATCCATATTAAGTCGTGTACGCCAATTTTTCAGAAGTCGTGTGGGGTTCCGTTGTGATTGAAATAGAAAGTGTCAGTGAAGATTAATCTATTGTCAAGTGAAGGAATAATAGTTCCAGTTAATTATTCGGAATGGGCTAGTCCTGTAGTCGTAGTGCCAAACGGAGATATTCGTTTGTGTATTGACTGTAAAATCACAAATTGGTTTATTCTTATGGAATAGTATCCTCTGCCGTCTATTGAGGATATTTTTGCCAGATTCAATAATTCTTCTTATTTTAGTGTGCTAGATTTGTCAGGGGCATACCAACAAATAGAAGTATCTCCGTCATCATGACATTTATTGACGATTAATGCACATAGTCGTCTTTTTCAATTTACTCGTTTTCCGTTTGGTGTAGCAAGTGCACTTTCCTTGTTTCAGTCTGTCATAGACCAAATTTTAGTCAATTTGCAAAATGTATATTGTTATTGGGTTGATATAATCATTGGTGGCTCGTCTTTAAACGAATGTCGAAATAATTTATTTCAAACTTGAGAACGTCTCAATAGCCACAATGTAAAAATTAATCTCAGGAAGTGTTGCTTTCTTCAATCGAAAGTTGAATATTTAGGTCAAGTCTTGTCAAACACCACTATTCCGCCGAATCCTCAAAAAATACAGGTATTCACTCCTATTATGACTGTCGAGTCGATCAATACGACACAACTCTGTGTTGCCTTTGCCCTTTTCCTAATGTTTTTATCAAATGAAAAAACGAAAACACCATAACAGAGTTGTGTCGATTGTCGATCGACTATTGAATCATACTAGGGGTGATTAATTAATGCCCCGTCACTTACAAATGTCGCAGAGTTGCAATCCTTTTTAGGATTACTTAATTTATATCGGCGATTTAATCCCAATCTGTTCGCCAAAGTAGTTAATTTGTATGCTTTAAATAAGCAAAGATGCTAATAACTAATAACAATGTCCTGGAATTACCTGACCCGAATAAGCCAATTATAATATCTACGAAGGCAAGCTCTTAAGGAATTGGTGCTGTACTTTCTCATTATTGTAGCGGGGAGCAAGAGCCGGTAACGTTTGCATCACGTAATTTATCAGCAGATGGGAAGATTTACTTTTAGATTCATAGCATGTATTGGCTTAAAAATTTAAAAATGATTTGTGAGAACCAAATTCATAAATCATCATTAAATGATAGATATCATCCCTAGCCATTAGAGTAATTCCAAATAATAAACATCATTCTGGTAAAAGATTATATACCTAAATATAGCAGCATTCTGGCAAAGATTATATAACTATTAAAAATAAGCAAATAAATATAACAGTAAATCAAAAATTTGGTATGATGTTCAGGATTTTGGTATCGTGTTGCGTTTTTGGTGGTCAAAAAAACAAGACTAAAAATGGATGTGTTTGTTTTATTGTAAGAAAATTAATGATAATATCGAAGTTGTAAACATTGAAGGTGCATACAACAAAAATGTACTGACGAAATTGTGCCTAGCGTGATCCGGATGTTCAGGGGGGGTCGCCCGGACACCCAGCCTAGAGAAAACCGGCCAATAAGCCTTACATTCTTTCTATTGAATACGATGTAAAAAATCCTGGATTATCAAATCGAAGTGAGATCCTTGAAAAAAATCCGCTGCATCGGGACTAGTTTACCTATCAAACTGATAAATCTACTGTGATGGCCCTTAGCGGTCTAGTAGCGAGGTCCTTTGTGCCTTTGTGGACATTAAGGGGGCGTTTGTTAATACTCCCTATGGATCGATAGAGAGGGCAGCAATGGAAAAGGGGATTCCGCTTTCTACAATTAGGAGGAGTTGGTAACCATCAGGGTCGTAAAGGGCTGTCCCAACTGACGAAGAAATTTATATCACATTCGGCAGTCAGGATTAAGGAGTGTCTTGAACTTAGGAAACCTGAGTTGATGCTGCTTACTGGCTTCCTTACAGGTCACGTCCCCTTAAAGTATCACCTTAAGCAGATGGACCCAAGCATGATAGACGGACGCCGCTTCTGCGATCTGGAAGCGGAATCAGCGGAACATGTTCTGTGCCAATACCCAGCCATTTCCCACCAAAGACTGCGACATGTACGAAGAGGAACAACGAGCCCAGGGGGCCTATTATGATTTTTTTCCGATTTCGTAAAATCCGATCCGCCGCGGATATACATATTATGATTTTTTTTTTGTTCGTAAAAAATACGATCTCGTCTAATCCGCCTTATCATGAAAAAAAAAAAAAAAACGAAATCGTATTTTACGAAAATCAAATGTCAAAATCCGATAACTATTTAGGTGACGGATATCGTTTATACGATTAAATTCTTGGTTGCAAATAGAGGTGTTTTTTACGAAAATTAAAATTAATTATATTTATTTACGTATTTATTTACGATATAAAATGTAAGTTCTAAAATTATTTCAATATGTTTGTTTCTAAAAAAAAATAAAGTTAAATTGATTTATTTTTATTGTATTAATTTATAGGTCATCAACAAACGGGCATCAATTTGAAATTCTGGTGTCGTTTATGGAAGAAAATGAAGGGATCGCCAAAAATTATTTGACCGGTGCTCAATTCAAAGAGACCACTCAACATTTATGGAGTGAAGTGACCAAAAAATTAAATGAAGCTGGGCCACCTGAAAAAACAATTGAAGGATGGAAGAAAGTGAGGTTATGTGCTATGGTGTTTTGATAACTATTAATACATATATTTATGTTATTTTATATTTAGGTATGGAAGGACTTTAAATACAGCATCAAAAATAAGTTGCGAAATAATCAAAAAATGTTGACTGGTACTGGTGGGGGACCTTACAGGTTAAGAAAATTCAGCCATTTAGAGGAAAGAGTCGACAAATTATTAGACCTAAGCGGGGAAATCAAGGGCTTAAATATAAAAACTTTGGGATGCAAAATTTTAACAGCACCGGATGAAAGTCAATATAATGATAATTTAAGTATAGACACCCAAGAGTTTGAAGCCGAGATACTAAATGAGATTAGTGACGAGTTTTTATCTACTACAAATACTCTAGAGCCAATAAGAGCCTCACCAGCAAGACAGAAAACGAAACCTCACATCTCACCTTCTGAAAGCCGCAATAAACCTCACACTCCACCTTCTACAAGCCGCAATAAACCTCAGACCTCACCTTCTACAAGCAGCAATAAACCAACTAGTCGATTAAACAAAAAACAGAGAGAAACTTCTAAAATGCTTTTAAAGAAACAGATATCACTTCAAGAAAATCACCATAAAGAATTTAAAAATTTTGCAGATAACGTCACTAAATACCTGAAAGAGAATAATAGAATTCTTAAAGAAATTAGAAATACAAACACAAGCCTATTAAAATTAGAGAAAGAAAAATGGATATCAAAACAAAAAATTTTATTGGAATCCAACAAATTGAAGGTAGAAAAATTAGAATTAAAAAGAATTGTGATCAATCTCAAACAACAAAAGTTAAAAGCAACAATATAATTTTATTTTGCTTAATTTTTTAAATTATTTTTTTAATTATTTTATTAATTTTATTTTTTATTGATTTAAATTTGAATGAATTTTTTATAAAATAAATCTTGAATTCTATAAATTATTTTTTATTGATTCCCGAATCCTCTTGGCTTCTTCTTTTATATTTTCGGTTGTAATTTCTTCTGTGGCAATTGTTTCTATATTATCCTCTCTTTCAATTAAATTTTCATCCAAAGGCACCTTATATTTTATACACAAATTATGAAGTAGACAGCATACGTTTACGATTTGTGCTGTTTTCTCAGGAGTATAGTGTAGCTCACGAGAATGGAGTAAACATCGCCATCGCCCTTTCAGGACACCAAAAACTCGCTCTATAATTGCACGAGCTTTTGCGTGAGCTGTATTATAGCGACATTCACTTGAGCCTTCACTGGTTTTCCTAAATGGTGTCATCATCCATGGTTCTAAAGTGTACCCGGAATCACCTAAATAATTCATTGTAATTAATTACATATAAAACTAAATTAACATTATATAATTACCTAGTAACCAAGATGATTTATCTCCTGCTCTCCAATTCTGCTCCATAACAATTCGATTGTAGCTGGCGCCCCATATAACCGAATCATGGGAACAACCTCCGAACCGTGCATCGACGGAAGTAATTTCCATTTTATAGTCGCACGTCTACATAAGAAAAAAACATAATTAGTTAAAGATATTTAAAATTACCATTTTATATTATTTACTGTACCATCATTACATTTAAACTATGAGTACCCTTCCTGTTGAAAAAATGATGTTCATTTTTAGCTGGTCTTACAATATTGATGTGGGTCCCGTCGACACATCCTATAACTCCAGGAAACCCAGTTTTATTTTGGAAGTATTCTTTTGATTTTGATTTTTCGTCGTCCGATAAATGAAAATTAAAATGTTTATCACACATGTACGACTCCAAAATGTTCAACGTCTCATTCATTACCACCGACACAGTAGATTGGGCCATGCCTATCAAATAATCCTGACCTACCGCTTGCTGATAAGAACCCTCTGCCAGAAATCTTAAAGTGTTTGCCAGTTTAAGAATTGGTGGTATAGCATCATTTTTTTTTGTTAATTTGAAGTGGGGTTCAGTTTCATTCAAAATAAGGATAAACACTTCTTTCGTCACCCGAAATAGTCCCATGAACCTAAAAATGTTGTTTATTGATTAAGTGTTTTGTTTATAAAGCTATTCATTATTAAATTTTGGAATTGTGATACATAATTTCAATTACCTTTTATTTGTCATATCAAGCGGATTAGAATTCATACGAAGCCTTTTTCGTTGAATATATGCTGGTGTTAATTGCTCGTCGGAATCATCATCACTTGAGTGGACAAAAAATCCAATTGTATCCATATTACAACACACTTTTATCACAAATTTTTTTCACTGAAGATCAAATGAATTTCGAAAAATAAGTTTTCAAAGACAAAAATAAACATTTGATATCACCTCGATTGTAAACACAAAATTTAGATGTCAAATTCAATTGAATGAAGTTTGTCTCGTTGAATCTTTTTCAATAAAGTAACAAGAACGACAAACTTCATTTTGTTGCATTTGACAATGAATATCCGCGGCGGATTCCAATTTTCATAATACGTATATCCGCGGCGGATCGTATTTTACGATATCGTATTTTACGAAATCGGAAAGAAAATCATAATAGGCCCCCAGATAATACGTGTCTTGTACCGGCTGATGGTATTATCAGTTTCCATAAGAGCCTGAATATTGACTGGACGGCTATTTGAGCAGGGTCCAAGCACAAAAGATCTTTCAGGTCGCGATGCTAGGTGGCTTTAACACCCATATGGCTCTTCAATATATTACATAGGAATCAACTCCATTTTTAATTATTTGTAGAATCAGTAATGTTTAAGAAATAAAAATTTGAAAATGTATACTTTAATTACTAAACAATGACATTTTTATTATTTTTTTCTCTCTGTACAAGTAAGATAACAACAGTCTTCAAGAATAACAAAAACATTTTTGGGTAATTTAAAAATGTTTTTGCCAACAAACAACCAAATATTACATTTTCTTCTCACACCGTATAGGTTCATGACATTGTAATCTCAATTTTAGTAAAGCAAAAAAAAAATATTTACAAAAAAACCAATTTCCAATTATTTTGCGGTATTTTAATTTCCTTCCAACATGCCGACGTACTATCAGTATATACATATGTATACATATACATAACACCACAATACATAAAAATTATCTAATATAATTTCCTTCTTGTTCGCCACAACACAAAAGAATTTTTCATATTTTTCAATTATTTTATTCAATGAATTACTTACATAATTTGCTCATTTTAGACAAAAAGTTAGATTAAAAAAAAACAACTTTTATTATTTTTTCTGCCTTCGAGGCTGACTTATTAAAAAAAAACAATAGATTTAATGATTCATAAAACTGCGTATTAAAACTATTTTATTGGGGACTTTGACTTCTTGAACTTAGTTAGGCAATGATACTTTTGACGAGCGATATTATAATAGTGCGTTTCTTATCAAATGTTACTATCTATGGAATATTTAAAGCTATACATTTACCGTTTTTAGTTTTGTTGGTTTGCGCTCATTTATGAAAGTCATGTATATGAGTTACCACCAAAAATTCGTTAATTTATTAAAAAATATAAATTATTTGATTTATGAATTACTTCCTCTCTGTACATTTTTAAAATACAAAAATAAACCAAACAGCAACAACAAAAAACTATATAATGATGTGTTATAGGTGAAAGTGATTTTAATTTTGTTTTTACGTTACCGGTTACCTCCGAAAATAATAAAATGATTGATGTTAGGCGTTTCTTATTAATTACCAAGAACCCTTAGGTATTGTCTTTAAGAAATTAGATGAAATTTAAATTTAAATTAATCGGTTGAAAAATAAGTAATTGTTATGTTGTAATCTGCTAATTATTTATAATGTAACAAACAACACAATGAAAAAACAAGTAACTTGCGTAATATTTTAAATGCAGTTATCAAATCTCGTTCATAGAGAACAGGAAGTTAGTAGAATGAAAACAATCTGTTTATCTTAGTACCCTTCACCCAATCTAAATATGAATTGCGTACAAAATATTAAAATTACACAGCGAACGTTTGCTCTCAATTCGCTCAAAACTACATACATACATATATTAAACTTCACTTTCAATGTTGGCGATTGCATAGATGCATAATACAATAAATTATATAATCATATCGTAAAAAAAAAAAAGAAAAGATGTAACATCTTGAACGCAAAAAAGACCCACTACAATATTAAAAAGAAATCTCGTAAAATTAGAAAATAATAAAAATTTGGTGAAATTAAGTTTAAGTGTTTTTTCGATTTTTAATTTAATTATTCAACACACGCACACGTGCAAATTTTGTTTCGTCTTATTTAATCGAAAAAAAAAAAAAAAAAAAATTGTAAAGTTACAAAATTGGTTGTTAGTTAGGAAAATATACCTAACCGCTTTCACTACACACATATACATTTACAATGTACACGAACGGAACTTTATAAATTCGGTCAGACAACAAACTATAAAATTAGCGAAGATAGGCATGTTAATTTATTAAAGTCATAAACAATTATGTTAAAACAAAGCGCGGTTTTTGTTGACTGAATTCTTATCTCGCAACCGTGTATGTAAACAAGTTTTACGACTACAAAATTTTAGTTATTTGACTTGAGATCTCTTGAGATCGCGCGTTTTATTAAGAATAATAGCTGGATTAGATCACACAAACAAAACAAAAATTATGCCACTTCTTCTTCGAATACATTTACGTGAGTTTTTTTTTTTATTAAAATCATATATCTTAAATATTAATTGAAAAATAGAAAATTATTGTGGTACGAGTATAATTATCGAAAAAAAAACTTTCACTTGTATACTTTAATACTTCTTCAAATAATGTTTCGATTTTCTGTAGCAAAATTAATTTGTTTTAATGGAAAGCATAATACAAAAATTGTTACATCAGTAACATCACTAATGTGATGGTAAATAGGATGTGATTTGTTTGTTGAGAAATTAATTTTATTTCTACAGACGGCATCGGAATTAACTAACGCTGAAATTTGTCCTAAGTCGTCCTTTTGAACATTTTTCAAAAAATTTCTATTCTAACGAAAAATATTAAGATTCTTTACTAAGGATGAACATTCCTGATTAAAAATAGTAAAGGAATCCAAACATCGAATTTCTCAAAATTTTGTCCTAAATTTGTCCAGACTAAATGTCAAAATAAGTAGTTAAAGATTTTATTTGAGATAAATGTTAAAACATTGAATTTTTAATAAAAACTCTTTCTAGTTTTGGAAAAAGTAAGGAATTTATTATTCTGTTTAGGGCAACCATATTTGACATGGTTTCCTTTTAAATTGTATCCAATAATTTAAACATGCTAATTCCCTAATTTTCCCAAATTAAAATATTTCTCGAATTGCTAAGAACATCATTTATGTAGGTCATTTTGGTACCGCGTCCCGGATTTTTGTCAAAATAATCGATACCATATTGCCCCTAACCTTAGGGCTTGCCGTACTTTATCCTAAATATTTCTCGGGTAGCTAATCTAAGGTCCTATGACATTTTCACTATCAACTAAAATTTTGATATTTGAGCCGTTTATTTTGAAAGTGGAGCCCTTTTTTATTGTAATGAGATATCAGTTTCAATAAATGTACAAGTGCCAGAGATCATACTAAGATATGTCTACTGTTATTCCTCATTTAGTAATCAGTTCATTATAACAAAACTAACTAACTACTAATTACTTGATAGAAATGTCTCATCCTAAGTATTTCTAAGTATTACCTCACATCGATTAAAATTGGATGACCTTCAGCTGTTCCCAAAACCACAATATCACCAGAGCAATCATTATCAGCCTACAGATTCACTTATAACCTCTTACTTATACTTATCTATTGTCATTATATTATCACAATGCAAGTGGTATTCGTTCTAAATCGAGAGACATATTCCTAAATGCTTCTGATGAGGAGTATGACATTATCATCATAACTGAGATTTGGCTGGAGAGGAGTATCTTCCAAATTCGTATGAAGTTTTTTGTCGGGACAAATACGAAGGTGTTAACATTGATCGGTTAGGGGCTGGAATAATTATTGGTGTCTCAAATCAATTAAGATGTGAATCTGTGTTTTATACGAATGAACCTGAATTATTAGTTTTGAGTTATATGATCGTCTTGCCAATGTAATTGTAAACGAGTCAGCACTTTTAATTAAACCTGATGACCAGATAATCTTCGCCGGAGACTTCAATCTACCTAAGATTAATTGGATATTTTTGGACATGGATATTATTCCAGTTTCAACAAACGTAACCGCAACTCTCATTTTGGATACTATGTTTGGTGTGGGTACTAGGCAATGCAGTAATATCCTTAATGGAAATGGTAGACTGCTAAATTTGGTGTTCTGCTCAATGAATATGTACATAAAAGTTTCAGCATGTAGTATGACCTCGGTAATTCCGGGAGTATATATCAACCCCTAATGAATTAATGGGAAATCGAGAACCCTTTGACTTTTTGGTCATGTTTTCTTTCTGTAAAATTAAAAAAAATTATTTCGAATAATTAATTTTTGATCTAAATTTGCGGTTTGCTAGTTGTCAAAAATTAACTAAACGCGAGAAGTAATTACAGTGGATGATCAAACAACACAAAAATAAGACTGGCAACTGAACAACATGTCGCCGAACACGATTGAGGGGCTAATTTTGCGGTAGAATGCAGTTTTTGCTAACGTTTAGTATTCATCAACATTACTATTATAAATGAGCTCCGACTCAAAATAGGATGTACAAAAATTATAAATCTAGATAAATAAATAAATAAATAAACCCCTTAAATTAGATTAGAACTATTTGTAATTGTTTTACCGACTCATTTAACTGTAATAGTTTTAATAGTTTAATTTTAATATCTTAGTTAGATTTTAGAAATGGGGATTATATTAACTTGAGGAAGTTTCTCGAGGAGGTGGACAGGAACAATTTACTATTACCAAACAATGTCGACGGTTGTGTGGATAATTTTTATCGTATGTTAAGAGCCGCATTTGTTCAATTCATTCGCCGTAAATCATCGTAAATATATAATAATCTGTATAATACTCACAAAATTGAAAAACCGAAAAATAAAAATCATAAAATATATAGATCGAATCCATTTGATTTAAACTATCGGTTATATAGCAATCTAAGAACGGAATTTAATATATTGAACAAGGTTTTATACAATTCCTTTGTCATGCAGATCGAAAATGACATAACAAACAACCCTGGGCGCTTTAAGAATAACACAACAACACAACTTGCTCTTCGGTTAGTTACAAGTATCAACTCGGACTTAACTTTAACGTATCAGGAGACGATATTCCTCCTTATTTCATGGTGAGTTGCGCTGAAGTCCTTGCGGCTCCATTGACAAAGATTTTTAATCTTAGCCTTCGTCTACAATTATCCCCAAAGTATGGAAATTATCATCGATATTCCAATTTTTAAGTCAGGTTCACGTAACAATGTTCGAAATTATAGAGGATTTTTTATACTTTCAGGAATCCCGAAACTTTTTGAAAGTCTGGTGATAACGACAAGAAAAAACGATTTTAATAAAGGTCGATCTACGGTTACAAATTTCGCGAGTTTTAATAATTAGTTACGTTAGGTTAATATTTTTGTAAATGACGTGATTGGTTGCCTTTCTGACTCACAAGTTCTTATGTACGCCGACGATTTAAAAATCTGTAAATCTATTAGGGACATTTCTGATGCCTTACCATTTCAAATGGATATTAATAATTTCGTTGAATGGTGTATTATAAACTCCTTATGGCTTAACATTTCCAAGTAGGAATGTTGTCTTAACCGATTAAATAATCGATGGGGTACTGATCGAGCGGGTTTCCGTAATTCGAGACTTTGCACTACCGTACAGACCTCTGTACGGTAGTGCTCCCCATTCTGGGACACATTGAATGTTTTGAGCTTTTAAAGCTTTATTCGTTTTATGTACCGTCTCATAACTTCAGGATACGTGCGCTTTTGCAGCTATACCTAATAGAAGCACAAAGTACGGGAAAAATCGCTGATCTAGAAATCGACGCTTCTGTTGAACTTGGTTGAAAATTTGTTTGATTTTGAGATATCGCGATTATTCTTTTTATAGTTTTAATAACTTTTAATTTTATTTTATATTAACTAATGTCGATCAGATGTATGCTTCTACTATTGATCTAAATAAATAAATAAATAAGTAACGTTAGAAAGTATTAGTTAGCTAAAGTGATTGACATATAGCAGAATCAGGAAAATCTAATAAAATAAGCCTTAGCGATTTATACTTCGCATATTCAGAAAGGTCCAGGTTTTCCGGTTTTCGGAAAATTTTGATGAATTTTCCCACTCAAACTCATTAGTCGCAACATGCTCTGGAACAACTTAGCAAAATTTATGAAATTTCGATATATCGAAAATCTTCAGAAACATAATTTTCCCTACTGCTTTGTTTTCATTGTTTACTGCTCCAATATACCACTTTTTGACTGGATGTTCATTCAAATTGCCAATAATTAAAATTATCTAAGTAAATTAATTATATTCTGAAAATAAACAATATTGACAAAATTTGGAAAAATGCCAATATACTAAAACCAAATTTACTCAAGAGTGTGAAATCATCAAATTATAATAGAAACAATTTCAAGGCTTTTTGCTTAACTTACACGAATATAAAAACGTCAAAATTTCAAGATTATTTAAAATTAGACATCAATTATAATTGGCTAAAAGTTCCGGAATCAATAAAATCAAGTTTCCCTTCATAAGCAACAAAATCCAAAACCGACTAAACCTTGACAAAATACCATAGACTTACTTAAATATTCAGTGCAGCTACAGCAGTAGCACCAATACAAATCATCTACAGAATGAAAACTATTGTTAACGAAAAACTAAAACTAAGCCTTGCTTACCAACCAAAACAAAAACAAAAAATTTGCCATTTTATTACATTTTGTTGGTAAATAGTAATAAATTCCTTTCAAAAATACCATTGTCAAATTTCCCAACTGCCACACAAAACAAAAGCAGCAATATTTAGTCCAAAACTATACAAAACTTTTCAATTTCCAATAGTTTTTTTGTTAAATTTTTTTTTTGATTGATATTCAATATTTTTTCTGTGCCGAATATGAAATTATAAAAAGTTGCATAAAGCTTAGTAAAATGCATATTTCAAAAACAGTGACATAAGTATTCATCAAACATACAAAACGGGTTGCATGTACACAATGTGATATATATAAAATATGTAGTTTAAATTGGATTCATTATTTTCATGGTACCTCCATACAAAGCCAATCAAATTGTAAATCGACAGGTGAGCAATCCCATATGTTTACTAGATTTTATTTTTCGATATGGGCACGAAACCATAAAACCAGAATATACAGCGTTAGGGAATGGCAACGTGCACGCTTTTAAAATCTATAGACACGTTGAGCTTTGATATTTTAATTATAATTTGTTCTAAAGTTGCTGTTATTGTTGATGACTCGTATATTAAAATATCAATTAATTTCTGATGACATGACACAAAGTCATATAAAATATTATATTTTTTTTAAAATTATGGAAAAATGATGCTCAGAATTTTTTTTTATCAGCTCATTTGTTTGTGAAAATGCTTTGTTTTAAGATTAAATTAGACGATAGTTTTTTTATTTGCATTTTAACCTTATTAGTTTATATATTATTGTGTTTGCCAGCGTAGGGTTTGTAGTGTAATCATCATGGGGTATACAAACTTATTTCTCAATGGGTAGCTTTAATTGCAATAAACGTGTGTCGTCGACAAAGTGAGAAATAAATGTTATGTTGTTTAGAACACTCGTATAATGTAGATACAGAAAAATAATCCATGTGGGTGAGAATATAAAATCGTTTTGACTAGAAAATTTGTCGCCTCATGTATTATGCACACACACAGTTCAGTGCTTTTTCATCTTTTATACAGGGTGGGTTAATAAAAACTGAATCTAATTGTTTAATGTTATTTTCTCAAAAACAAATAATCTTGTAGTGATCCAACTTCATATTTTTGTGGTGGTACATTTTTTCCAAAGGCAATGACCACGTCATTTTATTACAATACAATTTCTCCTGAATTAAAAACAAAATATTTTTGTATATGTATATAATAAATACAAATTATTCTAAAAATTCATTTAACTTTTCAGTCATTCGCTCTTATGTTGTTTAATCATACATGAAATATAAACCGGTCATAAGTAGATATAAAAAATATTCCTGGAATCGTACCCAGTGTAAGATTTTTCGATTTTGTTTAACAAAACACGACGAATTATTTATGTCTTCATTATGGGAATCAATTTGTTTCTTTTTTGAGATAGTAACCAATTCAAAGAAAATTAGAATGCTTTGGGGCAGAATATTCGTCATATCCAAGAAGAACTCTCTCATTATCCTAACTCTCTCATTATCCTAGTAAGTATATTTGGGATTTCAGGATGAGAGCTTAGCAATGTTCACTAATCTTGTATTGCGGCATGGTACACCATCTTATAGGTTTATTCAGACTTTTGGACTGTTACACTTTTAGTGTAAATTCATCGTGTAACATATTATGTTATGATTTTATTACACTGAAAATGCTCGGGAGCTAATTATTTTAAAAAGTTCTGATAGTCATAGTGTTACACTTAAGGGGGGAAAAAGGGTGTAGCGGCTTCAAAAAATCGATTTTTTAGTTTTTTGCTTAAATCGATAGTATATTATCCCTAGCATGTTTCCACAAAGTGAAAATGATGGCTTTTAAAAAGTTAAATTAAAAATAACAAACTTTCATCATCCATTTTCCTTGTTCGGAAACTTTAAACGCATGTTTCTCAGAACCATGTTTTTGAAACTGGCGTGCAAGATTACTCAAAAAATTCTTGATGAATCAAAATAATTCTTTTTTTAATTAGGGGTGATTATTACCTTGAGTTTATCGTTTCATTTTGTACTAAAAACATTATTAAGGAAAAGTTATAACCAAAAAGCCTGTAAATTTTTTTTTTTTTTCAAATCATGATTTTTACAATTTTTTATAATGAAATAATTAATTTTCTACCCATACAAACTACACTAATAAAACTTATAAAAATATATTTTCTTGTTAAATTCGGATAATTCTACGAGACGCTAGAGTGCACGCCATAAAGAAAGAATTTTCAGAGGCACCTTCATATTTTTTTTTAATAACTTGTTTAACCCTTGTGTCTATACCCAAGAAAATATTCTTTGTTCTATACCCGGCTACCCAGGTACGTACACCTTCTGCTTTTAAAACTAAATAATTTATATTTTCCTGTACGTTGTTGCAACCTTATTCAAAAATTTTAATTTTGAATAGTAAGTGGAACAGCAATAGACTACAGTAATGTTTGGATTGCTGATTCGGGTGCCACATAACACATGTCTTCTCGTGTCGAATGGTTCGTTGATTATAAGAGGTGCGATGTCGAGCGGTTTTTCCAAATCGTAAGCGTCCTTCGTCTACCGATTCGTAGCACAGGCACAATTCTAATCGAACCCAAGGTCAACGGTATGTGGGAGAAGAGACACCTGAAGAACGTACAGCATGTTCCTGAGCTGAAGCAGAATTTATTGTCGACGGCTTCGGCCACAACGAAGGGTTTTGAGATAATGTTAACCCATGATGGCTACGAAATGATGGATGCTGTTGGAATTGTGTATACTGTTGGCATGAAAAATGAACCGCAAGCAATTATGAATGATGTTTCGACAGAGAATCGATGAGCGTACAAATTCTGCGACTGCCATGCTTGAGAAATGGCATAATCGATTGTGACATCTGAATGTGGACATGATAAAGCGTATGTAAAACCGTTTTTTGCGAATCGTACACGCCTGAGCAAAATGGATGTGTGTGGAGCGTGAGATGCGTACCGTTGTGGAATGCGCCCGCATGATGTTGCTTTCCAGCGGTTTGCAGAAGTGTTTATGGCCAGAAGCAGTACGAACAGCAGTGTACATCTTGAAAAGATCGTCGAATAAGAAATGTCCGACCGCAACTCCGTACGAGAATTGGTTTGGTGTGAAACCAGAAATGGGTCATCTGCGAATTTCTGGTAGACAATGCTTTGTGCAAATACCAAAGCAATGTGGACGCAAAAATGGGACGCCAAGGCAAAGAAGGTGTTTCTAACTGGATACGAGTCCACGTCGAAGAACTTTCGGCTGTTTGATCCAGACACACAGAAGATCATCGTGAGCTGCAACGTAAAACTGAATGAGAAAGATGTGGATCATGATGTCAAGAAGCAAGTGTCTATCCAGAAATCGTCGACCGAGCTACGAACGAAAGAGAAGCTGCCAGTCATGGAACAGTATTCGCAGTGTATCGGCACGAATGACAATGGACATAATACATCGTTCATGTCTGATAATGAGTTACTCGATACAAATAATAGTCACGTTGATCAGTATGAGATCGAGAACGTACCCAAAAATGTGCGTTATAATTTGTGTGAGAAAGTGAACGAGTGTCATGTTGGAGCCAAACACGTATGAAGGAAGCGTTACATTCCGAGGAAGCTGCTAAATGGCGAGATGCGATGAAAGATGAGCTGCAAGAAAGATGGGAGCTGGTGAAACGTTCGAAGAACTGCAACGTTGTCGGATATCCATGGATTTATAAATTGAAGCAAAATCCATCTTGTCCAATTTTCAAGCTCGCCTTGTCGCAAAAGGTTTTACGCAACGAAAAGAAGTTGATTATGGTGAAGCGTTTTCACCAGTGGTTCAGCAGTGGGTAGCAGAAGATCTGGTGATGTTTCAGTTCGACATGAAAACTGCGTTTTTGAACGGTGACCTGGACGAAAAGATTTTCGTGGAGGCGCTGAAAGCACTGAACATGGAGGAAGAGAACATCCAGAGAGCAAGCATCCAGAGTGTGGAACAAGAAATTCATGAAGTTCCAGATCAAAGTGTGTTCAGCGGCTATATCAACGGTGTGAGAGTCATGTTATTATTGTACGTGGATGACGGATTGATTTTGTCGAAATGCAGAAACACGATTGAGACAGAGATGAATTATCTGTCAGATAATTTTGAGATGACATGAGGCAGCGTTGGTCATTACGTCGGCATGGAGATATATCGAAACAGAAAGAAGAAGACGATTTTCATCAATCAGTTTTTTGTTTGTTTGTTAAATGTATTGATAGTGTGGCACTTAAATCGTCAGTGTATACGCTTAAAAATATTCTATCTTGTTAACAGTGTCGTACTATTAGATAATTATACAAACTAGGACTTCATAATTTATCGACAGTTTTTAATTTGATTTGAACAGTCTTACAATTTATTACATGCAGGAAGAGAAAACACAAATTTTATTTGGTTAAAATTTTCAATATACATAATTGATATACATATATAACTCACAAACCAATTGTTGGATTTTAATCTAATTTTAATTTTGTTATGACATTCTCTTCGTATAGAAACGTTAAAGACACAATAAAGTGTGAATATGCAAAGTCTAGAAAGTGGCATTAAGGATAAACCATTGACACGTGTTTACACTAAAAGACTGTTGCTTCACAGCAGTTGCTCCACAAACACTGCTGCAAGTTATCATTGCGGGTGGATGGTGGCCAGACAGTCGTCTTTAAACCTTTCACCAGAGCAAGGGTTTTGGTTGTAAAATGAGACTTGATAGTTGCGATTTTCATCTATTTACTAGATGTCTAGTATTAAAATTAAAACAAACGACAACAAAAACATACAACCCATCGCAACTCTCAAGTCTCATTTTTCGACCAAAATCCTAGCACAGATCCTTTCCGAGCAAATTGGGCTTGCTCCGTCACTGCTTCTAGATGACATTCATCATAAATTAGTTGCATTTTCATGCAAGATTTTTAAAAAATCGAAATTTTTTTTATGATCGAATATGTTAGAATGAACGTTTTAGAACAGGATTTTAACAATATAAACATGAAAATTTCAACAAAAAAATTTTTATTGTATTTATTACGGAGCGCGTCAAAGTCTTTTTTCTACGGTTTTGGTCTACTTCGCTGTACTTTAAACTCGATTATCTCGAAATGACGTTTTTCAAGTTGGCGTGCAAGATTGAGAAAAAACTACTTATCCAATCGTTCTAAAATTTAAACACGTTGATCTACACATATTTCTGCTCAGAATGAACTACGGAAGGGAAAATCGGCTTTCAATTTTTTGAGTTACAACAAATTGCAGGGGGACAAAAAAGCTCCATTTTCGAAAAAATGCCGCCATTTTGTTATTTTTTAGACCATTTTCTTCCTTTTAGTTCATTCCAAGGGCGATTTAATGCTGAATAAAACCCCGTTTTTTTTTCAGACGTTTCTGAGAGCAGTTCTGATACACGCCGCGAATTTTCGGTCTTTTTGGAAAATGACCGTAGCAGACGACAAGGGGCGGAAAAAAATCTAAAAAAAATTTTTATGTATGCTTTGACTTAAATAAAATGTCCATGGAAAGTTTCATTAAGATATCTCTTTTTATTCCATTAAAAAAAAATGTTTGAAAAAATTTCATTTTTTAAAATTTGAAGGTGTAATGTCCCCTTAATTCATTAAACGGAAAAGTTTCGTGATCTTGAGGAGGGCTGAGGTAGATTTTGCAAAAAATGTTTTCTTTACAAATTTTTGGGCATTTTTTTTGTACGTGAGTTTAGGTTTTCTCTTTTTTTTAACGGCAAACTGTTGAACACGCTTGGCGATAATACTACTCTTCATTTTGTTTTGATTCACTTTCTTTTTAAATTAATTTTTCAATACACTTTCCTCCTTTTCGATCACGAGTAGTAAACAAAAAATTCATGGATAATATTCAGTAACAAACGAATAGAGAGTGCAAAATCATGTTGACATAGTTTTAGGGCAATATCGAGAATCAAGTTCGGACAGTGATAATTTTCCCCAAAAATTCTATTATTTTATAAAAAATAAGGTATAAAATGACAAAAAAAAATTACTCAGCACTCTTCTATTCTTTTGTTTCACTCTTCCCTTTGTTTAAATAACAAATAAAAAGATAAATAATTTTGTATTCTTCTTTATTCGATGCTTTATTTGGTTTTTACTTACTATTCAGATTGATCAGTAGTAAAAAATGAGTATTCGCTCAATAAAGAGCGAGTTTTAGAAAGTTGAATTTAATGATAAACCATGCGAAGGACCTGCTATGATTGAAAAATTTACAGGAGGATTTTCTGTTGACTGAGAGTGGTTATATGCGAATCGTTGCAATAAGTCATCATGAATGTACCTGTTTATTAGGTTGGGATTTATCTGATCCACTGGTCACATTTTCTCAGTTCACGTTTGCCAATTCTGCAGCGATTGTTTTCATACATTCAAATGCTTCAAGACTCTTCCCGATGGTACCGGAAAATTGTTAAGTATCAAAAGTTGACCTATAACAAATAGCGAAGTGACAATTTATTTGCGAGTAATGATATAAACCCATGTAATGGCCATTATAGGAAGCATTCCATTTGACAAACAATTCCACTTTTTGTGTCCTATTAATTTTCTTAAAGCTACCAGTTAAATAAAGAATAGTCCAATTTTGACATTTGCATTCAAAAAAATCCGCTGTGAATTTTTATTTTGCTATGGTTATCTATTGCTAATGTGAGTTTAATAGTACTTAACATTCTCGCTTTATTGAAGGACCATCGTGACCTATAATGAGCACCATTTCTTAAGAACATTCAAAATTCGAAAAATTTCACAATTCTGGTAATTTTTTAAAGATAATAAACAGTCTTACAGTTATATTGCGGACGCCCCTTAACGTTTTTTGGAAATCTTTTTGATTTTTGTTACTAATAATTATACTTACATAAGTATGTACATACATTGTGTGTTTGGATTTAGAAGAGTTTACTTACTCAAATAATTAGCACTACGTTGTTGTGAATTTTATAAGTAAATACTTACAGATACATTTCAGCTTGCATGCAACAACAAAAAACAATTATAACTACTTCTCCTTGAACTTGTATTTTATTTAAAGTAAAACTCCGACGTAAATTCAATTAATTATTTTATAGTCGCCTTATTTTTGGCATTAATTACGTATTTTCAAATAAACAACAAGTATCTACATAACTAGCGTACTCGATAAATATTTATTCTTCATTTTTAGGAAGACTTTATATTACAATCGTAATCCTGCCCACATTTTTAATGACATCGTTTAGAAATTATCAACGACATTACGTAAATGATTTTGGATTTCAAAAGAGATTAAATAATTAACAATTTATGTCAAGGTTTTTCATAAAATTATGATGGCAATAATTATGGAATCATCCCAAATCACCTTTCACATCACTAATTGTCCTTTGATTTAATAAGTATATTACGAAAAAAACGTGGATAGAACTTTCAATATTTTCTCATGCCAAATTAAGTATAATTTAATATTACATTTAATTTCCAGTTAAAATTACAAACTCATAAGTTCACTTCATGCATAAGTAACTAAAAATTAGTTAACATTTTCTAACCCAATTTTTATCATTTATTTTTCTATAATGATTAGTTCCGGAGTCCGAAAGTGTTGAAAATGGTTTTTAGTATGTATTTAGATCATAAATTTAATTATTATGATTTGACTATGCATATTTATTGAAAAAATATAGTTGCATAATATGTATTTGTACGAGTATATGTTTGTCTATGTACATATAAATTCATCACAACAAGACGGGTTTTATTATTATAAATAGGCCGAAAAGTTAATTACATCGACTAGAAATTATTACAACATATCGCATTTTGTGTGCTATGTTTTTTGCTTTATTATACTTGGTTGCTGTAAGCTGTGTTTCAATTGAATTATACATGAATGAATGTTGATTTAATTAAATTTTTGTTGCTTTTGTTTATACTTAGTCTGAATTTCAATTACCAATTTATGTTTATTTGTAGAAATGGACATTTGTCACCATTTGATGTTAATGATAAAATATAATGTTTTATGTAAATATAAAATAAAGGGCTTTGTATTACGTCTATTTAGGTTAACTGGTAGCATAGAAATAATAATTCTATGTCACAATCTACTTATTTCTATAGCAAAAACATTTCGTGTATATTTACTATTTAGTCATCATCTAAGGTACAACGAAATGTGCTGACATTGACTAACAGCTGGTTAAATAATTTATAGAGTAAATTAATTCCGCATAATTATTTCATAAAACGACAAAATAAATTTTTATATTTCATTGGTAAAATTTGTTTGCTTTTCAATATAATTACTTAAGTAACTGACACATACTTAAGTATAATTTAACAATTCGTAAAGTTTTAAAGAATTCCGTTACCGAACTAATAATGATTAATACATTTAAAACTTGCAAGTAGTAAACAAGGGTTTAGTGAAAGATCAAGACTTACTAAAAATATTTATAAATAAACTAAGTACTTATTAAACTATATCAAAAACTTGGCAGAGAGGTGGTTGGACGTTTCACGAATTGCACCCTTAACAATACTGATGTAATAAATACTGAGTGCTGATTTTTTTTTTATATTAAACACAGTGCAACCATAAAAGGAATGAAATAACTAAAGATGTGATAAGAGAGGATTAAGCAGGATCGGGAGTTCAGTCCTGAAGAATTCTTTTTTTGATATTGAGTTTGAATTTCTTTAAATTGTATGCCACAGGGAAAGTCTTTGCCAATTTTAGTTTCAGCTTAAAACTGTAAACTGGTCGTCTTAATGTTCGTGTTGACCTGGACAGACCAGGCATAAGTTCGTAGAGTTCCCTCGAACATTTGCCATGAAAATAATTGTAGAACACATCAGGCTGCCACATTCCGTCTGGGAGTATGAGTATCAAAGGTAGAGGAGATGCTAAAATCCGAAATCATACTCGGCTATGAACTCGGTCTTATGCAGTCAGGTCGGTCCTCAAGGCGGCCGCCCAAATATGTGAAATATAATCCAACCTAGGTCTGATATATGCCTTTTAAATTGTCACTAGTTCCAATGAATTAAAATAAAACTTGCATCATCGTAAATACCCGAGGCACCTAGCTGCACTCAAGAAGAGAAATTTAGAAGAAATTAAATAATATATAAGTAGTCAAGCCGTGCTTGTCAACAGATTCGGAGTTGCTCACACTAGAGTCACCAATCTCGAAAGATGGTGCATATTTATCGTTTCTACCAGTGAAAACACACGGTTTCCCTCACCCCATTTGAGAATCGTAATGAGATCATGATCAAGCCGAGCTCTCATGGCAACTCTCTCAAAAAAGAGGAGGAACGTGAACTGTCATCAGCATAAGAATGAATCGGATTGAGACTCGTGAATACAAGATCGTTGATGAAAATAAGAAAAAGTGTAGGGGACAGAACGGATCCCTGAGGGACACCAACATTTAAAGTTAGAAGAACGGATGCCGCACCATCCACCACCATTTGAATTCTGCGACAGAAAAGAAAATTCTCAATCCAGGAAACCAGCGTAATGGGAAGTCTAATTGCGCCCAACTTGCACAGTAAACCGTTGCACCAAATACGATCGAACGCCTTCGAGATATCAGGCGCAATGATTTTGTATTCGTCGGATTGGTGAATGCATCTGCATCCGTACTGTTGGTCGGAAATCAGGCCAAATCCAAAATCAGCCGTTGGATCTTTTAAATATTTATGATGAGACGCTTCTTTGAAAGCGGTCACCCAAATTAAAGTCAAGAATTGCGTGCCTTTGAGCTTTCGGAAGGAAGTACGTCAATCGAACTCCCGAAAGAAACAGTTTTCCGTCCAATCAGCACTCTTACAATGCCACAGTCGACGTTTAGGTGATACACTCTTCGGGCCAGATGAAGGAAATTCTGCTGTAATTATCCTTATATTCAAGAATGACTTGTTAGAAATAGGTCCAATAGATGACCCGTGTCGTTGGTCCGATCTGGTATTCTCATAGGATGGGCTACGAGTTGAGTGAGTTGATTTAGACCTGCAAACCAATTTATTTTTATTTATTAAGTAAAATTTTAATAAAATAATCAAAATTTTGCTGACGCCAACCATAATTTTGGCAATTGACTTGGTTCAAAAATTGTTAAAGCAATATGATGAAAAAAGGTTAAGTACTTACCAGAAATAATTTCTTTTTAATTATCGTGACATTATATTAAACATACGCCAAAAATGCGCGCGTTCATTTTACCAACGTCAATAGGAATTACGTATAATGGTATATATTAAAATTTGAATATTGTTTTGTTGACACAAACCAAAAACTGAATTATCCGTATATATAAAAAGGCATTTACACCTCAATCCCATAAGATAACAAAATGAAATTGCTACATAAATAAAATGTATATCTGTGTAATGTTAAATAGGTGTAAGAGTTTATATACTCATATGTGTACATACATAACATAACATGCATAGTATTTTTTAAACAATACCATAGTTTCACAATCTGTTGTTTTATTCTCTGCAATTGAACTGAAAAGTTAAACTTTTAATTTTCCATGTTTTCATACAAAAAAAAAATCTAACGAAAACAATCATGAATATTGTTCACGAGTTTATGCTTGTTTGTTGTGACTAATATTTTGTACATACGTGAAGTACATGCATGACGTACGTATGAGAAATATATATGTAATACTATATATGTATGTATATTGCTTGAGTAATATTCGATAATATAAGCTAATTAGTTTCGCTTCATACATTCAATATCGACATTATACACTAAGTAGTATAAAATATAGACCTCTTTCAACTGTCTTCTACGACTTATCACTTTAAATTAACAACAATTCTTAACTCAAGTTAGACGAGATAAGGGTTATGTTACAGAAAAATTTCTGTATGCTTGGAATAAAATTAAACAAAACAAAATTAGGTTTTAATCAGATTAAAAAAAACACCCACACAGACCATATTTCAGAAGATTCATTTCATTTAGTAGAATGAAGAAAATTGTTATTTGCCTTTTGCAGTTATCCTATAAGCAAATAAACAAGGTGGCCATTTAAGTTGGACCCACCTAAATAAATACATACATACATATTTCGAAAATACAGCATTTTAGAAAAAATTCCAACAGAATGTTGTTTGTTTTTGAGACAAACATTACTAAATTATTTCGAATTACCTTGAAAGGACCTAATAAGATCAACAATCAAATATGCAAGTAACAACGAAAAGACGGCTTGGTTTGGAGGTACAGTATAATTGGTTGATGTTTTTTTTTCGCGAGCGACAAAATCAAATCCTATTTTTTAGAAATGCCTACGTATAGAAAAGTCAAATTAATTCTTCAGCACTATTAAATAACGCTGGTAACATAATAATAAAATGTACACATATAATCCAGCACAGTTCACATCATAGCGGCACAATTTCTCGGGCAACAGTGCTACTTCCAATCGATAGAAATCGGCCTCTTTTAATAAAGGTTAAATATTAAGAGAATGGCTATGAAACTCCTTAATTCTATTTCGATGTGTTTTACCCCGAATAAAATAATCTTCAGTTCACTGTACACCAGCTCATCCATTATCTTATGACGTGGTGACCAGTGCAAAAATACTAAAACTTGATTTACATTTTATTGCTTAAATAAATATTGTGGTCTCAATAAATGATGGATTATCCAAGCCATAGTATAAAAAAACAGATAAAGGAAACAAATCTATTAAACTTTTTCCGTTATACCTTATCTACTTATGCCCAAGGCTAATTTTATAAATTTTATCGCATCATCAAGCAAAGTTGGTTTGAAGAATATGCATTTATTAAGTATACTGGTTTTCTATATACTGAGTTGCAAAGTCAAATTTACGTTAGAGAGTAGTTTTGATTAAATGCAGACAAGTTAGTTAGCCACTTATTAATATTCTTTAAATGTAGTCGAACTTATGAAGACAGTGCAAATAAACAAAATCAAGACAACGATGAAACAAAGGACTTGGAAATTTGTATACATTATTAGGTTTCGTTTGAAATAAGATTGAACTGAAATTTATACATTTCTTTATATTGGTAAAAGGTCAAAAAACTTTTATTTAAAATTATACATTTATATGTACATGCAGTGTATAAATGAAGTTATATAGTTTCCATTTTACTATATACATACCTACTATGTGTAAGAGAAATACAATCCAAAAAAGAACCACTGAATGTATGTACATATACCATACATGTAATAATAAAAATGACTATGGAAAGAAGACAGCGAAAACGATTCAAACAAATCTTAAAGACTTTTATTTAAATGTACGTAAACGAGCGAAGGAATGAATCAGGGTCGTTGTTTTGTGTTTAAGTTTTACGTAAGATGACGATAATATATTAATGAGGTATGCAAGATATATTTTATTTGGCTCGGTGATGACCCGTAAATGTTTAATATTTATTGGATTAGTATGTATATGTTTACTCATTTGAAACATTATGTAATACTTATAAACAATAAATTCTGGAAATGTTAACGCTTTATTTATACTACACCCATCCCAAGTCATTATACTTAGGTGCATTGAACAGAACGCTGTTTGTTTTTTTTTCATTTCTTAAGTAATTTGGTACAATGGATTTTATACATTTTAATTGCACCGAGTATACGGATATTTTATGTATAGGTAATCAAAACAAATCTTAATTACGTGCTCTGGCGTATATGAATATAAAACGTGTTATTAACTGCCAAACAGATCAAAAAAAAAATTCTATGTAGTGTATGGTATCTTCAGGCCACAACAAGGATAAAAAAAATGTTTACCAAAATTTTAATGTTCCTGTATATCGTTTCGTATTTAAAAATAAAAAAAAAAGATACAAAAGTACTTATATATTTAACAGCAACCAAAAAAAAACATGCTAAGCAAATTTATTAAACATAATAAATTGCTTTCACCTAAAACATAAAATATAACCCTCCAATAAATCACTAACTGGGTGTGTGTTTGCGTATCCATAATTTTCTGATAAAACCCATTTAGAACTTTTTATTTAGCCAGTATTATGTTTTGAAAAAATAGGTTACACACTTTTATAGTTCAACAAATATTAAAAATGTTGTTATTGCTAAATAAAAAAAAAATGTCTTCGGAGACCAAATAAAACTAAAATGTATGTATTGAAATAATTTTGAAGGGCAACAATGGCCTTAAAATTATAGATATAATATTCTTGTGTATATTGATCGCAAATATCAAATATTTATTTTTATTCAACATTTTATTAAGGACAAGGTCTGATGTGAATAGTTATAGTGTTAGGTGACAGTTAGTGAATCCATAAGTTAGATTTATCTAACTTATGAACAAAAAACGATCATGTGATGATGTAGACCTTGATATCAATCATCATTTAAAAAACTATAGACCAGTCATGTCTAGTAATAATACAAGAAACAACGGTACTGGCTACCCGCTTTCATATACTGTTCCTATTAACAATACTTACCAAAATTTTCTACAAAACAAAAATGTAAACAATGATCATAATAAAAATAAAAATCCGAATAAACAACAACAACAATACAAGTTACCTCCGATTGTCACCTAGTAGAACTCAGCTCAAATTAGAGAGATAATGAATAAACTTAAAGTAAGCAAATTCGACATGAAGCTTACGTCTATTGGCCTGAGGGTAACAACTTATGACAAAGCAAACTACACTCAGCTATCCGAGGAGCTAAAAAAGAATAATGCAGAATTTTTCTCATTCACAGCAGATGAGAATAAAACTTCAAGATTCGTTTTGTTCGGTTTACCATCCATGCCTTTTGAGCCTCTCACCATCGCGCATTACAAAAGTTATGCGTAAGGAGAATATGAATAACGATAGTGCAATGTATTTTGTCTCGTTTCCAAAAACAACGACTCTAAACCAGTTGAAAAGCCATCGATTTATTGGACACATTGCTTGTACTTGGGATATTCCCCATAGAAAACCGGAACAACTCACACAATGCTTGAAGTGCTTCAGGCTCGGTCACACTTCGGGCAACTGTTGAAGCCTCGTTGTGGATATTGTGCCCAGGCTCATATAGATGATGAAGAATGCCCGTTTAAAAGTGTTGAAACAAAACATGTATGTGCCAACTGCGGAGGAAACCACATTGCCAACTCAATGATTTGTCCAAAACGAAATGAGTTTTTACGCATTCGGGAACAGATCAACAAACGTAACCAATCTAAGTCCACGCAATCTTTCAATTGGGGGGCATCAGCATTTCCCAGCTTGTTGAATTCTAAAGATCAGCAATTCAGTCAACCAACTAACATAGAAGCCTCAACTTCACAAGTTAATCGGTCAAATTTATTTAAAACAAATACAGCTCCTATAGTGCAACAATCCGAAATTCCAAATAGTTCTAAATTGTACTCTTCCAGTGAATTATTATTGATATTGGAAAACATCATGGATGGACTCAGGAGATGCCGTACGCCAGCGGAACAGGTCCAGGTCATTCTGGCAACAGCTATTCAATATGTCTGTAAATAACTATTTGAATGTCTGCATCTGGAATGCTCACAGCGTAAAAAATAAGAAACATGTGGTAATTAATTTCCTTGATAAATATAACGTTGACATTATGCTTATTTCAGAAACATACCTTAAACCAGACACAGTTTTCCACATCCCACTTTACCTAATCTATAGAAATGATCGCGACAACCAATCTGACGGAGGTGTAGCTATCATCATCAAAAATTCCATTCCACATACTTTACTTCCCACTTTAACTCTTCAAAGTATTGAAAATATCTCTATTCAATTGGAACTGCCTGATTCCTACTTAAAAATAACTTCATGTTACGTGCCCAAATCTAGCCATTGCAATTTTAGAGGGAATCTTAACCGCTTATTCAATTCAAATAGCCCATTTGTTCTTGGTGGGGATTTTAATTGCCGCCATTCATTTTGGAACTGTAGTAAATCCAACAAAGGTGGAAGTACCTTATTTGACTTACTTAACAGCCGTGCGAATGTTTTCTTGCACTCTCTAGACACGCCTACCTACCATCATACTAATAGAACTAATAGTACTCTTGATTTTTATTTAGCAAGTAACGAAGTTCCTGTAAACTATATTGGATCCAAAAATGAACTTAACTCAGACCACTTTCCAGTTTTGTGTTCTATCCGCTTACAAACCTGTCGCATAAATCAAACAATTCAGTCTTTCAATTTTAAAAAAGCCGACTGGTTCTCATTTCACAATTTTATTGATAACAAAACAAACTGAAGTCATACGCTAGCAACCAAATTATCACAGATATTAGCCAAATTGACTTGATGACAAAACAGCTTGCGGATACTATTAAGGAAGCAGCAGAGTTCTCTGTGCCTACTATTGTTCCTTCGAGTAGATATAAGTTAATTCTGTCTGACGAAATCCTAAATTTTATCAAGCTCCGTAATGTGAGGCGTAGACAATGGATAAGGAGTCGAGATCCCTATCTTAGAAATATTGTTAATTCGCTTAATGCTGTAATTAGACAAAAATATAATCTAATATATCTATGATATTGTTAATGCTAAATGGCAGGATAAGTTAAAAGCTTTGGACAAAGGATCTAAACCATACTGGCACACGGTGAGATTACTAAAAAAAAATACACTTGCATCCCACCATTAAACCATCCCGATGGCAGTAGTAAAATTATTGATTCAAATGAAAAATGTCAAGCACTTCCTCAAAATTTCCATAAAGCTTTCGGAACAGCAGTCACCATTCTAGAATCAGACGAGATTAAAAACAGTATGGAACTTATAAATAACTATGTGGAAACCGACGCTTCGTTGTTCCATGTATCAATAGAAGAGGTAAGAGGAATTATAAATAACAGCCGTCCCCTCAAAGCACCTGGCCAAGATTTAATCTTCAATATTTTCTTGAAACATCTTCCAGAATCTGGACTTAAAGTTCTAACAAATTTATTGTCGCATTGTATTAGACTATCGTATTTTCGCTCTTGTTGGAAAATAGCTAAGGTGGTTGCAATAATGAAGCAAGGCAGTAACCCATGTGATGTAGACAGCTATCGACCGATAAGCTTGCTTAGCTCGGTTAGTAAAGTATTCGAGTGTATCATCAAAAATAGACTAAATGTCTTTATTGAAGAAAACAATTTGTTAATACCGCAACAGTTCGGTTTCCGTTACCAACATTCTACCATCCACCAAGTCGATCGCATAACCCAGCATGTTAAAATCCAAACGAACTTGAAAAAATCCACTGGTATGGTCCTTCTTGACCTAGAAAAGGCATTTGATTCAGTCTGGATAAATGGTCTTTTGCATAAACTTCATAGATATTGCTTCCCGATGCACATAATCAAACTATTAAAATCGTACTTCGAAAATCGAAAATATTTTGTTCAGATCCGAAACTCCAATTCCAGTCTAATGAATATCAACTCGGGGGTTCCTCAAGGATCTATAATAAGCCCTATTTTATTTTGTATTTTTCTAAATGACATACCCATTAAAGATGAATGCGAAATTGCACTATTTGCTGATGATACATCAATCTACACCTCCGACATCTACTCACAAGTCATAGTAAACAGACTCACTGATTATATCAACATATTGGTAGCTTACTTTAAAAAATGGGGTCTTAAACTAAACTCTAACATATCACAGGCTATATATTTTTCGCGGTGTAGGATGACAACTAAACTACCTCAAACAAATCTGCTTATAAACGGACAACAATTAACCTGGAAAAACTGGTCAAATGGGAGCACCCCGAAATCTTGCATTACAAAATCTTGCAAGTACAAAATCTTGCATTTTTTAAAAATCATGCAAATCAAAATCTTGCCAAACCAAAATCTTGCAGTTATAAAATCTTGCAAGTACAAAATCTTGCTAGTACAAAATCTTGCATTTCAAAATTTTGCAGTTTTAGTATCTGTACCTGTCTTTAGTATCTAACATAATATTGCGTATTCATAAAAGTCAATTGAAAATCGAAATAAGTCAGTTTTGAGTTTATATTAAATTATAGCAATTTTATTCACAAAAAAACAGAAGAAAAGTTATAATTGTATAATATAATTAAAAAGAAATTAAATAAAATAAATTTTAAAGCAATTAAAAAAGGATAACCCTGGCCCGATTCTTTTTAAAAAATCAGTTTTACTGAGTCTTTCCCTTGTTTTTAATGATACGTTTTATTTTTCTATTTTTGATTATTGCCTTTTTTTCTTTGAAAGGCGTTCTCTGGATTTCACCTTATCAATTTGAGCTTTTGCCACAATTAGTTCCTTTGATAAATTTTCAATGGTTCAGTATACTCCAGCATGCCGTTATCCAACCACAACTTTAAGGCGTCGGTGCCAAGCTTCGACACTGTTTTCGGTCCGTGGGAAGTTTTCTGATCTTATATCTGCATCGGCAATAGACCAGAATTGTAGCATTTATCTTGGTGTATGGTTGAGACCCCCAATACAATTTTTGTGGAACCACCGTCCAATTAATTTCGCTCCACTGTTCTCATCAAATTGTTCATATAAATGTTGATAATATCCAGGTATTTCGTTTGGTGGAACGAAAGCCAAACTTTTCAGCATCCGAATTGGGATTGAAAAATCCTCAGAACTGGCGTATCTAGCCACAAACCGTTGCTTTTGTATCCTTCGCCAAATTATTTGCCCGAAGTGGAAAAGGCAACCTTTAATCGTTACTTCGGGGAAAAATGTTGGCTTTTCGAAATCTGTTATGACTCTCCTTGAATTTCAATTAATACCCAGTTCCAAGCTGACTTTCTTTAAGTTAAAAAAAAATCTGTCATAAACCTTCAGAAATTTTTTGCTCATTAAGCAAAATATTAAAGGTACAATTTGCCCCTAAACACACCCGTGAATTGAAAAGAGTTGCCGCATGATGGATGGAACTACGTCGATAATTCCATCCATGATCCAGCAACTCGATTCCGCTAGTAACGCTAACGATGATTGCAATAAAAAAAGGCAACTTTAATTTCATTTTATTATTGTTACTAGCTATATGATTGCAATTATCATTATACAGTAGAATTTTGTCAATGCGATTTGTTATCTTGCATAACAATTTCCCGTACATTTATAGAATCGCGCGCGCGATTCTATAAATGTACGGGAAATTGTTATGCAAGATTTTGTAATGCAAGATTTTGTAGTGCAAGATTTTGTAATGCAAGATTTTGTAATGCAAGATTTTGTAATGCAAGATTTTGTAATGCAAGATTTTGAAATGCAAGATTTTGTAATGCAAGATTATGGGGCTAACCCATTTTTCGCGGTGTAGGATGACAACTAAACTACCTCAAACAAATCTGCTTATAAACGGACAACAATTAACCTGGGAAAAACAGGTCAAATATCTTGGCATTCTCCTGGATCCAAAAGTGACATACAAAAATCACTTAAATTTTATAATAAGTAAAGTTAATAAACTTTTTTATGTGCTATATCTTTTATTAAATAAAAAAAGTTACCTATCGTTTGAAAACAAAATGTTAGCTTATAAGACAGTTGTACTGGCTGTAATCTTGTATGGATCTCCTCTATGGTGGAATGCGGCTAACATCCACAAACAAAAAATTCAAATCTTACAAAACAAATTTTTAAAATTAATATTAAATGTCCCGAGGAGATACCGAACTACAAGATTGCATTCACGAACTAAAACCAACTTAATTAAAGATCTATCATTTCAATATTACCTACATGAAATATAAAAATAAACTTTCACTTATAAATAATATTTTAATAAATGATCTTGGTAGAACGCGAACACCCTGAATGGCAATTTGTTGCAATTGTTGCATTATGTGTTGTGTATATTTAGTTAATTATAAGATAGAATTAAGTTAGAATTAAGAAAACTGTACATTCTTTGCGAGTTTCTTGTAATTGACTCACTAGCTATATGACTTTAGTCTAAATTTATTTATGTATTATTTTTCTTCATTCCGTAGCAAAGTTTATATCTAAAACTCGGAAAATTACATTGTATCTGTATTTTATATTAACCTTAAAATAAAGCAAGGAAAAAAAAAAAAGGTCTGATGTGATTAGTAAAACAGCAGAGTAAATAATGAAAGCGTTATACACAATTTGTTAGGCTTGTCAAACTTTGCTACCATAAGAGCTAACCAACGAATTATATAGTAAGAACTTAGTAAGAGCAAAGAAAATTAATTTTAGACAATGAGTGGCTGCGGAAGCCTCAAACTCCTGTTTCAGACAAAATCGGCAAAAAATACTTTAAAAGTTTTTGACATGGAGTGTGTTCATAAACTCTACATTGTTATAAATACTACCTTTTTGGCTGGCATTGTTACAATATCGTTACAATGTAAAGTTTATGAACAGACTCAAGTGGTTATATGTCTAACTAAGTAATCTGGTTAGCCCTTAACTGGTACTAAACAAATATTTTCAAACATTTAGTGAGAATTTCTAATCATAGTTCAGCAGCCTGATTCTCTAAAAAAAAGATAATGTGTAAATAGGAAAAAGTGTAAAGTTTTACTCATCTAAAGTTAACAAATAAATTTATCTTTTTTGACTACAATCGCATTCTGTAAAATTTGGAGATGAATGATGATGTAGAAAAACCAGAAAGAGATCAGTTATACATTTTACAAGCATTTCTAAAGGAATATCCCATTAGTTTTTCTGTTGAAAAATTACCAAACATTTTATTGTCAACAAGTTTTATGTATGTATAAGCACCCTCAAAGAGCCAACTGATTTTGCTTGTAACCATATTTTAAAGGCCAACTATTTCATAGTAAAAAACAAGTTAAACATCAACACTTGTTTATTTTATTGTGAATGAATTGCATTCAAAACATACAAAAATGTCACACGAAATTATAAAAATTATATTTTCAGTTGATCTAGCTTAGGCGACCGCACGATATAAACAAAAATAGTTAGACAAAAAAGGCGCGCGAGCCGTTTACTAAATCATAACCACCATTTCCGAGTTCGTATTTTATTTTATTATGTGCCTAAACTGCTTGTGATCAATTATGTATGTTGCGCTTTGATATTCACCTCATTCTTCAGCATATCAATGGAGCCACACATTGATTCCATAACATCGATAACTATTGGTTTTTTCGTATTTTATACCAACGCAAACACAAAATACTTCCCCCCCCCCCCCAAGATAAAAAATTGGGGTAAACTTTTGACAGAAATTTTCGGATTCGGTTTTATTAAGAAACTTGATTATTTTCATCAAAATATTCCCATATGCAAAAAATTTGTTCATTGAGTATTTTGGCGGTGAGAAAATCAATAAAATATATCGATGTAGCGATAAACGATTGGTGGTAGTTTTAATAGTTTATGGAGATATTAAAAAACAGAAAAAAGTTTTAATCATTTACCAAAATCTTAAACTAACTAATTCTAAGTTTCTAAATTCTCAAAATCGATTTGATTCCTAAATTTACATAACATTCGTTTCAGTCCTAAGTTCAAAGTTTTTAAAATTCCTAAGCTTCTTTAATTCTAAATTCACAAGATCTCATTTCTATCCCTATTCTAAAAATCTTTAACTTTAGAATGAGATATTGATTTTAGGATTTCATAATTATTTTAGTTTTTCGAAATAACTTGCATAGTAAATCAAATTTAGAGTTTTGCCAACTATTCTATGAAATTATAACTGTTGTTTTAATGTTTTTAAAATATCGCTTTAGACGACAAGAATTTGAACGATATTCAAAGATTTTAGACATTTGGAAATAAAAGAAAATTCGAAAATTTAAAAATATTGCCAATTTGAAACAACAGATTTCATTTCATAAATCTATCAAAAACAGATTATTGTTAAAATTGTTGAAATCGTAGTGTATTTAGACTTTTTAAGATTTCAAATTTAGTGCTAGATACAACTAAGTGCAACTGTAAAGTTTAGCCTCTTGATACAAATGTCGGTAAATAAGTGTCTAGTGTAAACGAATAATAATTTGGCGTTTGCTGCTCCTTCATTATAAAATTTATAAAATTATAGGAGATCTAATTAATATGTTTAATATATTACTTACCGGCTGAAATAAAACGGGAACCTCGAATTAGCCAATTCAAGACTGCCGTCAAGATTTTTCTATTTCAAAAATGGCAAAATGTAAATTTATAATCATTGAACATTGTAATGTAATTGATTTTTTTTCTCTTCACCTTTCTTTTTACATATAAAATTAATTTTGCGATTCTGTTTGTTATAGTAGTTTGTAATTTTTTGAATAGCAAATAAACAAACATATACACACCTTTCAAAATAGAAAATTTTAGCAAAATGTTAGCTATCGGCAATGTGTTCAAATACTTATATCGAAAATGTCATATTTGAAAAAATATGGGAAGTATTGAATATACGAGTACATATGTATACAGGACAAGGAATTGTTTACATAATTATAAATTGAGATTCTCAGATAGAAGACCACACGATCCTTCTAATTATGTAATGTACAAGATTATACCAAATGTGCGACTTATGTCGCTCAAGAATATTACCCAAGAATATACCGAGGCGTGCAGTTTATGTAGTCAATTTAAATAGGATGCAACAATTCCAAACGCCAATTTTTCTTTATAATACATTTAATCAAATTTTATACAACGTTGGTAAATTAAAATAACAACGTTAGTAAATTAAAATAAAAAATACGATTTCTGTCAATTACTGCAAGCCATAGCAAATTATAAATGTCGTTAAATGCAGTCGAAATGTTGTGCACTATTCTTGCTTTTTGATTTTTAATGCTGCTTACACCCCGCACAGCACTTGAACCCTTGGCCGCAAAGTTGTTTCTGTGCATAAGTAAATAATCTTTTAGGTTCATCAATAAATATAATTAAAAATCAACTTTCTTTTTTAAAGTTATTTTCAAAAGGCTAAATTTATGTTCGACATGTTTAGTCAAATTACCGATTTAAATCAAATTATAGTTGTGCGGCAAATTAGGTATGAAACATTACGTAGACATTGGTGGTCCAAAAAAAAAAATTTCACCATCGATAATTTTGTCCATCACTATCATAGAAGATTAATGAACAAAATTTGGTCACAACTTTTTTTTTTTTTTTTTTTGACTATCCCAATAAGCCCCAAACCGGAATTAATTCAAATTGAAAATTTTGAGAATTAAAGTCGAACTCGGTTGTTGTTTTATTTCTCTTGCCTAAAATTGCCCCAACCGGTACCGGTTAGTTTATTATTCCTTAAACACGGTCTTAAGTATCTTGTAATATACAAAATTACAAAGTTCAACGAACTCAATATGTACAGTTAAACCTATGAGCAAACCCTTTAACAATCAATTTATCTTACATAACCGTGTTTTATATATATTTAATTACTAAATTACGAACATGTTTACTTATATATTTTACTTTTCCCACTATGACTAACTTCGTTAGTTCGCGGAAAAAATTGTATTCCATATTTTCACATTTCTCGATGAATAACCAGCGATCAATTTAAACCGAAGCAGTTAAATCGAAAAATTGCAAAATCATAAAAATGCAAGTTTATGCAAAGTTTCAAAACTGCGCCAATTTCTTTTCTTTTTCATCATTTTAGGGAATTTTTATTAGGTACATAAGTATTAGGACTATTAAACTTCATTTTCTTAGCTTAAACTTATTTAGTTGTCTAGAAATCAGACTTCATTCACAAAGAATGAGTGCGAGGTTTTAAGCTTCTGACAGTGAATTTGCGAAAATTCTACTTAAATATTCGGAATTTAAATTTTTTGCCAGGGTGGTTACTTAAAGAAGGGCAGAACTGGAAGCAATAGAGGCGAGTAAGCTATGCGATCATTTCAAAGTTAAAGCTAAAAGCAAAGCAGATTCAATGCGAGAAAAAACTTTCAAAGTGTTTTCTCGCGCGGACTTGCACTGAAATAGAATTGTCCACTTTGGTAGCACCCTTAATATGCAATTAGGAGGTTTCAAATTTGTTAAAGGAAAAAAAGGAGATTTAAAAATGTAAGCCGGCCGGTTCAGGCAACTTTGCGAACGATTATAATTTGATTTTTAGATAACTAAATAAGTTTGAGCCAAGAAAGTGAGGTTTACTGAACTAAGGAAGTATGTAAGTAAATTAATTTAGAAGTGAATATAATTTACCACCTAACTTTGTTAATAGCTACCCAACATGAGGAAAATGGGGCTATAAACCTCTTCGAGGAGGAATCTAAGATAGGTAAGCATCCTGAGTTAGAGCCGTATGGAAAAACGTTAAAGATTCTTAACTGATCGCTATTTAAAAATAAAGCATACTTACTTAGTGAACGTAAAGCAAAAAATACCTAGCTGTACGAGAGCGAGAAAAAATATGCAGAAAGCTTTTTCAGCCCTAATTTTTCAACAAAACCGGGTAGAGTACTTACTTACGATTGTTGCAGTAGAATGCTGTATGATGATTCTTTTAAAAAAGTATTTGCGCAAATGTAAACTCGGTTTTAGAAGAAATGAAGGAATTTTAGCCATTATGTAATATTATGTTTAAATATCATTGGTTCCGGGACACTTTCGAAGATCTTTGTCGCAATTGTAGTTGTAACTTAGATTGCATAACGTGTAATGTAACAATTGTGGGACTACGTTTGTAATGTGTTTAAATTACATTTATTCCTACAATCTTTATTCCTACGGTCAAATTATATTGATCGGGTCGGAATGGGTTAAGAGGTGAAGTATTTTTACCATTATAGACCTACAGTTTTGAACCGAACCAATTTATTCGTGGCAAAATTTGAAATACTTAGCTTAATTACAGGTGATTTTTAAAATTTTCTTACTATTAAACATACAACATTCAATAAATTTTAAGAATTCGAATATATCCCGCGGTTAACATCTTTCCGCTACCAAAGGAATATGTCAAAACAATTTCACTAATTCGTCTACATAACTTGTGCCTGGGCGCGTATTCTTGTAATTCGCTGGAAAAAAGCCACCAGTCACTTTTTAGTATAATGTCATCTCAACCGAAAATTTAAATTGCTGTATAAAATTGTTAAATCTGCCACCATTTATATTTTTTGTACTAGAGTGCCGTATGTTACTTGACAGCTGACAAATAAAAACTTTCCGGTTATTAAAAATGGAGAGATATACAACATGGATTGAACAATGCGAATTTATTATTAAAAATTATTTTAAATTTGATGAAAGCTAAGCAGAAGTGGCCATTCGAAAAATTGTTGCAAAATTTCTGGAAACTGGGGGGCCCTATTCTCGAATTCCACATCTATTTTCCACATGTGGGCATCTGTCAAAATCTATGTAATTATTGACGTTTTCATATAAGGGGACCCATTCGGAAATATTCCTTTAGTACCGAAAAAATTCCGTAGCGAATTCAATAATACAGAAATTTAAATTTCCGAACGTTTTTATGAATTTTGACAGATGTCCACATGTGGAAAATGGTTGTGGAATTCGAGAATAGGACCCCTGATTCGGTAAAGGATGAAAAGCAAAATATATCATCGTAGTGATCGTTCAGAAGAAAATATTCCTTTACACCATTTAGTAATTACATCAACCACTTTATTCAAAATTTTGAACAATGATCGTCATTTGAAGGCATATAAGATTCAGATAAATCAAAAAAATAAAGCGATCAGACTTTGGATTACGCCGTCAATTTGCTAATTGGGCCAAACAAAAACAACCTGAAAATGTAAATTTTTTCAACAAACTCTTGGGTGAATTTGTAAACAAACAAAATTGTTGAATCTGATGCATCCACAGAAAGTAATTGTCTGGTGTGGTTTTTGGCCTGGTGGAGTAATCGGACCGTATTTTTTGGAAAACGAAGCTGGAATTGTTGTTACTGTAAACGGACCTCGATATCGGAATATGATTATGAATTTTTTGTTTGACGAATTGGAAGATATGGATGTCCAGAATATGTGGTTTCAGCAGGGAGATGCCATTTGTTATACAGCAACAGAAACAATTGATCTTTTGCGCCAAAGCATTCGGTAATCGAATGATTTCTCGAAGAGGGAACATTATTTGGCCGCCTAGACCTTGCGATCTAACACTACTAAATTTTTCTATGGGCTGTTTGAAGGCAAACGTCTATGCCAACGATCCACAAATAATTGATGACCTGAAGGAGAATATTATTAATTATATTTGAGAAATTGGAGCCGCAGTTATGCAAGAATGTCATCGAAAATTTTGGTAAAAGAATGGTAGCTTGACGTCAGCAGCAGGAGGTAGTATCATTTAAAATAAAAATTTAGATACCTACTTATCAAATAATTTAGTAAACGGCGATTTCGGTAAAATTCCTGAATATGGCTCCTGTTCATCTTCCGTTTCGATTTCATTTTATTCCGTTTCGTTTTCGGCCTTTTCTAAAAGGAGATGAAGATTCTCTTTCAAGATAATTTAAAATAAGAAGAATTCCATCGAACTTATCGTTAAGTCAAAAAGATGAATAACGTTTTTCACAACTTGGGGACTACTATAAGTATATGTATAAAAAATAGAGAAATGATGTGTAGCCCTCAGTTACCTAAATCAATATCGATTTAAGATCACGAACATAGTCAATCGCGTGACCATCAAAATTATATCGCATATCCTCAAATAAAGAACTCTGTACAAAAAAAAACAGTCAGCAAATGCATTTCATTTCCGGTAGACTGCAATGAAAAATTATAAAATTTTATAGTCTACACAAAAAATACCACTCCACGTTTCCGAAGGTCAAAAGTTGGATTTGGAGAAAGAAAAAAAAAATAGTCGAGGAAAAACTAGTAAAAGAAGAAAATTGTCTTTCCTACATTTTCATTGTAGGTATTTAAAGGACATTAAATTTATTATGTATGCGCATACATTCTTTCTTTCTTTTATGTTTCACATCTCCTCCTGCTGCTGCTGCTCGGTTCTTTCTTCAAAATTCCAGTTCAAACGTGTTTATTTCGTGTTCATGAATCGAAATCGATAATTTCTGTCTGTCAAATCAAAAAAAACACAAACACAAAAATAGAGAACGGGGCACACAAAAAGGAAGACAAAACAACAACAATAATGTTACGAACAAGAATAACCATAATTTATTAACAACTTACATTTTATGTGACGTTTTGCTTCATAGAGATGTGGATTTGATGATGTGAGAGATGACTGGAACAATGGAAAATTATTTTTAATCCAAACAAAATATGATTTTCGTATTATTCCACCAAAAACCCCATTTATCACATTTAATATAAATAATTAATTTCACTACAAAACATTATTACATTATATACTTATACTTAACACTAATATTTCTTTTATTTACGTAATTGAAAAAAGAAATAATTGAGAAAAATGAAAACAGATATAACCAAAAGGAAATTTTTATTTTTCACTTGTACACTAGCGATTTATTATTATTTATACATATTTATATTCACTAATTTTTCTTTTACTAAACACCTTAAATTTTTAATTAATAGTTCTTGTAAATATATTTAGAAACACAGAAACTAAATGTAAAAGAAAATAAAACTAAGAAAATTACTTGCTTTATTTTAATTTTATTAAAATTTAAAAAAAAAAAAAGAAAACTTTTGCTTTGTTCTCACTAAGTGAATGTCTTTTCTGCAACTGAGAAAAATATTTAAACAACCAAGAAAAGAACCAACAAAAAAAAAAAAAAAGAAATGGAAACGACGGTTGTCTCGTTTTTATATAGGCTCGTCTTCTTCTCGCTATAGACTGGTGTGGTATAGCAAAATTTGAAGAAAGAGCGCGATAGATTTATTGGGTTTATTAATATAGCCATCTCTACTGCGGCTTCGGAAAATGAGCAATAAAATCAAGAGCAATAAACACAGCTGTTTCTGGTACACAAAATAAATGCAAAACAAAACATGAAATTTCGAGTGAGAAAGGTACATAAAAAAATTGTTTTTTTATATTCTCTTTTTGGCTAAAAACTTTTATGCGATTTTACTGCCATCTAATGAAACTGGGTTACTACTTTTGGAAATATTTATAGTGTATTTCAACAAGAGCTCGAATTATGTAACGGTCGATTAAAATAGTTTAAATTTACGTACGTCGTACACAGTCTTTGTGTATTGCCACTTGCTATCGGGCATGTTTAGTGTTTCGGGTTCGTAAACGTATAAGTTTGTTGTATTGTCTAAAGTAATTTAATTGGTGTAAAGTTAATTAATTAATTATAAAGTAAAAAAACATTTTTTTTTGTCGAATTTTCGATAAAGTGGAGCTAATGACTGCATCGCTATCTGAAATTAAGCAGCAATCTCTTAAGAAGCAAGGTAAGAAACCTTACAGAATTTATTTAATTTAAACACCTTTTTCGAGTTTACAGAATTTGATGAAATTATTTTCTGATATGTATATTATTTGACTTATCGGCTACTGAATCCGTAAGCCGACTGACAAAATCCAATATTGTATTGTGAAAATTGTGGTGGATTTTGACATTTTCTGCTCTCTTTAATTTTCGCTTTTGTTATGTGGCAGCTGAACTGAAAGAATAATTCTTAAAAATCGCTGGTCATTGTTTTTAGTGCACTTTCTATACAGCGGTCTTAGTTGAAGTTGATTTTTCTTTTCTAGAACATACAAAGTTGATTTAATAATGGATACAACTCAAACGTAGAAGGTATATGCAATTCGTACTTGCTATACACGACACCCCTTAACGCTCAGGTGCGAAAAACTGCGGGGCTTTAGGTGTTTGTAGAGTAGTCGATGATGGTAACTGTCATCGTTGAAACGACTGTTTCGATTTCTGGCCGTGATGGCTCGAGGATTTCTCCAGTTTTCGGTAATATTATTGGCAATGTCTCTGTTTGAGTTCCAACAGGTGAATTGACATCAAGTTCATCGGCGGCACGAACTCCCTCCTGATCGACGTGGTGCTTCATAATTTGATAAAAAAAAAAATGAATTTTTTGGCCAAAACTCGAGACAAACTTTGTATGGGAATGGTCCAGTTGCTGGTTGAGTGGTGCGAATAAGCATGCATTTGATAAAAATATGTTCTGATTTGGCATCGTTTGGCATATTTTTGAGGAAGTTCATAGTGGTTTGCACCATTCTTTCCGCTTTTCCGTTCGATGATGGGTGGAAAGGGGCTACCCGAATGTGGTGGATCAGATGTGATTCTTGGTAAACCATGAGTGGCAAATTGTGATCGAATAGTGCAGGAAACTTCTTCGGCCACCCCTTAACGCCCAGCTGAGAACTTTTAGGTAAAGAGATTTTGCCTTAATTTTCGCGATAAATTCGGTGTTGAGTACCGGTTTCGCTATAGTTTCGAGGTTGAAAACATCTTCATTTTCGTCGGACATTAGTTCAGGTGCTGGTAAGGGCAGACGGCTTAGAAATTAAGCATTTCCCATTTTCGCGCTTGAGCGATGAACGATATTGTAATCATAAGCACACAGAAATATTATACGTCGTAGCATTGTAGTTGTATGTCGACCAAACAAAAATTCAAAAAGATCACGAATTATGGTTCACTTCCACCTTTGGTTCTGATCTAGAAGGCGATGTAATGGTTCGGCGGGGGTTGCCTTTTGCGGTAGTAAAGTATGGTAAAAATTCAAAAGATCCAAGAACGTTTGTAGTTGTTTCTCGTCATTCGGTGGCGATACGTTTGTGATGGCGTGGACCTTCTCCGTGGTTGGACGAATTCCAAGTCCGCCGATTTTGTTATCGAGAAAATTGATCATTGGTACTCCAAACTTACAATTTGTTAGCTTAAGATGAGGGTCATTCTTGTTAATTCTGGATAAAATTACAATAGAAGTACGGAAGAACGCCTTCAATACCTCTTAGCGATCCCTCGATGAAATGTTGGAATATTCCAGGAGCAGATGAGATTCCGAATTGTAATTTCGATATCTCAGAAAGCTTCCTTGTGGGTCACTATCGTCTGGAGCATAAACGTTTACTGATCAATTAATAATTGTTGATACGCCTGTGCTAAATTCAATTTAGGAAAAATTGTTCTGTCGATTTGCGATAGTAGTGTGCTAATTGCTGGTATCTGGAACCAGTGTGGTTTCAATGTCTTATTCATTGACTTATAGTCTCGGTAGTTCTTCGGTACGGGCACGATGCGTGTGATCCAGTCCAAGTATTCGACCGATCCCAAAATGCTTTGCTCGGTTAGTCGATTTAATTCACTTTCGATTTGGCTTCTGATAGCGATTGGAATTTATCGCGGAGGTAATCGAATTGGATGAATGGTGCTATCGATTTGCAAAGACACTGCTGGACAGTATAAAAGCCCAGCTTATTACTGAATAGATGCTGGAATTTTTCAACGTCTTCTACCGGTTGGGTGGAATCGACACGGTTGACTCCTAGTAAACTCATCTCTAACGGTGAAAACCAGTTACAACCCAAAACGTTGGATCGCATGCCTCCCACAATGACAATCGGAAGATTTTGGATAGTTTTGCCATTGTACGACCCGTTCACATCGATAATCCCGACACTTGGAATCGGATTCTGTTTAAAATCCATTAAATTCAATTCACATTTTGAAATCTCAGGATGGGTGGACGGCCAAATCGATTTTAAGGTGTTGAACGATATGATCGTATAATTTAACCCTGAATGGATTTCGAAACCACCTTTTTCCAAACAACCAATGCCAATATTTGGTTAACTCTCGATTTCGATTGGTAACAATTGTGCTTGTTCCGTTTGTTGATCGGTGTAGTTTTAGAAGACATACTCTTTGGATATGGCCGGTTTTATCGCAAATATTTTTCCGGATTACGAATATCATGAAAGAACTTTATCCGGATAACGAACATCTTGAAGATTCGTTGTTGCTGCTTCAAATTTTTTGGACTCGATTGATAACCTAGGTCAGGTTCAGGCCTATCTCGTAAGGAGATTTCGTTGCAGTCCTTCATCATGAAGGGCACAACCTAGTCGACTATACTACATCTTATCCAAGGAGGTACCAAAGTTACAATCCACATGCAATCGACGTAATTCAGCAACAAACGATACGAATAGTTCGTGCGGTAATTGGTCCCGTTTAAAAAATTTGAAGAACGCCGCAATTTCGGATGGATGGCATTCTCTGATGTGATTTTTCGGGCCTATGAGACGCAGAGTGCATGTGTAGTTGCCAGTGTAAATCAAACGTTGCAAATTTTTAGTTTCGACACATAAAGCAATAGTCGCGGAATCTTTCTCTCCTCAGCTTGATAATAACGCGAATTGCGCTTGAAACGGGCTAATCCCGCTTTGGCGTATGTTATGACAATATATTAAAGGTATCGACAGTAACTTTTGTAACTCACCTTTTATTGGTCTCTACTGTTCAGCCTAGAAGCCCGTTATATCAATAACAGTGGTTCAAAATTTATAATTGAAGAGACAAAATGTTTCGAGTTTTCGGGTAAGATTTTGATCTTTTTTCCAAAAAAGTATTAAAGATATTTATAGCCTTCGATAATTTTTCGATGTTCGGCTGAAGTTTCGATAACTTTACTACTATAGGTTAGACTCTTTTAAGGTCTAGATATCTTGTTGTGACTGAGAAGAGTTAGAAACCTTGGTGCTCTTCAGTCACTCTGATTAGGTCGCAGAATAAGTAACAGTTGTCCAATTTAAGCCGAAGCACTGTTTGAATCGCTTTATTTTACATATAATCACTCACCTGTAACTAGATATTATCTTCTACGGCATATTAAATAAACAACTTTATAATCCATACCGTTTATCATAGTAGTAATAATACATTTCTTAAGAATTAACTCTTCTTATGTTATAGAAATTTTTCAAAAAAAACACCTTTGCAATACAATTGTTTAAGTCTTAAAATCTAACATAAAAAATCTTACAATTAATAACCGAGTATATGATTCTATAAATTATAGGTTTTTGGAATGTACGAATGTTACTTATCTCTAATACATATAAAACAATTATGTATAATAAATACCTAAATAATAGTACATTTTCACCGCACAAATAATTTGGTTACACAATTTTTTTTTAATATTTCTCCTCTGGTTTATGTTGTTGCTGGCCCTCAATATGATAGCCATTATTACTTTCACCATCTGTGACACTTTTTGGCGGTACATAATAAAACCAGGCCAAAAAGAAGAATATAATTGAACAAGTTTTCCCGATTAGTGCGAGCGACATCATGTACCAACTCATTCTTTTATTGTCGTACACCAGACAAGCTCCGGAACCGTCACACGAGTCCTGCCACAGGATACAACTTGCATCAATCAAAAATCCGAATATCATTGGAGCTGGTATTGTACCGAGTAGCCTTACTTTTATCCATTGGATACCCAATGCAAATGAACGCTGTTGTTCTTGTACGCATCGTAATGTACCGGACAGGGCAGGCATTGAGGCTAAAAATGTGAAAATCATTTGGAAAAAACATAAACTCGAGAATATCCAAATATTTGTGCAATCAGTTTGACAAATTGTATTCTCCGCCTCATATTCGTCCAATTTTATTTCATCGTTGCCAACACAAACGCAGTCACTATAAACTTTAGTTTTTTCCAAGCTTATTTCTTTCGAGCATCCCGCATGACAAGGACTGTAATACATAAAGCCATCATTTCCACAAATCGGTTCATAATTTGATCGGCTACATTTACATTTTGAATTACAAGCAGCGTCCAAATTTAAATCGAACTCAATCGTTTGTGCTCGTTGAAAATTCGATACCGGCATTAATGTATTATTGCCTAGTGCGTTGTATCCGGTGGTGACTCCGGCAAATTTTAAATTTGGACAAGACAAATAAAATGAGACTGCAAAGCAAGCTGCCGTAATTGTCGAGTATAAACACAGTTTTATGATGCCTGTACACTGGAGATCGTATTTTTTGACAAGATAACCGCCTAAAAATGTACCACCGCCACCAGCCGGAACTGTTATTGCCCCTGAAATTATAAAAACAATTTTTTTTTTTTATTATTTTACTGCTGAAGATGATATACATATTTATATTTACCCATGAGCAGTGATGCCCATACCGCATTCACACTATACTGATTTTCAATAAATTTTGGTAGAAAAGCAGCAAATCCAGCGATTATCATGCCCTCGGTAGCGCTCGCCAAATTTAAAAAACAAAATGTTGGATTTTTAAAGAGAGCACAAATCGCTTTAGGCATTTCTTTTAATTTTGTAAAATTTTGATTTGCCGTCGAATTGCCATGCGCTTCCGATATTTTTTCAATATTTTCGGCACCCGGTAGTGATTTCGGGTAGGCAGCAATTGGTATTGCTAGCAGCATACATAAAACTCCTGTAAATATAAAGGGTATCCACCATGCGCCCACCCACACTTTGCTCCGTGGTGTCAAACCTAACCTAAAGTTTTAGTGGAACAAAAAAAAAAAAAAAATGAATTAAATATCAGAAATTGTAAAACTAATAAAATTTAGTAATTAGGATGCTCAACGAATCTTTAAAGCTTTTATATTAGGAAAACAGAAAAACGTCAATAATGGATCATTTTTATGATTTCACTGCTACCCACATGTATTTACATAGAACTTTTTATTTTTATTTTTTTTAAACGGGAAGCACACAATATGTTAAATTTTCCGTTTTGTTATTATTATGTTTTTCCTACTAAACACTGTTGTTGTATTTACTTTTTCCATAGAAAATGCAATATTTTTCCTTTTTGTATATAGCTTTAAGCTTCCATTTTTTTTTTATTTGATTTGATTTTTATTTACTGACTTGAGGTTTTTGTTTGATTTCACATCAAATAATAAACATCAGGAGCAAACCAGCAAAAAAAAGCTAAAAAAAGGTTAAATGATATCCATGGGAAAATTACGAGTTAAAAACCATTTAGTTTTGTTCTTATTATTATGTATTTGGTTTGTGGGGATAAAAGGTTATATGTATGTATGTTTGTACGATTCATAAAAATATTTGAATATTTAGTACTTAGTTTGAGATGATGTGTCTGGTGAAATGAATATTGTTTTTTGGTCAAAATGTAATTGAATGAGTCTCACAAGATGGATAATAAAAAACATTAATTTATAAACAGTTCAAGTTCAAAGAAACTTAGAAGTTCAAAAATATTTGAATTTCTATCGAATAATCGTAAACATTTTTATGTTACTCTCTCCTCCAGTGGATTTATTGTCCTTTAGAGAAAAGCCAGTAACAACACCTAATCAAGATAAACTTTTTTTTGTTACCACTAGAAAGCTTGTTCTTGAAAGCTCTACTCACTGTACCATCGAGAGCGACAAATTAAAATTAAATTTACTGAATTTGGTTTCAATGGAAACTAACACAACACTAATAAACCTGCATAATTCGATATAAAATTTTCTTTAAAAAACCAAAACTGCTGTTGTATGATTCAATAATCAAACATAATAACTCAGTTAAATTAAAACAAAAACTTTTATTTTTTGAAGCACGTTATAATTATTAAAAATTTATTTTATTAATTTCCTTTTATTTTAGATTTATTTACAGCGTATGACTTGTAAACAGTTAAGAGAATTAGGGATAAATTGTCTTAACATTTGTAACTGGCAGTTGTATAAGTTTTATGACTGGTCGGATAAGGTCTCCATGTATTGTATTTATTTTGACTACTCTCGTTATATGATCTTTGCCGGGATACGTTTCAATAATCCGGCCCATCATCCATTTCATTGGAGGAGGGTTACTTTCTCTTACTAACACGACATCGTAGATGCCAAATTTTGGTCCTTCATTTCGCCATTTCGATCGTTGATTTAGCGTAGTTAAGTAGTCGTGGTGCCAGCCTTTTCAAAACACTTGGACTCGTTTCTGAATATTCTGCCACACGTTTAATTTATTTTCTGGAATGTGTTCAAGATCCGGTTCTGGAGTCCATATCAATGGCACGCCAATCAAAAAATGCCCCGGTGTGAGGGCTTGTAACTCGTCTGGATCGTCGTATAATCGGCACAATGGTCGAGAGTTTAATATGGCCTCGATCTGGGTCATCATAGTAGTAATGTTAGAGTGTAATTAATCTAACTCTTTAATTAATTGAAACACTTGATGATTTTAGAATATTTATTTTAGTAACAAAATTATGCAATACAACTTTTACATATGACGGAACGGAAGTAACTAAGAAATTGACAATACAAGATGGCCACGAAAAGTCAAAATCCAAATCGATGATGATTGCGTTTACACCAAGAGTTGACTTTTAGTTGCATCCAACACTCCTCCTCAATTTCTACATTATAACAACTGCTCCCTCTTTCCTTGAATAATAAATGAAATTAAAACAATCCGCTCTTCTTTCGAAGTGATTGTAACCGATTTGTACCCAACGGCTTGGTGCACATATCTGCCAGCATCTCGTTGGTAGGACAATACTCACATCAAATCGTTTTCTTTTCGATGTGATCCTTAATAAAATGTCGCCTAGTGTCGATGGGCTTAGATCGGCTAGAGAAACCTTCTTGGTTGATCAGTGCTAAGCAGCTTTGATTGTCTTCGTATATCAAAGTCGAGTTGTTTATGTCGACATTAAAATCGTTCAATAACCTTCGCAGCCAAATCGCCTCCTACATGCTTCGGACAATGCAACAAACTCGGCCTCTGTTGATGATAGTGAAACGCATGATTGCTTCCTGCAACTCCAACTTATCGTTGCTCCAAATAACTTGAATAAATGACCGCTGTTTGGTTTTCGACCGCATCGATCTTCGCCCCCGCTGGCATCTGCATACCCAAAAAATATGTTCTCGCATTTAACATCTCCCATGCGTAATTTTAAATCGTTTGTACTCTTTAGATAACGTACAACTCGCTTCAGCTCTGCCCAATCTTCTTCATTCGGACAATTTGTCTTTTGTGCGAGTATCGCCACACTTGCTGCAACATCTGGCCGAGTGTTTATTGATACATACAGCAAGCTGCCAATTAATTGTTGATATTCCGCGTTATTTGGCAGCAGATGAGGCAATGAACCCTTCTGATATTCTGGCTTCAACGGGTATTTAGATATTTTTGCACCTTCTAAATTGAATCGATTCACCATGTGATTGATGTATGATTTCTGTCTTATGTTAAATATTCCATTAATGTCCCTGTCGACCTCTATTCCAATGTACGTCTTTATTTTGCCCAAACTATCAACTTTGAATTCGACGTTCAGAATTTCCTCAACCCGTTTGATCGCGTTGCTGTCACTACAAGCCATCACGATGTCATCAACGTAGATTAATATATAACACCACGCATTGCCGATTTGCTGATAGTATAAGCATGGGTCTGCTTCACTGCGATAAAATCCTGCGTCAACGATTACCTTGTTTAATGACATGTTCCAGGTGCGTGCCGACTGCTTCAGTCCATACAAGCTCCTTTTTAATCGGCATACCATGCTTTCATCATCCGTTTCGAAACATGGCGGCTGCTTCATGTAGATTTCCTCCTCCAGTTTGCTGTTTAAGAAAGCCGTTTTTGCATCCAAATGGATGACCTGCATTTGCTCTCTGCCTGCCACCGTCAACAACGTTCTAAAAGTTGTTTGCCTAGCAACTGTTGCAAATACCTCGTCGTAATCCTGGCCAAACCGTTGCGTAAACCATTGCGCAACCAGTCTAGCCTTAAACCGCTTTACAGTGCCGTCTGCGTTAGCTTTCAGTTTAAATACCCATTTGCAACCCACTGCTTTTCGATTACTTGGTAATTCAACTATTTCCCAGGTGCCATTTTCTGCATGTGATTTCATTTCATCATGCATAGCCGCAAACCATTGATCCTTTTCTGCGGTCTCCAGTACGTCTGCCAGTGTTTTCGGCTCAGTAATTATTGAATTAATATTTTCGATTTCCTCGATTAATCGTTTTGATTTGACCCCCTTAGTTTCTCGTTCCAAGCATCTAACTGGGTTTTTGGCAATTGGGATTGAAACAGTTCCTTTTTCCCGGCCCTCATTATTTCGCTTGATATGTTCTTGACCTGACACAGCGTCTGGTGCCTCCACTATTTGTTCACTTTCATTAGTGGTATTGTCAACTTGTGGTTTTATTTCGACAGTTACGGTATTATCTTCCCCTTCCAAGAAACGAACATCGCGGCTTATAATCAACTTGTTCGTCTTTACATCGAAACATCGATACGCCTTTGAGTTTTCGTCGTAACCCAAAAATCGTTCCTCCACTGCCTTTATGTCCAATTTTCTTCGTTTCTCCTTAGGGATATGCACAAAACATTTTTTCCCGACGATTTTAAAATTTTTCAAAATTGGTAATGTACCCGACCAGATTTCTAGTGGTGTCTTCGGAGCTCCTTTTGTTGGCAAACGGTTCTGCATGAAATTAGCCGTTGTAACTGCTTCCGCCCAGAACCAATTGTCCAATTTAGCCTCAATCATCATACATCGAGCCATCTCGATTAGCGTTCGGTTCTTGCTACTCCATTTTGTTCTGGTGAATATGCGGCAGTGTATTCTACTTTAGTCCCGATGCCCTTTAAGTATTCAATGACCTGTTTGTTTTATATTCTGTTTCGCGGTCTGAGCGAATAACTTTTATGGTCTTTGAAAACATATTTTGCGCCATTTGACTGAATTCCTTAAGTCTCATGAAACATTGCGATTTTTCCTTCAGCAAATAAATTACCGTGTATCGCGAAAAATCGTCTACACAAATCAGGGTGCACACAAATCAATGTGAACTAGATCCATCACAGCATTCGTTGATGTCAATGACCTTTTTGGAAAAGGCAAGCTAGTCATTTTCCCTTGTGTACATATTTCACAGTTGCGCTGCAATTACACGCTTCAAAACACACATCGGTGACTAAATTGTCATTGTTTAGATGCCTGACCACATTAATGTCACGATGACCCAAAATGCGATGCCACTTGTGTACACATAAATTAGTTCTCTTGTGCGCTGCATAGACTTCCTTTGATTGTTTGAGAATGTATTGGCTGCCACAATTTTCGCCAATATATATTCGCCTGCCACCTTTCTTTTGCCCTGAACACTTATGCGTACCAAATGTGATCTCATATCCACGAGCCGCCATTAATTTTACCGATAAGATGTTTGATGAAATTTCTGGTATATATAATACATTCGTTAATATGGCCGATACCGAATTACCTTTATCATCAAAAACTGTAATTTGACGGATCCGGTACCACGTGACGAATATGTACGTTCATCAGCCGCCCTGACTTTATCTTGATTATTGAAAGTCAAATTCTCGAACTTAGACTTATTCACGCAAATGTGACACGTAGCACCGCTATCAATGATCCAATCGTCTGCACTTTGACTTTCGATGTGTTCGGTCATGAACAACATATCGTCATCTGATTTCTCAACAGCCGCCGCCTTTTCTGATTTTCCCAATGGTTGTTTGACCTTATCCTTTTGAAGCCATCTAGTATACTTATGGCATTCTACTTTAAAATGTCCCGGTTTGTGGCAAAACCGACATATTCCTTTTCGCTTGTCGATCTTTAGTACAGCGTCGCCTGCGCTATCACCATTTTCGTTACAATTGATTATAATTAAACGTTTATACTCGTCAATCAGTTTTGCCTGAACCATTGTCATGCTCAGGTCTTCCGTTTTCTGAGTTTGAAGTGCCGTCACGATTGTGTCATAACTGCGCGGTAGTTCCCCAAACAGCAGCCCAATCTGCCATTTTTCCGATAACTTTTCCTCTCCGAGATCGTCAATCCGTTGAAACATGTCCAACAACCAATGAATATGTTCTTCGAGGTTATCGCTCTCCGTAAGCTTCTTTGTGCAAATTTCCTTTATTAGTTGCACACTGCTATTGCCTGCACCCTTTTCGTGATATTGCTGCAACACATTTCACATCTCTTTTGCAGATTTAGTTTTTCTAATGTGAACAAATTGACTCTTTTGCACACTTAAAACGATTGTAGACATCGCGCTGTCGTTTGCTTTATTCCACACGGTCAATTGTGCTGCCTCGGCTGGCTTTTCACCAATTATTGCTGCTCTTTCTTTAGCAGCATTTCTATCACAAACTTCCAATTAAAGTAATTATCGTTGTCCAACTTTTCGATGCGATACTTTCCATCGATTACGTCCGCCAACATGTGTCTCAAAAAAAAAAAACCCCCGCAGTGATGTATAGTTTTTGTAATTAATAAAGTTTATTTTATCCACTTGTTTTTAACAAACTTAGCTTATATAACGATCACTGGGCCCATAACCCAAATTAAGAATTTAGAGAATTCCAAAATTTCGGAATACCGATTGATTTTATTACGGGATTTTGATTTTTTTTAGTGAGTGAAATCAAGTTCTTCACATCACAATGGAAGTTAAACAAAAATTTATCGCTAAATACAATTTTTCAAGACAGCACAATTTTTAGCGCCAAAATATTGAAGGAAAAAGCAGTCAGTCTGACAAATTCACACTGCGAGCTTGATTTATAAAAAAAAGAAAGGAATCACAGGTATACTGAACTGAATGGTATAGCCATTTGTTGTGTGTAATTTGCATCAGAAATTTCCCATACAATTTTGTAAATTTTTATCTAGGAAAAGGGGCGAAATTGAAATTTTGCGTCATATTTGCTAGTGATATTTTAACGTTCTCAAAATAGAAAAAGACCAGAAACAATTTTTAGAAAAAAAAAATTGAGGTGTGGCCAACACACGACTTTCTTTTACGAACAGAGAATTTTGAGAAATTTTATTTTTTTCTTAATTTTTTTTTTTTAATTTATTTTTTTTTTGTTATTTGTTTTTAATTTTTGGAAACATTTTGTATTAAGTAGTTTTTTGTAAATCTTATACTTTATAAGTTATTTGCAAAACAAATTTTCTGGATTAAGGGAGTGGCCACTTCCGGTTAGCCGATTTGGAGTAAAATTCACTGGGACCTCCCAATTTATCAAAAAAGCTTAAATCTGAAGTTTCAGTTCGATTGATTAAACTATATGGGCTGTAGAGAGGACACAGACAGACTGACAGACTGACAGACTGACAGACTGACAGACTGACAGACTGACAGACTGACAGACTGACAGACTGACAGACTGACAGACTGACAGACTGACAGACTGACAGACTGACAGACTGACAGACTGACAGACTGACAGACTGACAGACTGACAGACTGACAGACTGACAGACTGACAGAGACAGACTGACAGAGACAGACTGACAGACTGACAGACTGACAGACTGACAGACTGACAGACTGACAGACTGACAGACTGACAGACTGACAGACTGACAGACTGACAGACTGACAGACTGACAGACTGACAGACTGACAGACTGACAGACTGATAGACTGACCGACTGACAGACTGACAGACTGACAGACTGACAGACTGACAGACTGACAGACTGACAGACACCATTTCGAAACCCACTTTTTCGGAATCAGGGGACCTCAAAACAAATAAATCTCTAAAAATCTCAAGGTCCAAAATTTTCATGATTATTAGAGTAATAAAAGAAAGTAAAAACCCTAATCCATACGAATCGTTCGTTTAGTGAAAGCTTAGCACATGAAATAGGTCCCTTAATTACCTAGTTAAAAAACCATAATCCACACGGATCGTTCGTTTAGTAAAAGTTCTGCAAAATTATTTTTTGGAAATCGCACTCAACTCCCAAGGGCCAATATCGGCCATTGCCAACCATGATGACAAAGGTTTGGCTAGCACATAGAATAGGTTGCTCAATTACCAAGTTAGAAAACCCTAATCCATACGGATCGTTCGTTTAATAAAAGTTCTACGAAATTATTTTTTGGAAATCGCACTCAACAATGATAATAAAAATTTTGCTAGCATATGGAATAGGTCCCTTTATTATCTAGTTAGAAAACCCTAATCGATACGAATCGTTCGTTTAGTAAAAGTTTGGCACATGGAATAGGTCCTTAATTTACCTAGATAGAAAACCCTAATCCATACGAATCGTTCGTTTAGTAAAAGTTCTGCAAAATTATTTTTTGGAAATCGCACTCAACTTCCAAGGGCCAATATCGGCCATTGCCAACAATGATGACAAAGGTTTCGCTAGCATATGGAATAGGTCCCTTAATTACCTAGTTAGAAAACCATAATCCATACGAATCGTTCGTTTAGTAAAAGTTTAGCACATGGAATAGGTCCCTAATTTACCTAGTTAGAAAACCCTAATCCATACGAATCGTTCGTTTAGTAAAAGTTCTGCAAAATTATTTTTTGGAAATCGCACTCAACTCCCAAGGGCCAATATCGGCCATTGCCAACAATGATGACAAAGGTTTCGCTAGCATATGGAATAGGTCCCTTAATTACCTAGTAAGAAAACCCTAATCCATACGAATCGTTCGTTTAGTAAAAGTTCTGCAAAATTATTTTTTGGAAATCGCACTCAACTCCCAAGGGCCAATATCGGCCATTGCCAACAATGATGACAAAGGTTTCGCTAGCCATGGAATAGGTCCCTTAATTACCTAGTTAGAAAACCCTAATCCATACGAATCGTTCGTTTAGAAAAATTTGTGCAAAATTATTTTTTGGAAATCGCACTCAACTCCCAAGGGCCAATATTGGCCATTGCCAACAATGATGACAAAGGTTTGGCTAGTACATAGAATAGGTCCCTTTATTATCTATGTAGTTAGAAAACCCTAATCCATACGAATCGTTCGTTTAGTAAAAGTTTAGCACATGGAATATGTCCCTAATTTACCTAGTTAGAAAACCCTAATCCATACGAATCGTTCGTTTAGTAAAAGTTCTGCAAAATTATTTTTTGGAAATCGCACTCAACTTCCAAGGGCTTATATCGGCCATTGCCAACAATGATGACAAAGGTTTGGCTAGCACATAGAATAGGCTGCTCAAATACCTAGTTAGAAAACCCTAAGCCATACGGATCGTTCGTTTAATAAAAGTTCTACGAAATTATTTTTTGGAAATCGCACTCAACTCCCAAGGGCCAATATCGGCCATTGCCAACAATGATGACAAAGGTTTCGCTAGCATATGGAAAAGGTCCCTTAATTACCTAGTTAGAAAACCCTAATCCATACGAATCGTTCGTTTAGGAAAATTTGTGCAAAATTATTTTTTGGAAATCGCACTCAACTCTCAAGGGCCAATATCGGCCATTGCCAACAATGATGACAAAGGTTTCGCTAGCATATGGAAAAGGTCCCTTAATTACCTAGTTAGAAAACCCTAATCCATACGAATCGTTCGTTTAGGAAAATTTGTGCAAAATTATTTTTTGGAAATCGCACTCAACTCCCAAGGGCCAATATCGGCCATTGCCAACCATGATGACAAAGGTTTGGCTAGCACATAGAATAGGTCCCTTAATTACCTAGTTAGAAAACCCTAATCCATACGAATCGTTTGTTTAGTAAAAGTTTAGCACATGGAATAGGTCCCTTAATTACCTAGTTAAAATTGAGGTGTGGCTAACACATGACTTTCTTTTACGAACAGAGAATTTTGAGAAATTTTATTTTTTTCTTAATTTTTTTTTTAATTTTTATTTTTTATTTTTATTTGTTTTTAATTTTTGGAAACATTTTGAATTTTAGTAGTTTTTTGTAAACCTTTTACTTTTTAAGATATTTGCAAAACAAATTTTCTGGACCAAGGGAGTGGCCACTTCCGGTTAGCCGATTTGTAGTAAAATTCACTGGGACCTCCCAATTTATCAAAAAAGCTTAAATCTGAAGTTTCAGTTCGATTGATTAAACTATATGGGCTGTAGAGAGGACACAGACAGACTGACAGACTGACAGACTGACAGACTGATAGACTGACAGACTGACAGACTGACAGACTGACAGACTGACAGACTGACAGACTGACAGACTGACAGACTGACAGACTGACAGACTGACAGACTGACAGACTGACAGACTGACAGACTGACAGACTGACAGACTGACAGACTGACAGACTGACAGACTGACAGACTGACAGACTGACAGACTGACAGACTGACAGACTGACAGACTGATAGACTGACCGACTGACAGACTGACAGACTGACAGACTGACAGACTGACAGACTGACAGACTGACAGACTGACAGACACCATTTCGAAACCCACTTTTTCGGAATCAGGGGACCTCAAAACAAATAAATCTCTAAAAATCTCAAGGTCCAAAATTTTCATGATTATTAGAGTAATAAAAGAAAGTAAAAACCGTAATCCATACGAATCGTTCGTTTAGTGAAAGCTTAGCACATGAAATAGGTCCCTTAATTACCTAGTTAAAAAACCATAATCCACACGGATCGTTCGTTTAGTAAAAGTTCTGCAAAATTATTTTTTGGAAATCGCACTCAACTCTCAAGGGCCAATATCGGCCATTGCCAACAATGATGACAGAGGTTTCGCTAGCATATGGAAAAGGACCCTTAATTACCTAGTTAGAAAACCCTAATCCATACGAATCGTTCGTTTAGTAAAAGTTCTGCAAAATTATTTTTTGGAAATCGCACTCAACTCCCAAGGGCCAATATCGGCCATTGCCAACAATGATGACAAAGGTTTCGCTAGCATATGGAATAGGTCCCTTAATTACCTAGTAAGAAAACCCTAATCCATACGAATCGTTCGTTTAGTAAAAGTTCTGCAAAATTATTTTTTGGAAATCGCACTTAACTCCCAAGGGCCAATATCGGCCATTGCCAACAATGATGACAAAGGTTTCGCTAGCCATGGAATAGGTCCCTTAATTACCTAGTTAGAAAACCCTAATCCATACGAATCGTTCGTTTAGAAAAATTTGTGCAAAATTATTTTTTGGAAATCGCACTCAACTCCCAAGGGCCAATATTGGCCATTGCCAACAATGATGACAAAGGTTTGGCTAGCACATAGAATAGGTCCCATTATTATCTATGTAGTTAGAAAACCCTAATCCATACGAATCGTTCGTTTAGTAAAAGTTCTGCAAAATTATTTTTTGGAAATCGCACTCAACTTCCAAGGGCTTATATCGGCCATTGCCAACAATGATGACAAAGGTTTGGCTAGCACATAGAATAGGCTGCTCAAATACCTAGTTAGAAAACCCTAATCCATACGGATCGTTCGTTTAATAAAAGTTCTACGAAATTATTTTTTGGAAATCGCACTCAACTCCCAAGGGCCAATATCGGCCATTGCCAACAATGATGACAAAGGTTTCGCTAGCACATGAAATAGGTCCCTTAATTACCTAGTTAGAAAACCATAATCCATACGAATCATTCGTTTAGAAAAATTTGTGCAAAATTATTTTTTGGAAATCGCACTCAACTCTCAAGGGCCAATATCGGCCATTGCCAACAATGATGACAAAAGTTTCGATAGCACATAGAATAGGTCCCTCAAATACCTAGTAAGAAAACCATAATCCATACGAATCGTTCGTTTAGTAAAAGTTTAGCACATGGAATAGTTCCCTAATTTACCTAGTTAGAAAACCCTAATCCATACGAATCGTTCGTTTAGTAAAAGTTCTGCAAAATTATTTTTTGGAAATCGCACCCAACTCCCAAGAGCCAATATCGGCCATTGCCAACAATGATGACAAAGGTTTCGCTAGCATATGGAATAGGTCCCTTAATTACCTAGTTAGAAAACCCTAATCCATACGAATCGTTCGTTTAGAAAAATTTATGCAAAATTATTTTTTGGAAATCGCACTCAACTCCCAAGGGCCAATATCGGCCATTGCCAACCATGATGACAAAGGTTTGGCTAGCACATAGAATAGGTTGCTCAATTACCAAGTTAGAAAACCCTAATCCATACGGATCGTTCGTTTAATAAAAGTTCTACGAAATTATTTTTTGGAAATCGCACTCAACAATGATAATAAAAATTTTGCTAGCATATGGAATAGGTCCCTTTATTATCTAGTTAGAAAACCCTAATCGATACGAATCGTTCGTTTAGTAAAAGTTTGGCACATGGAATAGGTCCTTAATTTACCTAGATAGAAAACCCTAATCCATACGAATCGTTCGTTTAGTAAAAGTTCTGCAAAATTATTTTTTGGAAATCGCACTCAACTTCTAAGGGCCAATATCGGCCATTGCCAACAATGATGACAAAGGTTTCGCTAGCATATGGAATAGGTCCCTTAATTACCTAGATAGAAAACCATAATCCATACGAATCGTTCGTTTAGTAAAAGTTTAGCACATGGAATAGGTCCCTAATTTACCTAGTTAGAAAACCCTAATCCATACGAATCGTTCGTTTAGTAAAAGTTCTGCAAAATTATTTTTTGGAAATCGCACTCAACTCCCAAGGGCCAATATCGGCCATTGCCAACAATGATGACAAAGGTTTCGCTAGCATATGGAATAGGTCCCTTAATTACCTAGTAAGAAAACCCTAATCCATACGAATCGTTCGTTTAGTAAAAGTTCTGCAAAATTATTTTTTGGAAATCGCACTTAACTCCCAAGGGCCAATATCGGCCATTGCCAACAATGATGACAAAGGTTTCGCTAGCCATGGAATAGGTCCCTTAATTACCTAGTTAGAAAATTCTAATCCATACGAATCGTTCGTTTAGAAAAATTTGTGCAAAATTATTTTTTGGAAATCGCACTCAACTCCCAAGGGCCAATATTGGCCATTGCCAACAATGATGACAAAGGTTTGACTAGCACATAGAATAGGTCCCTTTATTATCTATGTAGTTAGAAAACCCTAATCCATACGAATCGTTCGTTTAGTAAAAGTTTAGCACATGGAATATGTCCCTAATTTACCTAGTTAGAAAACCCTAATCCATACGAATCGTTCGTTTAGTAAAAGTTCTGCAAAATTATTTTTTGGAAATCGCACTCAACTTCCAAGGGCTTATATCGGCCATTGCCAACAATGATGACAAAGGTTTGGCTAGCACATAGAATAGGCTGCTCAAATACCAAGTTAGAAAACCCTAATCCATACGGATCGTTCGTTTAATAAAAGTTCTACGAAATTATTTTTTGGAAATCGCACTCAACTCCCAAGGGCCAATATCGGCCATTGCCAACAATGATGACAAAGGTTTCGCTAGCACATGAAATAGGTCCCTTAATTACCTAGTTAGAAAACCATAATCCATACGAATCATTCGTTTAGAAAAATTTGTGCAAAATTATTTTTTGGAAATCGCACTCAACTCTCAAGGGCCAATATCGGCCATTGCCAACAATGATGACAAAAGTTTCGATAGCACATAGAATAGGTCCCTCAAATACCTAGTAAGAAAACCATAATCCATACGAATCGTTCGTTTAGTAAAAGTTTAGCACATGGAATAGTTCCCTAATTTACCTAGTTAGAAAACCCTAATCCATACGAATCGTTCGTTTAGTAAAAGTTCTGCAAAATTATCTTTTGGAAATCGCACCCAACTCCCAAGAGCCAATATCGGCCATTGCTTTGACTTTCGAGTCGAGTAGTTGCATTTATTTTTTATTTTCCTTGAAATTTTTTTTTTTTTTTTTTTTTAAAATAATCATTTTTATTAGTTTTATTAATAATTTATGAGTACTTATGGCAAAATAAAATTGTATGTCACTCAAAATTGTGGTGCCATTGGCCCGGAGGCTATCAGTACATGGAATAGTACTACAAAAACCTGGGGATATGGGATGAAATGGGATTCTTTAACGAAATGCTGCAGAAATATCGGACGGATAATGGGGATAGTTTACCAACGGCACTATTATTGAATCGTTGAGCGGTGCCACAATCTTTGCTTTGTTTGTTTGTTTTTTTTTTTTTTGTACAAAATTGAATCTGTTTTATACTCTGTTAATAATGAGCCAATATGCTCAAAATGGAGTGTACTACATATGTGTAATTAAAATTTATGTCAAATAAATAAAATAAAATAAATAAATAAACAACAATGATGACAAAGGTTTCGCTAGCATATGGAATAGGTCCCTTAATTACCTAGTTAGAAAACCCTAATCCATACGAATCGTTCGTTTAGGAAAATTTGTGCAAAATTATTTTTTGGAAATCGCACTCAACTCCCAAGGGCCAATATCGGCCATTGCCAACCATGATGACAAAGGTTTGGCTAGCACATAGAATAGGTCCCTTAATTACCTAGTTAGAAAACCCTAATCCATACGAATCGTTCGTTTAGTAAAAGTTTAGCACATGGAATAGGTCCCTTAATTACCTAGTTAAAATTGAGGTGTGGCTAACACATGACTTTCTTTTACGAACAGAGAATTTTGAGAAATTTTATTTTTTTCTTAATTTTTTTTTTAATTTTTATTTTTTATTTTTATTTTTTTTTAATTTTTGGAAACATTTTGAATTAAGTAGTTTTTTGTAAACCTTTTACTTTTTAAGATATTTGCAAAACAAATTTTCTGGACCAAGGGAGTGGCCACTTCCGGTTAGCCGATTTGTAGTAAAATTCACTGGGACCTCCCAATTTATCAAAAAAGCTTAAATCTGAAGTTTCAGTTCGATTCATTAAACTATATGGGCTGTAGAGAGGACACAGACAGACTGACAGACTGACAGACTGACAGACTGACAGACTGACAGACTGACAGAATGACAGACAGACAGACACCATTTCGAAACCCACTTTTTCGGACTCAGGGCACCTTAAAACAAATAAATCTCTAAAAATCTCAAGGTCCAAAATTTTCATGATTACTATACTTTATTTTACTAGAGTAAAAGAAAGTAAAACAGAAATATTACTTGGCATGTCTTTATTATCCTTTATGTGGAAATTTAAATCAGCAGCCGCGGCTGGTCTTATTGTTTTCTATAGTGGGTTCTATTTCCAAATCATAAAAGAAAAGAAGTCCATGGCCCTTATTTCCAAAAAAAAAAAAAAAATCCTTGTTACCGGGAAGTAATTCAAGTTATATATTTTTAGAAGATGAACATTTTCTTACTTTTAAAGAGGATTGGATGTAACATTTTCTTATAACCACATGGGAGTTGTAAGTCGTTCCCGTTTTGTAATCGTTTCAATGCTAATCCATTCAAACATTTTGCTCACCAGATGGTCGCTTCATTAAAATTAAAAATAATTAATCCTGCCAATTTATGAAGTTTTGGATAGGTACTTAAAATTTGGGAATTTCTGACAATGTAACAACCTAACCAAAACAGTATTCCATAGAACAAACATAGATTAAGAACCACAGGACATATGTATATCCAGTACGTATAAGTTCATTAAAAGTTTTTAAATCAAAAATATTTCAACTTTGCGAAAAACCTAATTAAATCCGAACACTAAAATATTGAAAATGATAATAAATGAGAGTTAATTAAATTCGATTCGAGTTATATACAATATACAAAAATGAATAATACACAACAAACTAATATTTTGTACTCATTCTACTAATTATTAATTTTCGATTTACGTGTATAATAACAGTAAACTAGTAATAATCACCTTATTGTATAGTATACGAATATATGCTTATAGATAGGCGCAAAAAATTTTAGAATTAAATATTAAAATTTTGATTTATTGGCTATTTTTTTGTTCTAATTATTATTAAATTTTAGTTAATTCAATTTATAAAATATAAAAATGAAAACTATCTTTTCCCCTATATGATTAGTTTCGTAAAGGATTTATCAATGCTAAAATATGGTTTTTATAATTGATTTTTTTTTTAGTCCAGCAGATTACCCATCTTTTAAATATTGTTCGGAGTATTATGATCGGATATGGCGATACGCTTTATCCCTCCTACAATTCGACCTCAAAAGATATTTTGTATGCAGAGAAGACCGTTTAGATTTCAGTTCTGTTCAAATTCCTTATCCCTAATTCCATATGCATCTTCTAAAGCGAAATGGAGCCATCGGAGGAATGTTTGGTTACTCCTTCGTCACACCTCGGTTCATATAAGGCGACTCAATTTCAACTCAAACTCTACTCACCATCATACCAGCCTACATACGATATACCATCATGACACTAAACCAATCATTCATTACACAATTATATCATTGTTCCATAGTAACATCGTATATTTTACCATCAATCCACCACACCTTCATACCATCATATCATTATAAAATCGTACCATTGTACCATCATACAATCGTACCACTATACCGTCGTACCATCATACCGTCCCTATAATCATACCATCATATAATCATTCCATCATACTGTCAGGCTATGATATTATCATACCATCCAACCGTTACACCATCACACAATAATATTGTACACACAATAATTACCGCTATATCATCATAACATCACACAATCATACTACCATATATACCATCTTACCACGATACGATCATACCATCGTACCAACATACTATCACACCAATATACCATCAGGTTTTACACGTTAAATTGATCCTTTTACACTTCAAACTGAACTTTTAACATTTCAAATTGGACCTTTTACATTCCAAATTGAAACTTTTTCATTTCAATTTGAACCCTTAACAAATTATATGAATGACCAATTAAGATGAAGCTTGGCTATTCCTTAACCGATTATGATGAAAATTGACATGTGCGTTGGAAATGGGATTCTAAAACGATTTTTGGTTAAAGTTCTGTAATAGGTTCAATAAGAATATAACTTAGCTATTAGCCGATTATGATGAATTTTGACGTTTCCAACGAATGGAAGGAAATGTGACCCAAAAATTATTTTTAGACGAGGTGTTGAGAAATATGTCAATATGGCTTCTATAATGTTTTCTATTTAGGTTTCTGTGAATCATGCAGCTGTTGAAGTTTCTTTAAGACAGCATAAACATACTATTTTAATTGCTAAACGATCAAGTTTATATCCGTAACAATATTCAAGTTTCATTAGAAACTTTTCTTGTCAATCCATCCTTTTCTTGCCATCTGTTGAGAAATAGGCAAGCTCCATCATACTGAGCCATATTCCAGAACTTCATCCAAAAATCATTTTAGGATCACATTTAAAACGCACAAGGCGAAATTCATCATAATTGGATGAGACATAGGCAAGTTCCATCATACTTAGCCTACTTATTCCCGAACTTTATCCAAAAAACGTTTTAGACTCCCATGAGAAATAGGTAATTTCCATCATACTTGGCCATATTCCAGAACTTCATCCAAAAGTTTTAGAATCCCATTTCCAATGTACAAGCCGAATTTCATTTCCAAAGCCCATTTTAAAATTCGTTAAGAAATAGATAAGTTACATCCTAATTGGCCATTCATGTAATTTGCTAAAGGTTCAATTTGAGGTTTGAGATATTAACAGTGACCTTTCTTAAGTCTTAAACAAAATTTGTGTACAGTTTAGTTCAAATCGGTCAAGGCGTATGGATTTGTTTAAATACGATACACATATGCAGTACATAGATACAAACACTTACTTATGTAGATTGCTCAACTGCTCACTAAACACTAATTTAGCCTCAATTCAACCCGCAAATGGCCCCCAGCTCAACCCTGAACCCAAACGTAAACTGTCTTTCATTTCAATCCTCATACCAGCATATATAAAACATTGGCCAACTGCTCACTAAATCTTAATCCAACCCCAACTCAACTTCAATTCAACCCGCAAGTTGACCCCTAACTTAACCTTCAACTCAACCCCAAACTCAATGCCCAACTTAATATTCAAACCAGCATACATAACAAATTGGTAAATACTTCTATAACCAGGCCCTCTCGACGTACAGGTTCCTAAAGCTTTTCAAATCTCCGTTCTCGGGATACCATGGGTACAGACATCCAGACGGACGGACATTTTTTTTTTGCCTTTTTAGTCTCAGGGACTTTCAAAACGTCGAGAAAAGTGGTTTTGGACCCACCACATTTTTCGTAATTTTTGACAGGATTTCAATACTTTGGTCTTTTTAGACCGAAGTAATTTAAATTTTAATAAAATAAATCGCGGTGCTAGACTTGTTTGATAAAAATGGTCAGAACCCCCGAAAAATGGAATTTTAATACTGTCCTGTGGTTTTTAATCTAGATAATGAATGAATTTTTAGATAATGTCGTATACATATTTCAACTCAAGCAATTCACGGATACTTCTCATATACGGCCATGTTTTTTGAGGTTTCTGCTATATTCTGGTATCTGGAATTTTTTAGACTTAGTCGTCTGAACATTTTAACACAAGCGATTCAAGAGCTAGGCAGTTTCAACTTCTCGTATGCGGCCAGATTCAATGGGTTTCGGCTATATCCAGTCGAGGAATCAGAAATTATTAAGAATCTAGAACTTAAAACAAGTAATGCAGTTGACATTCTTGAACAAAATTCACAATTTTGAAGATCATTGAAAAATCAATTAAATCCCACATTGAAAAGTTCAGACGACTATAACGCAAAAATTCCAGATACAATTTTTTTTAAGTCGCACAGAATATAGCCGAAACCTCAATAAATCTGGCAGCGTTTACACGCATTCATAGAAGAATTAGAAGTGAGATTGTCGAAAACTAACGAAATATACAAACAATTTATCGAAGCTGAAGACCGACTATTCGAAATTATTGAAAAAATGGTGTTGGAAATGGAAGCAGTAGATGAAATGTATTTCCCAATAGTGGCAAAAATCCAAAAGTTTATTAGAGAAAAAACGTTAAACCCAATATGAGCGAATATGAACTTTCGCACCGATTTCAAATTACCACGCCTTAATCTCCCAGCATTTGATGGAAACGTTAAACAATGGCAATCGTTTTACGATATTTTCATATCTACTGTACATTAGAATATCAATCTGTCTCCGGCACAGAAATTCAAACATTTGCTTGGCCAATTACGGGGTGTTGCCCATTTATCAATCTGTCATTTTTGAGTTGATGACGCTAACTATCTTGAAGTGATGAAGCGGCTTAGAAAAAAAATATGACAAAAACCCCTATTTTTTCGCAACGCCAAATTAAAGCCTGTTCCAATAATATTACGGAATGAGATCCCTGGATAATTTGTTAGCCAGTGGTAAATTAGATGAAGAAACAAGACTATGTGGAAATACGAAACTGCAGAAGATGACTGTCCTACAATTCAGCTATTCCTTGACTTCCTAAGCATGCGAATGGATGCATTAATTGAAACGGCGAACGTATATCTTCTACAGGAAATTATAATCATGCAAGACGATCAACAGTGAAAATGTTTCACTCTTCTGTTCATTTGAATAGCTGTCCAATTTCCCACATAAACCATAGACTATTTGATTGCCCAAAATTCAGAGAAATGTCCGTCGGAGAATATCGAGAATTCATTGCTAGATCGAAAAGCTGCTTCAATTGTTTCAATTGTAGAAGTGCCAAACACTGTTGGAAGTGTACAAAGCGTCATAACACTCTCCTGCATTTTATTCAAGATAGTGACATCTCAACTCAAGTACCAACCAAGGTTCCTCGTTACCAACCGAAGTCAATACGAATGAAGCTGATGTCCGATTTTCAGTTAGTTTACATCAGACAAACCTACCAAGGGATACCATGAACCAGCACCATTTGATATTATACTAAGCAACCTCAGTGAACGGTTCTGTTTTTTTTTCTCTTATTGTAAAACAAATAATGGATTTATTATGCTCCAAGTGCACGAAAATCATTGATAAAAATCTTTTCCAAAGTGTTTTTGCTGTAAAAAGCATTTCCACTCCAAATGCTCTGCAATTTGCAGGTGAAATAGAACGCTACTGATCTAATAGGAAGAGTTGAGCTGGTTACAGCTGAAAATTCTTGTCGTTCAGGTAAACTATTTATTGCTACATTTTATATACCTCCACCTGTCAATGCAAATGACATTTCTGATATACTTAATATTCTTTTAGACTTAACAACAATGTATGATAAATACATCATACTATAGGCGATTTTAATTGCAACTTAGTTGATCCGTTCAACATTTTACATCAAGTATTGAGAAATTTAGATCTATTTTACATCCCGTTCAATCCGACAAGAGGTTCTAGTTTACTTGATTTAATTATTACTTCTCAAGGGGAACAATCGCGTATTTTACAACTGTCTGTACCATGGATATCCGAACATGATCTCGTTTTTATACCAATTTAAATATATACGTGAAAAGCCTGTACTTCCATATGTTAATGATTTATGAAGGGTTGACTAAAACGTTGTTGACGACCAAATTAATATTTTTAATTATAACTATCATTATTTGTTTTGCAATTGTGTACCTTTAAAAAAGGTTGTTATTAAATGTGATTCTGCACCTTGGTTAACAAGACAAATATTACAACTCATTAATCTAAGACAAATAATGTACTGAGATCTTTGTTCTTATCGCGCTACAATAACCTTAAAAAATTGATTGTAGTTAAAATATGCGAAACCAAACGAAAATATTATTTTGGAAATTTAAAATGATTTTCAAATAAAAAAACTTGGAATTCTTTAAGGCACCTTGGTATTCAAGGGAGCAATAAGTCGAATATTTCCAGTTTTTCTATTGATTCTATAAATACACATTTCTTAACTAAGCTAGTTAAACAAGTCAATTTTCCATTGCCTGATAATAAATTCTATTTACACTATAAATCAACTCTGGTATTGCTCCAAATGACATTGCTTCAGCCATAAATTACATTAGATCTAACTCAGTTGAACATGATGATATCAATAATAAATTTATTAAGATGTTTTTGGAATACTTTCTAAAATATCTCACACACATAAATAATTTTTCAATTGCATCCTCAACATTTCCCACTTTGTGGAAAATAGCTTCGGTTTTACCAATTCCCAAGAAAACAGATGTTTCAGCTATGGAAAGTCTAAGGCATATGTATATTGTCTGTTTTATCAAAGGTTCTTGAGAAATTCCTCTTTGAGCAAACCACGAAGTACATTATAAAATTCTTTTGCAGAAGCTAAAGTTATTCTATAATTTCGATCATACTTCAATTAAGTTTCTATACATTCTTACTTAAATGATCGTAGGCATATGTTAGTTCGAATGGAATGGTATCGTATCTGGGTAAAGTTAATGACGATGTTCCTCAGGGTTCTATATTGGGACCACTGCTGCTCTCGTTGTTTTTGAACGACATTTCTACATGTATCAATAATTGTTATTTTCATATTTATGCGAATCAAAATATTGTTGATTTAGTTAATTTACATTTAAGTAATATTGGGCCATTGGGCTAGTTCTAATGGTTTTATTATTAATGAAGGTAAATGTAGTGCAACGCTTATTACTAAATCTAAAAACCCATTTACTTTTCCGAAATTGATCATTAATGGATCTGCCATTAAATTTTTGGATAAAGTTAATGATCTTGGTCTAGTAATTAATAATAGCTTCACTTGGAACAATCATGTTGCATCTATTTGTCAAAAAATTAATTCAACCCTTTACAAGTTGCGACTTGCATAACATATTTCACAAAGCCTCCAAGGCTTCATTTGATTAAGTCTTTGATTGTGCCTCATATGTTGTATTGCGATGTAATTTATTCTAATTGCGATTAGATTTCGTTTCATTTGCTCCAAGTAACTTTGAATAATTGTGTTAGATAGGTGTATAAGTTGCGGAAATATGATTATCTACATATTCCATTATTTTGGTACCTCATTGTCTAAGTTTTTTTTCTGTCGTGCGGTAATTTTTATTTATAAGTTGATTAATTATCACGAGCCAAATTATTTGTATGCTAAACTTCAGTTTTCCAAATCCCGAAGGACAAATATGTTGAGGTTTATAACCAATAGAAAAGTTATTCTCAATGATTCAGTTTTACTAAGCTGTTTCAGGAAAAGGAATGAATTGCCAAGTACCATCAGAAGTTTATGCTCTTTCACCAAATTTAAGCAAGAAGCATTTGAATTTATTAGCAATATAACTTGATCCGGCGTATATTACTTTCTTTTACTCTAATAAAATAAAGTATAGTAATCATGAAAATTTTGGACCTCGAGATTTTTCTGTTTTGAGTCCTTTGAGCCCGAAAAAGTGGGTTTCGAAATGGTGTAAATCTTATACTTTTTAAGATATTTGCAAAATAAATTTTCTGTACCAAGGGAATGGCCACTTCCGGTTAGCCGATTTGAGTAAAATTCACTGGGACCTCCCAATTTATCAAAAAAGCTTAAATCTGAAGTTTTAGTTCGATTGGTTAAACTGGTTGGCTGTAGAGAGGACACAGACAGACTGACAGACTGACAGACTGACAGACTGACAGACTGACAGACTGCCAGACTGCCAGACTGACAGACTGACAGACTGACAGACTGACAGACTGACAGACTGACAGACTGACAGACTGACAGACTGACAGACTGACAGACTGACAGACTGACAGACTGACAGACTGACAGACTGACAGACTGACAGACTGACAGACTGACAGACTGACAGACTGACAGACTGACAGACTGACAGACTGACAGACTGACAGACTGACAGACTGACAGACTGACAGACTGACAGACTGACAGACTGAAAGACTGACAGACTGACGGACAGACACCATTTCGAAACCCACTTTTTCGGACTCAGGGGACTGACAGACTGACAGACTGACAGACTGACAGACTGACAGACTGACAGACTGACAGACTGACAGACTGACAGACTGACAGACTGACAGACTGACAGACTGACAGACTGCCAGACTGACAGACTGACAGACTGACAGACTGACAGACTGACAGACTGACAGACTGGCAGACTGACAGACTGACAGACTGACAGACTGACAGACTGACAGACTGACAGACTGACAGACTGACAGACTGACAGACTGACAGACAGACACCATTTCGAAACCCACTTTTTCGGACTCAGGGGACCTCAAAACAAATAAATCTCTAAAAATCTCAAGGTCCAAAATTTTCATGATTAATATACTTTATTTTACTAGAGTAAAAGAAAGTAAAAATTAACAATTCAGCCTAGGTAGCATTCCAATCTTATCAAGAGCCTTGATTGAAGTACAAGATTGATTCGGTAATTGGGTCAGTTGTCGCGAACTTTAGTAGATTCAGGCTCAACGTATTCATTTGTCAATCGATTGCAAGTTTCAAGTTTTAAAACTGATACAAAAATCATTACGCTTAATAGTTCTTTAGCTGGATATTCGAGGGCAAGATCGAGTTTAAAAATCAGATCTCGTGTCATCTCATGTCATACATGCATTGATCATACATAACCACAATATCATCCAATTTACCTATTTCATATTTCTGATAAGTATAAGACACTAGCCGATCCGTTTTTCAATATACCACTGAAGGCTGACAAATTACTGTGATGCGAACCATTTTTCCAGTCCAGTTCCGAATCAATTTAAATATTATTGAATTATAAATTCATTACTGATTGTTAGTGATCATTGGCGATTAATGAAATCGCCTGATAGGATTAATGTTGTGAGGATATTAATTGAAAAACATAAAACTAATTGGATTTTACTTTATAAGTTCAGGTAGAAAAAGAGATTGTTTAAATCATAATCGGGGGGGACTTTATTATTTGGCTTTAACGTTGATACTTTGTAATACTCTTAATTTTTAAGGATTATTTGCACATCTATTATAAATTATTGCAAAATATGTATCAATTGTTTTGGTGATTTAGAGCCAGGTCCAACAATCAACACATTTTCAAACCTCATTCCTTAAGCACTTTGAAATTAAAGGTCGATTACTTTGATTATTGCCACATTTATTCACTTGATTATGGTAAAGCAGGTTTATAATGAACCTGGGATGACGGATATGCCTTAGTAATGATTTGAAATAAAAGTTTTCGATTTTAACAGTTTAAACTGTAGTTTAACAATACAATTAATTGTATTATTGTAGACTGATATAATTTTTATGGTGCGGTAAGCCATTTCCATAATTAGAAAATATTATGCATAGTAATCATATTCCCTTCGCTTAATTTTGGAATTGATTTCACCCCACTCCAAAAATGAGATACCGAAAGTCAATGAAGGGAATGAACTTTCTTATTCCATTTTTTTTTTTATTTACTTCTTGAAGATAAAATAACAACAAAAGCAACAGTAATAAAGATAACATAAATTGTGGAAAATCTAAAATTTCATATATGAGAAAATAGTTTTGTTCACGAGCAATACCAATTTTCCAAGGCAACAGATGTTACCAATGCTATGTTTTCGTATATTCGATTTATTTGTGCTGCGCGCTGCCTGTTGGAATACGACGAGGATCAAACTTATTAGAAAATTTATATTTATTCGATTTGATTTGTATAATATCGAAATAAAATTTTGTTTTTTTTTTGTGTTGTGATATTGAAAACGTGATTTATGAATATGCAAACATGTGATTTATCATTTATGCAAGTTCATACCAGATTATCTCTGGTGTATATTACATACAAATTTAATTTTGTGTATATATTTTATATAAACCATGGTAATAAATTTATGTATTTATTTTATTATCCCAAAAATAATAAAACAAATTAAAATACCTTATTTTTCCCCTGAGGGTAGCAAAGTGGCATAACGTTAACGTACCGAAAGCAAAATAAAAGATCAACACTCCAAATTTTTATTTATTTTTATTTTGTTTCTCAAAAGTGGGGCAAACGACTTATTTATACATGGCATTATTTTTTTTTTTTTAATGCAAAATAAATTAAGCTTCCCTATTTTTTTTCGGTATAGAGTAAGAATTAATTTTTTGAGTCAAATTTAATATTTTTACGACTGTTTGGTAAGACGTGCAATTTATTCCATAAATCACGTGCAAGTTAAAAAAAAAATCGAATGATTTATGTGTTGATGTAGTATTTTAGTGAATAATTTAGTGTTTTTTAAATACATATTATTGTTGTGTATTTATATAGGTTAGGGTCGATTTGAAATCCAATTAAATGGTGACCTCAAGCTAGTTAGCTACCGAAACTTTCAACTTTCATTTACCGCAACAATTTTATAACCGAAACCAATAATATTCAACAATTTATAGAAACAACATTTTCTTTTTTGTTCTTTTTGGGTTAGCAGATGTTCATTTCAACATTTAATGAAAAACAAGAAAAAAAAAATCAGTTGGACTTGTATGTATGTATGTAATATGTAGTCCTTATCATAATCGGTTTCCCATATATTTTCCAACATTTTCATTGATGATGTTGCGGAAAATCAAATTTTGGACTTTTATTTTATTTGATTTTATGGTTAACCATATAAAAGCAGATAATATTACTAATATTATCTATAGGTAAATATAAATAAAAGTAAAAGGCTTCAATATGTAATTATAAATAAACTTTGGCAACATTTTATGAAAATTTGTGAAATCGAATTGGTTTTAGAAAATTTTAAATTCAACAATATATATAAAAAAACTTTTTATAATACCACGTTTTTCTAATGCACTAAAAAGAAGAAAATAATTTTTTTCTGGGCATATAGAATTATCTGGGCATTTATACTTAAAACTAGCACCAATTTTCAACAACTAAAAACGTGGGGCGCATTTTAGAAAATAAAATTGATAAATGTGATTAGGATAACTTCTTATGGTATTTTTAGAACATTTTGCTAGCTTAGAACCTTCCTGTACCTAATTTATGATTAAGGTGTATGTGACCCAAGTGGAAACTGGACGTATTTTTCTAATAAATATCTAGTTGTAAGGACGACTATTGACACGCTTTACGTCTACATGTCATTAGTCTTCCTTACAACTAGACATTTACTAAACAAATTCATCCAGTATCCACTCGGGTGTTTGATAAAATATATTAGGGAATTATAATTTTTTATTAAGCTTTGCTTCTAAATATTTTTCAGTCGTCTCGATATTCAATCTTGTACGAGATATGCAGGGTATACGAGAGATTTTGACGAGAGTTGACAAATATAAGATGCTAGTATCAAAGCCCTAAATTTTCACATTAAGTACACCAAGAACTTATTTTTATTTTTTTATAAAGAATTGATTTACGGAACTTTTACTTTTTTTAAAATTATTAGCAATTTCATATATGACATCAATTCCACGTTTTTAGTTGTTGAAAATTGTTACAAGGCTTCTTTCCTGACAATATGCTACAGTCCAATTCCTCAATTTGCAGTCCATTTAAAGATCTCAATCTGCTTAATGCGACGTAAGCTTGGCCGTCTTGAAAAAGTGATCTTCCTAAGTAAACGACTGCAACGTCTACGCTCAATTGTTCCATAATTATATTTAGCAGGAAATTGTATAGCTTTCGGTTCGATAAGTTGAACTGAAATTGAAAATTATCTTTTTCGGTTTTCGTTGCTTATTTTTTTCAGATGTTGGCAATTTGTGAAGCCTGTTGACATTGTACCGAATTTATACGGAAAATTGTAACATTTGAAATAATTTTCTGTTCTTATTAAATTAATTAAATCGACAAAGAATGGCCGAAGAAGAACGTACTGTCTCAAAGCACAGAAAAATTGAGCAACAAAGACTACGACGACAAAATATTAGGATATCAATTAATAACAATTTTAGAACATCTGAGAGCAGCAAACAAAACGTCGACAAAATATTAGGTTAAACGGTAGTACGCAGCGAACCGATAATGTACTCGAGACCACGGATGACTTTGAAGAATCAGTCGTTACAGAATTTACATGTGGGGAAAAGAATGTATATTGCACCTCCTGCAACGCGAAACATTTTTCACTAACACATTTTACTAACAGTTTTTGCATTAACACATACAAATTTTCTTAGATTTTTGTTTCGAATGTTTGAAAATATGAGATTGTAAGGTGAAACAACCAAGTGAACAAAATTTCAGCGAAATCGAAAGATGAGAAGTGCTTCAAATTTCGACCTCAAATTTTGACCCAAACAGATAGAAAGATAGACAAGAAAGCAAGTTAAGAAAAACGTAGTAAAAATGGTTTATGTTTGGCCAAGAGGGAAAGTTTATCGTTGGAGGGGAGTTAATCATTAATGAAATATAAGAAGTTCATGGAGCTGCTTGGAAGGCACATTTCTCCTAGCTATTCGAAAATGTGGGGAAGATTGTACTCTTGTTTCTTGTTCTCGAAGAGTTCAATCTGCTGCTCCTGATAATTTGTTTTTATTGTTAATGATTTTGTTTGCTGCTGCTGCTGTTCAGAAAAGAAACTCCTTTCCTGATTAATCATTGGTGATAGCGGTGGGATTAACTACATCGATTTTGCTGCTCATCCGGGTGTGATATGATGGGATAGTGTGATTAAATATTGTCGTGGGATGATCATTATAATATACGATAACCGAAACTTTTACATCGTGGTGCTTAAAAGGAAGGGCTGTCTATTGAAAGGGCCGTTATTGAAAGTGGCGTGATTTTACATAATATCTGACGTACAGTGCTGGGAAAAAAAATTGGGCAAACATATTTTATTACAAATTGGAGTCTTTTTTTGCTAAACTTAAAAAACTTTTGAAAGCAATTGGCTTATTGTTTCATTTTAAATACATCTATGACCTAATTTTTGAGGGGAAAACCCGAAAAATGCCAAAATATTCAAAATACGTTGATTGGAGTTAAAGAAATGGAATAAATTAAACACTCATTATTTAATTTTTTTTTGACCGCCATTTGTTTTTATTACAGCGATACACCTCTGATTCATTGAATTTGATAAATTTTTAGAAATTTTAGAATTTTTAATATTACAATGTCGTCGGAACCGTTTTTAAACTTCATCGGACATAAAAGGGGATCTTGAGCGAGCAACGGGAAAACAAATTTCAGCCAGCTTAGTGAGAAAAAGACTTGTTAAAGCTGGTTTGAAAGCACTTAAACCAGTCCAGAAGCCTGAGTTCACATTACGAGTGAAACAAAAAACGTTTGCTATGAGCCCAGGAGCATGTTTCTTGGACTCAAGAGAGACCCAAGAGGAATGATGTGATTTTCTCGAAGAATTCTCGTAAGGAGAGAATCTCGCGAGAGGCTTAGCAACGAATGTTAAGACTTCCACCGAAAAATAAAGGAGTTATGGTCTGGGGATGGTTTTCTGGAAATGAAACCGGTCGATTGTGCTTCCTTAGTTCCAAAATTACAGCAGCTGTTTATCTGCAGGTCCTACATAACGAATTTGAGCCTTCTGTCTTAAAGCTTTTTGGCGAGACTTGCAGATTTATTTTTCAACAGGACAACGCTCCGTGCCATACCACCAAAATTTTGAATTGTAGATAGAAAAATTGGCTTTCAGATAAACATAAATAATTTGTTAAAAACTTGTTTTTTTCTTATCTCTTCATTTAAAGGTAAAAAAGTACTTCGCAGAAAAAATATCGATCTGTTGCGCTGGCCCCCGTACAGTCCAGACTTAAATCCCATAGAAAATATTTATTATATAATGAAGCTAGAAGTAGCAAGAAAGCGCCCAGAATCAATTCTAGCTTTAAAATGTTTGTTAATGACGATTTGGGAATCCATACCTTCTACGACGAATCAGAGGTGTATCGGTGTAATAAAAGCAAATGGCGATCCAACAAAATATTAATATTAAAGATAGAGTTTCTATAAATCAGTAAAAAACAAAAAATAAAATTAAATAATAAGTGTTTAATTTATTCCATTACTTTAACTTCAATCAACTTATTGTGAATATTTTGGTATTTTTCGGGTTTTCCCTCTAAATTGCAGGTAATTTTTTTTTTCAAAAATTTAAGTCATAGATGTATTTAAAATGAAACAATAAGCCAATTGCTTTCAAAAGTTTTGTAATTTTAGCAAAAAAAGACTCCAATTTGTAATAAATTATGTTTGCCCAATTTTTTTTCCCAGCCCTGTACATTTTGGTATTGGAACAAATTGGAACATTGCGAGTACATTTTTAATTATCTAATTTATTAAATACTAGCGGAGTACCCGCTATTTCCCGGGTAAATATTACTTCATATTTGTGAATTCACAGTTATTGTTCCTTGGTAAAGAATATTTTCGGTTTTTTTATGGGGAGCATAAATTTTAAGATTTGTGCGATTGTCAATCCTTGAGCCATATAATTGGTGGTTCAATAAATTAAGGGAGTCTGTCAGATAGAAAACTTGATAGTGTCAGCATCTTGATTGTGTATAAAGTGGTCCCAGCGATTCAATTTAGAACGTGCGTATCTTGCTGATGCGGTCGATTTTTGGAGTTAGATTGTAATTTTATATACCTACATATATTGAAGTTGATGACCATTTTTATTAACAGTTTGCCCAGTCCTGCAACGTATTTAAAAATTATATGAAAGATTTTATTGTTTGTAGCCGAAATACCCGGCCAATAAATACTGACTAAAGTAAACAATGTAATTTTTATTAAATTTATACGCTTGCGCAACTTAGACAAATAAAGCTATGTTTGATTTACTGTAAAATGCTTTTATAAACTGTATTGTGTGATTTTTCGTTTTCGGCCAATACGTGGAAGTTGCGCGACGAAGAACCCCGTGAACAGGCGACATAGAGTTTTCCATGAGAAAACCAAGGCGATCCTAGGTGCAAACCAGCCACCTTCATTGTTTGTCCTTGTGATTTGTTTACTGTCATCGCATACGCCATTTTCAAAGAGGACTTTAAACTTTTGAACTGAAGTACTAGGTTGTTGGATATAATTGGTATGCTGGGAATCAGATCCCTCTCACCTTTAGGTGCCCCGGTCATAATTCATTTTCGAAGCGTATTTTGTACCTTCTTTAGATATTAGATTCCAAATTTTTTGTTTATTTCAGCAAGCGTTTCGTTTTTGGGTGCCAATATTACTCTTTCATATAACCAATTCTCAGAGTGCATATTTCCTTAAAATCTTCCAAAAACTTTGCAATGAATTCCTCTTCTGAATTAACAACATTGCAAAAGTCTATTTTTAGTAATTTGGCCGCATATTCACTCGATTCCATGTCATTGTAGAATTGCACTCGCATATTGGTGGTTAAGTGTGATTTTCTTTCTCTGGTGGTTAAGTGTGATTTTCTTGCGTACACTACGCAAGAGTGGAGATACCTTCAAGCAACCGCTCATTTCATCCACAGGGATTCCCCTAGGAATGACTGGTAATATTTGCCGGAAGTCGCCTACCGACAAGACCAGCATATATCTTCCGTTAGGCTTCAGTTGCCGCTTATGTCCTGCAGACTTCGATCCAGGGCCTCAAATGCACGTTTGTATGATATTGTGCATTCATCCCACAATAATTCATTATAAAATTTTGTCTGTCCCGAAAAGACGTCTTGTGAAAAAATGAATTATATTTTTCTTATACACGGTTTTAGGAATTGTCGCGATTTATTTGTCTGTTATTGCAGAATCATACTCAAAAGCTGCTTTATTGAATACGCCGCAGGTATTTCTAATAAATAATTGTCATCACTGTTCCATTCTCAGTTGTTTTGCTAACAAAACTATAGTTTGGAAATCGAACTTGAGACCTTTACTGGTATAAGTCGCTGCATCACGCTTTAGCTACAGAAGCATTATGATGAATAATAATCTTTGTTTAATTTTTGTTTCAAATCCAAATTATCCTCGCAACAAAAACGAAATGACGATTGCTCAGCCTCCTCATAAGGTAGGGATATGACACATACATAGCCTATACCCATAGAACCTATTTATTTGTGAAAAGCTTGATTGAGCACCAAACAAACATACTTTCACAAATATTATATTAGTAAGGGTGGCTTCAAAAATGTATTGATGAACTGCAAGGTTTTGTTACGAATAGTTTAAGTACGACTAAGGCAAGTCAAATTAGACATCGCCTTGATGAATTAGTTTCGAAGCGGGTTGAATTTTTAAAAATTCAGTCAAATTTAGAAGCAATTGATGAAAATGAGCCTGAAACAGATATGCATTCTATTGTCGATAAGGTTTATTTTTATTTAAGACCAGCCCTGAAAGAGAGGCTTGATGAGCTGAAAGAAGAAAAGAAACCAAAATCGTCTCATAAAATTGAAGATCTAAATTTCATTCCGAAATTAAATGGAAGTCATTTTTAGAAACATTCGACACACACATACACAATAATTCACGTTTATCGGAATTAACAAAATTTTCATATCTAAAAAAATTCTTTAGATTTGATGGAAAAAATTATATATCGACTAAAAACCGATTGAAAAATTAACCTCACAAAATTTGTTGAATTTGCTTGATGGAACAAATTCGCATTTACGATCACTCGTATGGTCGCCCAACTGATTTTTAGGATGATATTTTAATTTATTCGATTGTATCTAAATTTGTTAGCAAAGCAAAGGCTAAACAGAGAGAAGAAGCGCCTAGATATCTCCGAATTTAATAAAACTAAAAGTCTTCCTTTAGAATCGCAATCCCTTGATATCTCATCGAATTTAAAGGGTGATATAAGGTTATAAACAAATTTACGAATCAAATTAATTCTTAATCTTTGAAATTAAGGTCAATGAATTGTATCAAACTACAATCAATGCCATATTTTAATTCATAATTTTATGCTAACAATCGATTCTGTGTAAAAAAATTCTTGGTAACGTCAGTTGATGATTGAATATAAACCGTAAATAAAATTCATTTGTGCGAGAATTGTCTTAGATTAAATCATGACCTCAATAGGTGCCCAATCCGAGGTATTTGCCGATATTGCAATCTAAAACACCGCTCATTGTTACATGTCACACCATAATCGTTTTACGCCCCACAAACAACAAATGTATCCAGACTATCCACATCGTTGAACAATATTCAATGTCTACCTCAAATTATATCATACATGCTACTTCTGACTATAGGGTGCTTTTTCCCGGTTTTTTTTTGTTCCTGGGAAACGGGAAATTTGAAACCAATTTTCCCGAGTTTCCCGGGATTCCCGAGAAATTAAGAAAAAAAATAAATTATATGGAACTCTTTTTCTATATTTGTTCTCTGATTGTTTGACGACGTTGCAATTTTTTTAGTTTTAAGGGCTGCGTTTATTGCGCCAGCTAACCTTTCATTAATATCTGCAACCAACAGAGAGTGTTCCGATTCGTCATCTTCCCTGAATGTATCTCACCCTCCAGTTCAACCTATTCAAAATCTGGTTGCGACCGGATTATTGATGACTTTGATGATGACGGCAAGTCTGCTGTAGCAGTTGATTGCATGTCGAGAGTCTCCATATATTTGACTAAAGACACAAGCTCTTGGTTTCTTCGTTCTTAAATGCGACGTGATTAAACTTCCAATAACTCTGTTGAAATATTATCTTCATTTGCACGTAAAGATTCAAACAAAAACTTTAAAATCACATCAGCTCTAACCAAATTTTCATCACATCTTCCCAAAACTTCTACAGCTAATTTAAATGGCTAAAGCGCATTGAAAATATTCGACAATATTGGGATATAATTGTCATTCAGTAATATTAGGGATCCCAAATCATTTAATGCCTCTCGAACTGAGTCCATCTGGGTATTCCATCTCGTAGTTTTGCTTGACATACTCTTGAGGAATTGAATTTCTTTCCGGTGACATTTTAAAACATTTTACAATTTTCCTTACCATTTGCAATATACCATTAATTCCTTAAGGACCAGACCCGAGATATCTCGGGGCATATTATATGGTCCAAAAAGACCGTACCCGAGATAACTCGACCGGTCACATATTGTACGCTCCATTATGTATTTGCCCGAATGTATTTCGTTACAACAGATTTATTTTATGTACATGTTGCAAATGCCGTATTAACTCGCTTGTTGACGAATCCTTGAAACTATATTGTGCTAATTGAATGAAAAAGGCCGTGTGTCAATGTCAATTGATTAAAAAATAGAGAATAGACAAAAAATCCCGGGAATTTCTAGTTTTTTTCCATGGAAACGGGAAACAAAAAAATAGGAAATTTCCCGGGAATTTTCATCCGAGTTTTCCCGGCAAGGACCTTCTACTTCTGACATTCTCGTTATCAGTCACGGCGAAATCGTAGTCATGTCATGGGTCTTGTTTGACTCTACCTATCAATTAAATTTCATCAACAATTCATTAGTAACTAAACTGGGGGTTTGGCCAACTTCGGTCTGGCTCTACGTTGCTATACCGATTAAATCTAGCAAAATATCTAACAATCAACCGGCCTTCAACTTCGATCTTTTGCAATTTAGCATTCTACAAAATATTGTATTAGCTGATCCAAGGTTTCATTCTTGCCAAGTACCAACGAGTGGACATGCCGATGTCGGAACGTTTTTCGAGGTGCAATCTCTGGGTCAACTGAAGTTAGGCTCTGGTTTTTCCGGTAGTGTAGAAATATTCAACAAAGACGCAAGCTTCTGCCATCTTGTCGAGCTCAACTCATCGGGATACCTCAATAGATTGCGAAAGCGATTCTGGGAGCCATTCATCAAGACATTTACATTGTTGATTTGCTGACCGGCGCTAACTCTATAAACGAAGCAATTCAACTCAGATAAAATGTTTCATCAATTCTACAAGGTGCTGGAATGTCTTTAAGGAAATCGTGCTCTTATAAGAAGAGAGTGCTGGACAATATCGATTCAAGTAATCGAGAAAAAGTACTATTTTTTTAAGAAACGAAATACATTGAAACTTTTGTTCTCTGTTGGTATGCCGTAAAGCATTGTTTTCGAATCAGGTTTTCACCTCGATTCATTCAACAAAGATGACGAAAAGCATGATCGTGCCGGAAATAACAAAAAGATAAGATCCGGTATGGCTTGTTTCTCCAGTAGTAGTGATTGGAATATTCATAATGCAAGATTTTTTCAAGTTTTGATGTGACTGGGACGAAAGTTTTCTCCAATTCAACTTCATGCTACATGGTATCATTGCCGTGATGAACTGGAACATAAGCAGCGCGTGAACATTCCACGTCATCAGTTCGATGGCAATTGATTGCCATCAAATATTCAAATGCTTCGTTTGCTATGCTCAAAATCACGTGTAGCTCCTCTCAAGAACAAGCCCGTTCTTCCACGCCTCGAGTTATGTGCTGCGGCTCTCCTCGCTAAATCAATAGTTAATTACAATATTTCGCAGATTTATTCCTGAACTGATTCAACCATAACACTTCATTAGATTTATTCTGATTCGTCACGATGGATTCAGTTTGTAGCTAATCGTGTTCAAAAAATTCATTCAGCAACGAAATCGTCATTATGGAATCAAGTGGATTTCAAAAGTTATCCTCCAGACCTGATATCAAGAGGAGTTCAACCACCAGCATTAACTGATTTACGACTTTGGAAGGAAAGCCCTGTCTTCTTATTATAAAACGATGAACATTCGAACCCACCATTTGCTGCCAGTACTTCAGAAAATATTCCCGAAATGAAAAATTCTTCAATATCATTACTCGCTGCACCTAGGTTTCGTGATGTTAACGCTAATGAAACGGGGGATATGGTGAATAATTTTACTCACAAAACATCATTTCTGACTCTACAAAGTTCGATGGCATATGATTAACCACTCGCATCGAAGATCTGGCGCCCGCTAAGTTGCAATGAAATTAAATCTGGACTAATACGTTAAGCTAAAAGATTTGCTTTCCTGAGGAGTATAATGGCCTGAAATTTCCAAATTATATAATTAATAATTCGTCTCAAGTCATTATCTTTGTTGCTTTTAATGAGGGTGGCCTAATTCACATAGAGGGACAACTTAGGCAAAACTAGTGGCCAGTTCATGGAGGGAAGGTCTGCAAGGCGATTTGTAAGGCCTGTATAGTTTGTGCCAGAGATAAACCAATAATGCTGAAACAAATTACGGCCGATTTACCAAGCGAACGCGTCAACCAGGCTTTATCATTTTGTTTCACTGGAGTTGATTATTGTGAACCATTCCTCTTTTATTACAACTTGCGTGGTTAAATACCTACAAAAGCATATTACGCTTGCTTTGTCTGTTTGGCAACTTACTGACCCCACTTTAAACTTGCATCATCGGTTACAATGGAGTCGTTCATGGAACAAGAGGATTACCCAAAGAAATCCAGTCAGATAATTGGACCAATTTCATAGGTGCCACAACCACTTGCATGATCTGCACTTTGGCGGACTACATGAAGCATCTGTTAACTTATTGTAATACAACAAGCGATTTACTTATGAAGAATTTGCCACGTTGGTCAAACTAGTTGAGACTGTACTAAAATCTAAGCCATTGATGCCCCTAGTTCCTGACAATATAGAGATTCTAACTCCTGCTCCTATTAATGGTTTTGCTTGCTGTTGCTGCTATTCAGGAAAGAAACTTCTTTCCTGATTTACCTACCACCGTTTAAGAGAATTGTTTTCTATTTCTGGTCAAATTGAAATAAAACCTTATCACAAATCGTGTGGTCACTAAGTTAATCAACATCACATAAATTGGAAATGGAAAAATTTTAAAAATTGTAAAAAAAGCAAAACAAGTTCACAAAGGTAGGCAGGCGTTTATTTTGTTTAATTTTTTTAATTATCAAGTGCTTGCTTATTCTTAATTTAATCAAATTTGGTAGAGTCAAACCATTATAATTTGTAAAGCTTTTGTTGAATAAATTGAAATCAGAACCAAAATACCTAAAAATTAGGAATTTATTTTGTTGGCTGGTGATTTTAGAATCTCCTAATTAAAGAAACACTATTCTGAATGATAGCATGATGTAGTTAGATTTTATCAACACATGTTCCTATCACACTTTAACTTTTAGTTCAATTCGAGTAAATAGACAATTTGTAAAAATATTTCTATGAATTACTAATTATGTATTTTGATTAGCTTCTCGGCTACACATAATGTATATAGATGAATAGATCGCTAACTAACCCCTATAAATATATGCTCATGAACATATGTGGTTAATTTACCGTTTAGCTGCTGTTCATCATCAAGGATTTATAACAACACAGTATTCATTCAAAAGTTTTTCATTTTTTTCATCGGTTCTCATTGAAAAACTAACCAAACAAATATTTGTTGGTTTTTTTTAAATATTCTATGAATGGAAGGTATAAGTGGATTTATGAGTTTTGTAAATTGTTTGGAAACAAACTTTGATTTTGATCTTTCAGCAAATATCGTTCTTTGAAAGGTCAAATTATATTTGTGTCCGTATCAACCAAAATAAAAATCAATATAATATTCATAAACATTTTAATTAGCATAAACAATAATTAGATTTAATTGAAAAATGTACTTAGATATTAGATATTTTGCAGTTAAAACTACAATTATAATGTTAATTTACGGTAATAGTTTTGTTATTTTCAAAAAAGTTTGTATTTGAACTAAAATTTCTATTATGTAGAAAGGTACTTACGTGATTGGATCCACTGTGAAAACATCTGTGTAAATTTGCAGTAATTGCCCTCCCATGACGTAACCTAATGCAGGACCAATAATTGCCATTGTATAGTAGATTCCTGCATAAAGATACACAAACTTTTTTTTTTAGCATAATAAAAATATAATTTCTAACTTTAAGTGGAAAATAAAGTTTTTCTTCTGTGCTATACTTGACATTGATATCATTATCTATGCGGCTTTAATTGTTTAAGTTTTTTTTTGTTTTGAAATTTCAATTAAATGGTAGCCGTGGTTAAATTAGTTGCTAAAGTTTTTTGAGTTTATAAAAATAAATCTTTAACGCTACAAGTACAAATACACTACTAATAGGTGTGCAAAGGAACGTAAATCCCCTAAAGTGTTCAAAAAAAAAGTCTTTTGTATATACTTATACATTATACCCTCCTCGGGGCACAATAAAAAAAACGAAAATCATTTAAAATTCAATAAAAATGAACTCAAATATTTGCTATTAACTTCAACATCATTAAATGGTTTGGCACCCTCCTCGCACTAAACAATGCAATAAATAATTTTTCACTTTGCATACGTAAATACAATGTGACTAATTTCTGATGTGAGTATGTGCGTATGTGTTTGACAAAGATTTGATTACACCATTTCAAGTACAAAGTGTTTATGTGAGATGGAAAATAAAAAAGAAAAGTAAAAGTTTAGTTCTCATAACTCAAGATTATCAAGGTATTACTTTATGATTGAAACTCTTTCATTTTAAACTTGAAATAAAAATTTAATATTCGTTTATTGTTTTATATGGTATCAGGAAATTGTCAAAATTATAGTTTGATAAACGTATTACTAGTAAACGATAATCACTAGTCTGTCTGCTGTCAATGGTATTAACCTCGTTCATGGAAGCAAGATATATAACAAATAAAAATTTCAAAGCGTTTCATTTAATCAAGATATTTATGGGATCTCTATCTCTCTATGTCCCCGTGGCTCCGCCTAACTCTTTCTCATAGTTAAATAGTAGACTCCAATTTTTTTAATTTTGGTTTTAGTTTATGTATACAAGACTCTTCGAGTATGATAACCTCTCATGTATGTATATCCTGTCGAACGACGCAAAAAAAAAAAAAAAATCGAAACCGGAAAAACTTTTTAAAATAAAAATTAACCAAATAAGAGAAAAAAAAAGAAAGATAAATAAATAAACAAATATAAAATAATAAAAACAGAATACTTGCCTAAGTAAACGGATGACATTTTCTTTGAAACATTTTCATCAATATATGTAACCCCAAGGGTAAATAAGGGTGATGCACCAACACCGTTTAATAATTGTGCTAGGAAAAATATCCATACAGTCCATGTTAAATTTTCATTTCCATCGATGTAATTGGTATCCGCCGTTACGGAACATCCCTACAAATAGAAAGCAAATCGGGGAAAATTATTATTGTTATTGACTTTTATTGAAGTAATTTTTATTTTTATTGTTGCTTATATTATAAAAAACTAAAGACAAGTTGAACACTGTAATTATTGTGATTGCTAATGGAGGGTTTGAACTTCGGGTATTGACAACAAGTGAGATTAAATTATCGCGTAATGTAACTTTTCGCATTTGTGAAGTTAATTGAGTTTAGCGCGTGCATTTTTGGTTTTTTTTTAGAAAAAATGTAACAGCTTGCTAAAATGTTTTAACCACTTTTATGATCAGTGAACAATGATTCAACAACAAAATAGTGGAAATCCCCTCATAATTACCAAAAATCCTCGTTTTAACGCCAATATAAATAAGATAATGTGACACGCTTAATATATTATGAATGAAGGGTTGGATATAGATTATAGAATATAATCAATTCTATTGTGTTAAAAGAACATAAATATTATCTTAATTCACCCTATCGTTTTTTTTTGTCACAATACGTAAAAAACGACAAACATCTAAATTCAATTATCCAATCAAAATATAATAATAAATTTTAATTTTCCACCGCACACACACACATACCCACAACATATACACAAAAAAGAAAACTCACCGTGCCTGTAATATTTCCTTGTAATGTCGTACATACATGAGTTTCTGTTCCAGCTGCCTTATAGTTGCCAACCAAAAAATGTGGTAGCGCAAATACAAACGAACCCATACCCATAATGGCAACACCCCATGCCACCCAACGTGGTTTTGATGCGCTGTATCGTCCACCAAAATATGTTACGGGCGCTAGACATATAAACGAGGCAATATCATAACCGCTTGCGACTAATCCCGTTTGTGATGAACGTAGACCGAAACGACGTTCGATTGTTGTGATAACAATATTGATAAAACCATTAACAAGGATACCTAAAATAATAAACAAGAAAAATTAAATGTTAATGAAATTTTATTATGATTAGATATTAGTGTTTCGGTGTTTAGTTGTATGGGAAAATATCTATATACAGTGTAAACGTGACTTCTAAGCTCATCATATTTTACATTGTTTGCACATTTGTTAACCCCAAATTATACATTCATGTATCGCCAAATAAGATCTATAGTGAAGCCAATAATAAATCATCCGCAAAACCACTTTAATTTATTCCCGGTTATCCCAAAAATAATATTTATTTTTATTTTTACTGTTCGGAGCATAATATACAACAATAACTAAAAAAAAAAAATTTTGGTTGAGAAAATATCTAAAATTTTCTTCATTTTCATTATTATGCGGGGAGGGCAACACACAATGCCATAGAGATACATAGTAGATGTTTTGTTTATTTTATTAATTTAACCGCAAACACAATTAAAAATTGTGTCCCGTAAATTTATTTATAATTTCTAGGGATGAGATAACCGCCAACAAAATAATATAAAATAAATTGGAACAGGAGTAATAACAGTTGTCTTTATAAAATATTAACTGGTTTGGGAGATCATAGCATATATAAAGCATAAGTCATGTTTGAGTCAAGAAAATAGTACCCGGACTAGGGAAATCAAAATCGGTAATAGCTAACTTGCATTTTAATTATATTGAGTTGTCAGATGATTATTCCTCATTTCAAAATTTGTCAAGACTCGTGATCACGATTTGTTGGCATTATAAATAATTTCTCGAAGGGTTCGCTGATGATGTCCAATTTATATTACTAAGTTAAATTTTTCGGTGCCGAGAGTCGTGACTTTTGTCTCGTTATAAAGCGAAATAATATCTAGAAAATGTTCAGGGATCATGTCGAATTGGAAAAGGGTCATAAAAAGAGCCAATAAGGATTTACCCAGTTTACGTTTTAATCATCTTTATATTCGATTTATGCATTATTGTTAGGCTGAAAGATCGAAAACGCTCATTACCGAGAAAAAGCCGACCACAATCGTATTCTTTCTTCTTGTTCAAAATTAAAAAGGGAAAATTAAAATTTAAAGATAATTTAGTTTTAAAGATATAAAATTATCAAAGACAAAGACACCTTTACACCGAAGGTAATATTGCTTATAAAGTATTAACTGTAAATAAAATCGTCACTGACGTTATGATTTACCTAAACTTTAGTATTTATTTATTTATTTCTCATAAACTTACAAATACAAATTTATGAAATAATTAAAATAATAATACAAAAATTAAGGTTAAGAAGATAGGTTATTCTTTGCCAAAAGGCAGTGGCGAATAAACTTTACAATAAAGCTAATATCAAATAAATTATAAACTATCAAAAAAAAAACACAAAATATAAATTTAATTTTATTTTAAAAACATAAAGTCAATATCTTTATTTTCAAACAACCAATCCTTAATTAAATTCATAATTTTTCTATTTTTTAACAGTGCTCGTAATAGTTGAGGCAAGTGATTAAAAAATGTGGGGGCCGAAACTAAGAAGTACCTGCGATAAGGTTCACTGATAAATCCAGGAACAGACAGGAAGTTTCTGTAATTATTACGAATGTCGTAAACAGTACTTAATCTCAGAATTCTGTGCCCACTTCTAGAGAAAAATAATTTTAAAACTTTAAATACATATAGGTATTGCAAAGGTAAAATTTTACAAGCCATAAAAATTGGTCAAGAACTATAGCGACGACTCTTAAAAAACATAAGCCGAACAATGTATTTTTGCAAAATGTAGAAAGGTTCCAATGTATTCATATAAACCGCACCCCAACAAGGTAATCCATAGGAAAGCCTAGATTCAAAACATGCATGATAAAAATTTAATAAAACGGCGGATGGACAAAACTGACGCAGTGGCACGTAATGAAAAATTTAAATGCTCTTTTACCTTTTGAAAATGAATTTTCCAATTTAAATTAGCATCCAGATGTAAACCTATATGCTTAAAATTATAAACAGCTTCAATTGGAATGCAAAGATTGCTACAATTCACTAAATTACAATTCCTCATATGGCAAACAATCTCTGGAACATAACTCGAATATGGATCGCCAGCCAATCTAAAAACATAATTTTAGTTTTCTCACTTAAAATCATGGACTGATCATCAAAGCAAGATCGCAATTCATTCATATCAGAATTAATATGGTTGGATATTTCAGAAGTACTTGAACCATAATAACTGAATGCCATGTCATCAGCAAAAGCAATAATTCTGTCTTCAAATCCAAATTAAATATAGAATTTATATAAACTAAAAATAACACAGGACCGAGAACCGAACCTTGTAGAACTCCAAAGTCTGCCTTGAACGGCATGCTAAACGAATTATTAATTTTTATTTTAAAAAACCTGTTACGAAGATATGATTTAAACCATAGAAACGGCACACCTCTAAAACCACACTTGTAAGGTTTCCGTAAAAGTAAATTGTGATCTACCATGTCAAAAGCCCTCTTAGTGTCAATAAAAACAGCACCAACACACTTTTTCCCATTTAAAATAATGGGGTTCATTCAAAAAATCAATTTAAGCTGATTCAGTATTTTTTCCAGCCCTAAAACCTAACCTCCAGGCCTAACGCCTTTTCCAGAATTTTCATAATAATGGGCTGTAAAGATATAGGACGATAATTATTCTTAAGCAGTTTATCACCGTTTTTAAATAACGGAATTACAACTGCGGTTTTCAAACAATCAGGAACACTGCCATTCAAAAAACTTTGATTGATAAAATGTACCAAAATTGGCGATATAATTTCTGTGTTAGCTTTTAGCATATTGGAACTTACTTAAACCAAGAATATCTATATATTTTAATTATACCAACAATTTCAATACTGTCCACAGGATTAATAAAAAAAAAATTTCTGAGATGATGACTTCACTATTATTATGAAAAGACATATTATTAAACAAACAATTGGTTGTTCTTAGAGAGAATTACTGAATCACTAGACATAATTTTATCAACATAATTAACAACCCTAGCTATCACCTAAAAGTTGATTAACAACCGACCATGTCCTCTTACTATTTTTACCACAGTGTTGAAATTTATTGTGGTAATATGTGAACTTGTCAGAAAGAATTTTATCATCGACTTTTTGGCACAGTTTAAGAAAATATTTCTGAAGCCCTTTATTTGTGGGATGCTTCATACACTTTTTACTAATTTTCTTTTTCTTAGCCATTAAATTTATCAAATGGAACGAGATCCAGGGTTTCAGTTTATATTTAGATTTATGTTGAATGACATTAGAAAAACATGAATCACATATGGAGTTAACCAAAGATAGAAATCGTGACAAAATGACAACCGGATCACTTTCATGGATTAAACTAGAAAAATCAAACGAAGAGATTTTAGTAGAAAACACAAAATTATCAAACCTACGAGCATTCGCGGACACAGCATTTTTCCTTAAGACACTAGCAGTGCCATTTATTTCTAACACTACAATGATTAAATGATGATCCGATAACAGCAAATTATATAAGAAAGCAGAAATACTACAAGAATAATCAGTACGAACAAAGCAATGATCAATACATGACGAAGAATGGTTTGTTATTCTAGTAGGTTTATTAATTAACGAATGTAGGCCATTTGAGGACATGAAAAACATATATTCATCACTCGAAGGAGGAAAATTTAGAATATCTATATTAAAATCTCCCGCAATAATAGCATTTTTGTTTCTAATATTCTTAATAAAATCAGAAAATTCACTAACTAAAATTGAAACTGGAACGAATTACAAACGATGTACACAAATAAAAACATAGTTCACATTATTAATAAATAACGATAATTTACTTACGTCCGCCGAATTTAATGAAACGGATTCATACGAACAATTTAGTCTGCTATTATAAAAAACACATGCACCACCCGCCCTATAGTTATTATTGCAACACCCAAAATTCGTTATTATAAAAACTTAATTCGTAATCATAAATCCATATATCAGATAAAAATATAATCGAAGGAATATAAATTAGAAATATATTTATCAAAATTCTCACGTAAACTTTGAGTGTTAAAAACATGTTCATTAATTTCTCGATTTGCTAATAACATTTTGTTTCAAGTGGTTTCAAAGTGTCATGCGGGATTGTCCCGTTCAACAAAAAAGTTTCCCCATCTATATGCTGCTAGTATTTCTATAGAGAAATTTCAGCGGTTAATAAAAAATTGCAAATATCGAAGAATGGAATTTGGAAGATGTACAGCCAAACCACGAACCAAAGAGTCAAAAAAAGCTACAAACAGGAAAAAGGGTCTAAATTATAAGGCTAGGAATTATCCAGAGAGCTTATATTGAGCTTATTTATTGATGTTTATTGAGCCAAATTTAAATAATTGAACACATTTTTTATTGGTGTTGGTCTCTTTATTTAAAAAATATTTTATTTCTTCAGCTTTCGAATCCTATTTCAGATTCATTATCAAAAGCAAAACGAATTTATTTTAATTTTTTTGTAAATTCATTTTCCTCTTAAGAATGAATCCGAATAGGATTCGAAAGCTAAAGCTATAAAATAATTTTTAAATAAAGAGCCAAAACCAATAAAATATTTGTTCAACGAGAGAGCTGTTCAAAAGCAAGAATGATACTGGGAAGAAATCTAAAGTATAGCAAGGGCCACTCGCTACGCTCTCGTAATGCGAATAGATTTGCTCCCCATTTGTAATATACCCTATGTGTAAACAATCGATAAATTTTGCTCGAGATGACACTGTAAAAACAAGAAACAGGGGGTAGATTCTGATGAAATGACAATTTTTCGTGACATTTTGTTATTAGTACAAAATATTGTCACGGAAAATTTGCGATTCTGATGAAATGAGTTATGACATTAACAGCAGTTTACAGCAGTTGCATTTCTAGTTTACCGCAGTTATATTTTAAGGTTTATTTTGTATATACATATATGTACATGTACAAAATTGTCATTAATTTGGTTTTCCGTGACAAAAGTCAGCTGCATTTTTAAATAAAATATGTGTGAGTATATTTTGTTAATTTTTAATAACTCTTGTTATAAATTTTAATTGTTTATATTATAATTAAAATAAAACAATATTTTATCTATTTTTATATATGTATATATAAAAATAGATAAAATATTGTTTTATTTTAATTATAATATAAACAATTAAAATTTATAACAAGAATTATTAAAAATTAACAAAATATACTCACACATATTTTATTTAAAAATGCAGCTGACTTTTGTCACGGAAAACCAAATCAATGACAATTTTGTTTAATTTGTCATTTTTTTTCTTGTGACATTTTGAAAAAGTCACTTCATCAGAATCGCATTTTAGAACTCACAACTATATTGTCATTTTATAGCAGTTAAAATTTTAGTACAAAGTCACAAAAAATTGTCATTTGTCATTTGTCACTTGATCAGAATCTAGGCCCAGGTGTATAAATTATAGGAGTAAACTACAAAATAAGGCGTAAAGCGATCACGGTGAGATATAAGAGAGCGATCATCATGATTGATCATGATCGCTCGTGAGGCGCTCAGTCGTACAACAGTTAGGAGCAAATTATAATGTTCGCATTATTTTCGTTCTTTTTTTAAAGAAACACCGTATAAACCTTTTGGAGAGGGGGAAGAGTAAATTGTCAATATCCCATTTTTCTCACTCCGTCTTAATTATAATTTAAATATAACTAAGATTATTCTAAAACCAATATGGTAATAAGAATTTATAAAGTTATTTTTTTCACGGATAACTAATTGGAGTGAATTTAAAAGTGAAGAAAATGCGGGAAATGTGTTGGTGAAGTTTTAATATTTTTTAGTGAAATTTTGATTAATAACGATAAGACGAAATTGTTTCGGTTAAACGATTTTCAATTAATTTGTTGCTGTAATAATGGTTACCGTTCTGGAGGAGTTTTAGTGTTCTATAAAAATGATTTGAATTGTTTAGTTGAGACTACGAACCTTTCTTCAGTTGATGTTGTCAAGGTTAAACTGTCGATCAGTAATGAAACGTATATTTTTGTTTGTGTGTATCGTTTCCATTCGGCTTCTCTGAATCATTTTATTGATGAATTTTCTATTTACTTAAGGCAAATTCAATGTTGACATTTTAAGCGACTCTACTAATTGTGATAATTATATTTGTATAATGTCATCTGAGGGTCTATATTCTTGTATTAATGAACCGATCAGAGTTACATCTAGATCGTCCTCTTGTTTAGATCATTGCTTCTGTAGATTACATGACAATGCCTTCACTCGAATTAATGTTTCGTTATTGAGCTATATGATTAGTGACCATCATCTTATACATATTAAGCTTAATATCATCAAGTTTAAGAGGTATAGCTGCAAAACTGATAAGCCTAAAATTAATGTTTCTAAATTAGTTGAAAAGTTTAGTGCAGCCGATTTCTTATCTATTTGATCCAGCTACTGCAATTAATAAACTTTTAGAACTATAGAATATAAAAGGTGTCCTATTAAGCCATGGATAACTACTGAAGCCTTATTGAATATGATTGAACGTAAAAAGTGGTAGCTGAAAAAGGCCAAGCGTGTTAAAGATAATGATCGCTTCCAACAGTATAGAATTTTAATTTTTGTGACATTTTTGCGAACATTATTTGAATCCGGTTCTGTGAAATTCTGTGCTGTTTGGTGTGTGTTATTCTGTGCTGAGTGTTAGTCGTATAGTGATCGAAATAACTGTGTGGTGTTTGTGATTGTGAGCGATTGTGATTTCTAATGGAGAAGAAGTGCCATGATTGCGGTTCGACTACAAAAGAATTTTACTTTTGTTGTGTTGCTTGTGATAAAGCAATTGATTTTAAATGTCTTGGCATTAAAAGCAAGATAACTTTTGAATTGATTGTTCAATTAAAAAATATTTGCTACGTTTGTGGTGATTGTGGCGCCTGCTGAAATTCCAAACTGGATTACTTACAAATTTATCTGATTCAGTGGGTATAATTAAAAACAGCATGAATAAGCTACAGGAAGAGGTAAATATGTAGTATATTCTCCAGTTTAAATAAAATTTGTAGTCGTCATTTTATTGGGAATTCTCCCCTTATAAACAATAAAAATAATAAAAATATTAGTGTTATAAAAGGGATTGTAACAGCTCCTATTATCGATTGTGCAAAATCACTGTCACACGTTCCTATGGTAGATCAATCGGTGGTACCGGTAATAAAATTACCGATTATTAACAACGAATCTAACAACAAAAATAATTTAATGGACATCATAAACTCTGATGAAACTCTGCATCGATCTGTTGATCTACCGTGTCAAAAAAATGCCTGCTTTGCCGCTGTTTCTGCACAAAATGAACTGGTACCTGCAGTCAAGGATAAACAGGGACCCAATGGTAACAAAAACCTTGCGGTTAATAGACGTTTTAACCAACTTATGCCGTCGTCACGAACTACTAGATCTAGGAGTTCGTCATCCACAACAAAGGCTGAGTCGGTTGCTGCTACCCAATCAGTAAGTGTTATTAATAATAACAATTCTTCCAAAATTATTATTGGGAGTTGGGGTCTCGATGCTACTCTGCGCACTGTCGAACCTGTTAAATGGATTTTCGTTTCACGTCTGTGCAAGGATGTTGGTGACGATGATATGGTTCGGTATTTGAAAAATAAATTTGAGATTAATAAACCCTTTTTGGTTCGGATGAGGCGAAGTGATGACCGTGACTATGTCTCATTTAAAATTGGGGTTCCTGAGAATAAATTCAACCTGCTGTTGGACTCATCATCGTGGCCTCCTGGTGTATTTGTTAAAGAATTTTTAAATTATCGTCGGCTATCGTCGAATCATTTTTTAGTAACTCGGTCAGCTTTAACTGTTTAAAGCCAGCATTTAACTCAAAGTCAAGTTCAGTTTTAGTAAATTCTAATACTTATCATTGTAAACATTCTGTAACCAACATCTTTAGTTTCTCTGTTGTCCATCAAAACATTCGTAGCATGCGTGAAAATTTTGATAAACTTGTTGTAAATTTGAGTTTATTTGATGAATACCCATCTATTATTTTTCTTTCGGAAATTTTTGATCATGAGTTAAATTATTATAATCTTCCTAATTATGAATGTATAGGTTGCTGTAACAATAATTATAGAGCGGGTGGTGTTTGTGCTTTTTACGATTCATGTTTGCAATGTGTTAGTGAAGCTATTTCTTTAAATTCTGCGCATGTTTTAAAGTTATCTGTTTCATTACATAATAATAATTATATTTTTGTTTGTGTGTATCGCCTACAATTTATTCCAATTTCATCATTTATTTGTGAGTTTTCAAATTTCATCTCGAAAATTAAAAATCAAAATGTAATAATTGTTGGTGATTTGAACATTGATATTTTGAACTTTCCAGCTTCCTGTAATGATTATACGTTTATGTTGTCATCAAATGGATTTCTGTCACTTATTAATTCTGCCACAAGAGTTACTAGTAACACTGCTACTTGCATTGATCACTGTTTTGTCCGTGTTAATAGTTGTGCTACTTTGGATGTATCATTGCATAATTTACACATTACGGATCATGATTTGGTTAAAATTGATATAGAGGTTCTTGGTTTAACGAAAAAGAATTGGCGTACAGCAAATTTGATATTATTAAATTTGAATCATTAATCTCGTCACATGATTTTTCTAGTTTATTAAGTCTAAGTAACCCCACATCAATTTTGACCAATATGGTTTCAATACTTTCAAAAGTAACTGATTCATGTTCCGAAAATGTAATTAGGCATAATTCAAACATAAAGCTTAAACCGTGGATTTCTAACAAGTTGGTACTTTTAATAAATAAAAGGAAAAAAAATCAACTTAAATGTAAAAAACACCCGGCGAATAAAAAACTGTATAAGTATTATCTCAAATTGTGTAGCGGAATCAATGATTCTATAGTCTCTGTTAAAGACAACTATTTTAGTAGGAAATTTAATGAATGTGGTAAAGATTGCAAGAAGACCTGGTCGGTTGTTAATGATATTTTGTATGGGAATTTGAGTAGAACTAATATCAAAAGAATTTTGTCTATTAACTAAGAGATTCTGTCTGACTCTGTATCAATTGCTAACGATTTTGGGTTTTATTTCTGTAAAATCGTTAGCGATTTGAGATCTTCTAACTTTTCTGCCCAAAGTATGAGTCCTAATGATTGTTCTTACTCTACTGAAATGTTGGATACATTTTTTATTATTCCAGTCGAGGAATCAGAGATTATTTGTATTATTATTGAACTTAAATCAAGTAATGCACTTGACATTCTTGGTCTTAGCTTGAATATGCTAAAATTAGTGGTTATAGCAATTGCGCCAGTTTTAGTACAATTCAGTAACCAATGTTTTGTAAATGGTGTTATCCCTAATGTTTTAAAAACTGCAATTGTTATCCCTTTATTTAAAAAGGGTGATATCATTATTAAGGACAATTATCGGCCCATTGCATTGCAACCCACAATTTTGAAGATCTTTGAAAAATCGATGAAATCCCTTATTGAGAAGTTTTTGGACAAATTTGAGTTTCTTAGTCCTCATCAACACGACTTTAGATCTGGCAAAAGTACTGAATCTGCGTTAATTAATTTCTTAAATGGAATTCATATTAATCTGAATGAGAAGAAGTTTGTTGGTGCAGTCTTCATCGATATAAAGAGAGCCTTTGATATGGTGGATCATAATCATCTTCTGCGTAAGCTCCAGTCTATTGGTTTTAGAGGTGTATCACAGAAATGGTTCAAGTCTTATCTCAGTAATCGAACATTTATGGTTAAGATTGATAAATCGCAAAGCATTCCATTTATTATTTAACATGGTGTTCCCCAGGGTTCTGTTCTTGGTCCTATCTTGTTTTTAATTTACATAAATTCAATTTTTAGCTTAAACTTAAACGGTAAAATTGTTGTTTTTGCTGATGATATTGCATTAAGTTATTTTGATTTGACTGGTAATGACCTAACTAACCAAATAAATTCTGACAAGAAAATTCTTCGCACATGGTTTGATAATCACTCCTTGCTCTTAAGTGAAAAAACTGAGGTAATGTTCTTCAAATTGGTTGGTGATCCTTATCGAAGTTTCATCCCCGAGATTTTTTATCATGTACGTAATTGTGACTTACGTAATTGTAGCAGTCTTTGCATTAAAATTGAAAATGTTCGTTTATTTAAATATTTGGGATTGAACGTTGATGCAAATTTAAACTGGAAATCACATGTTCAAGTTGTCAAAAATCAAGTTAATTCTACATTACGTGCAATTTATTTTATACGTAAATTTTGTCCATCCAATGTTTTACTCAATTTTTATTTTGCCTGCGTGGACTCTCGCATCAGTTATGGTTTACCATGTTGGGGTGGAGTTTATTTTGATACCTTTGAACCGCTATTAATTTTACAAAAGTATATTATTCTTGGCCTATTTTCAATGCCTGCAAAATTTTGCCTTTACAGCACCTATATATTTTTAAAGTGTTAAGATTGTTTTATTTGCGAAGTTGTCATCGGTTGCCGCGAATTGTTTACACATATCAAGTTCGGAATAATTATCGAAATTTGTACTCTGTTCCGCCATTTTCATCTGAATTATTTCGTAAATATTATATAGTTTCTGCGCCCACTTTTTTTAATCGATTGCCGCCTCATATAAGAACGATGATTTATGATAGGAAATTTTTGCATTTGGTCAAAGACTGGATACTGGAAACTAAAGATGTGGGGTTTATGTTTGCTAAATAATTTTTGTTTTGTATAGTTTTCTTTTTCTTTTAATCTACTGTGTTTTTTTTCTTTTGTCTTTATTATATTTTTTTTGTAAATTTAATTTTTAACACTTGGGTTAATCGTAACTGTCGTTTTGACAAAGATTATCCAATCTTCTTACTAATCTACACTATTTTTTTTTTTTTTTATTTTTGTATGAGTTTGTAAAAAAAAAATTTAAAATAATTGTATATTTGAATGGTTGAGAGAAATAAATAAATAAATAAAAGTATCGTGTTGGTTAAATTAATAAAGTAAAAAAAAGCCAATTGAAATTACGCGGGAAGCTTATTATGTAAAAATATTCGAAAATTGTTGTAATGATGCTAAGTCTATGTGGCGCACTATTAATGATGTATTGATGTGTTAAGTTATAGATTTTCTGATGTAAATGTTATTAGTTCAATTGTAACATCTTGTAATGAAAATTTAACTACTGCTTCTGATATTGCTGATGAATTTGGAAATTATTTTGGTAATGTTGCCTCGAAGCTTAAATCTGATATGTTACCTTTAAATAGCAACTCGGAGCCTAAATCGAATATGTTACCTTTAAATAGCAATTTCATATTTTTTGGTTATTGTTGTCATCTGACAATATGCTTCATATTATATGATAATGTGTTTACTTTATTTTACGTATATAACCTTGTTTGTATATTGTATGTTATCTTTATTATTGTAAATGTCGTACATATCTTTTTACCTGTGTGTACTCTATTTTAAAAAAATTGGAAAACCTTACGGAAAAATCCTTCAAGTCAGGTGGAAATGAAAGTTTATATAGATTCAATTGAATTAAAATAAAATAAATTTCGAGTCAATTTTCATTAATATATTTTGAATAAACTGAGGTCACGTCTCTCCATACAAAAACTATGAAATAAACATTTTTTTTTGTTGGATTTTTTATTACCTTAAATAAAGCTTGTTTTCATCATGGAGGCTTTATTTATTAAGTAGGTTTTGATATAGTCTGCCGATTAATTCCAAAACGATCAAAATATTATGTATATGTATTGAAATATAATTGATATAATTAATAAGAAGAGATAATGTACTAATATATAATACATACACATAATGTAGAACGATACGCAACATAAACAATGTTATCAACACAAATAAAGTTTAATCTGGAACACTAAAACATTACAAGCTTTTATTAAATTTACTATGTTTGCTTAGGTCAAATCTTGGAAGTTGACAACTCTCAAAAATTGAAAATAATTCTGAGTATGTGCACCACCCAAGGTGAGTGCACGCGGAGGTGGCCAAATATATCATGTTAGGACTACTTATAGGTTTGGGTCATTTACAAAATCTCTTATACGTGGGCCTCTGAGGCGGTTCACCTTCATTTGTCCGACAGTCAGGGGAGACAAAAATAGGCAATAATAATAATAAAAACTTAAAAAAATTAAGAGTTTATCCACTTGACAAATTTTGAAATGGAATTGGTGAATTTACTGTTTGTAATCGAGAGATGTTAATTTTCAATATTTAGACTAAGCAACTAACTGAGACTAAGCAACAACCTACATAAATTTGAGGCTTTAATTTTTGCGTAATACCAAAGCAACCTTCATTATACAAAGCCAAAGTCTAAAAAACGAAGCTTTTATAAGGGAATTAGAAACGAGGAAAAACCCAAACTTCATAGTAAAACACACAAAACATATATGAAATCACTTTTTTCCTAAGACAAATTTTTAAATGAAAACGTTACAAATTCTTAATTATGATTTCTGAAATACTTTCATAAACGTTTGAATTTTAACATACATGAATGTCGCTTAAGTAAATCGTTTTCGTTTTCTTGTAATAATTGATTTATTTAAACCAAAATATAAAACAAATTCATAACAACATCATTCTGGTCTAATTGAAATAAAAGCTTACTACAATTCCTTTGGTCATTAAGTCAATATACATTACATAGATGACAGTGAAAATCATACCAAAAATTACCACCTGGGGAAATTTCAGTTTCAAAAATTGTAGGAAAAGCAAAACAAATTCATAAAATATTAAGAACGTGTGATTATTTTGTGATTAAATTATTTTTTTTTCGTATTTTTCTGTAAACATCTTAGACATCTGACGTACATTAGTAAAACTAAAGATAAATTTAGCAAGTATTATTTTATTTCGTCAGAGCCAACTTTGATGTATTTTTCAAAATAAAAGTTCGAAAAATATATTTCAGAAATAATTTAATTTTATTATGTTTGCAATTGACGAATGGAAAAGTTTAAAAAGCGCCTTAAGCGGACAAAAGTAAAATTTGTGATACGCTGTAACAAAAATTTGCTTTATGAACTTATATGGAAATTATGTCTATTTGAATTACATTTTCATTTGTGAAAATTGTAATGATTGGAAAATTTAAGTAACCCAATATGTAGTTTGAAGTGTGATTTTTGTATATCTGATTGATTTGGGACATTCTTTTCATTTTAAATATTAGAAACGTATACTCAAATATTGCAGAAATTTCAAAATAAGCTAATGTTACTAAAAACATAAATGTTTTAAAAATATTAAATTTTAGATTGTAATAAAAAATCAAAGCGTGGTAACTGTGGTCTAATAAAGCTCCAAAATCGTTTAGTGACCCACATATATATTTATAGTGAGCTTAATAATAAATTTCTGCAATTATTAAGCACAATTTTCTGATATTTAAAATGATCAAAATGTTAAAAATGAATCAGATTTACAAAAAATCACACTTCAAACTACATATTTGATTAATTCAATTGTTTTTTTTTTTTTTTTTTTTTTTGCTAGGGAAGGTGGGAATGCTCTTTACGCACCGTGTGTCGGACTCGCATTGCTGCCCTACCGACTAAAACCACCTACCCCTCCTCCTGGCCTAGCCTGGAACCGTTTTGCACATTACTTCGGGCTAGGCCTCCCACTGCTCCCTCCGAGCCTCCTCTTACATTATGGGAATCTGTCTAGATCCCCTTTCTTCGCTTTCAGGATCTCCTCCACAAAGTGGGCTACTAGGTTCCACTCATTCTCTCCTCGGAGCATGATTTCCATCGCCGTTTCTGGGGGATTAATTCAATTGTGCAATCATTTCTATTTTCATAAATAAAAATGTAATTTAAATAGACACTATTTTCATATAACTTCATGTAGCAAATTTTTGTTACACCCTATCACATATTTCACTATTGTTCTCTGGAGCACACCGTTCCATTCGTCAATTAATATTTACTTAATTTGCTTTCACCAAAAATAAAAAAATTACAACAACAATCGTACTAGATGAACCAAAAAATAATTTAGCTAACCCAAAAAAAAAAGAAATTCTGAGTGCCTATGATGCCCAGCATGGAAAGGCGAACAGATGGCGCCAGAAAACCATCGACCAATAACCACGGCGGACTGGGCGTCACGTCCTCTCTGCACCTCCGGAGTCTCCGCGGGTGATGAGTGGGGGACCCTATAAACGGGTGACCCGGTGAATGGAATGGATCCCATTGGATTGGGCTCTCCATGTGATTAGGTGAATGGGGGAGAGAATGGGCGGAGGGAAGGGGGTGCAGGGAGGCTGGGGTGCTAGCGAGCCGAATGGGCTGGATTAAGGCGTTAAGCGACCCGTGCTGATGGTCTACTAGGCTGGGGACCCATTTAACAAAGCCCAGTCGCTAACGGAGCCCTCTGGATACCTGGCGACCTCCAGTTGTAATTAGCCTTACCTGCGTATACGGATCTCTGCGCAGGCGGACCTTTATTTCTCCGATACTCGTGGGAATCAAATGGTAAGATCAAACACAAAAACAAAGGGCACCGGCTCTCCTCAAAAGCCGGTATCAGCGGAAGGAGGTACCTCGAACCAGACGGGTGGGGCCTCTAAGGTTGCAAAGGTGGTTGACTCTAGGGCACAAGTCCCGGGAGTCAGCGGTACCAACGCAGCACAGGGGAGTGGGACGAGAGACATTCCTCCGGCGAAAAGGCGATATAGGAATCGCCGCTCGGCGCTCCGAATTCTCGAGAAGTGGGCTGCGACCCCCGAGGGGCAGCTTACGGAAGAGCAAAGAAGATCAGTAGCTTGGGCAAGGAGCACTGTGGGCTGCGGAAGCTCGGAAAGGGACCATATGTCGAAAAGACAGCGGTCCAAGGACGAGGTGGAAGTAGTCAACAGCAAGCGGGCCAAGTTGGTGACTGAAAAGAAGCCGAGCTCCAACTCAGGGACAAAGCTGTTCAGCGAGGTCCTGAGGGGGCATGTGTTGATGCTAGCCGTCATTGACGAAAGTCAAGAAGATGGGAGCATCACGGCGGAAAAATGGAGGTTGGTGTATAATGCACTCAACCTCGTCTTTTTAAAGGTCCTGGGTGAAAATCCGGGACCACCCCCATTCTGCAGAGATGCGGGATGGTATCAAGGGCGTGTAAAGATGACTGCATGCTCGGACTCTAGATCTGTGGATCTGTACAAAAAGGCTATAGCCAAAGTAGGGGAGGTGTGGCCAGGCGCAAAGCTTGCGGCAGTTAGCCGGGAGGAAATTCCCAGCAGGCCGCGGGCACGTGTATGGCTGCCATCCGAACCGGCTAGCCCGGACGGGGCTTTGAAAATCATTCAGGCCAGTAACCCGAATCTTCCGACCGGAAATTGGAAGATCGTCAAGCAGGAGGAGGCCAAGGGGGGCTCGAAATTATCAATCATGGTGATAAATAAGGAGTCCCTTGCCCTCCTTCACAAAACGAAGGGAGTAATTGACTTCGGTTTCGGGTCAATTACTCTCAACGTTTATAAGAAGGATGGGGCGGAAGCGCGTACGGGAGGCCAACCGGAGGACGGTGGCAACCCGCCCAGGCCTGAAGGGGGTACCAGCAGCATAGGGGAAGAAGCTGTGGGTAGGGGGGAGAGTGAGTCCGGCGACCTTGGGAGGGCAAGGACTCTCTCGAAGGATGAGGAGGTGCACATAAGCGAAGGAGCTGGTGTACCGATGGAGGAGGATGTCGACAGCCCAGCCAGACGGGGGGGCACTGACAAGTCCTCTATAGAGGGTACGAGGGGTGGCGAGACGGGCGTATCCGGCGCATCCCAAATTACCAGGAACTAATATTCCTGCGGTAGCAGGAATTTATCATGGAGGTAGGTAGAGGTGAAATGGTTATGATTAAGATAACTCAAATTAACCTTCACCATTCTAAGGCTGCTTCGGCAGCTCTACTCCTCAGGCTGACTAGTTCGGGTGAGGATGTGATACTAATCCAAGAACCTTGGATTAACAACAACAGGATCTGTGGCCTCAGAACCAAGGGGTATAAAATTATATCCTCTAGTAAGTCTGGGAAGATCAGATCTTGTATTCTTGGGAAAAATAATATTAATCTTTTTCTTCTCTCTCAATACAGCAATGGTGACACTACTGCAGTTAGCCTGGAAGTAGGCACTTGTAGATTCTGGCTGGTTTCAATCAAAGGTAGGTGTGGTACTGGGAGTGGATGCTAATGCGCATCACCCTATCTGGGGAAGCACAGACATTAATGAAAGAGGTGAGTCGCTTTTTGATTATTTGATGAGTACTAACCTTTCAGTGTGTAATATTGGGCGGGAACCCACATTTATTACTAGTAACAGGCAGGAGGTTCTAGACGTGACCCTTGCCTCAAATAATATTCTTCATATGGTTAAAAATTGGAGGGTGGATAAGGAACACTCCTTTTCTGATCATCGATATTTAACCTATAGCCTCGATATTCACCCTGCTACCCGGGAAGCCTTCAGGAACCCTAGAAGGACCAACTGGAGCAAATATGGGGAATTATTGGAGGAAATGTTACCGACGAGGGCTATGGAGCCCCCGACGACCGTTGGGGAGCTGGAGGACATGGTGGCTAGCGTTACTAGCGCATGCAACCGATCCTTTCGCGCTGCCTGCCCACTGGCTAAGCCTAGGGGTAGGCAAAAACCGGTATGGTGGTCCAGGGAACTGGGAACCTATCGAAAGGCTTGTAGGATAGCCTTTAATAGAGCCAAAAATACAAGGGAGGCTCAGGATTGGGACTCCTATAAGGAGAAACTCGGAACTTATAAGAAAGAATTAAGAAAGGCACAAAGGAGGTCTTGGAGAATCTTCTATGATAATATGCAAGAGGTATCCGAAACCTCCCGCCTTAGGAAGATTCTTTCCAAAAGTACATCTAGTCCTAGTTTTTTGATAAAACCGGACGGATCTTGGACAGCTTCTAGTGGAGAATCTCTGGAGCTTCTCTTCGAGACACACTTCCCAGGGAGCTTTGAAGACCTGTTGGTGCGTAGTAATCATCAGGAATCACTGTCAGTAACCACAGAGGATATCGTAACCAGAAAACGGATCCTATGGGCACTGAGGGGTTTTAAACCATTTAAATCGGCTGGTCCGGATCAAATTATACCAGCGGAACTTCAAAACAACTCAGTAATTATTCTTCCCTACCTGGAAGCTATATTCAAAGGGTGTTTGAAGCTGGGCTATATTCCTAGGTACTGGACGGAGGTCAATGTGGTGTTCATACCGAAAGCGGGGAAAAGCTCACATGTCTATCCTAAGGACCTAAGACCAATAACTCTATCATCCTTTCTTTTGAAAACATTGGAAAGGCTGCTGGATGTATACATCAGAGATAAAATAGGTGCCAGGAAGTGGGCATCGTCTCAGCACGCGTACACAAAGGGTAGATCTGTGGGCACTGCTCTGCACGCCTTAGTGTCTACGATTGAGAAATCGATTAATTCGAAGGAATTCTGTTTGGTGGCCTTCCTGGATATAGAAGGCGCCTTTAATAATGTGAAAGCGGAGGCAATCAAGGAGGGATTGTCATTTTTGGAGGTGGACGTTCCTCTGATAGGGTTAATCAATTATATGCTGGGAAGCAGGATTGTTAGCTCGAAGTTGGGGGACTCCACCTTAAAGAGGCGAGTAACTAGGGGAACTCCGCAGGGGGGGTTCTGTCCCCTCTTCTCTGGAACATAGTGGTAAACGGGTTACTACTTGAATTGGAGAGAGAGGGTATTGAAGTTATTGCGTACGCAGATGACGTAGCTTTAGCTGTTACCGGGAAATTCCTGGGCACGATTGTAGACGTAATGCAGAATGCGCTTACCATCGTTACGAAATGGGCTGGCAAATGTGGACTTGGTATTAACCCGTCCAAGACAGAGCTGGTACTCTTTACTAAGAAATACAAAATCCCGGTAGTTGTTGACTTGCTTTTACTGACAGAGCTAGATATCTGGGCATTATCTTGGACAGTAAGCTTAGTTGGAAGCCCAACATGTTGGAGAGAATAAACAAAGCTACTATTGCTTTGTACTCCTGTAGGAACGCCATTGGTCATAGATGGGGTCTGAAGCCGGAGCTGGTACACTGGCTCTACACCGCCGTAGTGAGACCTGTACTCATGTACGGGGTGGGTGTTTGGTGGCCAGCTCTGAACAAGATAACTTACAAAAGTAAGATTGAGAGAGTGCAAAGAATGGCCTGTATGCTTGTTAGCGGGGCATTGAGGTCGACACCGACAAGTGCCTTAGAGGTTATGTTGCACCTTCTTCCTGTCGACATTTTTGGCAAACAGATGGCGGCAAATACGGCTGTACGACTTGCAGCCGTCTCTCAGTGGAGGTGTCTTAGTATAGGACACTCTACTATCGTCAGATCGTTGAAGGATGAGCTGGCGAATCTTGACTACATTAAACCTACTCTACGTTTCGAAAAGCGATTTCGGACCTCCTTCCCTTCAAGGGAATCCTGGAGGGATAGACCGTCATCGGAAACTGAAGCGTTGCAATTCTTCACAGATGGCTCCAAGCTAGACGGCAAAGTAGGAGCTGGAGTATTCTGTGACAAATTAAATGTAAATATTTCTATTCGTCTCCCTGATTACTGCAGCGTGTACCAAGCTGAAGTCGTAGCGATTGAGGAGGTCATGACGTGGTTGAAGCATAATGTGTTATCCTCAGACGATATCACAATCTATGTGGACAGTCAAGCGGCGATCCGGTCGTTAGAATCGGTGTCTTTGGCGTCACGGGTGGCGTTGAGTTGTCACTCATCTCTAAATGAGATGGGTGAGCATTTCAACATCCAGGTAGTCTGGGTCCCAGGTCACTCGGGCGTCATGGGGAACTGCAGGGCAGATGAACTTGCTAGGCATGGTACGACTCTCCAGCTGCAACCGGAAAGGGCAAGTCTGGGGAGGCCTATCACAGCGCTGAGACAAGCACTTGGGAAACAGGCGCTATCCTCAGCGGGGGAAAGGTGGTCTAACACCCTAACCTGTAGAGTTGCAAGACAAGTTTGGCCAAAGCTGGACTTGGGACGCACTAGGGCATTAATATCCTTACGAAGACGTGAATTAAGAACGGTCGTAGGAATACTCACGGGACACTGCCTTTTTGGAGAACATGCAAGAAGGCTGGGTCTGGAGGCTAATGACTTCTGCAGAAGCTGCTTGGACGAAGAGGAGGAAGAGACGTTGGTCCACTTCCTTTGCTCGTGTCCAGCATTGGCTCTCAGAAGGCACAAACACTTAGGTAAGTTCAGGATGGACTGCCTCTCGGATCTCGAAAACATTAAAGTGCGGGACGTCTTACGCTACATAAGTAGCTCGAAATGGTTCCAATAGGGGTAAAAGGAGATACATCCTGTGGTATCACAATGGACCGTCACCGGTCTAAGTGTGCGTAAGCAGCCACTCCAACCTAACCTAACCTAACCTAACCCAAAAAAAATTAGTGGTTAAGCAAATCTTGACCAAATTTTTAGTTTCAATACCTGCCACAAGAGTCGAATTGACATAAAGTGTATTGCTTTCAACCAAAATGAGTTACGTATTTTATTTGGTTAATGGCAGGTCAAAGCAACAGCAAAAATTAACCAAATTTTGGTCTAATTTTTTTTGTGTATTTTCTTTCTATTCGACTCTTGTGGCAGGTATTGCAACTAAAAATTTAACTAAACTATTTGTTGGTCTATCTAGTACGGTTGTTGTTGTAATTTTTTTATTTTTGGTGAAAGCAATACAACTATAGCCTTCTTGTATATTGTTGTTAAAGGTACGTAGAAAACTTTTATATAACCATTTTATAATACTTTAGCTTTTTTCATTGAAAAATTTGAAGCTAAAAAACACCATTTTTACTATGGATTCCTATGGAAATCAGTGAAAAGTTATACCACTAAAAAAGCTTCTAAAAAATTCGTCATTATGATTATGGCTCTATACTCTAGAAGGCTCTGGTACTACTCGTTGAAAAATTATATGGTTAACTAAGCCGAAAATTTTTCAACAATTATGGTGAAAATTAAAGAATTTCATTCTGATTTGCGTAAAAATAATTCATTGAACATGCCAACGATTAGTATGCAAGTGTAATATAGAGTATCAGCTTATCCCCTTGACACCGCAAAAAAAAACAAAATTTCCTTCAAAATATGAAAACAAATTTATTTATATTTGAAATTAAAAAACATAAATGCAGTTTTCCGGATCACAATTGAGAAATGTGACACAAAAATATATAAAAGCCACATTTCTCATTTTCTTCTATATAAACATATGTATGTATTGTACGTATTTTAGTCTTCTATACATAATATCATGTAAGGTAAATCTAATAAAAAAAAGTTTTCTTCCTGAATTCTTTTTTATAATTAAAGTGTCACTTCCCAAAAATATAATTTGAATAATTTTGTAAAAATGTCATAATCGACACATTTACATAAATATTTGAGGAAAAAATTTGTCTTCTTCCGACTATAAATCTATAAAATATTATTATAATTGTACTGCATTCGAATAAACGAATTAAAAATTTATTTTTCTATTCAATGGAATTGAATGAGTTGGGATTGTGGGTGCGATGTCAATAGGCGACGAACCTTTGATTTTTATATACTCGTACAAGACATAAAATGTATAACAGATAACATACATATTATAAAAAAAGGGGAAATGATAAACGAATAATAAAAATAAAAATAAAATATTTTGTCGTCTTAACACGTAAGAAATTTAATTTTTAAACATCGTAGTATATTATGTTTTTGACATAATAATTATTATTTGTGTGTATGATTGTGTATGACGAGCGTGGTTTATGACAAACCCTCCTAAAATTTTAATTTCATATAGAGAGAGTATATTAATCGAATTTTTTTTTTGTGATACACAAAAAATATGTATTTTACGTTTTATATTACGTGAACAGATCTACATATGTGTATGTTCAACATGCCTTAAATTATTATTGTCCATCTCAATGAAGTCAAGCAATTAATAAGTTTTGATATGAATCTTATGGAATTTTATTGTCTACACGTATACGTGTAATCGGGGTGTATGATACATGAGGGGATGATGACACAATAATGTACTAATAAAAACAAATAAATAAACTTAATTTAATTTATCGTTTTATTAATTTTCAAATGAATCGAAAAAAATTCCGCCCAAATTACACCATACAAAATACCCAAGATCCGGAAGAGAACAAAACACAAAACTAACCGAAGTGAGATGAGTATCTTTTATAAACATGTATACTATATTCTATATATCGAGATGAAAATTAGGGGCAAAATTAAGGGTGATTGAGTGAAAAAAAAAAAAAAAAGTTTTCTATATTCGGTTAATTTATTTCGAATAGCTTCTTGTTTGTTACACACTATATGTATTCCGATACGGAATTTGCTTGTTTAGAAAACTAATCTAAGTTTTGTATAACAATTTTGTAATAGAATAACATTGTTAATGACTAGTAGCGTATTTAAAAAAAACAAAAAGAAAAAACGGGAAAAAGAAAATTTATTAAGAGCAATAAAAATAGATTTGTTACGATAAAATTGTCTATTCAATTTTAATCATTCCGAATAAATCGAAATAATTGTATGGGTATGACATGTACGAGTACATAGTAGTTACTATACTTACTATAATGTTTGTGTACTTAATTTGTTTGTAGAATGACGAGTGTTTTTATTTTGTTTGTTTACGCATTAATAACTTAATTAAGGGGTGGAAAAAGGATGAGAAAATAACTAACTTTGATTATGGTCCATTTGATTTGTAAATGATAGATTTGCCTTAACTACCTGTTAAATGGAAAATGAATGAGTATACATGGAATATTTTTTTGTTTGAGACAAGGATAGGTTGAGTTACGATATAGCACAATAATCTGTGTACAAGTTTATTTGTTATTTTCCATTTTCACTTGGAAGGATTTTCTAGACAGAACAATTTTTAAAACTTTACCTATAATAAATGCGAAAACGTTCGTTATGTTGGTAAATTTTTTGTTTTTAGCCTAAATTAAAAGTCACACTATCAACAGAGTTCACAAGGGATTGGATAAAAACGTACCTTACTCGATCACAATATATTTGTTCTAAAAACGTTAATTCTGGTTCCAGAAGTATCTCATCTTATTATTTGATATTTTTATAAATGATATTTCAGATGGATCCGGCTGATGTAAAATAAATAATATCCAACTGAATGTTAATAAATTCAGTTATTGCAACATCTAGCATGATTCTTGGGCTTACAATTTTATCAACTAAGCATTTTACAAATTTCTTAATTTAATACATTGTGTACTTCTATAGTCCTATAGAGTATTATGTGGAATTTCAAAAATCAGACTTATATTCAATCGATCAGACTATTCTCGATTCAGACTATTTAATCGATTTTGATGGATTTTTTCTATTAACTCGTATTGGTTTCAAGTTTTATTATTTGTGTATTTAGTTTTTATTGTTTAGTTTATAAAAATCAGTTGCGCAGCTTCAGAGTTTTGGAACAATTTTCAAGAGCACATGCTGTATTTTCATAAACAAAATAAGGAAACTTTTATTTTACTTGTTTTGTATTGTTGGTTACAAAACTTCAGTAAACGTGGAGAAGTTGCAGTGAATATTGCAGCCAGCATAAGGTGGTTTAAAACAGATATAAAAACTGCATCAAAACCAAAGGTTATCTTAACCAAAGGTTTCGCCCTCAGCGCCACAAGGACATAGAGCATAAAACTCACAGAATAAACTTCGCTGGCTCAATGCAACTTTAGTAAATATAAACCTTTAACATTTTACAGTTCGGTTATCCGTCGTGTACCTATATTTGAGAAAACGATTTACCCAATGCTTGAATTTATTGAACAACTTAATTTTTATTGAAGTCTAAAGCTCCTTAAATCCTTAAATTATTGGTATAGGTATTTTAAACCAATTTTAATTTATTAAATTTAAAGAAAATTCTTAAAAAAGTTTAATTTCTTAATACACTCCAAGCTTCTGGAATTCTTGAAAATCTTTATAGTTATAAATATCTTTAAATTTGAGTGATTGCTTAGTAGTCAAAATTCTTAAAACTCTTAAATTTCTTATAACCTTAAAATCTTTTAAAATACTTTAAATCGTAAAATTTTTTAAGTTTCATAAATTTCCTTAAATTTTGATTTTAATCGGCTCTGAATAAATTTAGAAAAAATTCTCAAATTTCGTAAAATCCTTAAAATAAATTAAATTCCTAAAACTGCATATTTCTTTAAAATTATTTGAGTTTTCAAATCTTAAAACTTCTAAGACCCATTAAAATAATTTTAATTTTTCAAAATTTTAAATTTCTAATCTCTTGAATTTCGAAAAGCCTTTTAAATTTTTGGGAATTTGTCGTTTTGTTTAAATTCTGTAAATGGATTAACTAGCACACGTAGCACACAAAATATTTGAGTTTCTGAACGGGAAAAGTAAAACAAAATAGTTACAACTTACTGATAGGTAAAATTATAAGTTAGATCTGTAGTAATCAACAACGATAAGAGAATTGATCAATGTGATCCTCAAATAATAGATTCCTAGAATAGATTTTTGTTCTTTTGTATGCAACTAATTAAATTCGTTTAGAACATAACAAATGGATCAAAATTAAATTTTTCCTTTTCCAGAATTTATATCGCAACGCGCTTTAACTTTCAAAATGTTATGGTACCCTAAGTACTATTTGTAGAAATCGGTCAAGATTAAGGGGTCCGTAATTTTAAACGAGGATAGTGGTAAATTAGTGAATTTATCCCCTCTTTCGTGTATTTAAACGAAGATCCTTGGATATCGGTATCCTCGGATTTATACCTCGATATCGATGGCTAAAAGAGTGGATAGAGCTATTTTCGAAAATTCGGAAATAGAAAACTTGATTTACGATATGTCAAATGACATATATAAATATATATATATATATATATATATATATATATATATATATATATATATATATATATATATATATATATATATATATATATATATATAAAAATTATACATAGTGAATTACAAATTTAAATTATTTAAATTAATATTCGATAGTTGGAAAATAATGAATCTTTATATTCGTCATCAGAGTCTTGTGAATCAGATTACGAGATAATAAAGTATTTCACGATAGGATAGACATGAAGTTTTACAACGAAGAAGAATTTCGGCGCCTACTCCGATTTTCTAAAGAATGGGTTCATTATTTGGCCAGCATTCTCCAAAAAGATCTGGAAACATTGAACTTTCGTAGATATCGTATTACGCTAAAGGATCATTTGAAATTGTGATTAGTGATTTACTAGGCGTAAGCCAGAGTGCAGCTGGGAATATCACAGAGTTTCAAGAGCTTTTGCTCGAAAAAATAAATATTTTATAACGAAGTGGGTGAGGAAATTAATAAAACTCCGGAACATTTTTATAACAAAGCAGAAATACCTCGCTATATTGGGTGCATTGATGGTATTCATATACCAATCAAATTTCCTGGTGGAAGCGATGCAGAATTGTATCATAATCGAAAAGGATATTTTTCGATTAATACACAAGCAATAAGTGATGATGATGGTAAATTTCTCGATATTGTTGCAATGTAATTAAATTTCAATTTATTCAATTCATTTATATATTAAGACAATTTTTGGTGGTTTGGATCTTCACATGACCAGATAATATTTAATTTTTCACAAATAAAGGCTTGATTTGAGCAAAACAAATTCAGCAGTATGCTGTTCATTGGTGATTATGGTTGAAGATGCAAATCTTATTGAATAACGCCTTTATCAATTAATAATTTGTGATTAATTTTGTCAAAGGCCTTACTGAAATCTGTATAGATAGTGTCAACTTGGGCACCTTTTTCTAAACAACATATCGCATCATTAACAAATACCGCAAGATTGGTTGTCGTTGATCTACCAGAAAAAAAACCGTGCTGTTGGGGAACAATTAAGTTTTTAATATTAAGATAAATACAATCCTTTACCAGTTTTTCAAAAAGTTTAGAGATAACAGATAATATAGCTATTCCTCTATAATTCTCATCTGAACTTTTAGGTCCCGATTTAAATACTGGAATTACATACGAGGGTTTCCAGCACTGGGGAAAAATACCTTGCCTACAACTGTAATTAAATAAATGTGTTAAGAGTAGTGAGGGAATACCATCAGGGCCCATAGACATTTTACTATTAATTCCAACTAAAGCCATTTTGATTTGTTCTCCCGTAAAAGAAGAAATACCGTGAATATGATTATTGATCAAGACTTGGTCACTGGGAGATGTTAAAACATTTTCGACTGAATAAACGGATTTGAAAAACGTTGCAAATAATTCACAAACAGCATTTAGATCATGAGCTTGCCTATCATTATAACTCATGAATAAAGGATAACCAACAGATTTTCTTTTGGAGTTAATATAATGCCAGAAACACGATGGATTGGACTTGCTACCAGATTCAATTTCTAACAAATAATTACCATACATAAATTGATTCAAAACCTTAAACTCATACCGAAGGTGAGAATACAATGCATAAACAGCTGATGTGTTCGTCTTTTTATACAGTTTGTGTGCCTTGGTTTTACGGTTACATAAATTAACAAGTTTTTTGTTAAACCACTTTTCACGAAATGAATTCTGTTTGTTGACAATTTTTGGCATGAATAGATCCATCCCCGCATACAAAATTTCGTAAAACCGGCTAGTCATAATTTCAATATCCTTCTCTTTACAAAGAAAATCCCAGGAAATACTTTCAAGAAATCCATTTAGAGAGTCATAATCACCATTTCTAAAATCAAAGATTAAAATATTTTCATTTGGACCATAATCGTCGAAACATTGAAAACTTAACTTAATTAACAACGGTGTTTGATGAATACTTGATGGCCGAGCCAGGCCTTCACAAGATTGCACTGATGGATGTAAATTATCGTCAGTGAAAACAAGATCCAAAAGTGAGCCATTCTGATTGTGCACTGGGCGTTTAATTAAACAATTTTTCCTTAGAATCACAATTGTACCTACAAAACACTTTAACAATTATTGTGGCTATACTGCAGTTCTTCACAACATTGCGATTATTTTGAAAGAGAAAAAAAAAATCACAAAATAAATCCATAATACGAATATTTACAATATATACAAGTACATAATTATAGCTTTTCATTTTTTCTTCTTATAGAATTCCACCTTAATGGCTTTAAGTTTCTTTTCACCTTCGGACTCTGTTTTTTTCGTGGCATAGTGCGTTTTCGCATTGATGGACATTTGGGAAGAAATCCTGATATAACAAATACCCTAGGGAAAACCAAAAAGTTTCTTATTAACTGAGGTTTGTTATAAATGACATCGTTTATAGCAAACGCAATTTGTTAAATCCGGAATGTTTTAAAAAAAAATGTTGATATATTTTTATAGTAAACTCCGTATGTGAAAAATTTACTATAGTTTTATCACCGAAGTTTGTTATATCCGAAGCAGTTTGTAATAACCAGATGTTTTTTATGAAAGGGGGTTTGTTATAGCGAGATTTCACTGTTTATAATATACCGTATCACCAAAACGATCAGCGCTGGAGTCGTATGGATTACGGTTTGGAGTGATACTGTTTCCCACAATGCTCAAAATTGGGCCTTCCTTAACCGTGTTTGAGCAAAGACCGCCTCTCGTCTTAAACTCCCGTTTTCTCCAAACGTTCGGCTACCACAACCTTGCGTACCTTTCCCTTTAAATTTTTGTAGGCAACTTCTAGTTACTGTGTACTTTTTCTGCATTAACTTGCGCGAGTTACATATATGCTGTATGTACTGCTTCCCAAGTTTCCAATTTTTTTTTTTTTTTTAAATTGAATCGGTCATTTTGGATTCAATTATAAATTTCTGTTTCTCCACTAATTCCACTAAAAGGAATCTATCGTTTTCATTTATATTTTCGATCTGTAAAATAATAACATTTAAACAATGTGTGGCGATAGCCACATTAAAACCACCACAATTTTCATAACCACCAAAGTGGTACAACGCTCCCTTTTCAATGTACCTGCTATGGGTTTTAATTACTGATAATTGGTAATTGGAATAGATGTATTGGTAAACGGTCCGGGCAAATAAAAAATTGGAAGAAAAAAATTGTAGAAAAAATGATAATAGGTAGTCGTTGAATGACCAGAGATTTGAAAAGGTCAAACAAAAATAATTTAAAAATTGGAATATTGTAAAATTGAGTGATCATAAAAGGAAAAAAAAAAAGAGAAATCAAGTGAAAATTTTTTTTTTCACTTGCTTTGTATAATTAAAATTAGTTAATTAAGTTTTAATATTGTAGAATTAGTTAATTAAATATAGTAGAACGCAAATAAGCAATGATTACACATATTCATATTCGGTAATTATTTTATGAACTAATAAGTGATAAAAATTAATTTAAGCTATCCATATGGGTATGACAAAAGTTAAGATTAGTGTTACGTAAAAATGCCGTTTTGTCCTTGTAAAAGATGAAAAACAATGGGGCCGTTAAAAATTTGTTTGAGTGATGTCGAATGAAATCATTCGATTTAAACAAATTTAATTAGTGATAAAATTTTGGTATTTAAATATATAATAACCAAACCAATTGATACTAACTATAATACAACAGTTAATTAGTTAAGTTATAAAAATAAAATAAGAAAGAAAAACAATTAAAATAAATCTAAGTTAAGAGAAATAGTGATAAGATTAAACGGCACTACAATACATACAATAAGTGAAATGGCCGGTAAAAGTTTGTTAGAGTGACGTCGAATGAAATTATTCGATTTAGAATAAATTAGTGTATCTATAAAATTAAATAGACGCAATCAATACCGCAAATAACTGTTCGCCTATCATTCACTCGCAGTAAGTTACCAAGCGGAATACCATAACACAAAACAACAACAAAATAAATAAGTAACATTTACACAACCAACAATCAACAAATCATCAATTCATCACAAACCAATACTGTCCAAGTTAAGATAATTATATTATTATTATATTACTCTTATTTATATATTACATTTTTTTTTCATTCTTAAGTTAATTATTAGTTTTTTATTATTAATTAATATTAATTGGGTGCAGGGTAGTTAAGCTTATTTTTATCAATATTTCGTAAAAGTGCACTTAGTTCGATTAGGTTTACTTAATTTTGTTTGTTGCTACTTTAGTTGTTTAGGTTATTATTAATGTATTTTTTTTATGATCTATCAAATTGTACTAAAGTTTTGCTTCCATACTTCGGATATTAGATATTAAAGGTAATTTTTTCTTTCAATCTAAGTTCTTTGGGACCTTTTTCTTTTAATTTTTAATTATTATTATTATTTTCTTTTGTTGTTAAGTCGTGTAAAACCATGGAATAAAATAGCCGGAAGAAGGATGATCTAAGATGTGGTAGGTATAGCTGAGGTAGGTTAAAGTACAAGTGCTTCAAATTTTGTTTTGGATCCTAATTTCCTTTTTTATGCGGTCTAATACAGATGTAAGCAACTTCGGAAAAGCCCACCCCATTTTCCTGAGTCTTAGCCGGGATAAACTGACCGCCCGAAGCTCTGCCTGCATAAATTTCTGTGGACTTGCTAACTTTAGTTAGTAACGTTACAGTGGCGCCCAACCTACGTACGGTATATTTCATATTTTTACGATATCTGTCAATATAAAAAAAACTAAATCCTGATAAGTTTTGAGTAGTTATTAAATATGGCTGATATTTAAAAATTTCAATCTGTTCATTATTAATTTTTTTTATTTACAGTTTTTTTTGTTTTTCGATTTATAGGTTGTGATGACTAGTTTGAATTAAGGGTTAACTATTTCTAGGATATTATTGAAAAATGATAATCCTATTTTGTCGATTGTAGTATTACTAACTTACTTGTTACTTTTCATCACAGCTACAGTTTAAATTATATCCACGCAAGTTATATCCCTAGTTTTAGGTTTTGAATTCTCGTCGGATAAGGATATAGTTATCTTGCAATGAACTGAAGCAATCAATGAGCGTCCTATTTTTTTTTATGAATAGTTTTGAGCCTCATTAATGTTCAGATTCATTATTTAATTTATTATTATTTTATTCATTTTCATTCTTTTATCATCGAGCACTTGTGATTTACCTACCTCGTTAAAAAAAAAAAAACAGCATTCAAGATCAACAAAACATGCTTTGTCTGTTTGCTGCCATATTCCGATCATTCTTCCTATTTTATGAATTTTACAAGAAACATAAAGTTCACACATTTTTTTAAAATAATATCACGAACTAATTATCAATTGTTAGTAATTGAGCCATTACAGAATACATATTTCTTAATTTATTGACACGAATTTTGTTGTTGTTACCAAAAGCATTGTATCATACTTGGTTCTCGCTTGACACATAATAGTCATTCCAGATTATTTCCAACTGTTTTTCTTTCCATTTAAGGACAAAAGAGGAAACATGATGAATCCGGAACATCTGGCTCATGACGAGTTTGAACTGGAATGTGCAGTTCGAAATATTGATGGAGATAACCCATTGAATAATCTTAAAGAACTATTAAAACGATTGGAGGATGAAAAAACTCATCCTGTACTGATACCTAATAGACCTTCTCATCTTGCGCGGAAAAATCCACGTGGTGAAGTGCATAAAATTTCCCTTAAATTTAGGGAGATTTATTCGGAAATTCAGAATGCTCTTGAATTAAATCCAACGAAAGAGGATTTTAAGGTTGATGTATTTCATTCAAGATTACTGCATATTAGCGGTAGACTATTTAGAATTGAATATTCCAAATCAGTAACATCGTCCGTGTCTGAGTTGAAGGAAAAATGTAACCGGATAATTGAATTCATTCAAAAATTAAATCAGGGAAAAGATGATCTGAATGAATCCGTTAAAGAATTAGAGACATTTAAACTGGCTCAAGTACAAGAATCAAAATTTAGTGAGTCTAGTAGGCGGTCAGAAAGCGAATCATCTGATGATTCTCATTCTCGTAGTCAAATATTTCAGAGTAAAACTCAGAATGCGTCCGAAAACATGAATCAGCCCGCCTCTTACTCAAGTGTTAAGGAGTCGATGACCGAATCACGTAACCAACCAAGTTCTTCTCACACGGTTTTACCCTCTTCGATAGCTGGACCCACTCAGGCTCAAGTAACAGAGGTGCCTTTGATTAAATTGAACGAACAACCGGAGAATTTCCCTGTTTTAAATTCAGCCCCTCAAAGAGATCCTATACTAAACCCGGCGCCACCAACTCAACAAATACCAATTAGAAATTTCGTACCAAACACTTATCCTGTTAATTACTTTATGCCAAATCAAAATCCATTTTACGATCCACAGCAGTTCAGACCTTTACCTCGTGATCCAACAAAATGGCCTATATCATTCGACGGGACGCCACATGGTACACCAGCAAAAAAGTTTATTCGAATGCTGGAGCATCAAGCCATGACTAACTGCATTCATTTGCAACAAATCGCAAACGATATGAGTTACTTCCTCAAAGGCGTAGCAGCAGACTGGTATTGGGATTTCATTCATCGTCATGGAAACGTAGAGTGGACTCTTCTTAAATCCGAATTAATCAAAAGGTTTTCTGATAGACGGACCGATCTGGAAATTCGACGGGGAATTGAGTCCAAGAAACAAAGGCCTCAAGAAAAATTTATCGATTTTTATAATAACATCTTATCGATGTCGCTGCAATTGGAGACTCGCATGCCGGATTCCGAATTGATTTTCATCCTCACACAAAACATGCGCCCGGGTTTACAAGACCGGCTGGCTGTCGCGCAGTTCAAGACTTTAGATGAATTGGTTCGGCAATGTGTCGCATACGAAGACGCTTGGACTAGGAACCGCATTGTGCCAGAGATGTATTGTGAGTCACGAAGACATGTCAGCGAAATCAAAGCGTTCCAAGCTCCACAATTACTTTATGATCGAGATAATACAAATACCAATGATGCACAATTAATTGCAAGACCGATGTATTTCAGCTCAAATACCCCTAATGTCACGCAAAATCCAGCAGGTTATCAAAATCATTTGCCAAATGTCATGCCTTCAGCACAACCCTCTCATTATCATCCTGGAAATATCTATTATGATTCCCATAACAGTATTGAGAATTCTTCTCAGAATCCAAGTGTTGCTAGCGCCATACCACAACAACTAGCGCTTAACGCAATTACATCCAATCAACACACACAAGCAATGAAAGCGTTACCTTCAGCAAGGGAATCTCAAGTGGTTAAGCATTGCTGGAATTGTCGACAAACGGGGCATTTTTTTAAGAACTGTGAATATCTGATTTTACACATCTTTTGTTTTGGTTGTGGCACACCCGAAGTCATTAAGACCCACTGTCCAAATTGTAAAATCATTTGGGGAAACTTGAAGGAGGGGGCGAACGTTCCAAGGATGATTCCCCCCGGTACACAAATGGGTCAAAACAAACAACAGGAGAGCTACGGGTATCGTTCCATCCTGAAGCGTCCTTAAGCGAAAAATACACTATTTCAAAATTTCGCCATTCTGAAATCAAATTTCCACAGTATAAATCCAATCGTCATTTCCGATCTATTCACTATTTTCGCTTACGCAAATCATTTAAATCCCAAATTATTGAATCACTAATTGCTGATAAAACAGATGGACGCCCTTACGCCGAAGTCGAGTTACTTGGTAGAAAGTTACGAGGTTTGTTGGATAGCGGTGCCAATGTGTCAATACTTGGGAAAAATTGTGAGGATATCCTCAAAGATCCTACCGTTCATTTCCGTCATCTCCCTTCGACAATTAAGACCGCAAACGGCGCTGTTGAACAAATAATTGGTCATGTAAGAATTCCGATAACGTTTGCTGGTCAGACAAACTATATAACTCTACATTTAGCTCCCAACTTAAGTCAAGTATTATATCTCGGTATCGATTTCTGGCGAATATTCAATTTAAAAATTTTTTGCGATTCTGATTTTTCTAACGTCCTTTCTCCTACCAACATTTTTTCTTCTTCTTCACATGATACGGCAGAAGTAACCACCACTGACAGCGAACCCCACTTACATCAGTTAACATCGGAGCAGCAGAAACAGTTGGAGACAGTTAAGCAACAATTCCCGTCTTCCGCTCTGCTTGGTTTGGGTCGAACACATTTAGTTAAACACATCATTGATGTAGGCGAAGCCAGACCCATCAAGCAGAGATATTATGCTGTGTCTCCGGCTGTGGAAGCTGAAATGAGTAAGGAACTTGATCGTATGCTTTCATTAGGGGTTGTGGAGGAGAGTACCAGCTCGTGGAGTTCCCCGATTGCCATAGTCCGCAAGGCGGATGGCAGAGTCCGATTGTGTCTTGACGCCAGAAAAGTGAACGCGGTGACGGTGAAGGATGCTTATCCTTTACCTCTCATTGATGGTTTGCTAGGGCGTCTTAATAAGACAAGGTTTATCTCTAGCCTTGACTTAAAAGATGCCTTTTGGCAAATACCATTGGATGAGGGGTCAAGGGATAAGACAGCCTTCACTGTCCCAGACCGCCCTTTATACCAGTTCACCGTCATGCCTTTCGGCCTCTGCAACGCGCCGCAGACTATGTGCAGACTCATGCATCGAGTCATACCACATGAGCTGCATAATCAGGTCTTCGTTTACCTCGACGATCTGCTGATAGCCGCTGAGACTTTCGACGAGCACATTAAAATATTGGGTAGCGTAGCCAAATTGTTGAAAGAAGCTGGGTTAACCATTAACGTGGAGAAGAGCAAATTTCTCCTCAAAGAAATCCGCTACCTGGGATATATTGTCGGTGATGGTGTGCTTAAGCTAGATCCTGCTAAAATTTCTGCTATTACTTCCTATCCTATTCCCAAAACAATTCGACAACTCAGAAGGTTTTTGGGCATGTCCGGATGGTACAGACGATTTATTCATCGTTATGCAGATCTGACCACACCACTAACCAACTTATTAAAAAAGAACCGTAAATTCGAATGGAACGATATGGCGCAGAGTTCTTTTGAGAAATTGAAACTATCCCTTTCAACTGCTCCTGTCCTTTGTAACCCTGATTGGAGTAAGCCATTTTTTATCCAATGTGACGCTTCTACGACTGGTGTGGGAGCCGTTCTATTTCAGAAATCTTCCAGCGGCGATGAACGCCCAATTGCTTTTGTTTCTCAAAAACTTAATGCAGCGCAGCGGAACTACAGCGTTACCGAACTCGAATGTTACGCCGCTGTATTAAGTGTTGAGAAATTTAGGCAATATGTAGAAGGCTTCTCGTTTACCATCATCACAGATCACGCAAGTCTGAAGTGGTTGATAGGACAACGAGAGCTTTCTGGGCGTCTCGCTCGCTGGAGCCTTAAACTCCAAGGGTTCAATTTCACAATCGAATACCGCAAGGGTAAAGAAAATATAGTTCCAGACGCGCTTTCACGTCAGGCGGAAGCATTTACCCTGCATGAATGTAATGACGACGATCCTTTGCATCTAGATCCCGATTCAATCTTCTTTCAAGATTCGGATTACCTTACCAAAATTTCCTTAATCCAAGAGAAGCCACACATAAGTTCCAATCTCCAAATTAAGGATGGTAAGATATTTATTCTTCCCAATCTAGAGTTGGATCTGTCCACTGACATTCCTGCGTGGAAGATATATGTTCCAAAACCTCTCATTCCCATCCTGTTAGAAAGAGCACATTCACCTCCTAATGCCTCTCATTTAGGCGTACGTAAGTCCTTGGAAGTATTACGGAGACACTATTATTGGCCAAAAATGGCTGCGGATGTTCATAACTTTGTGACAAATTGTGAAATTTGCAAAACTAGCAAGGCGACAAACGTTGTAATCCGTCCTCCAATGGGTAATTATACGGAAATATCAAGGAATTTTCAGCGCCTCTACGTTGACTTCATGGGCCCGTTTCCGCGATCTAAATCTGGGAATCTTTATCTATTTGTCGTATTAGACCATTTTAGTAGATTCGTGCTGCTCGAACCAATGAGAGATGCAACCAGTGCTAATGTCGTAAAATTTTTGGAGAATCGTGTCTTCAATGTGTATTCTGTCCCTGAACATATCCTAAGCGATAATGGTAAGCAGTTTACGTCGAAGTTATTTCGTGACTTCTTACACAGACATAAGGTAAAGCAAATTCTAACCCCGAAATACTCACCGCAGGCAAATGCCTCTGAACGAGTAAATAGAAGCATTTTATCGGCCGTTCGCTCATACATACAAGAGGACCATACTACTTGGGATATGCATATACATGCAATTGCTTGTGCTTTGAGAAATGTAACCCATGAAAGCACGAACCGAGCACCGTTTTTCTTAGTATTTGGCCAGCACTATATACCCAACGGATTTCATTATGACTTGCTTCGACAATTAAATAGTCTAGAGGACAATGAAGTGCAATTATCCAATGCGGATAGATTAACCCTTTCGCAGAAAACCGTACTTGAAAATCTACGTAAAGCCCATACTCAGCACTCAAACCGATACAACCTCCGAAGTCGTCATCGTCAATTCTGTGTTGGACAACAAGTATTTGTCCGAAACTTTTGTCAAAGTGATGCAGCCCAAAAGTTTTCGGCAAAGCTCGCACCGAAATTCAGGAAAGCCTTCATTAAGGAACCTGTGGGTAACGTCGCTTTTAAGCTAGTTGATGAAAGTGGTAAACTGATCGGAACATACCATATGAAAGATCTAAAAACGTAAAACCTTGGCATATTTTAAAAACTCACAGCCCTTCACAATTATGCTAATGCCCGGCTTTGAGACATCTCTCATGGGATGTGGGACGTCCCCACGATTTGTGGCGATAGCCACATTAAAACCACCACAATTTTCATAACCACCAAAGTGGTACAACGCTCCCTTTTCAATGTACCTGCTATGGGTTTTAATTACTGATAATTGGTAATTGGAATAGATGTATTGGTAAACGGTCCGGGCAAATAAAAAATTGGAAGAAAAAAATTGTAGAAAAAATGATAATAGGTAGTCGTTGAATGACCAGAGATTTGAAAAGGTCAAACAAAAATAATTTAAAAATTGGAATATTGTAAAATTGAGTGATCATAAAAGGAAAAAAAAAAAGAGAAATCAAGTGAAAATTTTTTTTTTCACTTGCTTTGTATAATTAAAATTAGTTAATTAAGTTTTAATATTGTAGAATTAGTTAATTAAATATAGTAGAACGCAAATAAGCAATGATTACACATATTCATATTCGGTAATTATTTTATGAACTAATAAGTGATAAAAATTAATTTAAGCTATCCATATGGGTATGACAAAAGTTAAGATTAGTGTTACGTAAAAATGCCGTTTTGTCCTTGTAAAAGATGAAAAACAATGGGGCCGTTAAAAATTTGTTTGAGTGATGTCGAATGAAATCATTCGATTTAAACAAATTTAATTAGTGATAAAATTTTGGTATTTAAATATATAATAACCAAACCAATTGATACTAACTATAATACAACAGTTAATTAGTTAAGTTATAAAAATAAAATAAGAAAGAAAAACAATTAAAATAAATCTAAGTTAAGAGAAATAGTGATAAGATTAAACGGCACTACAATACATACAATAAGTGAAATGGCCGGTAAAAGTTTGTTAGAGTGACGTCGAATGAAATTATTCGATTTAGAATAAATTAGTGTATCTATAAAATTAAATAGACGCAATCAATACCGCAAATAACTGTTCGCCTATCATTCACTCGCAGTAAGTTACCAAGCGGAATACCATAACACAAAACAACAACAAAATAAATAAGTAACATTTACACAACCAACAATCAACAAATCATCAATTCATCACAAACCAATACTGTCCAAGTTAAGATAATTATATTATTATTATATTACTCTTATTTATATATTACATTTTTTTTTCATTCTTAAGTTAATTATTAGTTTTTTATTATTAATTAATATTAATTGGGTGCAGGGTAGTTAAGCTTATTTTTATCAATATTTCGTAAAAGTGCACTTAGTTCGATTAGGTTTACTTAATTTTGTTTGTTGCTACTTTAGTTGTTTAGGTTATTATTAATGTATTTTTTTTATGATCTATCAAATTGTACTAAAGTTTTGCTTCCATACTTCGGATATTAGATATTAAAGGTAATTTTTTCTTTCAATCTAAGTTCTTTGGGACCTTTTTCTTTTAATTTTTAATTATTATTATTATTTTCTTTTGTTGTTAAGTCGTGTAAAACCATGGAATAAAATAGCCGGAAGAAGGATGATCTAAGATGTGGTAGGTATAGCTGAGGTAGGTTAAAGTACAAGTGCTTCAAATTTTGTTTTGGATCCTAATTTCCTTTTTTATGCAGTCTAATACAGATGTAAGCAACTTCGGAAAAGCCCACCCCATTTTCCTGAGTCTTAGCCGGGATAAACTGACCGCCCGAAGCTCTGCCTGCATAAATTTCTGTGGACTTGCTAACTTTAGTTAGTAACGTTACAAATGTGTGCACAATGTTAAACAAAACTTATGTGCACCGCAGGTGCGGACAGGAATGCTACACATCAGAATATTATATTGACAACAAATAGAAAACAAAAAATATTGAGAGGAAAACAAACAAGAAAATTGCCAAGTGTCCCAACAAGCAGATATTAATTCGAAAATCGATATCGAATATCACCGATTTTAGCTTCGTTTGAAATTACGACACAAAAAAGTCACGGTTCAAAAGTTAAAAATTAAAAACAGTAACCTCAGCTAAATCAGTGGATTTTCGAAAACTGTGGATTAATCCGCCGATTTGTCCTTGTTTAAAAATACGGGGCTAAGTGCATCAAGGCTCTTATTTTAAACCAAATATCGTCTATTTCTATATCGATTTTCGAATTAATAACTGCTTGTTGGAACATTTGTCAATCTTTTTGTTTGGTTTTTACTCTCAATATTTTTTGTTTTAATCTTTTTAATCAACATCGTGATTTGTGGCATTCCTGTTCTAGAAAGAATTGCGATCGGGGCACGTAATATACGATATAATAAGCGATAATATGCTTCCAAAATTTCCAAATCTTCTTGGAGAGTATTGACCAAATAACGAACCCCTGATTCAGAAAATCGAAATCGGCGCCGAAACTCTTCCTTATTGTAAAACTCCACGTCTACCTTATGATGAGATATGTTTGAATCGTATCGATAATATTATCTCATAATCTGATTCACCATACGAGCGCACAATTTTAGTTCTGGTTTGATTCAGTGGATTAAAAATACCGGAATAAATTCGCCGATTTATCTCTATCCTCGTTTAAAAATACGGGCATAAGTGTTTGCCCATAGTTCTAGAAAATACACAATCAATAAATTGCATAAAATGATTAAACAAAAAATACCGGCTTAAACAAAGTAGAAAATATGTAAAATAATATTTTAGAAGCTCGCTCGGAGGCACAATTTAAAACCCAATTTTTCCAAAATAAAAATTGCAAATATTGTTTTAGCATACCAAAAGGTCAATATAGCCCCTATATAGCACGATTCTAAACAAATTGTATATAGAACAATTTGCCAATATATAATTGCAAAACAATATCTTTTCTTATTTTTCGGTTTGACAAATTGTATGTTACACGCATAAGCAACACGCATAATCTTCAAAATTAAACATTTCATTTGCGGAAACGCATGAACTAGTAGTGAAATGGAAATTTTTCGGGTTGAATTACGGTGCGGATTAACAGTATCTAAACAAATTAATTTAATATTTTATGATTTGGTTAGAATTTAATAAAATCGAACATACCATTGTAGGTCCCGTATTCCTTTCCACGGCCTCTAAATGAACTCAAATTACAATGAAGGTCTCTTGGTCAAGGTCATAAATTAAAAAATAAAACATGACCATAAAAATACTCTTTAGATCTGATTTGTGGAATACGCTAAGAAATACTTATCAAAATTTGAAGATATCATTCATAGCTCAGATTCGATGAATTTCGTCACAATCGGAGGTTTAACTTTCGCTTGCTTGACAAAACTTGAAAAGTTTTATTTTTATTTTTTTTAATTTTTTTTATCTATGCAATCTGTTCTGGCGCTCAAGGCACCCCCAACTCTTTCGCAGTTTACTTTTACCGTCCTACTTTGCGCAGTAGTACCCAAATCGAGGACGTACGCCTTGCATTGCTTCATGCCAACCTCTACAATGCTGACATGAAAGGTGGGCCGGCCCATGGATTCTGCACTCTCAACAGGGGGATCGTAATCAGTTGATGAAAAATCCCTTTGGCATCTCGCTCCTATAGGGATTCGAATGCGGTACATGCCGATCCAAACGCCGCAGCTTTAACCACTGCGCCGTTTGGTCGGTAAGTTGAAAAGTTGGATTTAATTTATTGTTCAGGATGCCTCTTTCGTCTTTTATGAGATTGCGATTTGAACGTTGTAACGGGAGAATTAAATATTTATTTGAACGAGTGAAATTACAGTTCATGTAAAGGAGAAATATAATGAGCTTGCATTGATTTTGAATTATGAAACAAATCGCAATTTTATAAGAGACAGGAAATATTATTTAAGGACGTGGCCGAAGTTTGTGATATCTTTTTTTTTGTAATAATTTTGACGTGAGTGAAATAATTTTCTCTTTCATATTTTGTAATAAGTTCGTTCAAAATTTTATAATAATTTATTTGTACTATCTTTTTAGAAATAAATTAACGTGATACGGCTTAGTTATTGTTATTTTGCACTTTTGTTTATGAATATTATTACAGAAGTGTCAAATTTAAAATAGGTAGTGGCTGTAATAATTTGGTTGCATACAAAATAATGTCATAATTATTACAACTGGAATAATTATCACAGCCTTCGGACACGTCCTAAGTAGAGATTCGCCCTTTTGTTGTGATTTATAAAATCGGGCATGAGAGAGACAAATTTAGTAGTTATAGTTTTGTAGTCTCTGGTGTAATTATCTTTACTTCATCTCTACGCCTATCTTAAGTCGTTTTATCCATTTTTGCTCTAAAGGGAGGAGAAGGGAGGAGAAGAGGACGGCATATTTTTTTAAACGGTGTGTACTGCACGGTGCAGAAACAATGTTTGAATTGTTTATGTTAGTAGAATACGATGACTTACAGTTTGGATGAATTAACCTGATTTCAACCTAACTTAAATCCACACTTTATCGATATGATCTACTCAAGCTTTGTTTGTATTGTAATTATAGCGAATATTTATTTGTAACATGAAAGTACGTTTTCCAAGGATAGGCGTTCCATTAGAATTGAACTGGATTTTCGAAAGTGTGCAAGTGTCAAAAATTATCGGAATCAAAAAATATGTTTAAGATTTTGTGGTTTTGTACAAATTAAGGCCAATTGCATTCTTTAATAGTTCTTGAAATAAAATTCTAGCATATGGATTTTGTCAATTTTTTTCTTTTTCATCTTCTTAATCCGAAATAAAATTGAAATTTAGAGTGGATTTTTTGAGTATAATTTAATTAAAAATCGAATTTAAGGTTGAGCTGGATATGCTTAAATTATTAATGCAATTTAGAATTCGGATTATTAAAGCAAAATTATAAAAGTAATTTTTTTGGGAATTGGGAAAAACTTGTTACAAATTTGAATGAATTTATTTGCAATTGAGTAATATTTATTTATTTGATTGACTGATATTGGGATATACATAAATGTAAGCCAATTTAAGTTTATTTATTAATGGAAAGAGAGTATTCAATATACATATAATATTAAACAAATTGAAACGTTTTTAGAGACGATATGTAATATGTAGTATAGGATATAAATAAGTTATAAGGATACAGCACTAAACCACCTGTGACTCATTCGATGTGTCACATTTTTATCTACTCAGTATTCATATTATTTCCATCTAATATGTATTTTATCTCCATGTTAGATATGTACTTATTTAAATTTTGTTTCAATTTAAAATTTAAATTCGACATTTGTGTTTGCGATAAATCGCTGTTTTATAAAATTGTACCTAATCACATTTTAATTAGCGCACGCTAAACTCGCGCTGTAATTAGCCTTATTTATATGAATACAAAAGTTACTTTGTTGCAGATCTTTTCAGTCGAGTAACGATGCAAACAAAAAACAACAAATCACCAATCAGTGACATCTTCGTTTTATACATTTCGCTTATGGTGGTGGGTAACCAACATTTATGGGGTATTCATGTTAAGAAATTTATGTTGCTTTATGTTGTACCGTGTTTTTATTTTATTTTTTATTTATTTATCTTTCTTTAAAGATGATATGAAGATGATTTTGCATTATTTAGTTTAATTTAAAAAAATAAAAACACAAGCATAAAAATGATGACTGAAATTGATGAATAATTTAAATGTGATAAGAAACTTTTTATGTATTTTACCCCTTTTGGATGGGATTTTCTTGTATTGTCACCAAAAACTTAATAAAAAATAAAAAAATTAAATGACGGTTTAGTGATAGATAATAATATGGGCGATGGGAAATTTTGAAGTGGTTAATGACCTTTTGCACTACATATGTTATCTGTTATGGGTGATATTTGAGAAAATATTTCCACTTCATAAATCATCTTTACTATTACACATGGTGTATTTGTACGGTTGAGATGAGATCACGTACTCGTAAAATATGTTGCATTGTAACGATACGAAATATAATTGAATTTTGTGAGACTGTTTTGTCGAAAGGGTTCTTTATTATTGTTATTAATAAATCATGTGTTTTGAGAGTGAATCAAATTTCCCTCATGTCCCGTTTAGCATATATCTATACGAGATATAAGCAAGTGAATAAGAAATTCATCTACATTATTTAAAAAAAGAAAATATTTGTTCATACTAGTACATGAACTCTTATGTGTGCTGAAGTGACTTTTACGATTTGTCCTAGTTTCCATACTAAAGTCATATAACGTATTCTTTGTGCGCACGCTATATAATGCCCTATTAATGAGATAATATTTATTTGTGCCAATTATACGAGAGCAACACCACATCAGGTTTTCATTTAATAAATTCACCATATAAATATCAAAAATATTTTTATGCTTTGCTAAAAAAGAAAAACATAAAAAAAACAACAATCCACAAATGTAACACAAAATATGTGATAAACTACATGATAAACAATATTAAAGTATCATCATAGCATCGCATCCCTTGTACCGAAACAACAACAAATCCGTACAACACATAGAAAACACACAGTCAATAGGAAATTTATAAATGGCTTGTACGTGACTTGGCTTAAAATATTTCTCTGTTAAAGAATGAAAATTAAGAGAAATAGTTTCGTTTACAAAATATAATTCCAAAAAGATGTCATTTTTTGTTGTTGTTGCTGCTGTATATTGTTTTCTTATCAAATCAAAAGATTTGCTATGTTTATACATAAATAAAATCATCAGATAAACATTTTGTTGTAAAATGATATGTTTTTGGCTGCTTTAATTTTTTTATAAGTTAATCGGAAGATTTGTATCAATAAAGTATTAAATTTTTTTTTTTTTTTTTTGGGTTAAATTAATTAATTTAACGGTTTTTATAAGCCGAGTGGGAGCAAGTGGATGAACTTTCTTGACGTCAAACTAATTTTTATTTAGTCTGTGGTTTTTAGGATAATTGGAATGTCTGTCTGAGATATAATGCGAAATGTAAATAGAATAATATATCAGCGATTCTATGCGAAAGCGATCAAGGTTTGTCCTGAACGAAAATGTTGTAGCGCCGAAAATGTTCTCTACATGAAATAACTCGTTTTTTGAATTTTTTGAATTTTTCTTAAAAACTCAAAATTTCAAAGTGCTCGTTCTCTAAAACTACTTAACCGATTTTAATGATTGACGGCTCATTTGAAAGAGAATAAACTCTTTATTTATATAATAGTACATTTTTATTTTTATTAAATTTTTGTTGAAGAAAAAGTGTTTGTTTCCGAAAAATGCCATGTTTGGTGACCTTTGACACAAGGGGTCACCATTTTTATTTTTTTTCCTGAAACCTTATTTACCTTAAAATCAAACAGCAAAATAAGAAAATGGATTAGATTTAGCATGTACAATATGATTCTTTGAATATATTTGGATCTGAATATTTTAAACAAAAAAACCAAATAAATTCACCCAAATTTTTCCGAGGACAATTTTATTGTTAATATAGTTTTTTCTTACATCCTTCCATTGCCAGATCCAGGTACTCTTCTTTATATTTTTTATCTACTAACTCGTCTAAAGGTTTGATTGCCTTAAACATAGGAAGGGAGAGCAGCTATGTAAATGTGGGTTCCAAAACTGAAACAAGAAATCATGCTACATTTGAAAAATATATTTCATCCGTCACCTTGAGCATGAACTAAAATTTTAAAACATGGAAATATTAAATATTCGAGATTCATCGAAACCTCGAACTCAACGTATAATGGATTCGGCTAAATACAAAAGACATTCGCTTACCTAAAGGGCAGACAATTAGGATTTATTGCTATTTTGTGTTTTATAATGTTCAATCAAGATAATGAAGGACCCTCTGGTGTACAAAATAATAATTTGGATCGAGTATATTCAACCGTTTTTACAACAATAATACATTTATGCTGACATTTCTTCATTCAACGATACATTAAAATTAATTAATCGTTCTTCTATCGCGCATAAGAACAGCGGCAGATTAACCCCTAGGTAAACTAGGCGCACGTGCATAGGGCCCGTAAATTTCAGGAGCCCGTAATTTTGGTGCTCCGTTAGTGGGATAGTCTTTAGTTGGTAATCGTGACTTTAGTACACAGCAATTAAGTTTTCATTTGAAATGCCATATTTAACTAAAAACTTACCTATGACTATTTTCGGGTGAATTTCAAGAATACGGCCCTTGGAATGATTTTCCAGATTTTTTCATATGATGTAACAGCTCGTCTAAATTCATGGAACTTTTCTTTTTTCTTGCTTGCACTGCGAGACGCAGTATGTTTAGGATCGTTATCCTGTTGGAAAATAAATGAAACCGTTATGTTTTTGAAGAAATTAGGATTCGTGACATGTTCGAAGATAGCTTTGTACCTGTGTTGGTCCATTCCTAATGGTATCCTAATTCTAAATATTGGCTAATGCCGCGCCAGGACAATGCTTCCAAGCCATAATGTTCCCACGTCCGTGCTTGATGCACTTAATAGTTTTTCAGGGATCCAATTCTTTATTTTTTGGGCGCCTCAAGTATTCACCTTGCCTTCCAACTCAAACAAACTAAACTTCGTTTCGTATTCGTTCTTATCATTCGTTTAAATTTTGTTTGGAAATAATTCGTCTTTATCGTGTAATGCACCCACCCAACTTGGATTCAAACACCCGACGTCTAATAGACCTGTCCTGTTTCCTGGCAGTAAAAAAATGGTTACTCTTAATCCTACCTTATCTTTTTGTTGTTTTTGAGGATCGTTCTTTTTTTAATAAATCCCGTATAAAAGTAGGTGATATTAGAAATATCACCTACGAAGAAGAAAGTACGAAAGCTCAGAATTAATCACAATTGGTAACCTGCCGTGAACGGCTAAAGCGCATTGTCATCGGCATACATGAGGATTTGAGAATGATGTAGACAATCAATTACATCATTGATGAATAAAACAAATAGCAAAGGGGCCAAGTGGCTACCCTGAAGAATTCCTAAACTGACATGAATGGTTCGGAAAGCATTATCACCAAGTTTTACAAATTGTAATTCAGCGAAACATGTTTCCTTATTAGTAAATTATGATCAATTTTATCTAAGGGCTTACTAACAACGGTATTAACAACCTCAACGTTATTACCTTTTGACAGATCACAAGAAACGTAGTTAGTTAATAGTAACAGATTCATAACAGTGGATATACCTGAAATGAATCCATGCTGTTTTGATGAAATGATTTGGTTGCAATGAAAAATGGACATAACACATATTCCCCTAAAATTTGCAATGTCGCAACGGACACCAGATTTAAATATGGGTTTAATAGCTGAAGATTTCCACAAACTGGCAAAGTAACCATCAGCGAGCCTTTGATTGAATAGATCAGTGATGGGTTGCGCAATTACAGTAGTATTCATCTTTAGAACCAGAGGCGGTACAAAATTTAGGGCAGCGCTTTGGTTAATATTGAGTTCTAACAATTCGGATAGTACATCATCGAATTCCGAACGAAACATTGAGGGTTAGGTAAGTACGTTTTTACTGTATAAATACTGTCAAAAAATTAGCGACAAAATTATAGGCATCTAGCCGATCATCACATACTCTCTACTGCAGAAACTTTGTGGAAGGGTATCCGGTAGAATTTCTATTATTATTAACAAATTTCCAAAATCGATCGGGCTTAGACCTAATATTATACTCAATTTCGAGAATATAATTATTGTATAAGAACCGATTTGAAGAAACATGTAGTTTTTGCGCAATACGTCGAATGCGGCATAAAACCACGGTTCCTTTTTAATACCAGAAAATGAAACTTTCCGAATAAATTTATTGATCCCTTGACAAATAATATTATAAAATTCGTTTAACATAGCGTCCAAATTATTAATCGAAATCCATGAAGCCCAATCGTATCCTTCAAGATAACTATTAAATGAACTGTAGTCACCCTTTTTAAAACTGTAATTAAATGATTCTGCCTTACCGTTCACAAATTGACAAAATTCAAAAATAACTAAAATATTTAATGGAGAATGAAGAATACTCGACGACCCCGCCAGGTCATCCCTAAAGGTAGAAAAGCTAAATCAAAAACGTTACCGAAATTACTTTTTTCGGTTACACATTGCTTTATTAAACCAAGTGAAAGAATGTCAGATAAAAAGCTTTCCATGTCAGCATTCAAGTTTATAGGTGTCAACGTTTGGTAAAATAAAGTCACCCAATATCATAAGGCGATCCTTCGGATGAAGGTTAGGGATTACATGTGAATTGATGGTGTTAAAAATTGATGAGTATACTCTGGGATTGGAGTTATAAGAATGCGATGAACATAATAGGACGTCGGAATATATTACTCTGTTTTGAAATGCCTTCGTTAACCACGTCTTAACGATATAGATGATGTCGTAGTTTTCTTCCACAATTGACAAATATAGAAATTTCGATTTCTGATCCGATGCCGTTTTTTGGCTTGCGCATATAATTAAAGAACGGGCTCATAATCATGAACAGCAACTTACAATTCACATCGTATTTTGAGGTGTTTCCGGCTTTAGAGCAAACACAATCTCTTATTACCTCAGGTAACCCCCGGAAGGGTGTATCCGACCGACTTATAAATAACTTTTTCCCACCAAAGTAGCTGCTTTAATGGTGTCAACTAACTGCCCCGTACCAATAGTACTCTTAGATGGTATTGAAGAGTTTCGATCGGTGTAAACTATTTGTGCTTGTAATGCCTGAGGAGTGTTAATAGGGGCGTCGCAAATTTCAATCACATTCTTTTGTTGAGATTGTTCAACAGCATAAATCCTGGAAGCGCTATTAAATTTTCAATCCGTTCGATTGCACATTGTAAAACATTAAAACGGACGTTAACACTTTCATTAAATTCAAAATTTAGCGCTTTTATATCAATTTTTTCGAAAAATACAACACAGCGACGGTTCATTTTAGGTTTTAATTCACAGATACTACACTTTCACATTAGCTTCGACTGTTTTAAATATTCATCATGCAAACATCACACTTCTCTTTAGAAGCAAAATTTTTGTCTATTTTGCTGTTGCAAACGGAGCACGATTTAATTACTGGTTTTACACAATCTCGGGATTTCCCGAATTTTCCCGGTCTCTTTAGGTAAAATGTATAATATAATTCTGTTAGCTTTTAAAGTATACCTTTTAAGAAACACAAAATGTCGACATCGCATGGTCAGATGGCAACAATATTTTTTCGTGGCGATTGCCAAAAACAGGCAGAACACTTTCGGATTCAGTTGAAGTTGACTGAATCGTTTGATAATATTCCACTCATTATAAATTTCTATCTCCTTTGAAGTTGATATTGATTGATCAAGTTTTACTTTTAAGTCTTTGGTTAGTGATTGCCTTTGTGAGAGAATTTATAGAATGGTTAGTTGCGACTGGAAAAAATATTCGATTTAATTTAACTGTATCTTCACTGTTATTGAAATATTTATTAATAAAACATTCTTTATTGGTTCAGGCCAACCAAAGCGTCAGCTTTCGAACCATACTCGGGTTCATCTTCAGAAAAGCAAAGAGAATCCCTCAAAAATTGCTTTCTTCATTCACAAATCAAAAAATAAATCAATCACAAAAATTTTCTATAACCGACTTTCCATACCAAATCTCACGTAAAAAAGTTTATATTCTCGTATTTGGAGAAAAATTCGATATTTGAGGCAAAAACAATTTGAATGAAAAAATCATATGAGTTGAAAGCCCAAGCACAATCTTCAACACCATTGATTGAACCTTTACCCGATCCAGTCTGTAGCCAAAATTGATCCCCCTCCAAAATTATCTTGTTTATCGAGAATTTTCATGCTATCTAGATCAACTTCGTGGCCTGCATCGTTCAAACGTCGTGCAATACTCCAAATTTGATTGTTTCTTTAATGAAGTCTAAACAACTATTTGTTTTCCAAAAAGTTTCACATAACACACCTTTAAAGAAATAGTTAAATGTGGTTTAATAAGCCCAAAGTGTTGCAATTGCAATGCTACTAGTACATAAGTGGCCTCAATAAAAAATCAAAATTCAAACATTAGTGCATCTACACGACACCTCAAATACACAAACCACCAAACTAGTCCAAACGACTTTGGAAACGCTACAAATCAAATCGAGTACAAATTCAATCAGTGCTGAGGAAGATCACGCTTTTATCTGCAACCCATATGATTTGTTCTTTCAAACCGCTTTCATCTTAAACAATCCTTACCCCTATTCAAATGTGAAACGTCCTACTACAGATTTCTTTCGAAAAACTACCAAGCTGTCATAGCTGTTTCGAAAATTTGACGATGTCCTTGCAGCTGTTTGCCAGGTTTAAAATTACCCAAGTCTAAGAGAAATTTAATAATTGCCTCTGAAATAAGTAGTACAGCACTGCTTTTAATCAAAGCTTTAACTAATTTTTCCAAGGGTCTTAAAATTTGAAGCAATTATTTATTAGAAGTCCATTTTGACAAGTATTACTAGGGAATTTATATGGTATTCATTATCCAGCGATGGTTTTCAATTCTTTAAAAGTTCTGTTATTGTGCAAAAAAAGGTTTTCGCTATATCCCTGGATTTTAATCAAAATTCCCGTGAATCGGGATTATAAAAATTACCAATTTCGGTTCCCGGGAATTCCCGCGAAGGACCCACTAATTGCAACTTTGTACCAACGATGTTAACACAACAGGAGTCAAACAACGAATGATTCATTCAATTTCAATATTCTTCAGGGGATTATAGTAATTTTAATCCTTGTCAGCTTAAAATTAATAATTGTGAAATTATTTGAATTTCAAATTTTTAAAATTCGATTTGAAATTTCGAACTAGTAATCCACGCACAATGCAATAAAATCCTTGGCTAAATTAGTCTCATTTAAAATTGTTTTAAATGAAAATACAGCACTTAGGATAGCTCGAAAGATGACTCCTTTTAACCTGTTTGTCGCATTTCCTACTTTTAAGGAATATACGTATGTATAGCCCATCTATCCGTAGGCGTATTTAACAATTCTCAATATTCGAATAAAATAAACACATCCCTTTAACACTTGAGTATTATACTATGCATATGTAAATTCAATGGATTTAACTATTTAATTTCAACAATAATATATACAATCTACCTCCATGATTTATTACACCCCGTCGTTTTTAATAACCCTCATACAAACTATCTATGTATATTCTATTTAGATAAACATTTCGAAAGGAAATACAGTCTTTTTCGATTTAGTCAGGAATTGTTCGGGTGGGCGACCGAAATATTATGAATAACAAGTACGGTACACAGACTCTTATAAATAAATATTTGTTGTGATGAAGAGATCACAAAACTATACTCATATAACATTAAACTAAATTTAAGAAGAGATCTCTTGAGACAAAATTATTAACCAAATAAATTTTAATTAAGACACACACATTCTATGTACGATACATTTACTTAAGTAGGTATGTATACAGCAAAGCCAAGATAACATTTGTTAATGTTATGCTCCCACATTATCCTTATCTCGATTTAAAGATATCTCACTATATATAACATCCATACATACTCGAACTTATTTAATTTAAATATAATGTGCATCTTATGTATAAATATTATTTAAATTAAATAATACATTTAACAATAATAATAATAATAATACAATATACATAAATGAAAAATTATTTGTTGAACTTATACACATAATTTCTAAAAATAAATTTCGATTGCAACCTTTCGTTCCTATAAAATTTATGTGATTTTAATTGAATTAAAAATTATTTTATAACTATAAAACTAATGATAATCGTTTCCGGAAGACAATCACCTACATTTAATATTTCTTTCTTGTTTTTTTTTTTTTTTTTCTTAAACAACATTATTGTTTGGTTCTTCTTCATTTCGTTTCTGTATACATAACAACAAAATAAATAAACAAAAAACTTAAATAAAGATAACGTCTTCTCTTAACCGATTACCGCTTGATTAGAGTTTATGTGTGTGGTGATGTTTTCATTAAGTTGTTTGGCATGATTTGTTTAACTTTTATGACAGCATTTTAGTAATTAGATGATGATGTACCATACGTAATACTTCTTCTTACGATTATTATTTTGAAGAAGCAAGTAGAAAAATATTCATGAGTAAGGTAATGTACCAGAAATTCCCAAGGGTTAAACTTACTACTTTAAGTAATAACAATATTTACTTAAAATTTTCACAAGATATTATTACTATTCTGTGATAAATTCACATGTTTACAAAAGTAGGTTTCTGCAAAAAAAAAAAAAATTTAAGAATTTCGTTTAATTTTGCATTCAGTTACAAATCTGTTTTTTAGAAAATGTTTTTAAATCTTTTAAAGGTGTATATAAGAGTAAGTTCCATCCTTAGACACCTGAAAATACCCGATATTTTTCAGGCATACTATAAGCGGTTCCACTTCACTCCTCGTCACTACTATTTTGGTTACCACTCATAATGACTCAAGCAAGCCAACTAATATGATTGTCAAATATTATTATCCGTTGAGTTTGCCTCCAGCACACAAACGGATGTAATATGTCTGATTGAGCCGCAGGATTTTGCTTAGTTGCCGATTAATAAACAAGAAAATAAAATTCGTTTTCAACAAAAGTGAATTAACAATAATTAATACAGCTATATACTCAAACGCGTCACTCATAAATCCGCCGCTCTTACTTCGTATTTTAAAATCCGATGGTTTTGGTAAAATCTTCCTAGAATGTAGAATGTAGAGAAATATTGAAAAGTTCACAAAGTTTCGTCTCCATTAATTTATGTCATCTCATCGAATTCGACACCTCAAACGTCCGTATCGATTGTGATCCAGGAAGTTATTATACTAAAACGCCGGCCGGAATGCAGAATAATTACATTGCAATACAAAGCAGTGGTTTTAGGCTTGTTTGAATCGTCTTAAGATGCTATTTTCTCTCGTGTTGGTAGTTCCACGTTTTCCATTCTGTAAACCAGTGGTACTTAACACTAAACGTACCACGACGGATCAAATGACCCTTTGTAATGATCACATTCATTTGTGATGTTTACATTTCAGATACTGATATCCAAGGGATTTGCTCGTCGTTGGGGGGTTCATTCTCTGGAAAAAAACTCAGGTTCTTCAACAGTGATTAACCTACCTGGATGATTAAAGATCACGCGGTTCACCATAACTGCATCACTATCCTATACGCGCCCTTTTAGCCAGCCATACCTGTTTATAGAGTTCTAATCAAAAACAAAAAAAAAACGTTGAGCGGAACTAAAACCGTTAGCCTTACACCGCTGATGGCGCGTCGCGGAGCAAAATATAATTAGAATTACCAGTCGGTATGAATATATTAACAAACAAAAAAATTTTATCAAAAATCAAAATTTGCCCTAGATGTTCGAAGAATCATCCAGGTTATACCAGAAGGGCCAAACAACAAGTAAATCAAATATAATAAACTAATAAGGAAAATTTAATAATAATATGGTAATACTTAACAAAATAAATTTTTGTTTCTTTTTATGCTGGTGGATGTTGAAGATCGCTGGTCGGTGATACAATTTTCCTTCACTGTAGCTGAGAATTATCCAATGTTTTCTTTATCTCGTTACTCCAATAATCGTACATATATCTGGCGATACTAACAGATACGCCCGTTGTTATGGTAAATTAATCTGAAGCATGCGGTAATTAAGAATGCACTATTCCCCCCGCAGCTTTGGATATGACGAACACCGCGGATATGAATAATCGCGCTCAACATGCACAATTATTTATCAATCTTTAATGATAATGCTATTTACCGTTTTTTTTTTTTTTCATTTATTTATCTTTTATTTTTATTTTAATTGGTTTTTTTTATTTTAAACAAAGTTATTGAAATTGCGGGTACGGTTATGCTCACAAAAATATATTACGGTATATTCAACACCCCGTATTAGCATATACAAAATCTCGGCATAAACGTGAGCCCAATATGATTAACTTTCACAATCATTTACACTAATTTATAATTTTAGGAATTTTGATAGTTTTGCTCACGCCCAGTATAGTTCACTGGTGTCTTTATTAATACAAAATCCTTAACAGATAAACAGAAAAATCTTTTTTATTTCTTTTTGATTTTTAATGAAATTATACACATTAATTATAATATTATTACACACAATCAACAATTTTCTCCATTCTTAACAGTTTAATTTTTATTTTATCTCTTTATAATTATATTTTGCTTCAAGGTTTTGGTCCGTAAACACGTCCAACCCAAGCGATATTTTCGACTCGAATCCCCTATCTAATTTTTTTCGTTTTTCTTTTTTTCGCTTTATTTTTTTTTTTCAATTTTTATTTTATAACGATCGATTGACAATCTCACCCAAAAAGGGGAAATGAATCGTTAGTCTACACATACCATCAATCACATCACTGATCAAACCGGGTGATTCGAAAGATTCCGACCTGCCCGTTTGTTACACCTTTTTGAACTTTTTGTTAAAAGCTCTTCGAAATAATATTATCACTCTGCCATTTGAATTTACTACTTTTATTAAAAAATATGTCAAATGTATTTTTCAATATTAACACCTATGTTGTTATTATTTTTAGATTTGGCTTATCTACCGCAACGGATCATTTGACCAGTAGAAGTTGTTAAACTATTAAAGTTCATTGAACTACACATTTTTGCTATTGTTTATATAAGTTTGAAGGAAAATATTTATAAGTTCGAAGAACCTATTTGTTGTTCGTTATATTCCAATTCTATAATAAGTGTATTTCTTTGACAAATTTACAACAACAATTGCATAGGATAAATCCCCGCAAGAATAACATTAACCCCAAAAAAATTGGGTTTAATTAAACATAATTCTAATTCTTGATTATGATACCTGCCACCAGAGTCAGATTACATATTAAATTTATATTTTATTTCGAAAGGTTGGCTTTTGTCAATTAAATCAAATTGGCTATTTTCTTGGACAAAAAATAAACCCAAAATAATTCGAATTCAATTTTGGTCAACAAAATACGCTTAATGTTTAAGCCTCTTGTTTCAAGAATAAAATTATACTTTATTGCGATCTTAGCTTGCTTGAATAAAACAACGTTCTATGTCTACTATATCACTAAAATTTTTGTTAGCGATATTTTTATCGATATGAGTAAAAGGAATAGTACACGAAAGGCTGAGATCGCAATAGAAAAAACATAAACGAAATAGTGTACAATTAAATTCTCGAAAGCAGAGACATAAACTCTGTCGAACATAGAAAAAGTGATGCTACAATATGTCACCCCAGATTTGGCATAACGGTTATATGTAAATCATTTGGGGAACAAGTTCGTTATAAACGTTTCAAATAACATTAGTGATAAAGCAGTTCGGTTGCTGCAAATAAATAATATCATTATAATATAAAATTCGCTATATCAACGGGTTCAAGTTGGGCACAACCAAGAGTACGTTATATCCAGGATTTGTTGCATTAGGTTGCATATTTTGTTTAAATATTACAAGTTTTATTAATATTTTGAGAGACAACAGTGTTTTTTTGTTATTCCACTGATAACTCTAATCCTAAAATGTCGAGAAACTCAAGATATTTGAAAATATTTGAATTGTTCGGAATTTAGTGAAGAGGAATTATCTGAAAGTAAAGTGGATACCATAGAACATCAAAATGATTCATGTGACACTACGAACGAACTCGAGTTCTCAGGTACAGATAGTGAAGACGAGAATTTTTTGAATAAATCTAAAGGACAAAAAAGGATGAGGTTATTATTGAGTTCAGAAAGTGAAAATGAAGTTGAAGATCGATCTGTCGAAGTTGTGGCTGATGGGACAATTTGGGAAGAATAGAAGAATGTTCAATGCCTTCACGAATTCCAATTCATAATAATTTTAGGGAAGTTGCAGGCCCGACAGGATATGCCAAAACAAATATTATGAAAGGGAAAGTGAGAATTGCATTTTCTTTACTTATTGACAATCATGTATTGAAACACATCAGAATATGCCCAGAAGCAGAGGGGCTTCGAGTGTTGACTGACTACTGCAAAATTGGATGGATTTATTGGTCTTCTATGATTCTGGCTGGCATCTGATGTTACTACCAAATAGGTTATAAACGGATTTCCAAATTTGAGATAGGATGAAAACAGAGGATCTTCAGCTCCACTCGGAGAATACGTAGTTCTCAAACTCACGGAACCATTTATAGGATGTGGAAGAAGCGTTACCTCAGATAATTATTTTACGATCGCATCACTAGCTGTAAAGTCACTGCAAAATAAAATCACTATTGTTGGAACTATCCGCGCAAATAAAAGAGATTTGCCAAAATTCGCCAAGCAGGTGAAACATAATATGCTTACTGTTTACAAAAATAAGCCTGGAAAAATGATGCTTTTACTAACCTCAAAGCATAAAACTATAAACATTGAAAAAAGTCATAAGCGCATACTTGAAACTATCAGATTCTACAATAGGACCAAATTCGGTGTCGATAGATGGCAAGAAAGTACTGCGTGAAATCAAATTCGCGACGATGGCCTTTGCAGTTTTTTTCAATTTATTTGATCTGGCGGGAATAAATTCATGGGTGTTGTACAGAGAAACAACAGGAGAAAATATTACAAGGCAACAAATTTTGTTCAAATTGGCTGCAGAACTTGCCGAAGAATATCAACATTTTTATCAAAATGATATCCAGGTAACTTCTGCTACTTCAAGTCTGAATTCAGGTGTGCGACAAAAGTGCCAAAGTTGTATTGCAAAGAAAACAAAACTACAAAGATCTGTTTTAAGTGCAAAAAGTATATCCGTGGAAAATGTATGTTACAATATCCCATAATTTTGCAAAAAGTGTGGTGGTCTGGAATAAGCTGTCTACATACATATTATATTATTTATTTCCAAATTTAAAATTTTTGTGTCTTTCAGTTTAATAAATAAAGAAGATGGAATTGTTATTTAGAAAAATGTTTTATTTATACACTAAATTTGATCTAAAAGGTATTTTGTTGGTATACATACCTCTTAAAATAGATAACTTTTAAGCACTATTTGACCTCTTGTGGTAGAAATAGGTATATCCGAAATGTTGGTACGTTTAATTAGATGGTAATATTTACATGGGAAATTGGAGAGAGTTACGAAGAGATTTGTGAAAAAAGTCCGTAACTTACGCCAAAAGCAAGAGTCCTTGAAAATACTAAAAACAACATAAAACAATTCATTTTTAACAAAAGTCATGGGGTCGGGAATTTATGTGAACCTAAAACCAATTGCAAACTAGTCTAAGGTCCCTGTCGTACTTACACTTATCTCCTATTAAACGTCTATATTTTAATAAGTTTATAAATTATATATACATATGTACATCAATACAGCACAAATAGAAAATAAATCTTACTCACTTATCAAAATGTTTCAAATATTTGCTAACTTTGGGCAACACTTATCATTTACACTACAAATAATAAATGTTTGATAATGTCAAAACAATGTAGGACTGTGTGTATATTTCTTCGATATCGCAGACCATCAATATTGATACAACAACATTTTTCAGCTAGGAATAAAAGTGGTTCTGAAAATTTGAGTTCTGCGGTTCACCTGGAATACAAAAATAAAACCAAGCGAGAATTCCAGAAGAAAAAAAATATTTTTTAATTCTAGGAGTACCAACCTGCCAGAGCCAAGCACTCTACATAATGTACATAAAGATTATTGAATATTCTGATGATTATTGATTATTCTGAAGAAACAAGCTGTCTTATTGCTAACATTATAAAACGAATTTTGAGTAGCTAATACTGTAAATACATGGTTGGTTCCTATAGGAAAAAATCAGGGTAATGAGTTAGCAGCAATTCAGTCGCTATGTACCCTGAAGAGATGACTAAAAAATGATTAATTTTTCGTAATCCTCGTCAGATCGAAACTGAATTGTAGATCTCTTAACAATTTCTCTTTTTTATAAAATATTAACCTATGTATATGGAAAATACGAGAATAACTTGAATGTTTGATGTAGCTCAGAATTTATATCAATAAGTAAAAAGTTACTCAAACAAACAGTTATTTCCTATGTAGTCTTAAGGATGTCCAACCAAAATTGAAGGCGGGCCGAAATGACATTTTTTTCCCAGCGGGCCAAAATTAAATAATTTTTTTATGGAAATTAGAATTTGTAATACATGGTACGTTTGTTCAATTGGTAGTTTTTATTTTTTTATTTTTACTACAATGGAAAGTTTGAATATTAAACCAAAATCGCCGGATTTTGGGCGTGATTTTTCTGTAGAAGAATGTCTTAAAATCAATTAAGTATGCGAACATAAAATTAGCAGCTTTAAAAATCCTTAATCCCTCCATTAATTCGCTCATTCATTTTATTTACTTAACCATTCACTGATTCATTAGATCGCCACGGTATAAAATCGTGCGAACAAAATTTATTTTTTCATAAATAAATAATTCAACAGTACATTATGTCATTAGGATTTAAAGTGATACTTACACTAGTGAATTTCATCACATCGTTACAAAAATAACCAAGCTCCATCAATTTCATCTGAAAATCATTTATTTAAGCATCCCATTTCCACCGTACCTGTCAAATTTAATGAAAATCCATCACCTGTCAAATTTAATGATAATAGATTTTTTGATTAAACGTACATTTGCCATGCAATTTGTTTTGTCATATGATATTTGCCAAATATGCAAATTTGCCAAAGATATTTTGATGAAACGTAACTTTGTCAAATGTCATCAAACGGCTCCCACTTTTAAGACATTTGAAAATATAAAGACAGTAGGTACACTTCTAGCGAATAATAGAAAATAAACTTATAAGTGTAAAGGATTTTCTTTGCCTTTCAATTTATAATTAAATAAATAAGAAAAAGGCAGCACCCTAAAATTCGTGGCGCCCTACGGCTGCAGCTGTATTAGTCAAAACTGTGGCAATAATCGTTTTATTTAACGGTCTTAGGCTAATACAAATATACCAAAAATATTCCTACAGTTATTCGTCGAGACCCAATTAATTTGGGATGATCTTCCCAACACTCAAAGTGAAGTTTCCGCTTCTGATAATATGGTAGAAGCTTCAAGCCTTCTAACGGAGGTGCTTAATGTTTTGTTGACTGGATTGTTACTAAAAACTCCAGAAGTTTGCAGTAGTTGGTGCGAATTACCTAATTTCTAAAAACACATTGTTAACTGATTTCAGATTTGACTTTAGTGGGTTGCATGAGGTACTTCACGGTTGTCTTCATTAACATTTGCCTCAATACCTGTTCTAAAATTTGTTCATTAGTAAGGTTTTAAATAACAATTTTTTATCTTATTTTGTTCAATTTGACATGAACGATTTCTGTTTGGAACAACTACTTTAAGGTGCAACTACACATTACACTCGATAAAGTTGAAATTTGGTACACAGCTGTATCTCGCATGGTGAATTTTAACTATGTATTAAAATTTTGATTTTTGCTTCAACTTCTTTAAGCCATTTCTCAACTTGAAAACTGTTATAAGTGCTAGGAACTTAAATTTTGTTATGTCCATATGAAGATGTTGTCAAGTGATAAAGGTCAGGTCCCAATATGGTCAAAGTCGGAAGTTAGGGGTTCCCGAAGCCTCAGGTCTGGAACTTTCTCAACTCGGAAACTGCAAGAGCTGGAAAGTTCATTTTACATATTCTTTCAATTTGAAGATTTTCAATTCTTCAACTTTTGTAATTTTCTCTCTTCTTTGCATAAATAAAAGGAGGTACTTAAGGGTTTTTCATTTATTATAAGGTCAAGCAAAAATGTAGTCCATATTTGTATTCATTCGCAGAATTATTAAGGGAAATCACTTGGTCGCGAAATAGGTGGGCCTGACCTCATCGTAAAATACGCCGTTTTGAAATATCCGGTTTTGAACCAAAGTCGTTTTGAAGGAGCCCGGTCGTATGTTGCTGTATCTGAAGACATAATTATCTGGTTTTCGTGTCTCACCCATCTATATTTAGGAATTTGGTTTTAACCTCTCTACATCACGATACCGGCTTTATCTAATCGTGGATGTTGGCCAGTGTTTTTTAATAATTCATCTTTACTTTTCTAATATTGTGGATAATTTGAACCCGTCGACTAGAATAGTTTCATAACTCTCACTAAATTCATTCTTTAAGTTGTACATCTGTCTTTTCAATAGTTCCTTTTGGGCTAACTGGTGTCAGAACGCGTTTGGTGAAAGATTTTGAAGAGGTTTTTTTTTTTTGAAGAGGTCTTTCTTTGTATACTTCTGATATAATCGATTCCAACGGATTAAGCTGACCTTCTTTTTCTAACCGTAAGTTTTTTAGCTCGAATTTACACTTTCTTCCTTTATCACTACTTCGAATGAGTACAGTGGGCCAGTTTGTAAGAAAGTTCACGATATCAAATAAACCTTATTATTTAACAGTTTTTCCCTGAAAGGTTCCGCTTCTCTCTTAATATGCCTATTTGCAAATGCAAAGAGGCACAGACAACCAAGGGAGAGGAAAGGAACAAGAAAGAAATTTTAAGAGGAGCTTATAAGGGGTTCGGAGTTTAGTTTGGTCTTCAAGAAACCTGCCAAAAGTAACTAAACAGTTTTTTTTGTTCAGAACCACTTTGTTTCGAAGATACTTGCGGGTGAAACAGCAAAAAAAGTTGTTCGTTCGTCTGTACGAATTGACCAAAATCCATCCAATTTGGTTCGAGCATGCAGTTGGGTCAAGTTTGAGTTTACGTTGAGTGAGGAGTTCAGGGTTGGGTTAGAATTTTGCTTGAGTTGAGTTTATGCACGAATCTATTTTTTGATTTAGGGATTACGTTGAGCGTTGAGTTTGGGATTGCTTTAAGTTAGGAATTCATTTGGAAGTTGGTTTAAGATTTGAGTGGGAAGTTAGATTAAGTTGTTTTGAGTTGAGGTCATGTGGTGAGCGGGGCATTCAGTTGTTGATCTATTTAGGGATTAAGTCGAAGGTTGAGTCGGATATTAGACTAAGTTGAGTTCATATGAGAATGAGTTCTGCATATTCGGACTATTTTTTAGTCTGTTGGATTGATGTTTAAATCTAGAGAGCCGCAGACTTGTTCTTATTCTAGTAATCTAGCTGTTCCCAATGCCAATTCGTTGACGGTTAACTAAATGCCGTAACAATGAAATTTATAGAAGTCTGTATACGTTAGGCAGGCTGATTTTATCAGGGAACATTTCACGAGGCATTTCAAACCTTGACAGCTACTGCTCGGCAAACAGTTTAGCAGTACTAAATTTTAGCGCTAAACACAGCGTTTTGTGTTAACATTTTTACAATATTCGAACATTTCAGCTGTGACGTAAAGGTCTTAACTATCGAGAAAATTTTTCACTGACCACTAACATTTATAAAACTAACTTCTTTGAATATTACCTTACCTATTATGTATTACATAGTACAGGTTTACATTGGCATCACCCTGTAGACAATTTTATTATTGATCCAATAATTACCTCATATACACATTTCTTAATGAGTAAATAAATTTTAATTACTAAACATATTTACAAATACTTCCTATAAGTAAATATTCAAAAATACCGAATAAATGGTTTATCGGTACAACGTCACTGTTCGTAAGACTGTCGCAATGAATATTTCGTCCAACCATTATCAAAAATCATGTCAACTAAAATTTATTTTAAATTTTTACAAATTTTGCCACATTCTTGGCACTACAACATTTTCACACAATAGTGGACCATTAACAACTTTATTTATACAAAGTTGTTATCTAATTTTCATTTTATCATTGATTGCATTCTCCCAGTTCGGATATCAATTAATTATTCAGAGTACGAAAAATACGTGAATATTTAGAAATAGCAGCGCCAATTTTAAGTCATTTAGTGATTGCAGTCGAAACAATTGTTAAACGTGATTATGATCGGAAAATTATAAAGAGAATTTTAAAAATTGAAAATTATAATTTTCCAAATTTTGTAAATTTTCAACGAAAATTTATAATTTTATGTATTTGGTTCAATGTGATGGGATGCGCAATTGAAACGTCCATTGTGTTTTTGCTCGATGATAATGAACGGAAATGGCGTTTAAATATATCTGTGCGGATTTTAACGTTTATAATTGGCCGAATGTTTCTGTTGCAGTATTTATTGTTCATTGTGTATGTAAAATATAAATTAAACGATTTAGTTCTCGGTTTAAACTGGATGACCTTGGAGCGTGCGCGTGCTGTTCGAAAAATGTATATAAATTTGTGGAAACTAGCGATTGAAATCAACTATCGATTTGGATTCTCGCTGATGTCACTCGTATTGAGTTTATTGTTTTGTGATGTGGTCGCCATTTATTGGATTTGTGTAAGGCTACGATTTAGAAGATTAACCGACTTTACTGGTAACTAACTAAAATCACGATAAAATTAATCGATAGTCTTCTGGTGTTTGGTGACCATACAAAAACGAGCATAAAATACATTTTCCAAAAATTTGTCAACATTTTTTTATCATTTCAGCATCATCATTAGCCGCAATACCTCCCACAATGACACTGCTCGTTCTTTACGTGTATGGACAGTCTTTTAACAATCAGGTGCTCTCGTTTAAGACAAAATTGCATTCAATTTATGAAATAAAATTAAAAGATCGGATTAAGAATGCACATAATTTGAAAATCTTGAAGACGATCAATTTAATTTCGTTGGGCATGCTTCAAATGGAACTTAACTTAAATATATGTGGATGCATCATTTTGGACTATAATCAATTTCGAGAGGTGTGCAGTAGTTAATTTGATTTGATAAAATTTTATTACATTTTTCTCTTTTAATTATAGCTGTTGGCATCATTGATTCAATACCTTTTCATCTTCATTTCATTTAGTGGTTTCTAAGGGTTTAACGTATTCAGGTAATAAATAAAAACTATTCTTAAAGCTATATAATGTGTTGTAGTATATCGAAAAAATTAATTTAGTGGGACGAAGAAAAATGGCATTTAGGTAAGTAGATTTTGGGACGACCAATGAAAAAATAGGCTAGCTCAACCAAAAGAAAACAAAGCAACCACTATTTTTAATGATGCATACCTCTAACAATAGGTTTAGTGACTTTTAACTGTCGTGCCAATCTGCATTTGGATTGCTCGATTACTTCTGCATATTTCGTTGCAATAGGAACTATGCTCCAAATTGCCAAGAACAATTATATCCAAAAATTTTGACTATTTACCTATAATATAACCTAGATGTTTTCAATCCAATTAAATTTAATTAAATCCGAAAAGAGAAAAATGAAATTCACATGTGAAAAGAATTCCTTAAGATTTTTGAAGCTTTCGAAAATATTCGTGTGTATTCGAGTTTTCGAAGTTTTTAAATTTATTACCCGAAATTTTGTACACGAATAGACTTCGATCTTATTCAAGATTTATTTTATTATTCGAGTTTAGCTTGAAGTTGAATTACGAATCTCAGTTAAACTATCTTGCAGATAAGAGAGCGTTGATCGCTTCAAATTCAAATCGAAATTATTCGAAATTATCGTCTTTACCATTTTTGCGAGATTATTTGTCCATGTGGTATTTTTCAGATTATTTAAGATTCTGTATGATTTCTTCTATCCAATATCTAGATTATTCTAGAATTCTAAGATTAAACTAGATTTTTGAGATTACTCGTACTTGCAAGGGGTTTAGTTGTATATTATTACAGAATTAGTAATTTATCGAGATTTTTTTTAAAACTCTCCAAGACTTGTAAAGCATTGATTTATCTACAGATTAGATACATTTGGAGGATGGTGAGTTACAAAGGTTCTCTATTATATTTGATCTTTTTCGAGGTCCTCGAAATAATTTTGGATTAATTAGTTGCTTGGTTTCGAGATTATTCGAAATTTTCGAGATTTAGGTACTCGTTGATGTGTCTAGGTTTCAAAAAAAAAAAAAAAATGAATCAGTAAAGGAAAGATGTTACTGGAACAAAAAATTTAAAAAAAAATTGTTTTTGAACGCTAGGCCACAAAAGAGCGCTTATAGTATACCGTAAATACAACTTCAACGAAGTAAGGGTGTCGGAAAATTAATGCAACATTTGAATTAAACAGGAAACACAGTTGGGGCTGAATTTCGTTGATGCAGCGTTTAATTTTCTCCTATAATGCACAGGTGGTATTGGGGCTTGTTGACATATACCTTTGAATCTCCTTTTCAAAAGGAACTTCAGTGAAAAATCCAAACAGAATCCCAGTCAACAACATTTTGACTTGAATGCCTTTATCATTTTTTGATTGAACGACCTTTCAAAAAGACATTTCAGTCTACAACTAATTTGACTGTATAACCTTTTAAATGCCAAACCTGAAATATTTTTGACAGTATTCCCATGTCATCATGCAGATATACATTTCACTCAAAAAAAAAAATGGACCAACCACAAGAATTCCAGTCAAGAGGGCTGTTTAGCCCAAATATTCAAAAGGCATTTCAGTCAAACGGATTTTTAACCGAAATACATTTTTTTGGCAGGAAGTTCCTTTTTAAAATAGTTTTAGTTACAAAATTTGTAAGAGAAATTTTTTGAATGAAACGCTTTTCGGTTTTTTAACTGAAATGTTTTAGGCCATTTTGAAATGAAATACATAAGTATTTTCACTCTTGATGCATAAATAAAAAATTCACTTCCGTGATTTTTTTCCAAAGTGATGCTTTTACTACTTGGTCGCCACACGGATCTCAGATTTGAAAACATGTTCTGTCAGAAGAGGAAAAAAATCGTTTTATTCAATTCATCGATTGCTCTTCTTCTCTGGCAGTATTTCAGTTTGAAAAGACCTATTCAAAGTGCAGAGGTTTTTATTTATTTAGTACCATATTTTCTTTAAATTCATTGGTAAACTAATTTCAAATTGCCCATAAATTAGGAGCAGCTTATTTGGAAATTTGAGGGTCCTAAAATTGGTAACAACGAGAGACCCTGTTTCAGACGAAGCCTAAATGGTCTTAGCATGTTTTTTTTTGGATGCGAAAGTCTTATGCCCAGTAATTTAAATACAAAAAGGTTAAGACGCTAAAATTTAAATTTAGACTACATTTATTCATAAGTTTTATAACTAAATATTTGTATGTATAAATTATTTGAATTATTGAATATTTTCCACAATTCGGATTATGTTAAAATATAAAATTCCTGTCAACCAGAAAACCCAGATTATTAATTTCTATGCGTTGAATTCTCCATTTTATTTAATTGTAAAGCGGCAGTTATCGAAGAAGTTTATTCAAAATTTTTAGCAATAGTTTTTGAAGTTATATTTATCAATTGATAAATATAACTTCAACAACTATTGCTCAATTCTAATGTTATGAAAACATATTTCAGGTTAGAAAGCTTTATTGAAATTTTTAGTCTGAGAGAGTTTTATTCCAAATGAACCAACATTTTCACCGTAATAAGTCGAATAAGAAAGCTGAAAAACTTTAGAAACGCAGGATAAGTAAAATTCCACGGCTAAAAATAAAATTAAAATGGATCCAGCAAATCTGGATGGAACAATGACGGGATTGGCTGTATCCTATATCCATAGAGTGTGTCATAATTAAGTGAAGATCAAAGGTGGTACCTTTTGCGTATTTTTGGACATTTGTCTGCCCGGTTTGATTTTTTTGTGAAGTGCAGTCGCGTACAATTTGTTGAAAATGCTTAAATTGTAATCTGCACTCAAAGAGCATTTCGATCAAAATATCATTGGGTAAAAGCACCGTATGAGAGAACACTCAGACGTTTATCTGCAGCATTTGTTCAAAGTGGTGTTGAACAGAAGCAAAGGGATATAGTTGCACCAATTTGCGTCGAATTTTCAAGTTTAATATGAAAATGTTAAGGCATCATATAAAATTCAATTAACAAGTAATTTGATGCCATAAGATAGGCAACAATGATTAAATTAGACTCATAGACTTTGGCAGAAAATTATCATGAGCTGAAGCGCACTTTTGTCTCAATGGCAGTTTCAACAAGCAACTATCAACAAGCAAAACAGTCATTACTGGAGAACGAATAACTGAACCATTCTTTTTTGAAGACAACGTGGGCAATGCCCTTACTGTTAATGGTGACCATTACAGAGCTACGCAGCACAACTTTTTGACACAACGAGTGGACAAACTTGTTGTGGAAAGGCTTTAATTTCAACCGGATGAGCCCCAGGAGCTATCTGAAAAGCATCCACAGTCTCTTGACGATCTGAAAACTAACATTCGCTCCCACACTTTTGAATCCTTTACATCCCGCAATTTTTGTTGGGAGACCATTTCCATCGAAATTATCGATTTTCATATAATTGACTAAGAAATATCCAAATGCTATTCCAAATTGGCCATATATCATAACTTTATCGAAAAATAATCCGAAAGCATTTTACGAGTAGAATTCCAATTCCAATTAAAACATAAAGTTTCTCTTAAATTTTAGCAAACGCCAAAAAACGAATAAATTGCATGACACCAGGTTACAATAACAAATTTCTTGTAAATTTAATTTAAAATATTGGGACATGCGATTCACATAGAAGTTAGATATTTTAAATTGTAGAATATTTCACTTAATATCTACGAGTACATACGTCTAACAAAAACATGTAGACTCTACATTTTACTTTGTTTTACGTTTGTAAAATAGTTAGTAATCATAAAAGTAAACATTAAAATTTTTACCTTAATATTTTTGGAGATTTATCCGTTTTGGTGTCCCATGAATCCAAAAAATTAATTTTCGAAGTGGTGTCTGTCACACATTCTGTGTCCTTACATTTAACTTTACATATAAGCTTTTTTCATAAATTGAGAGGTTCCAGTAAATTTTCGTGAATACCGGAAGTGTCCGTAGAAAGCTTTAAGTTTCTCAAAATTCCCCGTTCGCAAAAGAAAGTCGTCTGTTGGCCACACCTCAATTTTTTTAAATCAAAAACTGATACATGAGCCGCATTTTGCGCAGAAGACGAGAAATAAATGTATGTGTCTCTGTTACTAACATTGTATTTGATCGCTATATTTTTCTTATTTGAAATAGATTTTTAGGTGGAAAATACGGCTCTGGACTTAGCTGTTAGTGTAATTCGAAATCGTATCAATTATATTCAATTTCTGAATAAAAAAACAGAAAATCTGCCGATTCATCGGTCTATCAGTCGGCCGATCTGCCGCATAAATACGGTATAACATCTATCTACTGTCGCGATGCGATTGATCTGTAGTCTGTCAGTCGATTTTAATAAGTTGGGTGTTACCCAATAATTACAAAAAAAATTCTTCCAATTTTAAAGATGATGAATGAAATCATTTGCAGAGTATTTGAGCGCCGATGTACAAACAGCAGTGGCGGAGATTTACCTATACTTTATACCAAGGATTACCAAAGAGAATTTTAAAACAATTCCCTCTTATCTATCATAAAACTATTTTCTATTATAATTATTAATTAAAATTTAATATTTCTTATCGCACAACAATTTACCAATTATCTAACAAAAAAGCGCCTTGTAGAATGATTTGAAGTGTTTTATGATATATTTAGTTGCCCTTGTCTATTTTTAATATTTATTGAGTGAGATAACAAAATATGTATATAAAAAAAATGCTTACCTTGTAATGCACTTCCCCAACATAACCAAAACAATGCCCATTTAGCGTTCATAAAATAATGTAAAAATTTCGGTTTAAAATTAAGCCATCCAATATCGTTAGTTTTATTAAAACTATTATTTAAATTACTATTATTACTTCTTAATCTATTACTATTATTATTATTATTATTTATGTTGTTATCATTATTGTTATTATTACTTGTGTACAGTATTTTATTGTGTTCACTGTTTATGTCAGAAAATTCGGTCGAACACACTGATGATGTTAATATTGAGTCTACAGGACTGTTTAGTTCGAGCGGTTCAAAACTTTGTGTAGACATTTTTGAATGAATTATATTTTGATTTATTATATATCACCAATTTAATTTAATTTTTAATTGACCGTTACCGTTTTAATTATAAATGTTCCATCGCACTTTTATTTTAAAAGTTATAGAATTTAAAATTGCTTGTCGTTAAATTATGTTCATACAATAATGTGTGTCTAAAACTAGAGTAAAAAAATGTAAAATCAAATATACGCAGTGAAATTTAAATTCTAAATTTGGAGTTAATTTTGAGCATGAATTTTGAGTGAAATTCGCACCTAAAAATAACTGTTACGTTAAAAATAAGTTCGATTTACTACACCTAAACAACTCTCCGTTTTGTTTTTAGACGTTATCTTGCCTTTATCGGTGGTCCAAATCTAACCACAATTCTTTTATGTTTAACATACCCGCCCTAACACGCTCTCAAAATCTTATCTAACCTAATTAACACCTTCAAGAAATAACTCTTTTTTTTTTAAATCACGTAAGGTTTTTGAACTTATCCATTTTATGTGTGAGGTGTGACATACAATTAGTCTTGAAATTTTTAAATGTGCACTACAGCAGTCACCACAAAATGCGACGATAGAGAAGACATACACACAGAAGAATCACAATTAATTTTAGAGCACGTTAAATCAACCACAAATTATGTATCACAATCAAACTTTGTTTGGTCTGTTATCAGAAAATTTTACATATTCAGCTGCTCAAAACTCACTCACTTGAGGCGGTAACACGACTGAATTACGTCCAGTATACTATATGATGATTTAACAACATCAATACAATGAAAACATGAATCATATAAATTTATAATCTCGCACCATCATAATTTTGTGTGGAATATAATTAATCCATTGTACTGGGGGGATGTATAAATAAATTCGATCACACTTACGAGAACTAAGAACATATGCCGGCGTCTTTAAATACAAATCAATAAGAATATGTATAGATAGAACTTCCGACGGAATTTTATTATTTTTGGAAATTTTTGAAAATACCAATTCCACGAAAATAATTATGAATTGGATTATTATTATTAAATCAATTTGATTTTATTTAAATTTTTGAACTTAATTAATGAATCACAAATTTATTTTAATTTTACATACATTTGGGAAACGATCAATCATGTCAACATGATCCCTAACTTATGTCGTTTTTATTTTTATTTTTTTAAATTAATCACCCACAATATAAATAAACACAAAAAAAAAAAATTTTAATTAATAATCCAAAAAAATTAATTTAAAATATTTGTACGAGTAATTAACTATTTAATAGATTTTCACTCAATAAACACACAAAAAAAACTTGAGAAAATTTTCTACTCTTTATAGTATTATATTTGAGAAGCGTATAAATATTCGAAGAGGGTGGAAAATTTATTTATTTTTGTTCCATCCACTTGAAGATCTAAACGGAAACTGATGAAAATATTCTGGTTTCTATTTTTTATCTTTTTTAGGTTTTAGTTTTACGATGAATACGTTTATTTATTTATTTGTTTTTTATATTTCATTCAAAATTATTTTAGAAAAAGTCTTAACGCATGCCCATTAATATTATTCTGTGATTATGAATTGAAAGTAAAAATATGAAATAAGAAAACTAACAACAACAACAACAAAAATGAAAAATGATTAGAAATTTTTTTGTGTTGATAAAGAAAAAAAAAGTTATGTTATTGAAAAAAATGTATAATAGTTTGTTGATTGTTTGATAAACAATGTGAACGTTTGAAATGAGATCCTTTAGAGATTTTAAATGGTTTAATCGTTTGTATCCTCTGTGTCTGTGCGATATATACGCGAGTCACATAGATAATAAAAGTATGTATATAGTTTATAACACTTCTAGGTGATTGAATTTTTATTATTCTAATCAGCAGATCAAAATCATAAGTTTACAAATATGAATACCCCACGTGATTCGATGCTTTATACTAATTAATATGAAATTGATTATATACATAGTTTATCGCTGTTGACTTAGCGTTCTGTCACCAAGCTGAATTTGCCAGTTTGAATAGTCGATGGTTATATAAATGCTCTATTACAGAGCATTCAGGTCCAAGGTTCAGGTTCAGGTTGCCTTAAGGAAAAAGTTAACAACCTTTTTTCTTTTTCCTTAAGAAAAAAGAATGAAGTTAACTACAATTTAAAATTAATTGTAAAAATTGTTTTAGGCGTAGCGGCAAGCTAAGTGGTAAGAATTACCGAAATGTTAGCATTTTAATTTAGTAAATAACGAAATGTTTAATTTAAATATTCAGATTTTTATTTTTGCGTGTACGATGTGACGATGAAATCATCTAATTACACATTGAAACATAAAAAATTAATGTATATTTGAATAAAAATATATATTTGGTTGTCAATGTTAATACCAAACATGTAATGTAAGCGGTCCACCACAATTATTCGGTAATATAATCAAAAAATGTTTTGACTAAATTTTCATATCACTTGCCATGGAGCCGTGCCTTTACTCGAAGAATTGCTTTAAAGACCCAATTACAAAACAATTAGGTACATTTTCATATTTTATGGTACTAAGCGTTATTTAATATATTTGTTTTAACTACCGATATAGCTAACTAGAGTGTGGCATTTTCAAAATAAAATATAAAGTTTTAACAGTTAATACAAAATTTCAATTTTTAAGATTCTTCTTTCTACATATATTCAAGAATTAACATTTACGTCTCAAAATTAAAGATCCCAAAACACAAAAATCCAATAGTAATACGATGGAGTTTTGTTTTCGTTTTCTTGAGGTTCAAATAGTAATCGCCAAATCGCAACTTGTTCCACAGGCAGAATTATTTTCACTGATGATGGTAGTTCCACAGGCATTCTAATAAGAAAAATCCGTGTTAGTTAAGAAATAAACTCAAACGAAGTTTGTGATCCGTATCATAGACAATACAGAAACCGATAAAAATTGAGACCACCACACCATTTTAGAAATCAATTAATGGCCGTATCATTCATGGGAAAGGTACTGACTTTAGTTCGCAGAATAACTTACTAACCCGTACATATACATATGTACATACAGTTGCGAACAAAACATTTGCAACTGTTGAATAAGAATCATACGCACTTTTATTAAGTAATTTATAAGTAAAATGAGTTTTATTAAGTAATTTATAAGTAATAACTTTAAATTAAAAAATTACCTAAAAATATTTTAAATGCGAATTTTAATTTCAATATTACGTTGAATTATTTAGTTGCATTAGTTGCAAATGTTTTGTTCGCAACTGTAATTAACGTCCCAGTTTGATTTAGAAAACTATTAGTTTTTTAGAAAAGAAAATTGCAAAAAATGTTTCATTACATATGTTTCATTACGATATTATTTCACTAATCGCGTGACTTAAATGTACCGCCTCAAGTGAACTGTTTACGAACTACTACCACATTGATAACTCCTCGCAAAAAGTAGAATTATCACAGGACGGCAACGACGTAACTGCTCGTTATTGCAACACCAAACTGTTACGTTTACGAAGAGTTGTATGAACCAAATTCTTCACTAAGTAGTGTTACATAAACGTAACACCTTGTTTGACGAGTAATAGTAAAATTGAAAAATTGTTATACACCTTGTACGTTAATGAAACTCTCATTTCATATTTTTCGACAAAACAATCGCTCATTTGACCAACTTTTGTCGTAGAAGTGGCAGAATAACCGCAAAACGAATTTAATTGTCACCAGAGCATAAACCTACTTAATCCACAGTAAATTTTTAAAAAATTTACGCCACCGGGTGGAATCGAACCACCAACCTTTCGGTTAACAGCCGAACGCGCTAACCAATTGCGCCACGGAGGCGAATGGTCGATGTATATCAGGTGATGATTAAATAATTTTGTTTATTAAGGATACGACAGTTGTGCTTAACTGTGGCTCTATTCTGGTAATTCCCGGGGAACGGGGAATAATTTTTTTTACAGCAATTATTCCCGGATACATTTTTCCAACTTTTTATTCCCCATTTTCTTAAAATGGATTCTATCAATTGGGGAATAAATATACAAGGGAAATAAATTTAGTTGTATCAAAATTATTATAATAACTCTTATTTATTATAATACTATCTTTAAAATTATTAACAGTATTAATTATTAATAACAACTACATATAAACCAAATTTTCGTTAAAAATCTATTCCCCATCAATTCTTTCATAAAATCGGTGTGGGAAAACAAATATCAAAACTGCTGTAATGAGGAATAATTTTTTCCTAATAAAAAATCTTTCCCGAACACCAGAATACACTTTGGGGAAAAGGGTATAATACTGCAACAAAATTAAAAATTTCTATTCCCCGGGAATTACCAGAATAGGGCCACTGGTAGCCAAACTTCATATTGGTGATAATAATGAAATAAAAGAAATAATCCCAAATTCTAGTTTATTCTAAATAATTTATATTAAACAATTTTACAATCTAACTTTGTACATCAATTTGACTTTCTTTTGCTGCCATTTCTTTGCGAAACAAAAATTCTGCATACTCATTAGCCTCTGCCCGCGACCTACGTTTAAGCTCTGGTCTGATCAACATTTTATATGTACCTACAATACAAATTGTGCCCAACATAAATGTACCTAATATACCGGGAGGACTTCGTATTAATTGTTTTATGCGATCCATCATTAAATCTATAAACAGAGAAAACATGTTTAATTAAATTTCAACGACTTCTATTTCATTTTAAATACTATTTACTGTCTATTTTTCTGCACTGCTAGCACTACTATCGGCCGAAATTGCTTGGTTCGATTTAACCTCACTTTGTTCTTGTGGTGATGACTCTTTACGATATTTTAATATTAATGGTTGCCAAATATATGCTCCGCTAAGTACACCAATAGCTGTAACTACCATTAATTGTGTTGTAGTTATTGAACGTGGTCTTCTAATTTTCATTGCATTAGAAATATTCCGTAATTTTGCACATCACAAAACACATAACTTTTATTTTTGGTAAATGTCAATTGGGAATCGAATTGGTAGGGTTGAACAAGTCGAATTTGCGTATTAAGCATTATTGCTGGATAACATATTTACCCCTAAATGTATGTTACATTACATACATCGTAATTACGCGCTGAATAAATTTTTAAAAAAAATAACAGTTTATTTTCACTCAAAAAAGCAGGTACATAAAAATAGAGAACAGTTTTTTCGATTATTTAAATAGGATTTATGTATTTATTTCTATATTAATACCACAGAATACAACAAGAAGAGACATAACGCTGTTTTTTTATGGAAAAATTTGGACTCATTTTTTTGACCTTGATTTGCCGAATGTAAGAGAAAGTTGGGTTATGTATTCTTTGGTTTACTGGTTTTGATTTGAAATAATAAAAATTGAGAATCCTTAACAGTGTAGTTAGTGAAATTATTTGACAAGATTTGTTTTGACAGCATAATTTTGTATTAACTACTATAATATTCAAAAATAATTATACTTCAATGTCGAAAAAAGAAAGTAAGATGAAAAAAAAATTTGGTCGACGCAATCTTTCTTCTGTGTTAATTACTAAATAAAAAATATTCCCATGCCGGGAATCGAACCCGGGCCTCCCGGGTGAGAGCCGGGTATCCTAACCACTAGACAACATGGGATATGAAAATTGTTATATTAATATAAATTATAATCCAATTTCCGAAACATAAAATAAAATTTTCTTTAACTTTCCCGCAAACTGAAATAGTCGTATAAATTTTCATTCATGAATACTATCAGAAAATGAAATAGCGTTCATGTTTTGTTATTATCGCCAATTTCATAATAAAAAACAACATATGTAAATAAAAAGAGACAACTCTATCGATTCCATATGTACTGGAACAGAATTATCATATATTTAGCCTTATCCAGTGAAATTTTCCTGTATACATTAATGTTGTTCGTTCTGAGTTTTCAATAAAAAAAAATTGAAAATGCCGGAAAAATAATTCCTAATTTTATAAGAAAAAACTAATTTAATTTTACCAAAAGTCAATTTAATTAAAAAATAAAAGTTTGCTACTATTTTAAATAACTATTGGATTAAAAATTCAAACGTTTTAAAGTGTAGAAAAGTGGTTACAAGGACAAACAATAAAACACTTTGTACATAAAATAAAAAGGAAAAATGTCATTATCACCGGATCCCAGGTAATGCATAATTTTCTGTTTCTACATTTCCAAAACAAAAAACTTTATGTGGGAAAATATAACATACAAAAAATTTTGTTTAGGGAAAATTATTCAGCAAACGGTGGAGTTGGTCATGATTATGATGGTCCACCGGGAATGGATCCTGGTGGTATAATCGAAACAAATTGGAATGAGATAGTGGATAATTTTGATGATATGAACCTTAAGGATGAATTATTAAGAGGAATTTATGCGTATGGGTTTGAAAAACCGTCGGCCATTCAGCAACGTGCCATAATTCCGTGTATTCACGGGCATGATGTTATTGCTCAAGCTCAATCGGGCACGGGTAAAACACCAACATTTTCTATAGCAATACTACAACAAATTGATACATCGCTCAGGGAATGTCAAGCGCTAATTTTAGCGCCAACGCGAGAATTGGCATCACAAATACAAAAAGTAATTGTTGCTCTCGGTGATTATATGCAAGCTCAGTGTCATGCGTGTATCGGAGGAACAAATGTACGTGAAGATATCAATAAACTCGAGAATGGGGTGCATGTTGTTGTTGGGACTCCAGGTCGTGTTTACGATATGATAAATCGAAAAATTTTAAAAACTCGCTGGATCAAAATGTTTGTTCTCGATGAAGCGGATGAAATGTTGTCACGTGGTTTCAAGGATCAAATTCACGATGTATTTAAATTGCTCCCAGTTGATATACAAGTAATGCTGATGTCAGCTACAATGCCTCGCGAAGTTCTAGAAGTTACTGAATATTTTATGCGAAATCCTGTAAGAATTTTAGTCAAAAAGGAGGAGCTCACCCTTGAAGGTATAAAACAGTTTTACGTTAATGTTGAGAAGGAAGACTGGAAAGTTGGAACATTATGTGACTTATATGAAACCTTATCGATTACACAAGCAATAATATTTTGTAATACGCGACACAAGGTGGACATGCTTACAGAAGAGATGACAGGTCAAAATTTTACTGTGTCTGCAATGCATGGCGATATGGATCAAAAAGAGCGTAGTTTAATTATGCGACAATTTCGATCCGGATCTTCTCGTATTCTTATCACAACCGATCTTCTTGCTCGTGGTATAGACGTCCAACAAGTATCTCTTGTCATAAATTATGACCTGCCGTTGAACCGGGAAAATTATCTCCATCGAATTGGTCGTGGTGGCCGATTCGGGCGAAAAGGTATCGCCATTAATTTTGTCACGGACAATGATAAACGAATTTTGCGCGATATTGAACAATATTACAATACACGAATTGATGAAATGCCAGCAAATGTTGCTGATTTTATTTAAAGCCCCACTTACATACACATTTTTAAAAACTCCATAAAGATAAACTTATTTTTTAAATTTTTGATCTACAAAGCTATTTATTATAAATTAAATTATAAATAATAATTAAAACTGTAGTACATAATTTTAAAATCAAAAATATAACCGTATCTGTTAGAGAAAATGATATTCACATACTTTTTTTATTAATTAAACTTATACATTATTTTAACCAAGCCATTTTAATATTTGCCATACAATACTAATTTTTACTATACATTTACTACAATAAATATAAAATAAAAGTGCAAAAAATGTTTTAAAATAAATAAAAAAAAAAATGCGCCGCGAATGAATGTGTGTGTACTTTTATTTGTAAAACTCTGAAAAATTAGTTAAAAATTAGCAGAGCGTGGTTTCGATCCACGGACCTCTGGGTTATGGGCCCAGCACGCTTCCACTGCGCCACTCTGCTGTGCTATTTATAAATCTGCAATAATATAATATCGTCCATAAGTTCGGGAACGGTTATAAAACATTAGCAGATTTTTCACTAAATACTCTTGGATAAATAGCCAAAGTAATTAAGCAACATACTCTACTTTGTACCCGCTTTATCATTATTAATTTAAAATAAAATACCAAAGTAAATATTGAGCCAATAACTGTATATTATTAAAAAGATTTTTATTGGTTTTTGACTCGATTTATTTCTTTTTTTTATTTTTTTTTTTGCTTGAACTATCGGGCTCAATTCAAGTCTATTTTCAAAAGCCCAAAACCAAATGGACTTGAATTGAGTCCGAAAGAGCCTAAAACCAATAAAAAACTTTTTAACCAAAGTAAATATTACTTGAAAGATTTAGGATACATTTTACAAAATTAATTTACTTATTAGCAGAGCGTGGTGCCTCCACGGACTGGGTTATGGGTAATGGAGTGTGTTCATAAACTTTACATTGTAATGATATTGTAACAATGACAGTTAGAAAGGCAGCATTTAGCAGGGTAGAAAATTACAATGTAAGTTTATGAACGCTTTGTGGTTACAAGATTGTTGCAATGTAGAATTTATTAACAGGCTACAGCACGCTTCAACTGCGTCACTCTGCTTCTACACTGTATATTGTTAACGGAGATGATTTGTGGAAAGCTATTCAAAAGTAATAAATTGTTGTAAATAAGCAAAACATTGAATTATTAACGTCAAATAAGTAAAAATGTATCAAAAATCTACTCCTACAACACAAATTCAAAACATGATGCTTTCTAATTTTTATTCAATTTTTGGTACTCTTCTTTTCGTTTGTTCTGTTGGCACTACGTCGTAGGAAAGGATTTGGCCGACTCAATGATGCTCCTTCAAATAGTTCGATCGACGACAAGTGAACGCCTCGGTCACCGAGTACATAATCCCCCCCATTCAACATCATCCATCCATCGGGTAGGCGGCCTCCTGCGAGGTCCTACTTTCGCAGATGCCGAATCCAAGGCCTGTTTGTTGAACCGATATTCTACCGTCACTATTTTCAAAGTTCGATAAGCTTTACATCTCTTTTCTCAAGAATAAAATTGTACACTATTTCGCTTACTCTATTAGTTCAAATTTCTGTACTATCCCATACCATCGTAATCGGTTTGATTTACTGTCAATTGACCGTGGAAACAAGTGATCGTGGATACAATTGATCGTATGAACAATAGATCGTGGATCATTTGATCGTATTGACGCGACATATGGATCGTGTAACAGTATTGAAGTGAATTGCATTAGTTATTCGTTTCCAAACGAGTTTTAAATCAAATTGACGACATGATCGAGACAAAAAAAAAAGTTAAAGAGAAAAATTGACTGATAATGAAAAATTAATCCATTTGTTCCCCAGTATGACCTGGCACCCACATAAGTGTTACCTTATTTGACAATCCCATACTAGCCTTGACTCAACGGTACAAGACCTAAAAGCCTTTAAGGCCGATTGGCAAAGTTCTATAGCATGTAGTTCTGCTTGAAAAACGATAGCATTGGTACTCAAGGACTTGAGAGGGCTGTGGCCACTCCCGCCTATTTCTACCCCGCCCCATCTTCCGTTTTTGATCCGTCTGTAAACCATATTATGGACTCTCCCACACACCACGGTCAGCTAATCTAACACAAAATGGTTTATGGAAATCCAGTTTAGCTGGCATACAGTCGGAAGGCATTCATATGGTAGGGTCTGTCTGAAATTCCTTAAGGATTTCCAGATGACCCACCATATTGCCTGGTTTGATATTTCCTTCCGCCTGCATTTCCAGGGCCATAATTGCAGCATCCTTTTTAACATACAGGTGTAACGGAGTCAGTTCTAGAAGTGACTCCATCGCTAATGATTATAAGAAATTACCAGTAGATAATTTTTGGTTGTAGTCCCCAAGTACACCTGTAGAGTTTCTGACATGCCCAGAAAGCCGTGGTGTCTCTATCTTGAACTTTCAATAAATGTTGCTTCCAGTTCGGTTTTTGATCTAGGATAACCCCTAGATATTTAATCTCTTTGGAAAAAGGAACAGTGGTACCGTTTAACGAGGGAGAAATAACCTCATCAAATTTTTCTCTGATTATGATAGCCATACACATCATCCGCATAGCCCTGCATAACAAAACCATGGCTACTCAGAAGAACCAGTAGTCTGTCAATAACCAATAACCATAAAAGAGGAGACAGTAGGCCTCCTTGGAGACATCCCTTTACGGCCCTGATGGTTGCTAACTCGCCACCTAGTCTGGCTGTAATCTCACGATGTTCCAGCATGGAGCGGATCCACCTAATTGTAGAAAGCGGAACCCCTTTTTCCATTGCTGCCCTCTCTATCGATCCGAGAATACTATTAAACGCCCCCTCCATGTCCACAAAGGCACAAAGGGCAATTTCTTTAAAGGCCATCGCTTTTTCAATCCTCATGACTAAACCGCTAAGGGCCATCACACTGAATTTACCAGTTTAAAGGCAAACTGGTCCAGGCGCAACGGATTTTTTTCAAGGATCTCACTTCTTATTTGATAGTCCAGGATTTTTTCCATCGTCTTCAATAGAAACGATGTGAAACTAATTGGCCGATATGCCTTGGCCTGGGTTAAGCTAGGGAGTATTTCCTCAGTGCCTTTTTGAAGTAAAGCTGGAAAATACCATCCACTCCAACGGATTTGAAAGGTTTGAAAGAGCCAATAGCCCATCTCACCTTGCTGGGTGTGAAAATTTTCCCAGAGATACTTCAGATCCTACTGTGAGGTGCATAGGCCACCTCACTTGAAGGATCATGCGGGTCCTCTTGGGCTCCTACCACTACTGAATCCGAAAAGTGGGTATCTAGTAGTACCTCCAAGGTTTCCTTCCGGTTTTCATTGAACCTTCCATGTTGCTTCTGGAGAAGACCTAAACCATTTGAATGATCCCTGGAAACGACTTTCTGGAAACGAGCTGCAGAGGGCAATTCATTGATTCCCTCACAGAAATTCCTCCAGGTAGCCCTGGAGCCAAAAAATTGGATCTTCTTAATTCGAGATTATACTCCGTCAAGGCCATCTTATACTCGCCCCATTCACCGGTGCGTTTCACAATTCGCAAGTGTACGTGATGCCTCCTCGTGGCAACTACTGGTAACTAAGGCCATTTGGCACATTGTGGCCATTTGGCACAGGCTTAAGTACGGCGCTAAATTAGAAATCCTTCACAAAAAACCCTAATCTAAGGTGGAACAGCATATCTATGGTGGAACAGTATAGTCTTTCTAGCAGAACTACATGCTGTAGAAAACATCTACGAGGGAGAGCAATAAGCCCAGACAGTATGGATCACGTACCGGCCGGCAGTATTAGCTGCATTTCTTGACGCATAGTGATCCGGATCAGATCAAAATTTACATGTGAAGCAACAACAACATTTGATCCAACATTCGTTTTGGATCACAAATGGTGATCTAAAAATAGTTGAACAATATTTTGTAGTTGAACAATATTTTGTAAAGACAAAGAATATAATGAATATAGTACGAGTATGAAGAGGCATTCAAAACAAAACGAGACAAAAAAATTGAATTTTGGTGTTTGTTTGTTTTACGCATTTTTGTGTCGTTTCATGAGACATGATCTGATCCGGATCGGCCCTTCAATAATAATAATAATGTATATACATTTAAAACATCAAACAAAAGCTGAAACATAAACTAAAACAAATTTAATTGAGATATTACACTTTTTCAAAACCAAAAATTTTTAACTTTTAAAAAACATTTTTTACGAAATAAATGAATTTTGTATAATTTTTCCTAAAATATTGGTCCTATTAGGTTTTTCCTTAGGAACAGAGAATTGCTTGTCTTACATAATTTACTAGCAGTTTTGATTTTTTCCCCAAAAAGTGTATTCTGGCTGAGACTGCAGAATCCATGGGCTGACCCACCTTTCTTGTCAGCACTAAAGGTTGGGATAAGTAATGTAATGTGCAGGTGATTTAAACGAAAACGGGTTTATAGCCGTACGTCCTCGATTTGGCTACTGCATAAGGTAGGACGTAAAAAGCGAACTGCAAAAAACTTGGGAGTGCCTTGAGCCCCAGAAAAGATTGCAGAGATAGAAACAAACAAACATGTTGTATTCTTCAAATTTGTGCTATGTGGCAAATTCCTTAAAACGTACGATTGTTGCAAGAATAATATCGAATTATAATTGTAGCTATTATACTCCACTAGGGTTCTAGAAGCACGTTTCATAAGATTTTTCGGAGTTGGACATTCACTTCGCTAGTGAAATATGTTGCACAAGAAAACAACTGTTTATGTTTTTATTCACATGGTGTAATTTCTCCCAAAATCAATATGCTGAATTGCGCTGAATTCAAATTTCAAATTTGTAGATAAGTGAATTTGAAATTTATGGAGTCGCAAATTAATCTACTAGTTGGTCTTTCAAAATTATGCATGTATTTCCTAACATTTAAATCGATATCGAATAAAATAAAAAATTTACACTTGCAGTGGTTGATTTAATGTAATTATAAAAGCGCGCCTTTTTTCTAGATTGTAAATTTAGGTTAGTCGCTTTTGATAAAATTACAAAAATTAATCAATTATAAAATTAATTAACTTTGGAATCTAAAAATAAAAATTTATATTTTGAAAAATTTATCAAATTTTCCAAAAAAATACAACGCTGAATAAAAAAAACTGCTATAATAAAAATCTAGCAATATTGAATTAAGCGCTTACATCGGGCAATACTATTTTTTTCGTGTGTTGTAAAAGTGAGTCACATTTTGCCAATATGGCGTTCTTCGCTTGGTTTTAAAAAACTTATTTAGCACGTGTGTAAAAGTGCCAAACTTAAATTTGTGAAAATGTGCGTATAAAACTTTACTTAAATTAATAATTAATATATAAAATTAATCGTAAACTTATTTCTCATTGATCTATAATGAAATATTTAAACCGCGTCAATTAGTTTTCCGGGAAAATTGAATTATGTAATTTCGAATTTTTTTTTTTTTTTTTTTTGATCGGATTGACTTTTCCTTCTGACTATTAAGTTATTAGTACATACCGATTTTTTTTATTTTTTGGTTCAATATTAAAATTTATAATCGCTACAAGAAAAATTTTTTCTATTTATTTTGATGTTTGTTATTAGTAAATAAATAGAAAATTATTATGAATATTCTATATATAAAATTTCTGCAGTGATAATAATTGAGATGAAAAATTAATTTTTCTTTTATAAAAATTAAAACGAGGTTATGTTAATTTTTTTTTTTTTTTTTGAGTAGTAAAATTATGAACCATTTTGATTTTTTTCTCTCAATTATTGTCAAGGTGATATGGAAAAAATTTTTAATTTTATTTTAATAAATTTTCTATTTTTCTTTATTTATATGTACAAATTTATGGTTTTTTGATGGCATCATTTATGTATAAAAAAAATTCTGATGATTAAATTGAAATATATAAAGGGGAGATAATCGTAATAGAGATGACCACGAGAGTTATGAGGGTCCAGCAACTATGGAACCGGAGGGTACTATTGAATCCAACTGGGATACGGTTGTCGATAATTTTGATGATATGAATTTAAAGCCAGAGCTGCTCCGTGGAATTTATGCTTATGGTTTCGAGAAGCCATCAGCTATCCAACAACGGGCCATTCAACCATGCGTTTTGAAGCGTGATGTTATTGCTCAAGCGCAATCAGGTCAGTTTAAAACCTAAGTAGTAGTTTTCATTCATAAAAATTCTTAAAAAAAACTACCGACGGCTATGTCCTAATTGGCGGTCTTTATTGATTTTTTGTTTTTGTTTGAGAAGACACGGTAGTCGCCATCTTTTTTTTTTTTTACTGCATGTCTACTACTATTGAAATAAAATTACAAAAAAATAGATTTTTCCGGTTTACAAACTGATAATCGTGCAAATTACGTACGTTAAAATAATGACGAATCATTATTCTTTGAACAGCTGATTAGTATAATGTAGCAATTGATAAAAATAGCATGATACGTTTTTTAAAATCATACTTTAAACATTTTTCGGGGTTTTACTTTTTTATGTGTACTTTAAATTTTTCCAATTTCATTTCGGCACAAATTCCATTTTGCTTACTTAACTAGCATATGTGACTGTACGGTAGTAATTCATGTATGGTATAGTAAATTTACTGTTAAGTTTTTAGTGAGAGAAATGAGTAATAATTATTTATTATCTTTATCACACAACGTTGTGATAAATAAACGTTTATGAATACATATTTTGTATAGCAAAATGTCAAATGGTTAATTTCATGCGGGATTTCCTTTAATTTTTTTATTTTTGTAAAAATTAATTTTGATTTGTTTAAATTTGTTTATTTTAGGTACTGGAAAAACTGCAACTTTCTCAATTGCTATTCTTCAGCAAATTGATACCACGATACGCGATTGTCAAGCTCTTATATTGGCACCAACTCGTGAATTAGCTACCCAAATACAAAAGGTAGTAATATCACTTGGTGATTTTATGCAAGCTCAATGCCATGCGTGTATTGGTGGAACAAATGTTCGTGAGGATATGCGTCGGCTAGAAATGGGTACGCATGTTGTTGTTGGTACACCAGGTCGTGTATTTGACATGATTAGTCGTAAAGTTTTGCGGACTAACAATATTAAATTGTTTGTTTTGGACGAGGCTGATGAGATGTTATCACGTGGTTTCAAGGATCAAATTCGAGATGTATTCCGTACCCTACAAAATGATGTTCAAGTTATATTACTTTCGGCTACTATGCCGTCTGATGTATTAGAAGTTAGTAAGCAATTCATGAGAGATCCAGCTACGATCCTTGTCAAGCAACAGGAATTGACATTGGAAGGTATTAAACAATTTTTTGTGAATGTTAAACAAGAAAATTGGAAACTTGGAACTTTGACCGATTTATATGAAACGCTATCGATTACTCAGGCTGTAATTTTCTGTAACACAAGGCGCAAGGTAGATCAATTAACAAGCGAAATGACAGCGAGTAATTTCACTGTGTCCTCTATGCATGGCGATATGGAGCAACGCGACCGTGAAGTTATCATGAAGCAGTTCCGTTCCGGTTCATCTCGTGTTTTGATTACTACTGATTTACTTGCTCGTGGTATTGATGTACAACAAGTTTCCTTAGTTATTAACTATGATTTGCCATCAAATCGTGAAAATTACATTCATCGAATTGGCCGTGGTGGACGGTTTGGTCGTAAAGGTGTTGCGATCAATTTTGTAACAGATGATGATAAACGCACCCTCCAAGACATAGAGAAATTCTATAACACAACTATTCAAGAGATGCCTGTGAACGTAGCTGATTTGCTCTAAAAACCTTGAATTGTATAAGAAAGAACAGCTAAAACAACTTTAAAAAAAAAACAACATCTTAAAGGTTTAAATAAACATCAAGAATAAATAAATAAAAATTATTAAAAACAAAAAAAATCAACAAAACCCATTTTTATTTCTGTATAAACAAATAGGAAGTTTTTATTTCATAATTTTATTTGAAATTATTGTTTTTTTAAAAATTAAATAAACAAAATAAAAACTAAAAACTTCCTATTTAATTACAAAATTTCATTACTAAACATAATTATTAAATATAAACAATTTATTGTAAAGTGGGTGAATTAATAAAAAAAATTTTAAAAACAATTTCCATAATCGTAAAAGAAAAACTAAAATTTTCTTATTTTTTTTATTGTTTATAATCATATTTTTTTTTCTGTAAAACTTAAGGCATTTATTAAGAAAAGTGCGCTTTAAAATGTTTGCTACTTTTACTATCCAAAACAATTTTTTTAATTACGATTAAATTAAAGTTAATATTACCTAGAAAAAGGAGGAAACGTTAAAATAATTTTTTTCTTTTTTGTATTTTCTATATTTTACACTATATTATTAATTAATTAAATAAACTACTTTATTTTGTTTTATTTAATTATTATATTCTTTTATTTTAATTAATTTAAATAAAAAAAAACAACAAAGATGAATAAAATAAAGAATTTTTTTGATAACATTTTTTTTAATTACATACATACATAAAATATTATATATTGTGGTCTCGGAATGGTGTTTATTAATTAAATTATATAATAAAATATAAATATATTTAAAAAAAACTGCAAAATACTGTAAAACATCATTTAAAAATAATACATTTCACTATAATTATAATATGTGCATAGTTATTTTAATTAATTTTAAAATATTGAGCAAATAGTTTGGATTCAAACCAAAAATTCGGTTTGAATCGGTTTAGTTTTTTAAATTCCGAACTTAAAAGCATGCTATGTAGTAATTTATATGATTAAAAATAGGTTTCTTTGTTAATTTCTTTTGTGACAAAAAAAGGAAATTTCCACTTGTTCGTCACGAATCAAGCATTTTGTATTTGTTTTGGGTTTGTAAAAGAAAATAACTTTAAACATAGTATTATTGTTTCAACGGCCGTCTTTGAAATTTATCAAATAACAAAATAATATAGAGCCAATGCTTTCCTCTAGAGTAGCTATTTATCAATCTTCTTGAGATAGAATTTTAAAATGATTATTATTAATTTAGCAATTACTTTACATACTTATCAAGGGCCCGATTATTGTGCGGTGCTCGAAAAATGAATTAAAAAATATTGAAAAAAGTTCTAATCCCTGAAAAATTGAGCAAAAATTCAACCGCAATCAGTTCAAAAGTAGCTCTAACTAAGTTACAAATGTTTACGCATAGATGTCACCGAAAGCCGATCATGCGCAAATTAAAGCCACATCCCACATCCGTTCGATGAAATATCCAAAAAAAAATCATACTCGTATAAATTCGTCACTCAATTTTTTTCTTGTAAAAGGCTTGTTGCTGTTGTGTTAAGAAGCTAAAAATACAGCCGCCATTCATTCGTTTGTGTTAACTCACCCCGTGTGCCATTAAAACAAGGAAAAAAAAACAAGTAGAGAGAAAAAGAAATTTTCCAAAAAAAAAAAAAAATTGTTTGAGTACCAAGGTTTTATTTTACTAAAAGGCCTGGAACGCTTAAGTTAAAATCAATCGTTGTATTTAGCAAGAAAAATCGCACAGCATATTTTAAATAAAAAAAATCTAGTGAAGAGAAAATCGTTTTTGTTTTTAAATTCGTAAAACCGGATTATCGTGAGTGACACGCAAAAAAAAAAAAAAAAATATTTTTTTTGCGAAAAGTTAAAAATTTTGTTTGAAACAACAAAAAGTGAATTATTTTAGTATTCTTTAAATTAAAACATATAAATTATAATATAAAAAATGAGCTGGCAGGATTATGTAGACAATCAGCTCTTGGCTTCACGTTGTGTGTCCAAAGCCGCAATCGCAGGACACGACGGCAACCTATGGGCGAAATCAGAAGGATTTGAGGTAAATTTCATGAATTCTACAATCTACTGAAAAAAAAAAAAAAAAAAAACAAAATATTTTCAACTACGGTTTGGTTTTTTCTATTTTGTGAGTATTGTTATCCAACAAGGCGAAAAAGTCATCGCCTTTTATGGACCGGTGAATGAAATTTTCACTGTACATATCCAAGACGACGGTGCCCAAAAAGTTGTGTGTGAAATTTTAAATATGGTTGAATATTCCATTGTTCGGTTTTATCTAAAAAAAATCTATCGACAAGTTCAAGGGTGTGACCACCACGTTGTACATATTTTTTCCCATTTCGTTATCCTTTTTATTTTTTTTAATTCGGTTTAGTTTTGTGCCGGGTTTTAAAACAACAAAAAAATTGTTAAATTTTACTATTTTTCTGTGTATGTATGTATTATGTGCCTGAAGGGTGCATTGACGGCGGGTGTACAAAGAGGAAATCTTGTCATTGGTGGTAATGCGGCAAATAAACACAATTAAAAAAAAAGCCAATATAAAATACGATAGAACAATATAAATCATATATTATTCCTATCGGAAGTAATAATTTTTAAACAAATACAATTTAATTGAATGGTTAATAAATTTTATAAATTTAATTTAAAAAATTAATAAAAAAAAAAAATCTTTGCCGGCTTTTTCAAAATGGCGTCATCTTTGTGATTTATATACAAAATCCAACTGCATATTTATCTCTTTCTTACGTATGCAATTTATTTTCGATTTTATATGTATTTAGCTCATTAAAAGTAAATTGTTTTTGTTTTTTTTTTATTAGTTTTTAATAACGAGTTTTTCGTATATCATTTAGGACTGACTGCGATAAAAAAATTCTTGCAGACGTGGTTTTAAATAAATAAAAATAGCCAAATTATTACAAAATTAGATATCATTTTTATGTATAATCGTATGATTCATAATTTTCTTTCCAAATATTCAGTTAAATTCTTTTGAAAAAGGATATAAAATCATATGAATGCGAAAAATTGAAAATTGTTAAGGTCATTGGCATAACCGGAAATATTTTTTTGGAATGGGTGGTTCAGATCTTAGATAAAAACGAATTTTACGGTTTAAAATTTTGTAATTCCGCGTTTAAATGGCTTATTCAAGTGCTTATTGATTTTCATAAACCGCTCCCATTATCTTGCGCTATATTGTCCTTGCAGGTCATTGCACCATTTTTTCCTCATCATTTTTTGAATGTCACTGTCTAGATCAAATTTATATGATTTCCTTTCTCTTATATATTTGTACACCTTCTTTTGACCTACGATAATTTCCGGTGGCTTTTTTGTTTATTTCTCTGATTGTTTGATTTACGTTTTGCGACACAATATATGCAAATTATCAGTGAGTGACTCATGAGGATTATTCAATCGCCAACGACAACGGCATCGAACTAGCAAGTAATTTGAAGCATATGAGCGACCCACTTCTTGGGATTATTCTCATTCTGAAATATTTTGTTGCTCAAAAACACTGTTGTTTGATGACTTGCATAATTTTGTTCGGTTTCGCGTGTAATTATTGCAAAAATATTGGTGATTAAGTGGAATATCTACTTTTGTTAAAATATTGTTGTATTTGGGTCAAATTTTATGTAAATAAGTGGGATCATGGTGAAAAAATCAACCATTTTTTTTATGTTGGCACAATTTTTCAATTGCCAATTTTCAAGCATATGGTTGGTGTCTACTGAGAAATATTCAGCCTTCTAAAATCCAATATACACTGTAAAGGTAGGATCGTATTTTTAAACGAAAATAAATCCATCGAATTAACCCTGGATTAGTTTGAAAATTTAATGAGAAAAATTAAATAAAACATATATTTAGCCCCATCTTCGTCATTAGATATGGTCAATAGATTACTGGATTTATAATAAATCCCCGGTCCAAACGTTCTAAAGTATTTCACGACAGGATAGTTTCGTAATGAGGAAGACTGTCTCTGAATGGGTTCATTATTTGGCCACATGAAGAAATGTCACAAATTCGATATTGTAAAGACTAAAATAAAAATAATGGGAGAAAAGACAAACAAAAAACTGACATGTCCCAGAAAGCAACAGCATTTAGTCTAAATTTATAAATCCGTGTGTTTATCCACGCTTAAAATAACCAAAAGTAAGTAATCTCGGCTAAATCAGTAGATTTTCGCAAACTTTGGATTAATCTCTCGATTTATTCTCGTTACGAGCCTTAGATTTTCTAGCTATAATTGGGCTATATTTGTCAGAATATATTTCGTAGACAGCTTTCGTTTATGAGCGTTACAGGATGAGTATTTTAAAATTAGTAAAACATGTTCAAAGCAATAGTTTTTAACAAAAATTTTGTTCGTTTTGTTGGAAATTCATATAAACCTGCAAGTCAAAAATTAAAAGTTTTTCATTGTGATGTTGGATACAAGTGGACGTTTTTTCTACCCTAGGGTATTTTTCCGTGCTCCTTAACCAATGAGATTGATTCAAGAGTTCGATTTTTTTACGCTAGGTATTTATATCCATGCTGCTTTTAGGTTATTTTGTTTCGAGCTGAAGTAATTAATTTTGGTGATGGATCGGTAACAGAGCATTCACAATGAAAAAACTTTTTACTTTTGACTTACAGGTTTGTATGAATTTCCAACATAACGAGCAAAAATTTTTGTTCGTTAAGTTGGAAATTCATACAAACCTGTAAGTAAAAAGTCAAAAGTTTTTGCATTGTGAATGCTCTGTTAAGGAGCAGCACAACAATAAATATCTAGGGTAAAAAAAACCAACCTCGTCAATTAATGTGATTGGTTAAGGAGCTCGGATAAAAATACAATAGAGATATCTTTCAAGGTCGTTTTAAATTCAACTTTATGTTTTTAAATAGGCTCCTTTATTTTTTCCTACAAATTTTGAATCTAATGCTACGTTTTCCATTGGTCAATCGTGAGTGCGGAAGCCGTATAATTTAATTGATTCAAAGTTAAATAATGGAACATTTTTAATTAAATTAGGTACTTTTCCCACATTTATAGAAAAATTTCACACAAAATATTCATAAAATTTCTTCTTATATTTTTTCACTAAAAACTATCCAATTGGAGAGATTTCACGAAATAAGGATAGAAAACGTGATCTATCTATCTAAAATTCTGCATTTTTTGATTTTAAATGGACCAAATTCAACAAATATCTATCGCGGAAGATGCAGTTTAAATAAAAAAATTATAAGTTCTGAGCATATTTAACAAAGTTTCACCCATCAATAATGCTAAAAGGCTTTTTTTATGATAAATATTCGGCTAGCATTGGTTATAGCTGTCTCAGTCAAAGTGGCGCCATTTATTTCTTGGTGTGGAAATATTAATAACTAAAAATCGCTGTTAATTTAATAAAAAAAAAATTAAATCTTCCTTTTCCAAAATTTGCAAACATAATAAATACACAATTGACTAAACATTAGTAAATTTTATTTCATTTCTATTTTAATTTAAAAACAAATTAAATTTTCCTTTTACAAAATTTGCCACCGCCGCCTGTCAAGTGAGACAGCTAAAACCAATCCGTGCCATATTCAGTGTGTTAAGTTAAATGATTCATCCGGAGTAGGTACATATTTAATAAATTAAAAAAGTGAAATAAAATTTGAAAAGCAATGTGAAATTTTTACTACAATACTCGCCAATAAAAACACTCTACCGATACTAGTGAGAAAAACGAGATATCGATAATTTAATTATCGTTAAGGTCGATTCAAATTTGTTAACGTTTCCCAAAGATGATTCAAATTTTCCGCGAAATTAATGTCAAGATCACTGATCGCATTGTTGACCGGTTACGAGTTAAGTTGTATTTGCACTTGCATTGAATTAAGTATTTAAATTTTTTAAAATTTAGGCCCTACTGTCTTGTTCTACATCTTTATATTTTATTCTAATTGCCGGTGAACAACGTGTTATGATTTCACATACATATGTCTTTGTTGAGGTTTAGGGTAAAAAGGCGAAATAATTACGTTTGTTGAATAGTGATTGAGATATTTTTAGGTTAGGAAACTAATTTGTAAAAAACTGTGGAAAGTTTTTGTGTAACTGGGTTGTTTTTATTAAGAGAAATTTCCACAAACTGAGTTCGATAAACTTTGTTCGAAAAAAATCAATCCAATTAATCACGTCCAATTCGATTGAAATTACATACAATTAAGGTGAATCAAATATTTTGTCATATCGAGTAATTTGACGAAATGTTTAGTCAATCTAATCAAATTTTGTAATCTCAATGTTTTTGATACCTACCTTACAAATCATTTATAATTTTTTTTTTTTTAAGTAAATTGCTAGAAAGTGGAGTGGGCAACAAGGAAAATTCAAATAATTCTTAATTGCCCGAATAATTACAAGCAAATAAAAAATTTGGCACAACACAAATTTTTTACAAAAATTGTTCACATTTGATCTTAATACAAAAATTAAAATTGGCATTTCTACAACTCTAATTCAGTTTTCATCGCCTAATTTGGCATGTTCGACCGGTTATCACCCAAACTAGAAAAATCATTTTCCAATGCAATTTTTATAATCTTTTATATCCATACAAAGATTTTGACTTAAAAAATTCGTTTTAAATTACTCATTATGAATTCAACAATATCTATTAACCGTCATTTCGCCTTTTGTCTGTTTGTGACAAATAATATTTTTTTATACACCATCTTACAACGTTCATTTGAATAAAATGTGTTTAACAAAAAAAATACAAATTAATTATGATTCATCGTAATAGAATTTTTTTCTAACGTAAATTTAACATACTAATCACAATGATTAAAAGTTTTGTATACTATATAATACCCCCACTGGTGTCCATCATGTTTACATTATAAAATAAAATAATGTATAAAACGGTCGTATACATGATATCACCATATTTTATTTTTATTTTCCTTATCATCACCCAACTATATACATACACACATATATGTAATGTAGAAAAAATAACTTTCGCGAAAACTATTAATGAAAATAACATAAATTTTATGGAAGAGTACGCACCATCATTATTATAACGTTTCGTCGGTTCAACTATCTATGACCAAAATGACGTCATATAAAATTAACATTGAAATGTGTAACATATGGTTTCAATCAAATAAACTCTGAATGTATGAAATAAAATCGACGACGACAATTAGAACGGAAGATTCCCAAATGTTAACGACATTTTTTTTTGGTGGTTTGTTTTAAAGTTTGTTTCTTGAAAGTAATGAAAGGATAAGGAACATATCATGATTTAAATATGAACAGATTAAGATGTATAAAAATATATTTTATTTATAGTTTACAAATAAGTATTTCAACAAAGTAAACTCAGCTGGATATCATATTTTTTGCTTTTTTTTTCAACGTTCTATTTATAAATTGTATCGAGAGAGAGATTATTACAACAGTGACGGATTTAATTTCTTTATAAAAATCATGTAAGCTGACATCATCGTGATGGGGTGATCTGATGTATCATAATTGGGAGAATATTCTAGTTGGGTGACGTCACAGTTTCATTGGAATTGAATAAATCTTCGCATACATACATAAGTCGAAGAACTTGTTTAAAAAAAAATAAAAAATTTCTTGGTATTGTCTATGGTCATGATATGACGATAATCCTTGAATTTTAATAATTTCTAAAATTGTAAATTAAATTTTAGAAAAACTTTCAATTTTATTTCGACTAGATGACACCTCTATTTGGATAGTTGAATGCCGTTTAAAAACGCACTTAATATGGTGTGAATAGACAACCTTCGCCTATTTTTATTTATTAATAAAATTATTTTGTTTATAAATAAATTGCTGATTCAACATTTATTAGTCTGTAAATTAAAAAGAAAATACATTTTTGGCATTAAAACGACAAGTAATCCCAATTACTTTAGAGATGTCAGAGTCTAAAGTTTAATTGGATCGGAACCCTCTTTTCTAAATAATTTATTTACGTTAATTACTTTCACTCGATTCATTGTAATTATAATGATTAATCGAATGAAAATTTAGTTTAAAGTACCTCTATGCATATTTCGCATTGTTTTATTTTGTGGTGCGTTTCAAAGGCGTGCAAAATTGGCAATGTTGTTTAATAACTTATAAAATAAAATTTCACAAAGAAAAATTATTTATGACGACGATGTGGTAATATAATAAAAATAGATGAAAATTACAAAATATGAAAATATCAAATTTTTTTTTTTAACTGTTGACGAAACTAAAACGAAATTTATTTTTATTTTTTTTTTTTTGCTATTTGCAGGTTTCAAAAGAGGAACTTGCCAAATTGGTGCAAGGTTTTGACAAAGCGGAAATTTTAACAAGTGGTGGTGTCACATTAGCCGGTCAAAGATATATCTATTTATCAGGTACTGATCGTGTTATTCGTGCTAAACTTGGTAAAGTTGGTATCCACTGTTTTAAGACACAACAAGGTAAAACAATATTTATAAACGCCTTATAACAAAATATTTTACACTAACTATATTTCTTTTGTTTCATTATTATTTCAGCTATGATAGTATCGGTGTATGAAGAACCGGTCCAACCACAACAGGCCGCATCTATTGTTGAAAAACTTGGTGATTATCTTATGACGTGTGGATACTAAGGTATGTGTACTTGTTTTTGTTGTCTGAAAATTACTGTATTTAAAAAATAAATGTTGCCGCATGTTATCTATCTAGAGTTTTAACAAAGATAAGATTAGACAATTAAACACATGGAAAATAAAATATTATGACTGATTGTGTCTTTGTAGAGAACTTCAATAGTTTACTGCATGGATTATATTGCGAAAATATAGCAGATTTTGCAAATGTGTTTTTTTTTTTATCTTATCAACTGATAAATTAAATTATCCAAATCATACGATATTTTTTAATATCTATCTGTTCTTAGAGCACCAAATTATTAGCCACACCTAGATAATTTTTTTATATTTTCTTATAAAATTGTCTTTTTTTTTATATCTAATCTAGCCAAAGTGCAAACTAGTCATTCAGATTAATTTATGTGTCAGCGTGGTAATTAGAGGCAAAATTTCAACCTTTAGCCAAATTAGCAAGAAATCCCAAAATATTTGTTTCTTTCACAATTCCATTTTAATTTAGAAACTGTTTGGTTTAAAGAATTCTGTGAACAAAAGTGACTTATGAACGGATTAAAAATTTATGAAGAGCGTCATTGAATACTCAATTTAAAGGAGAAATGATTCTTAATTTCGGAACTAGGGAGCGTTTAAATGCAAATCCTTAATTTTAGAAGTTCCAAAACTTTTTAACTCACAAAAATTTTTAGTTTTTTACAGATTTTAGATTTGAATCAAAATTGAGAGTTCTATGTTGCGAAATATTCAAAAATAGTTTCTTCTATTTTAATGATTTTATTTTAAAATAAAAATTCAGAGTTATTACCTAATCTACAAAATCTCTAAACTCAGTTGTTCTGAGACAAAACTCGTAAAAAGCAAGTTTATTTTTTGTCAAATTACCGATATTCTAAATTTCAACTATTAAGGTGCGAACCAATTTCTCGGCTAAATCAATTACTACTTTCCTTTTGAGAATGGTAAACGGATTTACCGCATTTAGTTTAGTGTAGACTATTGGTGCGCAGGCAGCATAAATCAAAAACAATAAGTTATCCTATGTTCAGACTAGATTTTTTTTATAGTGTGAACGACCGAGATTAAGTTAATTATGTTTCAATTATAGAATTAAGTAATCTTGAGGTATTAATCTGTCAAAGAAAGATGATTGGATATTGATGCCTCTGACTCATCGCCTACACTATGCTACAAATATTTTCTATCGTGATATCAATTTCGTCAACGTATACGTCTTTATGTTATACAAATTTTTACATTATCAGAAAATTATTAAGAGGCTAATTTCATGAAAAATTATCATGATAAATATTACAAAATATCATATTTTTGAGGTTTGGTTCGTCATACTGTACAATTAAGCTGTTATTTCGTTATTTGTAAGAATATTCCAAGGGATATAAAAAAATTACCTAAAATAAAATGATTTATTTATAATAAAATTGGAGCATTTGATATTTGAAACAAATTTGGTGATAGTAAAATCTAATTGATTAAATTTACGTTAATAAATATCGTAACTTGTTGATTTAATTTTCATTTCTGATTAGATGTAGTTTTTGCATAATTTATACAGGCCCTAGGGCTTCAAACCATTATTTCTTAATCAAATCGAGGGTTTAAAATACCTTAAGAGTGACATAACGACCTAGTTTGTGTTTTGACTACAAAATCTAGGGTTAAGATGAGGACTTTGCGGTGGTCAACCCAAAACAATAATTTTTTGATGCGGAAAACAACATTTTACTAGGTTTGCAGTGTGTCTAGTAGGATCATAATTCTGGTAAAAAAAATGAAACAAAAAATTTTTTGACCGTTTATGGAACCTTTAAGTTAAGAAGCCCGAAAAAAGTAAATGCAAAACAAATATAATAACCGATTCTACCCAAAATGGATCGCCTATTTTGTGGCTTTACCAGGATTCGAAATTCTAGCCTATTATGAAATTTTTGATAGAGCCGTTTTTTTGACAATATCGACCAATTCGAATTTATAAAATTAAACGGATTAAAAAAACCTTCAAAATTAAAATATATTACGAACTGAATAACTGAAATTTGTATGCATTCGTCACCTCAAGAGCAGTCGTATATTGTTCGACCCGGTGGTGATTTGAAATTACAATTTTCCTGACTTTTTTTTTCTTTCCTCCTACTCAAATACTAATCCTTTTCTAATTTTGAAAATCCAAAATCTTGTCGAATTCTCCAAAATTGGGTTTGCTTGTTTCGAACACTTGCATTCTCAAATTCAAATTTGTTGAATTTTCTATTCCTTGAATTCAGGCCGGATATTCAATCTCTAAAAATAATTCGTGCTTTCCATTTTCAAAACTGTTTCGAAGACAAATAAACATAAGAGAAAAGGTATGAATTTAATTTCGAAATATTGAATTTAAAATAAAAAATCTATAATTAACTTTCTCTGGCAAAATAATGTTAGCTTATTCTCGAGTGTACTGAATCCAACCATGCATGTCTCGTAATAAGCTTTCTTGTCTGAAAATCGTTTTTGACGACAAAGATTGACTTTGCAAAGCTTAGTAAATTTTCACTAGATAGGTCCATTTTCCTGACCACTCTTTTGCTTTACTCATTGTTTAAGGGGTCTAAAGCAAAAAGGGTACACATGAAAAGTAACATAAATTGTGCTCTAAACACTTGCTTTTTGAGAAGTACACTTATCTCGGTTTGGGAAAGAATGCACGAAAAAATTTGACCTGTTTTTCTTTTAATTAAAACAGAATTTACGTTATTTTTGATTTACCGAACTAGTGTCTTCATTGCTTACGTAATGATATGCCATTTTCCAGTTACAACAAAGAGTAGCAGATGAGTAGAAAGTGGTCTCAAAATGACAGTTTTTTGACATGTTTTATGTTAGTATGGATAGTATGGAACTTTAGTAATTTAGAGTAGAATAGTGTGTAACTGGAAAACGACAAACGAAATTAGATATCTGTGAGTAACCTTAATTTCTGTAGGTGAAGTGCTTCCTGACCCCAACATTTTTCCTGATATTTTTTTTTTGGGTTCAAATATAAAAAATAATTTTCCTTTTTAGATTTTTGATAGCGCATGTTTTATCAAAGTGTTTTACATGGTTGGACCATGTTGGGTTCTTGGTTATTTGACGCTTGCCTTTGCTACTGATTTACTTATACTCGGTCTAGAACATTGTCGTTTCTAATGCTCTTCTAACTCGAGCGAATACTATACTAATTACTGCGAGCAATTATACCAATTAATGTGGTTTTGTTTATTTGTAGCAATTGTTCCGTCAATTTTGCAATTTGTGAAGGAACTGTCCATGGTTCTGCATGTAGGCATTATTTGCCACATACCCAAAATATTTGAATGGGTTTCCACGAAATATATTGGCGGGAAGAACGTCACCCTCGAGTTTGCACCAGCCTGCTCTCGATTTCAAATATTCTCATGGACTATGTGAAAAACAATTATTTCCATAAATGTGCTAGTTTATCGGTGTTCAAACTCCCTTGTCTCTGCTGTAAATTTCACCCCAATTCTTGTGAGAACTGCTGAGTTCGATGTCGCACCAATCTGTATTTTGCTTTACGTCAGCCATTAGTACTCAAAGGCCTTTCGGTTCGTCTCAGAGGCAAATAACTTTACCATTGCGGCTTAGGTCCATGTAGCTTTTCATTAAGTATAATATCTAGAAATAACGCAATTTTTACTGTTTTTACAAACAAAATACATGGAAAAATGTTGGGGTCAGAGTTAACCGTTTTAGGGCTAAAAACTTTCAGGTAATAATAAACACTCCAAACAACCGTTTTTGATTCGGTTTTTATTTTAAACTAAGACATTCCGCCTGGAGTCGCCTTGACCCCTGTTTACCGACAGAAGGTTAAAAACCATTTTTTTATGGCAACAACAGTTTACAATTTCAGCTGTGATTTCCTCAGTAGAAACCTAGAGAGAAGCCTTTATCGTTCCTTTAGGTTAAAAAGCTAAAAAGAAGCAATTGCAAACCAACTAATACAACTCATTTTTGACTTGGCCACCCCTAGGTGGTGTAATGGGTGGCCACCCATTAAGGTATCTGATAATGACATTTCTGAATTCGCATATCTTAAAATTACGCTTTTCAAAACTGAAAAGTTTTCGAAGATAAAATTGTTTTAAGATAAATTTTCCATTTACCACTTAAAATTTTGTTAAAAATAGCTAAAAATTAAAAATTTCGCTTACGGTTTTTCGCTGATCGGTATTCTTCTCTACGAGAAAAACTTAAAAAAACACAAAACAACAGTCAAAAATTATCTGTGATTTCGTGGAGAGTTGTGGCCATATTAAAAAATTATTTAGTTCGAGCAGTCAAAAACTAAAAACAATTTTAGTGTAATTTGCTGAATCGTGATGTATTCAGAGCGACAGTACTGACCGACACCGAACCTTAGCTGCCTGAGACTGAAATATTGACATTGACATCACTTGATTGGAGAGAAACAACCTGTTCACTTTGTTTTTATTAGGCTAACTCGGTTAAAACCAGGGCTGCGGAGTCCGAGCAAACATGTTCGGCTCCGACTCCGGATATTTTTAAACTTATTAACGACTCCGGCTCCAGCTCCGGCTCCAACTCCGTCTCCAGCTCCGGCTCCAACTCCGGCTCCAACTCCGGCTCCAACTTTGACTCCAACTTTGACTCCAGCTCCTCCCCCGACATCAAAAATATATCTTTCTATGCGTAAAGCAAATAGGGTTTCCATTTCCGTGAAACGCTGTTATTTATGTGCTGAAAAACTGTGGATATTTGGCAAGCAAGCAGTAGCTGGGCCTGAATTCCGGTTCGGTGACAAAAGATAATCAGAAAGAACTTGATTTTTTATTTCAACTAGTCGGTTGCATTTTTATTTAGAGTAGGCGAAATAAAACATAAACTCATTTCTCATTGATCCGGAATTCGGGCCTTGGACGATAGCGTGTCGGTGTTAATTTACAAAGGCCGTCGGCTCAATCTAAAGAGCCGGTATTTTTTTATTTTTTATTTACTGAGGTGCTTTAACTGGGAGGGTTTCTATTGATTTATTACCGATTGCAAGGTCACATGTTTGAAATTTGTCAGGTTTAGTAAGTCCCTGTTAATTCTTCTTGATGTTTTTCTTTTCAATTTTTTGTTTGGTTTAACGTTAGTAATTTCCGTGAAATATGATGACAAAATACTTAATTAGATTTGCGCGCTTAACCCAAATTTCTCGACTTCTCGACTTTCTTCACGTATCTCGACTTAAATTTCGTGAGATTTCGAGAGTTAAGTCCGGTACGCTGCTGAAGTGAAATGAAATTTCTCATATAAAAATGACACAAGCGAAAATCAAAATGAAAATTTCACCGCTGAATTCCATTTTGTGGTGCGCAGTTAAGCTAGCGAAATGGGAGTTTTCATATCAGAATGTATCTATTTTATCTCTACATATTTTTCACTTCATTTTTGTCTTCCTGCAGCCTTATTCTATAAAAAATAAGATAATGTGTAAACGTGAAAACGGGTAAACTTTGTGGTTTTTTACTAAAATTACATTCAATTGTTTTTCGATTCTCTTTTCGTTCACTGTTTATCATGTTTACACATTATCTTATTTTTTTACAGAATAAGGGTGCTGGACGATAAATGTGAAGATAAATTTTGACAATTTCATTTGAGTTTTTGCATTTTGTGGATCGAAGTGAATTTTATTGTATAAAATACGTTGTCAGACACAACATGTGTACGCATGTTACGCACTAAAATATTTACGAAGCTCGTCAAACTAAATTTTCACGTCAGATTTATCTTCCTATATTTTTGGAGACCAGTGAAAATTTCATTTCACTTGAACAGCGTACTAGGCTTTAAAAAAGACGGAAGATTTTTCGAGAAGAAACCCTAACTTTGGCTAGTCCGATTTTGAATTCCAATTTGAACTGCGCTAATCCATATATAAATAATTGGGCTACGTAAGCAAAACAAATCCGGAGCCCGAGTCTGTCTATTCCACAAGGCTCCGGCTCCGACTCCGGCTCTTGTAAAAATATGAAAATAAACATAAACTCTGCGACTCCGACTCCGGCTCCGACTCCACAGCCCTGGTTAAAACCCAGATCAACCCTTGAACGAAGGGGAGCAAGGCCCTAACCTCAATCGAACTCTATAACTGTAATTTTCCAATTCCACAACAAAATATTTATCACAATAATATCACACATACTGCCTTAGTGAATTATAAACTATTTTCTTAAAATTTTGCCCGTATCGATTTCTTTTTTTAAAATAAGACGGCAAATTGGCAACATAAGCAGGCTGACACTATCCATTTGCGACTGTGATAGAAGAATTATTTATTTAAACATTTTTATAAAAAATTCTCAAATTTTTTTACTCTAAATACGATTTTCTGTGAATACATAAGCAAATTAACGTATCCTAATTTACCGGTAACACGTCATTCCTTCACTTTCAACCTTAAAATTGTCGGCATCTTTAATAAAAATTCTTTATTTTTTTATTTTAGGTTCGACTTCGAACCTCCCTCAAAAAATTCTTCTAAAAATCATAAACCTTCTTCGTTCGATTATACCGAGACTGCCTAAGGTTTAAATAGTTGTGTTTTATTTTTTGTTTTTTTCTAGTGCTCATTGTTAACTGTTATAAAATATATAGCGATAATTAAATAAAGTTAGTCAATTAAATTAAATTTGGCGATTGAATTTACAGTTTTTAGGATCAAAATAACTAAAGGCCTTGTCTCGCCACACTTACTTATTAAGGACCAATTCCTTGCGGATTGAAGTTAAAACAAAGTGTGCACAGCTGAAGCGAAGCTTCTAATATTAGTACAAGCACCCGGAATTAGAAACATCATATTAGAGCCTCGAATTTCTTCATAACCGGTTAATAATAGTCAAGTTCCATCCTAATTGGCGCCATATTTCAGATGAAAATAATAGCCATGTTTATGCCCACACAGAGTTGCAAAAAATTAAGTATAAAGCCTGATTTCCATTACGAAATATTTACTGAGAGTATTTTTTACTCAATAAAAACATAAAAATGGAAAATGTCATTAAAGTGACAGAGAAATGGTCTTTGTTTTTAATTTTTTTGAAAATGCATTGAAAAATTGAAATATTTTTCCAGTACTGCAAAATATACTTCGCTTCAAATATTTTTCAGTAAATTTTCTCAGTATACTATAAAAATGTCAGTATACTGTAATAATTTTTTCAGTACTGTAAAACTAAAAAATGTGTTTTTTTTCTCTCACACAGCACGCGAATATATATTTTTATCCCATTTTGTTTATACTGTCATTAAATATTTCATAATGGAAATCAGGCTTTAAGCTTTCTTTGAAAATAAAACGTAAGTAGAAAGTAAAGTGGAAATTTTGAGAAAAAACAAAAACATTATTTTGATTAAAAACATGAGACTTCGAACAACTGTACGTTTTTTAAGGCGATTTCTTTAGATTTATTTATGTTCTCATATTTGACATGCCTGAATTGGCATACATCTGCCAAAATTACGCTTTTGAAAATGAAAAGGGTTCGAAGCTAAAGTTGCTTTAAGATAGATACATTTTCGCTTAACCAATTACGGTTTCGCTGATCGGTACTCTTCCCTACGAGAAAAACTTATAAGTCTCAAAACGATAATCTAAAAATATCTGTTATTTCGTGGAGAGCTGTGGCCGCGTTAAAAACTATTTAGGTCGAGCAGCATACAGGGCTTAAAGATTTAATAGTAAAATAGATAAATAGTTCTAAACCAATAAATAAATCACTTTTTTTTTAATATTCGAATTTGGCTCAAAAACTAAAAACAATTTTATTGTAATTTACTGGATCGTGATTTTTTTTTTAACACAAAACTCTACAATTATTTACATATGTATGTCTAAGGTCTAACTATCGTATTTCTTATGTACTGTACTCCCTTCCGACTTGAAACATCCCCTGAAAATTTGAATCGTACTGCGTTTAAAGTTTTCAGAGCGACAGCACTGGTTACAACATCCCACCCCTGCATTCGTTATTTAAAGTCGTTGTCGTTCAATTTTCGTTCCTTTTTTAAATGAATTTTTTTTTTTACTTCGTCGCTAAAAATGTTTTCATAAAGAGAGAAACTTTTCTTTACACAAAAATTTTAGTATTGATGTCCATTATTATCTGTTATCATTATTTTTCACACAAAAAGCAGTCCTAATAAATAATACTTGGTGTAACTAACGAAGCCTTTTTCTCTTTTCTATTTCCAGGTCTTTGTATGCTTGTAAAACATGTTTAATTTCGATTTTTATTGTATAAGAAATAAAATTAATTAATAATTAAAAAAAAAAAAAAATTATAAAAACCGAAAATGCAAACAACATCAACACAAATTAATACAACAAATTTTCCGAGGACGTATTTAATTTTTTTTTTTTTTTTTCAAAAACAGCGAGAGAAGATAAAATAAAAACTTTATTTAAAATCTTAAAAAATAAATAAAAAAAAAATCAACAAAAATGAACAATTTACTTTTTTTTATTATTTAATTAATTAAAGAATTGTGTGTTATTTTTTTATTATTATTATAATTATTATTTAATTTTTTATCTATCGTATATATCTATATTATATAATTTATAATTTTTTTTTTTTGTTTTCTGTCTTATCTTTGATTTGGAAAAGTGAAAAAATTACATTACTACTCTACTACACAAACAATACATAAAAATATATATTTTTTGAGGAATAATATACCGTGAAAGTTTTAAAAAATTTACAACATCAAAAATGTAATAAAAAAATTGGATTTTTTTTTTTAATTAATTAATTAATTTTTAATTATAAAATAAGTAATCCTACATTTTTTTGTTATTAATTAATAATAAAAATAATAATAATTATAATATGTAATTTAAAAATAAAATAAAATAAAAAAAAATGAAAAAAATAATAATAAAAAAACAAACGTAAGTAAGGAGTGTATTTTTTTGTATTATTTAAAAATGAAAAACGTTTTTTTTTTTTTTTTTTTCGATTAAAAAATGGAAAAACAATAAATTTAAAAAACAGAAAAAATTTTAAATGAAAAACTCGTCATTTTTATTTTGTTTAACAACTATTGAAGGAAAAGGGATATAAATATGACGGACACAGTAATAGATTTTTATTCTCGAAACACAAAATTAAATTTGATTTTTTGTTTTGGGACTCGGTTTTATTATTGGTTCCTTTGGAATTGGGCGGGGGGTGTTGTTGTGTGAGGAAGAATTCATAGAGAAAATGTGAATTTTTGTGTGGTTTTGTTTGTGAAATTGGAGGAGGGGGTATGGGGGGTGTTGTGAGAGAGTGGATGTGGTTGAAGGTAGGTCGAAATTTTATTTAATTTTATTATTTTTGTTATAACTTTATTATTTACTTTTGTTTTATTATTTTTTGCATAATAAAAATCTATTATTGTAAATACATAAAAATAGATTGTAGATTGCATTAATAAAATAAATAATTATTTTCGTGACCAGTGGGTATTTTAGTGGTATTTGCTATCTCTTTGTTATGGGCTTAATTAATTTAGTTCTAAATTCGTCATATGTTTTATCTGATGATGATTTATTGATTAATAATATTAATTCTGAGAATTGTTTTGTTTATCTCAAAATATCAAAATAAAACATGTTAACACTTTATTTTTTCCAGCTAACAACAATTTAATTCTAGATAATATTATGCCCGCGCGCGCGCACACACATGTTAACATAATATCCGTCTAATCGTGGCGCTTTGTTAAAAATGGTTTAAAAAGCTTTATGATTAAAATAAAATTTAAATCGAGCAGATTACTACTACTTAGTCATTTACATAGTTATTCACGCCGTTTTTTTTACGAGACCAAGTGCACAGTCTTTGTTTTAAAAATGAAGCTTAAGTAAAGAGATTTGTGGCCAGCAACTTATTGAGCCAGCAGTTTATTTCCAAATTACAAAAGTTTAGCATTTTAGGAGACAAAATCGTTTATCTAACTGGTCACGATTTTCAAGAACCACTCAATATTAATTAAATTTATTTCTTATAAAATAAAAATTTAAAAAAATCTCATCTGTGAGAGAGACAAATTAAACACTATATTAATTAAACAAATAATTATAATACAAAATAATATTAATATAAAATATAAAATAATATAATTATTAATAAATAATTTTTTTATGATTTTATGTAATTTTTAAGGGGGAAAAAAATAAAAAATACATATAAGTAATTAAGAAAGATAAAACAAAAAAAAAAAAAACAAAAAACAAAAATGAAGAAGGAAATAATATAAATAAGACATAAATTATATATTTTTAAAAAAACAAGTATTTTAAATATTTAATTTAGATTTCGTTTTGTAAATATTTTATTTAAACATTATGCTTTGCAATTTTGCGCATAAATTTTTAGTTTTGTTTATCTGTTACCCATCAATTTTATTCACAGCCAGAACAAACACAGAATCGCTCAGATCGTCAAGGAAATATGCATTTTATGATAAATAGGGCTGTGATAATTTCATTCCACCAATTTCACTCTGATTATTTAGTAAAAAGTTACATTTTATAGGATATACCGCGGGCGGATCAATTGGCGTGACCTGTCCAAATATGAATTCGAAAATAAGTGTAAGGAGGAGAAAATCTTGCCGCAAGGTTCAATTTTTACTCTGTATTAAAAAAAAAAAATAAAGTTGAACTTGATGGGTGATTTCAAGGTCATTCAAAATAATATAGTCCTGAGCCTTATTTTCGAGATATGTATTTAGATTTGAAATATTTAGGCGGGTCAAATTAAGTGGTCCTGGACAGTGGTCTGTGGATTTGTGAATATAGTTTCCATGGGTGCATTTTCAAATTTGTTTTTTTTTTAATTGGAAACGAAAAGATCGATTTGAAATAAATACATAATAATATTGAACGTAAATTGATACAATCGGGATTTAAATTTTCTAATTTAATTAAATTTTATTAAAACATTATGTTTATAGAACACTAAACAATAAAAAAAAATATGCTTGCTCCTTATAAAATAATAACAAATAGTAATTTTATTAATAAAATAATAAATAATTTGATACTGGCAAAATAAAATAAATACGTATATATAAATAAATATATATATATACACATATATATTTAATTATATAAAAATAAGGAAAATGAAATAAAAAAGAGATTTTTTTACATAAAAATATAAATAAAAAATTAATAAGTAAATAAATTATATATTTCGCGCCTGGTTCGCCAAATTAATAAAATCCATAAATGTATTATTTCATATGATTTTTTAATTTAATATTGAATTTTAATTTCAAACGTTATTTTAGCAATATTAGTCTTGTGAGCCAAAAAATATGGAAATAAAAAATTGAATCGTATGGTCTGTTTGATAATTCGCACGGTGCCGGTGCAGTGTACATTGTTTTCTTTGTTTCGTCAATATAAAATAAATCAAAGGATACAAGGAAAACACTGTGCACTGCTCCGCACCGTGCGAATTATTAAACAGGCCCATAAAGTTTGGATCAAGGATTGTTCAGTAGACCGATTTTGGTCGAAAAATGAGATTTGAGAGCAGGAGAACTGCAAATTTGATATTAATGGCAAATGTGGTTGTGATATTGTGTCCGTTGTTTTTGGGAAAGATAGTTGTATTAAATTTTTTTGACTGAGTGGTTCAAAAGCCAAAAACTATTTGGAATGTGTCAAAATTCGAATTTTAGAAATTAACGAAAATTTTGTCCTGTGGTCACAAGTCCTAAAGGCATAAGTCGCATAAGTCGAGTTATGCCCTTTTACGTTTTCAAATTCGAAATCTCCGTAGTCAATTTCAAATCATATCAATTTTTTATAATATTTCGGTAACTATAAACAACCGTAATGGGTATTTGCAATTGCCAGAATATTACAGAAAATTAACTCTGCATAACTCGACTTTTGTTATAATGACTTGTGTAGATAAATAAAAACTTTACATTTTAACTATTCTTTACCATGTTCAAAAATCGCAAAATTTCATTCCGATTCAGAACATTCAAAATTCGAAAATATCAATCAACACCTTGAGAAATTACTTCAACATTGAAATATATATTTGAACGGATATATTTATTGAAATTTGACAATTTCAAAATTCGATAATTTGGTTCAAATTTCAAATTCAATAATTTCTTAAAATGTTGGCGTGGGCAGAAACACTTACGAAATGAGCTTCCTCATGAAGTCATCGGCAAATTTCCTCTGAAATGTTTTTCAATTCTGGCAAATAAGAAAAAAGTAAATAGGGACCAAATCCGGACTATATGGATGATGATTTAACTTTACGAATTCGCATTGTTACTTTAACGATTTGGCGCATTGCCGTTTCATTTTGACCCTTGTTCCTTTTTCCTTATGTCATAAACTTCTGAGATAAAAAGCTTTACCCATACCAGAAAATAACATAAATAATAAAGGTTGGGTCGTAATACGTGATAATTCTAGGTTTCATCACTAAGTAGTCACTACTTAAGTAATTGTTTGCTCTGTGTTAGCTCCACACTTGCCCAAAAATTATCACGGACTTCGCAGGCACTGATCACGGTCTTTTATTGCCAAACAAACACCTCATTATTACAGTCGATAATGAGGGACAACTTACAAGCTTGTAATAAGTTTGTTTGAGTAAAGTAATTCCTTTTTTTCACTAAAGAAACTTACAATGTCTTAAAACGGAAAACCTGGTAAAAAAACGTCTTACATCGGCCTTACAATCCAAATTTGTATTGAAAAAATATCGTGAAACCGCAATTTAGGATTAAGTTCTGCAAATAACAACAACAACTCCGCTTTTCACTTGAATGACAAAACTGGACGTCTCATCAGCAAGGATTGCACACTGCTTTTCGGGGAGCTCGAACCTCTTAGATATTACATACATACTATAAAATTATCCACGAAATCAATTCCGAAGGGCCAAACCACACAAAGGGCCTCAATTCCAGTTCCCCTTTAGGGTTGCCAATTTTCTAAAATGTACCGAGTTATCGACCGGCCAGAGGTAAGGAAAATAAACGTTAGATAAAGAACCATTTGAGGTGAGCCAACACGCGCCTTTCTTTTACAAATGGAGAATTTTGAGAAGCTTAAAAAATTAAAAATTTTAAAAAATATTTTTTACTTTAAAAATATTTTGTTCCGTATAGCTTTTCTGTAAATTCGGTCGCCCATGAAGCCGCCACTTCCGGTTGATTGATTTTCATTAAAATTTACTAGAACCTCGCAATATAAGAAAAAAGTTTAAATATGAAGTTTCAATTCGATTAGTTTAAGGTTACGCTTTCTATGAGAGGACTCTCTGTAGAGAGGACACAGACAGATAGATGGACAGATACCACTTCGACACTCAATTTTTTGAACTCAACGGACTCCAAAAATTAAAAGTTACTAACGTAAAAGAAAGTAAAAAATTGAGGTCTGGCCAACACATGAGTTTCTTTTACGAACGGGGTATTTTGAGAAACTAACTTAAAAGATCGCAAAAAAAGAAAATTAATCCCCTGAATGCATTCGAATTCTTTTCGTTATTTTTATTTTTTTATTCGTAATCTTTCTTCTTGTGATGTTGACTCTTCGAATGCCAAGAGATAATCAGATTCGTTATTTCTGCTGCGAAATTTGCTACCAGTCTCCTTCCAATGATTGCCCATTAAGCTAAAACTTCTGTTGAATATCTAAGCTAGAAAAAAAATGTATAGATACATTTTGGCAGATAACCCTGACAAACAACAATCATTCAAGTTTGTGTTGCTTACGTAGATTATTCGAAATTTGATAGATTTTTTGATATTATTCGATTAAATTAAGAATCATTATTGCATTTTGTTACGTGAGACTCTTGAAATCCGAGATCTTCCAGTCTTTTTCGATATTATTCTAGAATTCTAATTTTAATCGCGATCATCGTAAAAAATTGAAATTTCTCGAAAATTTCAAGATTATGCAGTTTTTCGATGTTATTCGAGTCTAAATTAGTTTTATGTGACAGATATTATTAAGCATTTGATACATTTTTCGGCTGTTTTTCATTTTTCTCGAGATTCTTAGAATTATCCAGATTTCCGGATTTAAATAGCGGGAAGTTGCTTGGCACCAAAGTTATTCGAAAATATCGACATTATTCATACTTTCGATATTATTCGTGCGATATCTCCATAATATTTTTCAGATTATTCAAGATTCTTCGTGATTTTTTTGATTTCTTAAGAATATCCTAGGATCCTGAGGTTTTTTGAGTTTTTCGGGAAATTCGAAATTTTTTGTTCTAGAATTCTCACATGATTCGAATTTTTCGAGGTTATTTGTGTTCCCGATATTCCTCAAAATTTGCCAGCGGTGAGGTTGCTTCTTGTTACTGAATTAATGGTCTGCATAGCATCGAGTTATGTAAAGTTAAGTTAAATTTGGAGGATATTTATTTACATTGGTGTCACTTGGTCAAAAATTTTTTTTCTCAAAATTTTTGAGAATTTTTAAATCACCTGCTCGTTCGGTAATTCTTCGTGATTTTTTGTAATTTTGCAGTTTCGAAGAGATTTTTTGATATTAGAAGTTATAGGTTAGGTTATATTTAAATATTATGAACAAAAATAGATGTGTTATGGGCCCCATGGACAATATTGGTTTTTAATCAATTTAGCATTTATTCAGTTTTCTCAAGAAGTTGTTGGTGAAATTAAAATAAAAATATTTTTACATCGCGCTTTGTTGAACTGTATTCATGTACCAACCGGCTCTGGTAATAAATCCTAGACCAACGAAATTTTTATTCGACCAATACATTTAAAATGATGAATTTCATTGAAAACCGATCATTTGTTTGACCGGGGCTTTTTGTTGTGAAAACTGGCCGGACCGGTTCAAAACAGGCCTGTTGGCAACCCTATTCCTCTTGCCTGCGTTACTGTACAATTTTTGATTTGACCATCGCGGCATACAAATATATTCCTACAGTCAAGTTGAAGGCCCATTTTCAATCCGTTGATAAGTACGAATATGAATTTTCTCCACAAAAATTCATTAAACTTATCAAGAAATTTTCTTTGCGATATTTTGATTTGGTTCTGGTCGAGCAAAATAACTAATGTTCCATACACTCGGGGTGCTATATTATGGCATTTGCGTCTCTCGTATTAACAGTCCTTTGGGAAATGTTTATATCCTGGATAGACCTGCATTTTATTCTTTGAGTTTGTTGCTTCAAGATTAATTTCTGAGTTCAAAATTAGCGCGTAATAATTTTTTTAGTTTTCCGTCTTATCCAGGTGATATTTGAGTAACATTTCACCTTTACTACGGTAGGTAGTTGTGAACTCTGGTCTTGATTCACGTTCTTGCTGATAAAAAATTATGGACTAGATTTCCGTCGTAACAGTGTCCTTGTCTCTAGAGAACTGGTACACTTACCTACTGGTTTGGGTTTATGCCGGGAATCGATTATTAGGCCACATAAATAATATCTAGAAAGAGAACATAACATTTCTCCATTGCGGTCGGTTTCGACCTATAAGCCTATGTTTCTTTAAATCTTCGATTTTCCTACTCTCAAATCTCATTTTTCGATCAAAATCGATGCACTGTTGATTTGCCTACATCAGTCTTCCAATAATATTGAAAATTTCTCCTTTTGATCCGTAATTGCGATTTGTAAAATTTGAAAGCACAACACACGGAAATATTGAACTTACTGTGATTTTACAAATTTCACCCAATTCTTAAGAGAATAACGACTTTAAAGTAGTAGGAGAACAACTCAAGTATCTTAGCAATTCATTTCAGTTTTTTTTTTTTGTTACAGAGGCAATTTAAAAATGAAAATGATCCAATTTTTTCAACCGAAAAGCATAAACTCCCTATTGCATCCAAAATAATTTTGGGATTTTATAACACAAAAAAAAAACTTTTCTTTATTTTTCCCTGCTTTTTAGAACGAGAATACCAAGCAACGGTACCTACACACCGAAAAAGATTAATGTGCTCTGCTGTTAAACAACCAAATACACAGAGCTTTTCATTTTTCGATGATACATAAACAAAAAAAAAAAAACAAAAATCTTAATTAAAAAAGCTTTTTGCGCTTCTTTTGTGCATTAATATAAAACGAAATAAAAACAAATTAATTATATTTATAAATTAAAAATATTAAAGGAGAGGAGACTTGTGTATTGTATTTTTAAAATTATTTCTAATTTTTTTATTTGTGAAATTATTAAGACAAAGAAAATTTTGTAGCTTTTAAAGAAAAAAAAAAATGAAAATAAATTACTAAGAAAAAGAAAAATGTTTTGAATGTTTTATTTTGTTTAAATAAAAGAGATGTTAAACGACTCTCTTAGAGTGTATTCAAATGGAAATGATGAAAATTTTGTTAGGGAAACTATTATTTCCTATATCTGTATGTACACTGTGTACTAATTCGGTTATCTGGAATTTTCCTTTTTTTATTTCAGAAGAGATTTTATGGTGAGGTAAAGGTAGGTAGTTTTTCTTTATATCCAACAATTAGGCTAAATGAATTTATTACATTCTTTGTAAAATTATTTATTACAGGTACATAATATGTGTGCTTTTGTCTATTCATAATTGAAAAAATATTTTTTTTATTGCTGAAAATTACGTAGTTAGGGCTTCAAAATTATTTTTAGAGTTTTAGTAATTAAATTTAGAGAAATTACAAATCTTGATTGTTTTGAAGTTTTACAAAAAACAACTTTAAATGGAGAATTTTTGTTATGAAAAGTAGAAAGAATCCACATGGTTAATCGGACCTTAAGGGTTTCATCCTCTATTTGGTACGGTGTGAAAGCCTAACAGCCTAACTTTATTTGCTGCAATTTAAACTGACGGAATGCGCAGCTTTGGCTGCAAATCTTAATTTTTGACCGACTTGCTGCATAAAATGCACACAGCTGAATTCTTGATCGGACCGCCCATTTTAAGTTTTAAGTCCATATTTTGTTCAAGAGATAATGAAATAATAGAGAATATACAGGATTTTCAATTATGCTAATTATTTTTACAAGTCAATTGCTATCTTTAACTTACTATTTAGTTAGACATTTTAATTTTTTCCTCAAAAAATTTGTATAAGAGCCCCTTGACGCTGGGCTCCACCACTGAAATTTTAATAGAAAACACTCAGGTAACAGGACGCGCTAATTCTCAGAGTATATTCTAAAGGTAGAGAGAATCTTGACGGAATTACGCACGGAACACAAAAATTAATTTAGTACTGTAAAAATAAAAATTTGGCTGACAATCTTGACGCACATGTTTGAATTTAAAATAATCTTAAAACTATCTAACTTGAACTAAAACTTTTTGCTGGCCATAAATGGCTAGTTAAGAACAGAAGTGATCCAAGTACCATTTTTACAAAAAATCTGAGTTATATCACTTTTTGAACTTCTTTGTCATCATATTATAAAAAATATATTACCCTCAATTTTAATAATCATAAAACACGTCTTCCTCATTATCTCTCTAATAACAAAATGTTACTTGGATTACTTCTGTTCTTAACTAGCCATTTATGGCTCTAAAGCCCCCTTTTTGACCGGTTTAAATTTTCCGTCGTAGTATAAAATCTAATAATCTAGTTTATATTATTATTATTATTATTATTGGGGGGCCATGCGGGCGATCAGCCACTTCGCACTGCGACCTAAAAGATCTATTGTGCTGGCCCCTGCTTAATTATCCGTCCAGTCAATATTCAGGTTCTTAATGAACCTGACAATATTGCCTCCCGGTACGTGATACATACTATCTGGGCTTATTGCTCTCCCTCCTAGATGTTTACTACAGCATATAGTTCCGCTAGAAAGACGGTAGCATTGGAGCTCAAGGACCTCGAGAGGTTTGTCACACTCCCCGTATATTCCTACTCCTGCCCCGTATCCCGTTTGATTTTACTCTTATGAGTTGCTGGGAATTGCAAATCACCTGTAGGTCACCCAGCTATACTACAGGAAGGCTAAATAAAACTGGAGGGTGCCTGGTATCCAGAGTCCGCATATTTTGGGCTGATTAACCTATCAGCCATTCATCTTTCGGCATATGCTGTTCCACCTTAGATTAGGGCTTTTTTGTCAAGGTTTTCTCCTTTAGCGCCGTACTTTAGTCTGTGCCAAATGGCCAAAAATGTGGTAAGTGGCCTTAGTTACCAGTGGTTGCCACGAGGAGGCAGAACGTACACTTGCGAATTGTGAACAGGTTACCCCTTACACTATTGTACCCATCACGTAGCTGCCTAATGACAAGACCAGAACAGCCCACGTGATGCGCACCCTACTGGAAGGTTACGGAGCTGGTAGATTAATCTACTCAACTTTGATCCCTCCTCCAATAGACGCCAAACCACCAATCTAGTTAATAACTAATAACTTAAACTACATACGCAGTTTAAGGTAACTGGCATCACTTTAATTTGTTTTGCTTTAGTTCCCAAGAATGTCTTTAATTTTGTATTTTTGTCATATCACAAAGTGACACTTCAATCCGTTGTTGTGTAGTACTTGGTCTAATGCGCTCCCGTCCGTCAACTTTGTAAATTCGCATATATTTTCATAACGTAACTTTTGCATGACTGCGCTACAGCGTCGAAACTGGTTGGGGTTAAGACTTAAATATTTTTGACTCTAATGTTAAGACGACTAAAAGAAATCTGGATTTAAACAAAAAAAATAAATATTCACAATTCAAAGTCAGTCACAATTACATCAATGAGCTAGTTCGTTCGATCGATACTACAGTCCACAACGATACTTCAGATTAAACCACTGACGCTGTATTTCAAACGAATAAAATTTTAAATTTTTGGCATTTTATTCACCATGAAAATTTTAACTAAGTAGTCACTAAACGTTACAATTTAAACAAGTTGCCCACAGTTAAAATATTTAACTTTTTACCTCGATTGAAATACAGCCTGAATAAAGAATTAAGCCTGCCAATTCTCACGTTGCTCACTTAGTTGTTGCCAGAACCATGACACATTCTTCCAAAGGCAAAGTACACACAAGTACTTCTGACTGCATGCAACTACTCTTGCTGAATTTTATGAGTAGTTTGCTTTTCGAATTTATGGCGACTTCGTTACCAGAATATTTAGTATCCATATTATTTTAATGCAATAATAATGTTACGTAATTAATTAATTATTTAAAAAATCGTGCCTCAGACATTTTTACAAAAGTAAAACACACGCCCTCTTTTAACAAAACCAAATATTTTAGCACTTAGCAGAAACACTGTGTAGTAAATGTAGTACATATGCCCTAACAGAGATGTCACCATATCGACATATTATAGACACAATTGTTTTGATTGCATAAAGCAAACAATGATGAGATAGCCGTGGTAGTAAGGTGATGGAGTGGAGTGTAGAAGAAGGTCTGGAGTTCGAATCTAAACAAATCCAACGAAAAAATTTGTTTTTAGATGAAAAATTTTGAATTGGGGATAATCCGAGAAGATTAATCGGGATCGAGATCGCTTCAAAAAAATTTTTGGTAAAATTCGTTAAAAAAAAAAAAAAAAAATAAAATTAAGTCGGAAGTTTGAAGAATCGAACTCCAAACCTTTCCCACACCACACTCCTTCATCTTACCACCAAACCACTCATCTCTATATAATTACTACTCAGTTTTTCGTTTAAATACTGATAAATTCGGACTTGGTGAAAAATCGCATTCAAATTTTTGTTAAAAACAATATAATTATCAGCAACGTGACATTATTTTGTATCAAAGTGTGCCACTTCAAGTTATGTGACACTTGAACATACAAAATAAAGTCATATTGCTGACAATTCTACCTTCTTGTAATTTCTGTTCGCCTGTTAAAATGACAACATTTTTTGGCGATTTTTGATGAAAAAAAAAAAATTTTTTTTTTTAAATTTCTGCTCACCTGGTAAATAAAAACTAACTTTTTTTTAATTAAAAAGGCAATCATAACTCTAGCAACCACCCAAATAAAAATTTGGAGCTTTTTATTACAATAAAGAAATCCTTCAGCCGCGAGGATCGAACTCGAGACCTCTATGGTTTTAATCTGCTCTCTTATGGTAAGAATTCGATCCTCGCCGCTGAAGGAATTCTTTTTTGTAATAAAAAGCTCCAAATTTTCTATTTGGGTGGTTGCTAGAGTCAGAGCCTACTCTATAAATAAGAGCCTCCACATTGACTGTATTTTTTACTAAGCTTAAAATAAAGTACATAAAATTTTTTCTTTACTATGAAACTATATGGGAAAACGATTGTTTTCATTTACATTTTTAGTCTATAAGAATTATGAGCTTTTACATTATTTTTATACGAAAATGTTCATAAAACATGTAATTTTATTTGATTGAAAAATCGAATCATGAAAATGTTTATTTCTTAGTGAAAATCCACTTGGAATATAAACTATTGCTAAACTTTTTTGGAATGTCGTTGTTGTAAAATACGTCATAACATTAAATTTATTAACAATTATAACCATCTCTTTTTAGTCTCCTTCTAAAAGCATTGCCACATGACAAAAATCTACCCGAATACAGATTCATATCATGTGGCAATGCTTTATTAACGACTTTTGTTTAAATCATAGATGTCGCATACAATGAAAAACTTATAAAAAGAATCAAATAGGTGATCGAACCGGTCGGATTCTAAAATCGGTCTGATTTTTGATTTGGTTAAACATATTTTTGTGGCTTTTCTTTATAGTAATAATTAAATTGTAATAAAAATTAATTTAATATAATTTTTTTATAAATTTACTAAAATTAAACCATTGCTATGAAAGAAATTATGGTAATTTTACGTAAAAAGTTTTCTTTCAAATCGTTTACTCAGCCCGAATCCCTGTTGTTTTTATTTGTGTGTTAAGTGACATCTAGGAATGGGAATAATAAGTAAGAGCTATTTTATTTTATACACCGCTCTAAAATGTTATGACAATTCAAATATTCTAAACAAAAACTTATTTTGAATGGGTCATTAATTTTTGGGAATAAAAATCGATGCCAAATATTAATCATGTTGTATTTATTTTCAGCTGTGTCTTAATTTAAATACAATAATATTTTTAATACTTGAGAAATAAATAAGGCATTTATATTACAGTTAATGTTTGTTGGCTATGTCGTTTATTTGTGATGCATAACAATCTGGGTTGATTTGATTTTTTTTGATTTCTTCGCGCTCAATGCATATTATTATAATTTTTTTTTCTCTTTGACTCTCTTTGATTTATTTTAATTTTGGCTGTTCAACGTATTGTTTTTTTTTTTTTTTTTTTTTTTCTACCATTGATTTTAGTTGTGAATAAGTGATGACGTCATTAAATAGAATATTCTCTTTTTAATACATATGGTGGTGGTTTGGCGTCTATTGGCGGGGGGGATCAAAGTTGAGTAGATTAATCTACCAGCTCCGTAACCTTCCAGTAGGGTGCGCATCACGTGTGCTGTTCTGGTCTTGTCATTAGGCAGCTGCGTGATGGGTACAATTGTGTAAGGGGTAACCTGTTCACAATTCGCAAGTGTACGTACTGCCTCCTCGTGGCAACCACTGGTAACTAAGGCCACTTGGCACATCTTTGGCCATTTGGCAAAGGCTAAAGTACGGCGCTAAAGGAGAAAACCTTGACAAAAAACCCTAATCTAAGGTGGAACAGCATATGCCGAAAGATGAATGGCTGATAGGTTAATCAGCCCAAAATATGCGGACTCTGGATACCAGGCACCCTCCAGTTTTATTTAGCCTTCCTGTAGTAAAGCTGGGTGACCTACAGGTGATTTGCAATTCCGAGCAACTCGTAAGAGTAAAATCAAACGGAATACGGGGCAGGAGTAGGAATATACGGGAGTGGGACAACCCTCTCGAGGTCCTTGAGCTCCAATGCTACCGTCTTTCTAGCGGAACTACATGCTGTAGTAAACATCTAGGAGGGAGAGCAATAAGCCCAGATAGTATGTATCACGTACCGGGAGGCAGTATCGTCAGGTTCATTAAGAACCTGAATATTGACTGGACGGATAATTAAGCAGAGGCCAGCACAATAGATCTTTTAGGTCGCAGTGCGAAGTGGCTGATCGCCCGCATGGCCCCCCATAATAATAATAATAATAATAATACATATGGTTGTTGTTGTAGAACGTTTTTTAATTTAATTCCCTTATTTTCTTTTGATTATATCTGGAAAATGGGGAAGCTTGAGAATCTGTGCTTCAAATGAGTTAGTCATTGAGTTGTTTATTAGTGATTTCAGAAAAAATTATTTATCTAGGTTTAATTTTTAATTCATATTTTTTCGTCAATCGAAATCGCGTTTTTTCATACAAACTCTATGAAAATAAATTATTTTTTAGTGTTTCTATGTCCTTTATTTTAAGTTCATTTTTTACATGTCGGCTCTATTCATATCAAGATGGTTCTGCTAGAGTTATGATTGCCTTTTTAATTAAAAAAAATTTTTTTCTTTTCATCAAAAATCGCAAAATTTTTTTGTCATTTTAACAGGCGAACAGAAATTACAAGAAGGTAGAATTGTCAGCAATATGACTTTATTTTGTATGTTCAAGTGTGACATAACTTGAAGTAGCACTCTTTGATACAAAATAATGTCACGTTGCTGACAATTATGTTATTTTTTAAATTCTGTTCGCATGGTAAAATAACAAAAATTTGTATGCGATTTTTCACCAAGTGCGATTTTTATCAGAAACGAAAAAATGAGTAGAAAATTATATAGAGATGAGTGGTTGGGTGGTAAGATGAAGGAGTGATTTGTGTTTGGAGTTCGATTCTTGAAACTTCCGACTTTATTTTTTTTTAAGCAAAAATTTGATTTTTTTTTTATTTACACGAATATTTAGTACAACTAATCGGTAAGAAATGGCTGATCAGTTTTCAAATTACTAATTAATTTTCCAACTTTCCATGTTGCACGTAAATCTTTTTAAATTAAATTTTACTTTCGCAAGTAGTTTTCTGCGTTCCATTTACCATCTACTTCCAAGTACTTATTTGTACTTTGCCACGTCAAATGGAACCCAGCAATTGTCTAAATACGAGTACATCATTTATTTAGCTAATATTTACACCATTTGCTGTATCATCTAGCGGAAATTTATATGAAACTCGATAAAATGTGTGTTTACGGTATAGCTTAGTATAAAAACCGCTTATTCAGCGTTTTTTTTCACGATTCTTGTTCATTTGGACAACGAGAATCGCTTATTATTGTTGTGTGAAATGTTATAAATGGAAAAGACTTGATGGAAAGTAAATGGAAACATTTTTTTCATTAGGTTTTTTCACAGAACGAGAATTGACCTTCTGTGTATACAGAAATGGGGGATCTGTAGAAGATTGAATTAAATAAAACACATGGTTGCACATTTAATATATTATTTCACAAACTCTGACTAGTGACTTCTCTCTTTGGAATCACCAAACATAATCATAATTAATAATATCTTTTGTACCTTTTACTCATCGTCGTCAGTATGTCAGTAGCGTAGTCAACAATACAGTCGATAATACAGATACTACAGATAATACAGATACTACAGGATCCAGCCCTTTATATTTTTTAGTTGCAGTCGTGGTATCATTTGGTTCGCCTTCAAGAATATCAATTTTCGTGTGACGTGACACCACTGTACTCATGTTACTTAAAATGACACAGCTATGGGAATGGGGGTGTATCACTTGCAACTAAATGGTACAATTGAAATACCTCCAAAACAACAACAAAACATTTACGAAGCGTTCGTCAATAAACCTTTGGAAAACTGGTTAAAGTCTATAGATGGCCCGCATATCGCAAACCTATGCTTCTACAATAATTTCATAAGTCTTGAAAAATATTTAAATTATTAAAATTTTTATTTCAAATGTGAACTTCGAAAAGTCATTTTTTTTTCGCAGATAAAATGTTTTCCGAAAAAGCCCAGAAATATCGAAACTCGGCCTTAACCTTGTGATCTATAAAACTTAAATACAGATATGGTACAGTAGTATCATTTGCAAAATTCAACCTACGAGTATTCCAATTACTAGAAAGAAAAAAACAATAGAAATTAACCATGAACGTAATATAGCAAAAACAACAACAAAGACCATAAATTACAAGTACAAGTGATCTATTGTACTCTCGTAGGCATATCACATTACAGAGAGCTCTATAATATACGATTATTAATTATAAATACATTAAACACAAATAAGCCCACATTTATAAAACAAATAACCACAACAGCAACAAAAACCAGTAATTAAATTGTTGGTACGGTTACTGTGTAGAGTACAGCGTTAATCGAAGCGATTACAAACCGTAAAATTTAAAATAAACTTTCAATTATACGTTTTATTGAAGCAAATGCTATTGTGAGTACACCGCGGATGGTTAACACCACATTTGCTGTGAATGTGTACCATGGTCGGGGATGATACGATATTCAATAATGTGGAAATGAGAGTATAAAGGCAGCATTTGGTGTCGATATTTTATCAGTTCATAGACAATAAAAGTTTGTTGTTTAACAACCGAACAAAATATGATGAAAATTACATGGTTGCGATTGATTTTTCTCCAAAGAAGAAATTTTCAAATGTACCACCACCCACTAATTGTATTATCAAATAGTTTCTATTATCGAAAATTAAGCTTCAACAGTTTCCAAGTGGCACACCGCATTAAACAAATACACAAAAAAAAAAAAATCATTTTTTCAACTATAGGTGCGACTGACCCACATCGCGGATTTTCCTATTTTTCTTTTCCAATATCGTGACAAACGGTAATATGTGTAAGGTGGACACTATTTTTAACCTTTTTCGCTTTCCCTACTCTTTCTATAAAGTTTTGGTCAACATTTTTTTGTAGTTTTTGTTTTCAACTATTGTGAGGCCATGGATTTGGTGATTCATTTTATAAATTTTATTATGCAGTCCTGGTCAACAACGATTAAGCTTTCTCGACCATGACATTCTAATTTCCAAATAAATCGAATTTGCCCATGCCTGATTTTTTTTTTTTATTTTTTTGTATCTAATCAATAATTAATTATGGCAAATGGAAAGATGGTATGTATACGCAGTTAAATGGGACGGTGTTTACAAAGTCAATCAAATTTTCTTTAAGAGTTTGAATGAAAATTTCATTTATCGCAAATATTTTCGTTTGGTTTTTATTATGCGTGCGATATGATAATGACCCATTAATGATTCTATTGTGTGTGCGTGTGCCTTATTAAGTTTATAATAAATTGCTTGAATTGGTGTTTGATAATCAAATCTGTTGAGGGTTTAATTTCGTTGATTGAGGAATTGGTTGAACTTATAGGTTTAAAATATCGATTTCAGCGGCTTCTATATGAGAGATAAGATGGTTCAGCATCAAATTTTTCGTTTACTTTGCCAAAGCTCCTTATATTTTGTAGACGAAATCTGTCCTTATAGTTAAGTTTCTCAGCTGCGGATCAATTTGCAGTTCTGCGAGAGATATAACAGCGTTATAACAACAGGAATTAAAATGATCATTAGTTGCTTCGTTACCGAAACGTAAAGCATGACAATGTACACAGTGAATATTCATTGGCAGCCAAGTTATTCTCGTTACTCAATTCATCCAATAAATCTTCCCTGAACAGAAAGCCTTTGCTTGTTCAAATTGCAAATATCGCACCACCTTTTGGCTGGTCTTCTGCGGCGAACGGTACTCATTTTAAAGTTCATAAATTTTTCTCTTTTCCAGGGTCACGATTTCTGAATACAATACGAATCTGTGTACGAAACGAAGGCTCAGTACATTTTAATTTTTGTAGTATAGGCAAAACTGAAAATAAACGTAAATATGCCTAATTTTTGACAATTAAATTAAATTTCTAATTGGATGTGGGAATAAAAATGAATCCGACGCCATGTTTGATAAATATTATTTATATCAAACTAAAATAATTTTATTAAATAAAAGCTTGTTCATTTTTGGTGTCGTTAACTAATATGTCGTCGAACCAAAATCCGTCCATGAACGTACAAAAACTGCTAGTCACGAATCATGCTTATACAAATTAAATGTTTTCGTATTCAAAAATACCAATGAAACAAATTCGTTCATTTTTTGTTCTTATTCAGAAATAGGGTCCCTGAAACCTCATGAGGTGATTAGATAAATTTATTACAATTCGTTTACACTTATTATTTGATGCTAAAGATAAATCAACATTTCATTCTGGTAGATGGAACAAAGGATATAACCCGGATCCACAAATCACTTCCGGCTAAAATCTAAAATGCTTCGATTACGATGGTTGATACCTCTATCAATAGGTTTCGGAACCTGTAATTGCTGTGACAATTTTCATTTTGATTTCTCGATTATTTCTAAACATTTCTTAGAAAATTCAATTTTATTGATAATCAACTGTGCCCACATATAGCCCACAAGTATTTGGGCGGCTAAAATCTAAAATGGTCCGATTACGATGGTTGATACCTCTATCAATAGGTTTCGAGACCTGTAATTGCTATGACAATTTGCATTTTGATTGCTCGATTATTTCTAAACATTTCTTAGAAAATTCAATTTTATTGAAAATCAACTGTGCTATAGCCCAAAAGTTTTTGGGCGGCAAAAATCTAAAATGGTCCGATTACGATGGTTGATACCTCTATCAATAGGTTTCGGAACCTGTAATTGCTGTGACAATTTTCATTTTGATTGCTCGATTATTTCTAAACATTTCTTAGAAAATTCAATTTTATTGAAAATCAACTGTGCTATAGCCCACAACTTTTTGGGCGGCAAAAATCTAAAATGGTCCGATTACGATGGTTGATACCTCTATCAATAGGTTTCGAGACCTGTAATTGCTGTGACAATTTTCATTTTGATTGCTCGATTATTTCTAAACATTTCTTAGAAAATTCAATTTTATTGATAATCAACTGTGCCCACATATAGCCCACAAGTATTTGGGCGGCTAAAATCTAAAATGGTCCGATTACGATGGTTGATACCTCTATCAATAGGTTTCGAGACCTGTAATTGCTATGACAATTTTCATTTTGATTGCTCGATTATTTCTAAACATTTCTTAGAAAATTCAATTTTATTGAAAATCAACTGTGCTATAGCCCAAAAGTTTTTGGGCGGCAAAAATCTAAAATGGTCCGATTACGATGGTTGATACCTCTATCAATAGGTTTCGGAACCTGTAATTGCTGTGACAATTTTCATTTTGATTGCTCGATTATTTCTAAACATTTCTTAGAAAATTCAATTTTATTGAAAATCAACTGTGCTATAGCCCACAAGTTTTTGGGCGGCAAAAATCTAAAATGGTCCGATTACGATGGTTGATACCTCTATCAATAGGTTTCGAGACCTGTAATTGCTGTGACAATTTTCATTTTGATTGCTCGATTATTTCTAAACATATCTTAGAAAATTCAATTTTATTGAAAATCAACTGTGCTATAGCCCACAACTTTTTGGGCGGCAAAAATCTAAAATGGTCCGATTACGATGGTTGATACCTCTATCAATAGGTTTCGAGACCTGTAATTGCTGTGACAATTTGCATTTTGATTGCTCGATTATTTCTAAACATTTCTTAGAAAATTCAATTTTATTGATAATCAACTGTGCCCACATATAGCCCACAAGTATTTGGTCGGCTAAAATCTAAAATGGTCCGATTACGATGGTTGATACCTCTATCAATAGGTTTCGAGACCTGTAATTGCTGTGACAATTTTCATTTTGATTGCTCGATTATTTCTAAACATTTCTTAGAAAATTCAATTTTATTGAAAATCAACTGTGCTATAGCCCAAAAGTTTTTGGGCGGCAAAAATCTAAAATGGTCCGATTACGATGGTTGATACCTCTATCAATAGGTTTCGGAACCTGTAATTGCTGTGACAATTTTCATTTTGATTGCTCGATTATTTCTAAACATTTCTTAGAAAATTCAATTTTATTGAAAATCAACTGTGCTATAGCCCAAAAGTTTTTGGGCGGCAAAAATCTAAAATGGTCCGATTACGATGGTTGATACCTCTATCAATAGGTTTCGAGACCTGTAATTGCTGTGACAATTTTCATTTTGATTGCTCGATTATTTCTAAACATTTCTTAGAAAATTCAATTTTATTGAAAATCAACTGTGCTATAGCCCACAAGTTTTTGGGCGGCAAAAATCTAAAATGGTCCGATTACGATGGTTGATACCTCTATCAATAGGTTTCGAGACCTGTAATTGCTGTGACAATTTTCATTTTGATTGCTCGATTATTTCTAAACATTTCTTAGAAAATTCAATTTTTTTGAAAATCAACTGTGCTATAGCCCACAAGTTTTTGGGCGGCTAAAATCTAAAATGGTCCGATTACGATGGTTGATACCTCTGTCAATAGGTTCGAGACCTGTAATTGCTGTGACAATTTTCATTTTGATTGCTCGATTATTTCTAAACATTTCTTAGAAAATTCAATTTTATTGATAATCAACTGTGCCCACATATAGCCCACAAGTATTTGGGCGGCTAAAATCTAAAATGGTCCGATTACGATGGTTGATACCTCTATCAATAGGTTTCGAGACCTGTAATTGCTGTGACAATTTTCATTTTGATTGCTCGATTATTTCTAAACATTTCTTAGAAAATTCAATTTTATTGAAAATCAACTGTGCTATAGCCCACAAGTTTTTGGGCGGCAAAAATCTAAATTGGTCCGATTACGATGGTTGATACCTCTATCAATAGGTTTCGAGACCTGTAATTGCTGTGACAATTTTCATTTTGATTGCTCGATTATTTCTAAACATTTCTTAGAAAATTCAATTTTATTGAAAATCAACTGTGCTATAGCCCACAAGTTTTTGGGCGGCAAAAATCTAAAATGGTCCGATTACGATGGTTGATACCTCTATCAATAGGTTTCGGAACCTGTAATTGCTGTGAAAATTTTCATTTTGATTGCTCGATTATTTCTAAACATTTCTTAGAAAATTCAATTTTATTGAAAATCAACTGTGCTATAGCCCACAAGTTTTTGGGCGGCTAAAATCTAAAATGGTCCGATTACGACGGTTGATACCTCTGTCAATAGGTTCGAGACCTGTAATTGCTGTGACAATTTTCATTTTGATTGCTCGATTATTTCTAAACATTTCTTAGAAAATTCAATTTTATTGATAATCAACTGTGCCCACATATAGCCCACAAGTATTTGGGCGGCTAAAATCTAAAATGGTCCGATTACGATGGTTGATACCTCTATCAATAGGTTTCGAGACCTGTAATTGCTGTGACAATTTTCATTTTGATTGCTCGATTATTTCTAAACATTTCTTAGAAAATTCAATTTTATTGAAAATCAACTGTGCTATAGCCCACAAGTTTTTGGGCGGCAAAAATCTAAATTGGTCCGATTACGATGGTTGATACCTCTATCAATAGGTTTCGAGACCTGTAATTGCTGTGACAATTTTCATTTTGATTGCTCGATTATTTCTAAACATTTCTTAGAAAATTCAATTTTATTGAAAATCAACTGTGCTATAGCCCAAAAGTTTTTGGGCGGCAAAAATCTAAAATGGTCCGATTACGATGGTTGATACCTCTATCAATAGGTTTCGGAACCTGTAATTGCTGTGACAATTTTCATTTTGATTGCTCGATTATTTCTAAACATTTCTTAGAAAATTCAATTTTATTGAAAATCAACTGTGCTATAGCCCACAACTTTTTGGGCGGCAAAAATCTAAAATGGTCCGATTACGATGGTTGATACCTCTATCAATAGGTTTCGAGACCTGTAATTGCTGTGACAATTTTCATTTTGATTGCTCGATTATTTCTAAACATTTCTTAGAAAATTCAATTTTATTGAAAATCAACTGTGCTATAGCCCACAACTTTTTGGGCGGCAAAAATCTAAAATGGTCCGATTACGATGGTTGATACCTCTATCAATAGGTTTCGAGACCTGTAATTGCTGTGACAATTTTCATTTTGATTGCTCGATTATTTCTAAACATTTCTTAGAAAATTCAATTTTATTGATAATCAACTGTGCCCACATATAGCCCACAAGTATTTGGGCGGCTAAAATCTAAAATGGTCCGATTACGATGGTTGATACCTCTATCAATAGGTTTCGAGACCTGTAATTGCTGTGACAATTTTCATTTTGATTGCTCGATTATTTCTAAACATTTCTTAGAAAATTCAATTTTATTGAAAATCAACTGTGCTATAGCCCAAAAGTTTTTGGGCGGCAAAAATCTAAAATGGTCCGATTACGATGGTTGATACCTCTATCAATAGGTTTCGGAACCTGTAATTGCTGTGACAATTTTCATTTTGATTGCTCGATTATTTCTAAACATTTCTTAGAAAATTCAATTTTATTGAAAATCAACTGTGCTATAGCCCACAACTTTTTGGGCGGCAAAAATCTAAAATGGTCCGATTACGATGGTTGATACCTCTATCAATAGGTTTCGAGACCTGTAATTGCTGTGACAATTTTCATTTTGATTGCTCGATTATTTCTAAACATTTCTTAGAAAATTCAATTTTATTGAAAATCAACTGTGCTATAGCCCACAACTTTTTGGGCGGCAAAAATCTAAAATGGTCCGATTACGATGGTTGATACCTCTATCAATAGGTTTCGAGACCTGTAATTGCTGTGACAATTTTTATTTTGATTGCTCGATTATTTCTAAACATTTCTTAGAAAATTCAATTTTATTGATAATCAACTGTGCCCACATATAGCCCACAAGTATTTGGGCGGCTAAAATCTAAAATGGTCCGATTACGATGGTTGATACCTCTATCAATAGGTTTCGAGACCTGTAATTGCTATGACAATTTTCATTTTGATTGCTCGATTATTTCTAAACATTTCTTAGAAAATTCAATTTTATTGAAAATCAACTGTGCTATAGCCCAAAAGTTTTTGGGCGGCAAAAATCTAAAATGGTCCGATTACGATGGTTGATACCTCTATCAATAGGTTTCGGAACCTGTAATTGCTGTGACAATTTTCATTTTGATTGCTCGATTATTTCTAAACATTTCTTAGAAAATTCAATTTTATTGAAAATCAACTGTGCTATAGCCCACAAGTTTTTGGGCGGCAAAAATCTAAAATGGTCCGATTACGATGGTTGATACCTCTATCAATAGGTTTCGAGACCTGTAATTGCTGTGACAATTTTCATTTTGATTGCTCGATTATTTCTAAACATTTCTTAGAAAATTCAATTTTATTGAAAATCAACTGTGCTATAGCCCACAACTTTTTGGGCGGCAAAAATCTAAAATGGTCCGATTACGATGGTTGATACCTCTATCAATAGGTTTCGAGACCTGTAATTGCTGTGACAATTTGCATTTTGATTGCTCGATTATTTCTAAACATTTCTTAGAAAATTCAATTTTATTGATAATCAACTGTGCCCACATATAGCCCACAAGTATTTGGTCGGCTAAAATCTAAAATGGTCCGATTACGATGGTTGATACCTCTATCAATAGGTTTCGAGACCTGTAATTGCTGTGACAATTTTCATTTTGATTGCTCGATTATTTCTAAACATTTCTTAGAAAATTCAATTTTATTGAAAATCAACTGTGCTATAGCCCAAAAGTTTTTGGGCGGCAAAAATCTAAAATGGTCCGATTACGATGGTTGATACCTCTATCAATAGGTTTCGGAACCTGTAATTGCTGTGACAATTTTCATTTTGATTGCTCGATTATTTCTAAACATTTCTTAGAAAATTCAATTTTATTGAAAATCAACTGTGCTATAGCCCAAAAGTTTTTGGGCGGCAAAAATCTAAAATGGTCCGATTACGATGGTTGATACCTCTATCAATAGGTTTCGAGACCTGTAATTGCTGTGACAATTTTCATTTTGATTGCTCGATTATTTCTAAACATTTCTTAGAAAATTCAATTTTATTGAAAATCAACTGTGCTATAGCCCACAAGTTTTTGGGCGGCAAAAATCTAAAATGGTCCGATTACGATGGTTGATACCTCTATCAATAGGTTTCGAGACCTGTAATTGCTGTGACAATTTTCATTTTGATTGCTCGATTATTTCTAAACATTTCTTAGAAAATTCAATTTTATTGAAAATCAACTGTGCTATAGCCCACAAGTTTTTGGGCGGCTAAAATCTAAAATGGTCCGATTACGACGGTTGATACCTCTGTCAATAGGTTCGAGACCTGTAATTGCTGTGACAATTTTCATTTTGATTGCTCGATTATTTCTAAACATTTCTTAGAAAATTCAATTTTATTGATAATCAACTGTGCCCACATATAGCCCACAAGTATTTGGGCGGCTAAAATCTAAAATGGTCCGATTACGATGGTTGATACCTCTATCAATAGGTTTCGAGACCTGTAATTGCTGTGACAATTTTTATTTTGATTGCTCGATTATTTCTAAACATTTCTTAGAAAATTCAATTTTATTGAAAATCAACTGTGCTATAGCCCACAAGTTTTTGGGCGGCAAAAATCTAAATTGGTCCGATTACGATGGTTGATACCTCTATCAATAGGTTTCGAGACCTGTAATTGCTGTGACAATTTTCATTTTGATTGCTCGATTATTTCTAAACATTTCTTAGAAAATTCAATTTTATTGATAATCAACTGTGCCCACATATAGCCCACAAGTATTTGGGCGGCTAAAATCTAAAATGGTCCGATTACGATGGTTGATACCTCTATCAATAGGTTTCGGAACCTGTAATTGCTGTGACAATTTTCATTTTGATTGCTCGATTATTTCTAAACATTTCTTAGAAAATTCAATTTTATTGAAAATCAACTGTGCTATAGCCCACAAGTTTTTGGGCGGCAAAAATCTAAAATGGTCCGATTACGATGGTTGATACCTCTATCAATAGGTTTCGAGACCTGTAATTGCTGTGACAATTTTCATTTTGATTGCTCGATTATTTCTAAACATTTCTTAGAAAATTCAATTTTATTGAAAATCAACTGTGCTATAGCCCACAAGTTTTTGGGCGGCAAAAATCTAAAATGGTCCGATTACGATGGTTGATACTTCTATCAATAGGTTTCGAGACCTGTAATTGCTGTGACAATTTTCATTTTGATTGCTCGATTATTTCTAAACATTTCTTAGAAAATTCAATTTTATTGAAAATCAACTGTGCTATAGCCCACAAGTTTTTGGGCGTCAAAAATCTAAAATGGTCCGATTACGATGGTTGATACCTCTATCAATAGGTTTCGAGACCTGTAATTGCTGTGACAATTTGCATTTTGATTGCTCGATTATTTCTAAACATTTCTTAGAAAATTCAATTTTATTGATAATCAACTGTGCCCACATATAGCCCACAAGTATTTGGGCGGCTAAAATCTAAAATGGTCCGATTACGATGGTTGATACCTCTATCAATAGGTTTCGAGACCTGTAATTGCTGTGACAATTTTCATTTTGATTGCTCGATTATTTCTAAACATTTCTTAGAAAATTCAATTTTATTGAAAATCAACTGTGCTATAGCCGACAAGTTTTTGGGCGTCAAAAATCTAAAATGGTCCGATTACGATGGTTGATACCTCTATCAATAGGTTTCGAGACCTGTAATTGCTGTGACAATTTGCATTTTGATTGCTCGATTATTTCTAAACATTTCTTAGAAAATTCAATTTTATTGATAATCAACTGTGCCCACATATAGCCCACAAGTATTTGGGCGGCTAAAATCTAAAATGGTCCGATTACGATGGTTGATACCTCTATCAATAGGTTTCGGAACCTGTAATTGCTGTGACAATTTTCATTTTGATTGCTCGATTATTTCTAAACATTTCTTAGAAAATTCAATTTTATTGAAAATCAACTGTGCTATAGCCCACAAGTTTTTGGGCGGCAAAAATCTAAAATGGTCCGATTACGATGGTTGATACCTCTATCAATAGGTTTCGAGACCTGTAATTGCTGTGACAATTTTCATTTTGATTGCTCGATTATTTCTAAACATTTCTTAGAAAATTCAATTTTTTTGAAAATCAACTGTGCTATAGCCCACAAGTTTTTGGGCGGCTAAAATCTAAAATGGTCCGATTACGATGGTTGATACCTCTGTCAATAGGTTCGAGACCTGTAATTGCTGTGACAATTTTCATTTTGATTGCTCGATTATTTCTAAACATTTCTTAGAAAATTCAATTTTATTGAAAATCAACTGTGCTATAGCCCACAAGTTTTTGGGCGGCAAAAATCTAAATTGGTCCGATTACGATGGTTGATACCTCTATCAATAGGTTTCGAGACCTGTAATTGCTGTGACAATTTTCATTTTGATTGCTCGATTATTTCTAAACATTTCTTAGAAAATTCAATTTTATTGATAATCAACTGTGCCCACATATAGCCCACAAGTATTTGGGCGGCTAAAATCTAAAATGGTCCGATTACGATGGTTGATACCTCTATCAATAGGTTTCGGAACCTGTAATTGCTGTGACAATTTTCATTTTGATTGCTCGATTATTTCTAAACATTTCTTAGAAAATTCAATTTTATTGAAAATCAACTGTGCTATAGCCCACAAGTTTTTGGGCGGCAAAAATCTAAAATGGTCCGATTACGATGGTTGATACCTCTATCAATAGGTTTCGAGACCTGTAATTGCTGTGACAATTTTCATTTTGATTGCTCGATTATTTCTAAACATTTCTTAGAAAATTCAATTTTATTGAAAATCAACTGTGCTATAGCCCACAAGTTTTTGGGCGGCAAAAATCTAAAATGGTCCGATTACGATGGTTGATACTTCTATCAATAGGTTTCGAGACCTGTAATTGCTGTGACAATTTTCATTTTGATTGCTCGATTATTTCTAAACATTTCTTAGAAAATTCAATTTTATTGAAAATCAACTGTGCTATAGCCCACAAGTTTTTGGGCGTCAAAAATCTAAAATGGTCCGATTACGATGGTTGATACCTCTATCAATAGGTTTCGAGACCTGTAATTGCTGTGACAATTTGCATTTTGATTGCTCGATTATTTCTAAACATTTCTTAGAAAATTCAATTTTATTGATAATCAACTGTGCCCACATATAGCCCACAAGTATTTGGGCGGCTAAAATCTAAAATGGTCCGATTACGATGGTTGATACCTCTATCAATAGGTTTCGAGACCTGTAATTGCTGTGACAATTTTCATTTTGATTGCTCGATTATTTCTAAACATTTCTTAGAAAATTCAATTTTATTGAAAATCAACTGTGCTATAGCCGACAAGTTTTTGGGCGTCAAAAATCTAAAATGGTCCGATTACGATGGTTGATACCTCTATCAATAGGTTTCGAGACCTGTAATTGCTGTGACAATTTGCATTTTGATTGCTCGATTATTTCTAAACATTTCTTAGAAAATTCAATTTTATTGATAATCAACTGTGCCCACATATAGCCCACAAGTATTTGGGCGGCTAAAATCTAAAATGGTCCGATTACGATGGTTGATACCTCTATCAATAGGTTTCGGAACCTGTAATTGCTGTGACAATTTTCATTTTGATTGCTCGATTATTTCTAAACATTTCTTAGAAAATTCAATTTTATTGAAAATCAACTGTGCTATAGCCCACAAGTTTTTGGGCGTCAAAAATCTAAAATGGTCCGATTACGATGGTTGATACCTCTATCAATAGGTTTCGAGACCTGTAATTGCTGTGACAATTTGCATTTTGATTGCTCGATTATTTCTAAACATTTCTTAGAAAATTCAATTTTATTGATAATCAACTGTGCCCACATATAGCCCACAAGTATTTGGGCGGCTAAAATCTAAAATGGTCCGATTACGATGGTTGATACCTCTATCAATAGGTTTCGAGACCTGTAATTGCTGTGACAATTTTCATTTTGATTGCTCGATTATTTCTAAACATTTCTTAGAAAATTCAATTTTATTGATAATCAACTGTGCCCACATATAGCCCACAAGTATTTGGGCGGCAAAAATCTAAAATGGTCCGATTACGATGGTTGATACCTCTATCAATAGGTTTCGAGACCTGTAATTGCTGTGACAATTTTCATTTTGATTGCTCGATTATTTCTAAACATTTCTTAGAAAATTCAATTTTATTGAAAATCAACTGTGCTATAGCCCACAAGTTTTTGGGCGGCTAAAATCTAAAATGGTCCGATTACGATGGTTGATACCTCTGTCAATAGGTTCGAGACCTGTAATTGCTGTGACAATTTTCATTTTGATTGCTCGATTATTTCTAAACATTTCTTAGAAAATTCAATTTTATTGATAATCAACTGTGCCCACATATAGCCCACAAGTATTTGGGCGGCTAAAATCTAAAATGGTCCGATTACGATGGTTGATACCTCTATCAATAGGTTTCGAGACCTGTAATTGCTGTGACAATTTTCATTTTGATTGCTCGATTATTTCTAAACATTTCTTAGAAAATTCAATTTTATTGAAAATCAACTGTGCTATAGCCCACAAGTTTTTGGGCGGCAAAAATCTAAATTGGTCCGATTACGATGGTTGATACCTCTATCAATAGGTTTCGAGACCTGTAATTGCTGTGACAATTTTCATTTTGATTGCTCGATTATTTCTAAACATTTCTTAGAAAATTCAATTTTATTGAAAATCAACTGTGCTATAGCCCACAAGTTTTTGGGCGGCAAAAATCTAAAATGGTCCGATTACGATGGTTGATACCTCTATCAATAGGTTTCGGAACCTGTAATTGCTGTGAAAATTTTCATTTTGATTGCTCGATTATTTCTAAACATTTCTTAGAAAATTCAATTTTATTGAAAATCAACTGTGCTATAGCCCACAAGTTTTTGGGCGGCTAAAATCTAAAATGGTCCGATTACGACGGTTGATACCTCTGTCAATAGGTTCGAGACCTGTAATTGCTGTGACAATTTTCATTTTGATTGCTCGATTATTTCTAAACATTTCTTAGAAAATTCAATTTTATTGATAATCAACTGTGCCCACATATAGCCCACAAGTATTTGGGCGGCTAAAATCTAAAATGGTCCGATTACGATGGTTGATACCTCTATCAATAGGTTTCGAGACCTGTAATTGCTGTGACAATTTTCATTTTGATTGCTCGATTATTTCTAAACATTTCTTAGAAAATTCAATTTTATTGAAAATCAACTGTGCTATAGCCCACAAGTTTTTGGGCGGCAAAAATCTAAATTGGTCCGATTACGATGGTTGATACCTCTATCAATAGGTTTCGAGACCTGTAATTGCTGTGACAATTTTCATTTTGATTGCTCGATTATTTCTAAACATTTCTTAGAAAATTCAATTTTATTGAAAATCAACTGTGCTATAGCCCAAAAGTTTTTGGGCGGCAAAAATCTAAAATGGTCCGATTACGATGGTTGATACCTCTATCAATAGGTTTCGGAACCTGTAATTGCTGTGACAATTTTCATTTTGATTGCTCGATTATTTCTAAACATTTCTTAGAAAATTCAATTTTATTGAAAATCAACTGTGCTATAGCCCACAACTTTTTGGGCGGCAAAAATCTAAAATGGTCCGATTACGATGGTTGATACCTCTATCAATAGGTTTCGAGACCTGTAATTGCTGTGACAATTTTCATTTTGATTGCTCGATTATTTCTAAACATTTCTTAGAAAATTCAATTTTATTGAAAATCAACTGTGCTATAGCCCACAACTTTTTGGGCGGCAAAAATCTAAAATGGTCCGATTACGATGGTTGATACCTCTATCAATAGGTTTCGAGACCTGTAATTGCTGTGACAATTTTCATTTTGATTGCTCGATTATTTCTAAACATTTCTTAGAAAATTCAATTTTATTGATAATCAACTGTGCCCACATATAGCCCACAAGTATTTGGGCGGCTAAAATCTAAAATGGTCCGATTACGATGGTTGATACCTCTATCAATAGGTTTCGAGACCTGTAATTGCTGTGACAATTTTCATTTTGATTGCTCGATTATTTCTAAACATTTCTTAGAAAATTCAATTTTATTGAAAATCAACTGTGCTATAGCCCAAAAGTTTTTGGGCGGCAAAAATCTAAAATGGTCCGATTACGATGGTTGATACCTCTATCAATAGGTTTCGGAACCTGTAATTGCTGTGACAATTTTCATTTTGATTGCTCGATTATTTCTAAACATTTCTTAGAAAATTCAATTTTATTGAAAATCAACTGTGCTATAGCCCACAACTTTTTGGGCGGCAAAAATCTAAAATGGTCCGATTACGATGGTTGATACCTCTATCAATAGGTTTCGAGACCTGTAATTGCTGTGACAATTTTCATTTTGATTGCTCGATTATTTCTAAACATTTCTTAGAAAATTCAATTTTATTGAAAATCAACTGTGCTATAGCCCACAACTTTTTGGGCGGCAAAAATCTAAAATGGTCCGATTACGATGGTTGATACCTCTATCAATAGGTTTCGAGACCTGTAATTGCTGTGACAATTTTTATTTTGATTGCTCGATTATTTCTAAACATTTCTTAGAAAATTCAATTTTATTGATAATCAACTGTGCCCACATATAGCCCACAAGTATTTGGGCGGCTAAAATCTAAAATGGTCCGATTACGATGGTTGATACCTCTATCAATAGGTTTCGAGACCTGTAATTGCTATGACAATTTTCATTTTGATTGCTCGATTATTTCTAAACATTTCTTAGAAAATTCAATTTTATTGAAAATCAACTGTGCTATAGCCCAAAAGTTTTTGGGCGGCAAAAATCTAAAATGGTCCGATTACGATGGTTGATACCTCTATCAATAGGTTTCGGAACCTGTAATTGCTGTGACAATTTTCATTTTGATTGCTCGATTATTTCTAAACATTTCTTAGAAAATTCAATTTTATTGAAAATCAACTGTGCTATAGCCCACAAGTTTTTGGGCGGCAAAAATCTAAAATGGTCCGATTACGATGGTTGATACCTCTATCAATAGGTTTCGAGACCTGTAATTGCTGTGACAATTTTCATTTTGATTGCTCGATTATTTCTAAACATTTCTTAGAAAATTCAATTTTATTGAAAATCAACTGTGCTATAGCCCACAACTTTTTGGGCGGCAAAAATCTAAAATGGTCCGATTACGATGGTTGATACCTCTATCAATAGGTTTCGAGACCTGTAATTGCTGTGACAATTTGCATTTTGATTGCTCGATTATTTCTAAACATTTCTTAGAAAATTCAATTTTATTGATAATCAACTGTGCCCACATATAGCCCACAAGTATTTGGTCGGCTAAAATCTAAAATGGTCCGATTACGATGGTTGATACCTCTATCAATAGGTTTCGAGACCTGTAATTGCTGTGACAATTTTCATTTTGATTGCTCGATTATTTCTAAACATTTCTTAGAAAATTCAATTTTATTGAAAATCAACTGTGCTATAGCCCAAAAGTTTTTGGGCGGCAAAAATCTAAAATGGTCCGATTACGATGGTTGATACCTCTATCAATAGGTTTCGGAACCTGTAATTGCTGTGACAATTTTCATTTTGATTGCTCGATTATTTCTAAACATTTCTTAGAAAATTCAATTTTATTGAAAATCAACTGTGCTATAGCCCAAAAGTTTTTGGGCGGCAAAAATCTAAAATGGTCCGATTACGATGGTTGATACCTCTATCAATAGGTTTCGAGACCTGTAATTGCTGTGACAATTTTCATTTTGATTGCTCGATTATTTCTAAACATTTCTTAGAAAATTCAATTTTATTGAAAATCAACTGTGCTATAGCCCACAAGTTTTTGGGCGGCAAAAATCTAAAATGGTCCGATTACGATGGTTGATACCTCTATCAATAGGTTTCGAGACCTGTAATTGCTGTGACAATTTTCATTTTGATTGCTCGATTATTTCTAAACATTTCTTAGAAAATTCAATTTTATTGAAAATCAACTGTGCTATAGCCCACAAGTTTTTGGGCGGCTAAAATCTAAAATGGTCCGATTACGACGGTTGATACCTCTGTCAATAGGTTCGAGACCTGTAATTGCTGTGACAATTTTCATTTTGATTGCTCGATTATTTCTAAACATTTCTTAGAAAATTCAATTTTATTGATAATCAACTGTGCCCACATATAGCCCACAAGTATTTGGGCGGCTAAAATCTAAAATGGTCCGATTACGATGGTTGATACCTCTATCAATAGGTTTCGAGACCTGTAATTGCTGTGACAATTTTTATTTTGATTGCTCGATTATTTCTAAACATTTCTTAGAAAATTCAATTTTATTGAAAATCAACTGTGCTATAGCCCACAAGTTTTTGGGCGGCAAAAATCTAAATTGGTCCGATTACGATGGTTGATACCTCTATCAATAGGTTTCGAGACCTGTAATTGCTGTGACAATTTTCATTTTGATTGCTCGATTATTTCTAAACATTTCTTAGAAAATTCAATTTTATTGATAATCAACTGTGCCCACATATAGCCCACAAGTATTTGGGCGGCTAAAATCTAAAATGGTCCGATTACGATGGTTGATACCTCTATCAATAGGTTTCGGAACCTGTAATTGCTGTGACAATTTTCATTTTGATTGCTCGATTATTTCTAAACATTTCTTAGAAAATTCAATTTTATTGAAAATCAACTGTGCTATAGCCCACAAGTTTTTGGGCGGCAAAAATCTAAAATGGTCCGATTACGATGGTTGATACCTCTATCAATAGGTTTCGAGACCTGTAATTGCTGTGACAATTTTCATTTTGATTGCTCGATTATTTCTAAACATTTCTTAGAAAATTCAATTTTATTGAAAATCAACTGTGCTATAGCCCACAAGTTTTTGGGCGGCAAAAATCTAAAATGGTCCGATTACGATGGTTGATACTTCTATCAATAGGTTTCGAGACCTGTAATTGCTGTGACAATTTTCATTTTGATTGCTCGATTATTTCTAAACATTTCTTAGAAAATTCAATTTTATTGAAAATCAACTGTGCTATAGCCCACAAGTTTTTGGGCGTCAAAAATCTAAAATGGTCCGATTACGATGGTTGATACCTCTATCAATAGGTTTCGAGACCTGTAATTGCTGTGACAATTTGCATTTTGATTGCTCGATTATTTCTAAACATTTCTTAGAAAATTCAATTTTATTGATAATCAACTGTGCCCACATATAGCCCACAAGTATTTGGGCGGCTAAAATCTAAAATGGTCCGATTACGATGGTTGATACCTCTATCAATAGGTTTCGAGACCTGTAATTGCTGTGACAATTTTCATTTTGATTGCTCGATTATTTCTAAACATTTCTTAGAAAATTCAATTTTATTGAAAATCAACTGTGCTATAGCCGACAAGTTTTTGGGCGTCAAAAATCTAAAATGGTCCGATTACGATGGTTGATACCTCTATCAATAGGTTTCGAGACCTGTAATTGCTGTGACAATTTGCATTTTGATTGCTCGATTATTTCTAAACATTTCTTAGAAAATTCAATTTTATTGATAATCAACTGTGCCCACATATAGCCCACAAGTATTTGGGCGGCTAAAATCTAAAATGGTCCGATTACGATGGTTGATACCTCTATCAATAGGTTTCGGAACCTGTAATTGCTGTGACAATTTTCATTTTGATTGCTCGATTATTTCTAAACATTTCTTAGAAAATTCAATTTTATTGAAAATCAACTGTGCTATAGCCCACAAGTTTTTGGGCGGCAAAAATCTAAAATGGTCCGATTACGATGGTTGATACCTCTATCAATAGGTTTCGAGACCTGTAATTGCTGTGACAATTTTCATTTTGATTGCTCGATTATTTCTAAACATTTCTTAGAAAATTCAATTTTATTGAAAATCAACTGTGCTATAGCCCACAAGTTTTTGGGCGTCAAAAATCTAAAATGGTCCGATTACGATGGTTGATACCTCTATCAATAGGTTTCGAGACCTGTAATTGCTGTGACAATTTGCATTTTGATTGCTCGATTATTTCTAAACATTTCTTAGAAAATTCAATTTTATTGATAATCAACTGTGCCCACATATAGCCCACAAGTATTTGGGCGGCTAAAATCTAAAATGGTCCGATTACGATGGTTGATACCTCTATCAATAGGTTTCGAGACCTGTAATTGCTGTGACAATTTTCATTTTGATTGCTCGATTATTTCTAAACATTTCTTAGAAAATTCAATTTTATTGATAATCAACTGTGCCCACATATAGCCCACAAGTATTTGGGCGGCAAAAATCTAAAATGGTCCGATTACGATGGTTGATACCTCTATCAATAGGTTTCGAGACCTGTAATTGCTGTGACAATTTTCATTTTGATTGCTCGATTATTTCTAAACATTTCTTAGAAAATTCAATTTTATTGAAAATCAACTGTGCTATAGCCCACAAGTTTTTGGGCGGCTAAAATCTAAAATGGTCCGATTACGACGGTTGATACCTCTGTCAATAGGTTCGAGACCTGTAATTGCTGTGACAATTTGCATTTTGATTGCTCGATTATTTCTAAACATTTCTTAGAAAATTCAATTTTATTGATAATCAACTGTGCCCACATATAGCCCACAAGTATTTGGGCGGCTAAAATCTAAAATGGTCCGATTACGATGGTTGATACCTCTATCAATAGGTTTCGGAACCTGTAATTGCTGTGACAATTTGCATTTTGATTGCTCGATTATTTCTAAACATTTCTTAGAAAATTCAATTTTATTGAAAATCAACTGTGCTATAGCCCACAAGTTTTTGGGCGGCAAAAATCTAAAATGGTCCGATTACGATGGTTGATACCTCTATCAATAGGTTTCGAGACCTGTAATTGCTGTGACAATTTTCATTTTGATTGCTCGATTATTTCTAAACATTTCTTAGAAAATTCAATTTTATTGAAAATCAACTGTGCTATAGCCCACAAGTTTTTGGGCGGCAAAAATCTAAGATGGTCCGATTACGATGGTTGATACCTCTATCAATAGGTTTCGAGACCTGTAATTGCTGTGACAATTTTCATTTTGATTGCTCGATTATTTCTAAACATTTCTTAGAAAATTCAATTTTATTGAAAATCAACTGTGCTATAGCCCACAAGTTTTTGGGCGTCAAAAATCTAAAATGGTCCGATTACGATGGTTGATACCTCTATCAATAGGTTTCGAGACCTGTAATTGCTGTGACAATTTGCATTTTGATTGCTCGATTATTTCTAAACATTTCTTAGAAAATTCAATTTTATTGATAATCAACTGTGCCCACATATAGCCCACAAGTATTTGGGCGGCTAAAATCTAAAATGGTCCGATTACGATGGTTGATACCTCTATCAATAGGTTTCGAGACCTGTAATTGCTGTGACAATTTTCATTTTGATTGCTCGATTATTTCTAAACATTTCTTAGAAAATTCAATTTTATTGAAAATCAACTGTGCTATAGCCCACAAGTTTTTGGGCGTCAAAAATCTAAAATGGTCCGATTACGATGGTTGATACCTTTGTCAATAGGTTTCGGAACCTGTAATTGCTGTGACAATTTTCATTTTGATTGCTCGATTATTTCTAAACATTTCTTAGAAAATTCAATTTTATTGAAAATCAACTGTGCTATAGCCCACAACTTTTTGGGCGGCAAAAATCTAAAATGGTCCGATTACGATGGTTGATACCTATATCAATAGGTTTCGAGACCTGTAATTGCTGTGACAATTTTCATTTTGATTGCTCGATTATTTCTAAACATTTCTTAGAAAATTCAATTTTATTGAAAATCAACTGTGCTATAGCCCACAAGTTTTTGGGCGGCAAAAATCTAAAATGGTCCGATTACGATGGTTGATACCTCTATCAATAGGTTTCGAGACCTGTAATTGCTGTGACAATTTGCATTTTGATTGCTCGATTATTTCTAAACATTTCTTAGAAAATTCAATTTTATTGAAAATCAACTGTGCTATAGCCCACAAGTTTTTGGGCGGCAAAAATCTAAAATGGTCCGATTACGATGGTTGATACCTTTGTCAATAGGTTTCGGAACCTGTAATTGCTGTGACAATTTTCATTTTCATTGCTCGATTATTTCTAAACATTTCTTAGAAAATTCAATTTTATTGAAAATCAACTGTGCTATAGCCCACAACTTTTTGGGCGGCAAAAATCTAAAATGGTCCGATTACGATGGTTGATACCTCTATCAATAGGTTTCGAGACCTGTAATTGCTGTGACAATTTTCATTTTGATTGCTCGATTATTTCTAAACATTTCTTAGAAAATTCAATTTTATTGAAAATCAACTGTGCTATAGCCCACAAGTTTTTGGGCGGCAAAAATCTAAAATGGTCCGATTACGATGGTTGATACCTCTATCAATAGGTTTCGAGACCTGTAATTGCTGTGACAATTTTCATTTTGATTGCTCGATTATTTCTAAACATTTCTTAGAAAATTCAATTTTATTGAAAATCAACTGTACTATAGCCCACAAGTTTTTGGGCGGCAAAAATCTAAAATGGTCCGATTACGATGGTTGATACCTCTATCAATAGGTTTCGAGACCTGTAATTGCTGTGACAATTTTCATTTTGATTGCTCGATTATTTCTAAACATTTCTTAGAAAATTCAATTTTATTGAAAATCAACTGTGCTATAGCCCACAAGTTTTTGGGCGGCAAAAATCTAAAATGATCCGATTACGATGGTTGATACCTCTATCAATAGGTTTCGAGACCTGTAATTGCTGTGACAATTTTCATTTTGATTGCTCGATTATTTCTAAACATTTCTTAGAAAATTCAATTTTATTGAAAATCAACTGTGCTATAGCCCACAAGTTTTTGGGCGGCTAAAATCTAAAATGCTCCGATTACGATGGTTGATACCTCTATCAATAGGTTTCGAGACCTGTAATTGCTGTGACAATTTTCATTTTGATTGCTCGATTATTTCTAAACATTTCTTAGAAAATTCAATTTTATTGAAAATCAACTGTGCTATAACCCACAAGTTTTTGGGCGGCAAAAATCTAAAATGCTCCGATTACGATGGTTGATACCTCTGTCAATAGGTTTCGAGACCTGTAATTGCTGTGACAATTTGCATTTTGATTGCTCGATTATTTCTAAACATTTCTTAGAAAATTCAATTTTATTGAAAATCAACTGTGCTATAGCCCACAAGTTTTGGGCGGCAAAAATCTAAAATGCTCCGATTACGATGGTTGATACCTCTATCAATAGGTTTCGAGACCTGTAATTGCTGTGACAATTTTCATTTTGATTGCTCGATTATTTCTAAACATTTCTTAGAAAATTCAATTTTATTAGGTTTCGGAACCTGTAATTGCTGTGACAATTTTCATTTTCATTGCTCGATTATTTCTAAACATTTCTTAGAAAATTCAATTTTATTGAAAATCAACTGTGCTATAGCCCACAACTTTTTGGGCGGCAAAAATCTAAAATGGTCCGATTACGATGGTTGATACCTTTGTCAATAGGTTTCGGAACCTGTAATTGCTGTGACAATTTTCATTTTGATTGCTCGATTATTTCTAAACATTTCTTAGAAAATTCAATTTTATTGAAAATCAACTGTGCTATAGCCCACAACTTTTTGGGCGGCAAAAATCTAAAATGGTCCGATTACGATGGTTGATACCTCTATCAATAGGTTTCGAGACCTGTAATTGCTGTGACAATTTTCATTTTGATTGCTCGATTATTTCTAAACATTTCTTAGAAAATTCAATTTTATTGAAAATCAACTGTGCTATAGCCCACAAGTTTTTGGGCGGCAAAAATCTAAAATGCTCCGATTACGATGGTTGATACCTCTATCAATAGGTTTCGAGACCTGTAATTGCTGTGACAATTTTCATTTTGATTGCTCGATTATTTCTAAACATTTCTTAGAAAATTCATTTTTATTGAAAATCAACTGTGCTATAGCCCACAAGTTTTTGGGCGGCAAAAATCTAAAATGCTCCGATTACGATGGTTGATACCTCTATCAATAGGTTTCGAGACCTGTAATTGCTGTGACAATTTTCATTTTGATTGCTCGATTATTTCTAAACATTTCTTAGAAAATTCAATTTTATTGAAAATCAACTGTGCTATAGCCTACAACTTTTTGGGCGGCAAAAATCTAAAATGCTCCGATTACGATGGTTGATACCTTTGTCAATAGGTTTCGGAACCTGTAATTGCTGTGACAATTTTCATTTTGATTGCTCGATTATTTCTAAACATTTCTTAGAAAATTCAATTTTATTGAAAATCAACTGTGCTATAGCCCACAAGTTTTTGGGCGGCAAAAATCTAAAATGGTCCGATTACGATGGTTGATACCTCTATCAATAGGTTTCGAGACCTGTAATTGCTGTGACAATTTTCATTTTGATTGCTCGATTATTTCTAAACATTTCTTAGAAAATTCAATTTTATTGAAAATCAACTGTGCTATAGCCCACAAGTTTTTGGGCGGCAAAAATCTAAAATGGTCCGATTACGATGGTTGATACCTCTATCAATAGGTTTCGAGACCTGTAATTGCTGTGACAATTTGCATTTTGATTGCTCGATTATTTCTAAACATTTCTTAGAAAATTCAATTTTATTGAAAATCAACTGTGCTATAGCCCACAAGTTTTTGGGCGGCAAAAATCTAAAATGGTCCGATTACGATGGTTGATACCTTTGTCAATAGGTTTCGGAACCTGTAATTGCTGTGACAATTTTCATTTTGATTGCTCGATTATTTCTAAACATTTCTTAGAAAATTCAATTTTATTGAAAATCAACTGTGCTATAGCCCACAAATTTTTGGGCGGCTAAAATCTAAAATGGTCCAATTACGATGGTTGATACCTCTGTCAATAGGTTTCGAGACCTGTAATTGCTGTGACAATTTGCATTTTGATTGCTCGATTATTTCTAAACATTTCTTAGAAAATTCAATTTTATTGAAAATCAACTGTGCTATAGCCCACAAGTTTTTGGGCGGCAAAAATCTAAAATGCTCCGATTACGATGGTTGATACCTCTATCAATAGGTTTCGAGACCTGTAATTGCTGTGACAATTTTCATTTTGATTGCTCGATTATTTCTAAACATTTCTTAGAAAATTCAATTTTATTAAAAATCAACTGTGCTATAGCCCACAAGTTTTTGGGCGGCAAAAATCTAAAATGCTCCGATTACGATGGTTGATACCTCTATCAATAGGTTTCGAGACCTGTAATTGCTGTGACAATTTTCATTTTGATTGCTCGATTATTTCTAAACATTTCTTAGAAAATTCAATTTTATTGAAAATCAACTGTGCTATAGCCCACAAGTTTTTGGGCGGCAAAAATCTAAAATGGTCCGATTACGATGGTTGATACCTCTATCAATAGGTTTCGAGACCTGTAATTGCTGTGACAATTTGCATTTTGATTGCTCGATTATTTCTAAACATTTCTTAGAAAATTCAATTTTATTGAAAATCAACTGTGCTATAGCCCACAAGTTTTGGGCGGCAAAAATCTAAAATGCTCCGATTACGATGGTTGATACCTCTATCAATAGGTTTCGAGACCTGTAATTGCTGTGACAATTTTCATTTTGATTGCTCGATTATTTCTAAACATTTCTTAGAAAATTCAATTTTATTAGGTTTCGGAACCTGTAATTGCTGTGACAATTTTCATTTTCATTGCTCGATTATTTCTAAACATTTCTTAGAAAATTCAATTTTATTGAAAATCAACTGTGCTATAGCCCACAACTTTTTGGGCGGCAAAAATCTAAAATGGTCCGATTACGATGGTTGATACCTTTGTCAATAGGTTTCGGAACCTGTAATTGCTGTGACAATTTTCATTTTGATTGCTCGATTATTTCTAAACATTTCTTAGAAAATTCAATTTTATTGAAAATCAACTGTGCTATAGCCCACAAGTTTTTGGGCGGCTAAAATCTAAAATGCTCCGATTACGATGGTTGATACCTCTATCAATAGGTTTCGAGACCTGTAATTGCTGTGACAATTTTCATTTTGATTGCTCGATTATTTCTAAACATTTCTTAGAAAATTCAATTTTATTGAAAATCAACTGTGCTATAACCCACAAGTTTTTGGGCGGCAAAAATCTAAAATGCTCCGATTACGATGGTTGATACCTCTGTCAATAGGTTTCGAGACCTGTAATTGCTGTGACAATTTGCATTTTGATTGCTCGATTATTTCTAAACATTTCTTAGAAAATTCAATTTTATTGAAAATCAACTGTGCTATAGCCCACAAGTTTTGGGCGGCAAAAATCTAAAATGCTCCGATTACGATGGTTGATACCTCTATCAATAGGTTTCGAGACCTGTAATTGCTGTGACAATTTTCATTTTGATTGCTCGATTATTTCTAAACATTTCTTAGAAAATTCAATTTTATTAGGTTTCGGAACCTGTAATTGCTGTGACAATTTTCATTTTCATTGCTCGATTATTTCTAAACATTTCTTAGAAAATTCAATTTTATTGAAAATCAACTGTGCTATAGCCCACAACTTTTTGGGCGGCAAAAATCTAAAATGGTCCGATTACGATGGTTGATACCTTTGTCAATAGGTTTCGGAACCTGTAATTGCTGTGACAATTTTCATTTTGATTGCTCGATTATTTCTAAACATTTCTTAGAAAATTCAATTTTATTGAAAATCAACTGTGCTATAGCCCACAACTTTTTGGGCGGCAAAAATCTAAAATGGTCCGATTACGATGGTTGATACCTCTATCAATAGGTTTCGAGACCTGTAATTGCTGTGACAATTTTCATTTTGATTGCTCGATTATTTCTAAACATTTCTTAGAAAATTCAATTTTATTGAAAATCAACTGTGCTATAGCCCACAAGTTTTTGGGCGGCAAAAATCTAAAATGCTCCGATTACGATGGTTGATACCTCTATCAATAGGTTTCGAGACCTGTAATTGCTGTGACAATTTTCATTTTGATTGCTCGATTATTTCTAAACATTTCTTAGAAAATTCATTTTTATTGAAAATCAACTGTGCTATAGCCCACAAGTTTTTGGGCGGCAAAAATCTAAAATGCTCCGATTACGATGGTTGATACCTCTATCAATAGGTTTCGAGACCTGTAATTGCTGTGACAATTTTCATTTTGATTGCTCGATTATTTCTAAACATTTCTTAGAAAATTCAATTTTATTGAAAATCAACTGTGCTATAGCCTACAACTTTTTGGGCGGCAAAAATCTAAAATGCTCCGATTACGATGGTTGATACCTTTGTCAATAGGTTTCGGAACCTGTAATTGCTGTGACAATTTTCATTTTGATTGCTCGATTATTTCTAAACATTTCTTAGAAAATTCAATTTTATTGAAAATCAACTGTGCTATAGCCCACAAGTTTTTGGGCGGCAAAAATCTAAAATGGTCCGATTACGATGGTTGATACCTCTATCAATAGGTTTCGAGACCTGTAATTGCTGTGACAATTTTCATTTTGATTGCTCGATTATTTCTAAACATTTCTTAGAAAATTCAATTTTATTGAAAATCAACTGTGCTATAGCCCACAAGTTTTTGGGCGGCAAAAATCTAAAATGGTCCGATTACGATGGTTGATACCTCTATCAATAGGTTTCGAGACCTGTAATTGCTGTGACAATTTGCATTTTGATTGCTCGATTATTTCTAAACATTTCTTAGAAAATTCAATTTTATTGAAAATCAACTGTGCTATAGCCCACAAGTTTTTGGGCGGCAAAAATCTAAAATGGTCCGATTACGATGGTTGATACCTTTGTCAATAGGTTTCGGAACCTGTAATTGCTGTGACAATTTTCATTTTGATTGCTCGATTATTTCTAAACATTTCTTAGAAAATTCAATTTTATTGAAAATCAACTGTGCTATAGCCCACAAATTTTTGGGCGGCTAAAATCTAAAATGGTCCAATTACGATGGTTGATACCTCTGTCAATAGGTTTCGAGACCTGTAATTGCTGTGACAATTTGCATTTTGATTGCTCGATTATTTCTAAACATTTCTTAGAAAATTCAATTTTATTGAAAATCAACTGTGCTATAGCCCACAAGTTTTTGGGCGGCAAAAATCTAAAATGCTCCGATTACGATGGTTGATACCTCTATCAATAGGTTTCGAGACCTGTAATTGCTGTGACAATTTTCATTTTGATTGCTCGATTATTTCTAAACATTTCTTAGAAAATTCAATTTTATTAAAAATCAACTGTGCTATAGCCCACAAGTTTTTGGGCGGCAAAAATCTAAAATGCTCCGATTACGATGGTTGATACCTCTATCAATAGGTTTCGAGACCTGTAATTGCTGTGACAATTTTCATTTTGATTGCTCGATTATTTCTAAACATTTCTTAGAAAATTCAATTTTATTGAAAATCAACTGTGCTATAGCCCACAAGTTTTTGGGCGGCAAAAATCTAAAATGGTCCGATTACGATGGTTGATACCTCTATCAATAGGTTTCGAGACCTGTAATTGCTGTGACAATTTGCATTTTGATTGCTCGATTATTTCTAAACATTTCTTAGAAAATTCAATTTTATTGAAAATCAACTGTGCTATAGCCCACAACTTTTTGGGCGGCAAAAATCTAAAATGCTCCGATTACGATGGTTGATACCTCTATCAATAGGTTTCGAGACCTGTAATTGCTGTGACAATTTGCATTTTGATTGCTCGATTATTTCTAAACATTTCTTAGAAAATTCAATTTTATTGAAAATCAACTGTGCTATAGCCCACAAGTTTTTGGGCGGCAAAAATCTAAAATGGTCCGATTACGATGGTTGATACCTCTATCAATAGGTTTCGAGACCTGTAATTGCTGTGACAATTTGCATTTTGATTGCTCGATTATTTCTAAACATTTCTTAGAAAATTTAATTTTATTGAAAATCAACTGTGCTATATATAGCCCACAACTTTTTGGGCGGCAAAAATCTAAAATGCTCCGATTACGATGGTTGATACCTCTATCAATAGGTTTCGAGACCTGTAATTGCTGTGACAATTTTCATTTTGATTGCTCGATTATTTCTAAACATTTCTTAGAAAATTCAATTTTATTGAAAATCAACTGTGCTATAGCCCACAAGGTTTTGGGCGGCAAAAATCTAAAATGCTCCGATTACGATGGTTGATACCTCTATCAATAGGTTTCGAGACCTGTAATTGCTGTGACAATTTGCATTTTGATTGCTCGATTATTTCTAAACATTTCTTAGAAAATTCAATTTTATTGAAAATCAACTGTGCTATAGCCCACAAGTTTTTGGGCGGAAAAATCTAAAATGCTCCGATTACGATGGTTGATACCTCTATCAATAGGTTTCGAGACCTGTAATTGCTGTGACAATTTTCATTTTGATTGCTCGATTATTTCTAAACATTTCTTAGAAAATTCAATTTTATTGAAAATCAACTGTGCTATAGCCCACAACTTTTTGGGCGGCAAAAATCTAAAATGGTCCGATTACGATGGTTGATACCTCTATCAATAGGTTTCAAGACCTGTAATTGCTGTGACAATTTGCATTTTGATTGCTCGATTATTTCTAAACATTTCTTAGAAAATTCAATTTTATTGAAAATCAACTGTGCTATAGCCCACAAGTTTTTGGGCGGCAAAAATCTAAATGGTCCGATTACGATGGTTGATACCTCTATCAATAGGTTTCGAGACCTGTAATTGCTGTGACAATTTGCATTTTGATTGCTCGATTATTTCTAAACATTTCTTAGAAAATTCAATTTTATTGAAAATCAACTGTGCTATAGCCCACAACTTTTTGGGCGGCAAAAATCTAAAATGGTCCGATTACGATGGTTGATACCTCTATCAATAGGTTTCGAGACCTGTAATTGCTGTGACAATTTTAATTTTGATTGCTCGATTATTTCTAAACATTTCTTAGAAAATTCAATTTTATTGAAAATCAACTGTGCTATAGCCCACAAGTTTTTGGGCGGCAAAAATCTAAAATGGTCCGATTACGATGGTTGATACCTCTATCAATAGGTTTCGAGACCTGTAATTGCTGTGACAATTTTCATTTTCATTGCTCGATTATTTCTAAACATTTCTTAGAAAATTCAATTTTATTGAAAATCAACTATGCTATAGCCCACAACTTTTTGGGCGGCAAAAATCTAAAATGGTCCGATTACGATGGTTGATACCTCTATCAATAGGTTTCGAGACCTGTAATTGCTGTGACAATTTTCATTTTCATTGCTCGATTATTTCTAAACATTTCTTAGAAAATTCAATTTTATTGAAAATCAACTATGCTATAGCCCACAACTTTTTGGGCGGCAAAAATCTAAAATGGTCCGATTACGATGGTTGATACCTCTATCAATAGGTTTCGAGACCTGTAATTGCTGTGACAATTTTCATTTTCATTGCTCGATTATTTCTAAACATTTCTTAGAAAATTCAATTTTATTGAAAATCAACTGTGCTATAGCCCACAAGTTTTTGGGCGGCAAAAATCTAAAATGGTCCGATTACGATGGTTGATACCTCTGTCAATAGGTTTCGAGACCTGTAATTGCTGTGACAATTTTCATTTTGATTGCTCGATTATTTCTAAACATTTCTTAGAAAATTCAATTTTATTGAAAATCAACTGTGCTATAGCCCACAAGTTTTTGGGCGGCAAAAATCTAAAATGGTCCGATTACGATGGTTGATACCTCTATCAATAGGTTTCGAGACCTGTAATTGCTGTGACAATTTGCATTTTGATTGCTCGATTATTTCTAAACATTTCTTAGAAAATTCAATTTTATTGAAAATCAACTGTGCTATAGCCCACAAGTTTTTGGGCGGCAAAAATCTAAAATGGTCCGATTACGATGGTTGATACCTCTGTCAATAGGTTTCGAGACCTGTAATTGCTGTGACAATTTTCATTTTCATTGCTCGATTATTTCTAAACATTTCTTAGAAAATTCAATTTTATTGAAAATCAACTGTGCTATAGCCCACAAGTTTTTGGGCGGCTAAAATCTAAAATGGTCCGATTACGATGGTTGATACCTCTGTCAATAGGTTTCGGAACCTGTAATTGCTGTGACAATTTGCATTTTGATTGCTCGATTATTTCTAAACATTTCTTAGAAAATTCAATTTTATTGAAAATCAACTGTGCTATAGCCCACAAGTTTTTGGGCGGCAAAAATCTAAAATGGTCCGATTACGATGGTTGATACCTTTGTCAATAGGTTTCGGAACCTGTAATTGCTGTGACAATTTTCATTTTCATTGCTCGATTATTTCTAAACATTTCTTAGAAAATTCAATTTTATTGAAAATCAACTGTGCTATAGCCCACAACTTTTTGGGCGGCAAAAATCTAAAATGGTCCGATTACGATGGTTGATACCTCTATCAATAGGTTTCGAGACCTGTAATTGCTGTGACAATTTTCATTTTCATTGCTCGATTATTTCTAAACATTTCTTAGAAAATTCAATTTTATTGAAAATCAACTATGCTATAGCCCACAACTTTTTGGGCGGCAAAAATCTAAAATGGTCCGATTACGATGGTTGATACCTCTATCAATAGGTTTCGAGACCTGTAATTGCTGTGACAATTTTCATTTTGATTGCTCGATTATTTCTAAACATTTCTTAGAAAATTCAATTTTATTGAAAATCAACTGTGCTATAGCCCACAAGTTTTTGGGCGACAAAAATCTAAAATGGTCCGATTACGATGGTTGATACCTCTGTCAATAGGTTTCGAGACCTGTAATTGCTGTGACAATTTGCATTTTGATTGCTCGATTATTTCTAAACATTTCTTAGAAAATTCAATTTTATTGAAAATCAACTGTGCTATAGCCCACAAGTTTTTGGGCGGCAAAAATCTAAAATGGTCCGATTACGATTGTTGATACCTCTATCAATAGGTTTCGAGACCTGTAATTGCTGTGACAATTTTCATTTTGATTGCTCGATTATTTCTAAACATTTCTTAGAAAATTCAATTTTATTGAAAATCAACTGTGCTATAGCCCACAACTTTTTGGGCGGCAAAAATCTAAAATGGTCCGATTACGATGGTTGATACCTCTATCAATAGGTTTCGAGACCTGTAATTGCTGTGACAATTTTCATTTTCATTGCTCGATTATTTCTAAACATTTCTTAGAAAATTCAATTTTATTGAAAATCAACTGTGCTATAGCCCACAAGTATTTGGGCGGCAAAAATCTAAAATGCTCCGATTACGATGGTTGATACCTCTGTCAATAGGTTTCGAGACCTGTAATTGCTGTGACAATTTGCATTTTGATTGCTCGATTATTTCTAAACATTTCTTAGAAAATTCAATTTTATTGAAAATCAACTGTGCTATAGCCCACAACTTTTTGGGCGGCAAAAATCTAAAATGGTCCGATTACGATTGTTGATACCTCTATCAATAGGTTTCGAGACCTGTAATTGCTGTGACAATTTTCATTTTCATTGCTCGATTATTTCTAAACATTTCTTAGAAAATTCAATTTTATTGAAAATCAACTGTGCTATAGCCCACAAGTTTTTGGGCGGCCAAAATCTAAAATGGTCCGATTACGATGGTTGATACCTCTGTCAATAGGTTTCGAGACCTGTAATTGCTGTGACAATTTGCATTTTGATTGCTCGATTATTTCTAAACATTTCTTAGAAAATTCAATTTTATTGAAAATCAACTGTGCTATAGCCCACAAGTTTTTGGGCGGCAAAAATCTAAAATGGTCCGATTACGATGGTTGATACCTCTATCAATAGGTTTCGAGACCTGTAATTGCTGTGACAATTTTCATTTTGATTGCTCGATTATTTCTAAACATTTCTTAGAAAATTCAATTTTATTGAAAATCAACTGTGCTATAGCCCACAAGTTTTTGGGCGGCAAAAATCTAAAATGCTCCAATTACGATGGTTGATACCTCTATCAATAGGTTTCGAGACCTGTAATTGCTGTGACAATTTTCATTTTGATTGCTCGATTATTTCTAAACATTTCTTAGAAAATTCAATTTTATTGAAAATCAACTGTGCTATAGCCCACAAGTTTTTGGGCGGCAAAAATCTAAAATGGTCCGATTACGATGGTTGATACCTCTGTCAATAGGTTTCGAGACCTGTAATTGCTGTGACAATTTTCATTTTGATTGCTCGATTATTTCTAAACATTTCTTAGAAAATTCAATTTTATTGAAAATCAACTGTGCTATAGCCCACAACTTTTTGGGCGGCAAAAATCTAAAATGGTCCGATTACGATGGTTGATACCTCTATCAATAGGTTTCGAGACCTGTAATTGCTGTGACAATTTTCATTTTCATTGCTCGATTATTTCTAAACATTTCTTAGAAAATTCAATTTTATTGAAAATCAACTGTGCTATAGCCCACAAGTTTTTGGGCGGCTAAAATCTAAAATGGTCCGATTACGATGGTTGATACCTCTGTCAATAGGTTTCGGAACCTGTAATTGCTGTGACAATTTGCATTTTGATTGCTCGATTATTTCTAAACATTTCTTAGAAAATTCAATTTTATTGAAAATCAACTGTGCTATAGCCCACAAGTTTTTGGGCGGCAAAAATGTAAAATGGTCCGATTACGATGGTTGATACCTTTGTCAATAGGTTTCGGAACCTGTAATTGCTGTGACAATTTTCATTTTCATTGCTCGATTATTTCTAAACATTTCTTAGAAAATTCAATTTTATTCAAAATCAACTGTGCTATAGCCCACAAGTTTTTGGGCGGCAAAAATCTAAAATGCTCCGATTACGATGGTTGATACCTCTATCAATAGGTTTCGAGACCTGTAATTGCTGTGACAATTTGCATTTTGATTGCTCGATTATTTCTAAACATTTCTTAGAAAATTCAATTTTATTGAAAATCAACTGTGCTATAGCCCACAACTTTTTGGGCGGCAAAAATCTAAAATGGTCCGATTACGATGGTTGATACCTCTATCAATAGGTTTCGAGACCTGTAATTGCTGTGACAATTTTCATTTTGATTGCTCGATTATTTCTAAACATTTCTTAGAAAATTCAATTTTATTGAAAATCAACTATGCTATAGCCCACAACTTTTTGGGCGGCAAAAATCTAAAATGGTCCGATTACGATGGTTGATACCTCTGTCAATAGGTTTCGAGACCTGTAATTGCTGTGACAATTTGCATTTTGATTGCTCGATTATTTCTAAACATTTCTTAGAAAATTCAATTTTATTGAAAATCAACTGTGCTATAGCCCACAAATTTTTGGGCGGCAAAAATCTAAAATGGTCCGATTACGATGGTTGATACCTCTATCAATAGGTTTCGAGACCTGTAATTGCTGTGACAATTTTCATTTTGATTGCTCGATTATTTCTAAACATTTCTTAGAAAATTCAATTTTATTGAAAATCAACTGTGCTATAGCCCACAAGTTTTTGGGCGGCAAAAATCTAAAATGGTCCGATTACAATGGTTGATACCTTTGTCAATAGGTTTCGGAACCTGTAATTGCTGTGACAATTTTCATTTTCATTGCTCGATTATTTCTAAACATTTCTTAGAAAATTCAATTTTATTGAAAATCAACTGTGCTATAGCCCACAAGTTTTTGGGCGGCTAAAATCTAAAATGGTCCGATTACGATGGTTGATACCTCTGTCAATAGGTTTCGAGACCTGTAATTGCTGTGACAATTTGCATTTTGATTGCTCGATTATTTCTAAACATTTCTTAGAAAATTCAATTTTATTGAAAATCAACTGTGCTATAGCCCACAAGTTTTTGGGCGGCAAAAATCTAAAATGGTCCGATTACGATGGTTGATACCTCTATCAATAGGTTTCGAGACCTGTAATTGCTGTGACAATTTTCATTTTGATTGCTCGATTATTTCTAAACATTTCTTAGAAAATTCAATTTTATTGAAAATCAACTGTGCTATAGCCCACAAGTTTTTGGGCGGTTAAAATCTAAAATGGTCCGATTACGATGGTTGATACCTCTGTCAATAGGTTTCGGAACCTGTAATTGCTGTGACAATTTGCATTTTGATTGCTCGATTATTTCTAAACATTTCTTAGAAAATTCAATTTTATTGAAAATCAACTGTGCTATAGCCCACAAGTTTTTGGGCTGCAAAAATCTAAAATGGTCCGATTACGATGGTTGATACCTTTGTCAATAGGTTTCGGAACCTGTAATTGCTGTGACAATTTTCATTTTCATTGCTCGATTATTTCTAAACATTTCTTAGAAAATTCAATTTTATTGAAAATCAACTGTGCTATAGCCCACAAGTTTTTGGGCGGCTAAAATCTAAAATGGTCCGATTACGATGGTTGATACCTCTGTCAATAGGTTTCGGAACCTGTAATTGCTGTGACAATTTTCATTTTGATTGCTCGATTATTTCTAAACATTTCTTAGAAAATTCAATTTTATTGAAAATCAACTGTGCTATAGCCCACAAGTTTTTGGGCGGCAAAAATCTAAAATGGTCCGATTACGATGGTTGATACCTCTATCAATAGGTTTCGAGACCTGTAATTGCTGTGACAATTTTCATTTTCATTGCTCGATTATTTCTAAACATTTCTTAGAAAATTCAATTTTATTGAAAATCAACTATGCTATAGCCCACAACTTTTTGGGCGGCAAAAATCTAAAATGGTCCGATTACGATGGTTGATACCTCTGTCAATAGGTTTCGAGACCTGTAATTGCTGTGACAATTTGCATTTTGATTGCTCGATTATTTCTAAACATTTCTTAGAAAATTCAATTTTATTGAAAATCAACTGTGCTATAGCCCACAAGTTTTTGGGCGGCAAAAATCTAAAATGGTCCGATTACGATGGTTGATACCTCTATCAATAGGTTTCGAGACCTGTAATTGATGTGACAATTTTCATTTTGATTGCTCGATTATTTCTAACATTTCTTAGAAAATTCAATTTTATTGAAAATCAACTGTGCTATAGCCCACAAGTTTTTGGGCGGCTAAAATCTAAAATGGTCCGATTACGATGGTTGATACCTCTGTCAATAGGTTTCGGAACCTGTAATTGCTGTGACAATTTGCATTTTGATTGCTCGATTATTTCTAAACATTTCTTAGAAAATTCAATTTTATTGAAAATCAACTGTGCTATAGCCCACAAGTTTTTGGGCGGCAAAAATCTAAAATGGTCCGATTACGATGGTTGATACCTTTGTCAATAGGTTTCGGAACCTGTAATTGCTGTGACAATTTTCATTTTCATTGCTCGATTATTTCTAAACATTTCTTAGAAAATTCAATTTTATTGAAAATCAACTGTGCTATAGCCCACAAGTTTTTGGGCGGCAAAAATCTAAAATGGTCCGATTACGATGGTTGATACCTCTGTCAATAGGTTTCGGAACCTGTAAATGCTGTGACAATTTGCATTTTGATTGCTCGATTATTTCTAAACATTTCTTAGAAAATTCAATTTTATTGAAAATCAACTGTGCTATAGCCCACAAGTTTTTGGGCGGCAAAAATCTAAAATGGTCCGATTACGATGGTTGATACCTCTGTCAATAGGTTTCGGAACCTGTAATTGCTGTGACAATTTTCATTTTCATTGCTCGATTATTTCTAAACATTTCTTAGAAAATTCAATTTGATTGAAAATCAACTATGCTATAGCCCACAACTTTTTGGGCGGCAAAAATCTAAAATGGTCCGATTACGATGGTTGATACCTCTATCAATAGGTTTCGAGACCTGTAATTGCTGTGACAATTTTCATTTTGATTGCTCGATTATTTCTAAACATTTCTTAGAAAATTCAATTTTATTGAAAATCAACTGTGCTATAGCCCACAAGTTTTTGGGCGGCAAAAATCTAAAATGCTCCGATTACGATGGTTGATACCTCTATCAATAGGTTTCGAGACCTGTAATTGCTGTGACAATTTTCATTTTGATTGCTCGATTATTTCTAAACATTACTTAGAAAATTCAATTTTATTGAAAATCAACTGTGCTATAGCCCACAACTTTTTGGGCGGCAAAAATCTAAAATGGTCCGATTACGATGGTTGATACCTCTATCAATAGGTTTCGAGACCTGTAATTGCTGTGGCAATTTGCATTTTGATTGCTCGATTATTTCTAAACATTTCTTAGAAAATTCAATTTTATTGAAAATCAACTGTGCTATAGCCCACAAGTTTTTGGGCGGCAAAAATCTAAAATGGTCCGATTACGATGGTTGATACCTCTATCAATAGGTTTCGAGACCTGTAATTGCTGTGACAATTTTCATTTTCATTGCTCGATTATTTCTAAACATTTCTTAGAAAATTCAATTTTATTGAAAATCAACTGTGCTATAGCCCACAAGTTTTTGGGCGGCTAAAATCTAAAATGGTCCGATTACGATGGTTGATACCTCTGTCAATAGGTTTCGGAACCTGTAATTGCTGTGACAATTTGCATTTTGATTGCTCGATTATTTCTAAACATTTCTTAGAAAATTCAATTTTATTGAAAATCAACTGTGCTATAGCCCACAAGTTTTTGGGCGGCAAAAATCTAAAATGGTCCGATTACGATGGTTGATACCTTTGTCAATAGGTTTCGGAACCTGTAATTGCTGTGACAATTTTCATTTTCATTGCTCGATTATTTCTAAACATTTCTTAGAAAATTCAATTTTATTCAAAATCAACTGTGCTATAGCCCACAAGTTTTTGGGCGGCAAAAATCTAAAATGCTCCGATTACGATGGTTGATACCTCTATCAATAGGTTTCGAGACCTGTAATTGCTGTGACAATTTTCATTTTCATTGCTCGATTATTTCTAAACATTTCTTAGAAAATTCAATTTTATTGAAAATCAACTATGCTATAGCCCACAACTTTTTGGGCGGCAAAAATCTAAAATGGTCCGATTACGATGGTTGATACCTCTATCAATAGGCTTCGAGACCTGTAATTGCTGTGCAAATTTTCATTTTGATTGCTCGATTATTTCTAAACATTTCTTAGAAAATTCAATTTGATTGAAAATCAACTGTGCTATAGCCCACAAGTTTTTGGGCGGCAAAAATCTAAAATGGTCCGATTACGATGGTTGATACCTCTGTCAATAGGTTTCGAGACCTGTAATTGCTGTGACAATTTGCATTTTGATTGCTCGATTATTTCTAAACATTTCTTAGAAAATTCAATTTTATTGAAAATCAACTGTGCTATAGCCCACAAGTTTTTGGGCGGCAAAAATCTAAAATGGTCCGATTACGATGGTTGATACCTCTGTCAATAGGTTTCGAGACCTGTAATTGCTGTGACAATTTGCATTTTGATTGCTCGATTATTTCTAAACATTTCTTAGAAAATTCAATTTTATTGAAAATCAACTGTGCTATAGCCCACAAGTTTTTGGGCGGCAAAAATCTAAAATGGTCCGATTACGATGGTTGATACCTCTATCAATAGGTTTCGAGACCTGTAATTGCTGTGACAATTTTCATTTTCATTGCTCGATTATTTCTAAACATTTCTTAGAAAATTCAATTTTATTGAAAATCAACTGTGCTATAGCCCACAAGTTTTTGGGCGGCTAAAATCTAAAATGGTCCGATTACGATGGTTGATACCTCTGTCAATAGGTTTCGGAACCTGTAATTGCTGTGACAATTTGCATTTTGATTGCTCGATTATTTCTAAACATTTCTTAGAAAATTCAATTTTATTGAAAATCAACTGTGCTATAGCCCACAAGTTTTTGGGCGGCAAAAATCTAAAATGCTCCGATTACGATGGTTGATACCTCTATCAATAGGTTTCGAGACCTGTAATTGCTGTGACAATTTTCATTTTGATTGCTCGATTATTTCTAAACATTTCTTAGAAAATTCAATTTTATTGAAAATCAACTATGCTATAGCCCACAAGTTTTTGGGCGGCAAAAATCTAAAATGGTCCGATTACGATGGTTGATACCTCTATCAATAGGTTTCGAGACCTGTAATTGCTGTGACAATTTTCATTTTCATTGCTCGATTATTTCTAAACATTTCTTAGAAAATTCAATTTTATTGAAAATCAACTATGCTATAGCCCACAACTTTTTGGGCGGCAAAAATCTAAAATGGTCCGATTACGATGGTTGATACCTCTATCAATAGGTTTCGAGACCTGTAATTGCTGTGACAATTTGCATTTTGATTGCTCGATTATTTCTAAACATTTCTTAGAAAATTCAATTTTATTGAAAATCAACTGTGCTATAGCCCACAACTTTTTGGGCGGCAAAAATCTAAAATGGTCCGATTACGATGGTTGATACCTCTATCAATAGGTTTCGAGACCTGTAATTGCTGTGACAATTTTCATTTTCATTGCTCGATTATTTCTAAACATTTCTTAGAAAATTCAATTTTATTGAAAATCAACTATGCTATAGCCCACAACTTTTTGGGCGGCAAAAATCTAAAATGGTCCGATTACGATGGTTGATACCTCTATCAATAGGTTTCGAGACCTGTAATTGCTGTGACAATTTTCATTTTGATTGCTCGATTATTTCTAAACATTTCTTAGAAAATTCAATTTTATTGAAAATCAACTGTGCTATAGCCCACAACTTTTTGGGCGGCAAAAATCTAAAATGGTCCGATTACGATGGTTGATACCTTTGTCAATAGGTTTCGGAACCTGTAATTGCTGTGACAATTTTCATTTTGATTGCTCGATTATTTCTAAACATTTCTTAGAAAATTCAATTTTATTGAAAATCAACTGTGCTATAGCCCACAACTTTTTGGGCGGCAAAAATCTAAAATGCTCCGATTACGATGGTTGATACCTCTATCAATAGGTTTCGAGACCTGTAATTGCTGTGACAATTTTCATTTTGATTGCTCGATTATTTCTAAACATTTCTTAGAAAATTCAATTTTATTGAAAATCAACTATGCTATAGCCCACAAGTTTTTGGGCGGCAAAAATCTAAAATGGTCCGATTACGATGGTTGATACCTCTATCAATAGGTTTCGAGACCTGTAATTGCTGTGACAATTTTCATTTTCATTGCTCGATTATTTCTAAACATTTCTTAGAAAATTCAATTTTATTGAAAATCAACTATGCTATAGCCCACAACTTTTTGGGCGGCAAAAATCTAAAATGGTCCGATTACGATGGTTGATACCTCTATCAATAGGTTTCGAGACCTGTAATTGCTGTGACAATTTGCATTTTGATTGCTCGATTATTTCTAAACATTTCTTAGAAAATTCAATTTTATTGAAAATCAACTGTGCTATAGCCCACAACTTTTTGGGCGGCAAAAATCTAAAATGGTCCGATTACGATGGTTGATACCTCTATCAATAGGTTTCGAGACCTGTAATTGCTGTGACAATTTTCATTTTCATTGCTCGATTATTTCTAAACATTTCTTAGAAAATTCAATTTTATTGAAAATCAACTATGCTATAGCCCACAACTTTTTGGGCGGCAAAAATCTAAAATGGTCCGATTACGATGGTTGATACCTCTATCAATAGGTTTCGAGACCTGTAATTGCTGTGACAATTTTCATTTTGATTGCTCGATTATTTCTAAACATTTCTTAGAAAATTCAATTTTATTGAAAATCAACTGTGCTATAGCCCACAACTTTTTGGGCGGCAAAAATCTAAAATGGTCCGATTACGATGGTTGATACCTTTGTCAATAGGTTTCGGAACCTGTAATTGCTGTGACAATTTTCATTTTGATTGCTCGATTATTTCTAAACATTTCTTAGAAAATTCAATTTTATTGAAAATCAACTGTGCTATAGCCCACAACTTTTTGGGCGGCAAAAATCTAAAATGCTCCGATTACGATGGTTGATACCTCTATCAATAGGTTTCGAGACCTGTAATTGCTGTGACAATTTGCATTTTGATTGCTCGATTATTTCTAAACATTTCTTAGAAAATTCAATTTGATTGAAAATCAACTGTGTTATAGCCCACAAGTTTTTGGGCGGCAAAAATCTAAAATGCTCCGATTACGATGGTTGATACCTCTATCAATAGGTTTCGAGACCTGTAATTGCTGTGACAATTTTCATTTTGATTGCTCGATTATTTCTAAACATTTCTTAGAAAATTCAATTTTATTGAAAATCAACTATGCTATAGCCCACAACTTTTTGGGCGGCAAAAATCTAAAATGGTCCGATTACGATGGTTGATCCTTTATCAATAGGTTTCGAGACCTGTAATTGCTGTGACAATTTTCATTTTGATTGCTCGATTATTTCTAAACATTTCTTAGAAAATTCAATTTTATTGAAAATCAACTGTGCTATAGCCCACAAGTTTTTGGGCGGCAAAAATCTAAAATGCTCCGATTACGATGGTTGATACCTCTATCAATAGGTTTCGAGACCTGTAATTGCTGTGACAATTTTCATTTTGATTGCTCGATTATTTCTAAACATTTCTTAGAAAATTCAATTTTATTGAAAATCAACTGTGCTATAGCCCACAACTTTTTGGGCGGCAAAAATCTAAAATGGTCCGATTACGATGGTTGATACCTCTATCAATAGGTTTCGAGACCTGTAATTGCTGTGACAATTTTCATTTTGATTGCTCGATTAGTTCTAAACATTTCTTAGAAAATTCAATTTTATTGAAAATCAACTATGCTATAGCCCACAACTTTTTGGGCGGCAAAAATCTAAAATGGTCCGATTACGATGGTTGATACCTCTGTCAATAGGTTTCGAGACCTGTAATTGCTGTGACAATTTGCATTTTGATTGCTCGATTATTTCTAAACATTTCTTAGAAAATTCAATTTTATTGAAAATCAACTGTGCTATAGCCCACAAGTTTTTGGGCGGCTAAAATCTAAAATGGTCCGATTACGATGGTTGATACCTCTATCAATAGGTTTCGAGACCTGTAATTGCTGTGACAATTTTCATTTTCATTGCTCGATTATTTCTAAACATTTCTTAGAAAATTCAATTTTATTGAAAATCAACTGTGCTATAGCCCACAAGTTTTTGGGCGGCTAAAATCTAAAATGGTCCGATTACGATGGTTGATACCTCTGTCAATAGGTTTCGGAACCTGTAATTGCTGTGACAATTTGCATTTTGATTGCTCGATTATTTCTAAACATTTCTTAGAAAATTCAATTTTATTGAAAATCAACTGTGCTATAGCCCACAAGTTTTTGGGCGGCTAAAATCTAAAATGGTCCGATTACGATGGTTGATACCTTTGTCAATAGGTTTCGGAACCTGTAATTGCTGTGACAATTTTCATTTTCATTGCTCGATTATTTCTAAACATTTCTTAGAAAATTCAATTTTATTCAAAATCAACTGTGCTATAGCCCACAAGTTTTTGGGCGGCAAAAATCTAAAATGCTGTGACAATTTTCATTTTGATTGCTCGATTATTTATAAACATTTCATAGAAAATTCAATTTTATTGAAAATCAACTGTGCTATAGCCCACAAGTTTTTGGGCGGCAAAAATCTAAAATGCTCCGATTACGATGGTTGATACCTCTGTCAATAGGTTTCGAGACCTGTAATTGCTGTGACAATTTGCATTTTGATTGCTCGATTATTTCTAAACATTTTTTAGAAAATTCAATTTTATTGAAAATCAACTGTGCTATAGCCCACAAGTTTTTGGGCGGCAAAAATCTAAAATGGTCCGATTACGATGGTTGATACCTCTATCAATAGGTTTCGAGACCTGTAATTGCTGTGACAATTTGCATTTTGATTGCTCGATTATTTCTAAACATTTCTTAGAAAATTCAATTTTATTGAAAATCAACTGTGCTATAGCCCACAAGTTTTTGGGCGGCAAAAATCTAAAATGGTCCGATTACGATGGTTGGTACCTCTATCAATAGGTTTCGAGACCTGTAATTGCTGTGACAATTTTCATTTTGATTGCTCGATTATTTCTAAACATTTCTTAGAAAATTCAATTTTATTGAAAATCAACTGTGCTATAGCCCACAACTTTTTGGGCGGCAAAAATCTAAAATGGTCCGATTACGATGGTTGATACCTCTATCAATAGGTTTCGAGACCTGTAATTGCTGTGACAATTTTCATTTTCATTGCTCGATTATTTCTAAACATTTCTTAGAAAATTCAATTTTATTGAAAATCAACTATGCTATAGCCCACAACTTTTTGGGCGGCAAAAATCTAAAATGGTCCGATTACGATGGTTGATACCTCTATCAATAGGTTTCGAGACCTGTAATTGCTGTGACAATTTTCATTTTGATTGCTCGATTATTTCTAAACATTTCTTAGAAAATTCAATTTTATTGAAAATCAACTGTGCTATAGCCCACAACTTTTTGGGCGGCAAAAATCTAAAATGGTCCGATTACGATGGTTGATACCTCTATCAATAGGTTTCGAGACCTGTAATTGCTGTGACAATTTTCATTTTGATTGCTCGATTATTTCTAAACATTTCTTAGAAAATTCAATTTTATTGAAAATCAACTGTGCTATAGCCCACAAGTTTTTGGGCGGCTAAAATCTAAAATGGTCCGATTACGATGGTTGATACCTCTGTCAATAGGTTTCGGAACCTGTAATTGCTGTGACAATTTGCATTTTGATTGCTCGATTATTTCTAAACATTTCTTAGAAAATTCAATTTTATTGAAAATCAACTGTGCTATAGCCCACAAGTTTTTGGGCGGCAAAAATCTAAAATGGTCCGATTACGATGGTTGATACCTTTGTCAATAGGTTTCGGAACCTGTAATTGCTGTGACAATTTTCATTTTCATTGCTCGATTATTTCTAAACATTTCTTAGAAAATTCAATTTTATTCAAAATCAACTGTGCTATAGCCCACAAGTTTTTGGGCGGCAAAAATCTAAAATGGTCCGATTACGATGGTTGATACCTCTATCAATAGGTTTCGAGACCTGTAATTGCTGTGACAATTTTCATTTTGATTGCTCGATTATTTCTAAACATTTCTTAGAAAATTCAATTTTATTGAAAATCAACTGTGCTATAGCCCACAAGTTTTTGGGCGGCTAAAATCTAAAATGGTCCGATTACGATGGTTGATACCTCTATCAATAGGTTTCGAGACCTGTAATTGCTGTGACAATTTTCATTTTGATTGCTCGATTATTTCTAAACATTTCTTAGAAAATTCAATTTTATTGAAAATCAACTGTGCTATAGCCCACAAGTTTTTGGGCGGCAAAAATCTAAAATGGTCCGATTACGATGGTTGATACCTCTATCAATAGGTTTCGAGACCTGTAATTGCTGTGACAATTTTCATTTTCATTGCTCGATTATTTCTAAACATTTCTTAGAAAATTCAATTTTATTGAAAATCAACTGTGCTATAGCCCACAAGTTTTTGGGCGGCAAAAATCTAAAATGGTCCGATTACGATGGTTGATACCTCTATCAATAGGTTTCGAGACCTGTAATTGCTGTGACAATTTTCATTTTGATTGCTCGATTATTTCTAAACATTTCTTAGAAAATTCAATTTTATTGAAAATCAACTGTGCTATAGCCCACAAGTTTTTGGGCGGCTAAAATCTAAAATGGTCCGATTACGATGGTTGATACCTCTATCAATAGGTTTCGAGACCTGTAATTGCTGTGACAATTTTCATTTTGATTGCTCGATTATTTCTAAACATTTCTTAGAAAATTCAATTTTATTGAAAATCAACTGTGCTATAGCCCACAAGTTTTTGGGCGGCAAAAATCTAAAATGGTCCGATTACGATGGTTGATACCTCTATCAATAGGTTTCGAGACCTGTAATTGCTGTGACAATTTTCATTTTCATTGCTCGATTATTTCTAAACATTTCTTAGAAAATTCAATTTTATTGAAAATCAACTGTGCTATAGCCCACAAGTTTTTGGGCGGCTAAAATCTAAAATGGTCCGATTACGATGGTTGATACCTCTATCAATAGGTTTCGAGACCTGTAATTGCTGTGACAATTTTCATTTTCATTGCTCGATTATTTCTAAACATTTCTTAGAAAATTCAATTTTATTGAAAATCAACTGTGCTATAGCCCACAAGTTTTTGGGCGGCTAAAATCTAAAATGGTCCGATTACGATGGTTGATACCTCTGTCAATAGGTTTCGGAACCTGTAATTGCTGTGACAATTTGCATTTTGATTGCTCGATTATTTCTAAACATTTCTTAGAAAATTCAATTTTATTGAAAATCAACTGTGCTATAGCCCACAAGTTTTTGGGCGGCAAAAATTTAAAATGGTCCGATTACGATGGTTGATACCTTTGTCAATAGGTTTCGGAACCTGTAATTGCTGTGACAATTTTCATTTTCATTGCTCGATTATTTCTAAACATTTCTTAGAAAATTCAATTTTATTCAAAATCAACTGTGCTATAGCCCACAAGTTTTTGGGCGGCAAAAATCTAAAATGCTCCGATTACGATGGTTGATACCTCTATCAATAGGTTTCGAGACCTGTAATTGCTGTGACAATTTGCATTTTGATTGCTCGATTATTTCTAAACATTTCTTAGAAAATTCAATTTTATTGAAAATCAACTATGTTATAGCCCACAAGTTTTTGGGCGGCAAAAATCTAAAATGGTCCGATTACGATGGTTGATACCTCTATCAATAGGTTTCGAGACCTGTAATTGCTGTGACAATTTTCATTTTGATTGCTCGATTATTTCTAAACATTTCTTAGAAAATTCAATTTGATTGAAAATCAACTGTGCTATAGCCCACAAGTTTTTGGGCGGCAAAAATCTAAAATGGTCCGATTACGATGGTTGATACCTCTATCAATAGGTTTCGAGACCTGTAATTGCTGTGACAATTTTCATTTTCATTGCTCGATTATTTCTAAACATTTCTTAGAAAATTCAATTTTATTGAAAATCAACTGTGCTATAGCCCACAAGTTTTTGGGCGGCTAAAATCTAAAATGGTCCGATTACGATGGTTGATACCTCTATCAATAGGTTTCGAGACCTGTAATTGCTGTGACAATTTTCATTTTCATTGCTCGATTATTTCTAAACATTTCTTAGAAAATTCAATTTTATTGAAAATCAACTGTGCTATAGCCCACAAGTTTTTGGGCGGCTAAAATCTAAAATGGTCCGATTACGATGGTTGATACCTTTGTCAATAGGTTTCGGAACCTGTAATTGCTGTGACAATTTTCATTTTCATTGCTCGATTATTTCTAAACATTTCTTAGAAAATTCAATTTTATTCAAAATCAACTGTGCTATAGCCCACAAGTTTTTGGGCGGCAAAAATCTAAAATGCTCCGATTACGATGGTTGATACCTCTATCAATAGGTTTCGAGACCTGTAATTGCTGTGACAATTTGCATTTTGATTGCTCGATTATTTCTAAACATTTCTTAGAAAATTCAATTTTATTGAAAATCAACTATGTTATAGCCCACAAGTTTTTGGGCGGCAAAAATCTAAAATGGTCCGATTACGATGGTTGATACCTCTATCAATAGGTTTCGAGACCTGTAATTGCTGTGACAATTTTCATTTTGATTGCTCGATTATTTCTAAACATTTCTTAGAAAATTCAATTTTATTGAAAATCAACTGTGCTATAGCCCACAACTTTTTGGGCGGCAAAAATCTAAAATGGTCCGATTACGATGGTTGATACCTCTATCAATAGGTTTCGAGACCTGTAATTGCTGTGACAATTTTCATTTTGATTGCTCGATTATTTCTAAACATTTCTTAGAAAATTCAATTTTATTGAAAATCAACTGTGCTATAGCCCACAAGTTTTTGGGCGGCTAAAATCTAAAATGGTCCGATTACGATGGTTGATACCTCTGTCAATAGGTTTCGGAACCTGTAATTGCTGTGACAATTTTCATTTTGATTGCTCGATTATTTCTAAACATTTCTTAGAAAATTCAATTTTATTGAAAATCAACTGTGCTATAGCCCACAAGTTTTTGGGCGGCAAAAATCTAAAATGGTCCGATTACGATGGTTGATACCTTTGTCAATAGGTTTCGGAACCTGTAATTGCTGTGACAATTTGCATTTTGATTGCTCGATTATTTCTAAACATTTCTTAGAAAATTCAATTTTATTGAAAATCAACTGTGCTATAGCCCACAAGTTTTTGGGCGGCAAAAATCTAAAATGGTCCGATTACGATGGTTGATACCTTTGTCAATAGGTTTCGGAACCTGTAATTGCTGTGACAATTTTCATTTTCATTGCTCGATTATTTCTAAACATTTCTTAGAAAATTCAATTTTATTCAAAATCAACTGTGCTATAGCCCACAAGTTTTTGGGCGGCTAAAATCTAAAATGCTCCGATTACGATGGTTGATACCTCTGTCAATAGGTTTCGAGACCTGTAATTGCTGTGACAATTTGCATTTTGATTGCTCGATTATTTCTAAACATTTTTTAGAAAATTCAATTTTATTGAAAATCAACTGTGCTATAGCCCACAAGTTTTTGGGCGGCAAAAATCTAAAATGCTCCGATTACGATGGTTGATACCTCTATCAATAGGTTTCGAGACCTGTAATTGCTGTGACAATTTGCATTTTGATTGCTCGATTATTTCTAAACATTTCTTAGAAAATTCAATTTTATTGAAAATCAACTGTGCTATAGCCCACAAGTTTTTGGGCGGCAAAAATCTAAAATGCTCCGATTACGATGGTTGGTACCTCTATCAATAGGTTTCGAGACCTGTAATTGCTGTGACAATTTTCATTTTGATTGCTCGATTATTTCTAAACATTTCTTAGAAAATTCAATTTTATTGAAAATCAACTGTGCTATAGCCCACAACTTTTTGGGCGGCAAAAATCTAAAATGGTCCGATTACGATGGTTGATACCTCTATCAATAGGTTTCGAGACCTGTAATTGCTGTGACAATTTTCATTTTCATTGCTCGATTATTTCTAAACATTTCTTAGAAAATTCAATTTTATTGAAAATCAACTATGCTATAGCCCACAACTTTTTGGGCGGCAAAAATCTAAAATGGTCCGATTACGATGGTTGATACCTCTATCAATAGGTTTCGAGACCTGTAATTGCTGTGACAATTTTCATTTTGATTGCTCGATTATTTCTAAACATTTCTTAGAAAATTCAATTTTATTGAAAATCAACTGTGCTATAGCCCACAACTTTTTGGGCGGCAAAAATCTAAAATGGTCCGATTACGATGGTTGATACCTCTATCAATAGGTTTCGAGACCTGTAATTGCTGTGACAATTTTCATTTTGATTGCTCGATTATTTCTAAACATTTCTTAGAAAATTCAATTTTATTGAAAATCAACTGTGCTATAGCCCACAAGTTTTTGGGCGGCTAAAATCTAAAATGGTCCGATTACGATGGTTGATACCTCTGTCAATAGGTTTCGGAACCTGTAATTGCTGTGACAATTTGCATTTTGATTGCTCGATTATTTCTAAACATTTCTTAGAAAATTCAATTTTATTGAAAATCAACTGTGCTATAGCCCACAAGTTTTTGGGCGGCAAAAATCTAAAATGGTCCGATTACGATGGTTGATACCTTTGTCAATAGGTTTCGGAACCTGTAATTGCTGTGACAATTTTCATTTTCATTGCTCGATTATTTCTAAACATTTCTTAGAAAATTCAATTTTATTCAAAATCAACTGTGCTATAGCCCACAAGTTTTTGGGCGGCAAAAATCTAAAATGGTCCGATTACGATGGTTGATACCTCTATCAATAGGTTTCGAGACCTGTAATTGCTGTGACAATTTTCATTTTGATTGCTCGATTATTTCTAAACATTTCTTAGAAAATTCAATTTTATTGAAAATCAACTGTGCTATAGCCCACAAGTTTTTGGGCGGCTAAAATCTAAAATGGTCCGATTACGATGGTTGATACCTCTATCAATAGGTTTCGAGACCTGTAATTGCTGTGACAATTTTCATTTTGATTGCTCGATTATTTCTAAACATTTCTTAGAAAATTCAATTTTATTGAAAATCAACTGTGCTATAGCCCACAAGTTTTTGGGCGGCAAAAATCTAAAATGGTCCGATTACGATGGTTGATACCTCTATCAATAGGTTTCGAGACCTGTAATTGCTGTGACAATTTTCATTTTCATTGCTCGATTATTTCTAAACATTTCTTAGAAAATTCAATTTTATTGAAAATCAACTGTGCTATAGCCCACAAGTTTTTGGGCGGCAAAAATCTAAAATGGTCCGATTACGATGGTTGATACCTCTATCAATAGGTTTCGAGACCTGTAATTGCTGTGACAATTTTCATTTTGATTGCTCGATTATTTCTAAACATTTCTTAGAAAATTCAATTTTATTGAAAATCAACTGTGCTATAGCCCACAAGTTTTTGGGCGGCTAAAATCTAAAATGGTCCGATTACGATGGTTGATACCTCTATCAATAGGTTTCGAGACCTGTAATTGCTGTGACAATTTTCATTTTGATTGCTCGATTATTTCTAAACATTTCTTAGAAAATTCAATTTTATTGAAAATCAACTGTGCTATAGCCCACAAGTTTTTGGGCGGCAAAAATCTAAAATGGTCCGATTACGATGGTTGATACCTCTATCAATAGGTTTCGAGACCTGTAATTGCTGTGACAATTTTCATTTTCATTGCTCGATTATTTCTAAACATTTCTTAGAAAATTCAATTTTATTGAAAATCAACTGTGCTATAGCCCACAAGTTTTTGGGCGGCTAAAATCTAAAATGGTCCGATTACGATGGTTGATACCTCTATCAATAGGTTTCGAGACCTGTAATTGCTGTGACAATTTTCATTTTCATTGCTCGATTATTTCTAAACATTTCTTAGAAAATTCAATTTTATTGAAAATCAACTGTGCTATAGCCCACAAGTTTTTGGGCGGCTAAAATCTAAAATGGTCCGATTACGATGGTTGATACCTCTGTCAATAGGTTTCGGAACCTGTAATTGCTGTGACAATTTGCATTTTGATTGCTCGATTATTTCTAAACATTTCTTAGAAAATTCAATTTTATTGAAAATCAACTGTGCTATAGCCCACAAGTTTTTGGGCGGCAAAAATTTAAAATGGTCCGATTACGATGGTTGATACCTTTGTCAATAGGTTTCGGAACCTGTAATTGCTGTGACAATTTTCATTTTCATTGCTCGATTATTTCTAAACATTTCTTAGAAAATTCAATTTTATTCAAAATCAACTGTGCTATAGCCCACAAGTTTTTGGGCGGCAAAAATCTAAAATGCTCCGATTACGATGGTTGATACCTCTATCAATAGGTTTCGAGACCTGTAATTGCTGTGACAATTTGCATTTTGATTGCTCGATTATTTCTAAACATTTCTTAGAAAATTCAATTTTATTGAAAATCAACTATGTTATAGCCCACAAGTTTTTGGGCGGCAAAAATCTAAAATGGTCCGATTACGATGGTTGATACCTCTATCAATAGGTTTCGAGACCTGTAATTGCTGTGACAATTTTCATTTTGATTGCTCGATTATTTCTAAACATTTCTTAGAAAATTCAATTTGATTGAAAATCAACTGTGCTATAGCCCACAAGTTTTTGGGCGGCAAAAATCTAAAATGGTCCGATTACGATGGTTGATACCTCTATCAATAGGTTTCGAGACCTGTAATTGCTGTGACAATTTTCATTTTCATTGCTCGATTATTTCTAAACATTTCTTAGAAAATTCAATTTTATTGAAAATCAACTGTGCTATAGCCCACAAGTTTTGGGCGGCTAAAATCTAAAATGGTCCGATTACGATGGTTGATACCTCTATCAATAGGTTTCGAGACCTGTAATTGCTGTGACAATTTTCATTTTCATTGCTCGATTATTTCTAAACATTTCTTAGAAAATTCAATTTTATTGAAAATCAACTGTGCTATAGCCCACAAGTTTTTGGGCGGCTAAAATCTAAAATGGTCCGATTACGATGGTTGATACCTTTGTCAATAGGTTTCGGAACCTGTAATTGCTGTGACAATTTTCATTTTCATTGCTCGATTATTTCTAAACATTTCTTAGAAAATTCAATTTTATTCAAAATCAACTGTGCTATAGCCCACAAGTTTTTGGGCGGCAAAAATCTAAAATGCTCCGATTACGATGGTTGATACCTCTATCAATAGGTTTCGAGACCTGTAATTGCTGTGACAATTTGCATTTTGATTGCTCGATTATTTCTAAACATTTCTTAGAAAATTCAATTTTATTGAAAATCAACTATGTTATAGCCCACAAGTTTTTGGGCGGCAAAAATCTAAAATGGTCCGATTACGATGGTTGATACCTCTATCAATAGGTTTCGAGACCTGTAATTGCTGTGACAATTTTCATTTTGATTGCTCGATTATTTCTAAACATTTCTTAGAAAATTCAATTTTATTGAAAATCAACTGTGCTATAGCCCACAACTTTTTGGGCGGCAAAAATCTAAAATGGTCCGATTACGATGGTTGATACCTCTATCAATAGGTTTCGAGACCTGTAATTGCTGTGACAATTTTCATTTTGATTGCTCGATTATTTCTAAACATTTCTTAGAAAATTCAATTTTATTGAAAATCAACTGTGCTATAGCCCACAAGTTTTTGGGCGGCTAAAATCTAAAATGGTCCGATTACGATGGTTGATACCTCTGTCAATAGGTTTCGGAACCTGTAATTGCTGTGACAATTTGCATTTTGATTGCTCGATTATTTCTAAACATTTCTTAGAAAATTCAATTTTATTGAAAATCAACTGTGCTATAGCCCACAAGTTTTTGGGCGGCAAAAATCTAAAATGGTCCGATTACGATGGTTGATACCTCTGTCAATAGGTTTCGGAACCTGTAATTGCTGTGACAATTTGCATTTTGATTGCTCGATTATTTCTAAACATTTCTTAGAAAATTCAATTTTATTGAAAATCAACTGTGCTATAGCCCACAAGTTTTTGGGCGGCAAAAATCTAAAATGGTCCGATTACGATGGTTGATACCTTTGTCAATAGGTTTCGGAACCTGTAATTGCTGTGACAATTTTCATTTTCATTGCTCGATTATTTCTAAACATTTCTTAGAAAATTCAATTTTATTCAAAATCAACTGTGCTATAGCCCACAAGTTTTTGGGCGGCAAAAATCTAAAATGCTCCGATTACGATGGTTGATACCTCTATCAATAGGTTTCGAGACCTGTAATTGCTGTGACAATTTGCATTTTGATTGCTCGATTATTTCTAAACATTTCTTAGAAAATTCAATTTTATTGAAAATCAACTATGTTATAGCCCACAAGTTTTTGGGCGGCAAAAATCTAAAATGGTCCGATTACGATGGTTGATACCTCTATCAATAGGTTTCGAGACCTGTAATTGCTGTGACAATTTTCATTTTGATTGCTCGATTATTTCTAAACATTTCTTAGAAAATTCAATTTTATTGAAAATCAACTGTGCTATAGCCCACAACTTTTTGGGCGGCAAAAATCTAAAATGGTCCGATTACGATGGTTGATACCTCTATCAATAGGTTTCGAGACCTGTAATTGCTGTGACAATTTTCATTTTGATTGCTCGATTATTTCTAAACATTTCTTAGAAAATTCAATTTTATTGAAAATCAACTGTGCTATAGCCCACAAGTTTTTGGGCGGCTAAAATCTAAAATGGTCCGATTACGATGGTTGATACCTCTGTCAATAGGTTTCGGAACCTGTAATTGCTGTGACAATTTGCATTTTGATTGCTCGATTATTTCTAAACATTTCTTAGAAAATTCAATTTTATTGAAAATCAACTGTGCTATAGCCCACAAGTTTTTGGGCGGCAAAAATCTAAAATGGTCCGATTACGATGGTTGATACCTTTGTCAATAGGTTTCGGAACCTGTAATTGCTGTGACAATTTTCATTTTCATTGCTCGATTATTTCTAAACATTTCTTAGAAAATTCAATTTTATTCAAAATCAACTGTGCTATAGCCCACAAGTTTTTGGGCGGCAAAAATCTAAAATGCTCCGATTACGATGGTTGATACCTCTATCAATAGGTTTCGAGACCTGTAATTGCTGTGACAATTTTCATTTTGATTGCTCGATTATTTCTAAACATTTCTTAGAAAATTCAATTTTATTGAAAATCAACTGTGCTATAGCCCACAAGTTTTTGGGCGGCTAAAATCTAAAATGGTCCGATTACGATGGTTGATACCTCTATCAATAGGTTTCGAGACCTGTAATTGCTGTGACAATTTTCATTTTGATTGCTCGATTATTTCTAAACATTTCTTAGAAAATTCAATTTTATTGAAAATCAACTGTGCTATAGCCCACAAGTTTTTGGGCGGCAAAAATCTAAAATGGTCCGATTACGATGGTTGATACCTCTATCAATAGGTTTCGAGACCTGTAATTGCTGTGACAATTTTCATTTTCATTGCTCGATTATTTCTAAACATTTCTTAGAAAATTCAATTTTATTGAAAATCAACTGTGCTATAGCCCACAAGTTTTTGGGCGGCAAAAATCTAAAATGGTCCGATTACGATGGTTGATACCTCTATCAATAGGTTTCGAGACCTGTAATTGCTGTGACAATTTTCATTTTGATTGCTCGATTATTTCTAAACATTTCTTAGAAAATTCAATTTTATTGAAAATCAACTGTGCTATAGCCCACAAGTTTTTGGGCGGCTAAAATCTAAAATGGTCCGATTACGATGGTTGATACCTCTATCAATAGGTTTCGAGACCTGTAATTGCTGTGACAATTTTCATTTTGATTGCTCGATTATTTCTAAACATTTCTTAGAAAATTCAATTTTATTGAAAATCAACTGTGCTATAGCCCACAAGTTTTTGGGCGGCAAAAATCTAAAATGGTCCGATTACGATGGTTGATACCTCTATCAATAGGTTTCGAGACCTGTAATTGCTGTGACAATTTTCATTTTCATTGCTCGATTATTTCTAAACATTTCTTAGAAAATTCAATTTTATTGAAAATCAACTGTGCTATAGCCCACAAGTTTTTGGGCGGCTAAAATCTAAAATGGTCCGATTACGATGGTTGATACCTCTATCAATAGGTTTCGAGACCTGTAATTGCTGTGACAATTTTCATTTTCATTGCTCGATTATTTCTAAACATTTCTTAGAAAATTCAATTTTATTGAAAATCAACTGTGCTATAGCCCACAAGTTTTTGGGCGGCTAAAATCTAAAATGGTCCGATTACGATGGTTGATACCTCTGTCAATAGGTTTCGGAACCTGTAATTGCTGTGACAATTTGCATTTTGATTGCTCGATTATTTCTAAACATTTCTTAGAAAATTCAATTTTATTGAAAATCAACTGTGCTATAGCCCACAAGTTTTTGGGCGGCAAAAATTTAAAATGGTCCGATTACGATGGTTGATACCTTTGTCAATAGGTTTCGGAACCTGTAATTGCTGTGACAATTTTCATTTTCATTGCTCGATTATTTCTAAACATTTCTTAGAAAATTCAATTTTATTCAAAATCAACTGTGCTATAGCCCACAAGTTTTTGGGCGGCAAAAATCTAAAATGCTCCGATTACGATGGTTGATACCTCTATCAATAGGTTTCGAGACCTGTAATTGCTGTGACAATTTGCATTTTGATTGCTCGATTATTTCTAAACATTTCTTAGAAAATTCAATTTTATTGAAAATCAACTATGTTATAGCCCACAAGTTTTTGGGCGGCAAAAATCTAAAATGGTCCGATTACGATGGTTGATACCTCTATCAATAGGTTTCGAGACCTGTAATTGCTGTGACAATTTTCATTTTGATTGCTCGATTATTTCTAAACATTTCTTAGAAAATTCAATTTGATTGAAAATCAACTGTGCTATAGCCCACAAGTTTTTGGGCGGCAAAAATCTAAAATGGTCCGATTACGATGGTTGATACCTCTATCAATAGGTTTCGAGACCTGTAATTGCTGTGACAATTTTCATTTTCATTGCTCGATTATTTCTAAACATTTCTTAGAAAATTCAATTTTATTGAAAATCAACTGTGCTATAGCCCACAAGTTTTTGGGCGGCTAAAATCTAAAATGGTCCGATTACGATGGTTGATACCTCTGTCAATAGGTTTCGGAACCTGTAATTGCTGTGACAATTTGCATTTTGATTGCTCGATTATTTCTAAACATTTCTTAGAAAATTCAATTTTATTGAAAATCAACTGTGCTATAGCCCACAAGTTTTTGGGCGGCAAAAATCTAAAATGGTCCGATTACGATGGTTGATACCTTTGTCAATAGGTTTCGGAACCTGTAATTGCTGTGACAATTTTCATTTTCATTGCTCGATTATTTCTAAACATTTCTTAGAAAATTCAATTTTATTCAAAATCAACTGTGCTATAGCCCACAAGTTTTTGGGCGGCAAAAATCTAAAATGCTCCGATTACGATGGTTGATACCTCTATCAATAGGTTTCGAGACCTGTAATTGCTGTGACAATTTGCATTTTGATTGCTCGATTATTTCTAAACATTTCTTAGAAAATTCAATTTTATTGAAAATCAACTATGTTATAGCCCACAAGTTTTTGGGCGGCAAAAATCTAAAATGGTCCGATTACGATGGTTGATACCTCTATCAATAGGTTTCGAGACCTGTAATTGCTGTGACAATTTTCATTTTGATTGCTCGATTATTTCTAAACATTTCTTAGAAAATTCAATTTTATTGAAAATCAACTGTGCCCACAAGTTTTTGGGCGGCAAAAATCTAAAATGGTCCGATTACGATGGTTGATACCTTTGTCAATAGGTTTCGGAACCTGTAATTGCTGTGACAATTTTCATTTTCATTGCTCGATTATTTCTAAACATTTCTTAGAAAATTCAATTTTATTGAAAATCAACTGTGCTATAGCCCACAACTTTTTGGGCGGCAAAAATCTAAAATGCTCCGATTACGATGGTTGATACCTCTATCAATAGGTTTCGAGACCTGTAATTGCTGTGACAATTTTCATTTTGATTGCTCGATTATTTCTAAACATTTCTTAGAAAATTCAATTTTATTGAAAATCAACTGTGCTATAGCCCACAAGTTTTTGGGCGGCAAAAATCTAAAATGGTCCGATTACGATGGTTGATACCTCTATCAATAGGTTTCGAGACCTGTAATTGCTGTGACAATTTTCATTTTGATTGCTCGATTATTTCTAAACATTTCTTAGAAAATTCAATTTTATTGAAAATCAACTGTGCTATAGCCCACAAGTTTTTGGGCGGCTAAAATCTAAAATGGTCCGATTACGATGGTTGATACCTCTATCAATAGGTTTCGAGACCTGTAATTGCTGTGACAATTTTCATTTTCATTGCTCGATTATTTCTAAACATTTCTTAGAAAATTCAATTTTATTGAAAATCAACTGTGCTATAGCCCACAAGTTTTTGGGCGGCAAAAATCTAAAATGCTCCGATTACGATGGTTGATACCTCTATCAATAGGTTTCGAGACCTGTAATTGCTGTGACAATTTGCATTTTGATTGCTCGATTATTTCTAAACATTTCTTAGAAAATTCAATTTTATTGAAAATCAACTGTGCTATAGCCCACAAGTTTTTGGGCGGCAAAAATCTAAAATGGTCCGATTACGATGGTTGATACCTCTATCAATAGGTTTCGAGACCTGTAATTGCTGTGACAATTTTCATTTTGATTGCTCGATTATTTCTAAACATTTCTTAGAAAATTCAATTTTATTGAAAATCAACTGTGCTATAGCCCACAAGTTTTTGGGCGGCAAAAATCTAAAATGGTCCGATTACGATGGCTGATACCTCTATCAATAGGTTTCGGAACCTGTAATTGCTGTGACAATTTGCATTTTGATTGCTCGATTATTTCTAAACATTTCTTAGAAAATTCAATTTTATTGAAAATCAACTGTGCCCACAAGTTTTTGGGCGGCAAAAATCTAAAATGGTCCGATTACGATGGTTGATACCTTTGTCAATAGGTTTCGGAACCTGTAATTGCTGTGACAATTTTCATTTTCATTGCTCGATTATTTCTAAACATTTCTTAGAAAATTCAATTTTATTGAAAATCAACTGTGCTATAGCCCACAACTTTTTGGGCGGCAAAAATCTAAAATGCTCCGATTACGATGGTTGATACCTCTATCAATAGGTTTCGAGACCTGTAATTGCTGTGACAATTTTCATTTTGATTGCTCGATTATTTCTAAACATTTCTTAGAAAATTCAATTTTATTGAAAATCAACTGTGCTATAGCCCACAAGTTTTTGGGCGGCAAAAATCTAAAATGCTCCGATTACGATGGTTGATACCTCTATCAATAGGTTTCGAGACCTGTAATTGCTGTGACAATTTTCATTTTGATTGCTCGATTATTTCTAAACATTTCTTAGAAAATTCAATTTTATTGAAAATCAACTGTGCTATAGCCCACAAGTTTTTGGGCGGCAAAAATCTAAAATGCTCCGATTACGATGGTTGATACCTCTATCAATAGGTTTCGAGACCTGTAATTGCTGTGACAATTTTCATTTTGATTGCTCGATTATTTCTAAACATTTCTTAGAAAATTCAATTTTATTGAAAATCAACTGTGCTATAGCCCACAACTTTTTGGGCGGCAAAAATCTAAAATGCTCCGATTACGATGGTTGATACCTCTATCAATAGGTTTCGAGACCTGTAATTGCTGTGACAATTTTCATTTTGATTGCTCGATTATTTCTAAACATTTCTTAGAAAATTCAATTTTATTGAAAATCAACTGTGCTATAGCCCACAAGTTTTTGGGCGGCAAAAATCTAAAATGCTCCGATTACGATGGTTGATACCTCTATCAATAGGTTTCGAGACCTGTAATTGCTGTGACAATTTGCATTTTGATTGCTCGATTATTTCTAAACATTTCTTAGAAAATTCAATTTTATTGAAAATCAACTGTGCTATAGCCCACAACTTTTTGGGCGGCAAAAATTTAAAATGGTCCGATTACGATGGTTGATACCTCTTTCAATAGGTTTCGAGACCTGTAATTGCTGTGACAATTTTCATTTTGATTGCTCGATTATTTCTAAACATTTCTTAGAAAATTCAATTTTATTTAAAATCAACTGTGCTATAGCCCAAAACTTTTTGGGCGGCAAAAATCTAAAATGGTCCGATTACGATGGCTGATACCTCTATCAATAGGTTTCGAGACCTGTAATTGCTGTGACAATTTTCATTTTGATTGCTCGATTATTTCTAAACATTTCTTAGAAAATTCAATTTTATTGAAAATCAACTGTGCTATAGCCCACAAGTTTTTGGGCGGCGCTAAAATCTAAAATGGTCCGATTACGATGGTTGATACCTCTATCAATAGGTTTCGAGACCTGTAATTGCTGTGACAATTTTCATTTTGATTGCTCGATTATTTCTAAACATTTCTTAGAAAATTCAATTTTATTGAAAATCAACTGTGCTATAGCCCACAACTTTTTGGGCGGCAAAAATCTAAAATGGTCCGATTACGATGGTTGATACCTCTATCAATAGGTTTCGAGACCTGTAATTGCTGTGACAATTTTCATTTTGATTGCTCGATTATTTCTAAACATTTCTTAGAAAATTCAATTTTATTGAAAATCAACTGTGCTATAGCCCACAAGTTTTTGGGCGGCAAAAATCTAAAATGCTCTGATTACGATGGTTGATACCTCTATCAATAGGTTTCGAGACCTGTAATTGCTGTGACAATTTTCATTTTGATTGCTCGATTATTTCTAAACATTTCTTAGAAAATTCAATTTTATTGAAAATCAACTGTGCTATAGCCCACAACTTTTTGGGCGGCAAAAATCTAAAATGCTCCGATTACGATGGTTGATACCTCTATCAATAGGTTTCGAGACCTGTAATTGCTGTGACAATTTTCATTTTCATTGCTCGATTATTTCTAAACATTTCTTAGAAAATTCAATTTTATTCAAAATCAACTGTGCTATAGCCCACAAGTTTTTGGGCGGCAAAAATCTAAAATGCTCCGATTACGATGGTTGATACCTCTATCAATAGGTTTCGAGACCTGTAATTGCTGTGACAATTTTCATTTTGATTGCTCGATTATTTCTAAACATTTCTTAGAAAATTCAATTTTATTGAAAATCAACTATGCTATAGCCCACAACTTTTTGGGCGGCAAACATCTAAAATGCTCCGATTACGATGGTTGATACCTCTATCAATAGGTTTCGAGACCTGTAATTGCTGTGACAATTTTCATTTTGATTGCTCGATTATTTCTAAACATTTCTTAGAAAATTCAATTTTATTGAAAATCAACTGTGCTATAGCCCACAAGTTTTTGGGCGGCAAAAATCTAAAATGCTCCGATTACGATGGTTGATACCTCTATCAATAGGTTTCGAGACCTGTAATTGCTGTGACAATTTTCATTTTGATTGCTCGATTATTTCTAAACATTTCTTAGAAAATTCAATTTTATTGAAAATCAACTGTGCTATAGCCCACAACTTTTTGGGCGGCAAAAATCTAAAATGGTCCGATTACGATGGTTGATACCTCTTTCAATAGGTTTCGAGACCTGTAATTGCTGTGACAATTTTCATTTTGATTGCTCGATTATTTCTAAACATTTCTTAGAAAATTCAATTTTATTGAAAATCAACTGTGCTATAGCCCAAAACTTTTTGGGCGGCAAAAATCTAAAATGGTCCGATTACGATGGCTGATACCTCTATCAATAGGTTTCGAGACCTGTAATTGCTGTGACAATTTTCATTTTGATTGCTCGATTATTTCTAAACATTTCTTAGAAAATTCAATTTTATTGAAAATCAACTGTGCTATAGCCCACAAGTTTTTGGGCGGCAAAAATCTAAAATGGTCCGATTACGATGGTTGATACCTCTATCAATAGGTTTCGAGACCTGTAATTGCTGTGACAATTTTCATTTTGATTGCTCGATTATTTCTAAACATTTCTTAGAAAATTCAATTTTATTGAAAATCAACTGTGCTATAGCCCACAACTTTTTGGGCGGAAAAATCTAAAATGCTCCGATTACGATGGTTGATACCTCTATCAATAGGTTTCGAGACCTGTAATTGCTGTGACAATTTGCATTTTGATTGCTCGATTATTTCTAAACATTTCTTAGAAAATTCAATTTTATTGAAAATCAACTGTGCTATAGCCCACAAGTTTTTGGGCGGCAAAAATCTAAAATGGTCCGATTACGATGGTTAATACCTCTATCAATAGGTTTCGAGACCTGTAATTGCTGTGACAATTTGCATTTTGATTGCTCGATTATTTCTAAACATTTCTTAGAAAATTCAATTTTATTGAAAATCAACTGTGCTATAGCCCACAAGTTTTTGGGCGGCAAAAATCTAAAATGGTCCGATTACGATGGTTGATACCTTTGTCAATAGGTTTCGGAACCTGTAATTGCTGTGACAATTTGCATTTTAATTGCTCGATTATTTCTAAACATTTCTTAGAAAATTCAATTTTATTGAAAATCAACTGTGCTATAGCCCACAACTTTTTGGGCGGCAAAAATCTAAAATGCTCCGATTACGATGGTTGATACCTCTATCAATAGGTTTCGAGACCTGTAATTGCTGTGACAATTTTCATTTTGATTGCTCGATTATTTCTAAACATTTCTTAGAAAATTCATTTTTATTGAAAATCAACTGTGCTATAGCCCACAACTTTTTGGGCGGCAAAAATCTAAAATGGTCCGATTACGATGGTTGATACCTCTATCAATAGGTTTCGAGACCTGTAATTGCTGTGACAATTTTCATTTTGATTGCTAGATTATTTCTAAACATTTCTTAGAAAATTCAATTTTATTGAAAATCAACTGTGCTATAGCCCACAAGTTTTTGGGCGGCAAAAATCTAAAATGGTCCGATTACGATGGTTGATACCTCTATCAATAGGTTTCGAGACCTGTAATTGCTGTGACAATTTTCATTTTGATTGCTCGATTATTTCTAAACATTTCTTAGAAAATTCATTTTTATTGAAAATCAACTGTGCTATAGCCCACAAGTTTTTGGGCGGCAAAAATCTAAAATGCTCCGATTACGATGGTTGATACCTCTATCAATAGGTTTCGAGACCTGTAATTGCTGTGACAATTTTCATTTTGATTGCTCGATTATTTCTAAACATTTCTTAGAAAATTCAATTTTATTGAAAATCAACTGTGCTATAGCCCACAACTTTTTGGGCGGCAAAAATCTAAAATGGTCCGATTACGATGGTTGATACCTTTGTCAATAGGTTTCGGAACCTGTAATTGCTGTGACAATTTTCATTTTGATTGCTCGATTATTTCTAAACATTTCTTAGAAAATTCAATTTTATTGAAAATCAACTGTGCTATAGCCCACAACTTTTTGGGCGGCAAAAATCTAAAATGGTCCGATTACGATGGTTGATACCTTTGTCAATAGGTTTCGGAACCTGTAATTGCTGTGACAATTTTCATTTTGATTGCTCGATTATTTCTAAACATTTCTTAGAAAATTCATTTTTATTGAAAATCAACTGTGCTATAGCCCACAACTTTTTGGGCGGCAAAAATCTAAAATGGTCCGATTACGATGGTTGATACCTCTATCAATAGGTTTCGAGACCTGTAATTGCTGTGACAATTTTCATTTTGATTGCTCGATTATTTCTAAACATTTCTTAGAAAATTCAATTTTATTGAAAATCAACTGTGCTATAGCCCACAAGTTTTTGGGCGGCAAAAATCTAAAATGGTCCGATTACGATGGTTGATACCTCTATCAATAGGTTTCGAGACCTGTAATTGCTGTGACAATTTGCATTTTGATTGCTCGATTATTTCTAAACATTTCTTAGAAAATTCAATTTTATTGAAAATCAACTGTGCTATAGCCATTTTATTGAAAATCAACTTTGCCCACAAGTTTTTGGGCGGCAAAAATCTAAAATGGTCCGATTACGATGGTTGATACCTCTATCAATAGGTTTCGAGACCTGTAATTGCTGTGACAATTTGCATTTTGATTGCTCGATTATTTCTAAACATTTCTTAGAAAATTCAATTTTATTGAAAATCAACTGTGCTATAGCCCACAAGTTTTTGGGCGGCAAAAATCTAAAATGCTCCGATTACGATGGTTGATACCTCTATCAATAGGTTTCGAGACCTGTAATTGCTGTGACAATTTGCATTTTGATTGCTCGATTATTTCTAAACATTTCTTAGAAAATTCAATTTTATTGAAAATCAACTGTGCTATAGCCCACAAGTTTTTGGGCGGCAAAAATCTAAAATGCTCCGATTACGATGGTTGATACCTCTATCAATAGGTTTCGAGACCTGTAATTGCTGTCACAATTTGCATTTTGATTGCTCGATTATTTCTAAACATTTCTTAGAAAATTCATTTTTATTGAAAATCAACTGTGCTATAGCCCACAACTTTTTGGGCGGCAAAAATCTAAAATGGTCCGATTACGATGGTTGATACCTTTGTCAATAGGTTTCGGAACCTGTAAATGCTGTGACAATTTTCATTTTGATTGCTCGATTATTTCTAAACATTTCTTAGAAAATTCATTTTTATTGAAAATCAACTGTGCTATAGCCCACAACTTTTTGGGCGGCAAAAATCTAAAATGCTCCGATTACGATGGTTGATACCTCTATCAATAGGTTTCGAGACCTGTAATTGCTGTGACAATTTTCATTTTGATTGCTCGATTATTTCTAAACATTTCTTAGAAAATTCAATTTTATTGAAAATCAACTGTGCTATAGCCCACAAGTTTTTGGGCGGCAAAAATCTAAAATGGTCCGATTACGATGGTTGATACCTCTATCAATAGGTTTCGAGACCTGTAATTGCTGTGACAATTTTCATTTTGATTGCTCGATTATTTCTAAACATTTCTTAGAAAATTCAATTTTATTGAAAATCAACTGTGCTATAGCCCACAAGTTTTTGGGCGGCTAAAATCTAAAATGGTCCGATTACGATGGTTGATACCTCTATCAATAGGTTTCGAGACCTGTAATGGCTGTGACAATTTTCATTTTGATTGCTCGATTATTTCTAAACATTTCTTAGAAAATTCAATTTTATTGAAAATCAACTGTGCTATAGCCCACAACTTTTTGGGCGGCAAAAATCTAAAATGCTCCGATTACGATGGTTGATACCTCTATCAATAGGTTTCGAGATCTGTAATTGCTGTGACAATTTTCATTTTGATTGCTCGATTATTTCTAAACATTTCTTAGAAAATTCAATTTTAATGAAAATCAACTGTGCTATAGCCCACAACTTTTTGGGCGGCAAAAATCTAAAATGCTCCGATTACGATGGTTGATACCTCTATCAATAGGTTTCGAGACCTGTAATTGCTGTGACAATTTTCATTTTGATTGTTCGATTGTTTCTAAACATTTCTTAGAAAATTCAATTTTATTGAAAATCAACTGTGCTATAGCCCATAACTTTTTGGGCGGCAAAAATCTAAAATGGTCCGATTACGATGGTTGATACCTCTATCAATAGGTTTCGGGACCTGTAATTGCTGTGACAATTTGCATTTTGATTGCTCGATTATTTCTAAACATTTCTTAGAAAATTCAATTTTATTGCAAATCAACTGTGCTATAGCCCACAACTTTTTGGGCGGCAAAAATCTAAAATGGTCCGATTACGATGGTTGATACCTCTATCAATAGGTTTCGAGACCTGTAATTGCTGTGACAATTTTCATTTTGATTGCTCGATTATTTCTAAACATTTCTTAGAAAATTCAATTTTATTGAAAATCAACTGTGCTATAGCCCACAAGTTTTTGGGCGGCAAAAATCTAAAATGCTCCGATTACGATGGTTGATACCTCTATCAATAGGTTTCGAGACCTGTAATTGCTGTGACAATTTTCATTTTGATTGCTCGATTATTTCTAAACATTTCTTAGAAAATTCAATTTTATTGAAAATCAACTGTGCTATAGCCCACAAGTTTTTGGGCGGCAAAAATCTAAAATGGTCCGATTACGATGGTTGATACCTCTATCAATAGGTTTCGAGACCTGTAATTGCTGTGACAATTTTCATTTTGATTGCTCGATTATTTCTAAACATTTCTTAGAAAATTCAATTTTATTGAAAATCAACTGTGCTATAGCCCACAACTTTTTGGGCGGCAAAAATCTAAAATGGTCCGATTACGATGGTTGATACCTCTATCAATAGGTTTCGAGACCTGTAATTGCTGTCACAATTTTCATTTTGATTGCTCGATTATTTCTAAACATTTCTTAGAAAATTCAATTTTATTGAAAATCAACTGTGCTATAGCCCACAAGTTTTTGGGCGGCAAAAATCTAAAATGGTCCGATTACGATGGTTGATACCTTTGTCAATAGGTTTCGGAACCTGTAATTGCTGTGACAATTTTCATTTTGATTGCTCGATTATTTCTAAACATTTCTTAGAAAATTCAATTTTATTGAAAATCAACTGTGCTATAGCCCACAACTTTTTGGGCGGCAAAAATCTAAAATGGTCCGATTACGATGGTTGATACCTCTATCAATTGGTTTCGAGACCTGTAATTGCTGTGACAATTTTCATTTTGATTGCTCGATTATTTCTAAACATTTCTTAGAAAATTCAATTTTATTGAAAATCAACTGTGCTATAGCCCACAAGTTTTTGGGCGGCAAAAATCTAAAATGGTCCGATTACGATGGTTGATACCTCTATCAATAGGTTTCGAGACCTGTAATTGCTGTGACAATTTGCATTTTGATTGCTCGATTATTTCTAAACATTTCTTAGAAAATTCAATTTTATTGAAAATCAACTGTGCTATAGCCCACAACTTTTTGGGCGGCAAAAATCTAAAATGGTCCGATTACGATGGTTGATACCTCTATCAATAGGTTTCGAGACCTGTAATTGCTGTGACAATTTTCATTTTGATTGCTCGATTATTTCTAAACATTTCTTAGAAAATTCAATTTTATTGAAAATCAACTGTGCTATAGCCCACAACTTTTTGGGCGGCAAAAATCTAAAATGGTCCGATTACGATGGTTGATACCTCTATCAATAGGTTTCGAGACCTGTAATTGCTGTGACAATTTTCATTTTGATTGCTCGATTATTTCTAAACATTTCTTAGAAAATTCAATTTTATTGAAAATCAACTGTGCTATAGCCCACAAGTTTTTGGGCGGCAAAAATCTAAAATGGTCCGATTACGATGGTTGATACCTCTATCAATAGGTTTCGAGACCTGTAATTGCTGTGACAATTTTCATTTTGATTGCTCGATTATTTCTAAACATTTCTTAGAAAATTCAATTTTATTGAAAATCAACTGTGCTATAGCCCACAAGTTTTTGGGCGGCAAAAATCTAAAATGGTCCGATTACGATGGTTGATACCTCTATCAATAGGTTTCGAGACCTGTAATTGCTGTGACAATTTTCATTTTGATTGCTCGATTATTTCTATACATTTCTTAGAAAATTCAATTTTATTGAAAATCAACTGTGCTATAGCCCACAAGTTTTTGGGCGGCTAAAATCTAAAATGCTCCGATTACGATGGTTGATACCTCTGTCAATAAGTTTCGAGACCTGTAATTGCTGTGACAATTTGCATTTTGATTGCTCGATTATTTCTAAACATTTCTTAGAAAATTCAATTTTATTGAAAATCAACTGTGCTATAGCCCACAACTTTTTGGGCGGCAAAAATCTAAAATGGTCCGATTACGATGGTTGATACCTCTATCAATAGGTTTCGAGACCTGTAATTGCTGTGACAATTTTCATTTTGATTACTCGATTATTTCTAAACATTTCTTAGAAAATTCAATTTAATTGAAACTCAACTGTGCTATAGCCCACAAGTTTTTGGGCGGCTAAAATCTAAAATGCTCCGATTACGATGGTTGATACCTCTATCAATAGGTTTCGATACCTGTAATTGCTGTGACAATTTTCATTTTGATTGCTCGATTATTTCTAAACATTTCTTAGAAAATTCAATTTTATTGAAAATCAACTGTGCTATAGCCCACAACTTTTTGGGCGGCAAAAATCTAAAATGGTCCGATTACGATGGTTGATACCTCTATCAATAGGTTTCGAGACCTGTAATTGCTGTGACAATTTTCATTTTGATTGCTCGATTATTTCTAAACATTTCTTAGAAAATTCAATTTTATTGAAAATCAACTGTGCTATAGCCCACAACTTTTTGGGCGGCAAAAATCTAAAATGGTCCGATTACGATGGTTGATACCTCTATCAATAGGTTTCGAGACCTGTAATTGCTGTGACAATTTTCATTTTGATTGCTCGATTATTTCTAAACATTTCTTAGAAAATTCAATTTTATTGAAAGTCAACTGTGTTATAGCCCACAAGTTTTTTGGCGGCTAAAATCTAAAATGGTCCGATTACGATGGTTGATACCTCTATCAATAGGTTTCAAGACCTGTAATTGATGTGACAATTTTCATTTTGATTGCTCGATTATTTCTATACATTTCTTAGAAAATTCAATTTTATTGAAAATCAACTGTTGGGCGGCTAAAATCTAAAATGCTCCGATTACGATGGTTGATACCTCTGTCAATAAGTTTCGAGACCTGTAATTGCTGTGACAATTTGCATTTTGATTGCTCGATTATTTCTAAACATTTCTTAGAAAATTCAATTTTATTGAAAATCAACTGTGCTATAGCCCACAACTTTTTGGGCGGCAAAAATCTAAAATGGTCCGATTACGATGGTTGATACCTCTATCAATAGGTTTCGAGACCTGTAATTGCTGTGACAATTTTGATTTTGATTGTTCGATTGTTTCTAAACATTTCTTAGAAAATTCAATTTTATTGAAAATCAACTGTGCTATAGCCCACAACTTTTTGGGCGGCAAAAATCTAAAATGGTCCGATTACGATGGTTGATACCTCTATCAATAGGTTTCGAGACCTGTAATTGCTGTGACAATTTTCATTTTGATTACTCGATTATTTTTAAACATTTCTTAGAAAATTCAATTTAATTGAAACTCAACTGTGCTATAGCCCACAAGTTTTTGGGCGGCTAAAATCTAAAATGGTCCGATTACGATGGTTGATACCTCTATCAATAGGTTTCGATACCTGTAATTGCTGTGACAATTTTCATTTTGATTGCTCGATTATTTCTAAACATTTCTTAGAAAATTCAATTTTATTGAAAATCAACTGTGCTATAGCCCACAAGTTTTTGGGCGGCAAAAATCTAAAATGGTCCGATTACGATGGTTGATACCTCTATCAATAGGTTTCGAGACCTGTAATTGCTGTGACAATTTTCATTTTGATTGCTCGATTATTTCTAAACATTTCTTAGAAAATTCAATTTTATTGAAAATCAACTGTGCTATACCCCACAACTTTTTGGGCGGCAAAAATCTAAAATGGTCCGATTACGATGGTTGATACCTCTATCAATAGGTTTCGAGACCTGTAATTGCTGTGACAATTTTCATTTTGATTGCTCGATTATTTCTAAACATTTCTTAGAAAATTCAATTTTATTGAAAGTCAACTGTGCTATAGCCCACAAGTTTTTGGGCGGCAAAAATCTAAAATGCTCCGATTACGATGGTTGATACCTCTATCAATAGGTTTCGAGACCTGTAATTGCTGTGACAATTTTCATTTTGATTGCTCGATTATTTCTAAACATTTCTTAGAAAATTCAATTTTATTGAAAATCAACTGTGCTATAGCCCACAAGTTTTTGGGCGGCAAAAATCTAAAATGGTCCGATTACGATGGTTGATACCTCTATCAATAGGTTTCGAGACCTGTAATTGCTGTGACAATTTTCATTTTGATTGCTCGATTATTTCTAAACATTTCTTAGAAAATTCAATTTAATTGAAACTCAACTGTGCTATAGCCCACAAGTTTTTGGGCGGCTAAAATCTAAAATGGTCCGATTACGATGGTTGATACCTCTATCAATAGGTTTCGAGACCTGTAATTGCTGTGACAATTTTCATTTTGATTGCTCGATTATTTCTAAACATTTCTTAGAAAATTCAATTTTATTGAAAATCAACTGTGCTATAGCCCACAAGTTTTTGGGCGGCAAAAATCTAAAATGGTCCGATTACGATGGTTGATACCTCTATCAATAGGTTTCGAGACCTGTAATTGCTGTGACAATTTTCATTTTGATTGCTCGATTATTTCTAAACATTTCTTAGAAAATTCAATTTTATTGAAAATCAACTGTGCTATAGCCCACAACTTTTTGGGCGGCAAAAATCTAAAATGGTCCGATTACGATGGTTGATACCTCTATCAATAGGTTTCGAGACCTGTAATTGCTGTCACAATTTTCATTTTGATTGCTCGATTATTTCTAAACATTTCTTAGAAAATTCAATTTTATTGAAAATCAACTGTGCTATAGCCCACAAGTTTTTGGGCGGCAAAAATCTAAAATGGTCCGATTACGATGGTTGATACCTTTGTCAATAGGTTTCGGAACCTGTAATTGCTGTGACAATTTTCATTTTGATTGCTCGATTATTTCTAAACATTTCTTAGAAAATTCAATTTTATTGAAAATCAACTGTGCTATAGCCCACAAGTTTTTGGGCGGCAAAAATCTAAAATGCTCCGATTACGATGGTTGATACCTCTATCAATAGGTTTCGAGACCTGTAATTGCTGTGACAATTTTCATTTTGATTGCTCGATTATTTCTAAACATTTCTTAGAAAATTCAATTTTATTGAAAATCAACTGTGCTATAGCCCACAAGTTTTTGGGCGGCAAAAATCTAAAATGGTCCGATTACGATGGTTGATACCTCTATCAATAGGTTTCGAGACCTGTAATTGCTGTGACAATTTTCATTTTGATTGCTCGATTATTTCTAAACATTTCTTAGAAAATTCAATTTTATTGAAAATCAACTGTGCTATAGCCCACAACTTTTTGGGCGGCAAAAATCTAAAATGGTCCGATTACGATGGTTGATACCTCTATCAATAGGTTTCGAGACCTGTAATTGCTGTCACAATTTTCATTTTGATTGCTCGATTATTTCTAAACATTTCTTAGAAAATTCAATTTTATTGAAAATCAACTGTGCTATAGCCCACAAGTTTTTGGGCGGCAAAAATCTAAAATGGTCCGATTACGATGGTTGATACCTTTGTCAATAGGTTTCGGAACCTGTAATTGCTGTGACAATTTTCATTTTGATTGCTCGATTATTTCTAAACATTTCTTAGAAAATTCAATTTTATTGAAAATCAACTGTGCTATAGCCCACAACTTTTTGGGCGGCAAAAATCTAAAATGGTCCGATTACGATGGTTGATACCTCTATCAATTGGTTTCGAGACCTGTAATTGCTGTGACAATTTTCATTTTGATTGCTCGATTATTTCTAAACATTTCTTAGAAAATTCAATTTTATTGAAAATCAACTGTGCTATAGCCCACAAGTTTTTGGGCGGCAAAAATCTAAAATGCTCCGATTACGATGGTTGATACCTCTATCAATAGGTTTCGAGACCTGTAATTGCTGTGACAATTTTCATTTTGATTGCTCGATTATTTCTAAACATTTCTTAGAAAATTCAATTTTATTGAAAATCAACTGTGCTATAGCCCACAACTTTTTGGGCGGCAAAAATCTAAAATGGTCCGATTACGATGGTTGATACCTCTATCAATAGGTTTCGAGACCTGTAATTGCTGTGACAATTTTCATTTTGATTGCTCGATTATTTCTAAACATTTCTTAGAAAATTCAATTTTATTGAAAATCAACTGTGCTATAGCCCACAAGTTTTTGGGCGGCAAAAATCTAAAATGGTCCGATTACGATGGTTGATACCTCTATCAATAGGTTTCGAGACCTGTAATTGCTGTGACAATTTTCATTTTGATTGCTCGATTATTTCTAAACATTTCTTAGAAAATTCAATTTTATTGAAAATCAACTGTGCTATAGCCCACAAGTTTTTGGGCGGCAAAAATCTAAAATGGTCCGATTACGATGGTTGATACCTCTATCAATAGGTTTCGAGACCTGTAATTGCTGTGACAATTTTCATTTTGATTGCTCGATTATTTCTATACATTTCTTAGAAAATTCAATTTTATTGAAAATCAACTGTGCTATAGCCCACAAGTTTTTGGGCGGCTAAAATCTAAAATGCTCCGATTACGATGGTTGATACCTCTGTCAATAAGTTTCGGGACCTGTAATTGCTGTGACAATTTGCATTTTGATTGCTCGATTATTTCTAAACATTTCTTAGAAAATTCAATTTTATTGAAAATCAACTGTGCTATAGCCCACAACTTTTTGGGCGGCAAAAATCTAAAATGGTCCGATTACGATGGTTGATACCTCTATCAATAGGTTTCGAGACCTGTAATTGCTGTGACAATTTTCATTTTGATTACTCGATTATTTCTAAACATTTCTTAGAAAATTCAATTTAATTGAAACTCAACTGTGCTATAGCCCACAAGTTTTTGGGCGGCTAAAATCTAAAATGGTCCGATTACGATGGTTGATACCTCTATCAATAGGTTTCGAGACCTGTAATTGCTGTGACAATTTTCATTTTGATTGCTCGATTATTTCTAAACATTTCTTAGAAAATTCAATTTTATTGAAAATCAACTGTGCTATAGCCCACAACTTTTTGGGCGGCAAAAATCTAAAATGGTCCGATTACGATGGTTGATACCTCTATCAATAGGTTTCGAGACCTGTAATTGCTGTGACAATTTTCATTTTGATTGCTCGATTATTTCTAAACATTTCTTAGAAAATTCAATTTTATTGAAAGTCAACTGTGTTATAGCCCACAAGTTTTTGGGCGGCTAAAATCTAAAATGGTCCGATTACGATGGTTGATACCTCTATCAATAGGTTTCAAGACCTGTAATTGATGTGACAATTTTCATTTTGATTGCTCGATTATTTCTATACATTTCTTAGAAAATTCAATTTTATTGAAAATCAACTGTGCTATAGCCCACAAGTTTTTGGGCGGCAAAAATCTAAAATGGTCCGATTACGATGGTTGATACCTCTATCAATAGGTTTCGAGACCTGTAATTGCTGTGACAATTTTGATTTTGATTGTTCGATTGTTTCTAAACATTTCTTAGAAAATTCAATTTTATTGAAAATCAACTGTGCTATAGCCCACAACTTTTTGGGCGGCAAAAATCTAAAATGGTCCGATTACGATGGTTGATACCTCTATCAATAGGTTTCGAGACCTGTAATTGCTGTGACAATTTTCATTTTGATTACTCGATTATTTCTAAACATTTCTTAGAAAATTCAATTTAATTGAAACTCAACTGTGCTATAGCCCACAAGTTTTTGGGCGGCTAAAATCTAAAATGGTCCGATTACGATGGTTGATACCTCTATCAATAGGTTTCGATACCTGTAATTGCTGTGACAATTTTCATTTTGATTGCTCGATTATTTCTAAACATTTCTTAGAAAATTCAATTTTATTGAAAATCAACTGTGCTATAGCCCACAACTTTTTGGGCGGCAAAAATCTAAAATGGTCCGATTACGATGGTTGATACCTCTATCAATAGGTTTCGAGACCTGTAATTGCTGTGACAATTTTCATTTTGATTGCTCGATTATTTCTAAACATTTCTTAGAAAATTCAATTTTATTGAAAGTCAACTGTGCTATAGCCCACAACTTTTTGGGCGGCAAAAATCTAAAATGGTCCGATTACGATGGTTGATACCTCTATCAATAGGTTTCGAGACCTGTAATTGCTGTGACAATTTGCATTTTGATTGCTCGATTATTTCTAAACATTTCTTAGAAAATTCAATTTTATTGAAAATCAACTGTGCTATAGCCCACAAGTTTTTGGGCGGCAAAAATCTAAAATGGTCCGATTACGATGGTTGATACCTCTATCAATAGGTTTCGAGACCTGTAATTGCTGTGACAATTTTCATTTTGATTACTCGATTATTTCTAAACATTTCTTAGAAAATTCAATTTAATTGAAACTCAACTGTGCTATAGCCCACAAGTTTTTGGGCGGCTAAAATCTAAAATGGTCCGATTACGATGGTTGATACCTCTATCAATAGGTTTCGATACCTGTAATTGCTGTGACAATTTTCATTTTGATTGCTCGATTATTTCTAAACATTTCTTAGAAAATTCAATTTTATTGAAAATCAACTGTGCTATAGCCCACAACTTTTTGGGCGGCAAAAATCTAAAATGGTCCGATTACGATGGTTGATACCTCTATCAATAGGTTTCGAGACCTGTAATTGCTGTGACAATTTTCATTTTGATTGCTCGATTATTTCTAAACATTTCTTAGAAAATTCAATTTTATTGAAAATCAACTGTGCTATAGCCCACAACTTTTTGGGCGGCAAAAATCTAAAATGGTCCGATTACGATGGTTGATACCTCTATCAATAGGTTTCGAGACCTGTAATTGCTGTGACAATTTTCATTTTGATTGCTCGATTATTTCTAAACATTTCTTAGAAAATTCAATTTTATTGAAAGTCAACTGTGTTATAGCCCACAAGTTTTTGGGCGGCAAAAATCTAAAATGGTCCGATTACGATGGTTGATACCTCTATCAATAGGTTTCAAGACCTGTAATTGATGTGACAATTTTCATTTTGATTGCTCGATTATTTCTATACATTTCTTAGAAAATTCAATTTTATTGAAAATCAACTGTGCTATAGCCCACAAGTTTTTGGGCGGCTAAAATCTAAAATGCTCCGATTACGATGGTTGATACCTCTGTCAATAAGTTTCGAGACCTGTAATTGCTGTGACAATTTGCATTTTGATTGCTCGATTATTTCTAAACATTTCTTAGAAAATTCAATTTTATTGAAAATCAACTGTGCTATAGCCCACAACTTTTTGGGCGGCAAAAATCTAAAATGGTCCGATTACGATGGTTGATACCTCTATCAATAGGTTTCGAGACCTGTAATTGCTGTGACAATTTTGATTTTGATTGTTCGATTGTTTCTAAACATTTCTTAGAAAATTCAATTTTATTGAAAATCAACTGTGCTATAGCCCACAACTTTTTGGGCGGCAAAAATCTAAAATGGTCCGATTACGATGGTTGATACCTCTATCAATAGGTTTCGAGACCTGTAATTGCTGTGACAATTTTCATTTTGATTACTCGATTATTTCTAAACATTTCTTAGAAAATTCAATTTAATTGAAACTCAACTGTGCTATAGCCCACAAGTTTTTGGGCGGCTAAAATCTAAAATGGTCCGATTACGATGGTTGATACCTCTATCAATAGGTTTCGATACCTGTAATTGCTGTGACAATTTTCATTTTGATTGCTCGATTATTTCTAAACATTTCTTAGAAAATTCAATTTTATTGAAAATCAACTGTGCTATAGCCCACAACTTTTTGGGCGGCAAAAATCTAAAATGGTCCGATTACGATGGTTGATACCTCTATCAATAGGTTTCGAGACCTGTAATTGCTGTGACAATTTTCATTTTGATTGCTCGATTATTTCTAAACATTTCTTAGAAAATTCAATTTTATTGAAAATCAACTGTGCTATAGCCCACAACTTTTTGGGCGGCAAAAATCTAAAATGGTCCGATTACGATGGTTGATACCTCTATCAATAGGTTTCGAGACCTGTAATTGCTGTGACAATTTTCATTTTGATTGCTCGATTATTTCTAAACATTTCTTAGAAAATTCAATTTTATTGAAAGTCAACTGTGCTATAGCCCACAACTTTTTGGGCGGCAAAAATCTAAAATGCTCCGATTACGATGGTTGATACCTCTATCAATAGGTTTCGAGACCTGTAATTGCTGTGACAATTTTCATTTTGATTGCTCGATTATTTCTAAACATTTCTTAGAAAATTCAATTTTATTGAAAATCAACTGTGCTATAGCCCACAAGTTTTTGGGCGGCAAAAATCTAAAATGGTCCGATTACGATGGTTGATACCTCTATCAATAGGTTTCGAGACCTGTAATTGCTGTGACAATTTTCATTTTGATTGCTCGATTATTTCTAAACATTTCTTAGAAAATTCAATTTTATTGAAAATCAACTGTGCATTGAAAATCAACTGTGCTATAGCCCACAAGTTTTTGGGCGGCTAAAATCTAAAATGGTCCGATTACGATGGTTGATACCTCTATCAATAGGTTTCGAGACCTGTAATTGCTGTGACAATTTTCATTTTGATTGCTCGATTATTTCTAAACATTTCTTAGAAAATTCAATTTTAATGAAAATCAACTGTGCTATAGCCCACAACTTTTTGGGCGGCAAAAATCTAAAATGGTCCGATTACGATGGTTGATACCTCTATCAATAGGTTTCGAGACCTGTAATTGCTGTGACAATTTTCATTTTGATTGCTCGATTATTTCTAAACATTTCTTAGAAAATTCAATTTTATTGAAAATCAACTGTGCTATAGCCCACAAGTTTTTGGGCGGCAAAAATCTAAAATGGTCCGATTACGATGGTTGATACCTCTATCAATAGGTTTCGAGACCTGTAATTGCTGTGACAATTTTCATTTTGATTGCTCGATTATTTCTAAACATTTCTTAGAAAATTCAATTTTATTGAAAATCAACTGTGCTATAGCCCACAACTTTTTGGGCGGCAAAAATCTAAAATGCTCCGATTACGATGGTTGATACCTCTATCAATAGGTTTTGAGACCTGTAATTGCTGTGACAATTTTCATTTTGATTGCTCGATTATTTCTAAACATTTCTTAGAAAATTCAATTTTATTGAAAATCAACTGTGCTATAGCCCACAAGTTTTTGGGCGGCTAAAATCTAAAATGCTCCGATTACGATGGTTGATACCTCTATCAATAGGTTTCGAGACCTGTAATTGCTGTGACAATTTTCATTTTGATTGCTCGATTATTTCTAAACTTTTCTTAGAAAATTCAATTTTATTGAAAATCAACTGTGCTATAGCCCACAACTTTTTGGGCGGCAAAAATCTAAAATGGTCCGATTACGATGGTTGATACCTCTATCAATAGGTTTCGAGACCTGTAATTGCTGTGACAATTTTCATTTTGATTGCTCGATTATTTCTAAACATTTCTTAGAAAATTCAATTTTATTGAAAATCAACTGTGCTATAGCCCACAACTTTTTGGGCGGCAAAAATCTAAAATGCTCCGATTACGATGGTTGATACCTCTATCAATAGGTTTCGAGACCTGTAATTGCTGTGACAATTTTCATTTTGATTGCTCGATTATTTCTAAACATTTCTTAGAAAATTCAATTTTAATGAAAATCAACTGTGCTATAGCCCACAACTTTTTGGGCGGCAAAAATCTAAAATGGTCCGATTACGATGGTTGATACCTCTATCAATAGGTTTCGAGACCTGTAATTGCTGTGACAATTTTCATTTTGATTGCTCGATTATTTCTAAACATTTCTTAGAAAATTCAATTTTATTGAAAATCAACTGTGCTATAGCCCACAACTTTTTGGGCGGCAAAAATCTAAAATGCTCCGATTACGATGGTTGATACCTCTATCAATAGGTTTCGAGACCTGTAATTGCTGTGACAATTTTCATTTTGATTGCTCGATTATTTCTAAACATTTCTTAGAAAATTCAATTTTATTGAAAATCAACTGTGCTATAGCCCACAAGTTTTTGGGCGGCTAAAATCTAAAATGCTCCGATTACGATGGTTGATACCTCTATCAATAGGTTTCGAGACCTGTAATTGCTGTGACAATTTTCATTTTGATTGCTCGATTATTTCTAAACATTTCTTAGAAAATTCAATTTTATTGAAAATCAACTGTGCTATAGCCCACAACTTTTTGGGCGGCAAAAATCTAAAATGCTCCGATTACGATGGTTGATACCTCTATCAATAGGTTTCGAGACCTGTAATTGCTGTGACAATTTTCATTTTGATTGCTCGATTATTTCTAAACATTTCTTAGAAAATTCAATTTTATTGAAAATCAACTGTGCTATAGCCCACAACTTTTTGGGCGGCAAAAATCTAAAATGCTCCGATTACGATGGTTGATACCTCTATCAATAGGTTTCGAGACCTGTAATTGCTGTGACAATTTTCATTTTGATTGCTCGATTATTTCTAAACATTTCTTAGAAAATTCAATTTTATTGAAAATCAACTTGTGCTATAGCCCACAACTTTTTGGGCAGCAAAAATCTAAAATGCTCCGATTACGATGGTTGATACCTCTATCAATAGGTTTCGAGACCTGTAATTGCTGTGACAATTTTCATTTTGATTGCTCGATTATTTCTAAACATTTCTTAGAAAATTCAATTTTATTGAAAATCAACTGTGCTATAGCCCACAAGTTTTTGGGCGGCTAAAATCTAAAATGGTCCGATTACGATGGTTGATACCTCTATCAATAGGTTTCGAGACCTGTAATTGCTGTGACAATTTTCATTTTGATTGCTCGATTATTTCTAAACATTTCTTAGAAAATTCAATTTTATTGAAAATCAACTGTGCTATAGCCCACAACTTTTTGGGCGGCAAAAATCTAAAATGCTCCGATTACGATGGTTGATACCTCTATCAATAGGTTTCGAGACCTGTAATTGCTGTGACAATTTTCATTTTGATTGCTCGATTATTTCTAAACATTTCTTAGAAAATTCAATTTTAATGAAAATCAACTGTGCTATAGCCCACAACTTTTTGGGCGGCAAAAATCTAAAATGGTCCGATTACGATGGTTGATACCTCTATCAATAGGTTTCGAGACCTGTAATTGCTGTGACAATTTTCATTTTGATTGCTCGATTATTTCTAAACATTTCTTAGAAAATTCAATTTTATTGAAAATCAACTGTGCTATAGCCCACAAGTTTTTGGGCGGCTAAAATCTAAAATGCTCCGATTACGATGGTTGATACCTCTATCAATAGGTTTCGAGACCTGTAATTGCTGTGACAATTTTCATTTTGATTGCTCGATTATTTCTAAACATTTCTTAGAAAATTCAATTTTATTGAAAATCAACTGTGCTATAGCCCACAAGTTTTTGGGCGGCAAAAATCTAAAATGCTCCGATTACGATGGTTGATACCTCTATCAATAGGTTTCGAGACCTGTAATTGCTGTGACAATTTTCATTTTGATTGCTCGATTATTTCTAAACATTTCTTAGAAAATTCAATTTTATTGAAAATCAACTGTGCATAGCCCACAACTTTTTGGGCGGCAAAAATCTAAAATGCTCCGATTACGATGGTTGATACCTCTATCAATAGGTTTCGAGACCTGTAATTGCTGTGACAATTTTCATTTTGATTGCTCGATTATTTCTAAACATTTCTTAGAAAATTCAATTTTATTGAAAATCAACTGTGCTATAGCCCACAAGTTTTTGGGCGGCTAAAATCTAAAATGCTCCGATTACGATGGTTGATACCTCTATCAATAGGTTTCGAGACCTGTAATTGCTGTGACAATTTTCATTTTGATTGCTCGATTATTTCTAAACATTTCTTAGAAAATTCAATTTTATTGAAAATCAACTGTGCTATAGCCCACAAGTTTTTGGGCGGCTAAAATCTAAAATGCTCCGATTACGATGGTTGATACCTCTATCAATAGGTTTCGAGACCTGTAATTGCTGTGACAATTTTCATTTTGATTGCTCGATTATTTCTAAACATTTCTTAGAAAATTCAATTTTAATGAAAATCAACTGTGCTATAGCCCACAACTTTTTGGGCGGCAAAAATCTAAAATGGTCCGATTACGATGGTTGATACCTCTATCAATAGGTTTCGAGACCTGTAATTGCTGTGACAATTTTCATTTTGATTGCTCGATTATTTCTAAACATTTCTTAGAAAATTCAATTTTATTGAAAATCAACTGTGCTATAGCCCACAACTTTTTGGGCAGCAAAAATCTAAAATGCTCCGATTACGATGGTTGATACCTCTATCAATAGGTTTCGAGACCTGTAATTGCTGTGACAATTTTCATTTTGATTGCTCGATTATTTCTAAACATTTCTTAGAAAATTCAATTTTAATGAAAATCAACTGTGCTATAGCCCACAACTTTTTGGGCGGCAAAAATCTAAAATGGTCCGATTACGATGGTTGATACCTCTATCAATAGGTTTCGAGACCTGTAATTGCTGTGACAATTTTCATTTTGATTGCTCGATTATTTCTAAACATTTCTTAGAAAATTCAATTTTATTGAAAATCAACTGTGCTATAGCCCACAACTTTTTGGGCGGCAAAAATCTAAAATGCTCCGATTACGATGGTTGATACCTCTATCAATAGGTTTCGAGACCTGTAATTGCTGTGACAATTTTCATTTTGATTGCTCGATTATTTCTAAACATTTCTTAGAAAATTCAATTTTAATGAAAATCAACTGTGCTATAGCCCACAACTTTTTGGGCAGCAAAAATCTAAAATGCTCCGATTACGATGGTTGATACCTCTATCAATAGGTTTCGAGACCTGTAATTGCTGTGACAATTTTCATTTTGATTGCTCGATTATTTCTAAACATTTCTTAGAAAATTCAATTTTATTGAAAATCAACTGTGCTATAGCCCACAAGTTTTTGGGCGGCTAAAATCTAAAATGCTCCGATTACGATGGTTGATACCTCTATCAATAGGTTTCGAGACCTGTAATTGCTGTGACAATTTTCATTTTGATTGCTCGATTATTTCTAAACATTTCTTAGAAAATTCAATTTTATTGAAAATCAACTGTGCTATAGCCCACAACTTTTTGGGCGGCAAAAATCTAAAATGCTCCGATTACGATGGTTGATACCTCTATCAATAGGTTTCGAGACCTGTAATTGCTGTGACAATTTTCATTTTGATTGCTCGATTATTTCTAAACATTTCTTAGAAAATTCAATTTTAATGAAAATCAACTGTGCTATAGCCCACAACTTTTTGGGCGGCAAAAATCTAAAATGGTCCGATTACGATGGTTGATACCTCTATCAATAGGTTTCGAGACCTGTAATTGCTGTGACAATTTTCATTTTGATTGCTCGATTATTTCTAAACATTTCTTAGAAAATTCAATTTTATTGAAAATCAACTGTGCTATAGCCCACAAGTTTTTGGGCGGCTAAAATCTAAAATGCTCCGATTACGATGGTTGATACCTCTATCAATAGGTTTCGAGACCTGTAATTGCTGTGACAATTTTCATTTTGATTGCTCGATTATTTCTAAACATTTCTTAGAAAATTCAATTTTATTGAAAATCAACTGTGCTATAGCCCACAAGTTTTTGGGCGGCTAAAATCTAAAATGCTCCGATTACGATGGTTGATACCTCTATCAATAGGTTTCGAGACCTGTAATTGCTGTGACAATTTTCATTTTGATTGCTCGATTATTTCTAAACATTTCTTAGAAAATTCAATTTTATTGAAAATCAACTGTGCTATAGCCCACAACTTTTTGGGCGGCAAAAATCTAAAATGCTCCGATTACGATGGTTGATACCTCTATCAATAGGTTTCGAGACCTGTAATTGCTGTGACAATTTTCATTTTGATTGCTCGATTATTTCTAAACATTTCTTAGAAAATTCAATTTTAATGAAAATCAACTGTGCTATAGCCCACAACTTTTTGGGCGGCAAAAATCTAAAATGGTCCGATTACGATGGTTGATACCTCTATCAATAGGTTTCGAGACCTGTAATTGCTGTGACAATTTTCATTTTGATTGCTCGATTATTTCTAAACATTTCTTAGAAAATTCAATTTTATTGAAAATCAACTGTGCTATAGCCCACAACTTTTTGGGCAGCAAAAATCTAAAATGCTCCGATTACGATGGTTGATACCTCTATCAATAGGTTTCGAGACCTGTAATTGCTGTGACAATTTTCATTTTGATTGCTCGATTATTTCTAAACATTTCTTAGAAAATTCAATTTTATTGAAAATCAACTGTGCTATAGCCCACAAGTTTTTGGGCGGCAAAAATCTAAAATGGTCCGATTACGATGGTTGATACCTCTATCAATAGGTTTCGAGACCTGTAATTGCTGTGACAATTTTCATTTTGATTGCTCGATTATTTCTAAACATTTCTTAGAAAATTCAATTTTATTGAAAATCAACTGTGCTATAGCCCACAAGTTTTTGGGCGGCTAAAATCTAAAATGCTCCGATTACGATGGTTGATACCTCTATCAATAGGTTTCGAGACCTGTAATTGCTGTGACAATTTTCATTTTGATTGCTCGATTATTTCTAAACATTTCTTAGAAAATTCAATTTTATTGAAAATCAACTGTGCTATAGCCCACAACTTTTTGGGCGGCAAAAATCTAAAATGCTCCGATTACGATGGTTGATACCTCTATCAATAGGTTTCGAGACCTGTAATTGCTGTGACAATTTTCATTTTGATTGCTCGATTATTTCTAAACATTTCTTAGAAAATTCAATTTTAATGAAAATCAACTGTGCTATAGCCCACAACTTTTTGGGCGGCAAAAATCTAAAATGCTCCGATTACGATGGTTGATACCTCTATCAATAGGTTTCGAGACCTGTAATTGCTGTGACAATTTTCATTTTGATTGCTCGATTATTTCTAAACATTTCTTAGAAAATTCAATTTTAATGAAAATCAACTGTGCTATAGCCCACAACTTTTTGGGCGGCAAAAATCTAAAATGGTCCGATTACGATGGTTGATACCTCTATCAATAGGTTTCGAGACCTGTAATTGCTGTGACAATTTTCATTTTGATTGCTCGATTATTTCTAAACATTTCTTAGAAAATTCAATTTTAATGAAAATCAACTGTGCTATGGCCCACAACTTTTTGGGCGGCTAAAATCTAAAATGGTCCGATTACGATGGTTGATACCTCTATCAATAGGTTTCGAGACCTGTAATTGCTGTGACAATTTTCATTTTGATTGTTCGATTGTTTCTAAACATTTCTTAGAAAATTCAATTTTATTGAAAATCAACTGTGCTATAGCCCACAAGTTTTTGGGCGGCTAAAATCTAAAATGCTCCGATTACGATGGTTGATACCTCTATCAATAGGTTTCGAGACCTGTAATTGCTGTGACAATTTTCATTTTGATTGCTCGATTATTTCTAAACATTTCTTAGAAAATTCAATTTTATTGAAAATCAACTGTGCTATAGCCCACAAGTTTTTGGGCGGCTAAAATCTAAAATGCTCCGATTACGATGGTTGATACCTCTATCAATAGGTTTCGAGACCTGTAATTGCTGTGACAATTTTCATTTTGATTGCTCGATTATTTCTAAACATTTCTTAGAAAATTCAATTTTATTGAAAATCAACTGTGCTATAGCCCACAAGTTTTTGGGCGGCTAAAATCTAAAATGCTCCGATTACGATGGTTGATACCTCTATCAATAGGTTTCGAGACCTGTAATTGCTGTGACAATTTTCATTTTGATTGCTCGATTATTTCTAAACATTTCTTAGAAAATTCAATTTTATTGAAAATCAACTGTGCTATAGCCCACAACTTTTTGGGCGGCAAAAATCTAAAATGGTCCGATTACGATGGTTGATACCTCTATCAATAGGTTTCGAGACCTGTAATTGCTGTGACAATTTTCATTTTGATTGCTCGATTATTTCTAAACATTTCTTAGAAAATTCAATTTTAATGAAAATCAACTGTGCTATAGCCCACAACTTTTTGGGCGGCAAAAATCTAAAATGGTCCGATTACGATGGTTGATACCTCTATCAATAGGTTTCGAGACCTGTAATTGCTGTGACAATTTTCATTTTGATTGCTCGATTATTTCTAAACATTTCTTAGAAAATTCAATTTTATTGAAAATCAACTGTGCTATAGCCCACAAGTTTTTGGGCGGCTAAAATCTAAAATGCTCCGATTACGATGGTTGATACCTCTATCAATAGGTTTCGAGACCTGTAATTGCTGTGACAATTTTCATTTTGATTGCTCGATTATTTCTAAACATTTCTTAGAAAATTCAATTTTATTGAAAATCAACTGTGCTATAGCCCACAAGTTTTTGGGCGGCTAAAATCTAAAATGCTCCGATTACGATGGTTGATACCTCTATCAATAGGTTTCGAGACCTGTAATTGCTGTGACAATTTTCATTTTGATTGCTCGATTATTTCTAAACATTTCTTAGAAAATTCAATTTTATTGAAAATCAACTGTGCTATAGCCCACAAGTTTTTGGGCGGCTAAAATCTAAAATGGTCCGATTACGATGGTTGATACCTCTATCAATAGGTTTCGAGACCTGTAATTGCTGTGACAATTTTCATTTTGATTGCTCGATTATTTCTAAACATTTCTTAGAAAATTCAATTTTATTGAAAATCAACTGTGCTATAGCCCACAACTTTTTGGGCGGCAAAAATCTAAAATGCTCCGATTACGATGGTTGATACCTCTATCAATAGGTTTCGAGACCTGTAATTGCTGTGACAATTTTCATTTTGATTGCTCGATTATTTCTAAACATTTCTTAGAAAATTCAATTTTATTGAAAATCAACTGTGCTATAGCCCACAACTTTTTGGGTGGCAAAAATCTAAAATGGTCCGATTACGATGGTTGATACCTCTATCAATAGGTTTCGAGACCTGTAATTGCTGTGACAATTTTCATTTTGATTGCTCGATTATTTCTAAACATTTCTTAGAAAATTCAATTTTATTGAAAATCAACTGTGCTATAGCCCACAACTTTTTGGGCGGCAAAAATCTAAAATGCTCCGATTACGATGGTTGATACCTCTATCAATAGGTTTCGAGACCTGTAATTGCTGTGACAATTTTCATTTTGATTGCTCGACTATTTCTAAACATTTCTTAGAAAATTCAATTTTAATGAAAATCAACTGTGCTATAGCCCACAACTTTTTGGGCGGCAAAAATCTAAAATGGTCCGATTACGATGGTTGATACCTCTATCAATAGGTTTCGAGACCTGTAATTGCTGTGACAATTTTCATTTTGATTGTTCGATTGTTTCTAAACATTTCTTAGAAAATTCAATTTTATTGAAAATCAACTGTGCTATAGCCCACAAGTTTTTGGGCGGCTAAAATCTAAAATGCTCCGATTACGATGGTTGATACCTCTATCAATAGGTTTCGAGACCTGTAATTGCTGTGACAATTTTCATTTTGATTGCTCGATTATTTCTAAACATTTCTTAGAAAATTCAATTTTATTGAAAATCAACTGTGCTATAGCCCACAACTTTTTGGGCGGCAAAAATCTAAAATGCTCCGATTACGATGGTTGATACCTCTATCAATAGGTTTCGAGACCTGTAATTTCTTAGAAAATTCAATTTTAATGAAAATCAACTGTGCTATAGCCCACAACTTTTTGGGCGGCAAAAATCTAAAATGGTCCGATTACGATGGTTGATACCTCTATCAATAGGTTTCGAGACCTGTAATTGCTGTGACAATTTTCATTTTGATTGCTCGATTATTTCTAAACATTTCTTAGAAAATTCAATTTTATTGAAAATCAACTGTGCTATAGCCCACAAGTTTTTGGGCGGCTAAAATCTAAAATGCTCCGATTACGATGGTTGATACCTCTATCAATAGGTTTCGAGACCTGTAATTGCTGTGACAATTTTCATTTTGATTGCTCGATTATTTCTAAACATTTCTTAGAAAATTCAATTTTATTGAAAATCAACTGTGCTATAGCCCACAAGTTTTTGGGCGGCTAAAATCTAAAATGCTCCGATTACGATGGTTGATACCTCTATCAATAGGTTTCGAGACCTGTAATTGCTGTGACAATTTTCATTTTGATTGCTCGATTATTTCTAAACATTTCTTAGAAAATTCAATTTTATTGAAAATCAACTGTGCTATAGCCCACAAGTTTTTGGGCGGCTAAAATCTAAAATGCTCCGATTACGATGGTTGATACCTCTATAAATAGGTTTCGAGACCTGTAATTGCTGTGACAATTTTCATTTTGATTGCTCGATTATTTCTAAACATTTCTTAGAAAATTCAATTTTATTGAAAATCAACTGTGCTATAGCCCACAACTTTTTGGGCGGCAAAAATCTAAAATGGTCCGATTACGATGGTTGATACCTCTATCAATAGGTTTCGAGACCTGTAATTGCTGTGACAATTTTCATTTTGATTGCTCGATTATTTCTAAACATTTCTTAGAAAATTCAATTTTATTGAAAATCAACTGTGCTATAGCCCACAACTTTTTGGGCGGCAAAAATCTAAAATGGTCCGATTACGATGGTTGATACCTCTATCAATAGGTTTCGAGACCTGTAATTGCTGTGACAATTTTCATTTTGATTGCTCGATTATTTCTAAACATTTCTTAGAAAATTCAATTTTATTGAAAATCAACTGTGCTATAGCCCACAAGTTTTTGGGCGGCTAAAATCTAAAATGCTCCGATTACGATGGTTGATACCTCTATCAATAGGTTTCGAGACCTGTAATTGCTGTGACAATTTTCATTTTGATTGCTCGATTATTTCTAAACATTTCTTAGAAAATTCAATTTTATTGAAAATCAACTGTGCTATAGCCCACAAGTTTTTGGGCGGCTAAAATCTAAAATGCTCCGATTACGATGGTTGATACCTCTATCAATAGGTTTCGAGACCTGTAATTGCTGTGACAATTTTCATTTTGATTGCTCGATTATTTCTAAACATTTCTTAGAAAATTCAATTTTATTGAAAATCAACTGTGCTATAGCCCACAACTTTTTGGGCGGCAAAAATCTAAAATGCTCCGATTACGATGGTTGATACCTCTATCAATAGGTTTCGAGACCTGTAATTGCTGTGACAATTTTCATTTTGATTGCTCCATTATTTCTAAACATTTCTTAGAAAATTCAATTTTAATGAAAATCAACTGTGCTATAGCCCACAACTTTTTGGGCGGCAAAAATCTAAAATGGTCCGATTACGATGGTTGATACCTCTATCAATAGGTTTCGAGACCTGTAATTGCCGTGACAATTTTCATTTTGATTGCTCGATTATTTCTAAACATTTCTTAGAAAATTCAATTTTATTGAAAATCAACTGTGCTATAGCCCACAAGTTTTTGGGCGGCTAAAATCTAAAATGCTCCGATTACGATGGTTGATACCTCTATCAATAGGTTTCGAGACCTGTAATTGCTGTGACAATTTTCATTTTGATTGCTCGATTATTTCTAAACATTTCTTAGAAAATTCAATTTTATTGAAAATCAACTGTGCTATAGCCCACAACTTTTTGGGCGGCAAAAATCTAAAATGCTCCGATTACGATGGTTGATACCTCTATCAATAGGTTTCGAGACCTGTAATTGCTGTGACAATTTTCATTTTGATTGCTCGATTATTTCTAAACATTTCTTAGAAAATTCAATTTTATTGAAAATCAACTGTGCTATAGCCCACAACTTTTTGGGCGGCAAAAATCTAAAATGGTCCGATTACGATGGTTGATACCTCTATCAATAGGTTTCGAGACCTGTAATTGCTGTGACAATTTTCATTTTGATTGCTCGATTATTTCTAAACATTTCTTAGAAAATTCAATTTTAATGAAAATCAACTGTGCTATGGCCCACAACTTTTTGGGCGGCAAAAATCTAAAATGCTCCGATTACGATGGTTGATACCTCTATCAATAGGTTTCGAGACCTGTAATTGCTGTGACAATTTTCATTTTGATTGTTCGATTGTTTCTAAACATTTCTTAGAAAATTCAATTTTATTGAAAATCAACTGTGCTATAGCCCACAAGTTTTTGGGCGGCTAAAATCTAAAATGGTCCGATTACGATGGTTGATACCTCTATCAATAGGTTTCGAGACCTGTAATTGCTGTGACAATTTTCATTTTGATTGCTCGATTATTTCTAAACATTTCTTAGAAAATTCAATTTTATTGAAAATCAACTGTGCTATAGCCCACAACTTTTTGGGCGGCAAAAATCTAAAATGGTCCGATTACGATGGTTGATACCTCTATCAATAGGTTTCGAGACCTGTAATTGCTGTGACAATTTTCATTTTGATTGCTCGATTATTTCTAAACATTTCTTAGAAAATTCAATTTTATTGAAAATCAACTGTGCTATAGCCCACAACTTTTTGGGCGGCAAAAATCTAAAATGGTCCGATTACGATGGTTGATACCTCTATCAATAGGTTTCGAGACCTGTAATTGCTGTGACAATTTTCATTTTGATTGCTCGATTATTTCTAAACATTTCTTAGAAAATTCAATTTTAATGAAAATCAACTGTGCTATAGCCCACAACTTTTTGGGCGGCAAAAATCTAAAATGGTCCGATTACGATGGTTGATACCTCTATAAATAGGTTTCGAGACCTGTAATTGCTGTGACAATTTTCATTTTGATTGCTCGATTATTTCTTAACATTTCTTAGAAAATTCAATTTTATTGAAAATCAACTGTGCTATAGCCCACAACTTTTTGGGCGGCAAAAATCTAAAATAATCCGATTACTATGGTTGATACCTCTATCAATAGGTTTCGAGACCTGTAATTGCTGTGACAATTTTCATTTTGATTGCTCGATTATTTCTAAACATTTCTTAGAAAATTCAATTTTATTGAAAATCAACTGTGCTATAGCCCACAAGTTTTTGGGCGGCAAAAATCTAAAATGGTCCGATTACGATGGTTGATACCTCTATCAATAGGTTTCGAGACCTGTAATTGCTGTGACAATTTTCATTTTGATTGCTCGATTATTTCTAAACATTTCTTAGAAAATTCAATTTTATTGAAAATCAACTGTGCTATAGCCCACAACTTTTTGGGCGGCAAAAATCTAAAATGGTCCGATTACGATGGTTGATACCTCTATCAATAGGTTTCGAGACCTGTAATTGCTGTGACAATTTTCATTTTGATTGCTCGATTATTTCTAAACATTTCTTAGAAAATTCAATTTTATTGAAAATCAACTGTGCTATAGCCCACAAGTTTTTGGGCGGCTAAAATCTAAAATGGTCCGATTACGATGGTTGATACCTCTATCAATAGGTTTCGAGACCTGTAATTGCTGTGACAATTTTCATTTTGATTGCTCGATTATTTCTAAACATTTCTTAGAAAATTCAATTTTAATGAAAATCAACTGTGCTATGGCCCACAACTTTTTGGGCGGCAAAAATCTAAAATGGTCCGATTACGATGGTTGATACCTCTATCAATAGGTTTCGAGACCTGTAATTGCTGTGACAATTTTCATTTTGATTGTTCGATTGTTTCTAAACATTTCTTAGAAAATTCAATTTTATTGAAAATCAACTGTGCTATAGCCCACAAGTTTTTGGGCGGCTAAAATCTAAAATGCTCCGATTACGATGGTTGATACCTCTATCAATAGGTTTCGAGACCTGTAATTGCTGTGACAATTTTCATTTTGATTGCTCGATTATTTCTAAACATTTCTTAGAAAATTCAATTTTATTGAAAATCAACTGTGCTATAGCCCACAACTTTTTGGGCGGCAAAAATCTAAAATGCTCCGATTACGATGGTTGATACCTCTATCAATAGGTTTCGAGACCTGTAATTGCTGTGACAATTTTCATTTTGATTGCTCGATTATTTCTAAACATTTCTTAGAAAATTCAATTTTAATGAAAATCAACTGTGCTATAGCCCACAACTTTTTGGGCGGCAAAAATCTAAAATGGTCCGATTACGATGGTTGATACCTCTATCAATAGGTTTCGAGACCTGTAATTGCTGTGACAATTTTCATTTTGATTGCTCGATTATTTCTAAACATTTCTTAGAAAATTCAATTTTATTGAAAATCAACTGTGCTATAGCCCACAACTTTTTGGGCGGCAAAAATCTAAAATGGTCCGATTACGATGGTTGATACCTCTATCAATAGGTTTCGAGACCTGTAATTGCTGTGACAATTTTCATTTTGATTGCTCGATTATTTCTAAACATTTCTTAGAAAATTCAATTTTATTGAAAATCAACTGTGCTATAGCCCACAAGTTTTTGGGCGGCTAAAATCTAAAATGGTCCGATTACGATGGTTGATACCTCTATCAATAGGTTTCGAGACCTGTAATTGCTGTGACAATTTTCATTTTGATTGCTCGATTATTTCTAAACATTTCTTAGAAAATTCAATTTTAATGAAAATCAACTGTGCTATAGCCCACAACTTTTTGGGCGGCAAAAATCTAAAATGGTCCGATTACGATGGTTGATACCTCTATAAATAGGTTTCGAGACCTGTAATTGCTGTGACAATTTTCATTTTGATTGCTCGATTATTTCTTAACATTTCTTAGAAAATTCAATTTTATTGAAAATCAACTGTGCTATAGCCCACAACTTTTTGGGCGGCAAAAATCTAAAATAATCCGATTACTATGGTTGATACCTCTATCAATAGGTTTCGAGACCTGTAATTGCTGTGACAATTTTCATTTTGATTGCTCGATTATTTCTAAACATTTCTTAGAAAATTCAATTTTATTGAAAATCAACTGTGCTATAGCCCACAAGTTTTTGGGCGGCAAAAATCTAAAATGGTCCGATTACGATGGTTGATACCTCTATCAATAGGTTTCGAGACCTGTAATTGCTGTGACAATTTTCATTTTGATTGCTCGATTATTTCTAAACATTTCTTAGAAAATTCAATTTTATTGAAAATCAACTGTGCTATAGCCCACAACTTTTTGGGCGGCAAAAATCTAAAATGGTCCGATTACGATGGTTGATACCTCTATCAATAGGTTTCGAGACCTGTAATTGCTGTGACAATTTTCATTTTGATTGCTCGATTATTTCTAAACATTTCTTAGAAAATTCAATTTTATTGAAAATCAACTGTGCTATAGCCCACAAGTTTTTGGGCGGCTAAAATCTAAAATGGTACAATTACGATGGTTGATACCTCTATCAATAGGTTTCGAGACCTGTAATTGATGTGACAATTTTCATTTTGATTGCTCGATTATTTCTATACATTTCTTAGAAAATTCAATTTTATTGAAAATCAACTGTGCTATAGCCCACAAGTTTTTGGGCGGCTAAAATCTAAAATGCTCCGATTACGATGGTTGATACCTCTGTCAATAGGTTTCGAGACCTGTAATTGCTGTGACAATTTGCATTTTGATTGCTCGATTATTTCTAAACATTTCTTAGAAAATTCAATTTTATTGAAAATCAACTGTGCTATAGCCCACAAGTTTTTGGGCGGCTAAAATCTAAAATGGTCCGATTACGATGGTTGATACCTCTATCAATAGGTTTCGAGACCTGTAATTGCTGTGACAATTTTCATTTTGATTGCTCGATTATTTCTAAACATTTCTTAGAAAATTCAATTTTATTGAAAATCCTGTGCTATAACCCACAAGTTTTTGGGCGGCAAAAATCTAAAATGCTCCGATTACGATGGTTGATACCTCTATCAATAGGTTTCGAGACCTGTAATTGCTGTGACAATTTTCATTTTGATTGCTCGATTATTTCTAAACATTTCTTAGAAAATTCAATTTTATTGAAAATCAACTGTGCTATAGCCCACAACTTTTTGGGCGGCAAAAATCTAAAATAATCCGATTACTATGGTTGATACCTCTATCAATAGGTTTCGAGACCTGTAATTGCTGTGACAATTTTCATTTTGATTGCTCGATTATTTCTAAACATTTCTTAGAAAATTCAATTTTATTGAAAATCAACTGTGCTATAGCCCACAAGTTTTTGGGCGGCAAAAATCTAAAATGGTCCGATTACGATGGTTGATACCTCTATCAATAGGTTTCGAGACCTGTAATTGCTGTGACAATTTTCATTTTGATTGCTCGATTATTTCTAAACATTTCTTAGAAAATTCAATTTTATTGAAAATCAACTGTGCTATAGCCCACAACTTTTTGGGCGGCAAAAATCTAAAATGGTCCGATTACGATGGTTGATACCTCTATCAATAGGTTTCGAGACCTGTAATTGCTGTGACAATTTTCATTTTGATTGCTCGATTATTTCTAAACATTTCTTAGAAAATTCAATTTTATTGAAAATCAACTGTGCTATAGCCCACAAGTTTTTGGGCGGCTAAAATCTAAAATGGTCCAATTACGATGGTTGATACCTCTATCAATAGGTTTCGAGACCTGTAATTGATGTGACAATTTTCATTTTGATTGCTCGATTATTTCTATACATTTCTTAGAAAATTCAATTTTATTGAAAATCAACTGTGCTATAGCCCACAAGTTTTTGGGCGGCTAAAATCTAAAATGCTCCGATTACGATGGTTGATACCTCTGTCAATAGGTTTCGAGACCTGTAATTGCTGTGACAATTTGCATTTTGATTGCTCGATTATTTCTAAACATTTCTTAGAAAATTCAATTTTATTGAAAATCAACTGTGCTATAGCCCACAAGTTTTTGGGCGGCTAAAATCTAAAATGGTCCGATTACGATGGTTGATACCTCTATCAATAGGTTTCGAGACCTGTAATTGCTGTGACAATTTTCATTTTGATTGCTCGATTATTTCTAAACATTTCTTAGAAAATTCAATTTTATTGAAAATCAACTGTGCTATAACCCACAAGTTTTTGGGCGGCAAAAATCTAAAATGCTCCGATTACGATGGTTGATACCTCTATCAATAGGTTTCGAGACCTGTAATTGCTGTGACAATTTTCATTTTGATTGCTCGATTATTTCTAAACATTTCTTAGAAAATTCAATTTTATTGAAAATCAACTGTGCTATAGCCCACAACTTTTTGGGCGGCAAAAATCTAAAATAATCCGATTACTATGGTTGATACCTCTATCAATAGGTTTCGAGACCTGTAATTGCTGTGACAATTTTCATTTTGATTGCTCGATTATTTCTAAACATTTCTTAGAAAATTCAATTTTATTGAAAATCAACTGTGCTATAGCCCACAAGTTTTTGGGCGGCAAAAATCTAAAATGCTCCGATTACGATGGTTGATACCTCTATCAATAGGTTTCGAGACCTGTAATTGCTGTGACAATTTTCATTTTGATTGCTCGATTATTTCTTAACATTTCTTAGAAAATTCAATTTTATTGAAAATCAACTGTGCTATAGCCCACAACTTTTTGGGCGGCAAAAATCTAAAATAATCCGATTACTATGGTTGATACCTCTATCAATAGGTTTCGAGACCTGTAATTGCTGTGACAATTTTCATTTTGATTGCTCGATTATTTCTAAACATTTCTTAGAAAATTCAATTTTATTGAAAATCAACTGTGCTATAGCCCACAAGTTTTTGGGCGGCAAAAATCTAAAATGGTCCGATTACGATGGTTGATACCTCTATCAATAGGTTTCGAGACCTGTAATTGCTGTGACAATTTTCATTTTGATTGCTCGATTATTTCTAAACATTTCTTAGAAAATTCAATTTTAATGAAAATCAACTGTGCTATAGCCCACAACTTTTTGGGCGGCAAAAATCTAAAATGGTCCGATTACGATGGTTGATACCTCTATAAATAGGTTTCGAGACCTGTAATTGCTGTGACAATTTTCATTTTGATTGCTCGATTATTTCTTAACATTTCTTAGAAAATTCAATTTTATTGAAAATCAACTGTGCTATAGCCCACAACTTTTTGGGCGGCAAAAATCTAAAATAATCCGATTACTATGGTTGATACCTCTATCAATAGGTTTCGAGACCTGTAATTGCTGTGACAATTTTCATTTTGATTGCTCGATTATTTCTAAACATTTCTTAGAAAATTCAATTTTATTGAAAATCAACTGTGCTATAGCCCACAAGTTTTTGGGCGGCAAAAATCTAAAATGGTCCGATTACGATGGTTGATACCTCTATCAATAGGTTTCGAGACCTGTAATTGCTGTGACAATTTTCATTTTGATTGCTCGATTATTTCTAAACATTTCTTAGAAAATTCAATTTTATTGAAAATCAACTGTGCTATAGCCCACAACTTTTTGGGCGGCAAAAATCTAAAATGGTCCGATTACGATGGTTGATACCTCTATCAATAGGTTTCGAGACCTGTAATTGCTGTGACAATTTTCATTTTGATTGCTCGATTATTTCTAAACATTTCTTAGAAAATTCAATTTTATTGAAAATCAACTGTGCTATAGCCCACAAGTTTTTGGGCGGCTAAAATCTAAAATGGTCCAATTACGATGGTTGATACCTCTATCAATAGGTTTCGAGACCTGTAATTGATGTGACAATTTTCATTTTGATTGCTCGATTATTTCTATACATTTCTTAGAAAATTCAATTTTATTGAAAATCAACTGTGCTATAGCCCACAAGTTTTTGGGCGGCTAAAATCTAAAATGCTCCGATTACGATGGTTGATACCTCTGTCAATAGGTTTCGAGACCTGTAATTGCTGTGACAATTTGCATTTTGATTGCTCGATTATTTCTAAACATTTCTTAGAAAATTCAATTTTATTGAAAATCAACTGTGCTATAGCACACAAGTTTTTGGGCGGCTAAAATCTAAAATGGTCCGATTACGATGGTTGATACCTCTATCAATAGGTTTCGAGACCTGTAATTGCTGTGACAATTTTCATTTTGATTGCTCGATTATTTCTAAACATTTCTTAGAAAATTCAATTTTATTGAAAATCAACTGTGCTATAACCCACAAGTTTTTGGGCGGCAAAAATCTAAAATGCTCCGATTACGATGGTTGATACCTCTATCAATAGGTTTCGAGACCTGTAATTGCTGTGACAATTTTCATTTTGATTGCTCGATTATTTCTAAACATTTCTTAGAAAATTCAATTTTATTGAAAATCAACTGTGCTATAGCCCACAAGTTTTTGGGCGGCAAAAATCTAAAATGGTCCGATTACGATGGTTGATACCTCTATCAATAGGTTTCGAGACCTGTAATTGCTGTGACAATTTTCATTTTGATTGCTCGATTATTTCTAAACATTTCTTAGAAAATTCAATTTTATTGAAAATCAACTGTGCTATAACCCACAAGTTTTTGGGCGGCAAAAATCTAAAATGGTCCGATTACGATGGTTGATACCTCTATAAATAGGTTTCGAGACCTGTAATTGCTGTGACAATTTTCATTTTGATTGCTCGATTATTTCTAAACATTTCTTAGAAAATTCAATTTTAATGAAAATCAACTGTGCTATAGCCCACAACTTTTTGGGCGGCAAAAATCTAAAATGGTCCGATTACGATGGTTGATACCTCTATAAATAGGTTTCGAGACCTGTAATTGCTGTGACAATTTTCATTTTGATTGCTCGATTATTTCTTAACATTTCTTAGAAAATTCAATTTTATTGAAAATCAACTGTGCTATAGCCCACAACTTTTTGGGCGGCAAAAATCTAAAATAATCCGATTACTATGGTTGATACCTCTATCAATAGGTTTCGAGACCTGTAATTGCTGTGACAATTTTCATTTTGATTGCTCGATTATTTCTAAACATTTCTTAGAAAATTCAATTTTATTGAAAATCAACTGTGCTATAGCCCACAAGTTTTTGGGCGGCAAAAATCTAAAATGGTCCGATTACGATGGTTGATACCTCTATCAATAGGTTTCGAGACCTGTAATTGCTGTGACAATTTTCATTTTGATTGCTCGATTATTTCTAAACATTTCTTAGAAAATTCAATTTTAATGAAAATCAACTGTGCTATAGCCCACAACTTTTTGGGCGGCAAAAATCTAAAATGGTCCGATTACGATGGTTGATACCTCTATAAATAGGTTTCGAGACCTGTAATTGCTGTGACAATTTTCATTTTGATTGCTCGATTATTTCTAAACATTTCTTAGAAAATTCAATTTTAATGAAAATCAACTGTGCTATAGCCCACAACTTTTTGGGCGGCAAAAATCTAAAATGGTCCGATTACGATGGTTAATACCTCTATAAATAGGTTTCGAGACCTGTAATTGCTGTGACAATTTTCATTTTGATTGCTCGATTATTTCTTAACATTTCTTAGAAAATTCAATTTTATTGAAAATCAACTGTGCTATAGCCCACAAGTTTTTGGGCGGCAAAAATCTAAAATGGTCCGATTACGATGGTTGATACCTCTATCAATAGGTTTCGAGACCTGTAATTGCTGTGACAATTTTCATTTTGATTGCTCGATTATTTCTAAACATTTCTTAGAAAATTCAATTTTAATGAAAATCAACTGTGCTATAGCCCACAACTTTTTGGGCGGCAAAAATCTAAAATGGTCCGATTACGATGGTTGATACCTCTATAAATAGGTTTCGAGACCTGTAATTGCTGTGACAATTTTCATTTTGATTGCTCGATTATTTCTTAACATTTCTTAGAAAATTCAATTTTATTGAAAATCAACTGTGCTATAGCCCACAACTTTTTGGGCGGCAAAAATCTAAAATAATCCGATTACTATGGTTGATACCTCTATCAATAGGTTTCGAGACCTGTAATTGCTGTGACAATTTTCATTTTGATTGCTCGATTATTTCTAAACATTTCTTAGAAAATTCAATTTTATTGAAAATCAACTATAGCCCACAAGTTTTTGGGCGGCTAAAATCTAAAATGGTCCGATTACGATGGTTGATACCTCTATCAATAGGTTTCGAGACCTGTAATTGCTGTGACAATTTTCATTTTGATTGCTCGATTATTTCTAAACATTTCTTAGAAAATTCAATTTTATTGAAAATCAACTGTGCTATAACCCACAAGTTTTTGGGCGGCAAAAATCTAAAATGCTCCGATTACGATGGTTGATACCTCTATCAATAGGTTTCGAGACCTGTAATTGCTGTGACAATTTTCATTTTGATTGCTCGATTATTTCTAAACATTTCTTAGAAAATTCAATTTTATTGAAAATCAACTGTGCTATAGCCCACAAGTTTTTGGGCGGCAAAAATCTAAAATGGTCCGATTACGATGGTTGATACCTCTATCAATAGGTTTCGAGACCTGTAATTGCTGTGACAATTTTCATTTTGATTGCTCGATTATTTCTAAACATTTCTTAGAAAATTCAATTTTATTGAAAATCAACTGTGCTATAACCCACAAGTTTTTGGGCGGCAAAAATCTAAAATGGTCCGATTACGATGGTTGATACCTCTATCAATAGGTTTCGAGACCTGTAATTGCTGTGACAATTTTCATTTTGATTGCTCGATTATTTCTAAACATTTCTTAGAAAATTCAATTTTAATGAAAATCAACTGTGCTATAGCCCACAACTTTTTGGGCGGCAAAAATCTAAAATGGTCCGATTACGATGGTTGATACCTCTATAAATAGGTTTCGAGACCTGTAATTGCTGTGACAATTTTCATTTTGATTGCTCGATTATTTCTAAACATTTCTTAGAAAATTCAATTTTAATGAAAATCAACTGTGCTATAGCCCACAACTTTTTGGGCGGCAAAAATCTAAAATGGTCCGATTACGATGGTTGATACCTCTATAAATAGGTTTCGAGACCTGTAATTGCTGTGACAATTTTCATTTTGATTGCTCGATTATTTCTTAACATTTCTTAGAAAATTCAATTTTATTGAAAATCAACTGTGCTATAGCCCACAACTTTTTGGGCGGCAAAAATCTAAAATAATCCGATTACTATGGTTGATACCTCTATCAATAGGTTTCGAGACCTGTAATTGCTGTGACAATTTTCATTTTGATTGCTCGATTATTTCTAAACATTTCTTAGAAAATTCAATTTTATTGAAAATCAACTGTGCTATAGCCCACAAGTTTTTGGGCGGCAAAAATCTAAAATGGTCCGATTACGATGGTTGATACCTCTATCAATAGGTTTCGAGACCTGTAATTGCTGTGACAATTTTCATTTTGATTGCTCGATTATTTCTAAACATTTCTTAGAAAATTCAATTTTATTGAAAATCAACTGTGCTATAACCCACAAGTTTTTGGGCGGCAAAAATCTAAAATGGTCCGATTACGATGGTTGATACCTCTATCAATAGGTTTCGAGACCTGTAATTGCTGTGACAATTTTCATTTTGATTGCTCGATTATTTCTAAACATTTCTTAGAAAATTCAATTTTAATGAAAATCAACTGTGCTATAGCCCACAACTTTTTGGGCGGCAAAAATCTAAAATGGTCCGATTACGATGGTTGATACCTCTATAAATAGGTTTCGAGACCTGTAATTGCTGTGACAATTTTCATTTTGATTGCTCGATTATTTCTAAACATTTCTTAGAAAATTCAATTTTAATGAAAATCAACTGTGCTATAGCCCACAACTTTTTGGGCGGCAAAAATCTAAAATGGTCCGATTACGATGGTTGATACCTCTATAAATAGGTTTCGAGACCTGTAATTGCTGTGACAATTTTCATTTTGATTGCTCGATTATTTCTAAACATTTCTTAGAAAATTCAATTTTAATGAAAATCAACTGTGCTATAGCCCACAAGTTTTTGGGCGGCAAAAATCTAAAATGGTCCGATTACGATGGTTGATACCTCTATCAATAGGTTTCGAGACCTGTAATTGCTGTGACAATTTTCATTTTGATTGCTCGATTATTTCTTAACATTTCTTAGAAAATTCAATTTTATTGAAAATCAACTGTGCTATAGCCCACAAGTTTTTGGGCGGCAAAAATCTAAAATAATCCGATTACTATGGTTGATACCTCTATCAATAGGTTTCGAGACCTGTAATTGCTGTGACAATTTTCATTTTGATTGCTCGATTATTTCTAAACATTTCTTAGAAAATTCAATTTTATTGAAAATCAACTGTGCTATAGCCCACAAGTTTTTGGGCGGCTAAAATCTAAAATGGTCCAATTACGATGGTTGATACCTCTATCAATAGGTTTCGAGACCTGTAATTGATGTGACAATTTTCATTTTGATTGCTCGATTATTTCTATACATTTCTTAGAAAATTCAATTTTATTGAAAATCAACTGTGCTATAGCCCACAAGTTTTTGGGCGGCTAAAATCTAAAATGCTCCGATTACGATGGTTGATACCTCTGTCAATAGGTTTTGTAATTGCTGTGACAATTTGCATTTTGATTGCTCGATTATTTCTAAACATTTCTTAGAAAATTCAATTTTATTGAAAATCAACTGTGCTATAGCCCACAAGTTTTTGGGCGGCTAAAATCTAAAATGGTCCGATTACGATGGTTGATACCTCTATCAATAGGTTTCGAGACCTGTAATTGCTGTGACAATTTTCATTTTGATTGCTCGATTATTTCTAAACATTTCTTAGAAAATTCAATTTTATTGAAAATCAACTGTGCTATAACCCACAAGTTTTTGGGCGGCAAAAATCTAAAATGCTCCGATTACGATGGTTGATACCTCTATCAATAGGTTTCGAGACCTGTAATTGCTGTGACAATTTTCATTTTGATTGCTCGATTATTTCTAAACATTTCTTAGAAAATTCAATTTTATTGAAAATCAACTGTGCTATAGCCCACAAGTTTTTGGGCGGCAAAAATCTAAAATGGTCCGATTACGATGGTTGATACCTCTATCAATAGGTTTCGAGACCTGTAATTGCTGTGACAATTTTCATTTTGATTGCTCGATTATTTCTAAACATTTCTTAGAAAATTCAATTTTATTGAAAATCAACTGTGCTATAACCCACAAGTTTTTGGGCGGCAAAAATCTAAAATGGTCCGATTACGATGGTTGATACCTCTATCAATAGGTTTCGAGACCTGTAATTGCTGTGACAATTTTCATTTTGATTGCTCGATTATTTCTAAACATTTCTTAGAAAATTCAATTTTAATGAAAATCAACTGTGCTATAGCCCACAACTTTTTGGGCGGCAAAAATCTAAAATGGTCCGATTACGATGGTTGATACCTCTATAAATAGGTTTCGAGACCTGTAATTGCTGTGACAATTTTCATTTTGATTGCTCGATTATTTCTAAACATTTCTTAGAAAATTCAATTTTAATGAAAATCAACTGTGCTATAGCCCACAACTTTTTGGGCGGCAAAAATCTAAAATGGTCCGATTACGATGGTTGATACCTCTATAAATAGGTTTCGAGACCTGTAATTGCTGTGACAATTTTCATTTTGATTGCTCGATTATTTCTTAACATTTCTTAGAAAATTCGATTTTATTGAAAATCAACTGTGCTATAGCCCACAACTTTTTGGGCGGCAAAAATCTAAAATAATCCGATTACTATGGTTGATACCTCTATCAATAGGTTTCGAGACCTGTAATTGCTGTGACAATTTTCATTTTGATTGCTCGATTATTTCTAAACATTTCTTAGAAAATTCAATTTTATTGAAAATCAACTGTGCTATAGCCCACAAGTTTTTGGGCGGCAAAAATCTAAAATGGTCCGATTACGATGGTTGATACCTCTATCAATAGGTTTCGAGACCTGTAATTGCTGTGACAATTTTCATTTTGATTGCTCGATTATTTCTAAACATTTCTTAGAAAATTCAATTTTATTGAAAATCAACTGTGCTATAACCCACAAGTTTTTGGGCGGCAAAAATCTAAAATGGTCCGATTACGATGGTTGATACCTCTATCAATAGGTTTCGAGACCTGTAATTGCTGTGACAATTTTCATTTTGATTGCTCGATTATTTCTAAACATTTCTTAGAAAATTCAATTTTAATGAAAATCAACTGTGCTATAGCCCACAACTTTTTGGGCGGCAAAAATCTAAAATGGTCCGATTACGATGGTTGATACCTCTATAAATAGGTTTCGAGACCTGTAATTGCTGTGACAATTTTCATTTTGATTGCTCGATTATTTCTAAACATTTCTTAGAAAATTCAATTTTAATGAAAATCAACTGTGCTATAGCCCACAACTTTTTGGGCGGCAAAAATCTAAAATGGTCCGATTACGATGGTTGATACCTCTATAAATAGGTTTCGAGACCTGTAATTGCTGTGACAATTTTCATTTTGATTGCTCGATTATTTCTTAACATTTCTTAGAAAATTCAATTTTATTGAAAATCAACTGTGCTATAGCCCACAACTTTTTGGGCGGCAAAAATCTAAAATAATCCGATTACTATGGTTGATACCTCTATCAATAGGTTTCGAGACCTGTAATTGCTGTGACAATTTTCATTTTGATTGCTCGATTATTTCTAAACATTTCTTAGAAAATTCAATTTTAATGAAAATCAACTGTGCTATAGCCCACAACTTTTTGGGCGGCAAAAATCTAAAATGGTCCGATTACGATGGTTGATACCTCTATAAATAGGTTTCGAGACCTGTAATTGCTGTGACAATTTTCATTTTGATTGCTCGATTATTTCTTAACATTTCTTAGAAAATTCAATTTTATTGAAAATCAACTGTGCTATAGCCCACAACTTTTTGGGCGGCAAAAATCTAAAATAATCCGATTACTATGGTTGATACCTCTATCAATAGGTTTCGAGACCTGTAATTGCTGTGACAATTTTCATTTTGATTGCTCGATTATTTCTAAACATTTCTTAGAAAATTCAATTTTATTGAAAATCAACTGTGCTATAGCCCACAAGTTTTTGGGCGGCTAAAATCTAAAATGGTCCGATTACGATGGTTGATACCTCTATCAATAGGTTTCGAGACCTGTAATTGCTGTGACAATTTTCATTTTGATTGCTCGATTATTTCTAAACATTTCTTAGAAAATTCAATTTTATTGAAAATCAACTGTGCTATAACCCACAAGTTTTTGGGCGGCAAAAATCTAAAATGCTCCGATTACGATGGTTGATACCTCTATCAATAGGTTTCGAGACCTGTAATTGCTGTGACAATTTTCATTTTGATTGCTCGATTATTTCTAAACATTTCTTAGAAAATTCAATTTTATTGAAAATCAACTGTGCTATAGCCCACAAGTTTTTGGGCGGCAAAAATCTAAAATGGTCCGATTACGATGGTTGATACCTCTATCAATAGGTTTCGAGACCTGTAATTGCTGTGACAATTTTCATTTTGATTGCTCGATTATTTCTAAACATTTCTTAGAAAATTCAATTTTATTGAAAATCAACTGTGCTATAACCCACAAGTTTTTGGGCGGCAAAAATCTAAAATGCTCCGATTACGATGGTTGATACCTCTATCAATAGGTTTCGAGACCTGTAATTGCTGTGACAATTTTCATTTTGATTGCTCGATTATTTCTAAACATTTCTTAGAAAATTCAATTTTAATGAAAATCAACTGTGCTATAGCCCACAACTTTTTGGGCGGCAAAAATCTAAAATGGTCCGATTACGATGGTTGATACCTCTATAAATAGGTTTCGAGACCTGTAATTGCTGTGACAATTTTCATTTTGATTGATAGATTATTTCTAAACATTTCTTAGAAAATTCAATTTTAATGAAAATCAACTGTGCTATAGCCCACAACTTTTTGGGCGGCAAAAATCTAAAATGGTCCGATTACGATGGTTGATACCTCTATAAATAGGTTTCGAGACCTGTAATTGCTGTGACAATTTTCATTTTGATTGCTCGATTATTTCTTAACATTTCTTAGAAAATTCAATTTTATTGAAAATCAACTGTGCTATAGCCCACAACTTTTTGGGCGGCAAAAATCTAAAATAATCCGATTACTATGGTTGATACCTCTATCAATAGGTTTCGAGACCTGTAATTGCTGTGACAATTTTCATTTTGATTGCTCGATTATTTCTAAACATTTCTTAGAAAATTCAATTTTATTGAAAATCAACTGTGCTATAGCCCACAAGTTTTTGGGCGGCAAAAATCTAAAATGGTCCGATTACGATGGTTGATACCTCTATCAATAGGTTTCGAGACCTGTAATTGCTGTGACAATTTTCATTTTGATTGCTCGATTATTTCTAAACATTTCTTAGAAAATTCAATTTTATTGAAAATCAACTGTGCTATAACCCACAAGTTTTTGGGCGGCAAAAATCTAAAATGGTCCGATTACGATGGTTGATACCTCTATCAATAGGTTTCGAGACCTGTAATTGCTGTGACAATTTTCATTTTGATTGCTCGATTATTTCTAAACATTTCTTAGAAAATTCAATTTTAATGAAAATCAACTGTGCTATAGCCCACAACTTTTTGGGCGGCAAAAATCTAAAATGGTCCGATTACGATGGTTGATACCTCTATAAATAGGTTTCGAGACCTGTAATTGCTGTGACAATTTTCATTTTGATTGCTCGATTATTTCTAAACATTTCTTAGAAAATTCAATTTTAATGAAAATCAACTGTGCTATAGCCCACAACTTTTTGGGCGGCAAAAATCTAAAATGGTCCGATTACTATGGTTGATACCTCTATCAATAGGTTTCGAGACCTGTAATTGCTGTGACAATTTTCATTTTGATTGCTCGATTATTTCTAAACATTTCTTAGAAAATTCAATTTTAATGAAAATCAACTGTGCTATAGCCCACAACTTTTTGGGCGGCAAAAATCTAAAATGGTCCGATTACGATGGTTGATACCTCTATAAATAGGTTTCGAGACCTGTAATTGCTGTGACAATTTTCATTTTGATTGCTCGATTATTTCTTAACATTTCTTAGAAAATTCAATTTTATTGAAAATCAACTGTGCTATAGCCCACAACTTTTTGGGCGGCAAAAATCTAAAATAATCCGATTACTATGGTTGATACCTCTATCAATAGGTTTCGAGACCTGTAATTGCTGTGACAATTTTCATTTTGATTGCTCGATTATTTCTAAACATTTCTTAGAAAATTCAATTTTATTGAAAATCAACTGTGCTATAGCCCACAAGTTTTTGGGCGGCAAAAATCTAAAATGGTCCGATTACGATGGTTGATACCTCTATCAATAGGTTTCGAGACCTGTAATTGCTGTGACAATTTTCATTTTGATTGCTCGATTATTTCTAAACATTTCTTAGAAAATTCAATTTTATTGAAAATCAACTGTGCTATAGCCCACAAGTTTTTGGGCGGCTAAAATCTAAAATGGTCCAATTACGATGGTTGATACCTCTATCAATAGGTTTCGAGACCTGTAATTGATGTGACAATTTTCATTTTGATTGCTCGATTATTTCTATACATTTCTTAGAAAATTCAATTTTATTGAAAATCAACTGTGCTATAGCCCACAAGTTTTTGGGCGGCTAAAATCTAAAATGCTCCGATTACGATGGTTGATACCTCTGTCAATAGGTTTCGAGACCTGTAATTGCTGTGACAATTTGCATTTTGATTGCTCGATTATTTCTAAACATTTCTTAGAAAATTCAATTTTATTGAAAATCAACTGTGCTATAGCCCACAAGTTTTTGGGCGGCTAAAATCTAAAATGGTCCGATTACGATGGTTGATACCTCTATCAATAGGTTTCGAGACCTGTAATTGCTGTGACAATTTTCATTTTGATTGCTCGATTATTTCTAAACATTTCTTAGAAAATTCAATTTTATTGAAAATCAACTGTGCTATAACCCACAAGTTTTTGGGCGGCAAAAATCTAAAATGCTCCGATTACGATGGTTGATACCTCTATCAATAGGTTTCGAGACCTGTAATTGCTGTGACAATTTTCATTTTGATTGCTCGATTATTTCTAAACATTTCTTAGAAAATTCAATTTTATTGAAAATCAACTGTGCTATAGCCCACAAGTTTTTGGGCGGCAAAAATCTAAAATGGTCCGATTACGATGGTTGATACCTCTATCAATAGGTTTCGAGACCTGTAATTGCTGTGACAATTTTCATTTTGATTGCTCGATTATTTCTAAACATTTCTTAGAAAATTCAATTTTATTGAAAATCAACTGTGCTATAACCCACAAGTTTTTGGGCGGCAAAAATCTAAAATGGTCCGATTACGATGGTTGATACCTCTATCAATAGGTTTCGAGACCTGTAATTGCTGTGACAATTTTCATTTTGATTGCTCGATTATTTCTAAACATTTCTTAGAAAATTCAATTTTATTGAAAATCAACTGTGCTATAGCCCACAAGTTTTTGGGCGGCAAAAATCTAAAATGGTCCGATTACGATGGTTGATACCTCTATAAATAGGTTTCGAGACCTGTAATTGATGTGACAATTTTCATTTTGATTGCTCGATTATTTCTATACATTTCTTAGAAAATTCAATTTTATTGAAAATCAACTGTGCTATAGCCCACAAGTTTTTGGGCGGCTAAAATCTAAAATGCTCCGATTACGATGGTTGATACCTCTGTCAATAGGTTTCGAGACCTGTAATTGCTGTGACAATTTGCATTTTGATTGCTCGATTATTTCTAAACATTTCTTAGAAAATTCAATTTTATTGAAAATCAACTGTGCTATAGCCCACAAGTTTTTGGGCGGCTAAAATCTAAAATGCTCCGATTACGATGGTTGATACCTCTATCAATAGGTTTCGAGACCTGTAATTGTTGTGACAATTTTCATTTTGATTGCTCGATTATTTCTAAACATTTCTTAGAAAATTCAATTTTATTGAAAATCAACTGTGCTATAACCCACAAGTTTTTGGGCGGCAAAAATCTAAAATGCTCCGATTACGATGGTTGATACCTCTATCAATAGGTTTCGAGACCTGTAATTGCTGTGACAATTTTCATTTTGATTGCTCGATTATTTCTAAACATTTCTTAGAAAATTCAATTTTAATGAAAATCAACTGTGCTATAGCCCACAACTTTTTGGGCGGCAAAAATCTAAAATGGTCCGATTACGATGGTTGATACCTCTATAAATAGGTTTCGAGACCTGTAATTGCTGTGACAATTTTCATTTTGATTGCTCGATTATTTCTAAACATTTCTTAGAAAATTCAATTTTAATGAAAATCAACTGTGCTATAGCCCACAACTTTTTGGGCGGCAAAAATCTAAAATGGTCCGATTACGATGGTTGATACCTCTATAAATAGGTTTCGAGACCTGTAATTGCTGTGACAATTTTCATTTTGATTGCTCGATTATTTCTTAACATTTCTTAGAAAATTCAATTTTATTGAAAATCAACTGTGCTATAGCCCACAACTTTTTGGGCGGCAAAAATCTAAAATAATCCGATTACTATGGTTGATACCTCTATCAATAGGTTTCGAGACCTGTAATTGCTGTGACAATTTTCATTTTGATTGCTCGATTATTTCTAAACATTTCTTAGAAAATTCAATTTTATTGAAAATCAACTGTGCTATAGCCCACAAGTTTTTGGGCGGCAAAAATCTAAAATGGTCCGATTACGATGGTTGATACCTCTATCAATAGGTTTCGAGACCTGTAATTGCTGTGACAATTTTCATTTTGATTGCTCGATTATTTCTAAACATTTCTTAGAAAATTCAATTTTATTGAAAATCAACTGTGCTATAACCCACAAGTTTTTGGGCGGCAAAAATCTAAAATGGTCCGATTACGATGGTTGATACCTCTATCAATAGGTTTCGAGACCTGTAATTGCTGTGACAATTTTCATTTTGATTGCTCGATTATTTCTAAACATTTCTTAGAAAATTCAATTTTAATGAAAATCAACTGTGCTATAGCCCACAACTTTCTGGGCGGCAAAAATCTAAAATGGTCCGATTACGATGGTTGATACCTCTATAAATAGGTTTCGAGACCTGTAATTGCTGTGACAATTTTCATTTTGATTGCTCGATTATTTCTAAACATTTCTTAGAAAATTCAATTTTAATGAAAATCAACTGTGCTATAGCCCACAACTTTTTGGGCGGCAAAAATCTAAAATGGTCCGATTACGATGGTTGATACCTCTATAAATAGGTTTCGAGACCTGTAATTGCTGTGACAATTTTCATTTTGATTGCTCGATTATTTCTTAACATTTCTTAGAAAATTCAATTTTATTGAAAATCAACTGTGCTATAGCCCACAACTTTTTGGGCGGCAAAAATCTAAAATAATCCGATTACTATGGTTGATACCTCTATCAATAGGTTTCGAGACCTGTAATTGCTGTGACAATTTTCATTTTGATTGCTCGATTATTTCTAAACATTTCTTAGAAAATTCAATTTTAATGAAAATCAACTGTGCTATAGCCCACAACTTTTTGGGCGGCAAAAATCTAAAATGGTCCGATTACGATGGTTGATACCTCTATAAATAGGTTTCGAGACCTGTAATTGCTGTGACAATTTTCATTTTGATTGCTCGATTATTTCTAAACATTTCTTAGAAAATTCAATTTTAATGAAAATCAACTGTGCTATAGCCCACAACTTTTTGGGCGGCAAAAATCTAAAATGGTCCGATTACGATGGTTGATACCTCTATAAATAGGTTTCGAGACCTGTAATTGCTGTGACAATTTTCATTTTGATTGCTCGATTATTTCTTAACATTTCTTAGAAAATTCAATTTTATTGAAAATCAACTGTGCTATAGCCCACAACTTTTTGGGCGGCAAAAATCTAAAATAATCCGATTACTATGGTTGATACCTCTATCAATAGGTTTCGAGACCTGTAATTGCTGTGACAATTTTCATTTTGATTGCTCGATTATTTCTAAACATTTCTTAGAAAATTCAATTTTATTGAAAATCAACTGTGCTATAGCCCACAAGTTTTTGGGCGGCAAAAATCTAAAATGGTCCGATTACGATGGTTGATACCTCTATCAATAGGTTTCGAGACCTGTAATTGCTGTGACAATTTTCATTTTGATTGCTCGATTATTTCTAAACATTTCTTAGAAAATTCAATTTTATTGAAAATCAACTGTGCTATAGCCCACAAGTTTTTGGGCGGCTAAAATCTAAAATGGTCCAATTACGATGGTTGATACCTCTATCAATAGGTTTCGAGACCTGTAATTGATGTGACAATTTTCATTTTGATTGCTCGATTATTTCTATACATTTCTTAGAAAATTCAATTTTATTGAAAATCAACTGTGCTATAGCCCACAAGTTTTTGGGCGGCTAAAATCTAAAATGCTCCGATTACGATGGTTGATACCTCTGTCAATAGGTTTCGAGACCTGTAATTGCTGTGACAATTTGCATTTTGATTGCTCGATTATTTCTAAACATTTCTTAGAAAATTCAATTTTATTGAAAATCAACTGTGCTATAGCCCACAAGTTTTTGGGCGGCTAAAATCTAAAATGGTCCGATTACGATGGTTGATACCTCTATCAATAGGTTTCGAGACCTGTAATTGCTGTGACAATTTTCATTTTGATTGCTCGATTATTTCTAAACATTTCTTAGAAAATTCAATTTTATTGAAAATCAACTGTGCTATAACCCACAAGTTTTTGGGCGGCAAAAATCTAAAATGCTCCGATTACGATGGTTGATACCTCTATCAATAGGTTTCGAGACCTGTAATTGCTGTGACAATTTTCATTTTGATTGCTCGATTATTTCTAAACATTTCTTAGAAAATTCAATTTTATTGAAAATCAACTGTGCTATAGCCCACAAGTTTTTGGGCGGCAAAAATCTAAAATGGTCCGATTACGATGGTTGATACCTCTATCAATAGGTTTCGAGACCTGTAATTGCTGTGACAATTTTCATTTTGATTGCTCGATTATTTCTAAACATTTCTTAGAAAATTCAATTTTATTGAAAATCAACTGTGCTATAACCCACAAGTTTTTGGGCGGCAAAAATCTAAAATGGTCCGATTACGATGGTTGATACCTCTATCAATAGGTTTCGAGACCTGTAATTGCTGTGACAATTTTCATTTTGATTGCTCGATTATTTCTAAACATTTCTTAGAAAATTCAATTTTAATGAAAATCAACTGTGCTATAGCCCACAAGTTTTTGGGCGGCAAAAATCTAAAATGGTCCGATTACGATGGTTGATACCTCTATAAATAGGTTTCGAGACCTGTAATTGATGTGACAATTTTCATTTTGATTGCTCGATTATTTCTATACATTTCTTAGAAAATTCAATTTTATTGAAAATCAACTGTGCTATAGCCCACAACTTTTTGGGCGGCTAAAATCTAAAATGCTCCGATTACGATGGTTGATACCTCTGTCAATAGGTTTCGAGACCTGTAATTGCTGTGACAATTTTCATTTTGATTGCTCGATTATTTCTAAACATTTCTTAGAAAATTCAATTTTATTGAAAATCAACTGTGCTATAACCCACAAGTTTTTGGGCGGCAAAAATCTAAAATGCTCCGATTACGATGGTTGATACCTCTATCAATAGGTTTCGAGACCTGTAATTGCTGTGACAATTTTCATTTTGATTGCTCGATTATTTCTAAACATTTCTTAGAAAATTCAATTTTATTGAAAATCAACTGTGCTATAGCCCACAAGTTTTTGGGCGGCTAAAATCTAAAATGGTCCGATTACGATGGTTGATACCTCTATCAATAGGTTTCGAGACCTGTAATTGCTGTGACAATTTTCATTTTGATTGCTCGATTATTTCTAAACATTTCTTAGAAAATTCAATTTTATTGAAAATCAACTGTGCTATAGCCCACAAGTTTTTGGGCGGCAAAAATCTAAAATGGTCCGATTACGATGGTTGATACCTCTATCAATAGGTTTCGAGACCTGTAATTGATGTGACAATTTTCATTTTGATTGCTCGATTATTTCTATACATTTCTTAGAAAATTCAATTTTATTGAAAATCAACTGTGCTATAGCCCACAAGTTTTTGGGCGGCTAAAATCTAAAATGCTCCGATTACGATGGTTGATACCTCTGTCAATAGGTTTCGAGACCTGTAATTGCTGTGACAATTTGCATTTTGATTGCTCGATTATTTCTAAACATTTCTTAGAAAATTCAATTTTATTGAAAATCAACTGTGCTATAGCCCACAAGTTTTTGGGCGGCTAAAATCTAAAATGGTCCGATTACGATGGTTGATACCTCTATCAATAGGTTTCGAGACCTGTAATTGCTGTGACAATTTTCATTTTGATTGCTCGATTATTTCTAAACATTTCTTAGAAAATTCAATTTTATTGAAAATCAACTGTGCTATAGCCCACAAGTTTTTGGGCGGCAAAAATCTAAAATGGTCCGATTACGATGGTTGATACCTCTATCAATAGGTTTCGAGACCTGTAATTGCTGTGACAATTTTCATTTTGATTGCTCGATTATTTCTAAACATTTCTTAGAAAATTCAATTTTATTGAAAATCAACTGTGCTATAACCCACAAGTTTTTGGGCGGCAAAAATCTAAAATGCTCCGATTACGATGGTTGATACCTCTATCAATAGGTTTCGAGACCTGTAATTGCTGTGACAATTTTCATTTTGATTGCTCGATTATTTCTAAACATTTCTTAGAAAATTCAATTTTAATGAAAATCAACTGTGCTATAGCCCACAACTTTTTGGGCGGCAAAAATCTAAAATGGTCCGATTACGATGGTTGATACCTCTATAAATAGGTTTCGAGACCTGTAATTGCTGTGACAATTTTCATTTTGATTGCTCGATTATTTCTTAACATTTCTTAGAAAATTCAATTTTATTGAAAATCAACTGTGCTATAGCCCACAACTTTTTGGGCGGCAAAAATCTAAAATAATCCGATTACTATGGTTGATACCTCTATCAATAGGGTTCGAGACCTGTAATTGCTGTGACAATTTTCATTTTGATTGCTCGATTATTTCTAAACATTTCTTAGAAAATTCAATTTTATTGAAAATCAACTGTGCTATAGCCCACAAGTTTTTGGGCGGCAAAAATCTAAAATGGTCCGATTACGATGGTTGATACCTCTATCAATAGGTTTCGAGACCTGTAATTGCTGTGACAATTTTCATTTTGATTGCTCGATTATTTCTAAACATTTCTTAGAAAATTCAATTTTATTGAAAATCAACTGTGCTATAGCCCACAAGTTTTTGGGCGGCTAAAATCTAAAATGGTCCGATTACGATGGTTGATACCTCTATCAATAGGTTTCGAGACCTGTAATTGCTGTGACAATTTTCATGTTGATTGCTCGATTATTTCTAAACATTTCTTAGAAAATTCAATTTTATTGAAAATCAACTGTGCTATAACCCACAAGTTTTTGGGCGGCAAAAATCTAAAATGCTCCGATTACGATGGTTGATACCTCTATCAATAGGTTTCGAGACCTGTAATTGCTGTGACAATTTTCATTTTGATTGCTCGATTATTTCTAAACATTTCTTAGAAAATTCAATTTTATTGAAAATCAACTGTGCTATAGCCCACAACTTTTTGGGCGGCAAAAATCTAAAATGCTCCGATTACGATGGTTGATACCTCTATCAATAGGTTTCGAGACCTGTAATTGCTGTGACAATTTTCATTTTGATTGCTCGATTATTTCTAAACATTTCTTAGAAAATTCAATTTTATTGAAAATCAACTGTGCTATAGCCCACAAGTTTTTGGGCGGCTAAAATCTAAAATGGTCCGATTACGATGGTTGATACCTCTATCAATAGGTTTCGAGACCTGTAATTGATGTGACAATTTTCATTTTGATTGCTCGATTATTTCTATACATTTCTTAGAAAATTCAATTTTATTGAAAATCAACTGTGCTATAGCCCACAAGTTTTTGGGCGGCTAAAATCTAAAATGCTCCGATTACGATGGTTGATACCTCTGTCAATAGGTTTCGAGACCTGTAATTGCTGTGACAATTTGCATTTTGATTGCTCGATTATTTCTAAACATTTCTTAGAAAATTCAATTTTATTGAAAATCAACTGTGCTATAGCCCACAAGTTTTTGGGCGGCTAAAATCTAAAATGGTCCGATTACGATGGTTGATACCTCTATCAATAGGTTTCGAGACCTGTAATTGCTGTGACAATTTTCATTTTGATTGCTCGATTATTTCTAAACATTTCTTAGAAAATTCAATTTTATTGAAAATCAACTGTGCTATAGCCCACAAGTTTTTGGGCGGCAAAAATCTAAAATGGTCCGATTACGATGGTTGATACCTCTATCAATAGGTTTCGAGACCTGTAATTGCTGTGACAATTTTCATTTTGATTGCTCGATTATTTCTAAACATTTCTTAGAAAATTCAATTTTATTGAAAATCAACTGTGCTATAACCCACAAGTTTTGGGCGGCAAAAATCTAAAATGGTCCGATTACGATGGTTGATACCTCTATCAATAGGTTTCGAGACCTGTAATTGCTGTGACAATTTTCATTTTGATTGCTCGATTATTTCTAAACATTTCTTAGAAAATTCAATTTTAATGAAAATCAACTGTGCTATAGCCCACAACTTTTTGGGCGGCAAAAATCTAAAATGGTCCGATTACGATGGTTGATACCTCTATAAATAGGTTTCGAGACCTGTAATTGCTGTGACAATTTTCATTTTGATTGCTCGATTATTTCTTAACATTTCTTAGAAAATTCAATTTTATTGAAAATCAACTGTGCTATAGCCCACAACTTTTTGGGCGGCAAAAATCTAAAATAATCCGAATACTATGGTTGATACCTCTATCAATAGGTTTCGAGACCTGTAATTGATGTGACAATTTTCATTTTGATTGCTCGATTATTTCTAAACATTTCTTAGAAAATTCAATTTTATTGAAAATCAACTGTGCTATAGCCCACAACTTTTTGGGCGGCAAAAATCTAAAATAATCCGATTACTATGGTTGATACCTCTATCAATAGGTTTCGAGACCTGTAATTGCTGTGACAATTTTCATTTTGATTGCTCGATTATTTCTAAACATTTCTTAGAAAATTCAATTTTATTGAAAATCAACTGTGCTATAGCCCACAACTTTTTGGGCGGCAAAAATCTAAAATGGTCCGATTACGATGGTTGATACCTCTATCAATAGGTTTCGAGACCTGTAATTGCTGTGACAATTTTCATTTTGATTGCTCGATTATTTCTAAACATTTCTTAGAAAATTCAATTTTATTGAAAATCAACTGTGCTATAGCCCACAAGTTTTTGGGCGGCTAAAATCTAAAATGGTCCGATTACGATGGTTGATACCTCTATCAATAGGTTTCGAGACCTGTAATTGATGTGACAATTTTCATTTTGATTGCTCGATTATTTCTATACATTTCTTAGAAAATTCAATTTTATTGAAAATCAACTGTGCTATAGCCCACAAGTTTTTGGGCGGCTAAAATCTAAAATGCTCCGATTACGATGGTTGATACCTCTGTCAATAGGTTTCGAGACCTGTAATTGCTGTGACAATTTGCATTTTGATTGCTCGATTATTTCTAAACATTTCTTAGAAAATTCAATTTTATTGAAAATCAACTGTGCTATAACCCACAAGTTTTTGGGCGGCAAAAATCTAAAATGCTCCGATTACGATGGTTGATACCTCTATCAATAGGTTTCGAGACCTGTAATTGCTGTGACAATTTTCATTTTGATTGCTCGATTATTTCTAAACATTTCTTAGAAAATTCAATTTTATTGAAAATCAACTGTGCTATAGCCCACAAGTTTTTGGGCGGCAAAAATCTAAAATGGTCCGATTACGATGGTTGATACCTCTATCAATAGGTTTCGAGACCTGTAATTGCTGTGACAATTTTCATTTTGATTGCTCGATTATTTCTAAACATTTCTTAGAAAATTCAATTTTATTGAAAATCAACTGTGCTATAGCCCACAAGTTTTTGGGCGGCAAAAATCTAAAATGGTCCGATTACGATGGTTGATACCTCTATCAATAGGTTTCGAGACCTGTAATTGCTGTGACAATTTTCATTTTGATTGCTCGATTATTTCTAAACATTTCTTAGAAAATTCAATTTTATTGAAAATCAACTGTGCTATAACCCACAAGTTTTTGGGCGGCAAAAATCTAAAATGGTCCGATTACGATGGTTGATACCTCTATCAATAGGTTTCGAGACCTGTAATTGCTGTGACAATTTTCATTTTGATTGCTCGATTATTTCTAAACATTTCTTAGAAAATTCAATTTTATTGAAAATCAACTGTGCTATAGCCCACAACTTTTTGGGCGGCAAAAATCTAAAATGCTCCGATTACGATGGTTGATACCTCTATCAATAGGTTTCGAGACCTGTAATTGCTGTGACAATTTTCATTTTGATTGCTCGATTATTTCTAAACATTTCTTAGAAAATTCAATTTTATTGAAAATCAACTGTGCTATAGCCCACAAGTTTTTGGGAGGCTAAAATCTAAAACGCTCCGATTACTATGGTTGATACCTCTATCAATAGTTTTCGGAACCTGTAATTGATATGACAATTTTCATTTTCATTGCGCGATTATTTCTAAACATTTCTTAGAAAATTCAATTTTATTGAAAATCAACTGTGCTATAGCCCACAAGTTTTTGGGCGGCTAAAATCTAAAATGGTCCGATTACGATGGTTGATACCTCTATCAATAGGTTTCGGGACCTGTAATTGATGTGACAATTTTCATTTTGATTGCTCGATTATTTCTAAACATTTCTTAGAAAATTCAATTTTATTGAAAATCAACTGTGCTATAGCCCACAAGTTTTTGGGCGGCAAAAATCTAAAATGGTCCGATTACGATGGTTGATACCTCTATCAATAGGTTTCGAGACCTGTAATTGCTGTGACAATTTTCATTTTGATTGCTCGATTATTTCTAAACATTTCTTAGAAAATTCAATTTTATTGAAAATCAACTGTGCTATAACCCACAAGTTTTTGGGCGGCAAAAATCTAAAATGCTCCGATTACGATGGTTGATACCTCTATCAATAGGTTTCGAGACCTGTAATTGCTGTGACAATTTTCATTTTGATTGCTCGATTATATCTAAACATTTCTTAGAAAATTCAATTTTATTGAAAATCAACTGTGCTATAGCCCACAACTTTTTGGGCGGCAAAAATCTAAAATGCTCCGATTACGATGGTTGATACCTCTATCAATAGGTTTCGAGACCTGTAATTGCTGTGACAATTTTCATTTTGATTGCTCGATTATTTCTAAACATTTCTTAGAAAATTCAATTTTATTGAAAATCAACTGTGCTATAGCCCACAAGTTTTTGGGAGGCTAAAATCTAAAACGCTCCGATTACTATGGTTGATACCTCTATCAATAGTTTTCGGAACCTGTAATTGATATGACAATTTTCATTTTAATTGCTCGATTATTTCTAAACATTTCTTAGAAAATTCAATTTTATTGAAAATCAACTGTGCTATAACCCACAAGTTTTTGGGCGGCAAAAATCTAAAATGGTCCGATTACGATGGTTGATACCTCTATCAATAGGTTTCGAGACCTGTAATTGCTGTGACAATTTTCATTTTGATTGCTCGATTATTTCTAAACATTTCTTAGAAAATTCAATTTGATTGAAAATCAACTGTGCTATAGCCCACAAGTTTTTGGGAGGCTAAAATCTAAAACGCTCCGATTACTATGGTTGATACCTCTATCAATAGTTTTCGGAACCTGTAATTGATATGACAATTTTCATTTTCATTGCGCGATTATTTCTAAACATTTCTTAGAAAATTCAATTTTATTGAAAATCAACTGTGGTATAGCCCACAAATTTTTGGGCGGCAAAAATTTAAAATGGTCCGATTACGATGGTTGATACCTCTATCAATAGGTTTCGAGACCTGTAATTGCTGTGACAATTTTCATTTTGATTGCTCGATTATTTCTAAACATTTCTTAGAAAATTCAATTTTATTGAAAATCAACTGTGCTATAGCCCACAAGTTTTTGGGCGGCTAAAATCTAAAACGCTCCGATTACGATGGTTGATACCTCTATCAATAGGTTTCGGAACCTGTAATTGATATGACAATTTTCATTTTGATTGCGCGATTATTTCTAAACATTTCTTAGAAAATTCAATTTTATTGAAAATCAACTGTGCTATAGCCCACAAGTTTTTGGGCGGCAAAAATCTAAAATGGTCCGATTACGATGGTTGATACCTCTATCAATAGGTTTCGAGACCTGTAATTGCTGTGACAATTTGCATTTTGATTGCTCGATTATTTCTAAACATTTCTTAGAAAATTCTATTTTATTGAAAATCAACTGTGCTATAGCCCACAAGTTTTTGGGCGGCTAAAATCTAAAATGCTCCGATTACGATGGTTGATACCTCTATCAATAGGTTTCGAGACCTGTAATTGCTGTGACAATTTTCATTTTGATTGCTCGATTATTTCTAAACATTTCTTAGAAAATTCAATTTTATTGAAAATCAACTGTGCTATAACCCACAAGTTTTTGGGCGGCAAAAATCTAAAATGGTCCGATTACGATGGTTGATACCTCTATCAATAGGTTTCGAGACCTGTAATTGCTGTGACAATTTTCATTTAGATTGCTCGATTATTTCTAAACATTTCTTAGAAAATTCAATTTTATTGAAAATCAACTGTGCTATAGCCCACAAGTTTTTGGGCGGCCAAAATCTAAAATGGTCCGATTACGATGGTTGATACCTCTATCAATAGGTTTCGAGACCTGTAATTGCTGTGACAATTTGCATTTTGATTGCTCGATTATTTCTAAACATTTCTTAGAAAATTCAATTTTATTGAAAATCAACTGTGCTATAGCCCACAAGTTTTTGGGCGGCTAAAATCTAAAATGCTCCGATTACGATGGTTGATACCTCTATCAATAGGTTTCGAGACCTGTAATTGCTGTGACAATTTTCATTTTGATTGCTCGATTATTTCTAAACATTTCTTAGAAAATTCAATTTTATTGAAAATCAACTGTGCTATAACCCACAAGTTTTTGGGCGGCAAAAATCTAAAATGGTCCGATTACGATGGTTGATACCTCTATCAATAGGTTTCGAGACCTGTAATTGCTGTGACAATTTTCATTTTGATTGCTCGATTATTTCTAAACATTTCTTAGAAAATTCAATTTTATTGAAAATCAACTGTGCTATAGCCCACAAGTTTTTGGGCGGCAAAAATCTAAAATGGTCCGATTACGATGGTTGATACCTCTATCAATAGGTTTCGAGACCTGTAATTGCTGTGACAATTTTCATTTTGATTGCTCGATTATTTCTAAACATTTCTTAGAAAATTCAATTTTAATGAAAATCAACTGTGCTATAGCCCACAACTTTTTGGGCGGCAAAAATCTAAAATGGTCCGATTACGATGGTTGATACCTCTATAAATAGGTTTCGAGACCTGTAATTGCTGTGACAATTTTCATTTTGATTGCTCGATTATTTCTAAACATTTCTTAGAAAATTCAATTTTAATGAAAATCAACTGTGCTATAGCCCACAACTTTTTGGGCGGCAAAAATCTAAAATGGTCCGATTACGATGGTTGATACCTCTATAAATAGGTTTCGAGACCTGTAATTGCTGTGACAATTTTCATTTTGATTGCTCGATTATTTCTTAACATTTCTTAGAAAATTCAATTTTATTGAAAATCAACTGTGCTATAGCCCACAACTTTTTGGGCGGCAAAAATCTAAAATAATCCGATTACTATGGTTGATACCTCTATCAATAGGTTTCGAGACCTGTAATTGCTGTGACAATTTTCATTTTGATTGCTCGATTATTTCTAAACATTTCTTAGAAAATTCAATTTTATTGAAAATCAACTGTGCTATAGCCCACAAGTTTTTGGGCGGCAAAAATCTAAAATGGTCCGATTACGATGGTTGATACCTCTATCAATAGGTTTCGAGACCTGTAATTGCTGTGACAATTTTCATTTTGATTGCTCGATTATTTCTAAACATTTCTTAGAAAATTCAATTTTATTGAAAATCAACTGTGCTATAACCCACAAGTTTTTGGGCGGCAAAAATCTAAAATGGTCCGATTACGATGGTTGATACCTCTATCAATAGGTTTCGAGACCTGTAATTGCTGTGACAATTTTCATTTTGATTGCTCGATTATTTCTAAACATTTCTTAGAAAATTCAATTTTAATGAAAATCAACTGTGCTATAGCCCACAACTTTTTGGGCGGCAAAAATCTAAAATGGTCCGATTACGATGGTTGATACCTCTATAAATAGGTTTCGAGACCTGTAATTGCTGTGACAATTTTCATTTTGATTGCTCGATTATTTCTAAACATTTCTTAGAAAATTCAATTTTAATGAAAATCAACTGTGCTATAGCCCACAACTTTTTGGGCGGCAAAAATCTAAAATGGTCCGATTACGATGGTTGATACCTCTATAAATAGGTTTCGAGACCTGTAATTGCTGTGACAATTTTCATTTTGATTGCTCGATTATTTCTTAACATTTCTTAGAAAATTCAATTTTATTGAAAATCAACTGTGCTATAGCCCACAACTTTTTGGGCGGCAAAAATCTAAAATAATCCGATTACTATGGTTGATACCTCTATCAATAGGTTTCGAGACCTGTAATTGCTGTGACAATTTTCATTTTGATTGCTCGATTATTTCTAAACATTTCTTAGAAAATTCAATTTTAATGAAAATCAACTGTGCTATAGCCCACAACTTTTTGGGCGGCAAAAATCTAAAATGGTCCGATTACGATGGTTGATACCTCTATAAATAGGTTTCGAGACCTGTAATTGCTGTGACAATTTTCATTTTGATTGCTCGATTATTTCTTAACATTTCTTAGAAAATTCAATTTTATTGAAAATCAACTGTGCTATAGCCCACAACTTTTTGGGCGGCAAAAATCTAAAATAATCCGATTACTATGGTTGATACCTCTATCAATAGGTTTCGAGACCTGTAATTGCTGTGACAATTTTCATTTTGATTGCTCGATTATTTCTAAACATTTCTTAGAAAATTCAATTTTATTGAAAATCAACTGTGCTATAGCCCACAAGTTTTTGGGCGGCTAAAATCTAAAATGGTCCAATTACGATGGTTGATACCTCTATCAATAGGTTTCGAGACCTGTAATTGATGTGACAATTTTCATTTTGATTGCTCGATTATTTCTATACATTTCTTAGAAAATTCAATTTTATTGAAAATCAACTGTGCTATAGCCCACAAGTTTTTGGGCGGCTAAAATCTAAAATGCTCCGATTACGATGGTTGATACCTCTGTCAATAGGTTTCGAGACCTGTAATTGCTGTGACAATTTGCATTTTGATTGCTCGATTATTTCTAAACATTTCTTAGAAAATTCAATTTTATTGAAAATCAACTGTGCTATAGCCCACAAGTTTTTGGGCGGCTAAAATCTAAAATGGTCCGATTACGATGGTTGATACCTCTATCAATAGGTTTCGAGACCTGTAATTGCTGTGACAATTTTCATTTTGATTGCTCGATTATTTCTAAACATTTCTTAGAAAATTCAATTTTATTGAAAATCAACTGTGCTATAACCCACAAGTTTTTGGGCGGCAAAAATCTAAAATGCTCCGATTACGATGGTTGATACCTCTATCAATAGGTTTCGAGACCTGTAATTGCTGTGACAATTTTCATTTTGATTGCTCGATTATTTCTAAACATTTCTTAGAAAATTCAATTTTATTGAAAATCAACTGTGCTATAGCCCACAAGTTTTTGGGCGGCAAAAATCTAAAATGGTCCGATTACGATGGTTGATACCTCTATCAATAGGTTTCGAGACCTGTAATTGCTGTGACAATTTTCATTTTGATTGCTCGATTATTTCTAAACATTTCTTAGAAAATTCAATTTTATTGAAAATCAACTGTGCTATAACCCACAAGTTTTTGGGCGGCAAAAATCTAAAATGGTCCGATTACGATGGTTGATACCTCTATCAATAGGTTTCGAGACCTGTAATTGCTGTGACAATTTTCATTTTGATTGCTCGATTATTTCTAAACATTTCTTAGAAAATTCAATTTTAATGAAAATCAACTGTGCTATAGCCCACAAGTTTTTGGGCGGCAAAAATCTAAAATGGTCCGATTACGATGGTTGATACCTCTATAAATAGGTTTCGAGACCTGTAATTGATGTGACAATTTTCATTTTGATTGCTCGATTATTTCTATACATTTCTTAGAAAATTCAATTTTATTGAAAATCAACTGTGCTATAGCCCACAACTTTTTGGGCGGCTAAAATCTAAAATGCTCCGATTACGATGGTTGATACCTCTGTCAATAGGTTTCGAGACCTGTAATTGCTGTGACAATTTTCATTTTGATTGCTCGATTATTTCTAAACATTTCTTAGAAAATTCAATTTTATTGAAAATCAACTGTGCTATAACCCACAAGTTTTTGGGCGGCAAAAATCTAAAATGCTCCGATTACGATGGTTGATACCTCTATCAATAGGTTTCGAGACCTGTAATTGCTGTGACAATTTTCATTTTGATTGCTCGATTATTTCTAAACATTTCTTAGAAAATTCAATTTTATTGAAAATCAACTGTACTATAGCCCACAAGTTTTTGGGCGGCAAAAATCTAAAATGGTCCGATTACGATGGTTGATACCTCTATCAATAGGTTTCGAGACCTGTAATTGCTGTGACAATTTTCATTTTGATTGCTCGATTATTTCTAAACATTTCTTAGAAAATTCAATTTTATTGAAAATCAACTGTGCTATAGCCCACAAGTTTTTGGGCGGCAAAAATCTAAAATGGTCCGATTACGATGGTTGATACCTCTATCAATAGGTTTCGAGACCTGTAATTGCTGTGACAATTTTCATTTTGATTGCTCGATTATTTCTATACATTTCTTAGAAAATTCAATTTTATTGAAAATCAACTGTGCTATAGCCCACAAGTTTTTGGGCGGCTAAAATCTAAAATGCTCCGATTACGATGGTTGATACCTCTGTCAATAGGTTTCGAGACCTGTAATTGCTGTGACAATTTGCATTTTGATTGCTCGATTATTTCTAAACATTTCTTAGAAAATTCAATTTTATTGAAAATCAACTGTGCTATAGCCCACAAGTTTTTGGGCGGCTAAAATCTAAAATGGTCCGATTACGATGGTTGATACCTCTATCAATAGGTTTCGAGACCTGTAATTGCTGTGACAATTTTCATTTTGATTGCTCGATTATTTCTAAACATTTCTTAGAAAATTCAATTTTATTGAAAATCAACTGTGCTATAGCCCACAAGTTTTTGGGCGGCAAAAATCTAAAATGGTCCGATTACGATGGTTGATACCTCTATCAATAGGTTTCGAGACCTGTAATTGCTGTGACAATTTTCATTTTGATTGCTCGATTATTTCTAAACATTTCTTAGAAAATTCAATTTTATTGAAAATCAACTGTGCTATAACCCACAAGTTTTTGGGCGGCAAAAATCTAAAATGCTCCGATTACGATGGTTGATACCTCTATCAATAGGTTTCGAGACCTGTAATTGCTGTGACAATTTTCATTTTGATTGCTCGATTATTTCTAAACATTTCTTAGAAAATTCAATTTTAATGAAAATCAACTGTGCTATAGCCCACAACTTTTTGGGCGGCAAAAATCTAAAATGGTCCGATTACGATGGTTGATACCTCTATAAATAGGTTTCGAGACCTGTAATTGCTGTGACAATTTTCATTTTGATTGCTCGATTATTTCTTAACATTTCTTAGAAAATTCAATTTTATTGAAAATCAACTGTGCTATAGCCCACAACTTTTTGGGCGGCAAAAATCTAAAATAATCCGATTACTATGGTTGATACCTCTATCAATAGGGTTCGAGACCTGTAATTGCTGTGACAATTTTCATTTTGATTGCTCGATTATTTCTAAACATTTCTTAGAAAATTCAATTTTATTGAAAATCAACTGTGCTATAGCCCACAAGTTTTTGGGCGGCAAAAATCTAAAATGGTCCGATTACGATGGTTGATACCTCTATCAATAGGTTTCGAGACCTGTAATTGCTGTGACAATTTTCATTTTGATTGCTCGATTATTTCTAAACATTTCTTAGAAAATTCAATTTTATTGAAAATCAACTGTGCTATAGCCCACAAGTTTTTGGGCGGCTAAAATCTAAAATGGTCCGATTACGATGGTTGATACCTCTATCAATAGGTTTCGAGACCTGTAATTGCTGTGACAATTTTCATGTTGATTGCTCGATTATTTCTAAACATTTCTTAGAAAATTCAATTTTATTGAAAATCAACTGTGCTATAACCCACAAGTTTTTGGGCGGCAAAAATCTAAAATGCTCCGATTACGATGGTTGATACCTCTATCAATAGGTTTCGAGACCTGTAATTGCTGTGACAATTTTCATTTTGATTGCTCGATTATTTCTAAACATTTCTTAGAAAATTCAATTTTATTGAAAATCAACTGTGCTATAGCCCACAACTTTTTGGGCGGCAAAAATCTAAAATGCTCCGATTACGATGGTTGATACCTCTATCAATAGGTTTCGAGACCTGTAATTGCTGTGACAATTTTCATTTTGATTGCTCGATTATTTCTAAACATTTCTTAGAAAATTCAATTTTATTGAAAATCAACTGTGCTATAGCCCACAAGTTTTTGGGCGGCTAAAATCTAAAATGGTCCGATTACGATGGTTGATACCTCTATCAATAGGTTTCGAGACCTGTAATTGATGTGACAATTTTCATTTTGATTGCTCGATTATTTCTATACATTTCTTAGAAAATTCAATTTTATTGAAAATCAACTGTGCTATAGCCCACAAGTTTTTGGGCGGCTAAAATCTAAAATGCTCCGATTACGATGGTTGATACCTCTGTCAATAGGTTTCGAGACCTGTAATTGCTGTGACAATTTGCATTTTGATTGCTCGATTATTTCTAAACATTTCTTAGAAAATTCAATTTTATTGAAAATCAACTGTGCTATAGCCCACAAGTTTTTGGGCGGCTAAAATCTAAAATGGTCCGATTACGATGGTTGATACCTCTATCAATAGGTTTCGAGACCTGTAATTGCTGTGACAATTTTCATTTTGATTGCTCGATTATTTCTAAACATTTCTTAGAAAATTCAATTTTATTGAAAATCAACTGTGCTATAGCCCACAAGTTTTTGGGCGGCAAAAATCTAAAATGGTCCGATTACGATGGTTGATACCTCTATCAATAGGTTTCGAGACCTGTAATTGCTGTGACAATTTTCATTTTGATTGCTCGATTATTTCTAAACATTTCTTAGAAAATTCAATTTTATTGAAAATCAACTGTGCTATAACCCACAAGTTTTGGGCGGCAAAAATCTAAAATGGTCCGATTACGATGGTTGATACCTCTATCAATAGGTTTCGAGACCTGTAATTGCTGTGACAATTTTCATTTTGATTGCTCGATTATTTCTAAACATTTCTTAGAAAATTCAATTTTAATGAAAATCAACTGTGCTATAGCCCACAACTTTTTGGGCGGCAAAAATCTAAAATGGTCCGATTACGATGGTTGATACCTCTATAAATAGGTTTCGAGACCTGTAATTGCTGTGACAATTTTCATTTTGATTGCTCGATTATTTCTTAACATTTCTTAGAAAATTCAATTTTATTGAAAATCAACTGTGCTATAGCCCACAACTTTTTGGGCGGCAAAAATCTAAAATAATCCGAATACTATGGTTGATACCTCTATCAATAGGTTTCGAGACCTGTAATTGATGTGACAATTTTCATTTTGATTGCTCGATTATTTCTAAACATTTCTTAGAAAATTCAATTTTATTGAAAATCAACTGTGCTATAGCCCACAACTTTTTGGGCGGCAAAAATCTAAAATAATCCGATTACTATGGTTGATACCTCTATCAATAGGTTTCGAGACCTGTAATTGCTGTGACAATTTTCATTTTGATTGCTCGATTATTTCTAAACATTTCTTAGAAAATTCAATTTTATTGAAAATCAACTGTGCTATAGCCCACAACTTTTTGGGCGGCAAAAATCTAAAATGGTCCGATTACGATGGTTGATACCTCTATCAATAGGTTTCGAGACCTGTAATTGCTGTGACAATTTTCATTTTGATTGCTCGATTATTTCTAAACATTTCTTAGAAAATTCAATTTTATTGAAAATCAACTGTGCTATAGCCCACAAGTTTTTGGGCGGCTAAAATCTAAAATGGTCCGATTACGATGGTTGATACCTCTATCAATAGGTTTCGAGACCTGTAATTGATGTGACAATTTTCATTTTGATTGCTCGATTATTTCTATACATTTCTTAGAAAATTCAATTTTATTGAAAATCAACTGTGCTATAGCCCACAAGTTTTTGGGCGGCTAAAATCTAAAATGCTCCGATTACGATGGTTGATACCTCTGTCAATAGGTTTCGAGACCTGTAATTGCTGTGACAATTTGCATTTTGATTGCTCGATTATTTCTAAACATTTCTTAGAAAATTCAATTTTATTGAAAATCAACTGTGCTATAGCCCACAAGTTTTTGGGCGGCAAAAATCTAAAATGGTCCGATTACGATGGTTGATACCTCTATCAATAGGTTTCGAGACCTGTAATTGCTGTGACAATTTTCATTTTGATTGCTCGATTATTTCTAAACATTTCTTAGAAAATTCAATTTTATTGAAAATCAACTGTGCTATAGCCCACAAGTTTTTGGGCGGCAAAAATCTAAAATGGTCCGATTACGATGGTTGATACCTCTATCAATAGGTTTCGAGACCTGTAATTGCTGTGACAATTTTCATTTTGATTGCTCGATTATTTCTAAACATTTCTTAGAAAATTCAATTTTATTGAAAATCAACTGTGCTATAACCCACAAGTTTTTGGGCGGCAAAAATCTAAAATGCTCCGATTACGATGGTTGATACCTCTATCAATAGGTTTCGAGACCTGTAATTGCTGTGACAATTTTCATTTTGATTGCTCGATTATTTCTAAACATTTCTTAGAAAATTCAATTTTATTGAAAATCAACTGTGCTATAGCCCACAACTTTTTGGGCGGCAAAAATCTAAAATGCTCCGATTACGATGGTTGATACCTCTATCAATAGGTTTCGAGACCTGTAATTGCTGTGACAATTTTCATTTTGATTGCTCGATTATTTCTAAACATTTCTTAGAAAATTCAATTTTATTGAAAATCAACTGTGCTATAGCCCACAAGTTTTTGGGAGGCTAAAATCTAAAACGCTCCGATTACTATGGTTGATACCTCTATCAATAGTTTTCGGAACCTGTAATTGATATGACAATTTTCATTTTCATTGCGCGATTATTTCTAAACATTTCTTAGAAAATTCAATTTTATTGAAAATCAACTGTGCTATAGCCCACAAGTTTTTGGGCGGCTAAAATCTAAAATGGTCCGATTACGATGGTTGATACCTCTATCAATAGGTTTCGGGACCTGTAATTGATGTGACAATTTTCATTTTGATTGCTCGATTATTTCTAAACATTTCTTAGAAAATTCAATTTTATTGAAAATCAACTGTGCTATAGCCCACAAGTTTTTGGGCGGCAAAAATCTAAAATGGTCCGATTACGATGGTTGATACCTCTATCAATAGGTTTCGAGACCTGTAATTGCTGTGACAATTTTCATTTTGATTGCTCGATTATTTCTAAACATTTCTTAGAAAATTCAATTTTATTGAAAATCAACTGTGCTATAACCCACAAGTTTTTGGGCGGCAAAAATCTAAAATGCTCCGATTACGATGGTTGATACCTCTATCAATAGGTTTCGAGACCTGTAATTGCTGTGACAATTTTCATTTTGATTGCTCGATTATTTCTAAACATTTCTTAGAAAATTCAATTTTATTGAAAATCAACTGTGCTATAGCCCACAACTTTTTGGGCGGCAAAAATCTAAAATGCTCCGATTACGATGGTTGATACCTCTATCAATAGGTTTCGAGACCTGTAATTGCTGTGACAATTTTCATTTTGATTGCTCGATTATTTCTAAACATTTCTTAGAAAATTCAATTTTATTGAAAATCAACTGTGCTATAGCCCACAAGTTTTTGGGAGGCTAAAATCTAAAATGGTCCGATTACTATGGTTGATACCTCTATCAATAGTTTTCGGAACCTGTAATTGATATGACAATTTTCATTTTAATTGCTCGATTATTTCTAAACATTTCTTAGAAAATTCAATTTTATTGAAAATCAACTGTGCTATAACCCACAAGTTTTTGGGCGGCAAAAATCTAAAATGGTCCGATTACGATGGTTGATACCTCTATCAATAGGTTTCGAGACCTGTAATTGCTGTGACAATTTGCATTTTGATTGCTCGATTATTTCTAAACATTTCTTAGAAAATTCAATTTTATTGAAAATCAACTGTGCTATAGCCCACAAGTTTTTGGGCGGCTAAAATCTAAAATGCTCCGATTACGATGGTTGATACCTCTATCAATAGGTTTCGAGACCTGTAATTGCTGTGACAATTTTCATTTTGATTGCTCGATTATTTCTAAACATTTCTTAGAAAATTCAATTTTATTGAAAATCAACTGTGCTATAACCCACAAGTTTTTGGGCGGCAAAAATCTAAAATGGTCCGATTACGATGGTTGATACCTCTATCAATAGGTTTCGAGACCTGTAATTGCTGTGACAATTTTCATTTAGATTGCTCGATTATTTCTAAACATTTCTTAGAAAATTCAATTTTATTGAAAATCAACTGTGCTATAGCCCACAAGTTTTTGGGCGGCCAAAATCTAAAATGGTCCGATTACGATGGTTGATACCTCTATCAATAGGTTTCGAGACCTGTAATTGCTGTGACAATTTTCATTTTGATTGCTCGATTATTTCTAAACATTTCTTAGAAAATTCAATTTTATTGAAAATCAACTGTGCTATAACCCACAAGTTTTTGGGCGGCAAAAATCTAAAATGGTCCGATTACGATGGTTGATACCTCTATCAATAGGTTTCGAGACCTGTAATTGATGTGACAATTTTCATTTTGATTGCTCGATTATTTCTAAACATTTCTTAGAAAATTCAATTTTATTGAAAATCAACTGTGCTATAGCACACAACTTTTTGGGCGTCAAAAATCTAAAATGGTCCGATTACGATGGTTGATACCTCTATCAATAGGTTTCGAGACCTGTAATTGCTGTGACAATTTTCATTTTGATTGCTCGATTATTTCTAAACATTTCTTAGAAAATTCAATTTTATTGAAAATCAACTGTGCTATAGCCCACAAGTTTTTGGGCGGCAAAAATCTAAAATGGTCCGATTACGATGGTTGATACCTCTATCAATAGGTTTCGAGACCTGTAATTGCTGTGACAATTTGCATTTTGATTGCTCGATTATTTCTAAACATTTCTTAGAAAATTCAATTTTATTGAAAATCAACTGTGCTATAGCCCACAACTTTTTGGGCGGCAAAAATTTAAATGGTCCGATTACGATGGTTGATACCTCTATCAATAGGTTTCGAGACCTGTAATTGCTGTGACAATTTTCATTTTGATTGCTCGATTATTTCTAAACATTTCTTAGAAAATTCAATTTTATTGAAAATCAACTGTGCTATAGCCCACAACTTTTTGGGCGGCAAAAATCTAAAATGGTCCGATTACGATGGTTGATACCTCTATCAATAGTTTTCGGAACCTGTAATTGATGTGACAATTTTCATTTTGATTGCTCGATTATTTCTAAACATTTCTTAGAAAATTCAATTTTATTGAAAATCAACTGTGCTATAGCCCACAAGTTTTTGGGCGGCTAAAATCTAAAACGCTCCGATTACGATGGTTGATACCTCTATCAATAGTTTTCGGAACCTGTAATTGATATGACAATTTTCATTTTCATTGCGCGATTATTTCTAAACATTTCTTAGAAAATTCAATTTTATTGAAAATCAACTGTGCTATAGCCCACAACTTTTTGGGCGGCAAAAATCTAAAATGGTCCGATTACGATGGTTGATACCTCTATCAATAGGTTTCGAGACCTGTAATTGCTGTGACAATTTTCATTTTGATTGCTCGATTATTTCTAAACATTTCTTAGAAAATTCAATTTTATTGAAAATCAACTGTGCTATAGCCCACAAGTTTTTGGGCGGCAAAAATCTAAAATGGTCCGATTACGATGGTTGATACCTCTATCAATAGGTTTCGAGACCTGTAATTGCTGTGACAATTTTCATTTTGATTGCTCGATTATTTCTAAACATTTCTTAGAAAATTCAATTTTATTGAAAATCAACTGTGCTATAGCCCACAACTTTTTGGGCGGCAAAAATCTAAAATGCTCCGATTACGATGGTTGATACCTCTATCAATAGGTTTCGAGACCTGTAATTGCTGTGACAATTTTCAATTTGATTGCTCGATTATTTCTAAACATTTCTTAGAAAATTCAATTTTATTGAAAATCAACTGTGCTATAGCCCACAAGTTTTTGGGCGGCAAAAATCTAAAATGGTCCGATTACGATGGTTGATACCTCTATCAATAGGTTTCGAGACCTGTAATTGCTGTGACAATTTTCATTTTGATTGCTCGATTATTTCTAAACATTTCTTAGAAAATTCAATTTTATTGAAAATCAACTGTGCTATAGCCCACAAGTTTTTGGGCGGCAAAAATCTAAAATGGTCCGATTACGATGGTTGATACCTCTATCAATAGGTTTCGAGACCTGTAATTGCTGTGACAATTTTCATTTTGATTGCTCGATTATTTCTAAACATTTCTTAGAAAATTCAATTTTATTGAAAATCAACTGTGCTATAGCCCACAAGTTTTTGGGCGGCAAAAATCTAAAATGGTCCGATTACGATGGTTGATACCTCTATCAATAGGTTTCGAGACCTGTAATTGCTGTGACAATTTTCATTTTGATTGCTCGATTATTTCTAAACATTTCTTAGAAAATTCAATTTTATTGAAAATCAACTGTGCTATAGCCCACAAGTTTTTGGGCGGCAAAAATCTAAAATGGTCCGATTACGATGGTTGATACCTCTATCAATAGGTTTCGAGACCTGTAATTGATGTGACAATTTTCATTTTGATTGCTCGATTATTTCTAAACATTTCTTAGAAAATTCAATTTTATTGAAAATCAACTGTGCTATAACCCACAAGTTTTTGGGCGGCAAAAATCTAAAATGCTCCGATTACGATGGTTGATACCTCTATCAATAGGTTTCGAGACCTGTAATTGCTGTGACAATTTTCATTTTGATTGCTCGATTATTTCTAAACATTTCTTAGAAAATTCAATTTTATTGAAAATCAACTGTGCTATAGCCCACAACTTTTTGGGCGGCAAAAATCTAAAATGCTCCGATTACGATGGTTGATACCTCTATCAATAGGTTTCGAGACCTGTAATTGCTGTGACAATTTTCATTTTGATTGCTCGATTATTTCTAAACATTTCTTAGAAAATTCAATTTTATTGAAAATCAACTGTGCTATAGCCCACAAGTTTTTGGGAGGCTAAAATCTAAAACGCTCCGATTACTATGGTTGATACCTCTATCAATAGTTTTCGGAACCTGTAATTGATATGACAATTTTCATTTTCATTGCGCGATTATTTCTAAACATTTCTTAGAAAATTCAATTTTATTGAAAATCAACTGTGCTATAGCCCACAAGTTTTTGGGCGGCTAAAATCTAAAATGGTCCGATTACGATGGTTGATACCTCTATCAATAGGTTTCGGGACCTGTAATTGATGTGACAATTTTCATTTTGATTGCTCGATTATTTCTAAACATTTCTTAGAAAATTCAATTTTATTGAAAATCAACTGTGCTATAGCCCACAAGTTTTTGGGCGGCAAAAATCTAAAATGGTCCGATTACGATGGTTGATACCTCTATCAATAGGTTTCGAGACCTGTAATTGCTGTGACAATTTTCATTTTGATTGCTCGATTATTTCTAAACATTTCTTAGAAAATTCAATTTTATTGAAAATCAACTGTGCTATAACCCACAAGTTTTTGGGCGGCAAAAATCTAAAATGCTCCGATTACGATGGTTGATACCTCTATCAATAGGTTTCGAGACCTGTAATTGCTGTGACAATTTTCATTTTGATTGCTCGATTATTTCTAAACATTTCTTAGAAAATTCAATTTTATTGAAAATCAACTGTGCTATAGCCCACAACTTTTTGGGCGGCAAAAATCTAAAATGCTCCGATTACGATGGTTGATACCTCTATCAATAGGTTTCGAGACCTGTAATTGCTGTGACAATTTTCATTTTGATTGCTCGATTATTTCTAAACATTTCTTAGAAAATTCAATTTTATTGAAAATCAACTGTGCTATAGCCCACAAGTTTTTGGGAGGCTAAAATCTAAAACGCTCCGATTACTATGGTTGATACCTCTATCAATAGTTTTCGGAACCTGTAATTGATATGACAATTTTCATTTTCATTGCGCGATTATTTCTAAACATTTCTTAGAAAATTCAATTTTATTGAAAATCAACTGTGCTATAGCCCACAAGTTTTTGGGCGGCTAAAATCTAAAATGGTCCGATTACGATGGTTGATACCTCTATCAATAGGTTTCGGGACCTGTAATTGATGTGACAATTTTCATTTTGATTGCTCGATTATTTCTAAACATTTCTTAGAAAATTCAATTTTATTGAAAATCAACTGTGCTATAGCCCACAAGTTTTTGGGCGGCAAAAATCTAAAATGGTCCGATTACGATGGTTGATACCTCTATCAATAGGTTTCGAGACCTGTAATTGCTGTGACAATTTTCATTTTGATTGCTCGATTATTTCTAAACATTTCTTAGAAAATTCAATTTTATTGAAAATCAACTGTGCTATAACCCACAAGTTTTTGGGCGGCAAAAATCTAAAATGCTCCGATTACGATGGTTGATACCTCTATCAATAGGTTTCGAGACCTGTAATTGCTGTGACAATTTTCATTTTGATTGCTCGATTATTTCTAAACATTTCTTAGAAAATTCAATTTTATTGAAAATCAACTGTGCTATAGCCCACAACTTTTTGGGCGGCAAAAATCTAAAATGCTCCGATTACGATGGTTGATACCTCTATCAATAGGTTTCGAGACCTGTAATTGCTGTGACAATTTTCATTTTGATTGCTCGATTATTTCTAAACATTTCTTAGAAAATTCAATTTTATTGAAAATCAACTGTGCTATAACCCACAAGTTTTTGGGCGGCAAAAATCTAAAATGGTCCGATTACGATGGTTGATACCTCTATCAATAGGTTTCGAGACCTGTAATTGCTGTGACAATTTTCATTTTGATTGCTCGATTATTTCTAAACATTTCTTAGAAAATTCAATTTTATTGAAAATCAACTGTGCTATAGCCCACAAGTTTTTGGGAGGCTAAAATCTAAAACGCTCCGATTACTATGGTTGATACCTCTATCAATAGTTTTCGGAACCTGTAATTGATATGACAATTTTCATTTTCATTGCGCGATTATTTCTAAACATTTCTTAGAAAATTCAATTTTATTGAAAATCAACTGTGGTATAGCCCACAAATTTTTGGGCGGCAAAAATTTAAAATGGTCCGATTACGATGGTTGATACCTCTATCAATAGGTTTCGAGACCTGTAATTGCTGTGACAATTTTCATTTTGATTGCTCGATTATTTCTAAACATTTCTTAGAAAATTCAATTTTATTGAAAATCAACTGTGCTATAGCCCACAAGTTTTTGGGCGGCTAAAATCTAAAACGCTCCGATTACGATGGTTGATACCTCTATCAATAGGTTTCGGAACCTGTAATTGATATGACAATTTTCATTTTGATTGCGCGATTATTTCTAAACATTTCTTAGAAAATTCAATTTTATTGAAAATCAACTGTGCTATAGCCCACAAGTTTTTGGGCGGCAAAAATCTAAAATGGTCCGATTACGATGGTTGATACCTCTATCAATAGGTTTCGAGACCTGTAATTGCTGTGACAATTTTCATTTTGATTGCTCGATTATTTCTAAACATTTCTTAGAAAATTCAATTTTATTGAAAATCAACTGTGCTATAGCCCACAAGTTTTTGGGCGGCTAAAATCTAAAACGCTCCGATTACGATGGTTGATACCTCTATCAATAGGTTTCGGAACCTGTAATTGCTGTGACAATTTTCATTTTGATTGCTCGATTATTTCTAAACATTTCTTAGAAAATTCAATTTTATTGAAAATCAACTGTGCTATAATAGCCCACAAGTTTTTGGGCGGCAAAAATCTAAAATGGTCCGATTACGATGGTTGATACCTCTATCAATAGGTTTCGAGACCTGTAATTGCTGTGACAATTTGCATTTTGATTGCTCGATTATTTCTAAACATTTCTTAGAAAATTCAATTTTATTGAAAATCAACTGTGCTATAGCCCACAACTTTTTGGGCGGCAAAAATTTAAATGGTCCGATTACGATGGTTGATACCTCTATCAATAGGTTTCGAGACCTGTAATTGCTGTGACAATTTTCATTTTGATTGCTCGATTATTTCTAAACATTTCTTAGAAAATTCAATTTTATTGAAAATCAACTGTGCTATAGCCCACAACTTTTTGGGCGGCAAAAATCTAAAATGGTCCGATTACGATGGTTGATACCTCTATCAATAGTTTTCGGAACCTGTAATTGATGTGACAATTTTCATTTTGATTGCTCGATTATTTCTAAACATTTCTTAGAAAATTCAATTTTATTGAAAATCAACTGTGCTATAGCCCACAAGTTTTTGGGCGGCTAAAATCTAAAACGCTCCGATTACGATGGTTGATACCTCTATCAATAGTTTTCGGAACCTGTAATTGATATGACAATTTTCATTTTCATTGCGCGATTATTTCTAAACATTTCTTAGAAAATTCAATTTTATTGAAAATCAACTGTGCTATAGCCCACAAGTTTTTGGGCGGCAAAAATCTAAAATGGTCCGATTACGATGGTTGATACCTCTATCAATAGGTTTCGAGACCTGTAATTGCTGTGACAATTTTCATTTTGATTGCTCGATTATTTCTAAACATTTCTTAGAAAATTCAATTTTATTGAAAATCAACTGTGCTATAGCCCACAAGTTTTTGGGCGGCAAAAATCTAAAATGGTCCGATTACGATGGTTGATACCTCTATCAATAGGTTTCGAGACCTGTAATTGCTGTGACAATTTTCATTTTGATTGCTCGATTATTTCTAAACATTTCTTAGAAAATTCAATTTTATTGAAAATCAACTGTGCTATAGCCCACAACTTTTTGGGCGGCAAAAATCTAAAATGCTCCGATTACGATGGTTGATACCTCTATCAATAGGTTTCGAGACCTGTAATTGCTGTGACAATTTTCAATTTGATTGCTCGATTATTTCTAAACATTTCTTAGAAAATTCAATTTTATTGAAAATCAACTGTGCTATAGCCCACAAGTTTTTGGGCGGCAAAAATCTAAAATGGTCCGATTACGATGGTTGATACCTCTATCAATAGGTTTCGAGACCTGTAATTGCTGTGACAATTTTCATTTTGATTGCTCGATTATTTCTAAACATTTCTTAGAAAATTCAATTTTATTGAAAATCAACTGTGCTATAGCCCACAAGTTTTTGGGCGGCAAAAATCTAAAATGGTCCGATTACGATGGTTGATACCTCTATCAATAGGTTTCGAGACCTGTAATTGCTGTGACAATTTTCATTTTGATTGCTCGATTATTTCTAAACATTTCTTAGAAAATTCAATTTTATTGAAAATCAACTGTGCTATAGCCCACAACTTTTTGGGCGGCAAAAATCTAAAATGGTCCGATTACGATGGTGATACCTCTATCAATAGGTTTCGAGACCTGTAATTGCTGTGACAATTTTCATTTTGATTGCTCGATTATTTCTAAACATTTCTTAGAAAATTCAATTTTATTGAAAATCAACTGTGCTATAGCCCACAACTTTTTGGGCGGCAAAAATCTAAAATGGTCCGATTACGATGGTTGATACCTCTATCAATAGGTTTCGGGACATGTAATAGCTGTGACAATTTTCATTTTGATTGCTCGATTATTTCTAAACATTTCTTAGAAAATTCAATTTTATTGAAAATCAACTGTGCTATAGCCCACAAGTTTTTGGGCGGCAAAAATCTAAAATGGTCCGATTACGATGGTTGATACCTCTATCAATAGGTTTCGAGACCTGTAATTGCTGTGACAATTTGCATTTTGATTGCTCGATTATTTCTAAACATTTCTTAGAAAATTCAATTTTATTGAAAATCAACTGTGCTATAGCCCACAACTTTTTGGGCGGCAAAAATCTAAAATGGTCCGATTACGATGGTTGATACCTCTATCAATAGGTTTCGAGACCTGTAATTGCTGTGACAATTTTCATTTTGATTGCTCGATTATTTCTAAACATTTCTTAGAAAATTCAATTTTATTGAAAATCAACTGTGCTATATCCCACAACTTTTTGGGCGGCAAAAATCTAAAATGCTCCGATTACGATGGTTGATACCTCTATCAATAGGTTTCGAGACCTGTAATTGCTGTGACAATTTTCATTTTGATTGCTCGATTATTTCTAAACATTTCTTAGAAAATTCAATTTTATTGAAAATCAACTGTGCTATAGCCCACAACTTTTTGGGCGGCAAAAATCTAAAATGGTCCGATTACGATGGTTGATACCTCTATCAATAGGTTTCGAGACCTGTAATTGCTGTGACAATTTTCATTTTGATTGCTCGATTATTTCTAAACATTTCTTAGAAAATTCAATTTTATTGAAAATCAACTGTGCTATAGCCCACAACTTTTTGGGCGGCAAAAATCTAAAATGCTCCGATTACGATGGTTGATACCTCTATCAATAGGTTTCGAGACCTGTAATTGCTGTGACAATTTTCAATTTGATTGCTCGATTATTTCTAAACATTTCTTAGAAAATTCAATTTTATTGAAAATCAACTGTGCTATAGCCCACAAGTTTTTGGGCGGCAAAAATCTAAAATGGTCCGATTACGATGGTTGATACCTCTATCAATAGGTTTCGAGACCTGTAATTGCTGTGACAATTTTCATTTTGATTGCTCGATTATTTCTAAACATTTCTTAGAAAATTCAATTTTATTGAAAATCAACTGTGCTATAGCCCACAACTTTTTGGGCGGCAAAAATCTAAAATGCTCCGATTACGATGGTTGATACCTCTATCAATAGGTTTCGAGACCTGTAATTGCTGTGACAATTTGCATTTTGATTGCTCGATTATTTCTAAACATTTCTTAGAAAATTCAATTTTATTGAAAATCAACTGTGCTATAGCCCACAACTTTTTGGGCGGCAAAAATCTAAAATGGTCCGATTACGATGGTTGATACCTCTATCAATAGGTTTCGAGACCTGTAATTGCTGTGACAATTTTCATTTTGATTGCTCGATTATTTCTAAACATTTCTTAGAAAATTCAATTTTATTGAAAATCAACTGTGCTATATCCCACAACTTTTTGGGCGGCAAAAATCTAAAATGCTCCGATTACGATGGTTGATACCTCTATCAATAGGTTTCGAGACCTGTAATTGCTGTGACAATTTTCATTTTGATTGCTCGATTATTTCTAAACATTTCTTAGAAAATTCAATTTTATTGAAAATCAACTGTGCTATAGCCCACAACTTTTTGGGCGGCAAAAATCTAAAATGGTCCGATTACGATGGTTGATACCTCTATCAATAGGTTTCGAGACCTGTAATTGCTGTGACAATTTTCATTTTGATTGCTCGATTATTTCTAAACATTTCTTAGAAAATTCAATTTTATTGAAAATCAACTGTGCTATAGCCCACAACTTTTTGGGCGGCAAAAATCTAAAATGCTCCGATTACGATGGTTGATACCTCTATCAATAGTTTTCGGAACCTGTAATTGATGTGACAATTTTCATTTTCATTGCGCGATTATTTCTAAACATTTCTTAGAAAATTCAATTTTATTGAAAATCAACTGTGCTATAGCCCACAAGTTTTTGGGCGGCAAAAATCTAAAATGGTCCGATTACGATGGTTGATACCTCTATCAATAGGTTTCGAGACCTGTAATTGCTGTGACAATTTTCATTTTGATTGCTCGATTATTTCTAAACATTTCTTAGAAAATTCAATTTTATTGAAAATCAACTGTGCTATAGCCCACAACTTTTTGGGCGGCTAAAATCTAAAACGCTCCGATTACGATGGTTGATACCACTATCAATAGTTTTCGGAACCTGTAATTGATATGACAATTTTCATTTTAATTGCTCGATTATTTCTAAACATTTCTTAGAAAATTCAATTTTATTGAAAATCAACTGTGCTATAACCCACAAGTTTTTGGGCGGCAAAAATCTAAAATGGTCCGATTACGATGGTTGATACCTCTATCAATAGGTTTCGAGACCTGTAATTGCTGTGACAATTTTCATTTTGATTGCTCGATTATTTCTAAACATTTCTTAGAAAATTCAATTTTATTGAAAATCAACTGTGCTATAGCCCACAAGTTTTTGGGAGGCTAAAATCTAAAACGCTCCGATTACGATGGTTGATACTTCTATCAATAGTTTTCGGAACCTGTAATTGATATGACAATTTTCATTTTAATTGCTCGATTATTTCTAAACATTTCTTAGAAAATTCAATTTTATTGAAAATCAACTGTGCTATAACCCACAAGTTTTTGGGCGGCAAAAATCTAAAATGGTCCGATTACGATGGTTGATACCTCTATCAATAGGTTTCGAGACCTGTAATTGCTGTGACAATTTTCATTTTGATTGCTCGATTATTTCTAAACATTTCTTAGAAAATTCAATTTTATTGAAAATCAACTGTGCTATAACCCACAAGTTTTTGTGCGGCAAAAATCTAAAATGGTCCGATTACGGTGGTTGATACCTCTATCAATAGGTTTCGAGACCTGTAATTGCTGTGACAATTTTCATTTTGATTGCTCGATTATTTCTAAACATTTCTTAGAAAATTCAATTTTATTGAAAATCAACTGTGCTATAGCCCACAAGTTTTTGGGAGGCTAAAATCTAAAACGCTCCGATTACGATGGTTGATACCTCTATCAATAGTTTTCGGAACCTGTAATTGATATGACAATTTTCATTTTAATTGCTCGATTATTTCTAAACATTTCTTAGAAAATTCAATTTTATTGAAAATCAACTGTGCTATAACCCACAAGTTTTTGGGCGGCAAAAATCTAAAATGGTCCGATTACGATGGTTGATACCTCTATCAATAGGTTTCGAGACCTGTAATTGCTGTGACAATTTGCATTTTGATTGCTCGATTATTTCTAAACATTTCTTAGAAAATTCAATTTTATTGAAAATCAACTGTGCTATAGCCCACAAGTTTTTGGGCGGCTAAAATCTAAAATGCTCCGATTACGATGGTTGATACCTCTATCAATAGGTTTCGAGACCTGTAATTGCTGTGACAATTTTCATTTTGATTGCTCGATTATTTCTAAACATTTCTTAGAAAATTCAATTTTATTGAAAATCAACTGTGCTATAACCCACAAGTTTTTGGGCGGCAAAAATCTAAAATGGTCCGATTACGATGGTTGATACCTCTATCAATAGGTTTCGAGACCTGTAATTGCTGTGACAATTTTCATTTTGATTGCTCGATTATTTCTAAACATTTCTTAGAAAATTCAATTTTATTGAAAATCAACTGTGCTATAACCCACAAGTTTTTGGGCGGCAAAAATCTAAAATGGTCCGATTACGATGGTTGATACCTCTATCAATAGTTTTCGGAACCTGTAATTGATATGACAATTTTCATTTTAATTGCTCGGTTATTTCTAAACATTTCTTAGAAAATTCAATTTTATTGAAAATCAACTGTGCTATAGCCCACAAGTTTTTGGGAGGCTAAAATCTAAAACGCTCCGATTACGATGGTTGATACCTCTATCAATAGTTTTCGGAACCTGTAATTGATATGACAATTTTCATTTTCATTGCGCGATTATTTCTAAACATTTCTTAGAAAATTCAATTTTATTGAAAATCAACTGTGGTATAGCCCACAAGTTTTTGGGCGGCAAAAATTTAAAATGGTCCGATTACGATGGTTGATACCTCTATCAATAGGTTTCGAGACCTGTAATTGCTGTGACAATTTTCATTTTGATTGCTCGATTATTTCTAAACATTTCTTAGAAAATTCAATTTTATTGAAAATCAACTGTGCTATAGCCCACAAGTTTTTGGGCGGCTAAAATCTAAAACGCTCCGATTACGATGGTTGATACCTCTATCAATAGGTTTCGGAACCTGTAATTGATATGACAATTTTCATTTTGATTGCGCGATTATTTCTAAACATTTCTTAGAAAATTCAATTTTATTGAAAATCAACTGTGCTATAGCCCACAAGTTTTTGGGCGGCAAAAATCTAAAATGGTCCGATTACGATGGTTGATACCTCTATCAATAGGTTTCGAGACCTGTAATTGCTGTGACAATTTGCATTTTGATTGCTCGATTATTTCTAAACATTTCTTAGAAAATTCAATTTTATTGAAAATCAACTGTGCTATAGCCCACAAGTTTTTGGGCGGCTAAAATCTAAAATGCTCCGATTACGATGGTTGATACCTCTATCAATAGGTTTCGAGACCTGTAATTGCTGTGACAATTTTCATTTTGATTGCTCGATTATTTCTAAACATTTCTTAGAAAATTCAATTTTATTGAAAATCAACTGTGCTATAACCCACAAGTTTTTGGGCGGCAAAAATCTAAAATGGTCCGATTACGATGGTTGATACCTCTATCAATAGGTTTCGAGACCTGTAATTGCTGTGACAATTTTCATTTTGATTGCTCGATTATTTCTAAACATTTCTTAGAAAATTCAATTTTATTGAAAATCAACTGTGCTATAGCCCACAAGTTTTTGGGAGGCTAAAATCTAAAACGCTCCGATTACGATGGTTGATACCTCTATCAATAGTTTTCGGAACCTGTAATTGATATGACAATTTTCATTTTAATTGCTCGATTATTTCTAAACATTTCTTAGAAAATTCAATTTTATTGAAAATCAACTGTGCTATAACCCACAAGTTTTTGGGCGGCAAAAATCTAAAATGGTCCGATTACGATGGTTGATACCTCTATCAATAGGTTTCGAGACCTGTAATTGCTGTGACAATTTTCATTTTGATTGCTCGATTATTTCTAAACATTTCTTAGAAAATTCAATTTTATTGAAAATCAACTGTGCTATAGCCCACAAGTTTTTGGGAGGCTAAAATCTAAAACGCTCCGATTACGATGGTTGATACCTCTATCAATAGTTTTCGGAACCTGTAATTGATATGACAATTTTCATTTTAATTGCTCGATTATTTCTAAACATTTCTTAGAAAATTCAATTTTATTGAAAATCAACTGTGCTATAGCCCACAAGTTTTTGGGAGGCTAAAATCTAAAACGCTCCGATTACGATGGTTGATACCTCTATCAATAGTTTTCGGAACCTGTAATTGATATGACAATTTTCATTTTAATTGCTCGATTATTTCTAAACATTTCTTAGAAAATTCAATTTTATTGAAAATCAACTGTGCTATAACCCACAAGTTTTTGGGCGGCAAAAATCTAAAATGGTCCGATTACGATGGTTGATACCTCTATCAATAGGTTTCGAGACCTGTAATTGCTGTGACAATTTTCATTTTGATTGCTCGATTATTTCTAAACATTTCTTAGAAAATTCAATTTTATTGAAAATCAACTGTGCTATAACCCACAAGTTTTTGGGCGGCAAAAATCTAAAATGGTCCGATTACGATGGTTGATACCTCTATCAATAGGTTTCGAGACCTGTAATTGCTGTGACAATTTTCATTTTGATTGCTCGATTATTTCTAAACATTTCTTAGAAAATTCAATTTTATTGAAAATCAACTGTGCTATAGCCCACAAGTTTTTGGGAGGCTAAAATCTAAAACGCTCCGATTACGATGGTTGATACCTCTATCAATAGTTTTCGGAACCTGTAATTGATATGACAATTTTCATTTTAATTGCTCGATTATTTCTAAACATTTCTTAGAAAATTCAATTTTATTGAAAATCAACTGTGCTATAGCCCACAAGTTTTTGGGAGGCTAAAATCTAAAACGCTCCGATTACGATGGTTGATACCTCTATCAATAGTTTTCGGAACCTGTAATTGATATGACAATTTTCATTTTAATTGCTCGATTATTTCTAAACATTTCTTAGAAAATTCAATTTTATTGAAAATCAACTGTGCTATAGCCCACAAGTTTTTGGGCGGCTAAAATCTAAAATGCTCCGATTACGATGGTTGATACCTCTATCAATAGGTTTCGAGACCTGTAATTGCTGTGACAATTTTCATTTTGATTGCTCGATTATTTCTAAACATTTCTTAGAAAATTCAATTTTATTGAAAATCAACTGTGCTATAACCCACAAGTTTTTGGGCGGCAAAAATCTAAAATGGTCCGATTACGATGGTTGATACCTCTATCAATAGGTTTCGAGACCTGTAATTGCTGTGACAATTTTCATTTTGATTGCTCGATTATTTCTAAACATTTCTTAGAAAATTCAATTTTATTGAAAATCAACTGTGCTATAACCCACAAGTTTTTGGGCGGCAAAAATCTAAAATGGTCCGATTACGATGGTTGATACCTCTATCAATAGGTTTCGAGACCTGTAATTGCTGTGACAATTTTCATTTTGATTGCTCGATTATTTCTAAACATTTCTTAGAAAATTCAATTTTATTGAAAATCAACTGTGCTATAGCCCACAACTTTTTGGGCGGCAAAAATCTAAAATGCTCCGATTACGATGGTTGATACCTCTATCAATAGGTTTCGAGACCTGTAATTGCTGTGACAATTTTCATTTTGATTGCTCGATTATTTCTAAACATTTCTTAGAAAATTCAATTTTATTGAAAATCAACTGTGCTATAGCCCACAACTTTTTGGGCGGCAAAAATCTAAAATGGTCCGATTACGATGGTTGATACCTCTATCAATAGGTTTCGAGACCTGTAATTGCTGTGACAATTTTCATTTTGATTGCTCGATTATTTCTAAACATTTCTTAGAAAATTCAATTTTATTGAAAATCAACTGTGCTATAGCCCACAAGTTTTTGGGCGGCAAAAATCTAAAATGGTCCGATTACGATGGTTGATACCTCTATCAATAGGTTTCGAGACCTGTAATTGCTGTGACAATTTTCATTTTGATTGCTCGATTATTTCTAAACATTTCTTAGAAAATTCAATTTTATTGAAAATCAACTGTGCTATAGCCCACAAGTTTTTGGGCGGCAAAAATCTAAAATGGTCCGATTACGATGGTTGATACCTCTATCAATAGGTTTCGGGACCTGTAATAGCTGTGACAATTTTCATTTTGATTGCTCGATTATTTCTAAACATTTCTTAGAAAATTCAATTTTATTGAAAATCAACTGTGCTATAGCCCACAAGTTTTTGGGAGGCTAAAATCTAAAACGCTCCGATTACGATGGTTGATACCTCTATCAATAGGTTTCGGGACCTTTAATTGCTGTGACAATTTGCATTTTGATTGCTCGATTATTTCTAAACATTTCTTAGAAAATTCAATTTTATTGAAAATCAACTGTGCTATATCCCACAACTTTTTGGGCGGCAAAAATCTAAAATGCTCCGATTACGATGGTTGATACCTCTATCAATAGTTTTCGGAACCTGTAATTGCTGTGACAATTTTTATTTTCATTGCTCGATTATTTCTAAACATTTCTTAGAAAATTCAATTTTATTGAAAATCAACTGTGCTATAGCCCACAAGTTTTTGGGCGGCAAAAATCTAAAATGGTCCGATTACGATGGTTGATACCTCTATCAATAGGTTTCGGGACCTGTAATAGCTGTGACAATTTTCATTTTGATTGCTCGATTATTTCTAAACATTTCTTAGAAAATTCAATTTTATTGAAAATCAACTGTGCTATAGCCCACAACTTTTTGGGCGGCAAAAATCTAAAATGGTCCGATTACGATGGTTGATACCTCTATCAATAGGTTTCGAGACCTGTAATTGCTGTGACAATTTTCATTTTGATTGCTCGATTATTTCTAAACATTTCTTAGAAAATTCAATTTTATTGAAAATCAACTGTGCTATAGCCCACAAGTTTTTGGGCGGCAAAAATCTAAAATGGTCCGATTACGATGGTTGATACCTCTATCAATAGGTTTCGAGACCTGTAATTGCTGTGACAATTTTCATTTAGATTGCTCGATTATTTCTAAACATTTCTTAGAAAATTCAATTTTATTGAAAATCAACTGTGCTATATCCCACAACTTTTTGGGCGGCAAAAATCTAAAATGCTCCGATTACGATGGTTGATACCTCTATCAATAGGTTTCGAGACCTGTAATTGCTGTGACAATTTTCATTTTGATTGCTCGATTATTTCTAAACATTTCTTAGAAAATTCAATTTTATTGAAAATCAACTGTGCTATAGCCCACAAGTTTTTGGGCGGCAAAAATCTAAAATGGTCCGATTACGATGGTTGATACCTCTATCAATAGGTTTCGAGACCTGTAATTGCTGTGACAATTTTCATTTTGATTGCTCGATTATTTCTAAACATTTCTTAGAAAATTCAATTTTATTGAAAATCAACTGTGCTATAGCCCACAACTTTTTGGGCGGCAAAAATCTAAAATGGTCCGATTACGATGGTTGATACCTCTATCAATAGGTTTCGGGACCTGTAATTGCTGTGACAATTTTCATTTTGATTGCTCGATTATTTCTAAACATTTCTTAGAAAATTCAATTTTATTGAAAATCAACTGTGCTATAGCCCACAACTTTTTGGGCGGCAAAAATCTAAAATGGTCCAATTACGATGGTTGATACCTCTATCAATAGGTTTCGAGACCTGTAATTGCTGTGACAATTTTCATTTTGATTGCTCAATTATTTCTAAACATTTCTTAGAAAATTCAATTTTATTGAAAATCAACTGTGCTATAGCCCACAACTTTTTGGGCGGCAAAAATCTAAAATGCTCCGATTACGATGGTTGATACCTCTATCAATAGGTTTCGAGACCTGTAATTGCTGTGACAATTTTCTCGATTATTTCTAAACATTTCTTAGAAAATTCAATTTTATTGAAAATCAACTGTGCTATAGCCCACAAGTTTTTGGGCGGCAAAAATCTAAAATGGTCCGATTACGATGGTTCATACCTCTATCAATAGGTTTCGAGACCTGTAATTGCTGTGACAATTTGCATTTTGATTGCTCGATTATTTCTAAACATTTCTTAGAAAATTCAATTTTATTGAAAATCAACTGTGCTATAGCCCACAAGTTTTTGGGCGGCTAAAATCTAAAATGGTCCGATTACGATGGTTGATACCTCTATCAATAGGTTTCGAGACCTGTAATTGCTGTGACAATTTTCATTTTGATTGCTCGATTATTTCTAAACATTTCTTAGAAAATTCAATTTTATTGAAAATCAACTGTGCTATAGCCCACAACTTTTTGGGCGGCAAAAATCTAAAATGGTCCGATTACGATGGTTGATACCTCTATCAATAGGTTTCGAGACCTGTAATTGCTGTGACAATTTTCATTTTGATTGCTCGATTATTTCTAAACATTTCTTAGAAAATTCAATTTTATTGAAAATCAACTGTGCTATAGCCCACAACTTTCTGGGCGGCAAAAATCTAAAATGGTCCGATTACGATGGTTGATACCTCTATCAATAGGTTTCGAGACCTGTAATTGCTGTGACAATTTTCATTTTGATTGCTCGATTATTTCTAAACATTTCTTAGAAAATTCAATTTTATTGAAAATCAACTGTGCTATAGCCCACAAGTTTTTGGGCGGCAAAAATCTAAAATGGTCCGATTACGATGGTTGATACCTCTATCAATAGGTTTCGAGACCTGTAATATCTGTGACAATTTTCATTTTGATTGCTCGATTATTTCTAAACATTTCTTAGAAAATTCAATTTTATTGAAAATCAACTGTGCTATAGCCCACAACTTTTTGGGCGGCAAAAATCTAAAATGGTCCGATTACGATGGTTGATACCTCTATCAATAGGTTTCGAGACCTGTAATTGCTGTGACAATTTTCATTTTGATTGCTCGATTATTTCTAAACATTTCTTAGAAAATTCAATTTTATTGAAAATCAACTGTGCTATAGCCCACAACTTTTTGGGCGGCAAAAATCTAAAATGGTCCGATTACGATGGTTGATACCTCTATCAATAGGTTTCGAGACCTGTAATAGCTGTGACAATTTTCATTTTGATTGCTCGATTATTTCTAAACATTTCTTAGAAAATTCAATTTTATTGAAAATCAACTGTGCTATAGCCCACAAGTTTTTGGGCGGCTAAAATCTAAAATGGTCCGATTACGATGGTTGATACCTCTATCAATAGGTTTCGGGACCTGTAATTGCTGTGACAATTTTCATTTTGATTGCTCGATTATTTCTAAACATTTCTTAGAAAATTCAATTTTATTGAAAATCAACTGTGCTATAGCCCACAACTTTTTGGGCGGCAAAAATCTAAAATGGTCCGATTACGATGGTTGATACCTCTATCAATAGGTTTCGAGACCTGTAATTGCTGTGACAATTTTCATTTTGATTGCTCGATTATTTCTAAACATTTCTTAGAAAATTCAATTTTATTGAAAATCAACTGTGCTATAGCCCACAAGTTTTTGGGCGGCTAAAATCTAAAATGCTCCGATTACGATGGTTGATACCTCTATCAATAGGTTTCGGGACCTGTAATTGCTGTGACAATTTTCATTTTGATTGCTCGATTATTTCTAAACATTTCTTAGAAAATTCAATTTTATTGAAAATCAACTGTGCTATAGCCCACAAGTTTTTGGGCGGCTAAAATCTAAAATGCTCCGATTACGATGGTTGATACCTCTATCAATAGGTTTCGGGACCTGTAATTGCTGTGACAATTTTCATTTTGATTGCTCGATTATTTCTAAACATTTCTTAGAAAATTCAATTTTATTGAAAATCAACTGTGCTATAGCCCACAACTTTTTGGGCGGCAAAAATCTAAAATGGTCCGATTACGATGGTTGATACCTCTATCAATAGGTTTCGAGACCTGTAATAGCTGTGACAATTTTCATTTTGATTGCTCGATTATTTCTAAACATTTCTTAGAAAATTCAATTTTATTGAAAATCAACTGTGCTATAGCCCACAAGTTTTTGGGCGGCTAAAATCTAAAATGCTCCGATTACGATGGTTGATACCTCTATCAATAGGTTTCGGGACCTGTAATTGCTGTGACAATTTTCATTTTGATTGCTCGATTATTTCTAAACATTTCTTAGAAAATTCAATTTTATTGAAAATCAACTGTGCTATAGCCCACAACTTTTTGGGCGGCAAAAATCTAAAATGGTCCGATTACGATGGTTGATACCTCTATCAATAGGTTTCGAGACCTGTAATAGCTGTGACAATTTTCATTTTGATTGCTCGATTATTTCTAAACATTTCTTAGAAAATTCAATTTTATTGAAAATCAACTGTGCTATAGCCCACAAGTTTTTGGGCGGCTAAAATCTAAAATGCTCCGATTACGATGGTTGATACCTCTATCAATAGGTTTCGGGACCTGTAATTGCTGTGACAATTTTCATTTTGATTGCTCGATTATTTCTAAACATTTCTTAGAAAATTCAATTTTATTGAAAATCAACTGTGCTATAGCCCACAACTTTTTGGGCGGCAAAAATCTAAAATGGTCCGATTACGATGGTTGATACCTCTATCAATAGGTTTCGAGACCTGTAATTGCTGTGACAATTTTCATTTTGATTGCTCGATTATTTCTAAACATTTCTTAGAAAATTCAATTTTATTGAAAATCAACTGTGCTATAGCCCACAACTTTTTGGGCGGCAAAAATCTAAAATGGTCCGATTACGATGGTTGATACCTCTATCAATAGGTTTCGAGACCTGTAATAGCTGTGACAATTTTCATTTTGATTGCTCGATTATTTCTAAACATTTCTTAGAAAATTCAATTTTATTGAAAATCAACTGTGCTATTAGCCCACAAGTTTTTGGGCGGCAAAAATCTAAAATGGTCCGATTACGATGGTTGATACCTCTATCAATAGGTTTCGAGATCTGTAATTGCTGTGACAATTTTCATTTTGATTGCTCGATTATTTCTAAACATTTCTTAGAAAATTCAATTTTATTGAAAATCAACTGTGCTATAGCCCACAAGTTTTTGGGAGGCTAAAATCTAAAACGCTCCGATTACTATGGTTGATACCTCTATCAATAGTTTTCGGAACCTGTAATTGATATGACAATTTTCATTTTCATTGCGCGATTATTTCTAAACATTTCTTAGAAAATTCAATTTTATTGAAAATCAACTGTGCTATAGCCCACAAGTTTTTGGGCGGCAAAAATCTAAAATGGTCCGATTACGATGGTTGATACCTCTATCAATAGGTTTCCGAACCTGCTATTGCTGTGACAATTTTCATTTTGATTGCTCGATTATTTCTAAACATTTCTTAGAAAATTCAATTTTATTGAAAATCAACTGTGCTATAGCCCACAAGTTTTTGGGAGGCTAAAATCTAAAACGCTCCGATTACTATGGTTGATACCTCTATCAATAGTTTTCGGAACCTGTAATTGATATGACAATTTTCATTTTCATTGCGCGATTATTTCTAAACATTTCTTAGAAAATTCAATTTTATTGAAAATCAACTGTGCTATAGCCCACAAGTTTTTGGGCGGCAAAAATCTAAAATGGTCCGATTACGATGGTTGATACCTCTATCAATAGGTTTCGAGACCTGTAATTGCTGTGACAATTTTCATTTTGATTGCTCGATTATTTCTAAACATTTCTTAGAAAATTCAATTTTATTGAAAATCAACTGTGCTATAGCCCACAACTTTTTGGGCGGCAAAAATCTAAAATGGTCCGATTACGATGGTTGATACCTCTATCAATAGGTTTCGAGACCTGTAATAGCTGTGACAATTTTCATTTTGATTGCTCGATTATTTCTAAACATTTCTTAGAAAATTCAATTTCATTGAAAATCAACTGTGCTATAGCCCACAAGTTTTTGGGCGGCTAAAATCTAAAATGCTCCGATTACGATGGTTGATACCTCTATCAATAGGTTTCGAGACCTGTAATTGCTGTGACAATTTTCATTTTGATTGCTCGATTATTTCTAAACATTTCTTAGAAAATTCAATTTTATTGAAAATCAACTGTGCTATAGCCCACAACTTTTTGGGCGGCAAAAATCTAAAATGGTCCGATTACGATGGTTGATACCTCTATCAATAGGTTTCGAGACCTGTAATAGCTGTGACAATTTTCATTTTGATTGCTCGATTATTTCTAAACATTTCTTAGAAAATTCAATTTCATTGAAAATCAACTGTGCTATAGCCCACAAGTTTTTGGGCGGCTAAAATCTAAAATGCTCCGATTACGATGGTTGATACCTCTATCAATAGGTTTCGGGACCTGTAATTGCTGTGACAATTTTCATTTTGATTGCTCGATTATTTCTTAACATTTCTTAGAAAATTCAATTTTATTGAAAATCAACTGTGCTATAGCCCACAAGTTTTTGGGCGGCAAAAATCTAAAATGCTCCGATTACGATGGTTGATACCTCTATCAATAGGTTTCGAGACCTGTAATTGCTGTGACAATTTTCATTTAGATTGCTCGATTATTTCTAAACATTTCTTAGAAAATTCAATTTTATTGAAAATCAACTGTGCTATAGCCCACAAGTTTTTGGGCGGCAAAAATCTAAAATGGTCCGATTACGATGGTTGATACCTCTATCAATAGGTTTCGAGACCTGTAATTGCTGTGACAATTTTCATTTTGATTGCTCGATTATTTCTAAACATTTCTTAGAAAATTCAATTTTATTGAAAATCAACTGTGCTATAGCCCACAAGTTTTTGGGCGGCAAAAATCTAAAATGGTCCGATTACGATGGTTGATACCTCTATCAATAGGTTTCGAGACCTGTAATTGCTGTGACAATTTTCATTTTGATTGCTCGATTATTTCTAAACATTTCTTAGAAAATTCAATTTTATTGAAAATCAACTGTGCTATAGCCCACAAGTTTTTGGGCGGCTAAAATCTAAAATGCTCCGATTACGATGGTTGATACCTCTATCAATAGGTTTCGGGACCTGTAATTGCTGTGACAATTTTCATTTTGATTGCTCGATTATTTCTAAACATTTCTTAGAAAATTCAATTTTATTGAAAATCAACTGTGCTATAGCCCACAAGTTTTTGGGCGGCTAAAATCTAAAATGCTCCGATTACGATGGTTGATACCTCTATCAATAGGTTTCGGGACCTGTAATTGCTGTGACAATTTTCATTTTGATTGCTCGATTATTTCTAAACATTTCTTAGAAAATTCAATTTTATTGAAAATCAACTGTGCTATAGCCCACAACTTTTTGGGCGGCAAAAATCTAAAATGGTCCGATTACGATGGTTGATACCTCTATCAATAGGTTTCGAGACCTGTAATAGCTGTGACAATTTTCATTTTGATTGCTCGATTATTTCTAAACATTTCTTAGAAAATTCAATTTTATTGAAAATCAACTGTGCTATAGCCCACAAGTTTTTGGGCGGCTAAAATCTAAAATGCTCCGATTACGATGGTTGATACCTCTATCAATAGGTTTCGGGACCTGTAATTGCTGTGACAATTTTCATTTTGATTGCTCGATTATTTCTAAACATTTCTTAGAAAATTCAATTTTATTGAAAATCAACTGTGCTATAGCCCACAACTTTTTGGGCGGCAAAAATCTAAAATGGTCCGATTACGATGGTTGATACCTCTATCAATAGGTTTCGAGACCTGTAATAGCTGTGACAATTTTCATTTTGATTGCTCGATTATTTCTAAACATTTCTTAGAAAATTCAATTTTATTGAAAATCAACTGTGCTATAGCCCACAAGTTTTTGGGCGGCTAAAATCTAAAATGCTCCGATTACGATGGTTGATACCTCTATCAATAGGTTTCGAGACCTGTAATTGCTGTGACAATTTTCATTTAGATTGCTCGATTATTTCTAAACATTTCTTAGAAAATTCAATTTTATTGAAAATCAACTGTGCTATAGCCCACAAGTTTTTGGGCGGCAAAAATCTAAAATGGTCCGATTACGATGGTTGATACCTCTATCAATAGGTTTCGAGACCTGTAATTGCTGTGACAATTTTCATTTTGATTGCTCGATTATTTCTAAACATTTCTTAGAAAATTCAATTTTATTGAAAATCAACTGTGCTATAGCCCACAAGTTTTTGGGCGGCAAAAATCTAAAATGGTCCGATTACGATGGTTGATACCTCTATCAATAGGTTTCGAGACCTGTAATTGCTGTGACAATTTTCATTTTGATTGCTCGATTATTTCTAAACATTTCTTAGAAAATTCAATTTTATTGAAAATCAACTGTGCTATAGCCCACAAGTTTTTGGGCGGCTAAAATCTAAAATGCTCCGATTACGATGGTTGATACCTCTATCAATAGGTTTCGGGACCTGTAATTGCTGTGACAATTTTCATTTTGATTGCTCGATTATTTCTAAACATTTCTTAGAAAATTCAATTTTATTGAAAATCAACTGTGCTATAGCCCACAAGTTTTTGGGCGGCTAAAATCTAAAATGCTCCGATTACGATGGTTGATACCTCTATCAATAGGTTTCGGGACCTGTAATTGCTGTGACAATTTTCATTTTGATTGCTCGATTATTTCTAAACATTTCTTAGAAAATTCAATTTTATTGAAAATCAACTGTGCTATAGCCCACAACTTTTTGGGCGGCAAAAATCTAAAATGGTCCGATTACGATGGTTGATACCTCTATCAATAGGTTTCGAGACCTGTAATAGCTGTGACAATTTTCATTTTGATTGCTCGATTATTTCTAAACATTTCTTAGAAAATTCAATTTTATTGAAAATCAACTGTGCTATAGCCCACAAGTTTTTGGGCGGCTAAAATCTAAAATGCTCCGATTACGATGGTTGATACCTCTATCAATAGGTTTCGGGACCTGTAATTGCTGTGACAATTTTCATTTTGATTGCTCGATTATTTCTAAACATTTCTTAGAAAATTCAATTTTATTGAAAATCAACTGTGCTATAGCCCACAACTTTTTGGGCGGCAAAAATCTAAAATGGTCCGATTACGATGGTTGATACCTCTATCAATAGGTTTCGAGACCTGTAATAGCTGTGACAATTTTCATTTTGATTGCTCGATTATTTCTTAACATTTCTTAGAAAATTCAATTTTATTGAAAATCAACTGTGCTATAGCCCACAAGTTTTTGGGCGGCAAAAATCTAAAATGCTCCGATTACGATGGTTGATACCTCTATCAATAGGTTTCGAGACCTGTAATTGCTGTGACAATTTTCTCGATTATTTCTAAACATTTCTTAGAAAATTCAATTTTATTGAAAATCAACTGTGCTATAGCCCACAACTTTTTGGGCGGCAAAAATCTAAAATGGTCCGATTACGATGGTTGATACCTCTATCAATAGGTTTCGAGACCTGTAATTGCTGTGACAATTTTCATTTTGATTGCTCGATTATTTCTAAACATTTCTTAGAAAATTCAATTTCATTGAAAATCAACTGTGCTATAGCCCACAAGTTTTTGGGCGGCTAAAATCTAAAATGCTCCGATTACGATGGTTGATACCTCTATCAATAGGTTTCGGGACCTGTAATTGCTGTGACAATTTTCATTTTGATTGCTCGATTATTTCTTAACATTTCTTAGAAAATTCAATTTTATTGAAAATCAACTGTGCTATAGCCCACAAGTTTTTGGGCGGCAAAAATCTAAAATGCTCCGATTACGATGGTTGATACCTCTATCAATAGGTTTCGAGACCTGTAATTGCTGTGACAATTTTCTCGATTATTTCTAAACATTTCTTAGAAAATTCAATTTTATTGAAAATCAACTGTGCTATAGCCCACAAGTTTTTGGGCGGCAAAAATCTAAAATGGTCCGATTACGATGGTTGATACCTCTATCAATAGGTTTCGAGACCTGTAATTGCTGTGACAATTTTCATTTTGATTGCTCGATTATTTCTAAACATTTCTTAGAAAATTCAATTTTATTGAAAATCAACTGTGCTATAGCCCACAAGTTTTTGGGCGGCAAAAATCTAAAATGGTCCGATTACGATGGTTGATACCTCTATCAATAGGTTTCGAGACCTGTAATTGCTGTGACAATTTTCATTTTGATTGCTCGATTATTTCTAAACATTTCTTAGAAAATTCAATTTTATTGAAAATCAACTGTGCTATAGCCCACAAGTTTTTGGGCGGCAAAAATCTAAAATGGTCCGATTACGATGGTTGATACCTCTATCAATAGGTTTCGAGACCTGTAATTGCTGTGACAATTTTCATTTTGATTGCTCGATTATTTCTAAACATTTCTTAGAAAATTCAATTTTATTGAAAATCAACTGTGCTATAGCCCACAAGTTTTTGGGCGGCAAAAATCTAAAATGGTCCGATTACGATGGTTGATACCTCTATCAATAGGTTTCGAGACCTGTAATTGCTGTGACAATTTTCATTTTGATTGCTCGATTATTTCTAAACATTTCTTAGAAAATTCAATTTTATTGAAAATCAACTGTGCTATAGCCCACAAGTTTTTGGGCGGCTAAAATCTAAAATGCTCCGATTACGATGGTTGATACCTCTATCAATAGGTTTCGGGACCTGTAATTGCTGTGACAATTTTCATTTTGATTGCTCGATTATTTCTAAACATTTCTTAGAAAATTCAATTTTATTGAAAATCAACTGTGCTATAGCCCACAAGTTTTTGGGCGGCTAAAATCTAAAATGCTCCGATTACGATGGTTGATACCTCTATCAATAGGTTTCGGGACCTGTAATTGCTGTGACAATTTTCATTTTGATTGCTCGATTATTTCTAAACATTTCTTAGAAAATTCAATTTTATTGAAAATCAACTGTGCTATAGCCCACAACTTTTTGGGCGGCAAAAATCTAAAATGGTCCGATTACGATGGTTGATACCTCTATCAATAGGTTTCGAGACCTGTAATAGCTGTGACAATTTTCATTTTGATTGCTCGATTATTTCTAAACATTTCTTAGAAAATTCAATTTTATTGAAAATCAACTGTGCTATAGCCCACAAGTTTTTGGGCGGCTAAAATCTAAAATGCTCCGATTACGATGGTTGATACCTCTATCAATAGGTTTCGAGACCTGTAATTGCTGTGACAATTTTCATTTAGATTGCTCGATTATTTCTAAACATTTCTTAGAAAATTCAATTTTATTGAAAATCAACTGTGCTATAGCCCACAAGTTTTTGGGCGGCAAAAATCTAAAATGGTCCGATTACGATGGTTGATACCTCTATCAATAGGTTTCGAGACCTGTAATTGCTGTGACAATTTTCATTTTGATTGCTCGATTATTTCTAAACATTTCTTAGAAAATTCAATTTTATTGAAAATCAACTGTGCTATAGCCCACAAGTTTTTGGGCGGCAAAAATCTAAAATGGTCCGATTACGATGGTTGATACCTCTATCAATAGGTTTCGAGACCTGTAATTGCTGTGACAATTTTCATTTTGATTGCTCGATTATTTCTAAACATTTCTTAGAAAATTCAATTTTATTGAAAATCAACTGTGCTATAGCCCACAAGTTTTTGGGCGGCTAAAATCTAAAATGCTCCGATTACGATGGTTGATACCTCTATCAATAGGTTTCGGGACCTGTAATTGCTGTGACAATTTTCATTTTGATTGCTCGATTATTTCTAAACATTTCTTAGAAAATTCAATTTTATTGAAAATCAACTGTGCTATAGCCCACAAGTTTTTGGGCGGCTAAAATCTAAAATGCTCCGATTACGATGGTTGATACCTCTATCAATAGGTTTCGGGACCTGTAATTGCTGTGACAATTTTCATTTTGATTGCTCGATTATTTCTAAACATTTCTTAGAAAATTCAATTTTATTGAAAATCAACTGTGCTATAGCCCACAACTTTTTGGGCGGCAAAAATCTAAAATGGTCCGATTACGATGGTTGATACCTCTATCAATAGGTTTCGAGACCTGTAATAGCTGTGACAATTTTCATTTTGATTGCTCGATTATTTCTAAACATTTCTTAGAAAATTCAATTTTATTGAAAATCAACTGTGCTATAGCCCACAAGTTTTTGGGCGGCTAAAATCTAAAATGCTCCGATTACGATGGTTGATACCTCTATCAATAGGTTTCGGGACCTGTAATTGCTGTGACAATTTTCATTTTGATTGCTCGATTATTTCTAAACATTTCTTAGAAAATTCAATTTTATTGAAAATCAACTGTGCTATAGCCCACAACTTTTTGGGCGGCAAAAATCTAAAATGGTCCGATTACGATGGTTGATACCTCTATCAATAGGTTTCGAGACCTGTAATAGCTGTGACAATTTTCATTTTGATTGCTCGATTATTTCTTAACATTTCTTAGAAAATTCAATTTTATTGAAAATCAACTGTGCTATAGCCCACAAGTTTTTGGGCGGCAAAAATCTAAAATGCTCCGATTACGATGGTTGATACCTCTATCAATAGGTTTCGAGACCTGTAATTGCTGTGACAATTTTCTCGATTATTTCTAAACATTTCTTAGAAAATTCAATTTTATTGAAAATCAACTGTGCTATAGCCCACAACTTTTTGGGCGGCAAAAATCTAAAATGGTCCGATTACGATGGTTGATACCTCTATCAATAGGTTTCGAGACCTGTAATTGCTGTGACAATTTTCATTTTGATTGCTCGATTATTTCTAAACATTTCTTAGAAAATTCAATTTCATTGAAAATCAACTGTGCTATAGCCCACAAGTTTTTGGGCGGCTAAAATCTAAAATGCTCCGATTACGATGGTTGATACCTCTATCAATAGGTTTCGGGACCTGTAATTGCTGTGACAATTTTCATTTTGATTGCTCGATTATTTCTTAACATTTCTTAGAAAATTCAATTTTATTGAAAATCAACTGTGCTATAGCCCACAAGTTTTTGGGCGGCAAAAATCTAAAATGCTCCGATTACGATGGTTGATACCTCTATCAATAGGTTTCGAGACCTGTAATTGCTGTGACAATTTTCTCGATTATTTCTAAACATTTCTTAGAAAATTCAATTTTATTGAAAATCAACTGTGCTATAGCCCACAAGTTTTTGGGCGGCAAAAATCTAAAATGGTCCGATTACGATGGTTGATACCTCTATCAATAGGTTTCGAGACCTGTAATTGCTGTGACAATTTTCATTTTGATTGCTCGATTATTTCTAAACATTTCTTAGAAAATTCAATTTTATTGAAAATCAACTGTGCTATAGCCCACAAGTTTTTGGGCGGCAAAAATCTAAAATGGTCCGATTACGATGGTTGATACCTCTATCAATAGGTTTCGAGACCTGTAATTGCTGTGACAATTTTCATTTTGATTGCTCGATTATTTCTAAACATTTCTTAGAAAATTCAATTTTATTGAAAATCAACTGTGCTATAGCCCACAAGTTTTTGGGCGGCTAAAATCTAAAATGCTCCGATTACGATGGTTGATACCTCTATCAATAGGTTTCGGGACCTGTAATTGCTGTGACAATTTTCATTTTGATTGCTCGATTATTTCTAAACATTTCTTAGAAAATTCAATTTTATTGAAAATCAACTGTGCTATAGCCCACAAGTTTTTGGGCGGCTAAAATCTAAAATGCTCCGATTACGATGGTTGATACCTCTATCAATAGGTTTCGGGACCTGTAATTGCTGTGACAATTTTCATTTTGATTGCTCGATTATTTCTAAACATTTCTTAGAAAATTCAATTTTATTGAAAATCAACTGTGCTATAGCCCACAACTTTTTGGGCGGCAAAAATCTAAAATGGTCCGATTACGATGGTTGATACCTCTATCAATAGGTTTCGAGACCTGTAATAGCTGTGACAATTTTCATTTTGATTGCTCGATTATTTCTAAACATTTCTTAGAAAATTCAATTTTATTGAAAATCAACTGTGCTATAGCCCACAAGTTTTTGGGCGGCTAAAATCTAAAATGGTCCGATTACGATGGTTGATACCTCTATCAATAGGTTTCGGGACCTGTAATTGCTGTGACAATTTTCATTTTGATTGCTCGATTATTTCTAAACATTTCTTAGAAAATTCAATTTTATTGAAAATCAACTGTGCTATAGCCCACAACTTTTTGGGCGGCAAAAATCTAAAATGGTCCGATTACGATGGTTGATACCTCTATCAATAGGTTTCGAGACCTGTAATAGCTGTGACAATTTTCATTTTGATTGCTCGATTATTTCTAAACATTTCTTAGAAAATTCAATTTTATTGAAAATCAACTGTGCTATAGCCCACAAGTTTTTGGGCGGCTAAAATCTAAAATGCTCCGATTACGATGGTTGATACCTCTATCAATAGGTTTCGAGACCTGTAATTGCTGTGACAATTTTCATTTAGATTGCTCGATTATTTCTAAACATTTCTTAGAAAATTCAATTTTATTGAAAATCAACTGTGCTATAGCCCACAAGTTTTTGGGCGGCAAAAATCTAAAATGGTCCGATTACGATGGTTGATACCTCTATCAATAGGTTTCGAGACCTGTAATTGCTGTGACAATTTTCATTTTGATTGCTCGATTATTTCTAAACATTTCTTAGAAAATTCAATTTTATTGAAAATCAACTGTGCTATAGCCCACAAGTTTTTGGGCGGCTAAAATCTAAAATGCTCCGATTACGATGGTTGATACCTCTATCAATAGGTTTCGGGACCTGTAATTGCTGTGACAATTTTCATTTTGATTGCTCGATTATTTCTAAACATTTCTTAGAAAATTCAATTTTATTGAAAATCAACTGTGCTATAGCCCACAAGTTTTTGGGCGGCTAAAATCTAAAATGCTCCGATTACGATGGTTGATACCTCTATCAATAGGTTTCGGGACCTGTAATTGCTGTGACAATTTTCATTTTGATTGCTCGATTATTTCTAAACATTTCTTAGAAAATTCAATTTTATTGAAAATCAACTGTGCTATAGCCCACAACTTTTTGGGCGGCAAAAATCTAAAATGGTCCGATTACGATGGTTGATACCTCTATCAATAGGTTTCGAGACCTGTAATAGCTGTGACAATTTTCATTTTGATTGCTCGATTATTTCTAAACATTTCTTAGAAAATTCAATTTTATTGAAAATCAACTGTGCTATAGCCCACAAGTTTTTGGGCGGCTAAAATCTAAAATGCTCCGATTACGATGGTTGATACCTCTATCAATAGGTTTCGGGACCTGTAATTGCTGTGACAATTTTCATTTTGATTGCTCGATTATTTCTAAACATTTCTTAGAAAATTCAATTTTATTGAAAATCAACTGTGCTATAGCCCACAACTTTTTGGGCGGCAAAAATCTAAAATGGTCCGATTACGATGGTTGATACCTCTATCAATAGGTTTCGAGACCTGTAATAGCTGTGACAATTTTCATTTTGATTGCTCGATTATTTCTAAACATTTCTTAGAAAATTCAATTTTATTGAAAATCAACTGTGCTATAGCCCACAAGTTTTTGGGCGGCTAAAATCTAAAATGCTCCGATTACGATGGTTGATACCTCTATCAATAGGTTTCGGGACCTGTAATTGCTGTGACAATTTTCATTTTGATTGCTCGATTATTTCTTAACATTTCTTAGAAAATTCAATTTTATTGAAAATCAACTGTGCTATAGCCCACAAGTTTTTGGGCGGCAAAAATCTAAAATGCTCCGATTACGATGGTTGATACCTCTATCAATAGGTTTCGAGACCTGTAATTGCTGTGACAATTTTCATTTAGATTGCTCGATTATTTCTAAACATTTCTTAGAAAATTCAATTTTATTGAAAATCAACTGTGCTATAGCCCACAAGTTTTTGGGCGGCAAAAATCTAAAATGGTCCGATTACGATGGTTGATACCTCTATCAATAGGTTTCGAGACCTGTAATTGCTGTGACAATTTTCATTTTGATTGCTCGATTATTTCTAAACATTTCTTAGAAAATTCAATTTTATTGAAAATCAACTGTGCTATAGCCCACAAGTTTTTGGGCGGCAAAAATCTAAAATGGTCCGATTACGATGGTTGATACCTCTATCAATAGGTTTCGAGACCTGTAATTGCTGTGACAATTTTCATTTTGATTGCTCGATTATTTCTAAACATTTCTTAGAAAATTCAATTTTATTGAAAATCAACTGTGCTATAGCCCACAAGTTTTTGGGCGGCTAAAATCTAAAATGCTCCGATTACGATGGTTGATACCTCTATCAATAGGTTTCGGGACCTGTAATTGCTGTGACAATTTTCATTTTGATTGCTCGATTATTTCTAAACATTTCTTAGAAAATTCAATTTTATTGAAAATCAACTGTGCTATAGCCCACAAGTTTTTGGGCGGCTAAAATCTAAAATGCTCCGATTACGATGGTTGATACCTCTATCAATAGGTTTCGGGACCTGTAATTGCTGTGACAATTTTCATTTTGATTGCTCGATTATTTCTAAACATTTCTTAGAAAATTCAATTTTATTGAAAATCAACTGTGCTATAGCCCACAACTTTTTGGGCGGCAAAAATCTAAAATGGTCCGATTACGATGGTTGATACCTCTATCAATAGGTTTCGAGACCTGTAATAGCTGTGACAATTTTCATTTTGATTGCTCGATTATTTCTAAACATTTCTTAGAAAATTCAATTTTATTGAAAATCAACTGTGCTATAGCCCACAAGTTTTTGGGCGGCTAAAATCTAAAATGCTCCGATTACGATGGTTGATACCTCTATCAATAGGTTTCGGGACCTGTAATTGCTGTGACAATTTTCATTTTGATTGCTCGATTATTTCTAAACATTTCTTAGAAAATTCAATTTTATTGAAAATCAACTGTGCTATAGCCCACAACTTTTTGGGCGGCAAAAATCTAAAATGGTCCGATTACGATGGTTGATACCTCTATCAATAGGTTTCGAGACCTGTAATAGCTGTGACAATTTTCATTTTGATTGCTCGATTATTTCTAAACATTTCTTAGAAAATTCAATTTTATTGAAAATCAACTGTGCTATAGCCCACAAGTTTTTGGGCGGCTAAAATCTAAAATGCTCCGATTACGATGGTTGATACCTCTATCAATAGGTTTCGGGACCTGTAATTGCTGTGACAATTTTCATTTTGATTGCTCGATTATTTCTAAACATTTCTTAGAAAATTCAATTTTATTGAAAATCAACTGTGCTATAGCCCACAACTTTTTGGGCGGCAAAAATCTAAAATGGTCCGATTACGATGGTTGATACCTCTATCAATAGGTTTCGAGACCTGTAATTGCTGTGACAATTTTCATTTTGATTGCTCGATTATTTCTAAACATTTCTTAGAAAATTCAATTTTATTGAAAATCAACTGTGCTATAGCCCACAACTTTTTGGGCGGCAAAAATCTAAAATGGTCCGATTACGATGGTTGATACCTCTATCAATAGGTTTCGAGACCTGTAATAGCTGTGACAATTTTCATTTTGATTGCTCGATTATTTCTAAACATTTCTTAGAAAATTCAATTTTATTGAAAATCAACTGTGCTATAGCCCACAAGTTTTTGGGCGGCAAAAATCTAAAATGGTCCGATTACGATGGTTGATACCTCTATCAATAGGTTTCGAGATCTGTAATTGCTGTGACAATTTTCATTTTGATTGCTCGATTATTTCTAAACATTTCTTAGAAAATTCAATTTTATTGAAAATCAACTGTGCTATAGCCCACAAGTTTTTGGGAGGCTAAAATCTAAAACGCTCTGATTACTATGGTTGATACCTCTATCAATAGTTTTCGGAACCTGTAATTGATATGACAATTTTCATTTTCATTGCGCGATTATTTCTAAACATTTCTTAGAAAATTCAATTTTATTGAAAATCAACTGTGCTATAGCCCACAAGTTTTTGGGCGGCAAAAATCTAAAATGGTCCGATTACGATGGTTGATACCTCTATCAATAGGTTTCCGAACCTGCTATTGCTGTGACAATTTTCATTTTGATTGCTCGATTATTTCTAAACATTTCTTAGAAAATTCAATTTTATTGAAAATCAACTGTGCTATAGCCCACAAGTTTTTGGGAGGCTAAAATCTAAAACGCTCCGATTACTATGGTTGATACCTCTATCAATAGTTTTCGGAACCTGTAATTGATATGACAATTTTCATTTTCATTGCGCGATTATTTCTAAACATTTCTTAGAAAATTCAATTTTATTGAAAATCAACTGTGCTATAGCCCACAAGTTTTTGGGCGGCAAAAATCTAAAATGGTCCGATTACGATGGTTGATACCTCTATCAATAGGTTTCGAGACCTGTAATTGCTGTGACAATTTTCATTTTGATTGCTCGATTATTTCTAAACATTTCTTAGAAAATTCAATTTTATTGAAAATCAACTGTGCTATAGCCCACAACTTTTTGGGCGGCAAAAATCTAAAATGGTCCGATTACGATGGTTGATACCTCTATCAATAGGTTTCGAGACCTGTAATAGCTGTGACAATTTTCATTTTGATTGCTCGATTATTTCTAAACATTTCTTAGAAAATTCAATTTCATTGAAAATCAACTGTGCTATAGCCCACAAGTTTTTGGGCGGCTAAAATCTAAAATGCTCCGATTACGATGGTTGATACCTCTATCAATAGGTTTCGAGACCTGTAATTGCTGTGACAATTTTCATTTTGATTGCTCGATTATTTCTAAACATTTCTTAGAAAATTCAATTTTATTGAAAATCAACTGTGCTATAGCCCACAACTTTTTGGGCGGCAAAAATCTAAAATGGTCCGATTACGATGGTTGATACCTCTATCAATAGGTTTCGAGACCTGTAATAGCTGTGACAATTTTCATTTTGATTGCTCGATTATTTCTAAACATTTCTTAGAAAATTCAATTTCATTGAAAATCAACTGTGCTATAGCCCACAAGTTTTTGGGCGGCTAAAATCTAAAATGCTCCGATTACGATGGTTGATACCTCTATCAATAGGTTTCGGGACCTGTAATTGCTGTGACAATTTTCATTTTGATTGCTCGATTATTTCTTAACATTTCTTAGAAAATTCAATTTTATTGAAAATCAACTGTGCTATAGCCCACAAGTTTTTGGGCGGCAAAAATCTAAAATGCTCCGATTACGATGGTTGATACCTCTATCAATAGGTTTCGAGACCTGTAATTGCTGTGACAATTTTCATTTAGATTGCTCGATTATTTCTAAACATTTCTTAGAAAATTCAATTTTATTGAAAATCAACTGTGCTATAGCCCACAAGTTTTTGGGCGGCAAAAATCTAAAATGGTCCGATTACGATGGTTGATACCTCTATCAATAGGTTTCGAGACCTGTAATTGCTGTGACAATTTTCATTTTGATTGCTCGATTATTTCTAAACATTTCTTAGAAAATTCAATTTTATTGAAAATCAACTGTGCTATAGCCCACAAGTTTTTGGGCGGCAAAAATCTAAAATGGTCCGATTACGATGGTTGATACCTCTATCAATAGGTTTCGAGACCTGTAATTGCTGTGACAATTTTCATTTTGATTGCTCGATTATTTCTAAACATTTCTTAGAAAATTCAATTTTATTGAAAATCAACTGTGCTATAGCCCACAACTTTTTGGGCGGCAAAAATCTAAAATGGTCCGATTACGATGGTTGATACCTCTATCAATAGGTTTCGGGACCTGTAATAGCTGTGACAATTTTCATTTTGATTGCTCGATTATTTCTAAACATTTCTTAGAAAATTCAATTTTATTGAAAATCAACTGTGCTATAGCCCACAAGTTTTTGGGAGGCTAAAATCTAAAACGCTCCGATTACGATGGTTGATACCTCTATCAATAGGTTTCGGGACCTTTAATTGCTGTGACAATTTGCATTTTGATTGCTCGATTATTTCTAAACATTTCTTAGAAAATTCAATTTTATTGAAAATCAACTGTGCTATAGCCCACAAGTTTTTGGGCGGCTAAAATCTAAAATGCTCCGATTACGATGGTTGATACCTCTATCAATAGGTTTCGGGACCTGTAATTGCTGTGACAATTTGCATTTTGATTGCTCGATTATTTCTAAACATTTCTTAGAAAATTCAATTTTATTGAAAATCAACTGTGCTATAGCCCACAAGTTTTTGGGCGGCAAAAATCTAAAATGGTCCGATTACGATGGTTGATACCTCTATCAATAGGTTTCGGGACCTGTAATAGCTGTGACAATTTTCATTTTGATTGCTCGATTATTTCTAAACATTTCTTAGAAAATTCAATTTTATTGAAAATCAACTGTGCTATAGCCCACAAGTTTTTGGGAGGCTAAAATCTAAAACGCTCCGATTACGATGGTTGATACCTCTATCAATAGGTTTCGGGACCTTTAATTGCTGTGACAATTTGCATTTTGATTGCTCGATTATTTCTAAACATTTCTTAGAAAATTCAATTTTATTGAAAATCAACTGTGCTATAGCCCACAAGTTTTTGGGCGGCTAAAATCTAAAATGCTCCGATTACGATGGTTGATACCTCTATCAATAGGTTTCGGGACCTGTAATTGCTGTGACAATTTGCATTTTGATTGCTCGATTATTTCTAAACATTTCTTAGAAAATTCAATTTTATTGAAAATCAACTGTGCTATAGCCCACAAGTTTTTGGGCGGCAAAAATCTAAAATGGTCCGATTACGATGGTTGATACCTCTATCAATAGGTTTCGAGACCTGTAATTGCTGTGACAATTTTCATTTTGATTGCTCGATTATTTCTAAACATTTCTTAGAAAATTCAATTTTATTGAAAATCAACTGTGCTATAGCCCACAAGTTTTTGGGCGGCAAAAATCTAAAATGGTCCGATTACGATGGTTGATACCTCTATCAATAGGTTTCGAGACCTGTAATTGCTGTGACAATTTTCATTTTGATTGCTCGATTATTTCTAAACATTTCTTAGAAAATTCAATTTTATTGAAAATCAACTGTGCTATAGCCCACAAGTTTTTGGGCGGCAAAAATCTAAAATGGTCCGATTACGATGGTTGATACCTCTATCAATAGGTTTCGGGACCTGTAATTGCTGTGACAATTTGCATTTTGATTGCTCGATTATTTCTAAACATTTCTTAGAAAATTCAATTTTATTGAAAATCAACTGTGCTATAGCCCACAAGTTTTTGGGCGGCAAAAATCTAAAATGCTCCGATTACGATGGTTGATACCTCTATCAATAGGTTTCGAGACCTGTAATTGCTGTGACAATTTTCATTTTGATTGCTCGATTATTTCTAAACATTTCTTAGAAAATTCAATTTTATTGAAAATCAACTGTGCTATAGCCCACAAGTTTTTGGGCGGCAAAAATCTAAAATGGTCCGATTACGATGGTTGATACCTCTATCAATAGGTTTCGGGACCTGTAATTGCTGTGACAATTTTCATTTTGATTGCTCGATTATTTCTAAACATTTCTTAGAAAATTCAATTTTATTGAAAATCCACTGTGCTATAGCCCACAACTTTTTGGGCGGCAAAAATCTAAAATGGTCCGATTACGATGGTTGATACCTCTATCAATAGGTTTCGGGACCTGTAATTGCTGTGACAATTTGCATTTTGATTGCTCGATTATTTCTAAACATTTCTTAGAAAATTCAATTTTATTGAAAATCAACTGTGCTATAGCCCACAAGTTTTTGGGCGGCAAAAATCTAAAATGGTCCGATTACGATGGTTGATACCTCTATCAATAGGTTTCGAGACCTGTAATTGCTGTGACAATTTTCATTTAGATTGCTCGATTATTTCTAAACATTTCTTAGAAAATTCAATTTTATTGAAAATCAACTGTGCTATAGCCCACAAGTTTTTGGGCGGCAAAAATCTAAAATGGTCCGATTACGATGGTTGATACCTCTATCAATAGGTTTCGAGACCTGTAATTGCTGTGACAATTTTCATTTTGATTGCTCGATTATTTCTAAACATTTCTTAGAAAATTCAATTTTATTGAAAATCAACTGTGCTATAGCCCACAAGTTTTTGGGCGGCAAAAATCTAAAATGGTCCGATTACGATGGTTGATACCTCTATCAATAGGTTTCGAGACCTGTAATTGCTGTGACAATTTTCATTTTGATTGCTCGATTATTTCTAAACATTTCTTAGAAAATTCAATTTTATTGAAAATCAACTGTGCTATAGCCCACAACTTTTTGGGCGGCAAAAATCTAAAATGGTCCGATTACGATGGTTGATACCTCTATCAATAGGTTTCGGGACCTGTAATAGCTGTGACAATTTTCATTTTGATTGCTCGATTATTTCTAAACATTTCTTAGAAAATTCAATTTTATTGAAAATCAACTGTGCTATAGCCCACAAGTTTTTGGGAGGCTAAAATCTAAAACGCTCCGATTACGATGGTTGATACCTCTATCAATAGGTTTCGGGACCTTTAATTGCTGTGACAATTTGCATTTTGATTGCTCGATTATTTCTAAACATTTCTTAGAAAATTCAATTTTATTGAAAATCAACTGTGCTATAGCCCACAAGTTTTTGGGCGGCTAAAATCTAAAATGCTCCGATTACGATGGTTGATACCTCTATCAATAGGTTTCGGGACCTGTAATTGCTGTGACAATTTGCATTTTGATTGCTCGATTATTTCTAAACATTTCTTAGAAAATTCAATTTTATTGAAAATCAACTGTGCTATAGCCCACAAGTTTTTGGGCGGCAAAAATCTAAAATGGTCCGATTACGATGGTTGATACCTCTATCAATAGGTTTCGGGACCTGTAATAGCTGTGACAATTTTCATTTTGATTGCTCGATTATTTCTAAACATTTCTTAGAAAATTCAATTTTATTGAAAATCAACTGTGCTATAGCCCACAAGTTTTTGGGAGGCTAAAATCTAAAACGCTCCGATTACGATGGTTGATACCTCTATCAATAGGTTTCGGGACCTTTAATTGCTGTGACAATTTGCATTTTGATTGCTCGATTATTTCTAAACATTTCTTAGAAAATTCAATTTTATTGAAAATCAACTGTGCTATAGCCCACAAGTTTTTGGGAGGCTAAAATCTAAAACGCTCCGATTACGATGGTTGATACCTCTATCAATAGGTTTCGGGACCTTTAATTGCTGTGACAATTTGCATTTTGATTGCTCGATTATTTCTAAACATTTCTTAGAAAATTCAATTTTATTGAAAATCAACTGTGCTATAGCCCACAAGTTTTTGGGAGGCTAAAATCTAAAACGCTCCGATTACGATGGTTGATACCTCTATCAATAGGTTTCGGGACCTTTAATTGCTGTGACAATTTGCATTTTGATTGCTCGATTATTTCTAAACATTTCTTAGAAAATTCAATTTTATTGAAAATCAACTGTGCTATAGCCCACAAGTTTTTGGGAGGCTAAAATCTAAAACGCTCCGATTACGATGGTTGATACCTCTATCAATAGGTTTCGGGACCTTTAATTGCTGTGACAATTTGCATTTTGATTGCTCGATTATTTCTAAACATTTCTTAGAAAATTCAATTTTATTGAAAATCAACTGTGCTATAGCCCACAAGTTTTTGGGAGGCTAAAATCTAAAACGCTCCGATTACGATGGTTGATACCTCTATCAATAGGTTTCGGGACCTTTAATTGCTGTGACAATTTGCATTTTGATTGCTCGATTATTTCTAAACATTTCTTAGAAAATTCAATTTTATTGAAAATCAACTGTGCTATAGCCCACAAGTTTTTGGGAGGCTAAAATCTAAAACGCTCCGATTACAATGGTTGATACCTCTATCAATAGGTTTCGGGACCTTTAATTGCTGTGACAATTTGCATTTTGATTGCTCGATTATTTCTAAACATTTCTTAGAAAATTCAATTTTATTGAAAATCAACTGTGCTATAGCCCACAAGTTTTTGGGAGGCTAAAATCTAAAACGCTCCGATTACGATGGTTGATACCTCTATCAATAGGTTTCGGGACCTTTAATTGCTGTGACAATTTGCATTTTGATTGCTCGATTATTTCTAAACATTTCTTAGAAAATTCAATTTTATTGAAAATCAACTGTGCTATAGCCCACAAGTTTTTGGGAGGCTAAAATCTAAAACGCTCCGATTACGATGGTTGATACCTCTATCAATAGGTTTCGGGACCTGTAATAGCTGTGACAATTTTCATTTTGATTGCTCGATTATTTCTAAACATTTCTTAGAAAATTCAATTTTATTGAAAATCAACTGTGCTATAGCCCACAAGTTTTTGGGAGGCTAAAATCTAAAACGCTCCGATTACGATGGTTGATACCTCTATCAATAGGTTTCGGGACCTTTAATTGCTGTGACAATTTTCATTTTGATTGCTCGATTATTTCTAAACATTTCTTAGAAAATTCAATTTTATTGAAAATCAACTGTGCTATAGCCCACAAGTTTTTGGGAGGCTAAAATCTAAAACGCTCCGATTACGATGGTTGATACCTCTATCAATAGGTTTCGGGACCTTTAATTGCTGTGACAATTTGCATTTTGATTGCTCGATTATTTCTAAACATTTCTTAGAAAATTCAATTTTATTGAAAATCAACTGTGCTATAGCCCACAAGTTTTTGGGAGGCTAAAATCTAAAACGCTCCGATTACGATGGTTGATACCTCTATCAATAGGTTTCGGGACCTTTAATTGCTGTGACAATTTGCATTTTGATTGCTCGATTATTTCTAAACATTTCTTAGAAAATTCAATTTTATTGAAAATCAACTGTGCTATAGCCCACAAGTTTTTGGGCGGCCAAAATCTAAAATGGTCCGATTACGATGGTTGATACCTCTATCAATAGGTTTCGAGACCTGTAATTGCTGTGACAATTTTCATTTTGATTGCTCGATTATTTCTAAACATTTCTTAGAAAATTCAATTTTATTGAAAATCAACTGTGCTATAGCCCACAAGTTTTTGGGCGGCAAAAATCTAAAATGGTCCGATTACGATGGTTGATACCTCTATCAATAGGTTTCGAGACCTGTAATTGCTGTGACAATTTTCATTTTGATTGCTCGATTATTTCTAAACATTTCTTAGAAAATTCAATTTTATTGAAAATCAACTGTGCTATAGCCCACAAGTTTTTGGGCGGCAAAAATCTAAAATGGTCCGATTACGATGGTTGATACCTCTATCAATAGGTTTCGAGACCTGTAATTGCTGTGACAATTTTCATTTTGATTGCTCGATTATTTCTAAACATTTCTTAGAAAATTCAATTTTATTGAAAATCAACTGTGCTATAGCCCACAAGTTTTTGGGCGGCAAAAATCTAAAATGGTCCGATTACGATGGTTGATACCTCTATCAATAGGTTTCGAGACCTGTAATTGCTGTGACAATTTTCATTTTGATTGCTCGATTATTTCTAAACATTTCTTAGAAAATTCAATTTTATTGAAAATCAACTGTGCTATAGCCCACAACTTTTTGGGCGGCAAAAATCTAAAATGGTCCGATTACGATGGTTGATACCTCTATCAATAGGTTTCGGGACCTGTAATAGCTGTGACAATTTTCATTTTGATTGCTCGATTATTTCTAAACATTTCTTAGAAAATTCAATTTTATTGAAAATCAACTGTGCTATAGCCCACAAGTTTTTGGGAGGCTAAAATCTAAAACGCTCCGATTACGATGGTTGATACCTCTATCAATAGGTTTCGGGACCTTTAATTGCTGTGACAATTTGCATTTTGATTGCTCGATTATTTCTAAACATTTCTTAGAAAATTCAATTTTATTGAAAATCAACTGTGCTATAGCCCACAAGTTTTTGGGCGGCTAAAATCTAAAATGCTCCGATTACGATGGTTGATACCTCTATCAATAGGTTTCGGGACCTGTAATTGCTGTGACAATTTGCATTTTGATTGCTCGATTATTTCTAAACATTTCTTAGAAAATTCAATTTTATTGAAAATCAACTGTGCTATAGCCCACAAGTTTTTGGGCGGCAAAAATCTAAAATGGTCCGATTACGATGGTTGATACCTCTATCAATAGGTTTCGGGACCTGTAATAGCTGTGACAATTTTCATTTTGATTGCTCGATTATTTCTAAACATTTCTTAGAAAATTCAATTTTATTGAAAATCAACTGTGCTATAGCCCACAAGTTTTTGGGAGGCTAAAATCTAAAACGCTCCGATTACGATGGTTGATACCTCTATCAATAGGTTTCGGGACCTTTAATTGCTGTGACAATTTGCATTTTGATTGCTCGATTATTTCTAAACATTTCTTAGAAAATTCAATTTTATTGAAAATCAACTGTGCTATAGCCCACAAGTTTTTGGGAGGCTAAAATCTAAAACGCTCCGATTACGATGGTTGATACCTCTATCAATAGGTTTCGGGACCTTTAATTGCTGTGACAATTTGCATTTTGATTGCTCGATTATTTCTAAACATTTCTTAGAAAATTCAATTTTATTGAAAATCAACTGTGCTATAGCCCACAAATTTTTGGGCGGCTAAAATCTAAAATGCTCCGATTACGATGGTTGATACCTCTATCAATAGGTTTCGGGACCTGTAATTGCTGTGACAATTTGCATTTTGATTGCTCGATTATTTCTAAACATTTCTTAGAAAATTCAATTTTATTGAAAATCAACTGTGCTATAGCCCACAAGTTTTTGGGCGGCAAAAATCTAAAATGGTCCGATTACGATGGTTGATACCTCTATCAATAGGTTTCGAGACCTGTAATTGCTGTGACAATTTTCATTTTGATTGCTCGATTATTTCTAAACATTTCTTAGAAAATTCAATTTTATTGAAAATCAACTGTGCTATAGCCCACAACTTTTTGGGCGGCAAAAATCTAAAATGGTCCGATTACGATGGTTGATACCTCTATCAATAGGTTTCGAGACCTGTAATTGCTGTGACAATTTTCATTTTGATTGCTCGATTATTTCTAAACATTTCTTAGAAAATTCAATTTTATTGAAAATCAACTGTGCTATAGCCCACAAGTTTTTGGGCGGCAAAAATCTAAAATGGTCCGATTACGATGGTTGATACCTCTATCAATAGGTTTCGAGACCTGTAATTGCTGTGACAATTTTCATTTTGATTGCTCGATTATTTCTAAACATTTCTTAGAAAATTCAATTTTATTGAAAATCAACTGTGCTATAGCCCACAAGTTTTTGGGCGGCAAAAATCTAAAATGGTCCGATTACGATGGTTGATACCTCTATCAATAGGTTTCGGGACCTGTAATTGCTGTGACAATTTGCATTTTGATTGCTCGATTATTTCTAAACATTTCTTAGAAAATTCAATTTTATTGAAAATCAACTGTGCTATAGCCCACAAGTTTTTGGGCGGCAAAAATCTAAAATGCTCCGATTACGATGGTTGATACCTCTATCAATAGGTTTCGAGACCTGTAATTGCTGTGACAATTTTCATTTTGATTGCTCGATTATTTCTAAACATTTCTTAGAAAATTCAATTTTATTGAAAATCAACTGTGCTATAGCCCACAAGTTTTTGGGCGGCAAAAATCTAAAATGGTCCGATTACGATGGTTGATACCTCTATCAATAGGTTTCGGGACCTGTAATTGCTGTGACAATTTTCATTTTGATTGCTCGATTATTTCTAAACATTTCTTAGAAAATTCAATTTTATTGAAAATCCACTGTGCTATAGCCCACAACTTTTTGGGCGGCAAAAATCTAAAATGGTCCGATTACGATGGTTGATACCTCTATCAATAGGTTTCGGGACCTGTAATTGCTGTGACAATTTGCATTTTGATTGCTCGATTATTTCTAAACATTTCTTAGAAAATTCAATTTTATTGAAAATCAACTGTGCTATAGCCCACAAGTTTTTGGGCGGCAAAAATCTAAAATGGTCCGATTACGATGGTTGATACCTCTATCAATAGGTTTCGAGACCTGTAATTGCTGTGACAATTTTCATTTAGATTGCTCGATTATTTCTAAACATTTCTTAGAAAATTCAATTTTATTGAAAATCAACTGTGCTATAGCCCACAAGTTTTTGGGCGGCAAAAATCTAAAATGGTCCGATTACGATGGTTGATACCTCTATCAATAGGTTTCGAGACCTGTAATTGCTGTGACAATTTTCATTTTGATTGCTCGATTATTTCTAAACATTTCTTAGAAAATTCAATTTTATTGAAAATCAACTGTGCTATAGCCCACAAGTTTTTGGGCGGCAAAAATCTAAAATGGTCCGATTACGATGGTTGATACCTCTATCAATAGGTTTCGAGACCTGTAATTGCTGTGACAATTTTCATTTTGATTGCTCGATTATTTCTAAACATTTCTTAGAAAATTCAATTTTATTGAAAATCAACTGTGCTATAGCCCACAACTTTTTGGGCGGCAAAAATCTAAAATGGTCCGATTACGATGGTTGATACCTCTATCAATAGGTTTCGGGACCTGTAATAGCTGTGACAATTTTCATTTTGATTGCTCGATTATTTCTAAACATTTCTTAGAAAATTCAATTTTATTGAAAATCAACTGTGCTATAGCCCACAAGTTTTTGGGAGGCTAAAATCTAAAACGCTCCGATTACGATGGTTGATACCTCTATCAATAGGTTTCGGGACCTTTAATTGCTGTGACAATTTGCATTTTGATTGCTCGATTATTTCTAAACATTTCTTAGAAAATTCAATTTTATTGAAAATCAACTGTGCTATAGCCCACAAGTTTTTGGGCGGCTAAAATCTAAAATGCTCCGATTACGATGGTTGATACCTCTATCAATAGGTTTCGGGACCTGTAATTGCTGTGACAATTTGCATTTTGATTGCTCGATTATTTCTAAACATTTCTTAGAAAATTCAATTTTATTGAAAATCAACTGTGCTATAGCCCACAAGTTTTTGGGCGGCAAAAATCTAAAATGGTCCGATTACGATGGTTGATACCTCTATCAATAGGTTTCGGGACCTGTAATAGCTGTGACAATTTTCATTTTGATTGCTCGATTATTTCTAAACATTTCTTAGAAAATTCAATTTTATTGAAAATCAACTGTGCTATAGCCCACAAGTTTTTGGGAGGCTAAAATCTAAAACGCTCCGATTACGATGGTTGATACCTCTATCAATAGGTTTCGGGACCTGTAATTGCTGTGACAATTTGCATTTTGATTGCTCGATTATTTCTAAACATTTCTTAGAAAATTCAATTTTATTGAAAATCAACTGTGCTATAGCCCACAAGTTTTTGGGCGGCCAAAATCTAAAATGGTCCGATTACGATGGTTGATACCTCTATCAATAGGTTTCGAGACCTGTAATTGCTGTGACAATTTTCATTTTGATTGCTCGATTATTTCTAAACATTTCTTAGAAAATTCAATTTTATTGAAAATCAACTGTGCTATAGCCCACAAGTTTTTGGGCGGCAAAAATCTAAAATGGTCCGATTACGATGGTTGATACCTCTATCAATAGGTTTCGAGACCTGTAATTGCTGTGACAATTTTCATTTTGATTGCTCGATTATTTCTAAACATTTCTTAGAAAATTCAATTTTATTGAAAATCAACTGTGCTATAGCCCACAAGTTTTTGGGCGGCAAAAATCTAAAATGGTCCGATTACGATGGTTGATACCTCTATCAATAGGTTTCGAGACCTGTAATTGCTGTGACAATTTTCATTTTGATTGCTCGATTATTTCTAAACATTTCTTAGAAAATTCAATTTTATTGAAAATCAACTGTGCTATAGCCCACAAGTTTTTGGGCGGCAAAAATCTAAAATGGTCCGATTACGATGGTTGATACCTCTATCAATAGGTTTCGGGACCTGTAATTGCTGTGACAATTTGCATTTTGATTGCTCGATTATTTCTAAACATTTCTTAGAAAATTCAATTTTATTGAAAATCAACTGTGCTATAGCCCACAAGTTTTTGGGCGGCAAAAATCTAAAATGGTCCGATTACGATGGTTGATACCTCTATCAATAGGTTTCGAGACCTGTAATTGCTGTGACAATTTTCATTTTGATTGCTCGATTATTTCTAAACATTTCTTAGAAAATTCAATTTTATTGAAAATCAACTGTGCTATAGCCCACAAGTTTTTGGGCGGCAAAAATCTAAAATGGTCCGATTACGATGGTTGATACCTCTATCAATAGGTTTCGGGACCTGTAATTGCTGTGACAATTTTCATTTTCATTGCTCGATTATTTCTAAACATTTCTTAGAAAATTCAATTTTATTGAAAATCAACTGTGCTATAGCCCACAAAATTTTTTGGGCGGCTAAAATCTAAAATGCTCCGATTACGATGGTTGATACCTCTATCAATAGGTTTCGGGACCTGTAATTGCTGTGACAATTTTCATTTTGATTGCTCGATTATTTCTAAACATTTCTTAGAAAATTCAATTTTATTGAAAATCAACTGTGCTATAGCCCACAAGTTTTCGGGCGGCCAAAATCTAAAATGGTCCGACTACGATGGTTGATACCTCTATCAATAGGTTTCGAGACTTGTAATTGATGTGACAATTTTCATTTTGATTGCTCGATTATTTCTAAACATTTCTTAGAAAATTCAATTTTATTGAAAATCAACTGTGCTATAGCCCACAAGTTTTTGGGCGGCAAAAATCTAAAATGGTCCGATTACGATGGTTGATACCTCTATCAATAGGTTTCGAGACCTGTAATTGATGTGATAATTTTCATTTTGATTGCTCGATTATTTCTAAACATTTCTTAGAAAATTCAATTTTTTGAAAATCAACTGTGCTATAGCCCACAAGTTTTTGGGCGGCAAAAATCTAAAATGGTCCGATTACGATGGTTGATACCTCTATCAATAGGTTTCGGGACCTGTAATTGCTGTGACAATTTTCATTTTGATTGCTCGATTATTTCTAAACATTTCTTAGAAAATTCAATTTTATTGAAAATCAACTGTGCTATAGCCCACAAGTTTTTGGGCGGCAAAAATCTAAAATGGTCCGATTACGATGGTTGATACCTCTATCAATAGGTTTCGGGACCTGTAATTGCTGTGACAATTTTCATTTTGATTGCTCGATTATTTCTAAACATTTCTTAGAAAATTCAATTTTATTGAAAATCAACTGTGCTATAGCCCACAACTTTTCGGGCGGCAAAAATCTAAAATGGTCCGATTACGATGGTTGATAACCTCTATCAATAGGTTTCGAGACCTGTAATTTATATTAAAATTTTCATTTTGATTGCTCGATTATTTCTAAACATTTCTTAGAAAATTCAATTTTATTGAAAATCAACTGTGCTATAGCCCACAAGTTTTTGGGCGGCAAAAATCTAAAATGGTCCGATTACGATGGTTGATACCTCTATAAATAGGTTTCGGCACCTGTAATTGCTGTGACAATTTTCATTTTGATTGCTCGATTATTTCTAAACATTTCTTAGAAAATTCAATTTTATTGAAAATCAACTGTGCTATAGCCCACAAGTTTTTGGGCGGCAAAAATCTAAAATGGTCCGATTACGATGGTTGATACCTCTATCAATAGGTTTCGGAACCTGTAATTGCTGTGACAATTTTCATTTTCATTGCTCGATTATTTCTAAACATTTCTTAGAAAATTCAATTTTATTGAAAATCAACTGTGCTATAGCCCACAAGTTTTCGGGCGGCAAAAATCTAAAATGGTCCTATTACGATGGTTGATACCTCTATCAATAGGTTTCGAGACTTGTAATTGATGTGACAATTTTCATTTTGATTGCTCGATTATTTCTAAACCTTTCTTAGAAAATTCAATTTTATTGAAAATCAACTGTGCTATAGCCCACAACTTTTTGGGCGGAAAAATCTAAAATGGTCCGATTACGATGGTTGATACCTCTATCAATAGGTTTCGAGACCTGTAATTGATGTGATAATTTTCATTTTGATTGCTCGATTATTTCTAAACATTTCTTAGAAAATTCAATTTTTTGAAAATCAACTGTGCTATAGCCCACAAGTTTTTGGGCGGCAAAAATCTAAAATGGTCCGATTACGATGGTTGATACCTCTATCAATAGGTTTCGGGACCTGTAATTGCTGTGACAATTTTCATTTTGATTGCTCGATTATTTCTAAACATTTCTTAGAAAATTCAATTTTATTGAAAATCAACTGTGCTATAGCCCACAAGTTTTTGGGCGGCAAAAATCTAAAATGGTCCGATTACGATGGTTACCTCTATCAATAGGTTTCGAGACCTGTAATTGCTGTGACAATTTTCATTTTGATTGCTCGATTATTTCTAAACATTTCTTAGAAAATTCAATTTTATTGAAAATCAACTGTGCTATAGCCCACAAGTTTTTGGGAGGCTAAAATCTAAAACGCTCCGATTACGATGGTTGATACCTCTATCAATAGGTTTCGGGACCTTTAATTGCTGTGACAATTTGCATTTTGATTGCTCGATTATTTCTAAACATTTCTTAGAAAATTCAATTTTATTGAAAATCAACTGTGCTATAGCCCACAAGTTTTTGGGAGGCTAAAATCTAAAACGCTCCGATTACGATGGTTGATACCTCTATCAATAGGTTTCGGGACCTTTAATTGCTGTGACAATTTTCATTTTGATTGCTCGATTATTTCTAAACATTTCTTAGAAAATTCAATTTTATTGAAAATCAACTGTGCTATAGCCCACAACTTTTTGGGCGGCAAAAATCTAAAATGGTCCGATTACGATGGTTGATACCTCTATCAATAGGTTTCGGGACCTGTAATTGCTGTGACAATTTTCATTTTGATTGCTCGATTATTTCTAAACATTTCTTAGAAAATTCAATTTTATTGAAAATCAACTGTGCTATAGCCCACAACTTTTTGGGCGGCAAAAATCTAAAATGGTCCGATTACGATGGTTGATACCTCTATCAATAGGTTTCGGGACCTGTAATTGCTGTGACAATTTTCATTTTCATTGCTCGATTATTTCTAAACATTTCTTAGAAAATTCAATTTTATTGAAAATCAACTGTGCTATAGCCCACAAGTTTTTGGGCGGCTAAAATCTAAAATGCTCCGATTACGATGGTTGATACCTCTATCAATAGGTTTCGGGACCTGTAATTGCTGTGACAATTTTCATTTTGATTGCTCGATTATTTCTAAACATTTCTTAGAAAATTCAATTTTATTGAAAATCAACTGTGCTATAGCCCACAAGTTTTCGGGCGGCAAAAATCTAAAATGGTCCGACTACGATGGTTGATACCTCTATCAATAGGTTTCGAGACTTGTAATTGATGTGACAATTTTCATTTTGATTGCTCGATTATTTCTAAACATTTCTTAGAAAATTCAATTTTATTGAAAATCAACTGTGCTATAGCCCACAAGTTTTTGGGCGGCAAAAATCTAAAATGGTCCGATTACGATGGTTGATACCTCTATCAATAGGTTTCGAGACCTGTAATTGATGTGATAATTTTCATTTTGATTGCTCGATTATTTCTAAACATTTCTTAGAAAATTCAATTTTTTGAAAATCAACTGTGCTATAGCCCACAAGTTTTTGGGCGGCAAAAATCTAAAATGGTCCTATTACGATGGTTGATACCTCTATCAATAGGTTTCGGAACTTGTAATTGATCTGACAATTTTCGTTTTGATTGCTCGATTATTTCTAAACATTTCTTAGAAAATTCAATTTTTTGAAAATCAACTGTGCTATAGCCCACAAGTTTTTGGGCGGCAAAAATCTAAAATGGTCCGATTACGATGGTTGATACCTCTATCAATAGGTTTCGGGACCTGTAATTGCTGTGACAATTTTCATTTTGATTGCTCGATTATTTCTAAACATTTCTTAGAAAATTCAATTTTATTGAAAATCAACTGTGCTATAGCCCACAAGTTTTTGGGCGGCAAAAATCTAAAATGGTCCGATTACGATGGTTGATACCTCTATCAATAGGTTTCGAGACCTGTAATTGATGTGATAATTTTCATTTTGATTGCTCGATTATTTCTAAACATTTCTTAGAAAATTCAATTTTTTGAAAATCAACTGTGCTATAGCCCACAAGTTTTTGGGCGGCAAAAATCTAAAATGGTCCTATTACGATGGTTGATACCTCTATCAATAGGTTTTGGAACTTGTAATTGATCTGACAATTTTCGTTTTGATTGCTCGATTATTTCTAAACATTTCTTAGAAAATTCAATTTTTTGAAAATCAACTGTGCTATAGCCCACAAGTTTTTGGGCGGCAAAAATCTAAAATGGTCCGATTACGATGGTTGATACCTCTATCAATAGGTTTCGGGACCTGTAATTGCTGTGACAATTTTCATTTTGATTGCTCGATTATTTCTAAACATTTCTTAGAAAATTCAATTTTTTGAAAATCAACTGTGCTATAGCCCACAAGTTTTCGGGCGGCAAAAATCTAAAATGGTCCGACTACGATGGTTGATACCTCTATCAATAGGTTTCGAGACTTGTAATTGATGTGACAATTTTCATTTTGATTGCTCGATTATTTCTAAACATTTCTTAGAAAATTCAATTTTATTGAAAATCAACTGTGCTATAGCCCACAAGTTTTTGGGCGGCAAAAATCTAAAATGGTCCGATTACGATGGTTGATACCTCTATCAATAGGTTTCGAGACCTGTAATTGATGTGATAATTTTCATTTTGATTGCTCGATTATTTCTAAACATTTCTTAGAAAATTCAATTTTTTGAAAATCAACTGTGCTATAGCCCACAAGTTTTTGGGCGGCAAAAATCTAAAATGGTCCTATTACGATGGTTGATACCTCTATCAATAGGTTTCGGAACTTGTAATTGATCTGACAATTTTCGTTTTGATTGCTCGATTATTTCTAAACATTTCTTAGAAAATTCAATTTTTTGAAAATCAACTGTGCTATAGCCCACAAGTTTTTGGGCGGCAAAAATCTAAAATGGTCCGATTACGATGGTTGATACCTCTATCAATAGGTTTCGGGACCTGTAATTGCTGTGACAATTTTCATTTTGATTGCTCGATTATTTCTAAACATTTCTTAGAAAATTCAATTTTATTGAAAATCAACTGTGCTATAGCCCACAAGTTTTTGGGCGGCAAAAATCTAAAATGGTCCGATTACGATGGTTGATACCTCTATCAATAGGTTTCGGGACCTGTAATTGCTGTGACAATTTTCATTTTGATTGCTCGATTATTTCTAAACATTTCTTAGAAAATTCAATTTTATTGAAAATCAACTGTGCTATAGCCCACAAGTTTTTGGGCGGCAAAAATCTAAAATGGTCCGATTACGATGGTTGATACCTCTATCAATAGGTTTCGGGACCTGTAATTGCTGTGACAATTTTCATTTTGATTGCTCGATTATTTCTAAACATTTCTTAGAAAATTCAATTTTATTGAAAATCAACTGTGCTATAGCCCACAAGTTTTTGGGCGGCAAAAATCTAAAATGGTCCGATTACGATGGTTGATACCTCTATCAATAGGTTTCGAGACTTGTAATTGATGTGACAATTTTCATTTTGATTGCTCGATTATTTCTAAACATTTCTTAGAAAATTCAATTTTATTGAAAATCAACTGTGCTATAGCCCACAAGTTTTTGGGCGGCAAAAATCTAAAATGGTCCGATTACGATGGTTGATACCTCTATCAATAGGTTTCGAGACCTGTAATTGATGTGATAATTTTCATTTTGATTGCTCGATTATTTCTAAACATTTCTTAGAAAATTCAATTTTTTGAAAATCAACTGTGCTATAGCCCACAAGTTTTTGGGCGGCAAAAATCTAAAATGGTCCTATTACGATGGTTGATACCTCTATCAATAGGTTTCGGAACTTGTAATTGATCTGACAATTTTCGTTTTGATTGCTCGATTATTTCTAAACATTTCTTAGAAAATTCAATTTTTTGAAAATCAACTGTGCTATAGCCCACAAGTTTTTGGGCGGCAAAAATCTAAAATGGTCCGATTACGATGGTTGATACCTCTATCAATAGGTTTCGGGACCTGTAATTGCTGTGACAATTTTCATTTTGATTGCTCGATTATTTCTAAACATTTCTTAGAAAATTCAATTTTTTGAAAATCAACTGTGCTATAGCCCACAAGTTTTCGGGCGGCAAAAATCTAAAATGGTCCGACTACGATGGTTGATACCTCTATCAATAGGTTTCGAGACTTGTAATTGATGTGACAATTTTCATTTTGATTGCTCGATTATTTCTAAACATTTCTTAGAAAATTCAATTTTATTGAAAATCAACTGTGCTATAGCCCACAAGTTTTTGGGCGGCAAAAATCTAAAATGGTCCGATTACGATGGTTGATACCTCTATCAATAGGTTTCGAGACCTGTAATTGATGTGATAATTTTCATTTTGATTGCTCGATTATTTCTAAACATTTCTTAGAAAATTCAATTTTTTGAAAATCAACTGTGCTATAGCCCACAAGTTTTTGGGCGGCAAAAATCTAAAATGGTCCTATTACGATGGTTGATACCTCTATCAATAGGTTTCGGAACTTGTAATTGATCTGACAATTTTCGTTTTGATTGCTCGATTATTTCTAAACATTTCTTAGAAAATTCAATTTTTTGAAAATCAACTGTGCTATAGCCCACAAGTTTTTGGGCGGCAAAAATCTAAAATGGTCCGATTACGATGGTTGATACCTCTATCAATAGGTTTCGGGACCTGTAATTGCTGTGACAATTTTCATTTTGATTGCTCGATTATTTCTAAACATTTCTTAGAAAATTCAATTTTATTGAAAATCAACTGTGCTATAGCCCACAAGTTTTTGGGCGGCAAAAATCTAAAATGGTCCGATTACGATGGTTGATACCTCTATCAATAGGTTTCGAGACTTGTAATTGATGTGACAATTTTCATTTTGATTGCTCGATTATTTCTAAACATTTCTTAGAAAATTCAATTTTATTGAAAATCAACTGTGCTATAGCCCACAAGTTTTCGGGCGGCAAAAATCTAAAATGGTCCGACTACGATGGTTGATACCTCTATCAATAGGTTTCGAGACTTGTAATTGATGTGACAATTTTCATTTTGATTGCTCGATTATTTCTAAACATTTCTTAGAAAATTCAATTTTATTGAAAATCAACTGTGCTATAGCCCACAAGTTTTTGGGCGGCAAAAATCTAAAATGGTCCGATTACGATGGTTGATACCTCTATCAATAGGTTTCGAGACCTGTAATTGATGTGATAATTTTCATTTTGATTGCTCGATTATTTCTAAACATTTCTTAGAAAATTCAATTTTTTGAAAATCAACTGTGCTATAGGCCACAAGTTTTTGGGCGGCAAAAATCTAAAATGGTCCTATTACGATGGTTGATACCTCTATCAATAGGTTTCGGAACTTGTAATTGATCTGACAATTTTCGTTTTGATTGCTCGATTATTTCTAAACATTTCTTAGAAAATTCAATTTTTTGAAAATCAACTGTGCTATAGCCCACAAGTTTTTGGGCGGCAAAAATCTAAAATGGTCCGATTACGATGGTTGATACCTCTATCAATAGGTTTCGGGACCTGTAATTGCTGTGACAATTTTCATTTTGATTGCTCGATTATTTCTAAACATTTCTTAGAAAATTCAATTTTATTGAAAATCAACTGTGCTATAGCCCACAAGTTTTTGGGCGGCAAAAATCTAAAATGGTCCGATTACGATGGTTGATACCTCTATCAATAGGTTTCGAGACTTGTAATTGATGTGACAATTTTCATTTTGATTGCTCGATTATTTCTAAACATTTCTTAGAAAATTCAATTTTTTGAAAATCAACTGTGCTATAGCCCACAAGTTTTTGGGCGGCAAAAATCTAAAATGGTCCTATTACGATGGTTGATACCTCTATCAATAGGTTTCGGAACTTGTAATTGATCTGACAATTTTCGTTTTGATTGCTCGATTATTTCTAAACATTTCTTAGAAAATTCAATTTTTTGAAAATCAACTGTGCTATAGCCCACAAGTTTTTGGGCGGCAAAAATCTAAAATGGTCCGATTACGATGGTTGATACCTCTATCAATAGGTTTCGGGACCTGTAATTGCTGTGACAATTTTCATTTTGATTGCTCGATTATTTCTAAACATTTCTTAGAAAATTCAATTTTATTGAAAATCAACTGTGCTATAGCCCACAAGTTTTTGGGCGGCAAAAATCTAAAATGGTCCGACTACGATGGTTGATACCTCTATCAATAGGTTTCGAGACTTGTAATTGATGTGACAATTTTCATTTTGATTGCTCGATTATTTCTAAACATTTCTTAGAAAATTCAATTTTATTGAAAATCAACTGTGCTATAGCCCACAAGTTTTTGGGCGGCAAAAATCTAAAATGGTCCGATTACGATGGTTGATACCTCTATCAATAGGTTTCGAGACCTGTAATTGATGTGATAATTTTCATTTTGATTGCTCGATTATTTCTAAACATTTCTTAGAAAATTCAATTTTTTGAAAATCAACTGTGCTATAGCCCACAAGTTTTTGGGCGGCAAAAATCTAAAATGGTCCTATTACGATGGTTGATACCTCTATCAATAGGTTTCGGAACTTGTAATTGATCTGACAATTTTCGTTTTGATTGCTCGATTATTTCTAAACATTTCTTAGAAAATTCAATTTTTTGAAAATCAACTGTGCTATAGCCCACAAGTTTTTGGGCGGCAAAAATCTAAAATGGTCCGATTACGATGGTTGATACCTCTATCAATAGGTTTCGGGACCTGTAATTGCTGTGACAATTTTCATTTTGATTGCTCGATTATTTCTAAACATTTCTTAGAAAATTCAATTTTATTGAAAATCAACTGTGCTATAGCCCACAACTTTTCGGGCGGCAAAAATCTAAAATGGTCCGATTACGATGGTTGATACCTCTATCAATAGGTTTCGAGACCTGTAATTTATATGAAAATTTTCATTTTGATTGCTCGATTATTTCTAAACATTTCTTAGAAAATTCAATTTTATTGAAAATCAACTGTGCTATAGCCCACAAGTTTTTGGGCGGCAAAAATCTAAAATGGTCCGATTACGATGGTTGATACCTCTATCAATAGGTTTCGGCACCTGTAATTGCTGTGACAATTTTCATTTTGATTGCTCGATTATTTCTAAACATTTCTTAGAAAATTCAATTTTATTGAAAATCAACTCCGATTACGATGGTTGATACCTCTATCAATAGGTTTCGAGACTTGTAATTGATGTGACAATTTTCATTTTGATTGCTCGATTATTTCTAAACATTTCTTAGAAAATTCAATTTTATTGAAAATCAACTGTGCTATAGCCCACAAGTTTTTGGGCGGCAAAAATCTAAAATGGTCCGATTACGATGGTTGATACCTCTATCAATAGGTTTCGGCACCTGTAATTGCTGTGACAATTTTCATTTTGATTGCTCGATTATTTCTAAACATTTCTTAGAAAATTCAATTTTATTGAAAATCAACTGTGCTATAGCCCACAAGTTTTTGGGCGGCAAAAATCTAAAATGGTCCGATTACGATGGTTGATACCTCTATCAATAGGTTTCGAGACCTGTAATTGATGTGATAATTTTCATTTTGATTGCTCGATTATTTCTAAACATTTCTTAGAAAATTCAATTTTTTGAAAATCAACTGTGCTATAGCCCACAAGTTTTTGGGCGGCAAAAATCTAAAATGCTCCGATTACGATGGTTGATACCTCTATCAATAGGTTTCGGGACCTGTAATTGCTGTGACAATTTTCATTTTGATTGCTCGATTATTTCTAAACATTTCTTAGAAAATTCAATTTTATTGAAAATCAACTGTGCTATAGCCCACAACTTTTTGGGCGGCAAAAATCTAAAATGGTCCGATTACGATGGTTGATACCTCTATCAATAGGTTTCGAGACCTGTAATTGATGTGATAATTTTCATTTTGATTGCTCGATTATTTCTAAACATTTCTTAGAAAATTCAATTTTATTGAAAATCAACTGTGCTATAGCCCACAAGTTTTTGGGAGGCTAAAATCTAAAACGCTCCGATTACGATGGTTGATACCTCTATCAATAGGTTTCGGGACCTTTAATTGCTGTGACAATTTGCATTTTGATTGCTCGATTATTTCTAAACATTTCTTAGAAAATTCAATTTTATTGAAAATCAACTGTGCTATAGCCCACAAGTTTTTGGGAGGCTAAAATCTAAAACGCTCCGATTACGATGGTTGATACCTCTATCAATAGGTTTCGGGACCTTTAATTGCTGTGACAATTTTCATTTTGATTGCTCGATTATTTCTAAACATTTCTTAGAAAATTCAATTTTATTGAAAATCAACTGTGCTATAGCCCACAACTTTTTGGGCGGCAAAAATCTAAAATGGTCCGATTACGATGGTTGATACCTCTATCAATAGGTTTCGGGACCTTTAATTGCTGTGACAATTTTCATTTTGATTGCTCGATTATTTCTAAACATTTCTTAGAAAATTCAATTTTATTGAAAATCAACTGTGCTATAGCCCACAACTTTTTGGGCGGCAAAAATCTAAAATGGTCCGATTACGATGGTTGATACCTCTATCAATAGGTTTCGGGACCTGTAATTGCTGTGACAATTTTCATTTTCATTGCTCGATTATTTCTAAACATTTCTTAGAAAATTCAATTTTATTGAAAATCAACTGTGCTATAGCCCACAAGTTTTTGGGAGGCTAAAATCTAAAACGCTCCGATTACGATGGTTGATACCTCTATCAATAGGTTTCGGGACCTTTAATTGCTGTGACAATTTTCATTTTGATTGCTCGATTATTTCTAAACATTTCTTAGAAAATTCAATTTTATTGAAAATCAACTGTGCTATAGCCCACAACTTTTTGGGCGGCAAAAATCTAAAATGGTCCGATTACGATGGTTGATACCTCTATCAATAGGTTTCGGGACCTTTAATTGCTGTGACAATTTTCATTTTGATTGCTCGATTATTTCTAAACATTTCTTAGAAAATTCAATTTTATTGAAAATCAACTGTGCTATAGCCCACAACTTTTTGGGCGGCAAAAATCTAAAATGGTCCGATTACGATGGTTGATACCTCTATCAATAGGTTTCGGGACCTGTAATTGCTGTGACAATTTTCATTTTCATTGCTCGATTATTTCTAAACATTTCTTAGAAAATTCAATTTTATTGAAAATCAACTGTGCTATAGCCCACAAGTTTTCGGGCGGCAAAAATCTAAAATGGTCCGACTACGATGGTTGATACCTCTATCAATAGGTTTCGAGACTTGTAATTGATGTGACAATTTTCATTTTGATTGCTCGATTATTTCTAAACATTTCTTAGAAAATTCAATTTTATTGAAAATCAACTGTGCTATAGCCCACAAGTTTTTGGGCGGCAAAAATCTAAAATGGTCCGATTACGATGGTTGATACCTCTATCAATAGGTTTCGGAACCTGTAATTGCTGTGACAATTTTCATTTTGATTGCTCGATTATTTCTAAACATTTCTTAGAAAATTCAATTTTATTGAAAATCAACTGTGCTATAGCCCACAAGTTTTTGGGCGGCAAAAATCTAAAATGGTCCGATTACGATGGTTGATACCTCTATCAATAGGTTTCGAGACCTGTAATTTATATGACAATTTTCATTTTGATTGCTCGATTATTTCTAAACATTTCTTAGAAAATTCAATTTTATTGAAAATCAACTGTGCTATAGCCCACAAGTTTTTGGGCGGCAAAAATCTAAAATGCTCCGATTACGATGGTTGATACCTCTATCAATAGGTTTCGGAACCTGTAATTGCTGTGACAATTTTCATTTTCATTGCTCGATTATTTCTAAACATTTCTTAGAAAATTCAATTTTATTGAAAATCAACTGTGCTATAGCCCACAAGTTTTCGGGCGGCAAAAATTTAAAATGGTCCGATTACGATGGTTGATACCTCTATCAATAGGTTTCGAGACTTGTAATTGATGTGACAATTTTCATTTTGATTGCTCGATTATTTCTAAACATTTCTTAGAAAATTCAATTTTATTGAAAATCAACTGTGCTATAGCCCACAAGTTTTTGGGCGGCAAAAATCTAAAATGGTCCGATTACGATGGTTGATACCTCTATCAATAGGTTTCGAGACCTGTAATTGATGTGATAATTTTCATTTTGATTGCTCGATTATTTCTAAACATTTCTTAGAAAATTCAATTTTTTGAAAATCAACTGTGCTATAGCCCACAAGTTTTTGGGCGGCAAAAATCTAAAATGGTCCGATTACGATGGTTGATACCTCTATCAATAGGTTTCGGGACCTGTAATTGCTGTGACAATTTTCATTTTGATTGCTCGATTATTTCTAAACATTTCTTAGAAAATTCAATTTTATTGAAAATCAACTGTGCTATAGCCCACAAGTTTTTGGGCGGCAAAAATCTAAAATGGTCCGATTACGATGGTTGATACCTCTATCAATAGGTTTCGAGACCTGTAATTGATGTGATAATTTTCATTTTGATTGCTCGATTATTTCTAAACATTTCTTAGAAAATTCAATTTTATTGAAAATCAACTGTGCTATAGCCCACAAGTTTTTGGGAGGCTAAAATCTAAAATGGTCCGATTACGATGGTTGATACCTCTATCAATAGGTTTCGGGACCTTTAATTGCTGTGACAATTTTCATTTTGATTGCTCGATTATTTCTAAACATTTCTTAGAAAATTCAATTTTATTGAAAATCAACTGTGCTATAGCCCACAAGTTTTTGGGAGGCTAAAATCTAAAACGCTCCGATTACGATGGTTGATACCTCTATCAATAGGTTTCGGGACCTTTAATTGCTGTGACAATTTGCATTTTGATTGCTCGATTATTTCTAAACATTTCTTAGAAAATTCAATTTTATTGAAAATCAACTGTGCTATAGCCCACAAGTTTTTGGGCGGCAAAAATCTAAAATGGTCCGATTACGATGGTTGATACCTCTATCAATAGGTTTCGAGACCTGTAATTGCTGTGACAATTTTCATTTTGATTGCTCGATTATTTCTAAACATTTCTTAGAAAATTCAATTTTATTGAAAATCAACTGTGCTATAGCCCACAAGTTTTTGGGCGGCAAAAATCTAAAATGGTCCGATTACGATGGTTGATACCTCTATCAATAGGTTTCGAGACCTGTAATTGCTGTGACAATTTTCATTTTGATTGCTCGATTATTTCTAAACATTTCTTAGAAAATTCAATTTTATTGAAAATCAACTGTGCTATAGCCCACAAGTTTTTGGGCGGCAAAAATCTAAAATGGTCCGATTACGATGGTTGATACCTCTATCAATAGGTTTCGGGATCTGTAATTGCTGTGACAATTTGCATTTTGATTGCTCGATTATTTCTAAACATTTCTTAGAAAATTCAATTTTATTGAAAATCAACTGTGCTATAGCCCACAAGTTTTTGGGCGGCTAAAATCTAAAATGCTCCGATTACGATGGTTGATACCTCTATCAATAGGTTTCGGGACCTGTAATTGCTGTGACAATTTGCATTTTGATTGCTCGATTATTTCTAAACATTTCTTAGAAAATTCAATTTTATTGAAAATCAACTGTGCTATAGCCCACAAGTTTTTGGGCGGCAAAAATCTAAAATGGTCCGATTACGATGGTTGATACCTCTATCAATAGGTTTCGAGACCTGTAATTGCTGTGACAATTTTCATTTTGATTGCTCGATTATTTCTAAACATTTCTTAGAAAATTCAATTTTATTGAAAATCAACTGTGCTATAGCCCACAAGTTTTTGGGCGGCAAAAATCTAAAATGGTCCGATTACGATGGTTGATACCTCTATCAATAGGTTTCGAGACCTGTAATTGCTGTGACAATTTTCATTTTGATTGCTCGATTATTTCTAAACATTTCTTAGAAAATTCAATTTTATTGAAAATCAACTGTGCTATAGCCCACAAGTTTTTGGGCGGCAAAAATCTAAAATGGTCCGATTACGATGGTTGATACCTCTATCAATAGGTTTCGGGACCTGTAATTGCTGTGACAATTTGCATTTTGATTGCTCGATTATTTCTAAACATTTCTTAGAAAATTCAATTTTATTGAAAATCAACTGTGCTATAGCCCACAAGTTTTTGGGCGGCAAAAATCTAAAATGGTCCGATTACGATGGTTGATACCTCTATCAATAGGTTTCGAGACCTGTAATTGCTGTGACAATTTTCATTTTGATTGCTCGATTATTTCTAAACATTTCTTAGAAAATTCAATTTTATTGAAAATCAACTGTGCTATAGCCCACAACTTTTTGGGCGGCAAAAATCTAAAATGGTCCGATTACGATGGTTGATACCTCTATCAATAGGTTTCGAGACCTGTAATTGCTGTGACAATTTTCATTTTGATTGCTGGATTATTTCTAAACATTTCTTAGAAAATTCAATTTTATTGAAAATCAACTGTGCTATAGCCCACAAGTTTTTGGGCGGCAAAAATCTAAAATGGTCCGATTACGATGGTTGATACCTCTATCAATAGGTTTCGGGACCTGTAATTGCTGTGACAATTTGCATTTTGATTGCTCGATTATTTCTAAACATTTCTTAGAAAATTCAATTTTATTGAAAATCAACTGTGCTATAGCCCACAAGTTTTTGGGCGGCAAAAATCTAAAATGGTCCGATTACGATGGTTGATACCTCTATCAATAGGTTTCGAGACCTGTAATTGCTGTGACAATTTTCATTTTGATTGCTCGATTATTTCTAAACATTTCTTAGAAAATTCAATTTTATTGAAAATCAACTGTGCTATAGCCCACAAGTTTTTGGGCGGCAAAAATCTAAAATGGTCCGATTACGATGGTTGATACCTCTATCAATAGGTTTCGAGACCTGTAATTGCTGTGACAATTTTCATTTTGATTGCTCGATTATTTCTAAACATTTCTTAGAAAATTCAATTTTATTGAAAATCAACTGTGCTATAGCCCACAAGTTTTTGGGCGGCAAAAATCTAAAATGGTCCGATTACGATGGTTGATACCTCTATCAATAGGTTTCGGGACCTGTAATTGCTGTGACAATTTTCATTTTGATTGCTCGATTATTTCTAAACATTTCTTAGAAAATTCAATTTTATTGAAAATCAACTGTGCTATAGCCCACAAGTTTTTGGGCGGCAAAAATCTAAAATGGTCCGATTACGATGGTTGATACCTCTATCAATAGGTTTCGAGACCTGTAATTGCTGTGACAATTTTCATTTTGATTGCTCGATTATTTCTAAACATTTCTTAGAAAATTCAATTTTATTGAAAATCAACTGTGCTATAGCCCACAAGTTTTTGGGCGGCAAAAATCTAAAATGGTCCGATTACGATGGTTGATACCTCTATCAATAGGTTTCGGGACCTGTAATTGCTGTGACAATTTGCATTTTGATTGCTCGATTATTTCTAAACATTTCTTAGAAAATTCAATTTTATTGAAAATCAACTGTGCTATAGCCCACAAGTTTTTGGGCGGCAAAAATCTAAAATGGTCCGATTACGATGGTTGATACCTCTATCAATAGGTTTCGAGACTTGTAATTGATGTGACAATTTTCATTTTGATTGCTCGATTATTTCTAAACATTTCTTAGAAAATTCAATTTTATTGAAAATCAACTGTGCTATAGCCCACAAGTTTTTGGGCGGCAAAAATCTAAAATGGTCCGATTACGATGGTTGATACCTCTATCAATAGGTTTCGGGACCTGTAATTGCTGTGACAATTTTCATTTTGATTGCTCGATTATTTCTAAACATTTCTTAGAAAATTCAATTTTATTGAAAATCAACTGTGCTATAGCCCACAAGTTTTTGGGCGGCAAAAATCTAAAATGGTCCGATTACGATGGTTGATACCTCTATCAATAGGTTTCGAGACCTGTAATTGATGTGATAATTTTCATTTTGATTGCTCGATTATTTCTAAACATTTCTTAGAAAATTCAATTTTATTGAAAATCAACTGTGCTATAGCCCACAAGTTTTTGGGAGGCTAAAATCTAAAACGCTCCGATTACGATGGTTGATACCTCTATCAATAGGTTTCGGGACCTTTAATTGCTGTGACAATTTGCATTTTGATTGCTCGATTATTTCTAAACATTTCTTAGAAAATTCAATTTTATTGAAAATCAACTGTGCTATAGCCCACAAGTTTTTGGGAGGCTAAAATCTAAAACGCTCCGATTACGATGGTTGATACCTCTATCAATAGGTTTCGGGACCTTTAATTGCTGTGACAATTTGCATTTTGATTGCTCGATTATTTCTAAACATTTCTTAGAAAATTCAATTTTATTGAAAATCAACTGTGCTATAGCCCACAAGTTTTTGGGCGGCTAAAATCTAAAATGCTCCGATTACGATGGTTGATACCTCTATCAATAGGTTTCGGGACCTGTAATTGCTGTGACAATTTGCATTTTGATTGCTCGATTATTTCTAAACATTTCTTAGAAAATTCAATTTTATTGAAAATCAACTGTGCTATAGCCCACAAGTTTTTGGGCGGCAAAAATCTAAAATGGTCCGATTACGATGGTTGATACCTCTATCAATAGGTTTCGAGACCTGTAATTGCTGTGACAATTTTCATTTTGATTGCTCGATTATTTCTAAACATTTCTTAGAAAATTCAATTTTATTGAAAATCAACTGTGCTATAGCCCACAACTTTTTGGGCGGCAAAAATCTAAAATGGTCCGATTACGATGGTTGATACCTCTATCAATAGGTTTCGAGACCTGTAATTGCTGTGACAATTTTCATTTTGATTGCTCGATTATTTCTAAACATTTCTTAGAAAATTCAATTTTATTGAAAATCAACTGTGCTATAGCCCACAAGTTTTTGGGCGGCAAAAATCTAAAATGGTCCGATTACGATGGTTGATACCTCTATCAATAGGTTTCGAGACCTGTAATTGCTGTGACAATTTTCATTTTGATTGCTCGATTATTTCTAAACATTTCTTAGAAAATTCAATTTTATTGAAAATCAACTGTGCTATAGCCCACAACTTTTTGGGCGGCAAAAATCTAAAATGGTCCGATTACGATGGTTGATACCTCTATCAATAGGTTTCGAGACCTGTAATTGCTGTGACAATTTTCATTTTGATTGCTCGATTATTTCTAAACATTTCTTAGAAAATTCAATTTTATTGAAAATCAACTGTGCTATAGCCCACAAGTTTTTGGGCGGCAAAAATCTAAAATGGTCCGATTACGATGGTTGATACCTCTATCAATAGGTTTCGGGACCTGTAATTGCTGTGACAATTTGCATTTTGATTGCTCGATTATTTCTAAACATTTCTTAGAAAATTCAATTTTATTGAAAATCAACTGTGCTATAGCCCACAAGTTTTTGGGCGGCAAAAATCTAAAATGGTCCAATTACGATGGTTGATACCTCTATCAATAGGTTTCGAGACCTGTAATTGCTGTGACAATTTTCATTTTGATTGCTCGATTATTTCTAAACATTTCTTAGAAAATTCAATTTTATTGAAAATCAACTGTGCTATAGCCCACAAGTTTTTGGGCGGCAAAAATCTAAAATGGTCCGATTACGATGGTTGATACCTCTATCAATAGGTTTCGGGACCTGTAATTGCTGTGACAATTTTCATTTTGATTGCTCGATTATTTCTAAACATTTCTTAGAAAATTCAATTTTATTGAAAATCAACTGTGCTATAGCCCACAAGTTTTTGGGCGGCAAAAATCTAAAATGCTCCGATTACGATGGTTGATACCTCTATCAATAGGTTTCGGGACCTGTAATTGCTGTGACAATTTTCATTTTGATTGCTCGATTATTTCTAAACATTTCTTAGAAAATTCAATTTTATTGAAAATCAACTGTGCTATAGCCCACAAGTTTTTGGGCGGCAAAAATCTAAAATGGTCCGATTACGATGGTTGATACCTCTATCAATAGGTTTCGGCACCTGTAATTGCTGTGACAATTTTCATTTTGATTGCTCGATTATTTCTAAACATTTCTTAGAAAATTCAATTTTATTGAAAATCAACTGTGCTATAGCCCACAAGTTTTTGGGCGGCAAAAATCTAAAATGCTCCGATTACGATGGTTGATACCTCTATCAATAGGTTTCGGAACCTGTAATTGCTGTGACAATTTTCATTTTCATTGCTCGATTATTTCTAAACATTTCTTAGAAAATTCAATTTTATTGAAAATCAACTGTGCTATAGCCCACAAGTTTTCGGGCGGCAAAAATCTAAAATGGTCCGATTACGATGGTTGATACCTCTATCAATAGGTTTCGAGACTTGTAATTGATGTGACAATTTTCATTTTGATTGCTCGATTATTTCTAAACATTTAAAAAATGGTCCGATTACGATGGTTGATACCTCTATCAATAGGTTTCGAGACCTGTAATTGATGTGATAATTTTCATTTTGATTGCTCGATTATTTCTAAACATTTCTTAGAAAATTCAATTTTTTGAAAATCAACTGTGCTATAGCCCACAAGTTTTTGGGCGGCAAAAATCTAAAATGGTCCGATTACGATGGTTGATACCTCTATCAATAGGTTTCGGGACCTGTAATTGCTGTGACAATTTTCATTTTGATTGCTCGATTATTTCTAAACATTTCTTAGAAAATTCAATTTTATTGAAAATCAACTGTGCTATAGCCCACAAGTTTTTGGGCGGCAAAAATCTAAAATGGTCCGATTACGATGGTTGATACCTCTATCAATAGGTTTCGGGACCTGTAATTGCTGTGACAATTTTCATTTTGATTGCTCGATTATTTCTAAACATTTCTTAGAAAATTCAATTTTATTGAAAATCAACTGTGCTATAGCCCACAAGTTTTTGGGCGGCAAAAATCTAAAATGGTCCGATTACGATGGTTGATACCTCTGTCAATAGGTTTCGAGACCTGTAATTGATGTGATAATTTTCATTTTGATTGCTCGATTATTTCTAAACATTTCTTAGAAAATTCAATTTTTTGAAAATCAACTGTGCTATAGCCCACAAGTTTTTGGGCGGCAAAAATCTAAAATGGTCCGATTACGATGGTTGATACCTCTATCAATAGGTTTCGGGACCTGTAATTGCTGTGACAATTTTCATTTTGATTGCTCGATTATTTCTAAACATTTCTTAGAAAATTCAATTTTATTGAAAATCAACTGTGCTATAGCCCACAAGTTTTTGGGCGGCAAAAATCTAAAATGGTCCTATTACGATGGTTGATACCTCTATCAATAGGTTTCGGAACTTGTAATTGATCTGACAATTTTCGTTTTGATTGCTCGATTATTTTCTAAACATTTCTTAGAAAATTCAATTTTTTGAAAATCAACTGTGCTATAGCCCACAAGTTTTTGGGCGGCAAAAATCTAAAATGGTCCGATTACGATGGTTGATACCTCTATCAATAGGTTTCGGGACCTGTAATTGCTGTGACAATTTTCATTTTGATTGCTCGATTATTTCTAAACATTTCTTAGAAAATTCAATTTTATTGAAAATCAACTGTGCTATAGCCCACAAGTTTTTGGGCGGCAAAAATCTAAAATGCTCCGATTACGATGGTTGATACCTCTATCAATAGGTTTCGGGACCTGTAATTGATGTGACAATTTTCATTTTGATTGCTCGATTATTTCTAAACATTTCTTAGAAAATTCAATTTTATTGAAAATCAACTGTGCTATAGCCCACAACTTTTCGGGCGGCAAAAATCTAAAATGGTCCGATTACGATGGTTGATACCTCTATCAATAGGTTTCGAGACCTGTAATTTATATGAAAATTTTCATTTTGATTGCTCGATTATTTCTAAACATTTCTTAGAAAATTCAATTTTATTGAAAATCAACTGTGCTATAGCCCACAAGTTTTTGGGCGGCAAAAATCTAAAATGGTCCGATTACGATGGTTGATACCTCTATCAATAGGTTTCGGCACCTGTAATTGCTGTGACAATTTTCATTTTGATTGCTCTATTATTTCTAAACATTTCTTAGAAAATTCAATTTTATTGAAAATCAACTGTGCTATAGCCCACAAGTTTTTGGGCGGCAAACATCTAAAATGCTCCGATTACGATGGTTGATACCTCTATCAATAGGTTTCGGAACCTGTAATTGCTGTGACAATTTTCATTTTCATTGCTCGATTATTTCTAAACATTTCTTAGAAAATTCAATTTTATTGAAAATCAACTGTGCTATAGCCCACAAGTTTTCGGGCGGCAAAAATCTAAAATGGTCCGATTACGATGGTTGATACCTCTATCAATAGGTTTCGAGACTTGTAATTGATGTGACAATTTTCATTTTGATTGCTCGATTATTTCTAAACATTTCTTAGAAAATTCAATTTTATTGAAAATCAACTGTGCTATAGCCCACAAGTTTTTGGGCGGCAAAAATCTAAAATGCTCCTATTACGATGGTTGATACCTCTATCAATAGGTTTCGAAACTTGTAATTGATGTGACAATTTTCATTTTGATTGCTCGATTATTTCTAAACATTTCTTAGAAAATTCAATTTTATTGAAAATCAACTGTGCTATAGCCCACAAGTTTTTGGGCGGCTAAAATCTAAAATAGTCCGATTACGATGGTTGATACCTCTATCAATAGGTTTCGGAACCTGTAATTTATGTGACAATTTTCATTTTCATTGCTCGATTATTTCTAAACATTTCTTAGAAAATTCAATTTTATTGAAAATCAACTGTGCTATAGCCCACAAGTTTTTGGGCGGCTAAAATCTAAAATGCTCCGATTACGATGGTTGATACCTCTATCAATAGGTTTTGGGACCTGTAATTGCTGTGACAATTTTCATTTTGATTGCTCGATTATTTCTAAACATTTCTTAGAAAATTCAATTTTATTGAAAATCAACTGTGCTATAGCCCACAAGTTTTTGGGCGGCAAAAATCTAAAATGGTCCGATTACGATGGTTGATACCTCTATCAATAGGTTTCGGGACCTGTAATTGCTGTGACAATTTTCATTTTGATTGCTCGATTATTTCTAAACATTTCTTAGAAAATTCAATTTTATTGAAAATCAACTGTGCTATAGCCCACAAGTTTTTGGGCGGCAAAAATCTAAAATGCTCCGATTACGATGGTTGATACCTCTATCAATAGGTTTCGGAACCTGTAATTGCTGTGACAATTTTCATTTTGATTGCTCGATTATTTCTAAACATTTCTTAGAAAATTCAATTTTATTGAAAATCAACTGTGCTATAGCCCACAAGTTTTTGGGCGGCAAAAATCTAAAATGCTCCGATTACGATGGTTGATACCTCTATCAATAGGTTTCGGAACCTGTAATTGCTGTGACAATTTTCATTTTCATTGCTCGATTATTTCTAAACATTTCTTAGAAAATTCAATTTTATTGAAAATCAACTGTGCTATAGCCCACAAGTTTTCGGGCGGCAAAAATCTAAAATGGTCCGATTACGATGGTTGATACCTCTATCAATAGGTTTCGAGACTTGTAATTGATGTGGCAATTTTCATTTTGATTGCTCGATTATTTCTAAACATTTCTTAGAAAATTCAATTTTATTGAAAATCAACTGTGCTATAGCCCACAACTTTTTGGGCGGCAAAAATCTAAAATGCTCCTATTACGATGGTTGATACCTCTATCAATAGGTTTCGGAACTTGTAATTGATGTGACAATTTTCATTTTGATTGCTCGATTATTTCTAAACATTTCTTAGAAAATTCAATTTTATTGAAAATCAACTGTGCTATAGCCCACAACTTTTCGGGCGGCAAAAATCTAAAATGGTCCGATTACGATGGTTGATACCTCTATCAATAGGTTTCGAGACCTGTAATTTATATGAAAATTTTCATTTTGATTGCTCGATTATTTCTAAACATTTCTTAGAAAATTCAATTTTATTGAAAATCAACTGTGCTATAGCCTACAAGTTTTTGGGCGGCAAAAATCTAAAATGGTCCGATTACGATGGTTGATACCTCTATCAATAGGTTTCGGCACCTGTAATTGCTGTGACAATTTTCATTTTGATTGCTCGATTATTTCTAAACATTTCTTAGAAAATTCAATTTTATTGAAAATCAACTGTGCTATAGCCCACAAGTTTTTGGGCGGCAAAAATCTAAAATGCTCCGATTACGATGGTTGATACCTCTATCAATAGGTTTCGGGACCTGTAATTGCTGTGACAATTTTCATTTTCATTGCTCGATTATTTCTAAACATTTCTTAGAAAATTCAATTTTATTGAAAATCAACTGTGCTATAGCCCACAAGTTTTCGGGCGGCAAAAATCTAAAATGGTCCGATTACGATGGTTGATACCTCTATCAATAGGTTTCGAGACTTGTAATTGCTGTGACAATTTTCATTTTGATTGCTCGATTATTTCTAAACATTTCTTAGAAAATTCAATTTTATTGAAAATCAACTGTGCTGCCCACAAGTTTTTGGGCGGCAAAAATCTAAAATGCTCCTATTACGATGGTTGATACCTCTATCAATAGGTTTCGGAACTTGTAATTGATGTGACAATTTTCATTTTGATTGCTCGATTATTTCTAAACATTTCGTAGAAAATTCAATTTTATTGAAAATCAACTGTGCTATAGCCCACAAGTTTTTGGGCGGCTAAAATCTAAAATGCTCCGATTACGATGGTTGATACCTCTATCAATAGGTTTCGGGACCTGTTATTGCTGTGACAATTTTCATTTTGATTGCTCGATTATTTCTAAACATTTCTTAGAAAATTCAATTTTATTGTAAATTAACTGTGCTATAGCCCACAAGTTTTTGGGCAGCTAAAATCTAAAATGGTCCGATTACGATGGTTGATACCTCTATCAATAGGTTTCGGGACCTGTAATTGCTGTGAAATTTGCATTTTGATTGCTCGATTATTTCTCAAGGTTCAGTCCAATTTTCATGTTCCCTGGCAAATTGTAGCCGAGCAAACCTGTGTTATGGTAGAAGTTCTGAACCCGTGACTGGCCTTCGTGTATGAAGATCTGCTTCTCCCAACCTTTACCTTATTGTTCTTTCGCTTACATTTATATTACGTAAGTGTAACAATTTCATTGCAGGTATCAACAGCGATTGCATATGGTGATTTCTAAGAGCTCAGCAATATTGCCGATACATTAAAATTTTCCAAAGCATCCTATATTTTCTAAGATGGTTTTCAATGAATTGTTTTCCATCTTGTACAGTTGTGAGCCGTTTTCTGGGCCAGTCCAATGTAGTAATAAAATGTATAAAAATAATCAAGCAATCTAGGTTGCGGAACGTAGTTTTATAGGTATCAAAATCAAGGTTTATAAAAATGAAACATTGGCTGTACCCTACTTACCCGTCGTGCTCTCCAAAATTCAATTCCACCGTCTCACAAAATAATACATTAATTCATTAAATAATTATTTTAAATTAATTTATTTTTATCGCGTTTGTCTCAATTTTATAATCAATAATTTTTTTTTATTTTTTATTTCTATATAATATAATTAATAAAATAATTAATTAAAATTACGTTTATCATTTTTGTGTATTTTGTTTCTCCTCCCCCCTGCCCCCAAAAAAAATTTAATTAATCAATCAATCAATTAATTTTAATTTATTTTATTTTATTTATAATATATTTCCGTCTTGGTAATTAAAAAATAAAATTTCTATTTAACAATAATTATTAATTATTTTTTTTTTTTTTGTGTATAATTTTTAAGTAGAAGATAATTTAGATTAATTATAGATTTTTTTTTAGTTTTTACTATTTTAATTAATAATGTTTTTATTTTCATCGTACAAAAGAATGTTACATAGGAATTATTAATTTTTTTTTTTAAATTATGTAATTAAATTAATTTATAAAGTAATGTAATTTTATTAATAAGAATAGAATTAATTGTTTAAAAAATGTTCGTCGTTTAATTTTTATAAATTTTAATTAATTTTATTATGTAAATATTAACTAGAGTACAAGTTAGTAAGCATTAGAGAATGGAACTTACTTCGAAGACGAATACGTTCGAATCGAATTCACAAATAGCCCACCCCCACCCCCTCCTCCTTCCCTCCTGATTATGTATGTAAGTATGTATACCAAAAAGCAATTGGTTTATTTTAAAAGTTAATTGTTAAGTGTATGTTTTGCTGTGTGTAAATGTCTATGAGACTGAAATCTCTCAATTGGTTTTTGTTTTAATTTTAATTTCTTTTTAATTAAATATCATCGACATATTAATGGTGTGTAATGGTGGTTGATTTTGATCAAGGTAATTTACAGTTCAATTTTACTAGAATCGTACATTTAACATCAGAAATGCTGCTGTTTTCTGCAGAAAATTCCGAACGATCCGAAAGTGTATAAAACTTTTTATTTATTCTAGTACGTAACAATTTTAGTATAAGGAAAATTTTTTCAATTAAATTGCATTTCAAAATAATTAAGTTGTTTAATTATAAAATTTACAAGTGACACCATTATAATTCACTAATCTTAATTTAAATATCCTATTTAACTTTAAATCCCGATTTCCAAAGTGTATCATGACTTTAGTCACGTCACATCAATTTTAATACTCTATTAGTCGTTTGTTATGTTTAAAGTCACGACAGATGTCACTTGAATTTTATAAGTGGCAGATACAACTAAATGATTTTCAACGGGGGACAATGAGGGCGGTAATTTCAGTCCTAATATTTAAAAAAAATGCTTTTAATTGAGTAATTTTGTATAAGTTGAGTATAAATCAATAAATCAATTATCATAGTCGTGCTACGTCATCTGTCATGAGTCACGTTACATCAAATTTGCCATTCTCTTAGTAGTTTGTTACGTCTGATGTCACTTTACACGACAGATAATTTTTGCAAGTGACAGACGAGTACCACAAAATGGAAGGGCACAAATTAATTTATTTTATATATTTTAAAAGGTTTTTGTTGAATAATTTGTCTAACATTAGTTGCAGTCGTGTCACTTGGTTCGCCTTCATTGATATCAATTTTCACGTCACTTGAAATGACACGGCTATGGGAATTGGGGTGCAAAATACATTTGTTTAAATAAGTTGACCGACATATTTGCCGTATGTTGTGTGGCGTAAATTACTATTCTTGTCATGACATATTGTGTCGGCAGTCTCTTCATCTCCATCGACAGCAGTGATTTTACAGCTACAGTTAAAACAACTTCTGAGAAAACATACACTCACATATCAACAAAACCTGCAAGAACGTTGGGACTGTCCAGTTCATTGTCACAATTTTCGGAATTTCCTGACAATTATGCAACAATCCGATGACCTACTTACTATTAGTGCGATGATTTTTTATTATTAGCATTGATTTATCCATTACTGGGGCACAGTTTAAAAGGTTGATCAGGATAAAATTGAAGCTAAAAGTTTTCAATGTTAACTGAATGGTTCCTAAAGCCAAGAATGTTTAACAAATTTCACAATTTTGTTTTAAAAGCAAATCATCCGATTTATGCGATTTGAGAAACTTCGTTCAATCCAGGTATCCATATCTCTGAATTATTTCCAAACGACTGTGTCGTTTATGGTGGTGTTCTCTTAGCCATTTATGTAATACGAATTATCTTCAACTTCCGTTGAATACGTTGGCAAGGAGACAAAGTATCTACACATACTTTGCCTATATTCCACCACTGTCAGGAAGCGAGGTGCATACTGATTATTGTGATTTAATTGGAGTTTTGGTGAGTTAAATAATTTCGTACCACCGGTGGAAATTCTATTTGTTGTGCATGAAATGTCACTGAACAGGAATTATCATCTTAAAAACGCTATGACCTACTTTAGAAAAATAAATAAAAACGAATTCATTGAGCATTTGGAAAACATTAATTGGAAGGACGGGATCTTTTATACTGTCTTTTACCTTATTCAACGAGATGTAATATCTATAAGATTCCGTTGCTGGTGTATACACTAAAAATACTCGGGTCAACATTTATTGCCTGGTATTCCTATTAAATCCGACTCTTGTGATTGGAAATCTGAATATAAATGCTCCTACTATGAACCTTAGGCAACACAGGTTCTTACAGCCAAACCAACACAGAACAAATTATGGGAGCTATGAACCAATTAAAGAGATGATTGAAATAACTAGCGATTGCTTGAAAAATTTGCATTATGCCATATTGGGATGGAATTCGTTTCATTTTTGGTTTTACAGAAGCCGCAAGGTTTTTCGTAAGCAGCTTTACCGCATGAACAATGCTGCCGATGTCATGTAGTAGACCAGTTGGCATGATGTTTGCCTCACCATTTTTTTTTTGTAGGAAATGGCTATTATTTCCGCACTGGCTCTCTGGGGGAAATTCATCCATCGTTTCACAGTCCTCTTGATCATCTTGTCAAATTCAGTCAGTGGTTTTTTCCTGACATTTCCACATTTTAAAATAAAATCAAGCTGTGAGATGACCAATAGATTGACTACCTCAATCTTCTGCCAAGACGCGAGCAGTGATTGGTCGAGTTTTTTAATATCTGTCATTAGGTTTTCCGTGTTTGGAAAGTAGATGATACGGAAACCCGATGGTATACCATCTCTTACGTATATTCACAGGGAGCAGTTGAGCGTGTTGCTCCATCTATTTGCAACGATGCACACTTGTGGAGATTTAAGTATAGGCCAGCCTCTTATTTGTCAGCGATCAAGACGAGATGGTGTACCATACTGTGTGGAAGAGAATTGCGCGCACAAGGCTGTTTGATTGCCGAATCGAATATTATTGGGCTCAATGGACACCCCTGCTTGATACCGGGTTTTTAATTGGATTGGCTGCGAGTCTACGGTACCACATCGGATCTTTGTTCTGGTCCATTTGTAAAGGTGCTCGATTGTTGCGGTATCCAGAAGTCCCATTTGTCGGAATGCTTGGAAGACAGGGGCATGGGGAATTGACCCAAACGCGTTTATGTTCTTACGTTGTCTTCTACAATATTCATTTTTGGACGGGTGAAATAATGTCTCCAGAAATCGCCCAATTTGTTAAGTGTGAAGACTGGAGCGTATTTGACAACGTGATGGGTCGCCAATTCGTAATATCTATCGGGTCATTTTTTTATGGATAAGGGCGGTATCCTTAATTTTGTTGAAAAGGCATTCTAGGGCAATGCATTTATGGTCAAACTGCATGCGGAATTTTTGCTTCTTTTCAGTCTTGCTTTTATTTTACCTCCGATAAACCGACTAATTAGGGGATCCTTCAGCGGTTCTAATTGTTTCATTCTACTCGGCCTACAGCCCTGATCTCCGGTCAGAACTCTACTGAAGTAATCCGTGACCGTATTTGTGTCAATTGTACCCTGAAACCTTGATCCCTGAAGAATTGATAGCACTGCTCGCTTTCGATTTTTGAGAAATTCACGTTGAATGCGAGTCGCCTGTTCTACTGGCGTGAGAACGGGTGCTGCCAAGCCTGGACGGCAACCGCTCGGCGGTGGGAGAGAGTCCTGGTTATGCGCTATGATTTTGCTATAAACATTGTTCAGCTCCACCTCATAACAAGCGCTTTGAATTTTTGCGCTAACTGCTATCTGCCAAGCTACAGGTCTCGGTGGTTGGATTGTTGGGTGGTTTTTTGATGTCGATAATGTTGCTTGTTCTGTAGCCCGGCTTCCATTGGATATCTCAGCTGGGTCATTCAATAATGCCGTCCGTACATGAGGTATCATCTCGATGTTAATTCGTAATTGAGATGGTGACCTGCTGCCGGGAGCAATTTGTACAACTACTAACACCGAAGCCGTTTTGATTCCTCAATTGACGCTGCTGGATTGACGAGACTAACGGCATGTACAGTTACAAGCGATACCTCAGCATGTCTTCTATTACGGCGGCGAGTACTAGGCCGGTATATTGAGGTTTCACTTAACTGTTTAGAAGTGAAGTCAGGCACTATCTTCCTATTATTCGAGCACGTTGTTGTAGTATTTGACATTGTTAGGTTGTTCGAAGTACTTCGTACTTCTGTGTAGCATCTGTCTCTAGGCCGGGTACCACCTCGGGAAAGTGGCGCCACATTTATTAATGCACATACTCGCGAAATATCAACACCATCTGTACCACTTGTCATCAAACATCACGATCTGTTAGTGGTGGGCTTCTTTTAATACCAGAGTGATTGGTGCCGGGTTCGGATATTTGTCTACTTGGTACTATTTTTGAATCTGACCATGTGCTCGACGCTGCGAACATGTTGTAATAAATGATAGTTCTGACACGACCTCATGATTACGACCAGCTGTATCAAACTCGGTCATTCCCGTTTACCTGCATCACTCTTCCTCGATCCCGCTGGATTGGAAACAGAGTCTTCCCCTGACTCTATTTCGATTTAAAAGTAACCTTTTTAAGCGGAACGCAACCTTCAAAGACTAAACTAATATGCGAGTTGAAAAACTCTATTTGGCTAGTTGCAGAACTAAGGCACACAAAATATCCTCTCGTCTCTAGTAAAAGAGATGAAATGGTCAACAAGGTAATAAGAGGCACCGCTAGCGGTTGGCCAACAAACGTTGGTGCTACAGTGTTGTGTACTCGTCAATTCAAATAATCCCGAGGGAAGGCAGAATTTTGGAGTATATCAATTTCGACCTGAAATATACATTTCATCGAACTTACGATTTTTTAATTAGGCATACGACCTCTTACTAGATTTGGAGGGTTATAAATGTCATCGACTAAGATAAACAAAAGCTCTAAATCCGATACTAACAATTCTGAAACGGGTGAAGTTAAGGTAACCAATATAGAATTAATATAATCACCTACAAACATACATTATAATAAAACCTTTGTTGGCTAAAGTTTGATAATGCTATCCAGTCGTGAAAGTGTCTCCGCCACAACGTTTCAGCATCCCGCACCGTACTGAATGAAGTTCAAATGACGGAACTGCCTGTATTTCTGCGTTTGTGAATAGTGTACACCGTAAGCGAACTACCTTCAAGCGTATGACGAACAAGTTTGACGGCTAAATAGGCGGCCAACAGCTAACGATCAAAGGCGCTGCCTAGGTAATACGAAGGTAATCGTTTAGTATATATGCCTGGCTTCTGCTGGCGTTAGGAATAAACCATCTATACAAATTTAAAATGCCCAAAAACAACGTAATTCATTAATCGTTTTTGAGAGTGTCATTTTTAAAATGCCAGTGACGCGCTCGGGAAGCAGTTTAATCCCTTCTGATGTATCATCTAACTGGCGTGTCAAATCTTGCAAGTATGAAATTGAAGGAAGTTTTTTAGCCGCTAGAGAGAATAAAGAGGTTAATGGATCCAACAATTGAATACGCTGGATATCGACCAGATTGGTTCAGAAAATCAGCCCAAACGAACGTCCACGTGAATTCACCGATTTATTTATTTATTTATTTATTTAAATCTATTCTACAGTTAAAAACTTAATGAATAGTAAAAAAAGAATTATTATAGATTAAAAAAAAAAAAATAAAAGGAATACTAACAATACGGAACATGAAAAAACGAAAACTTTAAAAACGTAAAATGAGATTAAAAATTGCAATTTCTGATTGCCTTACGAAAATACACTCTGGATCTCTCAAAATTAAATAAATGGTAAAACTCATTAAAAATTCTAGCCATTGACTTGGTTGGCTCATTGGAACCATAATTCGTTCTATGAAAGTCAACAAACAAAAATTCCCTTGGACGCAAGCTTCTGGTAGGTACATAAATGCTCCAAGCAGAAATGAGTTCAGGACACTTAATGCGGCCACTAAGGGAATCACTAACAAACAAGGCAGATGCAATTTTTCGGCGTTTAACCAACGTATCAATATGAAGGCACTCACACCGAATCACATACGATGGGAGACTTCGCACCTGTTCCCACATAGGTAGATGACGATCAGATAAATGACCAAGCTTCCTGGCCATATAGATAGTAAAACGTTTCTGAATAGATTCCAATCTTGCAATATGCACATCCTGATGAGGATACCAAACCACTACAGCATATTCAAGGTGAGATCTTACTAAAGAAGTATATAGACTAACACACGAAAATGCATCCATAAAATCCTTTGTCATTCTAAAAATAAAACCTAACATAGAATTGGCCTTTAATATTATTTTATCTATGTGTAAAGCAAAAGTTAATTTCTGATCAAACAGAACTCCTAAATCAACAGTTGAAGTTACTCTACAAAGTAGATCTCCATCAAAATAATAATTGACAATATTTGGATTGATTGTTCTGAAAAACGACATCACCTTACACTTCTGTACATTGATGAACAATTTATTCTTAGAGCACCAACTAGACAGTATATTAATTTCGGATTGCAAAACCTCAGCATCACTTACAGATTGAACATGCATGAAAATCTTCAAATCATCAGCAAATAATAAACATTTACAGAATTTAAAAATATTAGGAATATCATTCACGAATAAAAGAAATATAATTGGGCCTAAATGGGACCCCTGAGGGACTCCTGAATGGCAATAGATATAATCTGACTTAACATCATTCAATAGAACATACTGTTTCCTACCAACTAGATAAGAAGAAATCCATTTAAGAAAATTTGGATCAAGACCAATAACCGAAAGTTTTTCAATAATAATTTTATGGTCGATTGAATCAAAAGCTTTAGCAAAATCAAAGTAAATTGAATCAACTTGGGCGCCTTTAGATTCAAGTGACTCAATAGTGAATTTAGTAAATTGCAACAGATTGGTAGTCGTAGATTTACCACTGGTAAAACCATGCTGGAAACAAGAAATTAGCTCTTTAGTATGGAATAACAAATGTTTCGAGACAATTAATTCGAAAAGTTTTGGTATAGACGAAAGAATTGAAATACCACTATAATTTGATATATCAGAACGGTTACCCTTTTTGTAAATTGGAACAATGTGAGAAATTTTCCAAGCTGAAGGAAATTGTCCAGAAATTAATGATTGGTTGAAAAGATAACATAATGGAGTTACAATATATGAGCTCACACATTTAAGTATTGACGAAGGTATACCATCAGGCCCACATCCATCATTAAAATCTGACAGATATTCATAAATGTCATCTTCAGTTATTGATAGGTACGGAATGTTAAATTGGCAATTACTAACAGTAGGGTCGCTTTCAAAGGATCCGTAATTAACTTTATATACCGATTGAAAGAAACTAGCAAAACCCTCGCAGATTTCAGGAACCGTGCTCAGTTTACCTCCATTAAAAATCATTACCGATGGATAGCCAATTGTGTTACGTTTTTCGTTAACAAACTTCCAAAATGTTTTAGGGTTTTGTTTGATATTAGTTTCAATCACACTTATATACTGACAATATTTAGAATGAAATACAGATTTAAATTGTTCACGTAGATCAACAAATTTGGATTTATTCAGTTGACAATTATTGGATCTGAATCTATAGTAAGCTTTATTTTTACGGTTACGTAAGTTGATCAAATCAGAATCAAACCATGGTGGGTAATTATAGTTACGCTTTTTCCTCAAAGGTACGAATTTATCAAAAGCAACAAATAGTAAGTCATTAAAATTTTTTACATTTTCATTAACATCATTGGCTCGAAAAAAATCATCCCAACAAACGCCACGGAGATATTCAGAGAGACCAGGTGTGTCGCATTCTTTAAAATCATAAAACGAATCATCAAAAGAAAAAACCCGACATTTATCATCTCGATTACCAACATGAAATATAATCTCGAGGGAATTATGATGAATATCATTATCCTTGAAAGATGTCAAAGACTCATGAACTGACAAATATTCCGTATTATTAACAAAAATTAAATCCAAAAACGAATTGTTATCATTACAAAATAAATTAACTTGTTTGAGATTGAAACTGAACATTGCATCCACCACCGCTGCATCATTTGCAGATAGAATATCCGAAGGGAGTAACCCCAAAGACTCAGTTTCACTATCAACCAACCAATTAATATTACTTAAATTAAAATCACCTAATACAACTAAAGTATCATTATAATTAATTATATTAACCAATTCACATATACAATCTACATGACTCAAATAAACATCAGTAGGTGAGCTAGGTGGTATGTACAAAACTATAAAATAAAATAAATTATTACAAATTAAAACTTTGACACATAAAAATTCAATAGAGCCACATCCAGGTACTACAACCAGCTCACTTTGCATAGAAGAATGGGCTGCAAACAGCACACCACCTCCACTTTTTTTAGCGCTGTTAAGAATAGATATATCACATCTATAAACGACAAAGTCATCAGAAAAGAACTCATTATTAAAGATCCCCTCATGAAATCCAGTTTCCACAAGAGCAAAAAATTGAAAATCCGTTGAATAAAAGAAATTCAAAAATTCAGCTGACTTAGACGACATACGCCCAACATTACGATAAAATAATCTCGGAGACGTCAAATTATAATGATTAGTTTGTTTATCAAAACGACTGGCATCAGTTAAAGAGTTGGTTGGTTTCGTTGAAGAACGGGAAAATTCGATTTATTGGTTCGTCCCTTATTAAAAATTACAAATTCTTTAATTAATGACCCAGCAGGCTAAGAAGTAGGTTGTAATAAATTCTCAAAATCCGTAACGTCCACATATAATTTAAATGACGAAAAATTACGGTCTGCATCATTAATCCGTCGAGATATAATACGCTGGCAGTTTACATCCTCAATGTTAAATTTATCTTTAAGATAATCCAAAATTACAGCTTCGGAAACATCTTTATGGAGTCGAGAAACAAATAAAGTTTTACGTGGCTTCACAACCTGGAGCGATGAGACCAGATCACCAGTGCCAATAATAATTGGTCGCTCAGAATGAGGTTTGATATGATGTGCAGCCTGTTACAAAAAGGCGATTTTCCAACTTTCCAATAAAACATATGTCGGTAATTTGGTAAATGGAATAAAATATATTGAAGTGGTTTGATACCTCTGAAAATTGTTAAAATTCGTCATGAATCAGCGGCGAATTTATTGATGGTCCAGATTAATAATTTTTTTTAAATTATTTTATTACTCGGGATGACTAATCTTGAACAACGGTTGTGTTGTACCCAAAAATATAACATCAACGTATAATCAATCATTCTTGTGTGACCATTGTAGCAGTAGACCACGAAATAAAATTATACTTCTACTCAGTGGAATTAAATTTAGTCTTTGTGTGTGTGAACTATAGTATGATAATTTTGGTAAAGCCGAAAATAAAATAATAATCCAAAATCGGAGTGAAATTTGGTTTGCAATTGGCACCTATATTGAAATCTTGAGAGGTGAGATAAATTCGTATATTTCTGTTTGTAATTTCTGGTATTTATGGAAGTAACGCAGAACGGTTTCTTTTGTTCGCCACAGATATACCAAAGTCCAGCTGATCTGCGGTTGGAATTCACGAGCCACTCGAGAGGCCTGTCGGTGGTTACCGGACAGTGGCTCACAAGAGTTTTTTTTTTGTGGATTATTCTATCACGTAAAGAGTAAAAAAATAAAAGGGAAATCCATCGACAAAGTATTGGGTATAAAACAACGGCACCTAATTCTGTTTTGAATCCACCTGTTAGTCATGATCAAGACGGAATTTCAACAATTAGATTGTGTTTAGTGTATTTGCTTTATTTTTTTTGTTCGTTTAAAGACATATACAGACAGATTTTAATGTCCAGTAGTGAATTATCTAAATGAAAAAAATCATAAAAAATTATAAAAAGGAAGAAAAAGCGAAGAAAATTTTTTTTGTTTTTTTATTATAAATGTATTAAAACTGTAAATTTAAGAAATCAATATTCCTGTATTGTTAAATAAGTTCAGTTAATTAAAATAGTTTTGTGTTTAGAAAAGTTAAAAGTGAAGCAAAATTTTGTACTCGATTTAGGGTAAATTCCCAACTATTTGGTGATTACCGTTACACTAATCCATTTTTCACAGCAAGCAACGGAAGAGCTCTACCGGAGGCTGACTATGAATAAGGTGAGTGATTAAACGATTTGTCTTATAATCGTAATGTTATCGCGAAAGAAAATTTGGTCATAATTTTCAAACACTTAAAAATTTTGTTTCACCTAAAAATATTTCATTAGGTTTTCATTTTTTTTTTTTTTTGTTTCTTTTTCTTATAATTTTTCCATTTAACTTATTTGTTTATATTAGAATTAACTAGAACAAGTTTGAACCAGTTAGTAATAATAAAAGATGTAAAAGCGTAATATATTTAATAAATTCCTTTATAATGGTAACGGTAAAATTTAAATATATTCTTTAAATTTCCTAAATTTCATAATGTGGTAAATGTTTTTCTTTTGGTGAGGTGAAGTGCTTCGTGACATGTGATCTAAAATTTGTGACCAGCCTGGGGTATTATTCAGTTTTGTTATTTTTTTGTTTTTTTTTTAAGTAAGTATCGCACATCATGTAAAATTTGAACGGAAATTATTAATAATAGCGGCTTAAATTGAACCCCGATTTTTCACTGATCGCTATCCACGCTTCTAGGATGTGCTGCCGCTATAGTTCCGTTACAAGCCCCACTATTATGAGCATGATGAGAAGCTTGAAACGACAGTGGCGATTTAGCATTATTCTTCAATTGATCCCGATCATGATTGATTGAGTTTGCAGATGACTTAAACACTTGACCATCAACATCACTAGCATCGATTAACGGTTGATGACCAGAACAGCAATCAGGAATATGGTGAGATTTGTTCAAAATCTCAGTAATTAGTTTGTTAATAGCGGCCACATCCGCTTCAATTTTCTTTATAACTAAGGCCTCTGCAGCTCTATCAGCAGCCAGATCAACCTTTTGCCACAATTTCGAGATGTTGTGATTAATAATCCAATCATTACAGCCATTACAGAAATAACAAATATTCATAAATTTTTTTATGGAATTATTGGCGGTTCGATCAATACCGGTACACTCCAAGTGGAATTGTTTACCACAAAAACTGCAGGGAACTATATCCACAAAAGTAGATCCAAAGGATTTAGTACAGCTGTTGCATGACATTATGAAATCGGAGAATTATAAATTGAATGTTTATTATATGATGTGTATTAAAACAGATAAAATTTGACAGTTATTTAATATTAAGTATAACGATTAATGATTAGTATTAAAACAGCTATAAATTGACAGTTATTAAATATTACGATTTATGATTACGATGGAATGACACAGAACAGATTATAAAATAAATAAACAGCGATTGTTGTATAATCCGGGTTGGGTTTCCTCGGATCGCCTACTGCTAACGGAACGACCGATATGTCGATGACAATGTCACGTACGTGCAATTAGACGCTATATTTAAACGATATATATTAAGACTAGTAATACCGTTGCAAGTTAGGGCAGTTCGGCTTGCAATGAAAAAAAACATAAACGCGGTACGCTATCACTTGACGATGTTGACTGTCGATTGCTTGACGAGTCGGTCCTAGGTGATTAACTCTGATTTCTGCTATTGATCTGAGATCGATTTTGGTTGTACTTGCGATCCATGCTGTAGAGTTGCCAAAAGATTTTATTGATTTGGTTTGCTAACGACTAATAATTGTTTTGGACTGTTGATTTGAAAGGAGGCGGTGAATCTGCATCTGTTTCGGCTCGCACAATCTATCCAGAATCGCCTTCTTGGAGGCCTAATGATCACGTCACTAGCGTCATTGCTGAATGAGCAAGAGGTGGTATTTGATGGTTTCACTGGTCACTCTACCCAGTGCTAAATTCCGTTTGTTAGCGCGATGATTGATCAGATTGTTGTGTCGGTCTAGACAACGGAGTCGGAGTTCCTTCAGTGGAGTACCAAATCAAAGCTCGCCTGACTGTAATTGCCAAAGTACTGCTTCCCTTTCTATCACACGATGAAACTGGATGAGACGTAGATTGGCGATTTTCCGCGAAAAAAAATACAATATTATAACAAATGACTTCAGTCATCTTCCAGTATTAAGTAACACACAATTATTTACAACTGTTCTTCAATTTTAGCGCTTATTTATACTCCTTTAAAACCATTTTGATTCAAACCAATTTTTAAATCCCCCTCCCCTCAATTCAAAAGTTAGACTGAATGCATGAAGTGCTGTAACATCCTGTAAAAAATAGTCAGCCGCCATTTTGAATTTTTGGCAAGCATAAAACACTATGCTGAAGCAGAAAAAACTCTAAAAAATAATGATGTACTTTCATTCACGCAATATTTGCTTTAAAAACCGGAATTACTTGACGAAAATGTCGCAAACTAAGTATGGATTAGCGTATTTGGGCTAATATACAGCTTAATTACTGTAAAAATAATTTTTTTATTCATAACATTGCAATTTACGCCATTACTAAATTTTGTTACAGTTCTCCTATTCAAGATTCGATCAATTTTGGGTCAAACTTTGATCAAATTTTGAACTAAATTTAATTTAGTCACCATAATTTAGTCATTTTGAAAATAAAATAAAATGAGATAATCCCGAACTCTTTTCAATATGTTTTAACGATTACGTAATATTTGCTGGATGGTTGTGGTAATCAAACACCATTCAAATTCGCCAACTTATTTCAAAATGCTTGATAATTGCAAATTATCTTGGAAAGATAAATTGGAAAGTGATAAACTGTTCTTCAAATCTGAGCAATACTTTATACACCACATTCAACTAATTTTTCAAATCCCCTTCAATTCCAAAATTACGCTTAGCTCCAAATTCAAAATGTGATCAGTTTTGATTCAAACTAGATTTCATTTAGTCATCTTGAAAATAAATTTAATATAAGATAGTCGCAAAATCTTTTTTCGAGGTGAATACATAGTAATCAAACTTCATTCGCAATCGTCTTCTATTTTACATTTTAACTTATTCAAAATATTTGATACTTATTCAAATTTTATTCAAATTAAATCAAAAACCTAATGTAAACAAGAAACAAGCGTTACGTTTTGCTTATAATCAGAACAAAAATACAATTTAAAATTAATTAAATTACGGTTGCCGAAATTTCGTGTAATTGACATTTTACATACCATATGTCACATAGAATTTATTTTAAAACGTTTTAACTTTGTTTTGTGCAATTTAACCTGATTTATCACTAACCAATTTTAAAACAGTCAAAATGGTGAAACTTTCGTTATGCCATTTTTGGGCGTAGTACGAACAATAACGGAAAAAATTATCTTTTCACGCTTTCACAATGGAGTACTAGAAGTTACTAGAAGTGGCAAACTCAGTAATAAACGGTGACTTCCGTTTTCGGGCACAGAAAACGTTGGAACCAAGCAAGCTTTTGTATCCGAAAGCACAATTTCGTTTTACTAAATTATCCAATCTCTAGTTAAATAATAGTTTCTCTATTTCTCCTTTTATGAAATTGCGTTTAGTTTCATTCTACAAATTCAAGGCAAATTACTCACTCTAAAAATTCAAAATCCAAAATACAAAATTCAAAATAATACTAAAAATTTGTGTCTTCAGTTGCCTTTTAGTTTCAGAAAACTTGAAAAATGAATTATCCAGGAGCAGGTGTTCGATGAGGATGTAAATTTGGAGATGTGTGCCAAAGCCGAAACGAGAAATGCCGACGAGCAACTAGTCGATGAGAATGTAAATATGGAGGCGTGTGCCGGGGCCGAAACTGTCAAGAGTTCATTGAAGAAACGAAAGAAAGCTTCGTAAATTAAACTTAAGTCTTCGGGTCAGATTAAAAGCCTTCTAAAATAAATATTTTAGCTAGTTGAATTTAGAGCCTTTATCTAAATATTTAGCTGGGCGGAATTGGGCCGTTACCAGTTAAAATTATCACAAATTCGTTTTACATTTCTGTATAAATTGTTGAATCAGAATTATTAAAAGTTGATTGGTGCTGTGGGAACGATCTCCAGTTCTCAATTTTTGCTGAATAACAGCTAAGTTAAGTTTTTGTTTGTTGGGGTAGCGCTTGAGCTGCAAAGGGCAGAATGTCTAAGGACAATGAGCCAACGTGCGACGGTATGGGTAAACAGGAAATTTCGCGAGTTTCTGTGAAGGTTCCACCATTTTGGAAACCCGATCCAGAGTTGTGTTTTTGCCAAGTGGAGGCACAATTTATAACAAGTGGCATAACTAGAGATGAAACCAAGTTTTATACTGTAGTTTCATCTATTGAGAGTAGTGTACTTTGTCATGTAAACGATATAATTTTAAAACCACCTGAAACGGAAAAATACGAAACCCTGAAAAAACGGTTAATGGACAATTTTTGCGTTTCTGAGGAAACCCGGTTGAGATCTCTTGCTGGACCAAAAGTTGGAAATGAGTTGTTAAAGTCTTTGTGGTTGCAAAGATTGCCGCCACACATACAAACATTCTTGCCGGTTAGGGACGATAATCTTGACAAGCTGGCCGCTATGGCGGATCGGATTAACGAAGTGTCATCGAGCATGGTCGGTAGCGTAGAAAGTTCGGTGGTGCAACAAACGGAAGAACCGTTTAAATAAATGATGGGCAAAATAGACGCACTAACGAAACGAATTGATCAGATTCAATTGGATCGATCTCGCTCGAGAGGTAGAAATCTTCAGGTGAGCAGGGCCAAGATATAGGTATGTGCCGGTATCACCGCAGATTTAAGAATAATCCAATCAGCCAAAAAACTAGGAAATTGATCACTCCTAGCGATAAGTGATCTAGAATTAAAAAGTTGTCGCCTTATAGCCCTATGACAAGTCCTCAAATTTAAAGTATTTAATCGACACCGGTGCCAACATATCGGTCATTCCACCACAATTTAACGGAAAAAACGCCAAAAGTGCAGAGTACACATTGTATGCAGCGAACGGCACAGCCATAGAGACATACGGTTCTAAGACGCTCGAATTGGATATCGGTCTGCGTAGATCTAGATCGGTACAGAGACCTATATTGGGCGCTGATTTTTTGAGCCATTACGGAATCTTGGTGGACATGAAACGGAGGCGGTTGATTGATGAGTCAACGCGTGTGGAATCAGTTGCAAGAATTTTTAACACTGTTGATCAAGATTTCAGGTTAACCTCCGTCGGAAAAATCGATACACCTTATTTTGGATTATTGATGGAGTATAAAGACATAACACGTCCGATATCAGGGTGTGGCTCGGTTGGTCACAGGGTCACGTACCATATAGAAACGAAAGGACCGCCAATTTTTTCTAAAGCTCGTGGGCTGACGCCAGACAAATTGAGGATCGCTAAGAGCGAGTTTGAGCAAATGATGAAAAAGAGTATATGTCGACCATCCAAAAGCCCGTGGGCAAGCCCTCTTCACCTCGTCAAAAAAGATAACGGTGAATGGCGCCCCTGCGGCGATTATCGCCGGTTGAACGCAAATACTGTGCCTGATCGCCATCCGAACCCGCACATACAGGATTTGGCACACAGTCTGCAGGGAAAACGAATTTTTTCCACGATCGACCTTATAAAAGCGTATCATCAGATCCCAATTGCGAAAAATGATATAGAGAAAACCGCTATAATAACTCCATTTGGATTATTTGAATTTCCCAGAATGACTTTCGGGTTGTGCAACGCTGCACAAACCTTCCAAAGGTTCATCCATGCTGTTCTGGAAGGTTTGGATTTCCTACATCCTTACATTGACGATCTGTTAGTAGCATCGGAAAACAACAACCAACATCTCGAACATCTCAGACTTGTTTTCGACAGGCTTAAGAGGTTCGGAGTCGTGATGAATGTTTCCAAGTGTGTATTTGGTAAAAGCGAACTAAAGTTTGTGGGCCATTTAATTTCTGAACGGGGTACACAACCTTTACCAGAAAAAGTAGCTGCTCTTTTAGAATTTCCCGAGCCTTCCGAAGTAAGAGGTTTAAGAAGATTTCTGGCCATGTCCAATTTTTATAGGCGATTTATTCCGAGTGCGGCAAAGATTCAGTCTCCATTGCTAAATTTTGTTAAATGTAACAAAAAAAAACGATAAGTCAAAAATAAATTGGACACCAGAAGCACAAAAAGCGTTCATGGACTGTAAGCAATCGGAGCGGTAGTACAGCAACAGTCACACAACGAGTGGCAACCTTTGAGTTTTTTTTCGCGCAAACTTACTGCGGCACATACGAAATACAGTGCCTACGATAGGGAGTTGTTGGCCGTTTACTCGGCGGTTAAATATTTCCAGTATATGTTAGAAGGACGAAAATTCGTCATATATACTGACCATAAGCCATTGACGTTTGCCTTTCGTCAGAAGCCAGAGTGACGTAAGCTAATTTTCTACAGACATTCGCCATATTTCGCGAAGAGATAACGTCGTAGCGGACGCGATGTCTAGACCATCTTAGTGAGAAACAATGGGAGGACAACGAGTTGAGAGAGCTGATTGAGAGTTCAGAGTCCCAAAACTCTCTGAAGTTAACCCGCGTTTGCCTCCCTTCATGTGGTACACCAATATATTTTGAGGAGGACAATAGGAGACAATAGGATTCAACCTTATGTGCCACAGGGATTTCGAAGGGCTATTTTCGATTATTACCACGGACCAAAATGCGTAAAACAAACCAACACCAAATTTCAATCTTCTGTCTCGTTTCGTTTTGAATCTGCCTCTTCATACTCGTACTGCATTCATCATATTCTTTGTCGCTTTACAAAATATTGTTCAACTAATTTTAGATCACCATTCGTGATCGAAAATGAGTGTTGGATCAAATGTTGTTGTTGCTTCACATGTAAGCATTGTTGTTAGACAATGGTATAATTTCACCACTAAGTTGCGTTACAGACTAGTGGATGGATTCAAATACCGAGTACAAGTACCGAGTATCGTGATCAAAGTGATCTTGGTGAAATTAGCGGGTTGCATTTGCCGAAGATGCTTTAAATATTGAAACCAATCGACGACACGATCGCACTTCGTACCAATATTCAACTTTTGGCCAGAAATGATGAGCAACAACTAATGAATCGTATTCATTCCAGTTCGAATTTCACGTAATTCGTGTTAGCAGGCGATGTCGACAACTGACATGGCGTAATGCCAAAACACCCAGCGAACACACGAATGTGTGGCCTGTCGGGTAATTCGTAACAAAAACGCCCACCTTGGAATGTCAAATGTTTGCAAAATGTCGAAAGGAATGGTTAAAGGAATGACAACTGATATTTCCGAGATTCCTGTGGTTTGTGAATGCTGTATTAGATCGAAACAAACAAGACAACCGTTTAGTGGAACCAGACCACCAACGAAACGTCCGTTGGAACGTGTACACTCTGATTTATGTGGCCCGTTTGAAGTTGATACATAAGATGGATACAGATACTTCGCAACCTTTATGGATGACTATACTCACTTCTCCGTGGTTTTCTTATTGAAGTTTAAGAGTGAGTTAAGTAATATATTTAAACAATATAATGCAATGGTCAATACAAGATTTAATCGTAAAATTGAATACCTTCGATGTGATCAAGGAGGTGAATACACATCAACCCATTTGAGAAATTATGCTGTTAAAAATGGTATAACATTAGAATATACAGCAGCGTACAATCCTGAGCTTAATGGTGTTGCCGAACGATTAAACCGGACTCTGTGTGAAAAAGTCCGAACCATGTTGAATGACAGTAAGCTTGATCGATCGATGTGGGATGAAGCTGTATTAACAGAAATGTATCTAACAAATCGTTCACCAACAGAAGCAGTAAAAGACAAAACTCCGTTTGAAATGTGGTATGATCGACCACCAGTCCTGTCACATCTTAGAGTTTTTGGATCGAGAGCCTTCGCACATATTCCGAAACAGGATAGACGAGGAAAGCTATCAGATAGAAGTTCCGAATATATCATGATTGGATATACTAACACTTGCTATCGATTATTTGATAAGGAAACCGGTCGCATAGTTGCAAAACGTCATGTAGTCTTCGATGAATCGATGCAGGGCGGAATTCTAACTACAAATCCACAACACACAACGTTTCACTATGAAGAGTCTACAAACAATGAGTCGAGAGATATCGAGAATATCAATGAGAACACGAATCAGGAAGATCAGATCACCGTAGAAAATCCGTCGTGTGTAACCCCTAACACAAACGGTTGTGTTACAGCAGATGAAGAAACAAATGAAACTATTGGGTTAAATAATAGTCCGGATATGAACAAACGGCAATCTCGAAGACCGGTATATCTCAAGGATTATGAATGTGAAGGTCATATGGCATTTTTCACTGGAATGCCACAGATTCCAAAGAAATTTCAAGATGTATCCGGACGAGATGATGAGACAGAGTGGCGCAGAGCAATTCAGGAAGAGATCGTTTCATTAGAGAAAAATGAGACTTGGGATGTTGTTAAGCCTGAACGAGGTGCAAAAATGATAAGCTCAAGATGGATATTCAAAAAAACCCGGATGTTACTGGAAATTCAACACGATACAAAGCCAGATTGGTAGCAAAAGGCTACATGCAACGTCAAGGCCAAGATTATGAGGATACTTATTCACCCGTAGCCAGACTTGCTACTATACGTCTATTGATGTCTGTGGCTGTTAAATTCAAATACAAAATGCATCATTTAGATGTTGTCACTGCTTTTCTTCATGGAAATCTCTCTGAAGAGGTGTTTATGAGAGTACCTGAAGGTATTAACATTCCCGAAGGTAATGTACTGAAATTAAAGAAATCCTTGTACGGTCTGAAGCAGTCGCCGAAGTGCTGGAATGACCGTTTTCATTCATTCATCACTAAGCAGAAATTTGAACGATCAACCGCTGACTACTGTCTGTACACTCGAACGAATAATAGGTCTACAATCTATCTAATTATCTACGTTGATGACATGATAATTACTGGGGACGATGAAGAGCAGATCGCTGATATTAAAACAAGGTTGTTCGAGGAATTCGATATGAAGGATCTTGGTATTGTCAAGCAGTTCATGGGACTGAATGTTGAAGTTTATATAAATGGAAATCTTTCAATTGATCAATCGCATTACATTGATGCCATACTCGAACGTTTCGGAATGTCTGATTGTAATTCATCGCCTACACCAATGATCAAAAATTTAAAACTCACCAAGGGCACTGACCAACAATTAACAAATCTGCCTTACCGTGAATTATTGGGCAGTCTGATGTACTTAATGTTGGGAAGTAGACCCGATATTTGCTTTGCACTTAGCTACTTAAGTCGTTTCCAGGATTGTGCAACCGATGCACATTATCAACACTTGAAAAGGCTGCTTCGATACTTAAAAGGCACCTCCGATTTTAAGTTAAAATTTTCAAAAAATAATGAAGATGTTTTGATTGGGTACGCCGACGCTGACTGGGCGAATGATAGTACTGATCGAAAGTCAACTAGTGGATATGTATTCAAAGTTTTTGGTAACGTAGTAAATTGGGGAACAAGGAAACAAGGTGTAGTAACACTCTCAACGTGTGAGGCGGAATTTGTTGCTGCTTGTACAGCAGTAAGTGAAGCATTGTGGATGAAAAAGGTAATTTGTGATTAGAAATTGGAGTTGCCTCTCCCAATTAAAATATTCGAGGACAATTTGGGCACGATTATGATTTCCAAGAATCCTGAAACTCGTCGCAGTAAACATATTGACATTAAGAAGTTCCACTTTCTTCGAGAATTGACATGGGATGGAATCATCAAATTGGAACATGTAAGTTCGCAGGACCAGCTGGCCGATATTCTCACAAAAACACAGGAATACAGATGAATTCTCTTACATTTTTTTTCCTCTTCACGATATTCACACTGCTCATCAGTTCGAAACTGGATTGGATTCTCTTATAATCTTCGAAACATATTAAAATCATTTAATTAAATAAATAGAATTATGTCTATTAGTCGGTTTCGTTGAATTACTGTTCGTAAATACTAATATACTTCTCGTGTTAATCGAAACACAATTAAAATGGTCTAACCACCGGTAGCATATTAGAAATTACATGAATTAATAAACATTCAACAAAAACTTTGATAAAATAGTAAAAATTAGCTTACACACAGAGCAGTGTGAATATCGTGAAGAGGAAAAAAATTGTAAGAGAATTCATCTGTATTAGTACGATTCGCTAGTACTTAAATCACAGCACATTCTGTATATATAGAATGTAAATTGTGGTATAATCAGTCCAGTCGCCGCGGCCTGATGAGAATATTGATTTTTTCATAATCATAAGCTCATCAGTTCGAAACTGGATTGGATTCTCTTACAATCTTCGAAACATATTAAAATCATTTTAAACTTAGGGAAAATTAGGCTTTACCGTGTTTATTCAATAAAATAAAATAGAGAAACGTACTGATACACTTGTATGTGTTTAATTTTAGTATTTCTGCAATTAATACCGATATAGTCTATGGCCCTATTACTCTACAAGGCTCTGGTTTTATCCATTACTGGAGATAAACAACGAAGTTAATTTTATATGTTTTAATTGAAAAACTTCTTTCCTTATACATTCCTACAGCGTTTTCATATTTTCATTGCGTGTTGGAATAGTTTTTAAAAAATTTTTTTGTTGCTCTTTTGAAAACTTTTATTTCATTTTTGTTGTCAACAAGAAGTTTTCCTTTTCTAAAGTTTACTTTTTTTAATCACCGTTGTACTATTTTGTGAAAACGGAAATAAAGGTAGGTACACCGTTATTTACTATGTTCCCATCACACCATTAAATTGTCGCAACTAAATATTTAATTAAGTGCAACAAAAATTCTTTAAATTTTTAGTACAATTTGCTTGTCATACGGTGTGGTACGTACCTATATATTACTCGAGTTACTATTTACTATTATTATCACTTACTATATATTCATTATTACTATAATTATTATTATTTTATTATAAATTTTATTTGTTATCATAATTTACTTGGTTGTCTTCACAATATTTGACCGACGATCTCATTGCTCAAGTGAACAGTGTTTTTTCTTCCAGAAGCTTTTGAAGAAACCTTTCTTCTTTTGGGTCGTTGGTGGTGGTACAGCATCACCTGAAAAAAGAAAAAAACAAAACTTAATTTAATGTTCTTTAATAGTCACGTTGTCGTAGTTTTTTTTTGTAATTAAAGTAATTTGAATGAAAGAAAACGAGATAAAAATTTCGATTTAGAATCTAAATTAAATGAACTCGTGTAGACTATTATGTTTTATCTAGCTCGAAATACAAGGTGACACTATATATCCGGTACAAATTTTTGTTTTTTGTGTTTCAAGACGTTTTTCTCGTACATATAAAAACAAGAGAGAGAATGTCAACTACACAAACTTACATTTGTCGAAGTATATGCATTTAACAACTCTATAAAGCAACGATAAGTCTAGACGTTTACTATTTAATAGCAGACCGTAGTTATTTTGTATATTGTCTGTGTTTGTATTGTCTTATATTTATAGAAACAGACAAAAATATTTTTTTTTGTTAGAATATTAACAAACCACTTATAATAAGATAAGATGCACACAAAGTCACAAATTTGATGATTAATCGCAGATGAATTTTAAATATTGTCGTATCAAACGTGCTGTGATAACATATAAGTCGATAAAAGAAATCCATAAAGTTGAACTCTAATTCTCAAGTGGATTGCCAAAGTCCATTCGAATCGTAAAAAGATAAATACAAGAAAAATAAGGTTAATGCCGTTGCTCTGTTGGGTCGTTGCGGTTGAAATTTTATTTTTGTTTTGCGTTCGCACAGACGAAAGTAATTGAATTATGTGTCTGATTTACACAAAAAAAAAGCAAAAAAAAGGAACTGGAACGGTGAAATAAAAAATTAATCAGCACGTACTTAGGTATATTGAAATTCTAGACTGGGCAGGAAATGAAAATTGTTTGCCAACTTTGATAAATTTGTAATATTTAGGGAACAATAGTTATTTGTGTATCAAGAGCGCAAAGTGCCAGTTTGTCACGCGAGAAAGGAAATTGCTGGCCGACGGGACGGAGGCCAGCAACCTTTCGAGCGTGACAAACAACTTTGCGGACGTGTTTCACACTTTATTTTTCCTACAATCATTTTAAAAAATATAATAAAAAGATAATTTTGTAGTAAAATTTACTATACTGACAATACGATTTTATTTTAGGACCGACATTTTGTTCAATCGAGTAGTCAAAGATTTTTTTTATTTTTCATAAAGAAAAACAAAAATTTGGTTTGATGTTTTATACAAACATTAGTCTTTCTTAAAAATTGACAATTTATTTTTTGCAACAAAAAACTAAAAAAAATGGATTTAAGTGACAGCCATCTCTCAAATACACCGCCGGAAAACATTCATTCTATTTTATCACCAGAACTCAATCAACGCGGCATCAACATACAAAACTGCACCAATTGTACCATTAATGTAAATTTCAATAATAATCAATAAAAATAATTACATCATAATTATGTGAAATTTCGCTTTTCAATACTCTTCTTTTACTCTTACTCTTCTTTTCATATGTTCAAATTTAGCGTGCGGTTTCAAGTTTTGTCACACGTTTCTAAGAGAAACGTGTGACAAAGTAATTTGTTTATTAACTGTCAAAAAAACAGACACTTTGGGCTTTGAAAACAGAGAAAAAAAGCCTGCTTTTCACGGTGATTGTAGGAAAAAAATATTTTCCAAAATTTTTTGAAGCGAAGCACGATAATAAAAATTCGTAAAAATGGACTGCATATACACTATGGTTCAGAACTATAGACGCACCTTGATTTTAACGCATTCACTACATCCGAGGAAAGTTAAAACATATAATACGTAAAACCTAAGTGAGCATAGAAAACCACTAACTTATGTACCGTTATAACGAAATTTTATCTTTGCACATACCGTTATAAAGAATTTTTGTTTTGTTTGCTGGTGCATAGCAACAGACGCATTGTTTAGTATCTTCTAATTATTTGAAAGTTAAGGTTTGTGGATTTATTTTTGTTATTACTCCTTGCAATGCCGCGTGGTTGTTATTTAACCGATATAGAAAAAGGCAAAATTTCTGCTTTTTGGGAAGAAGGTATCGGTATTCGGGAAATTTCTCGGAGATTGAAGCGGTCCGACAAAGTAGTCCGCACATTTTTAAAAGATCCGGCTAATTACGGACAAAATAAGAAAGGAGGACCAAAAGAAAAGCTTTCGGATCGTGATAAGCGAAAAATTATTAAAACTGCCAGTAATTCAATGAAAAGCGGAGTTCAAATAGCACGAGAATGTCACTTAAATGTATCTCGTTGGACCGTGAATCGGGTTTTAAAACTATCTCCATACCTTGTTCGGCAAAAGCTTAAGTCTATGCCGAGATTATTGCCTCGTCATAAAGAAGCCCGCCTCGAATTCGGACGAAGAAATATGAGCACGGACTGGAAAAAGGTAAATCATTTTGTGCAATTTAAAAATTATATTTCTTTTAATAATCTAAATTTCTTTAAAAAAAAAATGTTTAGATTATTTTTTCGGATGAGAAAAAATTTAATTTAGACGGTCCGGACGGTTTTAATTGTTACTGGAGGGACCTGCGGCAAGAACCACACTATTTTACTAAGATAAATTTCGGTGGCGGTTCCTTGATGGTTTGGGGAGCTTTTTGTATCGATGGAATGCTAGAGTTAGCTTTCCCATCCGCCCGCATGAACTCCGGAGAATACACAACATTATTGAGAACCAATCTCCTTCCATATTTAGAGACGCACAGGACAGAAAGTTTAACTTTTCAGCAAGATAATGCTTCCGTGCACAAGAGCAATGAGACTCGCTTATGGCTAGAAACGCATAATGTTGAGGTATTGCAATGGCCAGCCTGCTCACCAGACCAAAACCCAATTGAAAACATCTGGGGAATCTTGGTTCGAAAACTATTTGCTGAAAACAAGCAATATGAAAACGTTTCGGAGTTAAAAATGGCCGTGATTGAAGCTTGGGAGTCAATTGGTGAAGATGTTCGAGTAAGCTTAGTTGAGAGTATGCCGAACAGGATATTTTAGCTTATTCAGAACAAAGGAGGCCCTACTCATTATTAATTTTCGTTTATTTTTAATTAAAGTGAATTAATTTTTTTATTTTTTATTACTTATTAAAGTGAGTCTATAGTTGTGCACCACTAGAAAACAAAACATTGAATTATAACGGTGAATAAAACGAAAACATTCTCCAAATTCCTTTGTAAATTTTGTTGTTTTTCTATGCCGTTTTATACTGCACCATTGGCTTCATCTCAAACTTTCTTGGAAACCAAGAGTGTGCTGAAAAGAAGATGCGTCTATAGTTCTGCACCACAGTGTAGAATATAAAATGGGTCGTAATAAACAGCGGCGGCTGCTGCCTTAAATTTCCCTGCATGCGTTTAGTATTTTGTCCACGCAACGTTACACATATAGTATACCAAATACACTTATTTTAAAATTGATTTGGATACTTTGGAAAAACAAATTCGCGTTTTATTTTAACCGATTCTCGTAAACCAACCTTTTTTGACAGCTTAGTATTTTATCTTTACAAGGACACCTTTATCATTAAAGCAATCGTAGCAAAATGCGATGTATAATACCACGTTGACCGATATTTGCCATCAATCACTTATCAGACGTTGACTTGAAGAAATCTCTACCAGTTTCATTCGTTGTTTCCACAAAATCATGGATACTACACCAGAAAAACCCGCATAACTTGTTACTTTGTTGCAAGAAGGACGCAATCAACAAGAAGTCGCTCGTCAGCTAAACATGAGCCAATTTTCTGTCTCTAGGGTATCCAGAAGGTTTCAGGAAATTGGTACTTTCAATCGGAGACAACATACCAGCCAGTATCGGTGTACAACTGGGAGGGACGATCGATTAATCGTCCTAACTTCACTGCGAAATCGCCATCTGACGGGCGTTGTATGCAGCAGGAGCTAAGACAAGTTCGAGATGTAGATGTTAGTCCATTAGACAGTAACAAGACGCTTCAAGTAACCCAACCTCACTCCAAAAAGGCCCGCTGGTGGCCCAAAATTGACAGCACGCCACCGCAAAGAGCGACTCGAATTTGCTAGTGATAGGAGAGACCGGGTCCACCGGCGTCTAGGAGAGCGATTTTCGCAGTGCTGTTTTGCTGAAACAGTACCGTACGGCGGCGATTCGCACATGGTGTGGGCTGGCACATCGCTTGAAAGAAAAACAGATCATATTTTCATACCTGAGCAGGTCTGACCGCTGAATGATATATCGAGGACATTCTCTTGGATCATGTAGTGCCAAACGCAGGATATATAGTGGAAAATTTCATATTGATGCATGGCAATGTCCGGTATCACACAGCTCGAACCACTCGGCAGTCCATGGATGAGGTTGGACTCGAGACAATGAGGTGACCAGCCCTCAGTCCAGACATGAATCCAATTGATCATTTATGGGACAAACTAAAACGGAGGATCCAACTCAGAAATCCGGTACCATCTAACATCAGTGACCTCAAGATTGCGTTGGATGAGTGGGGTGCGATCCCTCAAGTCTTTGTGTCCAAAACCCTAATAAGGTCAATGGGGAACGGCATGCAAATGTCATTTAAAAGTAAAAACATCAGGCTTTCAAAAAAATAATGTATGATGAAAATCGGTTAAGCCGTTATAAAAAAAAATCGCCTTTCTTTGAGCGATTTTATTCTAGATCTTCATAAAAATTTAAAACTTCTCTAGAATATTACGATTATCGAGCTTTCCGAGATTATTCGAGTCTAATCGAGTTTCTCTTACTGACAAGGATTTGATACATTTTTCGACTTTTTTTATTTTTCAAGAGATCTTCTTAGTAATTTCTTGAGTTTTTCAGATTATCCCAAGATCCCCAGCTTATTAAAGTTTTTTGGGAAATTCCAAATTTTTTGTGATTATCGATATTTGTCTAGAATTCTTAATTTTGGATTATTCCGGATATTGTGAATTTAAACGGGCGAATTGTGTTTCTTTGTTAATGTTACTAGCATGATGTTATAGTTAGTTCTAAACTTTTGATGATGTTGATGGTAATTTGTAAGTTTACAGATTCGAGGAGATTTTTTGAGATTATTAAAAATTACTAGAATTCAGTATAGCTGCTTTATGTTGAGTTCTATTAGGATCACCAACATGATCATTTTACAGTGTTCTTGGGTTTTTGCAAGTAGGGTTCAAATATTAAGAACACAAACAGACAGGTAACAGTAATGTGTTATAGACCCTAACACAATATTGCTTTTTTATCAATTGATCATGGATCTTAAAAATATTTAGCCAAATTTAGCATTTATTCCGCGTTCTCAAGAAGTTATTGGTAAAATTAAAGAAACATATTTTTGCCTTGCGCTTTGTTGAACTGAATTTCTTCAACTGTTCTGGTAATAAATTCTAGTACTAACGAAATTTTTGGTTCAATCACATCGAAAAATTTCGATTTTAGAGGTAAAAAATAATAAATCGAATTTTCTTCGACACATATGTATTTCAAATGATAATTTAACTAAATTTCATTGAAAGCCAGTCATTTAGTCTGCCAGTCGGGTGTATGAGCTGTGACCGGCTTATTGCTGTGAAAACCGGCCAGTTTGCAACTGTATTTGTGAGCCAAAAAATTAATTTCACATTAGCCTCATTCATATCACCCATGCCTTGGCAATGCCGAATTCATTGAATATTTCCAACTAAATCACGTTTACCATAACGCATATAGATAAATTTTTGGACCTTGAATCATTTAAATTTATTTTAGACGATGCAGAATTTACATACGAAAGTGAAGTAGCTTTGCATGTGGAGACAGTCATATTACCAGCCGTCATTGATGTTTCGTCGAGATTTGAATGGATACCACTTGATTTCATAGTGGAGGATAATGAAATTAATAAAATAATATAATTGGAAGTAACACCTCAACAAACTGATGAAAATCAAGATTTTCCTAAATATGGGTCTAGTGAAGGCGGAGATTTCACAGAAGAAAGCGATACAACATTTAATTATATGACCACAATAAACGAATCCGACTCTGAAATCCCAACAAGAGTTAGTGACAATTTACCAATTGGAAATACAATATACCTGCGAGAATCAAACTAAGAATGTAGCCACAGAATGACTCGAAAAGCCAGGAAAAGCAAAATCGTTGGTAAAATCGGAAAAGCAAAAACAATTCCTATAGCCAAAGGCAGGATGTGCCCAAAGAAAATCGAAAAATGGCACCGCGGTGTTTGTAAATTTGCAAACCATTCTGAGCATTGTGGTACGGTAAGTGAAGCCACTCGAGCTTCTGGAAGTGAAACTGGAAAGAAAAGCAAATTTACGTAAGCAAAACCCAGCGATTAACGACAATATGTAGAGCCAACCAATTCTAGACGCAGTTGTTCTTTACGATGCAGAATATATTAGGAAGACCATCACGTTTAAGTATGCAAACAGTTTTTGTGTCCACTTTGGGACTGAAGCAAGAATTCATAATGAAAAGTAATGATAAAAAATCGTCACTTTATACGACATATACCAAACACTGTGCAGATTCTGGTAAATACAAATTATGGACAAATTTAAGAAAAAAAATCTTTCTTTATTTACACCGGAAAAAGATAGATGCGGCACTTGTGTTCAATTTGAGGTAGGAAATCTTCCCGGAGAAGAGTGGTAAAACCACATAGAGCAGACGACGAAAAATTGAACGACAATAATGCTGCAAACAAGGGATTATGTCATCTAATTTTTGTAGATCTAGTGGCAGTCAAAATTTGTCCTGAAATTTAAACTCAGTTTAGAATCCGATTCCAAAAATGTCGAAATAAATAAATATGTTACTTCTTATTTATTACATTTTCCACGTTGCGCGTAGCACGGCAATTGATCATATCGAATGCTTTACGATAAAGTGTTCTACGATAAATTGCTTTACGATAAATTGCTTTACGACAAATTGCTTTACGATAAATTGCTTAACGATAAATTGCTTTACGATAAATTGCTTTACGATAAATCGTTTTACGATAAATTGTTCTACGATAAATTGCTTTACGATAAATTACTTTATGATAAATTGCTTTACGATAAATTGTCCTGCGATAAATTGATTTTCGACAAATTGCTTTACGATAAATTGCTTAACGATAAATAACCCTACGATAAATTGCTTTACGATAAATTGTCCTACGATAAATTGTCGTACGACAAATTGTTCTACGATAAATTGCTTTACGATATATTGCTCTACGATAAATTGCTTTACGATAAATTGCTTTACGATAAATTGTTCTACGGTCAGTTTATTTCTGATAAACTGCTTTACGGTAAATTGCTTTACGATAAATTGCTTTACGTTAAATTGGTTTACGAAAAATTGTCCTACGATAAATCGTCCTACGATAAATTATTCTACGATAAATTGCTTTACGATAAATTGCTGAATAATAAATTGTTCTACGATAAATTGCTTTACGATAAATTGGTTTACGAAAAATTGTCCTACGATAAATCGTCCTACGATAAATTGTTCTACGATTTATTGCTTTACGAAAAATTGCTTTACGATAAATTGCTTTAAGATAAATTGTCCTACGATAAATTGATTTACGATAAATTGCTTTACGATAAATTGCTTTACGATAAATTGTTCTACGATAAATTGTCGTACGATAAATTGTTCTACGATAAATTGTCCTACGATATATTGCTTTATAATAAAGCTTTACGATAAATTGGTTTACGATAAATCGTTCTACGATAAGTTGATTTCTGATAAACTGCTTTACGACAAATTGTTCCATGATAAATAGCTTTACGATAAATTGCTTTACGAAAAATTGCTTTTACGATAAATTGCCCTACGATAAATTGCTTTACGATAAATTGCTTAATGATAAATTGCTTTATGTTAAATAGTTCTACGATAAATTGCTTTACGATAAATTGCTTTACAATGAATTCTTCTGCGATAAACTGCTTTACAATAAATTGGTTTAAGATAAAATGTCCTACGATAAATCGTCCTACGATAAATTGTCCTACGATATATTGCTTTACGATAAATTGCTTTACAATAAATTACTTTACGATAAATTGTTCCATAATAAATTGCTTTACGATAAATTGTCCTAGGATAAATTGTTCTTCGATAAAATGCTTTACGATAAATTGCTTTACGATAAATTGTCCTACGATAAATTGATTTTCGATAAATCACTTTACGATAAATTGCTTTACGATAAATTGTCCTACGATAAATTGTCGTACGACAAATTGTCCTACGATAAATTGTCCTACGATATATTGCTTTACGATAAATTGCTTTACGATAAATTGCTTTACGATAAATTGCTTTACGATAAATAGCTTTACGATAAATTGCTTTACGATAAATAGTTTTACGATAAATTGGTTTACGATAAATTGTCCTACGATAAATCGTCCTACGATAAATTGTCCTACGATATATTGCTTTACGATAAATTGTTCTACAGTAAGTTGATTTCTGATAAACTGCTTTACAATAAATTGCTTTACTATAAATTGTTCCATGATTAATTGCTTTACGAAAAATTGTTTTACGATAAATTGCTTTACGATAAATTGTCCTACGATAAACTGTCCTACGATAAATTGTCCTACGATAAATTGTCCTACGATAAATTGCATTACGATAAATTGCTTTACGATAAATTGTTCTACGATAAATTGCTTTACGATAAATTGCTTTACGGTTAACTGTTCACAATAAATTGTCCGACTCGCGAATAATTTTTCCGCCTGGAAGACGTATAACTTATGGCAGCTCATTGGGAAGCGGAACCGAATTTAAAAAAAAGTACAAAATAGGCACTAACGTAGAAATTCGAAATTTTGCTTCGTTTCTTCTTTTCAAAATAAAATCATTGAAAAAATTGTAAACACGCGTTTTAGGGAATTCTTCAAATAAATCTGCCACTGAGATGGTTCTTTTAGAGATGACAAACATAAGGCTTTCGATCGGAAGAAACTTGTTGGATCTCCATTTCTTGATCTCTTACTTTAATGTAAAGAAATTCACTAAATCTTTGATAGCTAAATATTTAAAAAATTGTTCAATGCAATGTTATGCTTTATCAAAGCCATACAAATCTCGAATTATGATGTCAAAAAATCGGGAAAATCGGGAATCAAGTAAGTAGATTAATAATATTAAACGGCCATTATTTTGATTGCGGGTTCATATAGTTTGACTGTCACTTAAGAAATGGTACTTTATGTTAGTTGTTCCGCATTCCAGACGCACACAACTTTTAAAACAAAATGTAAAGTGAATAAGAAAACGTATACCTACCTAATCACTGTCAATAGTGAGCGAACAGTTGAAACATTTTCCAATCAACTATAAATTACTCTGTTAATCGAACACGGACCAAATACAATAACAACTCCTGTATATATGTATAAAAGCATGTTATAAAAATAACGACAATTTTTCTTCCGCCACCTCCACTTTGTCTTCTTCTTCTTCTTCTTATTTAAATATAACATTTTCCTATTCCAAATATAATGTCGTATTTACTTCCCATTTCACAGCAACAATATACACATACAAACTTTGCGAATGGAAATTAAAGAAATTGGTCTTTTTATATTCCAAAAAGAAAAACGATTTTATGCTGCTGTTGAATATTTTCTGCTTCTTCTGTATTTTCTCTTGTTGTTGTTGTTGGTTTATATATACACACCAACTTAGTAGTTCAAATACCTAAGAATGTATACATATTATATAGCTTTTACTATGTATACATATTATATAGCTACCACTTGGAAAATGGAAAGAGAAAATATTCTCTCTCTTTACAAAGCTACAAATATGTTGTATCATCTTTTCATTCATAATGTGATGAGAGGAAATACACACTAACAACAAAGAAAAATCAATAAAATTTAAGAAGAGAAAATGAAAACCGGAAAATTTAATTCGGTACTATATAGTAAGTATCAAGTATATACTATACCTACATATGATACATGATAATGATTTTCCATTTATACTTGGCTTTATTTGTGTGGGCCCATTGTTTGAGGAAAATGGATTTTTTTTTTGTTTTGCCTTCTTGTCAATTGGATCATCTTCATTAGCTAATTAAGATAATTTATGTATATTGATTTAATGTAGTACACACAAAAATATGGATTCTCATGAAAAATTATCTTTTCGGTATGTGTTTATGGATGTAGGTTAGAAGGTGGATAATATTATGAAAGTGTGACGAAGGTTTTCCGTTCGCAAAAAAAAAACCGAAATGACAAAGTTTGAGGAAGATATTTTTATAATTTAGATTTTTGGTTGGGCATGGATAAGTAATGAGTCATTTTGACTACATACTTACATATACAGAATCAGATAGGGGAATATGGATGAGTCAAAATGGTATATCTTCTTTGTGTAGGTGGACATCCTGAGTCAATTTGCTGGAAAAACTCAATTAATGATGGGTTTTAGAAATGACAAGTTTTTTTATTTATGTCTTTCTAGCAAAAAAAACTACCTACATATGTAGGTATATCCTTAATTCAAGACGTGATCAAGAATATAATGTAATTTATTTCTGTTGTTCAAAGGAAATACCAGATCTTCTATTATATCAAGATAAATTTATAAATTAGATGCTATAGAGTACCCGGATATTCAGTAAAATCATAAATATATCGTAAAGCTTAAATCTAGATTAGAATCGTGACCGGAGACCTAAAAAAATGAAAGCTTTTACAACAGAAAGTGTTTCATTTTGTTGTAACAGATTTTTATTGGTCACTGGAATCGAATTAATTTTGAATTCAATAAATTACCAAAAAATTTGTATAACTGGCAATTTTGCCAAATTACTGTGTCTAATTTTCTTTCGATTTGAATAAATTAGAGACCATTCCATAGTAGAGCCCGTCTTATTTTCCAGACGTCCTATAATGTCCAACCCCAAATTAAATTAATTTTTGAAATCTAAAACTAAAAAGGAAGTGTTGACCTTAAAAGATGGGTTATACACTTCGCGACACTTGATTACCCTCACTTGAAAATTCGAAGCTTCGCGCAAAATAACTCTATGTTCCCGTTCTGTTGTCACCCTTGCTGTGCGACCTCTTCGATTTTTTCCGTAATTTTCTGGATTTTTGAGATAGTTATTGATGGTCCAAGAATTGCGACCAATTTTTTTGGAAATCGCACGATTGGAATAATTTTCTTGTTTAAGCGCCAGAATTTTTCCAATTTCTACCTTTGTTAGGGTTTTTCCACAACCCATTTTCACCACTATGAACTGCAGCCGGTAATAAACTTAATAAATTAATGGTAAACTATTAAACTGAACACAACTAAATTTATTTACATGCACCTTATGCCTTCGACGTCAAAAACAAAGTGATGAATCAAGTGTCGCAGTTTAAATAAGTAAAATAATCGAAATGGGGATTTTCCACTTCGCATTGCATGCAAGTATACGTATTAGTCCTTGGAAAGTTAGATAAGATAGAAACCAAGGTGATGAAAAAATTTCAAATAATTAGGCGCATTATCTTAGGTTTCATGAAAAATTTTTAAGTGAGGATAATGAAGTGTCGCGCAGTGTACGTGAAGAAAAATTAGGGTGGAAGCACCAATCAAAAAGTGATTAAATCTGTTTTACTATGTACTGCTACGACCATCCAATCTGTTATTATAATTACAAACGGTTATAACTAGCATTTGTTTCAGTGATTAAAAACGTGTAAATTTCTACGTGTAACCCCGCAACTCTTAGATAAATCTTGCAAATTTCTTAAAATTTTCTGAATTTTTAAATTGCTATTTTCTTGATTGACGTAAATTTGATAGAGTTGAAGTAGTCTATTGTTAAGTTTCCAGTATTTGAAATTCTAATTTAAAATTCCATCGAACATCGTAAACTTACGGAAGTAAAGATTAGAGGTCGATTAAGACGAATTTCGAAAATATACAATTTTTCAATTTTGGCAAATTGAATTTTTATTTTTTGATTTGAGAAATTTGAAAATCTAAATCTAAACGTTGTTGGAGTCCTCAGGACGACCCTGCGATTTCCAGTTATAACTAGCCTTACCTGGACAAATGGATCTCTGCGCAGGTGGACCTTTAGTTCTCCGCAACTTGTGAGAACAAATATTAACCAAAACAATAAAAACATCGAAGGTGAGCAACCAGAACCAGGTGGGTGGGTCTCGAACCTGAGTCAGCGGTACCGGCTGTTTTTGGGCCAGTTTTATTAGGAGGCATCCCTGTGTCCAAGCGTCGATTACTTCAATAAAATGGAGGTTTTATGAACTTGATTTGTCTTCGCTCATCCTCCAAAATGCAAGAAGCGCTGCTCAACTGATTTACTCTCATAAAAGAGGAAATGAAAAGGCTCATTCGAGCCGTACAGTTAGCAAAGGGAGAGTTTACTGGAGAAAGGGAAAATTAGTCGCTTAGTTATACAAATAGAAATCTTGCCATATTCCAATGAAATAGAGGCTATAGAATATAAGGAACCTATACGTCCTACCTATACCTATAATACCTATAACGAGAAATCAGAATTAAAACCGCCTCATAAAACCAACCAAATACATCTAGAGTTCGACCACTATAACGGCCAAATTTTGAAAAGCTGAAATGCTACCATACGATTTCGTAAGCAACATTAAAGGAAACATCTTTCATTCAATACAGAAAGCAATAAAGATCGGCGAATAAACTTTTACGAGCAGAGAAATAACGAGCTCCATGTTAAGAAGATCTCGTCATTGATTTTAGCATCATGACCATTGTACCATCATGACACTTGGTCGTCATTTTTCTCACCAACAAAGCAATGTGAGACGTCAAAGAAGAAAGCTGTTTCTCAACAGACCGATCTATCAAGACGGAATTTCAAGCAATTAACCTTTATTAAGCTCAAAATAAAATAAAGTCTGAACTATTTTAAAAACCAATCAATTCCAATACTTTATTTCCGATGTTTCAGTTAAACCGCTTGGTAACAAGTAGATACTAAAAAAGTGGCTTAAAAATACCACCGGGATTTAAGTAAACGAATACAATAAAGTTTAAACCATTAGACTAATAAAATCTAAGCCAAGAGCTAATCATTATTAAAATTAAGCTTAACCAAGCCCCCAAGAGAAGTATCGAGTGTCAAAATCTAAATCAGTACTAAAATCAAGGTCGACAGGTCTGGTCTTCGCCTAATCAAGGTTCTTAGCTGATATTTCAATATGATCCATTAACAACAAGTAAATACTAAAGGCAAACCATCAAAAGTGGAACCAAGTATGAACCATTTGAAAGACCAATCAATCACTACAATTACCTTAACCAAACCACCAAGAGCAGAATCTATTCTAAATCAGTGTTAAATTTAAGGCTGATAGCTCTTGGTCATGTGAGTAACTGAAGCAGGGAACCTTCGAATTTAAGCTTAAAATTTCTCATTCCTTTAGAACCGAATTTGTGCTAATTAGTTGCTCAATGGAAAAAATTAGTGCTAGTCCAGGAGCCGAGAAAATGGGAAAATAATATTCATATTCCGCCTGAAAGACGGTAAAAAAATACAAAAACCAAAACCTGATTTTCAGCGGAAACCAGAAAACATTAACCAAATAAATTAATATTTTTAGTTGGTAAATACAATGGAGAGACTTGTCCTTATCACAAAAATATAAATTTTAATAATTTTCATTCATTAAATTGTGGAAAATGAAAATTAATCCATACCCCTAAATGACACTATATGGAATCAGCCAAGACACATTTTGCGTTCAACACTTCTTTTCCCATTTTCTCGGCTCCGGGACTAGCACTAATTTTTTTCCAATGAGGACTAACTAGCTCAAATTCGATTCTAACGGTATTTGAAGTTTCAAGCTTAAATTCGAAAGTTTGCCTGCTGCCGTTAATCGTCATTTATTGAACATGCAATCTTAGATGATTCAAAATGTGTTGATAAATTTTCATCTTGGTTTATTAATGAACATATTCGAAATTTATATTTTTTGTGATGAGCACACATTTCTTCAATGCGTTTACTAATGGGAAAGCTAAAGTTTAATGGTCAAACTTTTCCAGTTTCCGCTCAAAATCAGTACCGCCATCGGAACGTGTAATCAGACAAAACTTTTCTATTGGTTTATAAAACTTTGTTGAAAATAGTTTAAATCAATTTTTTTTATTGTTCAAATTGGAAATTGTTGAAAGTTTCCCTGCTCCTGTTAAACCCAACAGTAAACACTAATATTCGGCTTAAACAACTCTCAATAGTGGAATCGGTAACAAATAATTACTCAATAACAAGAAGTACTAAAGTTAGGCTTGAACTTGTTATTTAGAGGAGAATCGAACATACCATCAAGCAAGGAATCAATAAAAAATTTTGTCTCAAAATGTGATCATCAATAAAATCAAAGCTTAAACCATTTGAAAGACCAGCTTAAAGAAACTGTCTTATGTTCTGTTCTAAACCAGTGGTCTAAAATCAATGTCTTTTAACAATTATTGTCAAGTCCTAACCAATTTTGCAATTAAACATCAGCTACAGTACTAAAATTAGGCTTAAACTTAACATTAACAACGAGATCAAGGCCTAAACCATTTAAAAAACCAAACAATAGGCCCGATTCTGAGCTCTTTTTATGTATAAATTCATATAGGAAGCGGACTCAATATCTAAAGCAATGGCAGAGTCCTAAAACAGTGGCAAAACGGAAGCCGACATGGGTTCACCACTCGATATATGAATTCTTAGCCGATGTTTTAGTTAAACCCATCAGTAACAACTAAATGGGATTATTCGTGCCTCCAGTAGCAGAATCGAGATTAAATTTTGTAATAAAATAGATGGGGTTATATGTAAATTCTCTTCAAACGTATTCGAGTATTCAAAGTATTGAATTCTTATTTGAATTGCATGGTATTAATGGCGAAACAGTCGCACGATGCTCGCACGACAATTTTTGGCCTGATTAAAAAGGGTTCAACCGCGCGTTCTAGACAGTAAAAAATTTGGAATGAAATTCACAAATAGGTTCTATATCTGTTCTAAAATCAATTCTGACTCCATAGCAATTGTTGCTTTAATTAAAACCACCAGTCAAAAGTAAATACTAAAGTTCGCTTAGACACAAATTTTATTTAAGTAAAGTCTAAGTATTTAAGTAAATCTTAGCTGATGTTTAAACACGACTTAAGCCTATCAGTAATTTATCCGAAATCCGAAATTAGTTAAACCCGAGTTTAGAAACATTAAGCAAACCGCCAAAATCAGAATAAGTAAAATTTTGTGAAAAGTCACAATTACAAGTAGTAAATACTAAAATCAGGCTTAATTGCCCAGTCAATAAACTTAAATATTTCAAACGAGTCCGAAGTAAGAATTTTGATGAAACCTTTTGCATCTTCTGTTTTGTGTCTAGATGAAAGTCGCTATTTTTCGCCTCGGAAATTTGAAAAACGTTTTCCATGTACTATATGCCAATTTTTAAAAATTTTGAAAATTTGAACTTTCGGGGCTGATTACGATTTTGAAGTTAACAACTCGGAATTATTTGTATGATGAGCTTTTTAACTCACTTTTATACTTTTACATGGGCCAAGAAAATGTAAAGTTTTATGAATTTTCCTTAAACATATTGATACAAGCAAATTATATAGTATGAAGCTTTGATTTAGGCATTTTTTGCTGGATAAGAGCTAAAAGTTCATCATCTTTAAACGTTTATTGAATATTTTGAAACCGATTTATTCGAACTACTTTACTGGAATATTTTGTGTTATGTAAAGCCATGTTCGTCTTTTGAAAGAAAGTAACAAATAAATTTTGTGTAGATACTTTAGAAAAAAATTTCGATAAATGAAGTAAAGCTTAAGCGTTTTAAACAGGAAATGAAGAAGGAAGGTAAAACTCTTAATCTTTTCAATTACGTAGAAACAGACTCCTGCTTTAATGAGACGATCTGAATAATTGAGGATCAGTCAAAAATATGTTGATCTATATTGATTATTAGCAACGTACGAATTGCCTAAATTGCAAAAATTGGTTTATGGGTTTATTCACCGGATGTTTATGGAATTCAACTTGGTTTATATACCTACATAAATTATATACATAAGCGTGTGCGTGTTTTTACGTTTATTTGTAAATAAGCGTAAATGAAATGTGAGTTATATGGGCATGCGCCTCTAGAACTAAGATGATTCTACGTTAATTCGTTTGTTAATTGTGAAACTTGATTATGTATATGATTTAATCAGATACAAACAAATTTGATACAAAACAATTAACGTAATTTAAATTGTACCTGCACTCGGACATTATCTTTAGATGTTTGGTGAAGAAAACATTTTCAAAATTGAGTGATTGGGTATATTTGGTAACGGGGATTACAATTGCCCGTTACAAGCTTGAGCGTTTTATAGGAAGGGATAATTTTAACAAATTTTTCTAAAAACTGCAAATTTTATAACTTTTCAAACATGCATTTTTGCAACCACTCGTTGATTTGCATCCTTCATAAAGATAATATTCAGACTGTTTGCCGCAGTGTTGCCATTTATTATGTTTGGTGGGTGTCACATGACGTTTTTATTTGTTATATAATTTTTGGTATTTTTAACGTCAAAATCACATTTTTTTAATTATTTTATTTAAATTAATTTAATCTTTTTTTATTATTAACTATGATAAAATTTGAACATTTTGATATTTTATTTTATATTGCTCAATTAGCAAAAACAAAATGCCAGCAGTTGTCAGAAACCAAAAAAAAATCCAAAAATAATAAAGATAGCAATCTTTTGGGTGCGGATTTGTATGGATATTTTATAATCTCTGGTCATGATTGAACTAGGATCGAAGAGCTTAGCAATAACCGAAAACTTTTGGAAATTTCGTAAAGCTTATCTAGAATTTTGCGTTCAAATCGATAAAATGTTTTGATAGTTTGAAGTATAAGATTTTCAAGTCAAATTCAATAATTTTTAATTCAAATTAAATATTTGTTATTTTAAATTCAATAAAGGTATACCAAAATTATTTTTAGACGAAATTCTGGAATAGGGCCAATTACGAAAGAATTCTAATATTTTTTAACCATGTATGATGAAATTCGACACATACTTACGTTGGAAATGGGATTCTGAAATGTTTTAATTAAATTTTGGCCAATAAGATTGAGGAACTTGACCATTTCTTGACCGTCTATTATGAAATTTAGCTTATGCGACTGGAATGGTATTCTAAACTGATTTTTGTGTAAAGTTCGGGAATACGGTAAAGTTCCATCAAAATTAGCGTGATTCCGGAACTTGATCTAAAAGTCATATTGGAATCCCATTTCCATTGCACAAAAATGTTAAGAAATGGCCGTATACCATAAGAATGCTCACCATATTCCAGTACTTCATACAAAAATTATTTATGAATGCAGTTTCCATAGCACAAGCCAAATTTCATCCTAATATATTAAGAAATAGCTAGGTTCTTTCCTAATTAATAATATAGTACGTAGTATTCCAAAATTGCATCCAAAAATCATTTTGGTATCACATTGTTAAATATGAAATTAAAAATATTTAATTCGAATTAAAAAATTATTGAAGTTGGTTTGGAAAAACTTTAAGTTTTAATGAAAAAGGTTCATTTTTGACTTATAATGTTTTTTCTAGTGTTTTTCAGTCCGAACATGAATTTACTGGGTGTACGTGCACTTATAATTGATTTAATTAGAAATTTTCCGTAAGAGTAAAACAGCCAATATTTTCCTCGCCGGATATTTTCGCAAGTAACAATTTGGAGTTGTCAAAACGTTGTGCCATCTAAAATTCACAGCAACTTAGTTATAATTAACTAAGTTTTAACTCACAAATATTTATTGTTAAACACATATCGTCCTGGAAAAAAAAGCTTCTGATGGAGTGCAAGAAATTGAAATCGGAATTCAAACTTAAACATGTATGGTTGAAATTTGGAAAAATTTATTGCAAGATGGAAGATGATAGTGTTCCAGTTAAGATTGATTCGTTTGATGAGCTAGATTCATTCCGTAATAGTTTGTGTAAAAACTTTAATACAATTCCGGCGCCCAATGCCCCAAATATCATATCGGTTGATGCTGGCACATCTGCGGCGAGATGATAGTTATTGTTAATATTTATTTCATGATCAGAACAGTAGAAGTTTGAAAACAAAATGTAAGGAATTTAAACTGGCATTACGGGAAATCAGTTATGATTTTATATGTTTGACTGAGACGTGGCTCAATGATGGAGTTAACTCTAATGAATTGTTTGATGACCGGTATTTGATACATCGCAATGATCGCGATCTAACAGTGAGTTGTTTACAAGATGGCGGCGGAGTTCTAATCGGTTATAAGCATGATCTTCCTGTAATTCCATTATCTGTTCCTAATTTTCCGTTTGAATGTTGTATGGTTAAGATTTTATTGAATCAATACCGATGTCTTTATATATGTGTAGTTTATTTTTCATATCCTACTTACGACCACTTTCAATTATTTTTTGAATTTTTAGATGACTTTAATGGTAAACATAGCATCTCTAGTCGTGATATATTGCTGCTTGGGGATTTTAATTTAGGTTCTATTTATTGGGATAAAATTACTTAGGACAACTGTTTCCTACAAGATATGAAGGTCGATGTGCGGAGCTGCTCGTTGATTCTCTTAGCTATTTGGATTTAACCCAAATAAATAATATTAAAAATTTTATGGATAGAACGCTTGATTTAGTAATCACCAGAAGATGCCTTATCCAAAGTTGATAAATTTCATCCAGCCTTACTTATAAGCTTTACTGTTACATTAAAGAAGTTTCAAAAGAATCGAGTAAGTGATGAGATAAATTTTCATTGTATTAAGTATGATCGTCTTCGTAGTGACCTCGACCTAATAGGCTGGGTCGGCTTATTACAGGGTCTGGATGTTAATTGTTGTGTCGATATATTTTATAGTCAAATTTTTGACATTATAAATAAAAATGCATCTTTGGTGATTGGGAATAGAACTACTGATTTTCCGTCATGGTATACGCCCTACTTGCGAAGAATGATCAAGCAATAATCTAAGTTGTTGGTAAAATCCAAAACGTTTACAACCAATATAATGGCTTACTTCGTAAGGCAATTAAGAGTGAAATCAAGATTGCTTATAAAAATTATTTAGGTATAGTTCAAAACTCCATCCAAACTAATCCAAAATTTTTTTGGAAGTTCGAATAAAAACCAATCTACGAAATCAGAATTTCCGAGTGTAATGACCTATTTAAATGATAGCTCTAGTGATGTAATTACTATTTGTGATTGGTTTTCTGATTATTTCAGCAGTGTTTTTGGTCCATCAACGGATTCATCAAATAAATTAATTGACTCATGTAATAACTCAAATTTTCTATGCGGATATGATCATATTTCTGAAAGTGACGTTCTCCTGGTGCTTAATGGGCTAGACGCTAACAAAGGCAGTGGTCCCGATAGTTTATCTCTTCACATCTTTAGTCAGGCATTTAACAATTATTTTTAATAAGTCTTTAAACAGTGGCGTATTTCCCAAATTGTGGAAGACATCTTTTATTATTCCAATTTTTAAATCTAGTGTTACTGCAAATGTAATAAATTATCGGGGAATTTGCATAAGTAATGTGTTTGCTAAAATTTTTGAGAAGCTCATGTTTGAAATTTTATACAATGAAATGAGACATTCTATTATTCCATGTCAACATGGATTCGTTCCTGGGAAGTCCACAGTTTCAAACCTATTAGAGTTCACCAGCTCCTTATCAACTCAGTTAGACAACAGTGGCCAAGTGGATATTGTGTACACTGATTTTCAAAAAGCATTTGACAAAGTTGATCATCAGTTACTTTTAACTAAACTGGATGCCTTAAATATAACCACTAAATTTAAAATCTGGTTGAAGTCATATTTAATAGAACGTATCGTTTATGTTAAATTTAATGGTGTTTGCACTCTGATGAATTTATTCCCACTTCAGGTGTCCCTCAGGGCTCTATACTTGGTCCGTTATTATTTATATTATTTATTAATGATATTGTGCTTAAATTAAAGAGTAACTGTCTCCTATATGCTGATGATCTTAAAATCTTTCGAACTATTAAATCTGAAAATGATTGCTGTCTACTACAAGAAGATCTGGATTCATTAATCGAGTGGTGTGAGGTAAATAAACTAAATTTAAACATCTCTAAATGTAATATTATCACATATACTAAAGAAAGAAAACCTACATTGTCTAGTTATACGCAGAGTTGAGGTCATTAAAGATTTAGGTGTTCTGATCGACAGTAAACTAATTTTTAATCCTCACATTGATAATATTTGTAGTAGAGCTAATAGATTACTGGGATTTGTGTTAAGTAGATGTCAAGACTTCACTTCTCATCATACTATAATAACTTTATACAGTGCGCTAGTTAGGAGTCAAGTTGAGTATTGTACACAAATATGGAACCCCTTTTAGGACTGTAACCATATAAGAATTGAATCTATTTAACGCAGATTTACGAGACGTCTATTTAAGAGATTTCGATTAGATGAATTTGTTCCTCCATACATAATACGATTACAAAAATTAAATTTAATGAGCTTAGAATCCCGCCGATTATATTTAGATGAGTTGCTATTATATAAAATTGTAGATGGAATCGTCCATACCTCCTTCCTCTCAAAAGTTAATTTTTATATTCCCGCCTACAGATCTAGAAATACAAATTTGTTTAGAGCTGTAACTTCAACAACAAATATTGGGCTGGCCTCGCCAGGCTACCGTCTAACGAGGAATCATGACTTGTTTTTTAGTGATGATAGCAATGATTGCCTTTTTTTCTTGACATGCTCTTTCCATTTTAACTTGGCGTCGAGCGTCATACCTAGGTATTTTACCGTGTTCGCATGTGGTATTTTCTGCCTATTTATGTAGATAGGTAAGTGATCAACTTTTAGATAGGTGAATGTTGTGTGAATTGATTTTAGCTCATTCAATTTTATTCTCAATTTTTTTGTCCAGTGGACAATCTCATTCACAGTGTGCTGTAATTTGCTGGTTGTTTCTTCGATTGTGCTTCCAACCGCCAAGATTGCTGTATAATCCGCAAAGGTTGCAATATCTGTTTCGCCAGTAATATGTATGTCTCTCGTATAAAGCAAATACAAGACTGGTGCTCTTTGATGGAGGAAAATATTGATCTTCTAGTCCCAATCAAAAACCGAACACAACTTGAAAGAGAAGTAGAGCTGCTCATAAACAATATTCAGGCCGCAGCATGGGAAAGCGCTCTCCCTGCCAAAAATAAACCTCGCAAGAATGAAACATATACACAGGAAATAAGGAATCTAGTCAGAGAAAAGAAAGCGATTACTCTTTATGGAAAGCTACAAAGGGACTAAAGAGACCAAAAGAGCAGGTGCCGCCAATTAAAAAAGCAGACGGTACTTGGGCCAAAAGCCCCAAAGATAAAGCTGACCTTTTTGCTGAACATCTGGAAGAGACGTTCCATCCTTTGACTAGACAAACAGCAGATGAAAATACCTTTCTAATGCAAAAGAAGATGAGTTAGACATACAACCAGTTACAATGAAAGAACTCAAAAATGAAATCAAACATAACCTAAATGCAAAAAAAGATCCTGGATACGATCTTATTACAGGAAAAGTTATTAAAAATTTGCCAGGAAAATGTCTTAAGAAGTTGCTACACATAATCAACGCAGCTTTTAGAATGAAATATGTTCCTCAGCAGTGGAAAATAACAGAAGTTATTATGATACCTAAGCCTAATAAGCCACCTAATGAGAAAACGTTATACAGACCTATATCTGTATTACCATTATTGTCCAAACTCTTCGAAAAATTACTCCTCAAAAGGATGAGACCTCTGATTGAAGAAAGACACCTTTTACCATCGCATCAATTTGGTTTCAGAGAGAAACACTCCACCCAATTAACAATGCGAATTTTCCCCAATTGGTCTTCCCGCTTGTTAACCTTGGTCGATTTTCTTTTTCAATTATTGATGAGTGTGATTGGAGAATGATCCGAGGATAACCCTTCATTATTTTCGATGTGGATATAGTTTTCTGAAATACCTTTGGCTATGAAAAAGTCAATCACGTCTGGTATCTTGTTTGTATCCGTTGGCCAGTAAGTAGGAATACCACTTGAATGAAATTCGCAATTTATTTGATGTCCAGCTTCTAATAGTTCTTTACCTTTAAGTGATATTAGTCTCGACCCCCAATGCGTATGTTTTGCATTGAAGTCTCCTCCTATGACGAAATTTGAGCCCATCATTTTGAGCATTGAGGGGTAATCATCATGTTGTTTGATGTTTTCTCTGATGAATATTGTTGCTCCACCCCTAGCTCTTTCTGCTGGATGTATAGAATGGTAACAAGAGTAACCTTTTATTTTTGCATAAGACTTTCTAGTGAAATGGCTCTCTGCTCAACAAAGTTATTGACATTTTTTCTAAAATGACCAACAATTGTGTTGGTCCAAAACCTATTTTTTCGACGTTTTGAAAGTCTTTGAGTTCAAAACAGCAAAAAAAAAAAAAAAATCCTTTCATGTGTTTTATCCGTGGTATCTCGAAAATGACTCGTCCGATTCGGCATTTTTTTTCGCCAATCTGCACCTATATACGTCAAGGTGATCGGGCCCACGAATATCATGCCTTACGAATTGACTCATACATAGTAGGACGTTAAGTTTGCGGTTGAGTTGGGTTCGATTTGCGGATTGAGTTGGGGTTATGTTGGAGTTGAGTTCGAGTTGAATTAGGGGTTTAGTGAGCATTTCAGCTCTGGCTTTATTTGTATGTTGAATTGACGGTTCAATTTAGCTTGGGTTGAGTTCATGTGCGCATGTGGTTTTTGCGACCATGTTGATTTGAGAGTTGAGTTTGGCATAAGTTTGAGGTTGGGGTTATGTACGAATGTAGTTTGTGTATCGAGTCGCGTTGATTTAAGTATAATGTTTGAGTTGAGGATTGAGCTGGCACTCCATTGCTTGAGTTAAGGTTTAGCGAGGGGTTCAGTTGGGGATATATTTGGGGAGAGTTGTTTGTATTTCTCGAACGTTTGTATTTTTCGAACTATGATAATTTGTTGATTCAGTAGAGCTTTGAGTTTTTGGTTGAATTGAGGGCAGAATTTGGGGTCGAGTTGGTTTTGATTACAGTTGGAGTTGCGGTTTATTCAACCTTTCAGTTGTTTAAGGATTGAGTTGGACATTTAGTTGAGGGTTGCGTTGAGAGTTGAATTAAGCGTTGAGTTGTTGTTGAGTAGAGTGTTGAGATGGGGTTAAATCTTAGGTTCAACTGAATATTTATTTGGGGTTGAGCCAAGGGTTGACGTGTAGATTATATTAAGTTGAGTTCCCGTGTGAACATAGAGTTTGAGTTGAACGCTGAGTTTGACATTGAGTTTAAGGTGGAGTTAAAGGTTGAGTTGGAGTTGAGTTACGATTGAGTTTAGTTGAATTTGGCATTGAGTTAGCCGTTGATTTGGTTGAACAGAGGGTTGAGAATTGGATCGAGCTAAGTTGAGTTGGGGTTGAGTTAACTTGCGTTGAGGTTAAGTGAAGGATTCGGTTGGACAATTATTTGGGGGTTGATTCATGGATTGAATTAGATCTTCAGTTAAGGTTTTCGGGTTAAATTGTTGGAGATTGAAGTTCTGATCACCTCGTAAGGTTTCAGCAATTTATATTTTTACCCCAAAAGTGTCGAAAATTATGTTTTAATGCTTTATTTAGACAAAAGTATATACTTATTCCAGTTTTATAGAAAAGAGTTAACCCGACTCTACAAATTTAAAATAAATTGACTCGAATCTGGCTCCATTAAAAGTAATTCAACCTAAAAAATTTAGGTTAAATAGGTTAAATCTCAAATTTGCAGTTAAGTTATCTAAACAGTGTCAAATTGCACTTAGGTCCAAAACTGGGTTTTAGCGTGCTAAAATAAAATGGATAGTGCCAAATTTGGAACCAAAAGTGCTATTTTGGCAACCCTGCTGTTTGGACCTACTAAAGGTGATTACATAAGTATATAAAAACAAAATTCTAGTGAAAAAAATTTACGTCACGAAGTTGAAAATATTTCAACTCATACAACTAACTTCGTGTCGTACTCACCTTGAGCGCTAGCATTTTTATATTTAATTACTTTTCAATTCAATTGCATAGGATAATGTTCTAAAAGTTGAAAGCAAAAAAAAAAAAAAATTTGGAAAATTCCCAAAAAATTAAAAATTTTTATCACAATGACAAACGTTCTAAATATTTTTGCTTTATTTGTATACCTCAAAATAAATTCATAGAGCGTACGTAATTCCGTTTAAAGGTCATTAAAATGTAATAAATCATAACACAAACTATTATGAATATAGTATATCTTTGAATCACCCTATTATATCGGGAAAATTTTTTATTTTTTGTATAAAGCTCCGCAGAGAATAGATAAATGTTTTTCATCTCATTGTTACCACATTGTATATCAGACACACACACACACACAACCGCCTACAATAATTTTCATTTCACATTTTATTTATTTATTTTATACGTGTGTGTGGGTGGGCTTGTGTGCTTTACGAGCGAGCAAGAGTACAATGAACGCTATTGATCAGACATGCCAATGTACGGTTGGTTTTTTTTTTTTTTTTTAGTTTTTCATTGGAATTTCCACTGTCTTCTTTCGTTGTCATCATTATAATAATTTTCATCAACAACAACACATCATAATTCTGCGAGAATCTTTGTTTTCAACTTTTATTAAATGGGAAAAATTTAATTTCGTTTGTTTGGAAAATTTTCTTTTTTGGTTTTTCTATTTTTGAATTATAAAGAAATGGAATATGAAAATAAACGTGAAAATGTACTGAGAGAAGATATGCATCGATTTTTTGCTATTTTGTGACGCTTTTCTGTTAACTAATAAAAAGACGCAATGCGGATATTTTGTGTAAAATCTTAGTTTAAAATTGACCATACACATCAAATTCGATACAAATATTTATTGTGAGATCCATTAAAGCAGTGTTACTTAACGTATTTCTACATAGGGACTAAGAAAGTCTATCAAATTTGATTATATTTCCCGGATTAATTCTCTAAAATCAAATAGGTATATCGTTGTTTTGTGTTATTCCTATGCCAACCTACATTTTATTTGTTTACTGCCTCTAGACCTATTTTTTATCCATCAATTTCAATTAAACTGACAAACAAAAAAAAAATGTCGAAGGCAAATCCTTTTTTATTTTTCTTATTTAGTTAGGGTCTGGTTTTGATTGTTGTTATGTTTTTTGGGTAAATGTATGTTGAATAAAGGTTATATACCATATACATAACCACCCAATGGTAATGGATCATATTTTCGGGATTTTCAAGTACATATTTAGATAAATACATAAACATTATTAATTTATGTTGTCAACACTTGTTACACCCATTTGAACCTATGTATATCTCTCTATTTATCTATCGCACATATAAAAAAAAAATCCCACAACGATCTCTCTATGTATATCGAACACTTAAAAATGAAAAATTTTAATCGAAAACCTCTTAATACCGATTGTTGATTGAATAACAACCACAGGCATCTTTCTTGTGCATAATTAAAAAAAAAAAATATTTTCATTCAATAAAAGAATTTTCTTTATATAAGGAAAATTTCTATTTTCATCACACACTTTGTGTGTACAGAAAGACAAAAATAAATTTTAATATTTCTACAGCTGTTCCCCGTTCATTTAAATAAATTCTCGAGTTTGTGTAGGCAGCATCTCAAAATATTTGGTGTACCTAACACAATCACATATAAGTACATATGTACTTCGTACAGAGGTATCGGTTTTGATCTTATTTATTTATTGTATATACGCAGTTGGGTCATTAAAAACGATGTGTGTAAATGGTTTAAGATTTTCTCATGGATTTTGATTTTAGGACAAATGTTAGGAGATTCAAAATCCTAAATTTATGTTTCATGAGATTTACATAAGATTTATGGTACAACCTCAATTCATTCTTGTCATTTTGATACCCATATCAACGTTCAGTTTTTAGGTCGATTGGATTCTCTATTTTGATAAAAATTTTAAGCAAATTCCATCCAATAGGGGAAATTCGAATAAAAATGGAATCCATTAAGTAATTTCAAATCGAAGCCCCTCATATTAATATGGTTTCATAATAATCAACCTAGACCGATAGATAATCAAATTAATTTGTTACATCACAAGCATTCGAAATTTCTATATATAAAGGCAAGCTTTCAAGCTCATTTTGTAAATATAAAATAAATAAAGTGTGGTTATCATTAGATATAATTATCTCTCTTTAATTCAGTGATCACAGTCCCATCTTTTAAATAGAAATATTTAACAAAGTTTATGGGCCCAGATAACGCATATTAAAATAAAATTTTTTATTATTCTGAATTATTTTTTTGTGTACCCGTGAAAATAATCGAAACGTGAAAAATGAGTGACATTATCGCAAAATATCAAATTCCTCGGTTGAATGCAGAAAATTATTTTAATTGTCGATTCAGGATGGAAATGTTGTTAAAATGGAGTGTGGAATGCGATCACAAAAGAACGGCCGGAAAACAATGCCGATGAATGGGACGAAGCGGATGAAAAAGCACATTCGACTATTTCATTGTGCGTGGAAGATAACCAAATACATCATATCCGAAACACGAAAAATGCGAAAGAAGCATGGAAAGTACTAAAAGATTTCCATGAGTGTGATTCGCCGGGCACTAAAGTGCGAATATTGCGTGAAATAATGCGACAACGTGCAACAGAGGAAACTGATATGGAGATTCATGTCAACCACATGAACGAGTTATTCCAGAAGCTGATTGTGCTTGGTGAAGACTTCAGTCCAGAATTTTTCATGAGCGCCACGTTACTTGGTTCTCTGCCACGCAGCTATGATGAATTGATTACAGCACTCGAGGTATATGACGAGGAAATATTGACGACGAAAAGATCGCGATGTATCCAAAAATATTATTTGTGATGCGAACGCATTAAAAGTGACTAATAATGGTTCGCATATAACAAAAAAAATTGTCAGCTGTTATTTCTGTAAAAAGTCAGGTCATTTTCGAAATAAGTGCAGTGAATATGTATGCAAAGTGGAAGGCAAGAAAAAACAATGTAGATAACAAATCGAAGGCGGATATAGTTGAACAACATAATACAGATCGATTCTGGAGCGACAAGTCACATTTCCTGTCGTCGTGATATATTCATCGAATTCGACGGATTACATACTGAAAATGTTTCGCTTGCAAATTGCCAGCAAATAAAATCGTCTGGCAAGGGCAGTGTAGTTGTGCATTTTATGAACAAAGATGGAATCCCCAGTAATGTAAAAATTGAGGATGTTTTTTATATTCCCGAAATTGGCGGAAATTTAATTTCTTTGAAACGATTGACCGAAAAAGGGCTAAATGTGATATTCAACGGAGAAGCCTGTAAGATTTGGTCAGCTGACAACAAGTATCAGATTGCTATCGCGGAGATTGCTAGTAATTTGTACCGGATGCGTGTAGCAAATAATAATATTATTTTGGTTGCAAATAAACAAAATGTTTGTATACATGAATGGCATCGTATTTTAGGCCACCGCAGCATCGACGCAGTGAAAAATATTCCGAAAGAAGGTCTGGTAGATGGGATGAAGTGGGCAGGCTGCAAATCAAATTGTATCGATGCGGCAGAATGTGACGTCTGTATCAAGGGAAGAGCGATTTAGAGAATTCCACCAGCTAGTCCAAAATAAATTTGGAACGAAAATGAAATGTATTCGAACCATTAATAGCCATATTCTCCTCAACAGAACGGTGTTGCAGAACGCAAAAATCGTACATTAATGGAAATGGCCCATTGCATGCTTCTGGATGCTAAGTTGGAATATCGCTATTGGGGTGAAGCGATAGTAATAGCGAATTGTATACAAAATTCATTGCCATGGAAGGCAGTAAGTCGAACTCCATTTGAAATTTGGCAAGGTAGAAAACCATTTTATGTAAATTTGAAACGATTTGGCGCAAAATGCTTCGTACGAATCCAAGATGCACAGTGTCAGAAATTGAATTTGAAAGCAGAAGAGGCAATTTTTATGGGATTTGATTTCGAATCGAAAGCATACAGATGTTTCGTGCCAGCAAATCAGAAGATCGTAATTTCCCGAGACGTAAAATTTATAGATGTTCATGATATTGTGCCAAAGTGCAACCTACCGGCGAAGCATGTTGAAAATCATCGCGGCGATATTGCTGTGAAGACCAGAACAGAATCTTATATTTATTTTGATTCCGACGATTGTGGAACTATTGATGACACCAATCAGTCAAATGACATGCTAAATAATGATACGAATGCCGAAGAAAGTCTAGAAAATGATGCCCCTGTCAGCAATTCTTTGTTAGAGTCCAAATAAGGGTATACGTCCAAAACGTTTGATCGAAGAAATCAACGTCGTTGTCAATGGCATTTTAACGAAGCTATTGCATGTATTCAAAAGGATAATTGGATTGTTGCCATGGAGGAGGAGTATGCATCGCAGATTAAAAATGAAACGTGGAAACTGGTATCTGAAGAAAAAAATTTGATCGGATGTAAATGGGTCTACAAGTTAAAAACTAATGCTAGTGGACAGATACAGAAATACAAGGCTAGATTATTTGCATAGGGCTTTAATCGAAAATTTGGAGTAGATTATAATCAAGTGTTTGCTCCTGTTGCAAGACATGCAACATTTCAAATTTTACTGTCCATCGCAGTGAGCCGGAAAATGACAATTAATCATTTTGATGCGAAGACCGCTTTCCTGAATGGTGACTTGGAGGAGGAGATATATATGCGACAGCCACCGGGTTTTATCACCGATGGAAATGAGGACAAGGTATATCTGTTAAACAAGAGTATTTATGGTTTGAAACAGTTAGCACGGGTCTGGAATGAAAAATTACACAACATTCTCATCAGTGCAGGAGTCATGCAGAGCAAAGCTGATAATTGCTTATACACATACCATGGGAAAGATGGTTTCCTATTCGTATTAATATATGTCGATGATATATTGGTAATTTACGACGATAAGGAATGTGGCGATAATAAAAATAATAAAAATTTTGAAGTTGATTTCAAATTATTTGGGTATGAGAATCACAAAAAATGAAAAATGTTATTTGCTTGACCAGGAAAAATACATTTCGAATGTTGCTGCTAGATTTAATTTGGAGAACTCCAAACCGACTGATATTCCATTGAGTCAATCGTACCACAAAGAGATCGATGAGGAGAAATTACCGAGCAATGAAAAATATCGTGCAGCAATTGGATGCTTATTATACATAACAACGAATATGCGACCTGATATTGCGGCTGGAGTAGCAATATTATCACAGAAAGTAGCTAACCAGACGCAATCCGATTGGAATGAAGTGAAGAAATTGATTCGCTACCTCAAAGGAACTTCGAAACATCGTTTGAAATTAGGGGATTCGGAAATGAGTGAGGAACTCATACGCTGATACGAATTGGGCAGAAGACCGCCAAATCAGAAAGTCCAATTCTGGTTACATATTTGTATTAAATGGTGCAATCAGCTGGTCTTGTAAAAGGCAGGATTGTGTGGCCTTATCATCAACTGAAGCTGAGTTCATCGCACTGTCCGAGTGTTGCAAGGAAGCGATTTGGATTCAACGTATTTTATATTATCTCAAATGGGAAGGAGATCAATCAACAAAAATATTCGAGGACAACCAAAGCGTGATCAAGATGATAATTAACGAAAAGTTCAGCAACCGTTCAAAGCACATCGATACCAAAGTGCATTTCAAGGAATTCGTGGACAAAAATCTCATAAAAATCGAATATTGTCCAACTGAAGAAATGTTAGCAGACATGTTTACAAAAGGTCTTGCTGAAGCAAAATTTCAATTATTTATAATTATTAAATTGATTGTACTAGGGAGTGGTGGAGATATGATTTGTATTCATATTCATCAATCAATATAATGTTGTAATGTAGGCTATGCTTTATAATTTCAATTTGTGAATTGAGAGAAGAGAAGTGAAATGAATGTATATTCAATATATTGTCTGTCGTAATATGTCATTAAGATAACACGTGTTATATTTATTATGCAGATATAAATATAAGACAAATAAAGTGTGGTTATCATTAGATATAATTATCTGTCTTTAATTCAGTGATCACAGTCCCATCTTTTAAATAGAAATATTTAACAATATCCGTTCTATATGACAAAAGTAAATATGTATGTAGCATGAAAATCCTGTTTACTGATGAGTAAACGATTCCCAGCAAATATAAAATTCCCTACGCGTATATAAAGGTGTTTCACGTTTCTATATGGATTTCTTAAATTTGTTTTTCTCACCGGAACAAATGGATCTTATTTTTGTATAGCAGTTTGCCCGAATTAGGATTTGAGAAGTTAATAATACAATAAAGAGTGGTTCTTTTTATCATTGGCTGGAAATGAATGGATGTAAAACCTTAGGATTTAAACCCAAACTCGAGCTTCTACGAGGGATGTAATAAATGTTGCGTAGTTAATATGGATACGCGTTTCTATATGAAACGGTTAGATATAGAACGTCATTTGAAATTTCAGAAAAAATCGGCAAAAATGGAAACCAGCGTCGAATAAACCAGCAAGAAATTCGATTTGCTATTACTCAGCCCGTTCACATTTTGTGTGACTGTGACCAAATGGTTTCAAAGATTATCTCTCTTCTATCTTTTATGCAGTGATTAAGGAAAATCCGGGCCCTAGGCAAAGTTTGATCTCTGGGCTCCTCAAAATAATAGGGAAATGTGGGCCCTAAGCAAAATTTCTTTTGCCTACAAAAAAAAAAAACGTTAAAGTAGTAGGCTTTTTCTCTGTTTTCCATCCCAAAATCGTCTGTTTTCTTCCAAGCTCAAATCTTCATTGGTGACTTCTTAGTCTCACGTCTCGCTGAACAAGAAGAACAGGTTTGTTTTTCTTATAAGGCAAATGCTCAATTTGCGTCGAGCTAGCAATAATCCAAATATAAGTAAGTATATTAAAGAACAGTCTGGTAAAGAAAAACCGAAGTGAAATTTCACCCGAAACCCATTTCACTAACAAATTGTTCTTTAATATATTTCTCGAAAAGATCCAATTTATAACTCAGCAATTTTTTAGACGAAGAATCGAATTGGTCGCAAAATACACTTTAAAGGCAAATTCACGGGCCTTCGTTCGTTCATTCATTAAGTACTCACTTTTCTAATAAATCGTATTGGTTATCATTCGTTTCGTATTCCTTCGGTTGGTGAAACAAATTATCGAAACGAATGACCAAACGAACGTCTTCACAAATAAAGATAACCATGGCAATACATCAGTAATAAAGCATCAGAGTTAAATATAACCATAGCAATACTGATGTAATCAAATATATGTAGCTCAATATAGAAAGGAGGTGGGGTAGTACCTAAAAATAAACAGACCTCGCAACTTCCAGAAGCAGTCATCCCTAATCTAAAAGCATTGATCAGCTTTTTCTGACACCAAAGAGGCGGCAGCTACCTACCTATATCACCGGGCAGAAGGTATAAAATACTTAACAATTGTTTTCATGATAAGGCAACGGCAATGGATAAAGCAAGTGTTAATAATCCTGGTGGCACACCTGCCTTGCAGGAAAATCCACACTTCGGAGTACGGAAGGTATTAAAACAAGAAAGCAAATTCAACCAGCAGGAACAGCGAGCTACTGCACGCTAAGAATCTAGAACGAGAAAACGAAGAATTATTGCCAGATTGAACACTGAAGTTAAAACCTTTAAGTTAGGGAATGAAGATCTAAAAAATAATCTAAACATTAAGGTGACACCAACTGATGAGAAATCATCAGATCAAAAAACGTCAGAAGAGAAAACAACAAAGTAGAAAATCTGTTGGTATTGCACACACGAAGACGACCGAAGAAGTGAAATCAATTGGATCTTGGAAGCAAAAAAATACCTTCGAATAGAGTTAAAAGAAGGGAAGCCGAGTCTTCACCGGAATTTGAGCACTCTAATCGGTAACGGAGGATGAATAATAAGGTCACGGTATTAGTGTAGAAAATAAACACGGTGGGGTACTTAACTGGAAGTTAAGAAGGAACAAATAGTCGTCCGTGAACGAATCTTAAGTTCTCATGTGACTTTTGTAAAGTGAGCTACTGTAACAAATGTCATTGACAGTTCAGTGGAGGATCAACCATCATACAACCAACATGCACAAGTTATAGTTGAATAAAGAACATTATTATTAACGTTAAACTAGTTGTGTTGTATTATTTCTAACAGTATATTATATGGTGTCAGAAGTAAAAGAAGCTAATTAAATAATTAAAAAAGTGAATTCAAGAAGAATTTTCAAAGCAAAAGTCAAAAAAAGCAACGAACAGTAAAATCGAACGGAGAATTTCGTCATCGAAACATTGTATTGCAACGTGTTTGTGAGTCATCGGTATGAAATCAAACACATGTTCATCGGGAAATATCATCAATAAAATCGAATCATCGGGCAGCAGAAAGTAATCATCCAACTAATTTGAAGCCTAAACAACACGCTTTTTCGGTCATATTTTTGAAAATTAAAGTCATGATCATTGGAAATTAAGCGAAATGGCCGACACACGAAAACAATTGCGAGAGCTCGATTGCGCAGACTTGGCGACCGACTGGAAGAATTGGAAACGTGATTTTTTGGTGTACATGATCGCGAACGATAAAAATGGTCAGACGGAGGCAATGAAAATCGCAACTTTGTTTCCTAATGATGGATCCGAACAGTCACTGCTTGGAACAGTAATCACAACACAAGAAATTCCAGCGACATCAACGGCAGCAGCACGCACCGAAACGGTTACAACACAGCAAACATTGGCTGATGTGTTGAAGACATTTGATAATCATTGTCTGCCACAGAAAAACATGACTATGGAGTCATTCAAATTCAACCATCTGAACCAAAAGGAACGTCAGCCATTCAGCGAATTTTTGACCGAGCTCCGTGCGCAAATTGAACGTTGTGAATTTAATTGTTCGTGTGGATTGTCATATGAAAACCGAATGTTGCGTGATCGAATCATTACTGGGGTGTTTGACAAGAAACTTCAGTTAAAGTTGCTCGACGGTCGTGATGAAAGATTGGATTGCGTGGTTGAAATTTGCAAGACATTCGAAGCAGCAAATGTCAACTAAGGGATTTTGGCATCAAAACAATCGATTGCAACGGTAGCATTGTCGGAAAACACAGACACCGACTCAATTAATGCGATTAAAACAAACAACAAGAAAAACATCTGTTTCAACTGTGGTGGCGAATGGAACCGAGAGCACAGAAGTAAGTGCCCAGCGAAGGATAACACGTGCGAATGCGGAAGAAAGGGACATTTTCGCCAGATGTGTCGCAAGAAGAAGAGCAAATCGATGTATCATCATCAGGTAATTCAACGAATGAAAAGCGGAAATTGGAAACATTTCTTTGTAGCAAAAATTTTGTAAAAAATGAGCAAAATGACGTCCCTGTATTTGACTATGGTAACAATAAAATTAAAGTTTATGGTATTGCCGAGATTAAATTATGGAATTTAAAATTAAATATTGAACAAATAACAGAATTCATTGTTGTTGACGACACATTTGAACCGAAACTTGCGCTTGAAACCTGCACAGACTTTGGATTGATTGAGCCAATCAATATTGATTCGATTATGTGCTCAAATGCAGGAGAAAGGTTTGTAGGTGAAAATATCGATGTTTTCTCTGGTCTTGGAAAGATTCCCGGAAAAATCACCATACATCTACAAGAAAATGCCAAACCAGTCGTGCATTATAGAAAGCGATTTCCGGATACAATCGTTAAGAAGCTTAAGAAAAACTTCATGGTAGAGTCGGGAATCATAACGCCAGTGACTCATCAAACAGATTGGGTGAATAATTTGCAAGTGGCTGAGAAATCAAGCGGTGATTTGCGAGTTTGCTTGGATCCCAAACCTCTCAATAAGTGCCTCAGGCGTTAACATTATTTGATACCCACTATGGATGAATTGACCTCAGAATTGGTTGATAAGAAAGTATTCACAGTATTATACTGCTCAAATGGATTTTGGCAATTGGATTGGATGAAACGAGTTCAGAATTGACAATATTCATGACACTCATTGGTCGGTATAAATTCAATAGACTTGCGTTTGGCTTAAATATTTCGCCAGAGATTTTTCAGAGACGCATGGTACAGATTTTCGGTGATATACCGGGTGTTTTTGTGTATTTTGATGATATTGCAATAGTACCCTGTAACGAAGAGGAATATGACAGAATCTTGAAAATCGTTCTTGAGCGTGCTCGCTCGAACAATGTCAAGTTCAATCCGGGCAAGATTCAATACTGCAAATCAAAGGTCAAATTCATGGGTCTTATTTTGTCGAATGCAAAAATTAGACCGGTTCAAAAACATATTGATGCCATTTTGAAAATGAAAAAGCCAACCGACAAACACGCCGTGTCACGTTTATTGAGTCTTTCTAAATACTTGGCAAAGTTCATTCCAAATCTGTCAAAGATGACAGCGGAACTGCGTTTATTATCGGGGAAAGAAAAACACGATTTTCAACTTGACAATATAAAGAAAATAATCACATCCGACCGGGTGTTAAAACCATTTAATCCAGAAAATCCAAGCGTCATTCAAACAGATGCATCAAAAGATGGACTTGGTTCGGGTTTGATTCAAGAAAAGCATCCGGTTGCATTTGCGTCTAGAACGCTTAGTAAAGCTGAAAAGAGATGGGCGCAAATTGAAAAAGAACTTTTGGCTGTGGTGTTTGCATGTAAACGTTTTCATAACATTGTCTATGGACGTCGATTTATAGTTGAAAGTGATCATAAGCCACTTGAATCATTAAATTTGCGCGACATTGATGGTGTCACACCAAGATTGCAGCGCATGTTTATGAGGCTTTTGAATTGAAGAAGGCACAGAATTGAACACAGTCATTCACAGCGTCACACGATCCGTTTGTGTGTCGAGGGATAATTATGATTATTATAGACAGATAATAGCGTCGGATGAGGATCTTAAGCGCGTATGTGACTAAGTAAGAAATGGTTGGCCCGACTATCGATCTCAGAATGATTTTGCCAGGGTATTTCACAAACTAAAATCCGAACTGCATTTCGAAAATGGGTTGTTATTCCGAAATCACCGACTCGTAATCCCAACGAAATTGCAAAATAAAATGGCAAAATGGCTACACGAACTACACTTGGAAATTGAGAAAACACTTGCCAGGGCCAGAATGTTGTACTTTTGGCCGGAAATGAACACAAAAATCAAAGAAATGATTGCATCATGCAATATTTGTGAAAGGTTCAAACAAAACAATCAAAAGGAACCATTGCTTCAAAATAAATAAATCCAAAGTATCCATACCACATTGTGTCAGTTGATCTATTTGAATATCCCGGTCGCGATTTCATGTCAATTTTTGACGCATATTCAAACTACTTGGTAGCAATTAAAATCAACAATAAGACCTCTTCACACATTATCGATAAATTTGGTTTGATATTCAGTAAAATTGGATATCCGTCGATAATTAAAAGTGATAATGTTCCATTCAACTCATCTGAATTCGAGAAGTTTTCAAGAGATTTCAACGTCCAATTCAAATACTCGAGCCCGAGATATCCGCAAAGCAATGGGTTGGCCGAAAAGGGTGTAGCAATCGCGAAAAATATTTTGAAGCGTTGCTACGAAGCAAATGAAGTAAACCAATTCCAATACAGAATCATGGAGTACAACACGACTCCGGTGGCAAGTATGAGTCTCACACCATCAGAGCTATTCTTTGGCAGGTTATCGGAACAACTTCTTGTCGAAGATGGAAAAATAATTGGAATAGTTAATGAACGTTCATACATTATTGAAGATGCATTTAACAATTATTTTATACGTAATCGTAGATTTATGTATAGCTAAAACAAAGAATGAAGATTTTAGTGCTAATGAATTGTTATTCGAAGATAATGTTAAATCGGGTCAAATAGTAAATTTGCCAGAAATCCAAATTGTAACACCGACACAAGAAACAGTCAATAACGATGAAAATCAGATGTTGAACACTCCCGCTGTAAATGTGAGTGCGGACGAATTAGCTCTTTCAGTGAACATCAAAAATAACTCCGCATTGGAATATGATACAGCTGAAGGTGAAAATTCAGAAGTAAGTTCGGGTAGTGATAGTGAGGTAGCTCCTCAACTTGCCATTCAAGCTCCAAATAATCATGGAGAAGTCAGAACGCGCAGTGGTCGTAGTTCAAGACCGCCGGACAGGTATGGCTCTTGAAAATTGTAACAGTCATAGAGGTTTGCCTGGTCCAGATCATGATTGTTAATAAGTTAAAATTAGAATTAAAAGGAAAAATGAGTGTTATAATAATGTGAACGAATCTTAAGTTCTCATGTGACTTTTGTAAAGTGAGCTACTGTAACAAATGTCATTGACAGTTCAGTGGAGCATCAACCATCATACAACCAACATGCACAAGTTATAGTTGAATAAAGAACATTATTATTAACGTCAAACTAGTTGTGTTGTATTATTTCTAACAGTACATTACAAATAAAAAAATCTCTTACGTACCAATAACAAAATCTTAAAAGAAATTCGAAAAAACTTATCCTGTGGAAGTAAGAGACTTGGTTAAAGAAAAACGTAAGACCAGTAAAATCTGGCAAATTAATAGATCTGCAGAAAACATGACAAAGTTTAACATCTTATGTGATAAACTTATATCAACTATTAAAGAAGTTAAGGGACTGAAAACACCCAAAGTTCTTAATACGAAACCTAGACCCGTAGTGCCAATGCTGACTGTTGTATTATCCTCCTAAATACATGCCTGCATGATGGGAGTGTTCATTGGGAAGAGAGGCAACTGTCAGTAGAATCATTATAACAACGAATGTACCGCTCGCCACATATATAAATAAGAAGAATAATGGAAGAGTTCATGGCATACGTTAAAGCACAAACAGCAGTTATGACGAATCTAACTGAAAGTATGCAAGCGCTTCAAATGGAGGTTAATAAAGAAAAGGCGGTAACAAATTTGGCTTTTACACCTAATAATATTCCATGGCCAGCTCCACTGGAAATCGAAAATGGTGATGTTCGAGAAAATTTCGAAATATTTGAAGCTAACTGGCAAGATTACTGTTTTGCAACGGGAATGAATTTATGGACACCAGAGAAAAATCAACAAAAAGCAAGTATTCTGTTGTCTGCCATTGGTACCAAAGCGAAAACAAAATATAGTAATTTTGGTCTTGATGATAAAGATAAAATGTCCGATGAATTGGTACTAAGAAAGATTCATAAAAGTATTAGTGCAATACGTGTGATCAATTAGAGGACGAAACATTTGATAATTATTTATTAAAACTAAAAAAATTAGCTAAATTGTGTGCATATAGTTCCGCTGAAATATCAAACCAATTATTAAGGGATCGGGTAGTTGTTGGTATAAAAAACATTCAGGTAAAAAAGAAACTAATGGAAAAATCTGATCTTACCTTAGATCAAGCAATTTACATATGTAAAATTAGTGAAATCACTCAATCAAAATAGAGTAACTATTATGACTAGTGATGAAACCAAATCAAGTGTTCCGGTAAACAAAGATAAATAAAACAGAAAAATCGCGTCAGTCATGTAAGACAGCAAAGCAATGTTTATTTTGTGGAACTAAACATATGTTCGAAAAAGGTGTTTGTCCCACTATAGGTCACACATGCGCAGTGCAATTATAAGCACCGTTATGAAGCATGTTGCAGATATAAAAAAAAAGAAAATCAAAAATCAAGTTCGAATATAAGGACAAATAATGTTAAAGAAATCAAACTTGATGACGATGCTGACGAAGACATTAATTTGCAAATAGCCAAGATTAATTCATCTAATTTCAAGGGAAATGTATCAGCAGTTTTATTATTAAAATTTTGAAAAGTGTGGAAAAACGTTGAATGCATGCTAGACACAGGTTCCAATTCATGCCTTATTGGATTGAGTCGAAAAGTAAAATTTTAATGAACGAGTCAAATCCTCAAATACAATCCACCAATCATCCACCAAAACCAATCAAGGTCTTGTGGATTTTAATGGAAACCAGCCTAATGCGTGTTCAGCATTAAAATTGGTACATTATAGTTCAAATGTAAAAAACTTTCCGAGTTATAGCAAATCTCCACGTGTTATCGAATCAGATGTATGTGAAGTTGGCCCAAAATTCTATTTCAAAGAAATGCTATGGTAACACTAAAACGGCAATTTATAGTGTCAGCCCAAAAAAACTTCTATAACGACCAATATTTACGAAACTGTAGCCCAAAAAAAATTCTATCATTACAAAATTTTCAATGTCAGCCCAAAAAAATACTCTCATGATAGCTAAAACTTTCACGACAGTAACTCTCAGCCCAAAAATAAAACTATCGCGAAACTAAAGATTTTAATATGCGTTAAATATAAAATAAAATGATTAGGAAGTTATACAAAAATTTCGAAATTTAATTCTTATTATATGAATTATTATTTAATAAATTTACAGCACTAAGCTTGATAATTAAACTAAAATAAAATTTTATTTTATTTACATATATTTATTGTTTATTTATTAATTTCCTTATTTTTAAATTATTACTTGTAATCGAAATCAATTCTAATAAAAACCTTCAATAATAATTTCACTATAAGAAAATTAATAAATAAACAATAAATATAAAAAAAAAAAATTTATTATTTATCAATTTAAAAGTGGAATAAGTCACAAGAAAGAAGAGATAATTCATTCGAGATAGCAGTAATCAACAATCTTCTAAAATGATTTTATAAAATATCAATTATATAACTAAATTGTTCTCAGAAGATGCCATGAATGGCCAGAATGGCCCATATAGATAGTCCCGTAAAGAAATGTCACTTCATCGTAATATATCTCAAAAGTAAGGGTGTTGAACATCGATCAGACTATGATTTTCTAATAGATCTGATCTTTACCCTCATGGTTCCAATGAATCAGACCAATGTCATTGGGATATCATAGCCAGAATGGCCCATATAGATAGTCCCATCAAGAAATATCAGTTCATCGTAATATACGAGGGTGAATCAAAATGTCTTGCAATATCATATGCGACGTCAAATTAAATGGATTCGTAGCCCTAAACACAGAATATTTAAACTGTCATAATCAACCGATGGTTCAATTAAATGATATTCCATCAATAATATTTTATGGATAGAGTAGCATTCAGTTTAAGTTCTCTGGTAAACTACATAGCCAAACAGAAACAAAATACGGCTTACTGCAAAAACCAGTGTAACTGGGAACTTTATGATGATTTGAGCAGCACGGTTATTAAAATAAGAAGTGTTACTCATAAGGTTAAACCGCATTTATTAATATACACTAAGAAATAAACAAACATTTTATTTTAATATATTTAACTTTAATTGTTAAATTTAATACAAAGTAAATTTAACAATTAAATCAATTTATAACCTAAAAATATTTCAAATTCAAACAAATATTTGGTATTTATTCTTTTTTTTTTTTTTGAGATAAGTCTACAATTACGACTTGAAAGTTTTAATATACAATGAGATAAGTCCAAATTACGGACTTGATAATTTGAGACACCAGACACCACAACACAATATTTAGTCGTGACATTTTTTCTCGTCACCAGCGGGAATCGAACCTTGGACCCTAATATGCTAAAGTAGTTGCTTTACCACCGCATCAATCAAAGCAACATTTAGGTTTCACAACGTATCACCAAAGAATAGTTATATATGTATGGAAATTAAAACCATTTACTATTTAAAATCCATTATACTCACAAGTGACTAGTGAATAACCACTTTTCTCTGATTCGTTACAACCATCAAGGTAAAGATTAGATCTATTAGAAAATCATAGCTAGACTGATGTTCAACACCCTAAACTTTCGAGATATATGACGAAGAAGTGACATTTCTTTACGGGACTATGTATATGGGCCATTCTGGCTATTAGATCCCAATGACATTAGTCTGATTCATTGGAACCATGAAGATAAAGATCAGATCTATTAGAAAATCATAGTCTGATCGATGTTCAACACCCTAACTTTCGAGTTATATGACGAAGAAGTGACATTTCTTGACGGGACTATCTATACGGGCCATTCTGGCTATGAAATCCCAATGACTTTGGTCTGATTCGTTAGAACCATCAAGTTAAAGATCAGATCTATTAGAAAATCATAGCTAGACTGATGTTCAACACTCTTACTTCCGAGATATATGACGAAGAAGTGACATTTCTTGATGGGACTATGTATATGGGCCATTCTGGCTATGAAATCCCAATGACATTGGTCTGATTCATTGGAACCACGAAGATAAAGATCAGATCTATTAGCAAATCATAGTCTGATCGATGTTCAACACCCTAACTTTTGAGATATATGACGAAGAAGAGACATTTCTTGATGGGACTATCTATATGGGCCATTCTGGCTATGAAATTCCAATGATATTGGTCTGATTCGTTGGAACCATGAAGATAGAAATCAGATCTATTAGAAAATCATAGTCTGATCGATGTTCAACACCCTAAATTTCGAGATACATGACGAAGAATTGACATTTCTTGACAGGACTATCTGTATGGGCCATTCTGGCTATGAAATCCCAATGACATTGGTCTGATTCGTTGGAACCATGAAGGTAAAGATCAGGTCTATTAGAAAATCATAGTCTGATCGATGTTCAACACTCTTACTGTCGAGTTATATGACGAAGAAGTGACATTTCTTGATGAGACTAGGTATATGGGCCATTCTGGCTATGAGATCCCAATGAGATTTTGCTTGTTTTTTTGCACGAGTTACGTATTGTGACTCCACACGAACCCAACATCCCAACATCATATTGACCAAACAACAATGTAGCAGTAGACAAGATTGTAACACCAAATTATCAACAACAACATCAATAAAAATGTAACTACAACATTGTAACAGTAAATTATCAAATATCATAACATAGAGAAATTAAATTAAATGTAGACATTTTTTTTTTTTTTTTTTTTTTTTTCGTCCCTGCCCAAAAGCGGCTAGCACTACGACCTAAAAGATCTTTTGTGCTGTTGGGTACTGTTACTCCAGGAGCTTCTCCACCTCTCTAATAAAGGCGAGAATGCTGTTTATAGAGGCCAATTTACATTTCTCCGGGGTCAGATACCTCTCTTCAAAATGAATCCACCTCCGTGTGCACAGAGCAACACACTCACATAGTATGTGTTCTGCGGTTTCTGTCTCTTCCAAACAGAGTCGGCACTCCGTCTCTGTGGACAGGTTCATTTTGTTCAAATGATATCTCAGGTTACAGTGACCTGAGAGAAAACTCACAAGTTTCCTAATATTTCCTTTGCTGAAATTGATCGCCAAATTTTTGTGGTGAAATGGTCTGATCAAAGATTTGGCTTGTCTAAGGCCGGGAATACAGTTCCAATAAGTCAAGCACTGTATTTTTTCCCATTTACTGATTGTGTAGGTTGCAGAAGCCCACGGGATACCACAAAAAGGCTCAGGGCCAATGAGTGTAGTCGACGAGCCTGCCCGTGCAAGTTCGTCGGCTATCTCATTTCCAGTGATGCCCATGTGACCAGGCACCCACCACAACCTTACTTTGTTTTGACAAGAGAGAGATTGTAGCAGTTTATAACAACTTTGAACCGACTTGGAAACCAAGCAGTTAGAAGCCAATGCTTTCAGTGCTGCTTGGCTGTCAGACAAAATGTGGATGGATGCGCCTTTAAGACCTTTGGTCATAATAATAGAGGCGCAGATTTCGATGGCGTGAATTTCGGCTAGAAAAACACTGGGGTAAGTACCCAGTGATTTCGATATTTTGTGATTGGGTCCAAAGACACCAATGCCGACTCCACTATCCATTTTTGATCCATCAGTGTACCAGACTAGGCTGTTAGGTTCCATCTGCGGTAACCCAGTATCCCAGTCTGTTCTATCGGGGATTGTTACCACGAAATTCCTGCCAAAGCAGAGTTCTTTCGGCATAACGTCCGGGACACTAAAGAACATATTCAGGTCTGGAAGTTCATTCAAAATGTCCAGGTGACCCATATGGTCATCATGACTGTATTGATTCGCGAGCTTCAATCTAGCTGCACAGGTAGCAGCTGATTTTTTGACGTGGATATGAAGTGGAGTGAGCCCGATGAGAGCTTCCATTGCCGCCGTAGGGCAGGTGCGCATAGCACCTGTAATTCCGAGACATGCTAGTCTCTGTAATGAGGTCAGCTTGTTCCTAATAACTTTTTGCTGTACCTTAGGCCACCAAACTATTGCCCCATATGTTACAATTGGCCTCACTATCATGATGTACATCCAGTAAATCATTTTTGAGTTCAGGCCCCAGGTCCTGCCGAACATACGCCGGCAGGCCCACATGGCCCTGGCCGCGCGTTCGGTAGTTGAAGTAATATGAGAGTTCCAAGTTAGTTTCTTATCTAGGACAACACCCAGATATTTGACTTCATTGGAGTATCCGATATTTATATTATTAAGACTAATTGAACCAAGGTTCAAATTACGTCTTTTGGTGAAGGGCACCAGAACTGTTTTGCTAGGGTTAATCGAAAGGCCCTCCCCAGTCCACCAATTCGAAATAACAAGCAAAGCCTGTTGCATGCTGGCGGACATCGTACGTTCATGCCCTCCAGAGACTATGATAACCAAATCGTCCGCATAACCAATGGCATCGTACCCAAGTAGATGTAAATTATCAAGCAACTCGTCGATCACGAGTGACCACAGCAAAGGGGACAGTACACCGCCCTGCGGACACCCTCTTGCTGCCGTAATCGTGACTGACTCATTACCTAATTTAGATGTAATCTTCCTACTAACCAACATGGAACTAATCCAGTGGTTAGTCGGATCGTCAATACCTCTACGCTTGATTGCCCTAGCAATTGAGTCGTATCCAGTATTGTCAAAAGCTCCCTCAATATCCAGAAATGCACACAGAGCAATTTCTTTCGAGCGATAGGCTGCTTCAATCTTGGTGACAAGTAGATGCAGCGCACCCTCTGTGGATTTGCCTTTCCTATAGGCGAATTGATTTGGATTTAGAGGTCTGGTTGCCGTTAACCAGTCTCTGATATGAAGATCTATAAGTCGTTCCATGGTTTTAAGAATAAACGATGTAAGACTGATAGGTCGAAAGGACTTAGGAAGTTCACATGGCCGATTGCCAGGCTTTGGGATAAAAACCACGTTTACTTGACTCCAAGCCTGTGGTATGTGACCCCAATTGAAGCTAGTAATAAATGTAGACATAGAATAAGATAAATAAATAAAAACAAAAGAAATGATTCTACGTACATATTTTTACTTTCACACATTTATAATATTACATTTAGATAAACCATTTCTTAGAATTATAATCATACAATGTAATGAATAAATAGAGAACAAACAATATGATTATAATTCTAGTACTGCATTTACATTTTTACATTTTTGTTTAGTATAACGATATAATATATATGATGGTTCAACGAATATAAGAATCAGAATTATTGTAACTTTTAAATAGAAAGGAACTAAATAAAAATTTGTTAAAGAATAAAATAAAAAGTGTTTTATAAAAAAACCCACCACGACTGCCTTAAACTTTAACTCACGCAAACCTAACTTTACAAATTTTTAATTTAATCTCTTTGGAAATTAAACAGAAATAAATAATAAAAATTTATTTTACATTATAGTTCAGTTATATTTCGAATACAAATTGATATTTTTCTGATTTTCTGTTTTCGTATTATATGTTTGTAATTGATTTCATATTTTTTTTAATGTTATATTATGTAGTACTGGACATTGTAGATGCAAAAACAAATTTATTGTAATCATTATTCATAAATTTTATTTTTTCGATCGTGATAGCTTTCCTTACATTATAACATGTATAATGGTATTGCCAGTGCTTAAAATTCAAATTTTTTGGGATAGAATTTTGGGCCAACTTCACAAAGGTTCGAATCAGTACAAAATTGTGCTAAAACTAAGACGAATAATAATATCATATGTCTGGATCAGCACATTAATCATCCAAATGCGGAACAAATTGTCGAGAAGTACAGCGATATTTTTGAAGGAAATGGTCTAATTCCAGGGGAAGTTGAATTGGAAATTGATGAAAATATTTCACCAGTAATTCAGTATGTTCGTCGTATTCCTGTTGCTTATCGTAAGTGACTCAAGAAGGAATTGGATAATTTAGTATCGGATTTCACGACAATCGACGAAATTCTTCCAGAGCTTGGCAAAGCCAGATTTTTCTCTAACAAAATAACTGCAAATTAAATAAAACAAAAATGAGGTTGTGTAAATCTTCAGTAATGTTTTTTGGTCATTTACTTACTACGGATGGTTTACAACCAGATAATACAAAAGTAGCAGCAATAGCAAATATGAAATCGCCTTGCAATAAAATTGAGTTGCAAAGATTTATTGGTATGGTGACTTATTTATCAAGATATATCAAAAATCTCAGTACACATTTTTCGCCGTTAAGAAAATTACTCTTAGAAAGTACACCATGGGGATAGGGAAAGGAAGAAGAAGATGAGTATGTCAAAATCAAAAATTTAGCATCCGATATAAAAATGTTGGATTATTTTGACAACACTAAACCAATTACAATTGAATGTGACTCCAGTAGTACCGGATTAGGAGCCGCTATTTTTCAAAACAATAAAGTAATTGCCGATGGTTGGCCGAAAACAATTCATAAATTACCAGACGACGTTAAAATGTACCACAAATAGAAAAATGAATTATCAACGGAAAATGGTCTCATATTCAAAGATGATAGAGTTCTCATACCGTTTAGTCTACGAAAGCTTATGACTAATAAAGTTCACATCAGTCATAATGGTATAGAAGCGACATTAAATCTTGCTCGCCAAAATATATTTTGGCCAGGCATGAGTTCGGAAATCAAGAAAAAAATTAAAGACTGCGATATATGTGTAAAATATGGCGATTATGCAATCGCATGTCGTTCCTTCATACCCATTACAATTCATATCAATGGATGTATTATAAGTAAACTACAAGGATCGTCAACAAAAATTTTTAGTGACAGTTGATCACTACTCAGATTTTTTCGAATTAGATCTGCTGAAAGATCTAACACCAAATTCTACAATTGAAATCTGCAAAACCAATTTTACATGGAATACCAGAGAGAGTCTTAACGGATGGGAAAACAAATTTTGTGTGTAAGGAATTTAGTAATTTTGCATCAAATTGGGATTTTATACACATAAATTCAGCACCTCATCACCAGCAAGCTAATGGCAAAACCGAAGCCGCAGTGAAAATTGCCAAACGACTTGTTAAAAAATCAAATGACAATAAATAAGATATATGGTACGCTTTACTGCATTGGAGAAATATTCCAAACAAGGTACACTCGAGTCCAGTTCAGAGAATATTTTCAAGAAAGACTAGAACTGGAGTACCATCTTCGACAGAAAGTTTAAAACCAAAAATCATTCAAGACGTCACCGAAGAAATCGAATTAAGAAGAAGACATAGTAAATATTACTATGATAAAAAAGCAAGACAATTACCTGATTTGGAAGTTGGACAATCTGTTGCAGTACAAATGCGTCCACAAGAAAACACTTTATGGTAAAAAATATCCGATAGGTCATATATGGTGAATATTAATGAGGCAATATATCGTCGTGACAGAGCCAATATTAAACCACACAGTTTTTCAAAAAGTGAAGATGTATCCGAAGAGTCTGAAATTATTCCAAATGAGGTTCAGACTCAAATTGAAGCAGTTACGGCAAATCCTATTTTCCATCAAAGGGAAACATCCACGGATGCGGAAATTCAAATTAATCCTAGGGGAATGGAAATTAATACATCAGATACGTCAATCTTACCATCTACTTCAATTTCTAACCGTCCACAAAGAGAAAATAGAAGACTACCAACACATCTTAATGATTAGATCGTAAATATGAAATAGATTCGCTTTGTTTTTGAATTTTGTTTAATATGATCGCATGATGGGAGTGTTCATTGGGAAGAGAGGCAACTGTCAGTAGCATCATTATCACTACGAATGTAACGCTCGCCATATATAGTATTTTAATAAATATATAATTCATATATAACAATTCTTTAATTAATTAATATACTTAATAGACATAATAAAACACTGACAAAAACATCACACCAGTTTCTAAGATTGATGAGCTATATAAAGAGCTTGTGTGAAGCTACATTAATTAAAAGAAAAAAGAAAATCTAATCTAAATCCTAGAAAAGCACCAGAATATGAATTGATCACAGGCAAATCGATAAAGCCTCGCCTGAAAAAGCAATATGAAAATTACTACATGGAATGGAAAGTTGCAGAAGTAATAATGATAACTAAATCAGGCAAACTCTCTAATGCCAAAGGATTATCTAATACTGTCAACGAAGTCTAAGCTATTTGAAAAATTGTTAGTTAAAAGTATTAAACCGTTAATATATAATAGTAAATCTCGCTGGAAAGTATTGATCAAGTATTTTTCTGGAAGTGGCACAAGCATTTGATAGACAAAGCTTATCAGAGACACTTTCGAGTAAGATATGATGAGGAACACACCGCTTTAAAAAAATCGTAGAGGGAGTATCAAAAGGCAACGTTTTGGAACCAATTTTGCATCTACTCAACGAAACGAAATTCGTTCACATCAACTTCACTAATCGATAGGTTAACTGGATATAAATAAATATTAATTCAAATTCGGTATCAAATCGGTTCCGTATGTCGATACAACCAAATATTTTGGCTAAAACGCTTTAATTGAAGTGAAAAGAAGACATGAAAAAGAAAATTTTCCCATTGAAATTCAATTTCAAAGGCAAAACAATATTCCCAATATGATAGGAATCGACCGCATCTGTCGATGCCTTAAATGTAGATGATTACAACGGTGAATGAATATGATATGCTGTGAATAATTTTATTATGGTACTTACTAATATACTATACGATTTAATATAGAGTACGTAAACTAATTTTCACTTATTTGTGGCTTACTGCTTAGTTTCACTATATATTTACTTACTTATTTACAATTTACACATTTACACTACATTTAATAAAATAAAATCAAAATACCACCAAATTTCGACGTAATCACGACGCAACAAGTTCAAAAACTGAAACAAATGAATCGATAATGTCATTAAAAAAAAAAAAAAATTTAAGCTTTTGGTGTTTCACGCATAAAGCGCTATGCATAAGAAAAAATTAGTTTTGTATCTTCATCATCATCACCCGTATTTAGCAAAGACACATTTTACAAATTTACTACAAATTTTAGAGTTTTCATGTGCAAATTTATTAATTTGACATTGTCAAATTTTAATTGAATGATTATAATGAAATTAAATCAAATCCATTTAATCCAATTACGCACAGTTTATAAAATATGCACACGTTTAGGCTGCGGCCGAAATAGAATACTACGGTAAAAATCCACTTTAAGCGTACATTTTGTTTTATATCTTATTTCGGGTACTCAATAAATGTAACAAAAAATTAGCGATAAGGTCGTAAATCAATCCTAGCTGTATACTAGAGCGAAATATGATATTTCAACCTGGAGCTAACCAATCACTTGATTGTTAAAGTAAATGGAGCGCTCGCAGATAATCGGAGGGGATCAAGTAGTAGCTATGCTGAGGTGAAATTTGAACTTTTGACATGTAATACCAGATCTCATCCAATTGCTTGAACCTATCAGTAGACTTTCTTGGCCGGAACTATTTAGAAGTGATTAGCAATTTGCTGTATGTTGTCCGGTATTTCTGCAATTCGTGTAAACCTTTTGATTTGATGAATGGTAATCGGAAAATTGACGCAAATGCTATTTTGAGCGGTTTATAAAGAGTAAAAAAATAAGAATAAAAAAGGTAGGTGAACATCTATTGGGCCCATGATGCCTGCTAAGACCACAACGGATGCACTCACATATCCAAATGTGATATTTTACTAGATACCACCGAGTATCGAACACGGGAGCATCGAAGCGATAAAGTACGCGTTCTAATCAGAGCGACAAAAAAAAACGGATTCCGCCCTTCGACTGGCAATTGCTAGATATGTAGCAAGAAATACTCTGTATCGAAAGCATTTCCCACTTCCAGTGGACAGGTAGGCACTACACCAACATCTATAGTTGCGTTGAAGACAGCTTCAACTTTATAGTGATTTAGAATTCAGTGCCGTTAAACGGATGTACCAAAAAAGTGGTAACGGCAAGAAAAGGCTTGAATCTGAAGAACTTCGCTATAAGTAAAATGGCAAGATGCCTTGATGTTCTTCGGAATTACAAGATTCTTCAGTCTTGCTGGGAGATTTTAATTCGAAACCCCAGTGGGCGGCGGATATTCCTTAAATATAGCGCGTTGTATGAACTGTTGGCGCTGAAATGTTTTAATGACTTTTGAAGTTGACCGTTGGAAAAAAGTTCGTGACACGAAAAGGTTTTTAAACGGGTGTGAAAGTTTTTCAAATCGATCTATGTAGAACCAATCCCTTGTTATGGTCGATCAATTGTTAAGGTCGAACCATAAATTCTCGACGAGTTCTCCACACAGTTGGTGTGGAAAAACTCCAAAACTTTTAACAAACACATTAAACCTGCATTTGTTCAATTCCAGGTGTTCAAAGTTGAAAATATGCAAAAAAAATTCACCTAAAATTCTAAATTTGAATCCGAATTATTGACAAGTGGAAATTCTACAGTTTCATGAAACGAATTTTGAGTTTTTGAATGAATCAAAATTCAAATTTCAGAATAATTAGAAATTTGTTAAACGAGTATTTCTCACGCATTTCGAGACGTTTGAAAATTCCTGGATTTTTAATTTAAATAAACAATTTAAATCCAATTTATCGGAAACTAGGGAAATTTCAGACTTTTTTATTTATAAATTCGTTAATCCTGCAATTGTGCTCCGATTTCGATGATTGATGCCTCTATCAATAGGTGTTGAGACCTGTAATTATTATGCCAACGGGCATTTAGATCGCTTGAATATTTCTACAAATTTCGTAGAAAATTCAATTTTATGGAAAATCACCTGAACTATAGACCATGAATTCAACGAAAATCTGCAATTGTGCTCCGATTTCGATGATTGATCTCTTTATCAATAGAACGCTCGAATATTTCTACACATTTCGTAGAAAATTCAATTTTATGGAAAATCACCTGAACTATAGACCAAAAATTCAAAATAAAAAACCGAAAATCTGCAATTGTGCTCCGATTTCGATGATTGATGCCTCTATCAATAGGTGTTGAGACCTGTAATTATTATGCCAACGGGCCTTTAGATCGCTTGAATATTTCTACACATTTCGTAGAAAATTCAATTTTACGGAAAATCACCTGAACTATAGACCATGAATTCAACGAAAATCTGCAATTGTGCTCCGATTTCGATGATTGATCTCTTTATCAATAGAACGCTCGAATATTTCTACACATTTCGTAGAAAATTCAATTTTATGGAAAATCACCTGAACTATAGACCACCATTTGAACCATGAATTCAACGAAAATCTGCAATTGTGCTCCGATTTCGATGATTGATCTCTTTATCAATAGAACGCTCGAATATTTCTACACATTTCGTAGAAAATTCAATTTTATGGAAAATCACCTGAACTATAGACCACAAATTCAAAATAAAAAACCGAAAATCTGCAATTGTGCTCCGATTTCGATGGTTGATGCCTCTATCAATAGGTGTTGAGACCTGTAATTATTATGCCAACGGGGCTTTAGATCGCTTGAATATTTCTACACATTTCGTAGAAAATTCAATTTTACGGAAAATCACCTGAACTATAGACCATGAATTCAACGAAAATCTGCAATTGTGCTCCGATTTCGATGATTGATCTCTTTATCAATAGAACGCTCGAATATTTCTACACATTTCGTAGAATATTCAAATTTGTGGAAAATCACCTGAACTATAGACCAAAAATTCAAAATAAAAAACCGAAAATCTGCAATTGTGCTCCGATTTCGATAATTGATGCCTCTATCAATAGGTGTTGAGACCTTTAGATCGCTCGAATATTTCTACACATTTCGTAGAAAATTCAATTTTATGGAAAATCACCTGAACTATAGACCATGAATTCAACGAAAATCTGCAATTGTGCTCCGATTTCGATGATTGATCTCTTTATCAATAGAACGCTCGCATATTTCTACACATTTCGTAGAAAATTCAATTTTATGGAAAATCACCTGAACTATAGACCACAAATTCAAAATAAAAAACCGAACATCTGCAATTGTGCTCCGATTTCGATGATTGATGCCTCTATCAATAGGTGTTGAGACCTGTAATTATTATGCCAACGGGCCTTTAAATCGCTTGAATATTTCTACACATTTCGCAGAAAATTCAATTTTACGGAAAATCACCTGAACTATAGACCATGAATTCAACGAAAATCTGCAATTGTACTCCGATTTCGATGATTGATCTCTTTATCAATAGAACGCTCGAATATTTCTACACATTTCGTAGAAAATTCAATTTTATGGAAATTCACCTGAACTATAGACCACAAATTCAAAATAAAAAACCGAAAATCTGCAATTGTGCTCCGATTTCGATGATTGATGCCTCTTTCAATAGGTGTTGAGACCTGTAATTATTATGCCAACGGGCCTTTAAATCGCTCGAATATTTCTACACATTTCGTAGAAAATTCAATTTTATGGAAAATCACCTGAACTATAGACCATGAATTCAACGAAAATCTGCAATTGTGCTCCGATTTCGATGATTGATTTCTTTATCAATAGAACGCTCGAATATTTCTACACATTTCGTAGAAAATTCAATTTTATGGAAAATCACCTGAACTATAGACCACAAATTCAAAATAAAAAACCGAAAATCTGCAATTGTGCTCCGATTTCGATGGTTGATGCCTCTATCAATAGGTGTTGAGACCTGTAATTATTATGCCAACGGGCCTTTAGATCGCTTGAATATTTCTACACATTTCGTAGAAAATTCAATTTTACGGAAAATCACCTGAACTATAGACCATGAATTCAACGAAAATCTGCAATTGTGCTCCGATTTCGATGATTGATCTCTTTATCAATAGAACGCCCGAATATTTCGACACATTTCATAGAAAATTCAATTTTATGGAAAATCACCTGAACTATAAACCACAAATTCAAAATAAAAAACCGAAAATCTGCAATTGTGCTCCGATTTCGATGATTGATGCCTCTATCAATAGGTGTTGAGACCTGTAATTATTATGCCAACGGGCATTTAGATCGATCGAATATTTTTACACATTTCGTAGAAAATTCAATTTTACGGAAAATCACCTGAACTATAGATGATTTGTAAATTCCAGAGTGTGGAATTGAAAATATTCAAAGCAAGTTTCACCTCAAATTCTCAATTTGAATCCGAATTATTTATATTTGGAAATGTAAAAGTTTTTTTTAAAAAAATAAATACATTTCAAATGCCAGAATTTTTAATTTAACTGTCAATTTGAGAAGTTCGAGATTCACTCACGGAAAAAAAATTCATTCACAATTCTAAATTTGAATTCAAATTATCATTATCGAGAAATGCCAAAATTTCATCAAAGAATTTTGAGTTTTTGAATAAAATAAAATCCAAATTCCAGAATTTTTAATTACAAATTCGTTAAACTCGCAAGTGTGAAAATATGAAAGAAATTTGTTTTAAAATTCTAAATCTGAGTACAAATTATTGATATTTGGAAATTCTAAAATTTCTAGTGCAGAATTTTGAAGTATATAAATAAATTTCAAAATTCTGAATTTTCAATTTACAAACTTGTTAAACACGCTTTGTCAATTCTAGAAGTTCGAAATTTAACATATACAAAACAAATTTCATTCCAAATGTTAAATTTGAACCCGAATTTTGTTCTGGTGCCAAATTTTAAGTTTTTAAATTTAATAAAATTTAAATTTCAGAATTTTTAACTTATTAATTCCTGATGTTCAAAGTTGAAAATATGGAAGAAAATGAATTAAATATTTTAAATTTGTATTCGAACTATCGAAAATTGAAGGTTTTATGAACCTGAAAATATACAAAACAAGTTTCACTCCACAATTTTTAATTAAATTCGTTAACCGATCACACACCCTAGTTTGCGATTTTCAAAAGATTGAGTTTGAAAATACAAAACAGATCTCACTCAAAATTCTAAATTTGAATATAATTTATCGAAAATTAGGGAATGTTAAAGTAATAATTACCGAATTTTGAAGCGTGGAATTATCCAGACCTTTTAATTTACAATTTCGTTAAGCCCGCATTTATTAATTCCAGAGTTCGGAATTGGAAATTTGTAAAACATGTTTCACATTAAATTCTTAATTTTTGGAATCCGAATTGGGCAATATTATTATAAAAATAAATAAATTTTAAAAGGCATAATTTTGAGCTTTAAATTAAATAATATTCAAATTCCAAAATTTTTAATTAATTTGTTGTTAAATTGCCAATTCTAAAAGTGTGAAAATACGAAAGAAAGTTTTATTCAATAAATCAAATTTAAGCACAAATACAGAATTGCTTTCTGCAGCAGCGTCTTTAACGAATTTGTAAATAAAAAATTTTGGAACTTGAAATATATAATTGCAGTTTCGGAAATTTTGGCATCATAAGTTAATTTGGCTCGATGTGTATCCCTTCGTTTAATCTAGCAATTAGTTCACTTGATGGAATAATTGTAGGGATACTATTTCCACCTAGCCGCACGGTACAAACAACTATTTGTCCAGTAACTAAAGTAATCTCCTAGAGATTGTTCTGAGGTCTAATTCTATTGCTAATTGGTGTAAACAAAAAAAAAAAATCAAAGGTTTAACTCAATTTATTATAACAGCCAATCAGTATAGAAGAGCTTTCATAATCCAAACAACCAGCATAAATTACATATTAACGATCAGTAAAGACTTCCTGATTTATTATAAATAATACAAGGGATGATAACTTATGGTAGGTATATACATATGTATGTATATACACTCGTATCTAACGTGATGATTAATGATCATTGCAATTCAGCAAGACCTTTTGATTTTCTTCGCATCAAACCAATTTTTCATATAAACATTGTCTGCTGGAATCTAGATGTATGTATGTATATGTAACGTAATTAATAATGACAACTAGCAAGCAAGATTTATAGTTTTCCTAGACGGTTGCTTTAAAATCAATTTACATAACATCCGAGCAACATATTACGCGACACCCTATCACTAAACAATTCAGAAAAAAGGATTAACGAAACAAAACACAGCAGGATATGTATTTGTATTGTTTTAAGATAAATTACTAACCCCCCTTTTTTCGGGAATTGCTTTGTATCACATCGCACCACCAAATGGTCATTCTGGGCAAAAGGGAATGAGGAAAAGGATACATTTCGTTTATATGTATACAAAATAATATTTTTGTTTGATAGAAAACACATTTTTATCTGTCAAACTAAACAAAGGAAAATAATCAATACAAAAAACAACAGAATGAATTCTTTTAAACTTCCGGGTAATGTTTTTAAATTAGCTGTCTCATTTTGTTGATTACAAATTTTATTGTTTAACATATTCTAAACAAAGACACCTAAATTACTGTAGGAAGTGTATTTACAACAAAATAATTAAGTTACTGTGGAGATAATCAATTTCCTTAATCAATATTTTAGTAGCTACATACATAGGTGATAACAGAAGTACCAAAAACACAAAAATATACGCAAATACATGACACAACGTTTACATTTTTAATCAGTTAGTGGAAGCAGAATAAAATTTATGTACCAAACAACTTGTACGGTAATAAACTCACTCGAGTAAATTCTTCTTTTTTACGACTCTTATTTTGAAATAAATAAAACAAGTGACAGCATAGTAATACAAAATTAACCATCCCATCCCCATTATTAAAACCACTTACACGAAAGAGTTTAGTGTAGCGGGAAAATATTAAATACTCCTTCAAATCTGAAAACCTTCATCCCCACATCACACGGTATGTTAAAGTCGTAAATCAGTGATTCTTAAGTGATTATCCACGGAACATCCAAAATCTTTAATAATTTAAAACTGAGTAAATTCTTAGGCCCGATATTTATAAACAGAGGTTAAGAGGCGATGCTTTAAATTTAAAGGTTGGGTATTTTAAATTTGTATTGCGTCTTCATGAAACCGAACTAAGTATGTATACATGTTTGAAAATAAATAGAAAAATAAAATTCAAATTTTCACAATTTTCCCTATTATGCCAATCATCTGTAATTCAATAATTATTGTACATATTTTCAAGAAAAACTTTTTTTGTTGATGTTGCTATATAATTGGACTTTTACCATTCATACATAAATTTATACTTTCGTAAAAACTTTTCCCCAACTTTTTTTTTTTCCGGTTCTGTTAATTTTATACACAAGCGCAGTTTGAAATGAACCCATCAGAATTTTATTTAAATAATTTTTTTTTTCTTTTGACATTTTTGTTGGACCAAATGCAATTCCTCGTGAGACTTTTAAACAAATAGCGAATTTTATACAAATACTGTTCCTAGTACCTTAGCACATCTGGAGGGTTAAATATGGCATTGTCGACAGAGTTCAATGAAACCGGCTGTATATACTCATAAATGTGTGCGCATATATAGGCGGGCATTGATGAATCAACTCTCTCGTATTTGTACATTTGTTGGATAAAAATAGAATTCATTTTAAATATCAATTTTAAATTATTGATTTTGAATACTAATTAAGTAACCAATAATTGATTTATTTATATGACTATCGATCGATCGATTGATTTGATTGCACATAAAATGTACGTAATTGATTTTTATATGCGATGACTTGCGAAGAATTTTAGTTTGTGCTTATTACAAGAGTATATATGTAGATGGGCTTTCATTCGAAATTTTATTTAGAAAATTAAATTAATTCTTAATTAATGCTACTCACACGAAAATATTCACGAATGAAAATATTTAACAATCGAAATTGTCCACAACCGAAATTCGCTAAAAACCAAAAATAAATTTCGTCCGAATAGTACGATAAGACGTACTCGAATTTCGATTTGTTGACAAATTTCTCATATGGGAGTTTTGTTCGTTTAAAAGAAATAAAAACTCAGGAAATGCGATTACGGTTTGATGACTGAGAGAATAAAATTTATAGAGTGTCAAAAAACACTTTTGCAACTATTTTATGACAAAGTTTCATGATTGTTTCTTTGGACATTTCTAAAACAGGTAAAACAAACGAAACATGTTTTACAAAAGCAATTCGTCACTTATTTAGATAACATAATTTTGATGTACAATCAGTAACACATTTTCTTTTATTTCTAATAAGTTTTAGAACTCAGAATGAAAATTTGGGAACCTAAAATTATCGTGTTGTATTTAATATATTAATTGCCCCAAAAGGGACTCACTTACGTTCCAAGACAAAATACTAAATTCCACCACGCATCTAAATATCTCAGAAAATCTCAAATATCCCAGTAAAATGTCCTATGTAAGTGACCTAACACAATATACTACTAATCTTAAATGTATCTACTTGTAACCTAAACATAAACAAACCGTGGAAAGCATAAAAATAAAATTCTCGATAAACCACTAATTATGTAACAAGATATAACAAATTTCACGGAACACGAATAATCTTGCTAAGTTTATTGGAACACAGTAAGATAAAGCTTGTACGCTCTTAGGATTCTAGAATAACCGCGATATTCGCATTAAAATTCGAATATTCCAGAAAAAATCGAATCAACTTTAACTTAAATAAACCTAATCTCGAAAACTCTATAAGAAAATTTAATAGAGTGCTCATATTTCGAAAATCCTAATAATAAAGAAAATCTCGAATAATATTAAAATCTATAAAAACCTCGGAAAACTCTACTAGTTCTGTAACTCGCCTTGCAAATTTCGAATGTAAGCAAGAAACTTGAATATACTCGAATAATTCCGAAAGAAATCGAATTATCAAAAGTTTGAATTTCTAAGCGAAATAAAAATTTCAAACTTCTAAGCCAACCAAAAATTCCAAACTTCTAAGCTAATCAAAAATTTCAAACTTCTAAGCCAACTTCTAAACCAACCAAAAATTTCAAACTTCTAAGCTAACCAAAAATTTCAAACTTCCAAGCCAAGCAAAAATTTCAAACTTCAAAGTCATCCAAAAATTTCAAACTTCTAAGCCAACTAAAAATTTGAAACTTCTAAGCCAACCAACAATTTCAAACTTCTAAACCAACAAAAATTTTCAAATTCTAAACCAACCAAACTTCTAAGCCAACTTCAAAACCAACCAAAAATTTCAAACTTCTAAGTCAACCAAAAATTTCAAATTTCTAAGCCATCCAAAAATTTCAAACTTCTAAGTAAACCAAAAATTTCAAATTTCTAAGCCAACCAAAATTTTACACTTGTAAGCCAATCAAAAATTTCAAACTTCTAAGCCAATCAAAAATTTCAAACTTCTAAGCCAACCTAAAATTTAAAACTTCTAAGGCAACAAAAATTTGAAACTTTTAAGCCAACCAATAATTTGGAACTTCAAAGCTAATCAAAAATTCTAAACTTCTAAGCCAACCAAAAATTTCAAACTTCTAAGCCAAGCAAAAATTTCAAACTTCTAAACCATCCAAAAATTTAAACTTCTAAGTCAACCAAAAATTTCAAATTTCTAAGCCAACCAAAATTTTAAACTTGTAAGCCAACCAAAGATTTAAAACTTCTAAGCCAATCAAAAATTTGAAACTTATAAGCCAACCAAAAATTTTAAACTTCTAAGCCAACCAAAAATTTGACACACCTAAGCCAACCAAAAATTTCAAACTTCTAGGCCAACCAATAATTTGGAACTTCTAAGCTAATCAAAAATTCTAAACTTCCAAGCCAATCAAAAATTTCAAACTTCTAAGCCTACCAAATATTTCAAACTTCTAAACCAACCAAAATTTTCAAACTTCTAAACAAACCAAACTTCTAAGCCAACTTCAAACCAACCAAAAGTTTCAAACTTCTAAGCCAACCAACAATCTCAAATTTCTAAGCCAACCAAATATTTCAAACTTCTAAACTAACCAAAAATTTCAAATTTCTAAGCCAACCAAAATTTTAAACTTGTAAGCCAACCAAAAATTTCAAACTTCTACGAAAACCAAAAATTTCAAACTTCTAAGCCAACCAAAAATTTGAAACTTCTAAGCCAACCAAAAATTCTAAACTTCTAAGCCAATCAAAAATTTGAAACTTGTAAGCCAACCAAAAATTTCAAACTTCTAAGCCAACCAAAAATTTCAAACTTTTAAGCCAATCAAAAATTTCAAACTTCTAAGCCAACCAAAAATTTCAAACTTCTAAGCCAACTAAAAATTCCAAACTTCTAAGCCAACCAAACATTTCAAACTTCTAAGCCAACCTAAAATTTCAAACTTCAACCAAAAATTTCAAACTTCTAAGCCAACCAAAAATTTGAAACTTCTAAGCCAACCAAAAATTCCAAACTTCTAAGTCAACCAAAAATTTCAAACTTCAACTAAAAATTTCAAACTTCTAAGCCAAACAAATATTTCAAACTTCTAAACCAACCAAAATTTTCAAACTTCTAAGCCAACCAAACTTCTAAGCCAACTTCAAAACCAACCAAAAATTTCAAACTTCTAAGCCAACCAAAAATTTCAAACTTCTAAGCCAACCAAAAATTTCAAACTTCTAAGTCAACCAAAAATTTCAAACTTTTAAGCCAACCAAAAATTTGGAACTTCTAAGCCAACCAAAAATTCCAAACTTCTAAGCCAATTAAAAATTTCAAACTTCTAAGCCAAACAAATATTTCAAACTTCTAAACCAACCAAAATTTTCAAACTTCTAAGCCAACCAAACTTTTAAGCCAACTTCTAACCAACCAAAAATTTCAAACTTCTAAGTCAACCAAAAATTTCAAACTTTTAAGCCAACCAAAAATTTCAAATTTCTAAGCCAACCAAATATTTCAAACCTCTAAGCCAACCAAAAATTTGAAACATCTAAGCCAACCAAAAATTTGCAACTTCTAAGCTAATCAAAAGCTCCAAGCTTCTAAGCCAACCAACAATTTCAAACTTCTAAGCCAACCAAACTTCTAAACCAACCAAACATTTCAAACTTCTAAGCCAACCAATAATTTGGAACTTCTAAGCTAATCAAAAATTGTAAACTTCTAAGCCAACCAAAATTTTGAAACTTCTAAGCCAATCAAAAATTTCAAACTTCTAAGCCAACCAAAAATTTCAAACTTCTAAGCCAACCTAAAATTTCAAACTTCTAAGCCAACCAAAAATTTCAAACTTCTAAGCCAACCAAAAATTCCAAACTTTTAAGCCAACCAAATATTTCAAACTTCTAGACCAACCAACATTTTCAAACTTCTAAGCCAACCAAACTTCTAAGCCAACTTCTAACCAACCAAAAATTTCAAACTTCTAAGTCAACCAAAAATTTCAAACTTCTAAGCCAACCAAAAATTTGAAACTTCTAAGCCAACCAAATATTTGAAACTTCTAAGCCAACTAAAAACTTCATACTTGTAAACTAATCAAAATTTTAAACAGGTAAGCCAACCAAAATTTTGAATTTCCAAATCAACCAAAATTTCGAACTTTTGTTTAACCAATCAAAATTTAATAATTTTTGTGCTACCTAAATTTCAAATTTCTAGTCCAATCGAAATTACAAATTTCTTTTACAACTTACTTACCAATTTTTAGTACAATCTCAATTTCAAAGTCTAGCCCATCCTAAATTTCAAAAATTCAAACATAAAATTCAAATTTCTAGTCCCACCTAAACTTGAAATTTATAGTCAAACATTAATTGTAAATTTTTAGTTAAACTGGAATTCCAAACTTCTAAACAAACTAAAGTTTGTTGCTTCTTTGTTATTTTCTGAACCAAAATTTTGAACTTCTAGTACAACAAAAATTCAAACTTCTAGTAAAACGGAAATTTCCAATTTTTAGTCCAACCTAGATTTCAAATTTTTGGTTCACAAAAATTTCAAATTTTTAGTCTCACAGAAAATTCAAATTTCTAACCTAAAGTTTAAATTCTTAATAACCTTAAATTTCAAATTCCTTATGATCTCTAAAAAGTTCATGTTTCTAGTCCAATCGCAAATTCAAATTGAAACAGGCCAATTTTAAATTTCAAGTTTAATCTAAATTTTTAGTCCAACGAAAATTTCTGGTCCAATTTCTAATTCAATTGAAATTTTAATTTCTGGTCAAACCGGAAATTAGGTTGTTATTCAACCTAAGTTTGACTTCTAAACCAACCGGAATATTAAATGAACAGAAAATTCAAACCAAATATTCTAATTTTTAGTCTAATCTAAAAACTTTAAATTTTAAGTTAAACTTAAACTTAAAATTTAAACCAAAACCAAACTGTTACGTTCTAGTTAAAGCTAGATTCCCACTTCCTAAACTCAGTTAAACTTTCACTTCGTGTTCAAAGCTTTTATATTGCGAAATTTATTTCCAAATTTCGATTTCGCTATAAATTTGAAAAAGTGTAAGTTGACTACTAAAATAATATTGAGCTTTGAATCAAATTTATAAAAAAAAATGCGAAGTTTCGAATTGAAAATGTAAAGAGTCGAGCATCGAATTAAATATGTAAAGGGCCAAGCTTTGAATGAGAAATTTGAAGGCCTAAGCTCTGAGTGACACAAATTTAAGGAACTTGAAAAAGAAACATTTAAGGAGTCGAGTTTTGAGTGAAAAATGTAAAAGGCCCAAGCTTGGAATTAAATTTTAAAGGGTTGAGCTTTGAATAAAAAATCTACAGAGTCGTGCTTTAACTAAAATATTAAAGTGAATGGAAAATTTAAAGATTCAAGCTTAGAACGCAAAATTTTCAAAGTCGAAAAAAATTTAAAGAGTCTAGAGCTTTGAATGAAAAATTTAAAAAGTCTTTGGCTTTGAATGAAAAATTTCTATTCCGAAATCATGGAGTTTTGGGCTAGTTCTTCAAAGCTATCATTCCAACTGTTATATTCGATTTAGTCGATTGGTTAAACGGATTTGATCAAACTGAGAACAAAACTGTTCATTGTATCTTAGTAGGTTTGAACGATTCAATCGAAAGTTTGAGTGGAATTTCCAAAGAAAGAATTAAAACTGAGAAAAGGGATTCCTTACTTCTCGACATAGTTTTTGTAAAACATTTAATCTGTCATGTGAACATCAAGACTATTTTGTAAAAATGTTACAAGCTCACTTGATCCCATCAGGGGGGGGTTTGCTGACTTGAAATAAATGTTTGGGCCGAAACGATTAAACTGAGTCTGTTGTGTTTTGTAAAGCCAAAAATTCATTTGTTTTATCATTTTTGTGTAAAAAGCCGTTGATTTACAGCCGTAACTGTTCCAATAGCCATAAAGAGACTTCTTTGACTACGTTTTAAATTGTAACGTGTGATAGGAGTCACACTTTCATTATTTAGTTCATTCCTTTTATCGTTATAATATACAAAGAAACAAAAATTGAACGAGAGACTGTAGAGTGCACGTTTTTAGACCATGGAAACCATTTTGTTGCAGGCGAATAGTTTTAAATTCATGTACTGCATGCCCCCATCTCAGATATGCTTGAAACACTTTGGATTTTTTTCTTTTAATATGGCTTTTCATCGATTCAAGATGATAGTGGAAAAATTAAGTAAGGATGTCGAATTAAAAAAGCAATATATCGAGTTCATGAGAGAATATGAGTCGACGGGCCATAAGAAACTTTGATCATTTGGCTGTATTGCGGCCTAGCAATTCCACAACTAAATGTAGAGTTGTTTTTAATGCTTCGGCAAAATCTTCCTCTCAGTATTCGTTAAATGATCGGGTAATGGTAGGTCCAATAGAGATTGCAACCGATATCTCGAAAATATATTAGGATGGTTAAATTGGATTCATTTCCAATAAAATTTATTTGAGAGAAAATTTCAGTGATGATTTGAAGATTTGCGAGCGGCAGACTGTTACTTTAAGAGAGTGGTACTCAAATTCGAAGGAATTATTAAACCATATTCCAATGGAGAATCGAGGAGATCCTAGTGAATTGGATATCAACGAAACGATTAAAACCTTAGGTTTATGTTGGTTAACCGTAACGGAATTAGTAGTTTGTTTGATCCATTAGGGCTATTAGGAGCAGTAATTGTAAGCGCGAAAATTCTTATTCAGAAACTATGGATAGAAAAACTGGATTGGGATACTGGCACATCCGAGAAAACGTTAGTGATATAGAAATACAAGCGTATGGTGCACGTACATACATATATGTTCGTTGCAAGAGTAGTGATGGTAGTATAGTTATAAATCTTTTGCGTAGTAAATCTGGGGTGGCTCACTTAAAAGCTTTACCGAAACTAGAATTGACTGCGATCTTCCTTCTTGTAAAGTTGGCTCAAAATTTGGTAGCGTCTCTCAAGATAAATGTTGGGAAGATAATTTTATATGATTCAACAATTGTCTTGTCCTGGTGAGCAATAGCATTTCAAGTGAGCAAAATTTTAGATTGTGGTAAATATAAAAAAATTCAGACAGATCGATGGGAAGTCGGAGCGGGGCACACATTGCTTTGTTCACGGCTTCGTTTATCATATTTGCGCGAAATTTCTGTGCCATTAGTGAGAGGACAACCAAAACTGTTTAATAGACCAACTTGCTCGGTGTTTGCTTTAGTTTGCGAGTAGTCATGAAAATTGAGTTACATAGATAGCTTTTTGGAATCGTCAATTTTCAATTTGGATTTAAATGTTGATATTACTGGAGATTGCGTATACCGTAATGATCAAAATAGTTTAAGAGAGATGTTGAAATTGAACGACATCGAATATAATAATGAACCTACTACACTCGACCTATACAAACAGGTGAAGAAAAGAGCTGGCCCGGAAATAGCTTCCGATTTGAACCCAATAGAAAATAATTTTGCAATTTTAAAGAAGCGAGTCGAAAGAAAGTCGTCGTCGTACAAGCTTCTTTGATTTACTTTAAGACAATTTGGAGCATCATTTTACCAAGATGACAAATTATTATTCTCAAAAAATACGTCTAAAATGTTTCTTCAATAGACGAACTGGTGTAATTTACTGTAACAACATTGATCAGATTGTTATCTAAAAATAATGCTGTGAGCTCATAAAATGTGTAACACGCGGATACCATCTTTTTTATCATCATCACATTAAATTAAAAATAGAAAATTTATGACCGATGAAAACGACGTTATATATGGTACGAATAATGACAAAAGGAAATGAACCAAGATGTGGTAAATAAACATCGTTTGAATTAACCTTCAAAATGAGCAATTCAGTCTTGCTAATTGCAATTATCAAATCTGCTTCAATTACTCAGAACAGGCCATAAAATACCTAATCTAAACAAAAAAAAAATCCGCCAGAATTATGTATATCTATCAAATTAATAAACCTAATTATAAATGTTCGTTTATTTTTGTTTAATTAAAGTGATAACAGCTCAAAAACAAATCAAAAACATGAATTTATAAATAGTTTGATTTATATGAATTATTCCATTCAAATATCAGTCTGCATAACAAAATATTTATGTTCAAGCGATAAATGTCCGGTATCGGATTGGTGCGTGAATTAAATAATTACACAAAGATAATTTTCTTATCTCTCTGCGGCTAAGCATGAAGATATTACATTTTTTTTGGCTCTTTTGGAGAAGTATACAGAAGTAGTTGTTTATAGGCATTATAGTTCATTGCCGTTGCGGGTACGCCCTTTGCTGTACATGCTAATTTAAATGCTTATCACTATCAGCAATTATTTTACATATGATGTACATAAATATGTTAACGTTACTTGCATACAATTTTTTCTTTTTTATATTATCAGCTTGGAAAAAAATAACAAAAAATACAAAAAATATAAAAACGAACAACGCCCTAAAAATCGGATACTACACTTTTAAGTGCTGATTACTGTACCAAGGCGCATTGATGAATTTCTTTTTAGCATTAATTTTGGATAATTAGGTAAAACAATTTCCGTATAGTACACCAACAACAATTTCCGAATACCAAGATAATGCCCTACGGTTCACTAATCGATACTGTACGATAAACAGTTGTGATTTGAAGCATGAGGATTGCGTGTACAGCAAATGGGATGCGCATTCAATAATGTTGAGTATATGTTAACCCTAATTTCGGCTACAAAATCACTTTCAGCGACGAAGTGAATTTTTAGATGAACCAAAGATCTTACAGCGTCCGTTGTGGATTGAAGGTTATTGGAGTCATCGAACTCTGCTTCTTTAAGAAAGACGAAGGTGAAGGAGGTGAAATATAGGTTCAATGTATTCGGGCCCTCGTGCTGTAGGGGCTGCGAGAAATTTGACAAGTCAAGAAAAACCGAAGAACGTACAAATCTTATAACTTATAATCTAATTAGCAGTTTGAGTAAAATAATTTTTGCTTGGGGAGCACATATCCCTTATCTCACGTTGAATGGGTATGGTATTAAACAAAGGTACATATTTCATGAATGAACCTCTTGGTTAATTTAGATCAAAGCCCTTTGTGAAGGATTTTATTATTATTGCGTCTTAAATATTATTGGGATTTAAGGCACATCATCAGTACGAGATATTATCGGAAGAGAAGCTAGCTTTGTTCGACTCTTACAATGTTCAAATGAATGATTTGAATGAAGCCATCTCATGTGAATTGGTGGTACTTTGGAGACAATATGAAGGGTATGAAACTTATAGGATCGTAAAAAACACACCTCGAAACAGCGTTTTGGCGACCATTTCAGGTGTATGACGATCGAATGAGCCCAATATGATCTATAAATTATGGTGTGTTACAACTCTTCAATAATAATTTATTTAAATTTAAGAGCACTGTACTTTATTATAATTAATTTAACGTGATTTGTCAACAATATCTCACACCCCAATAAGAAAAAAACTAGTACGATAGAAATATTGATAATGCAGATAATGTCTTGACTATATCAGCCGAAAGTTACCAGCCGATATATTTCAGAAGAAAAATATTTTAAATAAAACGAAAAATTGACAAAACAACCTATTTTCAACAACTGGTATTTTCATGAAGTGGTATTACTACTGAATAAAGGCTCATTTTGGTTTGTCAGTGGTTTACCATAGGAATTATATTTTAAGTTTCATCAGAAAAGCCAAATATAAAATATAAAAATTTGTATAAATTCAACCTTTAAAGTGTCATGTCTGGAAAGTATTTCAGTGTGCCTCGCCAACAATTATCAGTAGAAAAATTAGTAAGCCAAGTTTCATGTGGAGAGCTCGGGAAAATTCGTTTGAATGAAAAGTTTGAATTTTTAAATTGTATATTTGGGCTTTTAATTCAAACGAATTTTTCCGGGCTCCCCACATGAAACTTGTCCTGATAATATTTCTAGGGATAATTGTTGATAAGGCACACTAATTGAATTACTTTCCAGACATAACACTTTAAAGGTTGAATTTATACAAATTTTTATATTTTATATTTGGCTTTTCTGATGAAACTTAAAATATAATTCCTATGGTAAACATTGACAAACCCAAATTAGCCTTTATTCAGTAGTAATACCACTTCATGAAAATACCAGTTTCTGGTTGTTTAAAATATTTTTCGGCTGGTAACTTATGGGTGATATAGCCAAGACACTATCTGTATCTGCATTACCGACATTTTATATCTTTCGGCTGAAAACTTTCGGCTAAATTTAACAAGGTAGAAGAAACAAACTTTATATAAAATGATAGTTCATGAAATGATTTTACAGCTGGAGGCTCATTTTGGTTTGCCACTGCTTACCATAGGAATTACAGGTTAAGTTTCATAAGAAGAGCCAGATATAAAATGTTAAAATTTGTAAAAATTCAACCCTTAAGTTGTCATGTCTGGAAAGTGGCTAAATAGGAGTGTCTATTCAATAATTATTCATAGAAAAATTATTAGGTCAAGTTTACAGGTTGTTTCGGCTAAAATGTTTCGGCTAGTATCTTTCGGCTGCTGCATCATTAGCGACATTTTCTTACTTTCGGCGGAAAACTGTCGGTTAACTTTAACGTGGTGTGGAATATCAGCTTTATTGTCTAACAAAAAAAAACGTAGAGTCGGGTGTTAAATAGGATACCCTAGCTTTGTTTATTTAAAGTTTGGTTTTATTTTTTTATTAAACTTGAGTATTTATTTTGGGCGATTTAACATTATGCCTGCTTCATCATGCTGTGTTTTAAATGTGGGCTATTATTATGTATAAAATCAAACATCTTCATAATTTATATAAAAAAAACTCTCAAATAATAAGACTGTATTCCAGCTGAGATCGAACAAACGATAAATAAAGAGTTTTAATCACATATGTATGTATGTACGAATCATGAAAATCAACCAAAAACCTCTTAACATAATCAAACATCGAGTTCGCCCTCGCTTTTAGAAGTACATAGCTCATCCATAAATGATCGATTAATCATAGTTCGAAATCTCCTAATTGTCTTATCAAAACTTACGGAATTCGATTTCGGAAACTTCAAGTAAAACTCATTTTTGGAAACCTCCTGTCATTTGAAGTTTTGAGATAAGAAATTCGGAATATCTCACTCGGTTATTTGTTTAATTTTAAATATTTTAAAATTGTTTTGGAATTTCTGATATTGACTTTTTGTTTATATTCCAAATAATTTATAGACTTCTTGACTGGCTAGCACAGACAGCGAGGAGAATAAGCGACTTCAAACTCGGGTTTTGAGACTTTCAAAGAGGTTTGTTGAAAACATCCAAGAACTTCGGAGCAAAATTACTATATATGACACCTGAATACATTGTTTTCAACCAACACTGTGAATGAAATCAAAATAAAATACTCCACAACGACCGGCTTCGGTGCCTGAATAAAAAATTTCGGAAAATTATAGGAAATATTTCACACGCTTTTTCATTAATGGTTGCATTCAAACCAAATTCAAACCAAGTTCTGACTCTATAATGATGAAGTGCTCAAAATAGACTCCAATCGTATCTCAAGTTTTAAAATTTAAATCAAAAATTTTTAGTAATTTAAATCTCTGTAACTATGAAATATTCCGATAAACAAATTGAATTCTGATACAATTTCTTCATATATATTTTAGTAAATTAGAGCTTCCAGCAAACTCTTGTGGTATCTACAAAATCCTGTAATCGAATCGAATATTAGTGACTTGATGGGGTGAAAAATTATTTTTTTGTTCACCAGCACAGTTGAAAAAATATTGCTTATGTAATGCAAATTGACAGTATTACAAAATGATACAAAGCTTGCATTAAAAATTAGTTTGATACAATTTCCATTGATTTGTGATACAGCAATTAGATTAAATTTTAGTAAAACATTCCATTTTTAGAATATAAAGCAAATCGTAGAATAACCGTCAATGAACTGCATTAAAATTTATCAACGACTGCATTAAATATTTTAGAAGTATTAAATTTTAAAGCAAGTTGCATTAAAAGCTCCGTAATTTTAGCGACTTTTTTTTGTTTTTCCGGGGTTGTTCTTGTTCTTGGCGCCTTGAGGTTGAGGGTCGAAATCACAGAGAGATAATAACTTATAAATTAAGAACTGAAAAGCTTACGTTAAAACATAATCGATATTTTCGAATCCGGAAAACTAAATTATTAAAGATTTATTAAGCTGCTTATATGTCATGTAGTCGGTTTGTTTTAGTGAATTTTATACCGGTAATGCAAAACTCGTGCATGATCTTATTATTCATATATACATTTAAGTCCGCTTGTTTTAGCGAATTTTATGTTGGTATAATTCTTAAATTTGAGCAGGTTGCTTTAAAATGTTTAATAGTTGCGTAGTTGACTTGCGTTACATAAGTCGTAATGCAAGGCTTGCATTAAAAATTAAAGTTATTTTTTCAACTGTGAGGTGTCAGCTGTTTTACTGAAGGTCGCGAATAGAGTACTTGGAAGAAAACGAATATACGAATACAGTTTTTTCCAAGTTTTTCCACTCTCTAAAACTGTCCGAACTGTACCGGGGTCAGTCTTAAAGGTTAATTCGTTTTAGTAGCTTTTATGGCTTAATCCTTTGCTTTCCAGCTTTCTTTCATTTTTTTCCTTTCCCCAATGAATTTTTTAAATAAAATATAGTGTTAAACAAAAATTGGTTAACTAGAAATAGCAAAATGTTGGGAAATCGCATTTATATGCTTTTTAATATCAATTTTACGATTAATTGAAACTGATTATCAATCTAAAAAAATCTAAAACAAATTATTAATTTAAATTTGCAACCCTACCAGGATTTAATTTTAGAGTTCTTAACATAAATGTAAGGAATAATTATGTTTTTCAATTCAGTCATGTTGTTTTCGCAAAATCTTCGAATTTGGATAAGCTGCCCATAACGAGAAGAACCGTACAATCCAATTTATTGCTGGCCCCTTATATAAAGTAAGTAAAAGTTCCTGAAGTTAAACTTGATGAAACACAAAGCCAAAATTACCGGTAAGAATCAAAATTTAATTATTTTCTGCTACAATTGCTCAATTAATTGCTAGAAAAAATTAAGCTACGGCAATTTTATAAACACTATTCACTCATACAGTAATTTTTTTATAATAAGTAATAGTAGTAATAAGTAATTTTTTTTAATTTTTCTGTCTGTAATCAGTTGATTTTTCGGCATTTTTTATAGACAAATATATTAATTGTTCATGGCAATCCCAATATTTTCGATTTGGTAAATCAGAAAAATACAGATGCCAATCGCTCATATCATAACATATCTACTGAAAAAAAAGTAGAAATATCTTCCCCCCTCCCCGTAATTTTCGCTGAAGGCCCAAAGAGTTATACCAATGGACCACTCTGCAAAATTGAGAACCCTCCATGAGTTCTTCATGTTGGTAGTTTGGTTTCGTACTGAAAAGTTGGTTTACTCATCAGACAGCTACGACCAAACTACAAAAAATTTCACTCTAGTCACTCACATTAAGTATATGGCCAGAATGTACTGACATAGCGAATTATTATTTACTATATCAAATATCAAAAACCCATGGAGAAACCTCATTTGTGTGTGTATTATGCTCACACGAATATTTTTTAAGAATTTTAATTTGTCTGTCAACAAAATTCTGAACACTGATTACAGACAGACAATTTAAAATTCTTAAAAAATATTCGTGTGGGCATAATTTACACGCAAATGAGGTTTCTCCATGGGTTTTTGATATTTGATGTAGTGAATAATAATTCGCTATGTCAGTGCGTTCTGGCCATATACTTAATGTTAGTGGCTAGAGTGGAATTTTTTGTAGTTTGGTCGTCGCTGCCTGATGAGTAGACCAACTTTTCAGTACGAAACCAAACTACCAACATGAAGAACTCATGGAGGGTTCTCAATTTTGCAGAGTGGTTATGGTACATTGGTATAACTCGTTGGGCCTTCAGCCAAAATTACGGAGAGGGGGGAAGATATTTCTACTTTTTTTTTCAGTAGACATGTTATGAGCGATTGGCCTCTGTATTTTTCAGATTTACCAAATCGAAAATATTGGGATTGCCATGAACAATTAATATATTTGTCTATAAAAAATGCCGAAATATCAACTGAATACAGTAATTTTGTATAGCATTTTTTCACCCTCTGATTTTCTTTTTTAAAGTTTTTAAAAAAGGTGTTTTACAGTTGTACATAAGTTCCGCACAGCAGAAAGGATGTTTTTTTAACTTCTTAATCAGGGCAAAAATTTGTCGATTGGCCAAAATAATTCTAGAAAAATTATTTTTTTCACATACATATATGGTAGCAACAAAATAATAACCTTGATACCACGCAATCAACCGTGTTTAAATACGCACAATTTTCATATTAACCCAGATAACGTCACTAGCCCTTACAACGCCAGAACACATTTGTTGGATATACGATCATGTGGAACTGATTTTTTAGACTCTTTAACTCGCCACACTTGATTTGAGCATATACTTATGTAAATCTTACGTATAAAGGTGCTATTCCATGGACTGATTGACTGAGTTGACTGAAAAGCTGATAGCAACAAAATTACATTAGAGTGACAAAGACAAATTTTTTTTTTTTTTTTTAAACATTTTATGTTTAAAATTTAACAGCGTAGTGTGCTTATCTGAAATAAACAATTCATTGTAACTCGACCTTTCATCAAACCTATAATAAATTATTTTCGCATTGAATTGAACGTCAAAATGATTTGTGAAAACGTAAAAATTCGGTTCATTACGCTAATTTTTCAATAATTTCCAAATACAATAAAATCATTACAATTACAATATCAAAAATCATGAAAGTAACACACAAAGATTCCATTAATGAAGGTAGCGATCGAAGTAAAAGAAAGAAAATAACTGAAACAATTACAACTAAAGTCGCCAAAGATGTATACGCGGTAAACATAACCTGAAATTATAGTTTGGTATACATTTTATTTATTTAAATTTTAATTTAGAACGTTATTAATTTTGAGGAAAATGAGGCGAGGCAACGATCGGTCGAAAAGGATTCTCAGCTTTTCCATCAAACGTGCGAAGAATTGCGAAAAACATTTGATACGGTTGCTGTAGCCAAGCGGACCCCTAACAATGAACAGTCAAAACAAGAAATTTTTGATAAGCGCATAGAAGGTTCCCTACTTTTTGTGCTGCTTAAAAAATTGAATCGCTTGGATAAAGTTCGGTTCCGTGATAATCGTGAGGCACTGCAAAAGGAGAAGTTACGCGTCGATAGCAATCGACTGCAATTGTAAAATTTGCTGTACGAGGCCGATCATTTGAATAAAGAAATTCAACGATGTTACCAATTTAAAAGTCAGGATGAAGAAATCCAGTTGGTACCTGAAGTTGAATTTTACGAAAATGCACCAGATACGGTGGCCCGGCCAGATAAAACTAAAAATGATGAACATGCCAAAAGATTGGCCCGTTTAGAATGGGAGTTGCAGCAACGGAAGGAACTTTCTGCATTGTACAATGAACTGCTAAAGGAAAAGGATAAAGTGGCCCAGGATATTAATACAAAAACCGATCGAATGGAGTCCTTAGTACTACATAGATTTTGCGAGCACAATAAAATCATCGTATTCGATTCGAATTTCTAGTAATTTAGTACAATGTACCGCAATAACTTGTCTCGACTATTTGAATCAATTGAGCTTGTCGCCCAGCGAGTCATCGTTCGATGATGATGATTGTAATGTGAATGAAAATGATTTATTTTATTGTGTTGTGTTAACACGAAGTTCGGCGAAGTTGGAGTGCTACATAAATATTCCATGTGATTATCCAAAATCACTTGCCTTATGGAAATTACAACTGCATTGGAATGGGAAACAAAATGCGGCGAATAATTCTGCCATTCGCGAAATTGAATTTTGGATTAACTCAACTGTTCGGGATACAAAGAATACGGCAAAATTGTTGGAGAAGCAGATGGAGCGTGCGCTTTGTTGTCTTGACATCTATTTGGAGACTGAAGGATTAATGTTTAATACAGCTGAATTTGTTCCAGATAAAACGTTTATTAAATCGTTTCGTGGACGGCAACGATCAAGGCCATTTAGGTTGGTCGATAGTAATGATGGATGTTGTGTATTTACACAGATTCAAGATTAAAAATATAGTTCGGAATTTTTAACATGTTTATTGATCAATAAAAGCAAAGTAATTACTATTTCGAATACATAAATCATATTTTGTTTTCTGCTTTCATGCATTTTGACCGGCATTAATTGAAAATTTCTTCTCAGTTTATCTCTTGAATCCAATGAGTTTTTCCTTGACAAAAATGTTTGCTTCTGTATCCATTAAATACGAAGTTTTTTTTTTCGGGCGATAGGTACCGCATTTTCAACTTTCCCAATCGTCAATTGAAACGTTATTTATTTTCTTCAATCTTTATTGGAGTAAATATTAAAAGAAACATTCGATTCTAAAATTCAATTTGACACTTTGAAAAATTGACTAAATGGCATGGTGATAAATAACAACCATAGATATTAAAACTCTATTCCATTAATAAATTATTTTTATAGTTAAATTCTTTTCCATAAAGAAACTTTATAGTAAAATTCTCTTCCATGCGATAATTTTATGTATGTAGTTTGTTCGACTGCCATAAAAAGTATTCGATTTGATACTTTTTATGGCAGTTCACACTGCTAAAACTCAAATATTTTTTGACTGAGTAAAATTTTTTGTTTCATTTGTACAACCACAAAATATAATCTCTTTTCTTGCTTTATATTGACTGAGTCAGTCAATCAGTCCATGGAATAGCACCTTAAGTATGAAAATCACGGAATGCTGAACAACTAATTTCGATATAGCACTAATTTTGTGATATCGCGCAACTCAAACAGAACCTCCGTAGTCCAGTAAAAATAGACATAAGAATCGATTTAAATGGTACAGTTCTGAAATTTGCTACGCATGATTGCCACCAGAACACAAAAAAAAATTACTATCCAGACGTTTTCCAGGCTCCCTGTCGGGAGTAATCGTCATATAGCTGTTGAATAGTCATAATAATAAGCAAGGTATTCGAATCTAACGTATTAAAGGAAGGAGGTGACATTTCCATCATCTAGATATATTTAACACGTTCGCCCCTCAAAGACACATATATGTGTCACGCAAGTTTCCCAAAAACCTCATGTTACATATATGTGTCACAAATAACTGAAACTTTACATGGGTATAACTTTGGAATGGTTTGTGTTATGATTATTTTCTTTTCGCCGTAGGCCTTATGAGTATATCATACACATTTGTGTCACATGGTTTCAATGAGAAAGTTTTATTTATTGAAATATTTTCATATGTCGGGAAACCCCCGATATTGGTTCAAAGAAAAGAGAACGATTTATTTAACATTTTTATGTTAGTTTGTCGACGATTTTTGTCTAGTAAAGAGGTATTTTGTTTGTATTATAATATTTATACTTAGAATTTTTGGTATTATAATGAAAAATTAACGATTTTTAATTCAAAACTAAATTTTTGAAGTGTAATAAAAATTATTCAAAGTTATTTGTGTAGCATATAAAGTTGTAAGGTATAGTAATTTTATTATTTACTCTCCGATTTTCTGATTTGGGTGAGTTTCAAGTTAATTTCAGATTTTTTTGTTATACTGTAATAGGTTCTTGGTTTTAAAGGAATTTATGCATAATGGAAAGTCGTGGAAAGCGCATGCAGCTTGCGCGTAAATCTGACGAATCTGAATTAGACTCTAGCAACAGTGAAATAGACTTTGAAAATTCGGGCAGCAGCTTTCGCATCTATGACACTGCTGAATGCTCAGTAGAAATTGACTTGCAAGAGGTACCAGTTCAAGAATATGTTGCTAAAAATAACAATGATGAGTGGACTGATGTTGGGCCTGAAACAAATAACATAGTTTTTACTGGAGCAGAATTGATATCCATAGATCTACCACCAACCGCCGAACCAGAAGAATATTTCAGGAAAATATTTGACGATGTATTGCTCGAGAAAATAGTTACTTGAGCATAAGCCATTATCAGCAAATTCAAACCTTCGCAGATGGAAAAATGTGACCAGTAGCGAATTGAAACAAATGCTTGGATTATGTCTACTAATGCCTCTAAATAGAAAACCAAGCCTAAAACACTATTGGGCCAAAATTGGGCTTTATGTCCAAAATGTGTTCGCCCAGACAATGAGTCGAATAAGGTTTGAAAACATCCTTAGGTGTATGTGTTTCTAAGATGAGCAACACGACGTTAAAACTAATAGATTGTACAAAATACAAAATGTCACAAATCACGTTCTGACTATCATAAAATAATGGTATAGCCCACCCTGTTATGGCGAGGATTTCTGTCATTCCGGCAGAATATATCGAATAAGAGGCACAAGTACGGAATCAAATTCTATGAATTATGCAATCCCGAAGGTTTTTTAATAAATATGATTATATATACCGGAAGAGGCACGGTGTCTAACGAGAAACGGCATGCATTTGGCGTTTTTGTTGAACTAATGAAGGAATATTTGGGTAAAGGTCATGCGGTGTATATGGATAATTACTACTGCAGTATTGACCTGGCAGAGCACTTGGTGAATCATCAAACTAATACACTTATGTGGAACATTACGTTCGAACAGAAAACGCAATCCCTCTCAAGTTATAAAGAGTAAATTAAAGCCAGGACAAATTTCATGGCGGCGAAACCGCGAGAATATTATGGTGTTAAAATGGAAAGACAAGCGAGACGTTTTGATGATTTCTACCAAACATAATGCCGAGCTTATTAATTTAATAACAAAAGGAAACAAGGACATAATAAAGCCAAAAATAGTGGTAGACTACAACGCTAATATGCCGGGGATCGATAGGACGGATCAAATGATTTCATATTATGCTTGCCCAAGGTGTTCAGTGCGATGGTACATGAATTGTTTTTTCACATACTGGACATAGCAATATGGAATTCGTGTTGGATATATAACAAATAAACCCAGCAGCGACAATTGCCACATCTACAATTTAGAGAAAAAATTATAACCTCGTACTTGGGGAGATTTTAGCGCGGCAAAAGAGACCAAGAACCGCAGGAACTTCAACTTCAAATACAGCACATTTCCCTAGCATGGCCAACAGCCGCAGGGGGTGCCGCATGTGTTGAAAACATTTGTTGTTTGGTGAAAAAATTTGATTTTTTTTTATAAACTATAACTGATTTACGCTTTATATGTAAATCATAATTAACTCTTTAGAAATATAAACCAAATATACTGAATTTTGCAATTTCTTGTACACTTTAAAAAAATGTATGTTCCACCTAAACCTCATGTCACACATATGTGTCGTAGAAGCAATCAAAAACTCATGTCACATATATGTGACATGCCAGCTTTCCACAAACTCATGACCCAGATAGGTGTCATAGAATTGTTAATATGTGAGTTTTTTCCGAACATCAAAAAATCGTTTGAGGGGCGAACGTGTTCAAAAAGAAATTTTTTTGGACCAAGCTGGAAACTTCTAAAATCAGAATAAAGTAGAGCAAAGTCTGGAAATTTTGAGACTTACATTTCAAATTCCCAGATTAAATAAAATTCTTAAAATCTATATTTCTTCAGGCAAAACTTATAATTCGAAATTCAATGAAATTGCTAGACTCGAATTTTATAATCTAAAAATTCTCGGAATAAATAAAGTTAAAACATCTAAATTCCCAATAAAACTCAGAATATTGGAAATGAAAACGTTTAAATCGAAACTTCGGAATAAAGTGAGAGAACTTTCGAAATGTTTTGAAACTCGGAAATTTTAATTTCTAAAAATTCTAGGTTTAAAATCTCTAGGTCCTTTTGATTCAACAAAATTCCTTAAATCGAGAAATTTTCCATGTAAAAATAAAATGAAAATGTGAAAATCTTAGAAATTAAAATGTTATTCTCGGATTAATTCTTTAAATATTCAAAATCCACAAAATTCAGGAAAAAATTGAAGAATCTAGAAAATTCGAATTATCCGTAAATCATTAAAATCACAATATGAAAGCATTAAGTAATTCGGTACCATTCAAAATTTGAATAATTTTGAAAATATCGAAAAATCTCGGGAATTGTACGGATACACTATAAACAATAACCTAAATTTTTAGAATCTAAACGAAAGTCAAAATTGTGTAAAATTTAGGAATCGTAAATCCAATTATAGAATTTGGTCCTAACTTATTTCCAACTATGCTTAAACTCCAACTAGCATAATTCGATTAGATTTCAAGATTTGACTTAATAAAACATTTCAAGTTTTTCAATGCGCATTTCCATTTAACGAAAGTTTTACGAAAGTTTTCTAATATTGAAATGAAAGTCTCGTTAGGACTATTACGTATAAAAGGGACTGACTTTTTAGACTCTTTAACTCGCCTAACTTGACTTGAGCATATACTTAAGTAACTCATACGTGTAAGTATGGAAATCACAGAATGCTGAGCAACTAATCTCGATATAGCACTAAAATCGACTTAAATGGTACAGTTCTGGAATTTTCTACACATGTTTATATTAAAGGAAGGAGGTGACATTTCCATCGTCTAGATATATTTAAAAAAGAAATTTTTTTGTACCAAGCTGGAAACTTCTAAAATCAGAATAAAGTAGAGCAAAGTCTGGAAATTTTGAGACTCACATTTCAAATTCCCAGATTAAATAAAATTTTTTAAATCTATATTTCTACAGTCAAAACTTATAATTCGAAATTCAATGAAATTGCCAGACTCGAATTTTATAATCTTAACAATTCTCGGAATACATAAAGTTAAAACATCTAAATTCCGAATAAAACTCAGAATATTGGAAATGAAGACGTTTAAATCGAAACTTATAACTTCGGAATAAAGTGAGAGAACTTTCGAAATTTTTGAACTCGGAAATTTTAATTTCTAAAAATTCTAGATTTAAAATCTCTAGGTCAAAACTTATATTTCGGAAGACAGGTCGCGAATTTAAAACCTAACAATCTTTTGATTCAACAAAATTCCTTAAATCGAGAAATTTTCCATGTAAAAATAAAATGAAAATTTGAAAAGTTTAGAAATCAAAATGTTATTCTCGGATTAATTTTTTAAATATTCAAAATCCACAAAATTCAAGAATACACTGAAGAATCTAGAAAATTCGAATTATCCGTAAATCATTAAAATCACAATATGAAACCTTTAACATTCAAGTTTCTACTGCGGCCGAAGAAACATATAAATAATTAAATTTTTTTTTTTTTTTTTTTTTGATAGCAGTTACATTACTTTCAGTGTATTGTATTTGTGTAAACAACTGTGTGAAATAACTGAAGTTATTGGTAGTTCCCGTCCCGAAAGGAGCTTAAGTACCCTCATATGTGATAATACACAAGGTAATTCTAGCAAAATTGCTAAAATAAATAGTGTAAATGATATTCAAATAGTGCCACAGACTATGTCAAAAAATCAGTCAATTAACAATTGCGATAACAACATGGAAAATAACAGATTTTCACCGTTACAATCAAATAAAAACCTGAACGAGAATAATGATGAAGAAGTAATCATCACAAAAACAATCAGAGTTAAAATTCCTCCTATTGTTATAACAAACAAAAAGTGAAGGACGTCTATAATTTATTGAAAATACACAACATCACCAAATAAATATAAACTTAAAATCCAATCAATTGGAATTAAACTCTTAATTGATAATATGAATGATTTTCATTCATTTTCTAAAATATTGGTACAACAAACGGAGTTTCAATATTATACATTTGAAGACCCAAACAACAAACCAATCAAAATAACTCTATCCGGGCTCCCAAATTTTGAAATTGAAGAAATAAAAATTGAAAGAAGAATCTATTCCAATACCTAACGAGATAAAAAAGTTTAATATAAAAAAACCGAGATATGATCAACAAATGGTGTACCTGTTATTCTATAGTAAAGGTCAAACAACTCTAGCCGGTTTAAGAAAATGTAAGTCTGTCTATAATATAATAGTAAATTGCAATTACTACCAATCTCAGAGACGTGGTCCAACACAATGCAGGAATTGTCAACTTTTTGGTCATGGAACTAGCAACTGCCATATGGATTTTAAATGTCGTCTTTGTGGAGATAAGCATACAATTATAAACTGCCCGCTCAGCCAACTAGAAGAAGATAAAAAACCATTTGGGTATAAATGTGCCAACTGTAAGGAAAATCATCCGGCAAACTTTCATAGTTGCCCAATAAAAAGCTGAGTTTATGCAGATCAAGAAAAACATTCAACATAAATTTCAACAAACACAACCTGCCCGACAAACAAAGGCTTCACCCCCACTGATGAACGAACTAAATTTCCCGGGCCTAACAGCTGGAAGACATAATAATTGGTGGAATCCTTAAAACAGTGTCAACAACAACAATAATCAACACACACTACAAAATCAAAATAAGTCCGACGACTTATTTTCTTCTGACGAAATTATAAGAATAGTTCAAAAAGTGATTGGTAAGTTTCAGATGTGCCGTTCAAAAAGCCAACAATTACAAATAATATTTGAAGTTTCCTCAAAATATTGTTATGGAAGTAATAAATAATCTGAAGGTAAGTTTTTGGAATGCTCGCAGTATCAAAAACAAGCTTATAGAAACCATTCAATATGTTGATGATAATTCAATAGATATTTTGATTTTAAATGAAACCCAACTTAAATTTAGTGATAGATTAAATGTGTCAAATTTTATTTGTTATAGATTAGATAGAAATTCTAGAGGTGGTGGTATTGCAATTTTGATAAAGCGGGGAATCCAGCATTCTCTTCTCTCGTCGTTTAATACCAAAGTGATAGAACGTCTTGGTATTAATATAGTAAATTATTCGGGTAGTATAAACTTAATAGCGGTATATTTTTCAGGAACATCTCTTACTAAAGAAAACCTTAATTATTTTAAAATGGATCTAAATAAAATCTGTACAAGAAATGACAGTTATTTTATATGTGGTGATTTAAATGCTCGTCACAGGTTCTGGGGATGTAATAGGGCAAATCGAGCGGGTAATATTTTATTTGATTTAATATGCTCTCGTGATATTTATGTTCATTATCCCGATGCACACACATTCTACCCAGCTGCTAAAAGATGCCAACCCTCTGTTTTAGATATAATATTATCTAATAATTTGCATAGTATCTCTAAACCATCAACATGTTCTCAGCTGATGTCTGATCATGTTGCGGTTAGATTTGAAATTCAATGTCAATCTCGTCTCAAGGGACCTCCAATGAAAACGTGTTATCACCTTGCAAAATGGGATATATATGTATAAAGAAACACTTCAAAATTCTATTAAATTAGATAACCATACTGCTATTAATATCACAAATTCAAATTTAATTGATGAACAACTTGATAGTATAGTATCTAATATCTATAATGCAAGAGACAGAGCTATACCTAAAGTTCCCATAAAACCCTATAAAGATCTCCAACTACCTGATGACTTGAAAATGCTCATTAGGGTCAAGAATATAAAGCGACGACAATGGCAACGTACAAGAGATCCATTTGTTAAATATATTTTTTTGGGAATGAAAGCCGAGATAGATATCCAAATCAACTTATTACGTAACAAACGTTGGAATAAGCAACTTAACAGTTTCAAACCGGGTTCCAAACCTTTCTGGAAAATGACGAAAATAATTGGAAACAAAAACAGCTTTTTGCCTCCGTTAAAAGTTGGTAATGATACCATTATAACAAATACAGAAAAAGCCAACGCGATAGCAAACGACTTTAGTTCCGTCCAAAATAGCACGCATATACATACAGATTCCGTATTTGAGGTTACTGTGAAATCAACCGTTAACATACTAGATAATCAACCAAATGGCGAAATTGTGTTTACTACGCCGTATGAGATAAAAAATATAATTAAGTCACTCAAAACTACGAAGAGTCCAGGTAACGATCAAATCAATAATATGCTTCTAAAACATTGTCCTCGCAATGTTCATTTAATGCTGACCTACCTATTCAATTCCTGTTTCACTCTTAATTATTTTCCAAACTCTTGGAAACATGCATTAGTGATACCTGTACCTAGACCGAATAAGGATAATTCAAACCCTATGAACTACAGACCTATTAGCCTTCTCTGTTCTCTATCAAAAATTTTTGAGCGTATCATTCAATCTAGACTTTTAAACCACATCACTGTCAAACAATTTTTACCCAATGAACAATTTGGATTTAGAAAATCTCACTCAACCAACCATCAAGTTAAAAGACTAGTTTCAATAATTAAACAGAACACTAATGACAAAATTTCGACTGGGGTAGTTCTTTTAGACGTAGAAAAGGCTTTTGACAGTGTCTGGCATGATGGACTATTATACAAACTAATAGCTTTAGAAGTTCCTATATATATATGTATATCATTAAGATTATAAAAAGCTATCTTACAAACCGAACTTTTTCAGTGAAAATTTTAACGGAATTCTCTGATAATAAAATAATTCAAAAGGGTGTACCTCAAGGGGCTGTTTTGAGCCCTGCGCTGTACAACTTATTTATCTACGATGTTCCAACCCCGCCACATTGTGAATTACTTTTATATGCGGACGATTCTGCACTTGCAACTGGCTCTGTTGATCCAAATACAATCATTTCTAAATTAGAAAATGGCATTACGATCCTAAAATAACTATTATAAAAAATGGAAAATTAAGTTAAATATTGACAAAACACAAGCATTGTTTTTTACTAGGCGCAGAAAATTGTCATCACTTCCAAATCGAGAATTAGTAATTCAAAACAAAAAAATACCTTGGGACCCTGACATTAAAACATTAAATACCTTGAGATTATCTTAGATAAAACACTCACATATAATAAACATACCATGTACTCCATTTCCAAAGTTAATAAATATATAAAAATTCTCGGTATCCGGACAGTTCCAAGAAAAACCATTCACAGAAACATAATTCACAGAAAACAAGTCACAGAAAAATAATTCACAGAAAAGTAATTCACAGAAAATACATAAAAAACAATTCACGGAAAAGCAATTCACAGAAAAGTGAAGCAGGGTTCAAAAATCAATACAATGAAGATGCATAGTTTGCTCACAACATCAAAATGTTATTAGCAATTGCGTTTGTTCCTCCTGTAGACGTTAAATAAATTGTTAAAAGAGCGAAATATAATTTCTGAAGCAGTCAATGAATTGCTAGACTATTTCGAAGATAATTATGTGGGTAGATTAGATGTTCGCATTAAAAACACATCTGGTAGGCGAGATCCGAGGTATGCGATCAAAGCATGGAATGTTTATAAAGCCGTGCAATAAGGATTACCGCGAACAAACAATAATGTCGAGGGATGGCACAATGGTTTTAAAAAATTGGTTGGCTCAGAGCATCCTTCAATGTGGTGTTTTTTGGAAAAGTTGCAATTGGAACAATCAAAAAATAAGATAATGTTACAACAAATTTTTGCTGGAATGCCTATGCCACCAAAAAAAAATATCGTGATTATGATCAAAGAATACAAGAAATTGTATCCTCTTATTCAACAATGGACATAACTGAATTTTTAAGTGCCGTTGCGCATAATATAATAATTTAAAATAATCCAAATTATGAACTGTTTTTTTGTTATTTATAATTATTAGTAATAATTTAAAAATATTGAATAAATACACCATTTCTTTTATATTTCAATATTTTATTATCTTAAGGAAGAAGAATTTCGCAGAAACGGAGTTTACGGAAAAAATAATTTCTTGAAAGTCGCGGCGACTTTCAAGAAATTATTTTTTCCGTAAACTCCGTTTCTGTGAATTGTGCTTGCTGTGAATTGTTTTTCTGTGAATTGTTTTTCTGTAAACTGACCTACATTCAAAATTCTCTACCCATTTATTAATAGAAAATCCAAGCTATCCACCCAAAATAAATTAATTTTGTACAAGACTGTGTTTAGATCTATACTTCTGTATGGTGCACCTGTCTGGAGCAGCTGTGCAGATACCCATATTAAAAAGCTACAAATTACTCAAAATAAACTACTCAAACTAGTTTACAATTTATCAAGACACTATTCTACTCAAGATTTACATAAAATTAATAATATTGCATTAGTGAAAGATTTTGTTACCAAACTTTGTACTAGATTTAAAATAAATGCTGGATTCTCAGACAATCCACTCATTAAAAGCTTGTTCTTGCACTAGTTGAATGATTGATTTTAAAATATAAAATTTGTAAACCTAATAAAATATCGAACTGAGCATAAGTTCAATGAACATAAAAGCTAGTCATTTTTACCAAGATTAGTTATAGTTTTAAGTATAGTTAAGTAAAGTTTTAAATTAAATATAGTTTGAGGTTTTTTCTATATAGTTTCCTCAACAAATACAACCAAAAATTGTTAAATCAACTCATAAACTGAACTGCTCAGATGTAATGTAATTTAAATTAAGTTGAAAGTTTTTTCTTTAAACGAACACTGTATAATATTTCTGAACTAGTAATTACCCGTCAAAACTGACGGAAGTTTCTGAAAACTCAATATATAGTAGTTCACATATTTATTTGCTTTTTATACCCCTTACTTCCCCTTCCTAAAAGATCGTAACATATTTCAAAACCCCTCCCTCTCCCAGGCGTAACATAAAAGTATTCACATTTTTAAATTATTTTAATCACGTGAAAGTGAATTTTGCAATTAAGAAAACGGGCTATCAATGATATGATCTATGTTCACTCCTCCCTATCTTTAACAAATCGTAACAAATCATGAAGCCACCCCCATGAAGCGTTACGTAATATGGCCCCATAGCCTGAAAAGTAAAATGTTTTTTTTTTTCCTAAAATAATACGAAATAAGACAATTTAATATTAATTCAATAATTCTTTTATCACAACGTTTCTTGTAAATGTACAGTTATCATTTATTATTGCGCCTTGGTATGAGAAATTGTTGATCAGCACTCTAAGGTTTTTATGATTTCGTACTCGCGTTAAAGCTACATAAAGCTGGCCATGAGCAAAAACAGGTTCTGGTAAAAACACCCCAACCTTATCGAATGATTGTCCCTGAGCCTTGTTAATCGCCATTGCAAAAGCCAAAATGATGGGAAATTGTCGTCGCTTCATTTGAAATCCTAAGCTGCTCTCGCTTGGTTCCAAGTCGATTCGGGGGATGCAAACTTCCGCTCCCTTATTGCTGCCTGCGATTATTTCCGCCTTGATACAATTCCTGAACAGCTTTTTCACGATCAATCGAGTTCCATTCAGAAGTCCCTTCTTTGAATCCAAATTCCTTAGCAACATGATGAACGCACCGCACCAACTTTCAATTTCAGTAAATGAGGAGGCATGCCAGAAGGGGTCTGAGAATTCAAAAATTCGACTGGAAAATCGATTGCATCGTTCGGGTCGTCGGAGATCATTGAGTCAATGCTCAGGAAGGTTGTTGCATCTCCCGGTAAAAGATCTAGAGTGGCATTGTTGAGCTTTGTGACATGAACATTTTGGACTGAGAATGATCTTGTTGGCGACATCAGCGATTTCATCAGCAGTTGTTGTTCGAATTTCAACTCCAAAAATTGATCGAATGATGTTTTCACGCTCTATCATTTCCTCAGGAATTTCGACTAAATCGGGATCGGCTTCTTCCAGATCATTTCGCAATCTGCCATCGCCCAATTGCAAAACCCATTCGTTGAACTCTCGTTGTCCAAATGCTCGCATGTTGGTGATGAGGTTGGTGACATTTCGATATATCAGCATTTTTTCCTCTGGGAACAACATTTGAGGTTTGTCGAAAGTCACCGCCAAGGATGAGAAGCTTGCCACCGAAAGGACGAATATTATTCATGATTCCTCGCAGAAGCAGATCAATCACTCGAAGAGAATGCGAAGAAAGCATTGAAGCCCCATCGATAATGAGCAGTGCAGCTTCTCGTAATTTAATGGATTCCTGCGAGGGGATTTTCATGGATGACACCGATGTTTCGTTAGCAGAAAGCGGGATTTTGAAACCACTGTGGGCAGTTCTACCACCAACTAATAAATCCGCTGCAATTCCTGTCGTGGCGAAAGCATGAACAACTTTACTCTGGCCTCTTACATAACTCATCAAAGTGTTGTAAAGGTAAGTTTTTCCCGAACCGCCAGGACCGTCGAGGAACAAAAATCTCGACTCAGCCATCGAATCATCAATTACAGCAGCAATCTCTTCAAAAATGGCACGCTGCATTGGGTTAAGGGTGGCGATCAAGTTTATGGCCATTTGAGCTTGCTCTTTGACATCGAAAACATGTTCGACGTTTTGAATCGGGCCCGGTTCAGGAAGGCGAAAAAGCGAAAGTTTCGCTCTAATTTTTCACACGTTAGTGCAATAATAAAAAACTATCTTTAAATTCAATAAAATGACACAATTTTAACACTTTATTCACACGTAAAACATAAGAACTAAACAAAACAATTGAAGAAATAAAATAAATTTCAGTTTCTTATTTTTATAAACACACCCGATACCTATATGAGTATTTGAAACTAATTTTACAATGGTTCCTATGGTCATGATTGCATCGAAAGGGCTCCACGAATTAAAAAAGGCTCACTTAGCTGAAATTTACAGCGGGCCGTATTATACGCGAAATATTGATACAATGAGGTGTTGGTGCATTTAGTTTGTAGTAGTGTTAGTGTGTGGGGTGTATAATTATACACATAGCGTCTCACCCCACACTGGGTATATTATTTAATAATAAATAAAGAGGATATAGTTTTTAATTCGTTATGTTGTAATGAAATGCCGTTATAAAATGAAAAAAAAAAAAATGCAAAACGTTCTTGGTGAGGATCGAACCCGAAAGCTTATTGGAAAAAATTGAATATCGAAAAATAATTTTCGGTACCAGCCTAAATGTACATTACAGTTTTAAAAAATGTATTATTACATATTACATTATAATCATTGTCTTACAATATAAAATTTTATGTTTTTCAATTCGTATTGAAAAAATGAAATACCGTTATAGGCAAAAAAATTATTAAAATTAATAAGTACTTCGATGAGCATCGAACCCGAGACATTTTCTATTCGAAGTTCCTTGTTAAAAAGTCACCACCTATATCACTCGGACTACTCAGTTATAAAATTCAAGCATCTAAATTGGAAATATAAGAAAAGCGTTACGGCCGCACACTGTGAATTATATATTAGTAGATTTTGTTAAATTATATGTAAGTAATAAATAAATAAATAAAAAAAAAAAAAAAAAAAAAAAGAAAGCTTTAAGTAATTCTGTACCACTCAAAATTTGAATAATTTTGAAAATATCGAAAACTCTCGGGAATTGTACTCAAATGTTGAATAATCTGTAGTAAACAATTTCATAAAATATTAATGAATAGTCTCGATCATATTACCGTACGGATGCATATTCACTATAAACAATAACCTAAATTTTTAGAATCTAAGCGAAAGTCAAAATTGTGTAAAATTTAGGAATCGTAAATCCAATTATAGAATTTGAAATTTTAATCCAGCATAATTCGATTAGATTTCAAGATTTGACTTAATAAAACATTTCAAGTTTTTCAATGCGCATTTCCATTTAACGAAACTTTTACGAAAGTTGTCTAATATTTATTGTAAAACCGTAAGAAACACTGCCACACTTATTTGTGCTAAGGAACACCCAACACTGGATACACTTAATTCTATTGTTTCAATTGAATTGTATTTAATTTATAGAAAGTATTAAAATTTAAGCCTATGTACTTACCAGCTGATCCTGGAGAACGATGTACTACTGTGGTAAATATATCACGATCATGCTGCTCTTTATTATGTTTCTTAGAATCTTTTTCTTTTCCGCTATTTCCTATTTTTTATCCGAATATGTGTGTATTTGTGTTCACAGTATGTATTAGACATGTGCCGATATCAAATAACAACAACAAAAATTACAACATAAAATAAATTTTTATTGTCGCAAGTAGAACATAAAAATAAAGAAAAAAAGAAGAAAACAAATCGTATATTAGTTGTAATCTTAACTGTGCTTACAAGTAGTTATCTTGTTGTAATAATGTATAATAAATAAAAAAAACAAAGAAATAGAAAATTTTGCGCTTGGAGAAAGAAACAAATTAATTTCGAAATTAAACCGCATGAATTTTTCAGATTAGTGAACTATGCGCGGTTTTTATATCTCCATCCATCTACATATCTACCATCTATATCCGTTCAAAGTATTACAAAAAAAAAAAACAGGAAGGGCTCCAAAACATAAAAATTCATTAAAATTTTTCGTTCGTTCTTCCTAATACTAATAGGATTTGTGGTGCGTCGTCGAACGGTATGAATATATACAATACAATACAATACAATACACGCCTAAATATTCTACAACTTCATTAAATATTCCATTTCGATTAAAATAAAAAAATTGTTCACTCTAAAACCAAGGCACGTACTTCAATTTGCGCCAACCATATTTAATTCTATGTATGTACCACATATTTATAAAAATCAATACTTTGGATTGACCAAAAAACGTGCCGCTTACTCATCAACACACACTTTTAATTTCATTTTCATTTTTAAAAAAACGAAATCGAAAGTGAATTAATTTGTGAGGACAAGTGAGATTTTATTATGCATTTTAATGTAATGTGTTTATACCATTAAAAAGTGAATTTGAAAGTACGAGTATGTAATAGTTTTGTAAACTATGATGCCATAATCATATGCCGTGACAACGATTGATAACAATTTTATAAAGTTTGTTCATACCATGATGGCCTATTGGGAATATCGCGAAATTGTGTACAAATTTTAGATCGTTGTTACTTAATTTAATAGTGGTTGCCTAACTATTATAGAAAACACGAAATATTCGTTAAGTTTAACCGAAGAAGCTCCAGGCAGAAAGTCCTAAATGAAAACCAACAAGTGTTAATGCAAAACGGTTTACTTCAAAAAAAGACCATAAGAGAGAAAGGGAAAGTTATAATTTGTTTACTAGAATCTAGAATAACGGATTTTTCATGAAATCTGTATAAAAATATCAGTCTGATTTGAAACGTGTTGCAAACAAGATTGATTTACATTAAAAAAAACAGTGATGACGGATTTAAAAGATTCGCATTCTGAACCCTTCGAGGACTCAGGATCAGAATACCTGCCATCAACCTGTAAGTGAAAAACAATATACATGGTTCAAATGATAGTTGGATTCATTGAAGATGGTTTAGGCTTAATAGTTAAAAATGAAAGTAGTACTGGAAATATAGAACATATACGGACGGCTAATTTGATCAATAGTGTGACGTAATCAAAAATATGTAAACTGCCGAGGCGAAACTATAAATTCAAACGTATTTAGGAATTGTGTAAACTGTCGCTTCAAGAAGTTATCTAATTTTAGTGAAGTCACCGAGGTAGTGTTAATTCAGGAATAGGTCGAGACCGACAAGAAAATTCGTGTTTGCAAGCTGTTTTATTTCGTAGTGGCGGTTTCCACAAACTAAAATTGATTTATGTGATATTTGCTTAAAGTATAGCAGAGAAAAGTCAATGATTTAGTATTTTAAAATTAAACATTTTATGCAAGCATTCGAGGCAAGATTTGTAGCTGGTGCGAGCCTAAAATTTCCCTGTAATATTTTTTTTGTCCAGATATTATTTACAATTCCATTTATTGTAATTAAGAGTCTGATTTACTCAAGTTTTGATTTTCAATGTTCTTTTAGACTCTACTTATGGTGCCTAAATTCTGTTTAATCCGATTTACCCTTATTTAAGTACATTTAAGTTACTATAGTTACAAGCGTGCAAACTTAAAGTTTAATTTGAATTTTTAAAAATTTCATTTGAAATCAACAACTCAACAATCGAAACATTTCGAATTTTCCTTGAATTGTTAAATACTTCGGTCTCTTAGATGTATATATCAACACTGCTTTAGCTTTCCCTAGCCAGTTCGTTGGGATCCAATTTTGTTTTTTGGAGACATGTTAGAATTTCGAATTTATATCCACTTTTGTAGTATACTGAATTCCTTGCAACAGGGGGTCTCTCTATTGGATTGGGCCGAATTTTTTGTTTTTTAAATTTGAGTGGCGGTAGTGCACAAAAGCTGTGGTAGGTATTTCTCATTACACACATACGTAATTTTTTTTTTTTTAATTTTTGGCCGCCCCCCTCAGCCCACAAACAATTTTTTTTTTACATAACGTGGTAAATCACCGATTTTTGGTTAATTATCTACTGCGCATGCCCATATCACTGCGCATGCCCTTATCATTTGTGCCATCACAACATAACTGTTCTCGGGTGTGATGGCACAAATGCCAACACTGGGTGGAAAGGGGGCGTATTATGTTTAATAGAAACCCATGTCGGTAAGCCTCTTCAATGGAGTATATGTCTCCTTCATGCAAACGAACTGCCACTTCGGCATTTAGTGCGAAAATTTGAACAAAAGATCCATATTCTTTTTCTGGACCCATAGGAGCACAGCAGAGTGAATGTGAGAAGAAAAAGGTGATAAAATTTCAACCTATTCAAAGTATATTACCGGATATCAACATAAATATCTTTATAAGATATGTCGCATTCATATATGAAGATTTACAGCTAATGTTGAGCGAGAAGAATGTTCTCGTTTTATTTATAGACAATTTTCCTTGTCACACACAAGCGGTTGAAAAATGCATTAAATTGGTAACGGAAGCATCTTCTAAAGTATTTGGCGAGGAGTCGAGAGACGGACACGTTCGGGCAAGGTTAGAAGCTAGAAAAAATTTACCTTCGTTTAAGAACAAGGGACAGTACTACTCTAGTGCTGAACAATGATTCCGATCAATTTTGTTATTAAGATATGTGAATTAAATTACTTTCAAAATATATAAATTAAATAAAAAACTTGGGTTTTATTTCTTAATCCAACTTAAGTTAAGCAAGCGGGGCTCGGATAAATAATTTGCTACACCATTAGGATTTCTTATATACGTTAAGGAACAAATTGCGCAAATATTAGACGCTACCGCAAACTAAAAAAAAAATTATAGAGGGTCAACTCCAGGGGGGGGGGGGGGGGGCGGCTGAATATTGTCAAATAAATGAAAGAAATTATGAATACTTATCACACCTTTTAAACACTACCCATGTCTAGATTTTGAAAAAAATTGGTTTTCATCCAAGTTTTCCTCCAGCGCAATCTTTTACTCGTTTGAGTAATCCATGGTTCGGCCAATAACAAAAATATCACAGAGATTGGTTTTAAGAAGCCACTGACTGGAAATAATAGACTCATGTCTTGTGAACCACATGGACTATACGCCATTTCGCGACGGTGTGGAAATTTCCACATGCATCATGCAAAACTTGCCTAAAACGCATATGCGCAAAACGTTGAAACGGGAACGTAATAAATAATCGATGTTGAGCCTTTAAATAATACCACAACGAACAAAGTAAAATTGCAAGACATACAGTCCCAATTGAACTTTATGGAAGACCTAATGATACGTGAGATTCCCACAACGATCTTCGTAAATTCAAAGTTCCTATAAAATGAGGTTTTTCTGTTAATCCCTCAATTCTAATTTATACAAAAAAATCAAAACGGATTATTTAAAAATATTCAATCTTTTAAAATAATTGATCATTACCGAGGAGAACCGTTGAGTTGAGTCATTACCGATGAAATTACTGTATCAGACATAAATTATTTAAAGACGTTTGTGTATTTGTATATTCGACAAAAAAAAAACAAAATTAAAACAATCCGAAGACGGATAAGATCCATATGATTCACAAGACATAAAACTGATACTCCCAGTTAATGTGAAATAAATTGGCATGGCTTAACAAGAAAATTCAAAATATGTCAATTCCCACACTGTTACGAAATGGCATATAATCTATGTGGTTCACAAGGCATGAGGCTATTATTTCCAATTAATGGCTTCTTATAAAAATCCCTGTGATATTTTTGTTATTGACCGAACCATGGATTACTCAAACCAATATATTTCACTCAAAGTTCTTACAAGAATTATTGTAACAGTGTACACACTAACACATGATTATTTTTGTTAATTGTTATAAACTTGCTCTTAAAACAATCTGACAATTTTTTGAGCCACGGTTGGCTGTCATCAGCAATCTGAAAACTATTAGTTGATAGTGGATATATTGGCTTTAAAGAACGTATAATATTGGACTCATTTAAACCATAGTTGTTGCTTCATTTTGTTTCAGCTCAACCTGATATCGCCTTTGACCCAGCTAATTTCCAAGAGCTGTGTTGAAATATATGTCAACAGCAGATTTTGAGAATAATAAGGCTTGTACAATATATAAGGCAACGCCCTCCTAGTAAAACGTTGGCACTATGCTTATTGGATGATATGACTAGATCTGGGGTTCATCGTTACCAGGATTTGGTGTCAGCCCTATTGGGCACGTTTTACATTTTAATCAGATTACTACTATCAAGCCACCAAAATAGAACACAAAATAAAAGTTACCACCTTTTTTCCTATACATTTTGATATTTTCATTCAAAGCCACCCCATTAATGCATGTCTATGCATTCAACGTTTATATTCCTCAAGAAACTTCGTTTGCAATACACCGGATGTAAATTAACTCTTAGACTGTAACTCCAATGTAGTTACTAATATGTCACAACTATCCGGAAAATTTCCCAACATTATTGCAGCCTTCCAGTCACCTGGTTTAATTTTTGACCCTAGGTCCAATATGCAATTCGGAGGAGCCAAATTCACATGCTATAGGAATTGTAGCCTTTTTAGTTTAACTTACGTTTTAATCCTTTTATATGCTTGAAACGTTAGATTCAGTCCTTTAGCCTATCCGGTCAACATTTAAGCAGTACGGATTTTACGGCCAAATTCCAGTCTCATGTGATATTCAAGGTATCAATTCAGAATTATAAAAATGTGTCTGCATAACAATTCATGTGTTCATTTAACCTTGAAAAAAACAAATATTTTGCGTAAGTTTGAGTCGTGATCGTGACTTGAGAATATTAATTTCAAGATGTATTTTATTGCACGACAGAGTCTTGCCTTATCGCACCGCATAAAATCCAAACTTATTCTTTTTTGTCTGTCAAGGTTAAACGAAGTACAGAGCAAGATTACAGCTTCTTTCAGAAAAAACTTGCGGTACCAGGAATTAATTGTAATCCTAATTTCAGAAACAAAGCTATAGCCGAACCAACTCTCCAAGAACAACAAGCTGTAAAAATCATATAATTTAATAATTGTGTTGTCTTGTGTACTTAGGTGTCTGGAACCGGGTTGATTTCTTTGTGACTAACATTCCTTTCCTTTCCCGCGATGTTGTTATTCGTAAAAGGGTGTACGGGTGGATCCGGCGTTTTCGGAAAACTTGCCTTACTTTAGGCTTGGTCGTACATACTCAATCAATCAATCAATGGAAATGCATCTCAATAGCAAAGCCAAATAGCAGAACTAACACAAATCAAGAAGATATCGGTAAAATTTCACCGTGTAAAAATCCATCCAGGATTTTTTTTGACTACAGACCGACATTAAATTACCAGTTTCAGTGCCTACTTCGTATTCAATTGATAGAATAGTCCCAGAACTAGAGGCAAAAAGATATTCAAAAAAGCTTCTAATCATTTTATTTTCTATATTTATTTAGTTTACTATCAAATCTGATAGTTGGATCAATTCTTCCTTAAAATTTAATTTATGTAGGCCACTGTTGTGTTCTGGTATTATGGTTTTAATTTTCGTTATAATTTTTAGGTTCAGAATTCTTGAACCGGCTACTTTTTTAATGTGTAGATGCAGTGGAGAGAGCCCCAATATTCTCTCAAGGGCAGCTGTTGGACAAGTCCTCATTGATCCAGTTGCACCCACATAGATTAACCTCTGGATCTTGTCCAATATTCCCCGTGCACCAGTCTGCTCCGTCTTTGGCCACCACACAAACGCCGCTTAAGAGACCATAGGTCTTATGATGGCCCGGTAGAGCCAAACCAACATTTGTGGCAGGTAAAGTAAGCCTTATTCGCCTTGTTTGTAATATGATTTAAGTGGGGCTTCCATGTCAATTTCTGATCAAGTACGACACCCAGATATTAAACCTCCGTCGACAGTTGGAGAGATACCTACCACCCCCCCTCCCTCACGGGCCATCGGCGGAAGGACAGTTTTCCTCCGGTTAGTAAAGAGAGTGCAGTTAACCTTGTTAGGGTTTGGATTAGAGATTCAGGTATTATAGCAATGGCTTTCGATGTTGAAGGTGTTGGTTAAAGACGCTCAATGATAGTGTCTTCAACATTCATTCGAGGAGGTGTTGGATTCATGTGCTCGCTTCTGGCTCGCTGCCATTTATACTGGTAGCTATAGTTTGAAGATTTGCATCTGCTGCACCATCTTGCGATTGCTCGTGATTGTTAATATCGCATGGAGAAAATTCATCTTCTGGCCCGTTTATCACCTCACATCTACCTAAAGTTTCCAGACTAAATTAATCCTCTGGATAGGGGCTAGTTTTTGGGCTCGATAGATGGAGTAGTAGGTCAGCTACTACATGTACTATCAGAAAGTGAACTCAAATCTCTGGCAAGGAGTGCGAAGGCCAATTTATTAGTTTCAGTTAAAATCTCAATTTGTATAAAAAGTTTCCAGACTAATTTATTCCCCTGGATATGGCACAGTTTTTGGGCTCGATATATGGAGTATCTACATGTATTATCGGAAAGTGAATTCAAATCTCTGGCAAGGAGTGCTAAGGCCCATTTATTAGTTTCAGTTAAAATCTCAATTGGTATAAAAAGTTTTCAGACGGGTTTATTCCTTACTTTATTAATTTTTTGTTGAATATTAATTAATTCATGTAATATCTAATATGCTACCGGTGGTTAGACCATTTTAATTGTGTTTCGATTAACACGAGAAGTATATTAGTATTTACGAACAGTAATTCAACGAAACCGACTAATAGACATAATTCTATTTATTTAATTATATGATTTTAATACGAGTATGTTCTCTTACAATCTTCGGAACATACTCGGGTTTATTCCCCTGGACAGGGGGTAGTTTTTGGGCTCGATGGATGGAGTAGTAGGCCAACTACTACATGTATTATCGGAAAGTGTATTCAAATCTCTTATGCATACAAATGTTTATTTTAAAGATTTTAAATTTTAACCTGTTTGTGTAACCATGTTTCACGTTAAATTTCCCAGTTTCTTTTTAGAATCTAAATGATTTGCGTAATTGGCAACTACAAACTCAAAGAACTACTTACAACTTACAAATTTAGAAGCAATGTCTGAAATAACCACCCAATTATTGAATGGTATAAATATAGCATATGCAACTTATATTGTAAATGGACTTCCAATGGGGAATCTTCTATCAGGAACCTTAGCTAACATATACATGAATCACTTTGAAAATCAGCATATATTAATAGAATCGAACAACAAAAACCAAATAATCAGGTACTGGCACAGATACGTGGACGATATTCTAATACTATTTAACGGCACAATGAAACAGCTCAGTAATCTTCACAAAAACATTAATAACAAACATCCGAACATAAAATTTACTCTAGAATCAGAGACGAACAAACCCATTAATTTTTTAGACTTGACAATAACAAAGGTTAACAACAAGCATAACGTATGCTTATACAGAAAAGACACACAAACGGATCACGCCATTGACAAATCATGTAACCACCCATACCAACATAAGACGGCAACGTTCACCTTTGTAATAAATAGACTAAACACGATCCCGTTGAATAATTAGGACTATACGGAAGAACTGAAAATCATGAAACACAAAGCAATAAAAAACGGTTATAACATGGACAGAATTGACAAAATTAACAATAGGTACAGCAAAATGAACAAACAGAGAAATACATCATCATTCATCATCTATAGAGTACCATAATAACATCAACAAGAATATAACGAAGGTTTTTAAAAAACACAGGTACACGACGACATTTAAAACAAACAACAAATTAGGGAATCGACTCAAACAACGTAACATAAATACACCAATAGACACCGGAATCTATAAGAATACGTGTAATGATTGCCCCAAATTCTACATCAGACAAACTGGCAGAAGTTTTGAAGTTACGTTTACAGAACATATAAAAGAAATCGGAAAACCAAAAATCAACTTGAAATATGCACAACACTTGATTACAGAAGAACTGGAAATATACAAGGAACGATATAACGCATTTTTACTAAACGAAAAACTTAGCCGCTAAAAAAGTTATGACCTCATTTTAAATCCGTAATTAATACCCTTTTGCACATACACCCACATACGCCAGATGGTCAATAAATTCGTCTGTTTTTTATCATAAATACGCAGCAGATGGTTTATACAAAAAAGAAGGACGGTACCACCCATTTAGGAAAAAATAAAAAATAAAATAAGGGCGAAAGAAGATTCACAAGGCACGTAGGCACAAAATAGGGTATAAAAGCAGTTTTTAGCATAATTTAAGTTAGTGTTCGATTGTTTGCACAAGAGCCTTTCGATTTCCTGGTGTCGAAGGCCTTTACTTGCAATAGGGTGGTGACTTATGCCACATTGTCTGTCAAACAATGTCCATTTTGCATCAAATATCACATCGAAATTCGGCCTTATCAAATCGCCCAATTTGGAACCACCCGACTTTTTTTGCCAATAAACCATTTTTATTTTATTATTAGTTTGTAAAACCATATTGAACACCTATGGTCTCCTGTAAAATTTGTAAAAACTATCTTGGAATATTATGGTTCTAAAGTGATGATATGTGCTGGCATTTTAGGATTACTACAGAAAAGAATGTTAATGAGCATATCGCGACCACCTTGAACAAATCTTCAAACATAATTTGATTCCACAAAACCGATACTTTTGGTTTAGTGGTCATTTTCTAATGCTAAATAACGCTACCAATTGAATAATGTTGCGATGTTGTTGTACAGTGCATACATAAAAAAGTTATAATATCACAATTAATTCGATCAAAGCTAATTAATTTCTTGCTACCTGAAGTATGGAGATATAAACAAGAAAACTTTTACCTTTGTGGGTAGTATTAGTATTCTACATCAATTTCATGTCTCGCTCAATTTATTTTGCACATCTATATATAGCAGCAAAAATTAATTTTTTAGCCAAGTAGCTTTATATAAAGCAAATAGCAAAAAAAAAATGTTTTTCTATAATTTACATACTTGTACACGTATATATTACCAAATTTTCCCGCTTCACTAATCTGAAACAATTAATTTATATCTATTGTCTAATAAACACACAGCTTATAATAGATATACAAACAGTGCTGTGTGCATTCATTTACAACAACAAAAAAACAACAAAACAATAAACTAAGCTCAAATATCTAATATAATCCAGAAATCATGCAAATTAGGTAAACTTTGTATTTAATTAAATTAAAAGTTAATTTAATTTTCTTATAAGGTATAATTTCTTGAAAAATGTCAGACAGATAGAACTGAGAAAATGATAGAGAGAGAGAGAAACGGCAAAACGATAAGGAAACAATTTACTCAAAGCATTGAAAAATTATCTAGTCATCGATTGTTTTCCTTACAGATACATCAATTTTTCAAAGTGGTTTAAAAATAGAAGATGGCAAGGCAACATCTAATGAAAAAGAACTTAAATGGATAATACTAGATAAAATTCTAAAATTAAAACAAAAAACAAAAAAAAAAAATTCTAATTATCTTAATTTATAAAATAAATAGACAAAGAGGTAGGTGGGTGCTTAAAAGGGTGGTGCATGATAAAAGATTATAATAGAGGAGGATGAGCTTAATGAGGATGTCACATAATTTACTTATTTTTGTTTATCAATTCTTATTAATTTATTAATTTTGGTTATAAAAAAATTAGAAAATTTTAATTTTTTTTTTACAAAAAAGTTGTTCCATTCGGTTTAACCGGTTGTATCAATACATAAGTCAGAATAAACTCGAAGCTGAGTGGTTTAAAATAAAAAACAAAAAATGAAATTCACATGAAAATGATGACCGTTAAAAAATTATACTTGCAAAAAAATGCACGCCTACACACATAAACCCCTACTTTTCTTAACCTAAATTCAATGTCTTCATGTATAAAGTATTGTACATAAAAAAAAGAAAAGATAATGATCAATAATTGACCTTCATCTTACTGACTGATCGTCTTATATTTATAATAATAGAAATCACTTTTCTTTTATTCGTTTTGTTTAATTTTCTTCTGTGCACTGTGCGTCTAGCTCTATACGTAAGTACGTATACTCTATGCAATAAAAAGTGAAATTGTTTTGGTCCAATTAACTTATATAAAATTGTATTACTTGTAGAAAGACATAACACTTTGACTACCAAGATTACTAGTCAAAAACACAAAAAAACCGACCAAAATTCAGAATTCTTCATTTTTGTTCATTAAGAACTCAATTGACGAATGGAAAAATTTAAAAAGCGCCTTAAGCGGACAAAAGTAAAATATGTGATAGGCTGTAACAAAAATTTGCTATATGATGTTATATGGAAATAGTGTCTATTTAAATTTCATTTTCATTTGTGAAAATTGTAATGATTGGAAAATTGAAGTAATCGAATATGTAGTTTGAAGTGTGATTTTTGTATATCTGCTTCATTAGGGACATGCTTTTCATTTTAAATATTAGAAACTTGTACTTGAATATAATTAATATTATTTCGTATAATCACAAAACACCAACAGTTTTCACTTACTTAAAAATAAAAAAACCAAAATTTTATTTTTGAATTGCAAAAAATTACCTGTAGATGATCTTTACAAGATCGAAACTAGTTGTAATTTTAAATAAATAAAAGTAAATAAATTCAAAAATAAAATTTTGGTTTTTTTATTTTTAAGTAAGTGAAAACTGTTGGTGTTTTGTGATTATACGAAATAATATTAATTATAAAAAGATCACTTACGTCACTCCGCTTCAAAAAAAATTTTTTTTTTTTTAAAAAATGTTTAATATTGTACTTGAATATTGCAGAAATTTAAAAATAAGCTAGTGTTGTGTATTAATAAATCAAAGCTTGGCAACTGTAGTCTAATAAAGCTCCCAAATCGTTTAGTGACCCACATATATATTTATAGTGAGTTTAACAATAAATTTCTATAATTTTTAAGCACAATTTTCGAGATATTTAAAATGATAAGAATATTCCAAATGAATCATATATACAAAAATCACACTTCAAACTACATATTCGATTACTTCAATTTTCCAATCATTACAATTTTCACAAATGAAAATATAATTTAAATAGACACTATTTCCATATAACTTCGTATAGCAAATTTTTGTTACAGCCTATCAGATATTTCACTATTGTCCGCTAGAGCACAGTGTTCCATTCGTCAATTCAAATTTTAAAAGGTTCTTTTATAATTCTGAAGTTTTGGATTTGGAATTTGGAATATTTTAAGATTTTATAAGGCTGGTTTAAATTGTTGTAGAACGTTTATCCCAAGAAATGATCTGCGTATTTTGGTAAAACGGTCAATCTACCGCCATATTTTACTGCAAGCTACAAGACAAATGAGGTAGATATCGCTGCGAGAGCGCTTACATCCTAGTTCCCCATATGTCAAAGTCAACAAATTCGTGAATAAAAATTAAAGAGCGCTTCGGGTCAATTCTCGTTCTGTGAAAAACCCTAATGAAAAAAATGTTTCCATTTTGTTTCCTTCAAGTCTTTTTCAATTATAACATTTCACACAACGACAATAAGCGATTCTCGATGTTCAAATGAAAAAGAATCGTGAAAAAACGCTGAATAAGCATAGTAAGCTACACTGTAAACAGACATTTTATCGAGTTTCATATAGATTGCCGCTAGATGATACAGCAATTGGTTTAAATATTAGCTAAATAAATGATAAAGTAGATGTAGATAATCAGTTTTCATCATTATAAAAGTAAATTATAGATTATAAAAGTGACCAAATTATTTTTAAAACTTAACAAAATTAATTATTTGGAGGGTTTCTTAAATAAACGGAATAGTTTTTAATAGATTTACTTATTAGTTAAGCTTAAAGTTAATCATATTATAGATTCAATGCACATTTTATGCTAAAATTACCAATTTAGTTTTAATAGAATTTTATTTCCATATTTATGATATTCTCACCGCCAAAGTGGTCGGTGAGAAAGTTTTATTCAAATGAAAAGATTTTGACGTCATTGTTTTCCTTCTCAAGGAACATGAATCGGAAATACTTTTCTTTAAACTTTTCAAGTAACGAGAATTGAGCCCCAGGTCACCAAAATTAAAACCGGTTTGGACGTTATTTAATTTATTTGTGAATTTGTTTCGAACGTATTCGAATCTTCGAAGTATTGGAATCTTATTTGAATTGAATTAGATTCGTTCGTTTCTTATTAGTCGAATAGTTCGAATCGAATTGACATATAGTGCCCCTCAGGACTGGTTTCAATAAATAATATCAATGGCCTGGGTTATAGTAGGGTTCTTTAGTCATGTCAATTTGTACTACATTCGGGCGTATAACTGTGTCTGTATATTTGATTTGTAAGGGATGCCTATCGGTCTAAAAAAATGTTATAAACTAAAATCTTGTAACTTTTGAACAAATAAAGGTAACGAAACGTCAAATACACCAACTTTAAGTTCAATTAGCGTAAACAACGTAACAAACCGTTTAGATTTCGATCCGGTGAAAATTGGACCATCAATTGGACTAACAACTATATTTATTTTAAATATTTTAGTGGCCTAGAAATTCGTGACGTATGTATACCACCTTGTAGACAAAGGAGTCCAATTATTAGAGATATCCGCAAGAAATCGGTAGGATCCTGATGACAGGGGTCGGGTATTGAGATATTAATTGAACGACTGCGATCTAAATTAGAAATAAATTAAAAATCTAAACTAAGAATCTTGAAAGAAGAAACACACAAGTAAACAAATTCAAAACAATTAATTGAACAATTTTACCTTAGAATTGTCGTCACTGGTAAATGTGGTTGTTTGTCTCTCCGGCTCACTGAACCACAACTTTTTTCAGCCTATTTAATTGTAGCCGATATGAAAAATCAAATATTTATCGTTCTACTATTTATCGAGAAGTTATTATGATATAAGGTATAAATACAGAAAACCGGCATATTTCGTTTCCTGTAACCAGTGTGTACCGTTGTTTCTAGTCCTGACCGAAATTGTGGCCTCCAATAAATTTACATGGTCGCGTAGATTTGATATCAGTACAATAATAAGTACACGAAACAAACAGCCCGCTATATTTTCAGGGTGACCAATTAATGGTCCACCGAACTTTTATAGGATTTCTCCCACCAAAAAAAAGCCACAGCCATAGCCATTTGAATAAAACAATATATCCTCATAAGAAAATTTTACTGGGAGCAATTTTCTAAATTTGTTTAGACAGTAAAGCCTTCTCCTACACGAGAAAATGTATCAAGTAATCATAAGGCGCGGTAGGGAATTGATTGAACTTCCATACACATTTTCCTTCAGGAGTTTGAATCTGAACGTATAGAGTTCGAATCCCGACAGAGATGGAACGCAAAAGACGTTCCTTTAAATTTCTGATTCCATATTTTCAGTATTTCTAATCCTTAAAATGTTGGTCAAATGCATAAACTGATATCGGCGGCCGGGATGGAAAATATATGATCTATGCTTTAAAGACCATGGCGCAAAAAAAGTAGTGGTAAATACACTTGAGATTGCAACATGAAAGCAATCTGCTGAATAGCAACATTAGAGAGTCCAGCCATGAGTGTGATATTTGGCAGTAGATCGGCATGAACGATTTCTTTAATATCGCAAAATCACATATGTCTATAATTGAGCCAAAAATAGAAGATGATTTTGTAATTCCCTACTTGTAGAATTAAAGACACATACGCCAAATCAGTTCGGTTTGCTTGAAAATATGAGGTTAACAAATTATCCAAATTTGACACCAAGCATTTAGTTGCTACTGCGACTTAGTACCGTTCATACAACTGGCCATTAGAGCAGGTTAGCTACGAAAATTTCACTTTGATGATAGGACTCTTGTCTCTTACAATAAAATATCAAACTTTCGTGTAACTTAAGTAACCGCTGATTTGACCATAAATAGGCTTTCGTAATACCCTGGTAGACAGATTGCGTTTCGATAAATCCAAATTAGCTGAACTCGTTCAAGTACTCTATGTCTCTATGTAAAAAAAGGTGTTAAGCCTCGTTCTCATTAGTCAAGTTACTTGACTTCAAATTTACGTGGTTATATACATATCAAGTAGTTGTTTAAAATGTTATCGAATAAATTGGAAAAATTAAACTTAAATCGAAAAGTTAAATCGATCTTCCACAAAACATTTCTGCACTACTGCACTTTTCACACTACAAAAATTTTAACTTCACTACTTTGGTAAAGTACTTTCCACACTACTAAATTTTATAATGTGGATCACTTCAGATGACTCAACTCAAATTTTGACGGTATCTGGTGCAACACTTTACTAGAATGTTAGAATGAGAACAACTGTAACGAAGCCGGTCTCGTATGTAAAGGATTGCACAAAAAATAAATGCCGCCATTTTTGAAAAAGCTGCTGTTGAAATGAAGGTATTGAAATCAAAGACTAACCATCATACAGTGTGTAAATGCAATAGGGACACATATTCTCGATATAATGATGATTGGAAAAGCCAAAAATCCTCGATATTTTAAAGATGTCGAAATACTGTTGTATTACAAGTTATCTAAAAATGCTTGGCAAACTTATGCGCTCTTCAAGGAGTGGCAGAACGAACTCTTTATCACTCAAATTCCTCGTCACTTAAAAGCTAAATGATTACCAGTAAAACCGATATTATTGGTGGATAATGCCACCTGCCATGAGAAAACAAACATGTTCGTTGGAAATTGTTTAAATTGTAATGCCTGCAATGGTTTGGAAGGGACATTCGAACGTATTCAAACGAATAAGATTCGTTCGTTTCACTGCAGGAGTTATCCAATCAATCTTCTTTTTTTTTTTGATGTATATTAGTTTTTTATTTTTTTAACTGCCTATCACAAAAAAAAAAAAAAAAATAAAAAAAACTACATAATTTGGTGGTCGGCAATTCGGAGTCGTTTGCAAAATTTGGCGTCATTCGCAGCTAAATAGCTATGGAATACGAAAAAAATATTTCTTTCCAAAATGTAATTCTAATTTGGAATTAGGATGAAACCCTGATTAAATATGACACATTTAGTTGAAATTATAGTTATGTCTAAATTCTTATTATGAAATTAGACTTATTTCGGTGGTAGTATTAGGTTTCGTAATCATTTTCAATAGACGAATAATTAATTTTTTTAAGCCTATCCAAATTCCTAAAGTGAACTTTCTAAGCAACTTTTTGAAATTGTATTGAAAAATAGTTTCGACTTGATTGTATTGACCAGCATTGATCTACGATCAGCCTTTTAAAGGGTTCGGCTTTAGTAATTGTACTAATTGCACCCGGCATCAAGCTCATATATTTACTGCATTATTGAATGATTCAGCTGAGATCCAATCCTTGGTATAACTCTTACTCCAGTGGCTACACCTATCCAAATACTAGCAAGACCTGTCGGATGGGACATAACAGCTCTTGTAGAACTTCAAAGCTCTGCTTAAGAGGTTGAACTGAATAATGATTACCGCAAAATCATAGTGCTTATCCAAAACTCTCTCCTACCGCCTAGCAGACGCCGTTCGGGCTTAACACCATCCGTTCTCGTATTCAACATGAATTTCGCAAAAATCAAGAGCGAACAGTGCAATGAATTCTTCAGGGATCGAGGTTCCAGTGCTCAATTGACGCCAATACAGTCACTGATCATTTCTAGAGTGTTCTGGATGCTGGATGATCCTCTAAAACTAAATAGTCACTTACCCCGAGATGAGTTAAAAACAAGATTGAAACAAAGCAAAAATTCCGCTCCTGGACCAGATAAGATAGAATACTGCACTTTCAACAAGATTAAGGATACCGAATGGATTCCGAACTAGTGGATGAGTCATCAATCCATCAAAAAATGACCCGAAGGATGTTTACGATTTGGCGACCCATCAGGTTCCAGAAGCAGAATTTTAGCTCTACATCCGAATTTTAGGTCTTGGTCGGGAAAATCTCGGATATGGTCGGGAAAATCTCTCTCAAACTCAAAGAGGAACTAGAAAAATAATAATTTCCATACAAGTAAAATATTTTATTTAAGAAGTCAAACCGCTGCCTAAAGATATGGTCCAAAAAATTTTTTAAGACGATTTTTTAGATTTAAAACTATTTATAGAATCGGCTTAATATCTCAAATATAAAATTTCACAAAAATACATCGACAAATGTGTATGTTCCATTTGTTGCTGGACGCGAAAAAAATTGTCTGGATTGGCCGCGTATGAAAAACCAAAATTGCCAAATCTAATTTTTGATTTGCAGTATTGAGCATAAAATACTATTATTTATTTATTTTATTTATTACCAACTTATACATAACTGGTTACATCAATAAGAAATTTAATAAAATTATATAATGTAAAGATTACCATATTAGTAAAAGTAGTGTGCCAAAATAATTCTGGCCGTTGGGCCATATTTTAATTTACAAATTCTAATCCTAGCCTAACCAAAGAGCCGGAAATATCCTTCAGGCCATGAAATAATAGGTTTTATATTAGGAACTAATACGTTTTGTTCCATTAGATGCACGAGAAGATAGTCCAAATTGGTTCGAAAATAATTTTTGATCTAAGGTATCGACTAAAACATCCCCAGATGATATGGAATTCATCAATTTTATATTAGAAATTACTTAAAAAACCGACTTTACATCTCAAATCGTGGATAGAACGAGCTACCTAGTTCCATTTTGAGGTGGAAACGTAGTAAACTGCCTAAAAATTGGTGAAACCAACCATAATTTCATTAGTGGCGAATATTCCTTGAATTAAGCTCTTTCTCACCCAAAGAATTCTTCAGAGCGAAAATAATTAGATTTTATATTAGGAACTACTTACAGAATCGGTTTAATAACTTAGATATACAATTTCATTAAAATCTATTAACCAACGTCCGTGTTCCATTTGGTGCTGACATTGTAGAAAATGCCTGGATTGGTTATGTATTTAAAAAACAAAATTCCTTTTTGGCAACTAATTTTTTGATTTATGGTTGGAATTCTGGCCATGTCTTATTCAAGAAACTCCATCCCTGCCCCAAAAGGAACTTAGCTGACTTAACCAACATATTTGATGGCTTGCATTTCAACGTAAGATGAGGTGTTTGGGTTGTTTCCGCATTACGATAAATGAGACTTCCGGATACCTCAAAAATCGAGCACCTCTACAAAAGTGCCAGAACCAAGTGAAAGTCGGTGTTAAGCAGGGTTGTTCATTGAGTCTAATAATATTTAACATAGCTATTGAATACCTATTGCTCGCAATTTTCTCCCACATCGGAGGTTATACGATCCAAAACCAGACATACATATATGATCCTGGATTATACAGATGATCTGGTGTTAATCGCCGACAAACTAAATGATCTTCAAAAAATGCTTGATATTTCCATTGAAAAAATTATTGAGGCTGGCCTATACTATGGCTATGATATTGAAAAAATCGACCAATCACTCCTCGACAAAATTTGGAAACGTCCGAAAAAAAAACACTGACTGATCTGGACAAGACAGTCAAGAAAACAGTGAAACGAAGGACGAATTTCCCAAAATACAAAAATGGTGGGGCAAACACCATACCAAGCTGCTTAATTAACTAAGCGAATTACCACCCCAAGATGATATAACATAGTATCTAACTGTATCTTTTCAAAGAAACTTCAAGAAATACGGGGACCACTCCAACATATGAGTATCTTCGATCTGCGTTTTTTGGCCAGATGCTGTTAAGTTCTCAAACAAATCGGATAAGGGCAAGAAGTTTAAATCTATCAGCATGTGCGGAAACCGCCGATACGTTAATGAGACATATCTAGGCATAATGCTGTTCAAACCCGTCTAGCGTCTGCAATACAAGCCAAAAGCAGTAGAACAATTTGTATTAATTTGACCGTTCCTGGGACAATATCCACCCTAAGGCTTGGTATTGTTATCACGGATTACAATTATTGTTGTCTGCTGTGTATTTGAAAATGAGTCGGATTGGTTTGCTTGTAGCAAGCGAGGAACAAAAATAAAACTAGGAAGGCATCGCAAGGCAACTAAGGCAGAAGAGAAATTTCTATATAAGCATGTTTCGTCGTTAGTTCACTTGGTTTTTGGAACCCTGAAAATGAATCCACCATAATTATAGTAAAAAAAAAAGAAACTAAAGTTTTTGAAAGCATCACCCGGTAAAAAGTTTCTTCTATACGAATATTTTCAAATCAACCTTGATTATACAAAATTACTAAATGAAAATGTTACAAATTCTTAATTATGATTTCTGAAATACTTTCATAAATGTTTCAATTTCAACACATATTAATGTCGTTTAAGTAAATCGTTTTCATTTTTTTGTAATAATTGGTTTATTTAAACCAAAATTTAATACAAATTTCATAACAACAGGATTCTGGTCATATTGAAATAAAAGCTTACTACAATTCGTTTGGTCATTAAGTCAATATACATTACATAGATGGCAGTGATGGCCGTAAAAATTTAGTAAAATCATACTAAAAATTACCACCTGGGGAAATTTCAAGTTCAAAAATTGTAGGAAAAGCAAAACAAAGTCACAAAATGTTAAGAATGGTTTGATAATTTTATAAGATCATTTGTATAACCAGCGAATCAGTAAGAATCCTTACAGAATTTGACGTAAAAACTGACAAATACGGTATTAAAATTGTAATGTGAATAGGAAAATTTATTATTTTTCAGTTTGCGCGTTAATTTTCGCTCTGTTAAGTGACGGCTGAACTGAACGAAAAGTTCTTAAAGATTCGCTGGTCAGTAAAAAGTATTCTTTCTGTATATCGCATTTTTATTTAAAGTTGTTACTGACTCGCTGGTTCCCCCATTATACCACTGAAAAAGCTTCTAAAAAATACGTTATCATGATTATGGCTCTGTGCTATAGAAGGCTCTGATATTTGTCGAAAATGGATTTTTTTTTTATGAATCGTTTCGTTTCGAATTAGTGAGGAGGATATGGCAGACTAACACGACAGCAGAATTGGTTAATCTTACACTAAGACCATAAGGGAATCACAGGTGGTTGGTGCGACTGTCACCTATATTGTTTTCAGCATGAAGTAGAATGTCAGATAGTTGATTAAAAGTAACAAATTGAGCGTTGCTGATTACGGTCAATCTACCTGCGGGCGAAACATTTTCTATTCTGTCGATTGGATTCTGATGGGGCTCTGATCAAAATATTGCACATTTAAATCTGTTGTGTTTGTTTCTTCTTGTCGCCGTTTTCGATAACTGTAGAATTGCAGAAAAAAGTAATAGCAACAATTTATGATACACGATCTTACGTTTTTTTTATTAATTCGACATTGCTGCCTTTATTTATTTTTTAGTTAACCTTCATCTTTAATCTGTACATCTCTGCTATACAAATCATATTTCTCACCTCTGTATAAACATACACAACATATTTTATTTCAAATATACCGATATAAAAAATAATCTGCTCTAGCAATGCCATAAATATTGTTCTCCTCTATACATTTGTGTTATTACCGAAACAAAAAATCTAATTATTTTTAATTAATTTTAAAATTAATTTACACAATTAACGATCGGTTGGAAGAAATACCGATAAACCTAAAAAAAAATGTTAAGACGAGAAAATTTTTATTTTTTTCAGCGGTTTATGTGGTTTTTTAGGTTAATCTGTATTTTTAGAAAAAAAAAAAAAAAAAAAAAAAAAAAAACTTTTCAAAACAAAACTAACGCAAATACACAAAGATGTGTGGGTGAAATTTTAGTGGTTTATATATTTGTGAAGTTATGAAAATTTAATTTTTCCTTGCGGCAAAATAATATTTACATATTATGTCGCCGTCCACCAACCAATGTCAAATTATTTGGGTTAATGTATCGCGCGACCATAAATATGGGTCACACATAAAATTGCTGTAAAATACGTCTTTTTATGGTTATTGTATGTTGTAACCATAAAGTTCGTAAAGCTAAATGTGTTTACATCTCTACACGTCGTCGTCGTAGTTATTTGGTAGTTCACTAAAGTGGTTTTGGAAAAGAATTTCGTCTGTTTTTATTTTTTTTGTACCAAAATTAAGGTAAATGAACTTTACGGATCGATGATGATCACACACTGTGAGCTTTTGTAAGTGATTTTGAAATTTTGTCTTGTGCAAATTTATATTTTTTGGTGTTGGCTACAAAAGGTTCAAGGTCAAGAAACTTTCTCTATATTCCCACTTTACACTTTTTGCAATGTATGTACGTACATATGTCTGTGGACCAAAAAAAAAGAAATTACATGTACATACACACATACATACATATGTATATGTATGTACAACATACCTATATGAGATATGTGACCAATTTGAACTAATTCAACCAGTTTTCTCTTTACCAGATCTCTTATTTGATTCTTCGTTTTTAAAACCTAAACCAGTTTCATGTCTCTTCGGTTTGGTTTTATAAAAAGGTTTTTTTTTTTTGTACGATAAGAAAACAAAAGAAAAATGTTGAAGAAAAAAAATTGATTTTATAATTTTTCTTCTCAATGTCGACGTACATACATTTCACTCGCGTTCGAAGAAAAAAAAAATCGATTTTATTTAATTAATTTGCTTGTTAATTACTCGTATGATTGTCACGGTCGAGGTGAATCAAGAGAGAGATTTATTTGCCTAGGTAACGCGAAAATTTTAGTTCTTATCAATGAATTTTATTTTGTATAGAATTCCCGCAGCAAATGCAAAGTTTTGCGATAACATTTTATTGGGAAACGACAAACTATATATGTACATATACATATGTACGCTTATCATAAAAACATAACGCAACTCAACCGCGAAAAAATAACCGATTTATTTTGTGTACCATGTAACATTATGAGAAATGTTCTTGGGCGTCTTAGTCATTCGAGTTATTTTTAAAAACATTTCTAAGGTCATACATCGTCCGACTGTTTGCTTTAAATAAAAATTAAATTTTTAGTATTGAGACAATAATATTACATATAAATTTCTCTCTTCGGTGTATTTTCTAATTTTAAATTCTAGACCTAAAATTTGACCAGACTCGACCAAAACATGGAATATAATTTTTTGATTGCTTGTAAATTTCTGCAATTTTACCAAATAGACAAACAAAATTGAAATGAGCTTATCAACATATTGCATAGCCAATGGTAACCAAATTAGGTATATTCTCAGGATTTCTGGAAATCACAAAAATTCAGGAACACAATTTTTGAACCTGGGAAATTTGAAAGATTTGAACGATTAATAAACAAAATCTTGAAAACCCTGTGAATTAAGAGAATATAACATTGAAAGCCTCGGAAACATCCTACAATTCAAGTTCATGCAAACCAACGATGCTACTCGCAAAACTTCGAAAATTTCGAATAATCTAAAAAAAAATCGAAAATCTCGAAAAATTAAGAGGATTAACCAAATTCTAATAATTCTGAAAATTCTAATCGAGGGAAGCCCTTAATTCAAAATGAAATTCTGAAATCTGAAGTAACGAATACAATAAAATTTTGTTAATGTGTAAACTATCAAATACGCGTCCTTTGATCGCAATGTATCGGCTTCTGCCGCAATATAGCAATAGGCGCAATTATTTCAATTGACGATTCAGAAATGTCATTGAAGCGCGAAGGAGCATGAAGTGAGGTGAAAAGTCACATTCAACTATTTCGTTGTGCTTGGAAGATAACCAAATTCAACATATCAAAAACAAGAAAAAGGCGAAACACGCATGGACAGCACTGAAAGATTTTTATGAGCATATAATGCGACAACGTGCAACAGAGGAGACTGGTATGGATACCACACGCGAATGAATTATTTCAGAAGCTTCTCGCGCTCAGTGAAAGCAACTATGCGGCAGAACACTGGCGTAGCTAGATACCCGTAGCACCTCCAGTCGAATGAAGCTGTGGGTGTTTTGATGTGAGTTTTTTTGTTATGTGTTCCCTCTATTAACATTCCACTATATTCGCAAGGTTATGTTTACTACACGTATTTTATATTAATCCGAAAAATGAATTACACCAATTGTTGTTTTGTTATTTATATTTTCTTCACCAGATAATCGATATTCGTGTATTTATTTATTTAATTACTTATTAATATTTTATTAAGAATTACAGATATAATCAAAACGTTGATTAATTTGCAGCCATCTTATTCCGCCGTTTTTATTCGCTCTTCTTTTCTTTTCGACTCCTGATTTTTGACTTCTGTCATTTTCGAATCACGTGGTTTTAGAATACCGTGGTTTTAGAATACCGTAGTTTTATCAACCCAATAAACCGAAAAAGGTGATGCCAATTTTACTTGCATCGACGGTAGTGTTGCCGCCATAAAGCGTTCGAATTTTAGTTCAAAGTCAAGATCCGATAGATGATAGCTCAGATTATTCGAGTGTGTTTGAAATTGTTGGATGTAAGAAATATGAAGAATGTAAGAATATGATTGTTCGATATTTACGAGATATCCGATCTATTTGAGGGTTCCATTATTATTACATATCATTTTGTTGAACTTAGCCTTAAGTTGTTTAATTTACTTGACAAATAATTCGATATTTACACGAATTTTCATAATTTTTCGAAATTTTCGTGGGTTCTCTAGATTTTTACAGCCTTTCCGAAATTATTCATTAATATCTAGATTTTTCGATATTATTGAAATTGTTCGAGATCCATCGAGATTCACATAATTTAGAGATTATTCGAATTTTTCTGGACTAATCGACATTGATCCTCGATTTATTCTAGATTTCTTAAGATTTTCGACATTTCTAGGATTATTCGAGATTTTGAAAGATTTTCAAATTCGAATTTTGTGTGGCTATATCCTGTGACTAGGTGTGAGTTGTAGGAACTTGCAGAGTTACATCGACAGAAATACTCTTTTCTTTTGCCTTACAGGATTATAAGGATTTCCAACATATCGGTTCATATAATCCTGTAAGACAAAAGTAAAAAGTGTTTCATTAGGGATGCGGTGTTACACATATAAATTTGAACCGTGATATTTAGTAGATTTTTCGAGACTTCGATATTTCTGCAATTCCCTAGGTTATTCGAGAAATTATTGAGGAATGTCCAGTTTATTTATATTTTACATAGCGGTAGGATTACCTTTGGTTTAAAATGAAATTTTGTGATGCTTTATCGATATATTTAGAAATCGTCATAGCATTGAGTTGATTGCAAGAAATTTCGTTTTGTTTGAGATTAAACTGAATCACAGGTGCTGTTGCACTGGTGCTGACACTTTAAATTAATGCGAGACTGGACAATAGGAAAAAATAAGTTTTTAACTAAAAGCTTGTTCATAAGATGCATTTTTAGGGGCCCCAGAAAAATTTTGCGGGGGCCTGAAATGTGTAGTTACTCCACTATGGCAGAATGCAATGTCTATAACAAGGAAAAGTTAACTCACATGTCATTTCCAAAAGAGTCTAAAAATTATTCATCAAAGATCGAACATTTGAAGCATTCCAACATTTAAAGATTTTCCCCGGCTTGCAAAATTAAATCTATTCGAACAGAGAATATATTGGCATGGAATTCGTACAATACTTGAATATAAACAAAGTTAAAATTCACCGTACGGTACCATATTCTCTTCACAGAACAAAGTTTCAGAACGCAAAAACCGTACGCTGGATTAGAACATCGCTATTGAGGTTAAGCGATGGTGATGGCGAATTGTTTGCTAAATTTATTGCCAAGGGAAGCAACTGCATTTGAATTTTGCCACGACATAAAACAATTTTATGAAAATTTAAGACGGTTTGGCGCAAAACGCTTCTTACGAATCAAGAGATCGTCATTTCTCGAGGCGTGAAGTTTATAGATGATAATGCATCAATATACGAGAGAAGACGAGAGCAGAATCTTATATTCACGTTGATTCCGACGATTACTAACGAAATCATACTTGATGCTCCTGTCAGCAATTCTTTATTTTAGTTACCAAAAATCCAAGTTCAAATATGGGCATCCATCATTGTGGTCATGAAAAATGAAACTGGTGGAATTGGTGAATTTGCCTAAAGGAAGAAATTTGGTCGGCTATAAATAGGTCTATAAGCTCAAAACTAATTTTAGTGAACAACAGATGCAGAAATAAAAGGCTAGACTCGTCGCACAAGGTTTTAATCAAAAATTTGGAATTCACTACGATCAAGTATTTACTCCGTTGTGACGAATTTCTAAACAATTGGAAACATCTCTAATAGCATCCTAAAAAACTGAAATAATAAATTTTTAATTGGTTCATACTGGGTCGCCCATAAATGGGCGAAATTAATTAATAAGGAAAATCCAGAGAATTAAGCAATTATCAGGAAATTTTAATCAGGAAATTAAAGAAATAGAAACCATTAACGTGATTTATTCCATAAAGCAAAATTTGATTTTACTCCGTTGATGTGTGGAGGAATTACCTCCTGAAGTCAAGTTTGAAGGATTTTGTCAACGATCGGAATCATTTTATATTCGACTTTAATGAAATCAGTGTACGAGTCACAAACGGCCAAATTTGAAAATATTTGCGTTCGTGAAATTATATCAAGCCAACTCAAACTAGCTCCCGAATCAATCAATCCCTAACTGAACCCCTTAATCCCTTACTCAATCTAAACTTAATCTCCAACTAAATCTCCAACTCAAACTCCAATTCAATCCCAACATAATCAATAACGAAATCACAAAATCAACTTAGTCACCAATTCAACTTTCAACTCAACACTCAACGCAATCATCAACCCCAAACTTGCTCCTTTCATCATCATATGAATTTAATCATAATTGGTTGATAAGTATGCAAGTTCCATCATACTTGGCCATATTCCAGGATTTCATCCAAAACTCATTTTAGAATCCCATTTCGATCGCGCCTAATTTGCTAAAGGTTTAATTTGAAATGTAAAAGGTTCAATTTGAGGTTTGAGATATTAATAGTGACCTTTCTTAAGTCTTAAACAATATTTGTGTAAGGTTTGGTTTAAATCGGTTAAGTCGTGTGGATTTGTTTAAATATCATACACATATGCTGTACATACATACAAACACTCACTTTATTTTATAGATTGCTCAACTGTTCACAAACTGGTCCAACACCATCTCAACCCCAATTCAACCCGCAAACGGCCCCCAACTCAACCCTCAACCCAACCGCAAACTCTCTTTCAACTCAATCCTCAAACCAGCTTAAATAAAAAGTTGGTCAAATGCTCACAATATCTAAACTCAACCTCAACTCAACTGCAACTCAACTTGAACTCAACCCGCAAAATTGACCCCTAACTTAACCTTCAACTCAACCCCAAACTCAATACCCAATTCAATATTCAAACCAGCATTCTATAAAAAATTGGTAAATGTTTCTATAACCAGGTATTTTGGGTCAGTTCGTATAGCAGGTACCCGACCCACTTGACGCACAGGGTCTAAAAGCTTTTCAAATCACAGCCTTGACCATAGCAACAGATTGGCAAAAAAAAAAAATTCTAATTGAACAAGCCGTTCTCAAGATACCATGTGTACAGACGTCCAGACCTAGACATCCAGACAGACGGACGGTCCCTTTTTTTTTTGCTTTTTTAATCTCAGGGACTTTCAAAACGTCGAGAAAAGTGATTTTGGACCAACCAAATTTTTGATCATGTTTGACAGGATTTCAATACTTTGGTCTTTTTAGACCGAAGTAATACACCAATTATAAGGTCAGCAGATGGTCCAATGGATGGTTTATCAGCATTTTTGGGAAATATTTTGAAATCTAGTATAGGAAAAACCAGTTCGTTTAAAATTATTCAGATTATTTCAAACCAAAATTAGTTACTATCGCTTAAAATTTCCTCTTATTGTTGCTCTTTTGATAAATGAACCTAATGGAAAAATCAACCTGAGGGGAATGCTGGGAATGCTGTATTCAAAAACATAATTTAAAAATATTGAAATTCCCAAATTAAATTTGAAAGAATTTTAAAAATCTAAAATATAACATTTTTAAGCGAGAGCCTCATTAAGAAATCGACTTTTCCATCATTTAAGAAAAATTCATCATTCTTGATATATTGCGCGGAAAGTTTCGAAAATGGTCATATTTCATTCTAAGTACTATGTAAAACGCTACAGCAAATTGTAAAACGCTATTGTAAATGTTTACTATTAACGCCTTAATTTATTAAAGTGGCTTATGTCCTTAATTGTGTAAGGGTTAGAAAGTCGGTTAACATGCACCAATTTAGAGAAACGGTACACCTCTAAGCCGGTGACGAGCCGTGGCTGTGTTGTATAGGTTTTGCTCAATTACCTACAGTATTTTCAGTAGATCTACAAAATTTCGAGATCAGAAGTCTCGAAACCCTCAAATAAAATGTAACTTTAAGCAAACAACTCAAAATTATGAACTTTATGATGTCAATAATTTCGAAACCAAAGGAAATCGTAAAAATCATAAAAATTCGAAGTGCTTAATTTCACGTACCTCAAAGCTAAGAGAAAAACATTGAAAAATTCGAATAGGGGCCATTTCAATAATATCAAAAATGCTGGATAATAATGAATAATTTCGACTCAAAAAGTCAGCTTTCTTTATTGTGATGGTCCCAAATACCACACCAAGAATTACTTAGGAAAAAACATTGTGGTTACAAACCAATTTTTAAAAATCCTTCTCCGTATTATTAATGTGGGCCTTTCTTTCGGTAACTCGAATATATTAATAATCCATATTTATTTCTGGTATTTAATCCGTATACTTTCTTATTCTTATGAGAAAGGAGAAATGAAATTTGCAGAGTAAATTAGAGCAGAGGCGGGCGAGCCAGTCGCTATTGGAAGGACCTGTTATGTTGGCTGTAGACTTTCACCAAACTCGGTGGTTACTTCAAAATAATTCCAACCGATGGAATCAACCGACGAACACTTCGTCTTTAAAGGCGTCATAAAAATGTCATTGACCACCAACTTATGAGCTCATTTGTAACGGTCCGGTCGCCGGGAGAGTTTTCACGCCAGCACCTTGTTTTTGAAGACAGTCGAAATATTTTTCATTCATAAACCTTCTTTGGGTGAAGAACCAAATGACCAATACGGGTGATAGTAGTAATATTTACCCGGAAAATAGCGCCTACAAACCAACTCCAATCATAAGTCGTATTTTAAAAAAGGGATCCGCTCGAAATGCGATATTTCAAAACGCAATATGACGAAATGAGATAAAGTACAAAACGCGATATTTCAAAACGCGATATGGTACAAAACGCGATATTTTAAAATTATAAATCTTCCTTCATTTCACATATAAAATTTTCCTTCGCGTTTATGATGAAATTGAACATAAACGATGGAGCTAGGGTATGTGTTTTGAAATATCGCGTTTTCAATTATCGCATTTTGTGCTATATCGCGTTTTGTACCATATCGCGTTTTGAAATATCGCATTTTGTACCATGTCGCGTTTTGTACTGTAACGCGTTTTTAAATATAGCATTTCAAATGGGACCCTTTAAAAACAGTCCTCGACTGTTGACAGAATTCTGCCGAAATCAAAACTCGTTCAGATCGTGAAAAAAACAGAATATCATTGAAAAAATTTAAAAATTATAACCTATAACAAGGAATTTAGCAATTTTCTAAATTTTCCGGAATTGCTAATTTTATTAAAAACGATCTGGAAATTTTCTTTTTGCTTTAGAAATTTCTTTTAATTTATAGAATTTACAAATCAGAATACCGAAGATTCTGAAATTTTAAATAATAAATTTTTAAGTTTTTTGAACATTTTGGATGAGTATTATACATTTTTTTTTTTGATTTTTTGATAATTTTTGATAATTTAAATTTTAGCCTTTAAGGCAATCCTCGCATAGAGCATCATGAGTTAGTCCCATGCGCTGAAGATGTACTTTAAAATGGCCGTGACCAGTAAGAGTCGCAGTCAAGACTCTCAACTGATTCTTGTTGAGAGATAAAGCAAACCAAGTGGCCCTCAAGTTAGGTCCACTAATAAAATGTTTACAATTTTTGATCGCCTTCTTAACAAAGTTAAATGGTAAGGAAGCAACTAGTTCGGGACCGATAAATTTAAAATCAGCCCCGGATTTTGCTAGAAATTCAGCAATATCATTGCCCTCAATGCCAAAGCTGAGCAAAGAATGAAAATATGTAGCTGTGGAAAGAATAGAATTGATTCCATGGCAAGAAGGGAAGTTGATGCCATAGCTCATGTAATGGCCCTACAAGCAATAATTTGTAGACCATTAAGTTTAATAATTGTAGCCTTTAATTTAACCACAGGTCACCAAACCAAGGAAGCATAAGATAACATTGGTAGAACCAACGATTTATAGATGAAACACAGCATTTTGAAAGTTAATCCCCAGATTAAGGCTCGCCTACACTGCCAAAAGATAGCAGTCGATTTTTGAAATTTATACTCAAGGTGAAAATTCCAGGAAAGTTTACTGTCCAAGAAGACATCTAAATGGTTAACATGGTCGGATCTGTTAATCGGCCTCCCGAAAAGAACGGGCACAGCTAGACCATCAATATTTCGATGCCTGGTAAATATAATCAAACCAGTTTTAGAAGGATTGACGTGTAAATCCTTTCCACCGTACCACGACCCCACAATACATAAGGCATTCTGCGTTAAGTCGGATAACACATTCAGGTGCTTTCCAGTGACAGTAATAACAAGATCGTCATCGTAGCTTTGAGCAACAAAGCCTGACTGCGCCGAAATCAACCATTGTAAATAACAATCATTGTAAAAAAACAACGTTGCTCTTGCACCAAATATGAGGAACAATGCTAAAAGCAACGCACGCTTTGAAAATCAGGACCACCTGAATTTTGTACGGTTAAAAGGAGAAAATACTACAACGTAGAACTTCGAACGTAATTAAACGATCTGCTAATTCCCAGACGGGACCTTCATTGCAACTCTTATTGGTTAAAAACGTACACTACGGAAAATGGACCGAAAGAAACAACTCGTACGCTTGCTTTTTCGAAGAAGTAAATTTGCCATGCGATAGACGAAGGGCATAAAGTTTACAGATATCATTTTTAGCCAACGCTCTATTAAGTCTAGCAACTGCAGAGAGACGCTTTTTTATACCCCTTTTGAGCTATTAGGAAACAATCCCAATCACATTTAAGATTAGTATTTTTTGCTTTATTCTTCAGTTTCCTAGTATGCTTCCTTTGTTTTTTAAGAGCAGAGCACCAAAAAGGTCTATTCCCAATCTTTTGTTTAGTAATAAGTGGACACAAATTTTTAAAAGCTGTCGAGATTGCTTTTGTCAGCTTAGAAGCGAATATCCGTAGCTGGATGAATTAAGGAAATAAGTTCGAAAGAGAATAGATCCCAATTGGTTAATTTGTGATTACGATACCGTTTAAGAGGTGGTCAGAAGTAGTCAACGAACACAGACTTATATTAATAACTTCCCGCCCCGTAGAGCAGACAAAATGTTTGCTTACAAACCTTTATTGAATATTCCTAGCTCAGATGAGCTTATAAAATTTAACAGAGCGGAAGTAAGTACCTCCGAAAGGAGAGGATGAGACGATAAACTGCATCGGAACCAGTTTGCTTATCAAAATGGTAAATCTACTGTCAGGGCTCCTGGCGGTTTAGTCACGAAGATTGAAAGAGCGGTGGCTAATAAATAAATTTGCCCTTGGCGCCTTTGTGGACATTGAAGGGGCGTTTAATATACCTAGATAGAGAGGAGAGTAATGTAAAAGCGGTCCCGCCTCTTACGATTAAGATTACAGCCAAATTAGGTGGTGATTCAGTAACCATCAGGGTCATAAAGCGATGTCCCCGAGAAGGCGTACTGTCCCCTCAATTACGCTCTTTGGCGTCAATCCAAACAAAACTGTTATTGTTCCTTTTACGAAGAGCAGACAGCTTGAGCTTATCTCCCTCGTTAAACGGTACTCTACTGTACCTTTTTCCAAAGAGGTTAAATACCTAGAAGTTATCCTAAATCAATAACTTAATTGGAAATTGGCGATTACAATCAAAAATGATCTACTGGTCATTTCTAATAATTATTAGGCTTATGGTCCTGTACGCATCGGTAGTACGATGGCCTAAAACTAAGCAGAAGGCAGCACAAACTTGATTGAATAAGGTTCAGCGTACAGTCCGCATCCGTGTTACAGGCCCAATGAGTACATGCCCAACTGCTATGATGGATACACTTCTAAGACTGACTCCGTTGCACCTACATGTTAAAAAGGATGTTGCAATTATGGAGGAAATATCAAACCATGTAATACGGTGGGTCATCTGGAAATCCATATGGAATTTCAAACAGACCCTACTATACGAATGCCTTCAGACTGTATGCTAACTAAACTGGGCTTCCACAAACCATTCTGTGTTAGGTTGCATGGCCAGGATATGTGGAGTACAGGGGGATCACCCAAATCAGATGGATTAAAAATGGAACACGGGGGCAGGGGTAGGAATATACGGGACTAGGATTGCCCTCTCTACCAATGCTACCGTTTTTTAAGCAGAAGTACATGCTATCGAACTTTGTGCTAGGATAGGCATGGCAAAAGGCCTAAACGATGCAAATTTATATATTGTATCAGAGAGAAAATCGACCGTAAAGGTACCGTTGAGTCAAGTCTGGTATGAAACTCTCTGCAGGTTATTAAACATCTGGTACGCTCAAATCTTCAAGGGGCACCTTAGGATAGCGGTAAAACGCTGCGAGAACGTGCAAAAGCCATCCTATTGGCGCAGAATTCCAGATCTAAGACAGACAAAACGAATTATATCACGGTCATCAGCTAGGCTAAAGGTATGTCTTGAACTTTGGGAAACCTGCGCTGAGGCTACTAACCGGCTTCCTCACAGGTCACTTCCGCCTAAGGTATCACGACAGACGGATGCCACTTTAGCGACATGGAACCGGAATCAGCGGAACGCCCAGCCATTTTCCTCTAAAGACTGCAACATCGACTGGACGGTTAATTAAGCAGGGTCCAATCACAAAATTAGGTCGCAGTGCGAGGTGGCTTCAAAGCCTATATGGCCTCTATTTTAATCAAATTGTTAAGCTTATATCAACTTTTAGTAGGTTACTGGAATATCTAACATCTGACGTGTAATTTTCCTGATAATGTGTTTTATACAGCATATCACCCAATTACCTACTAAAATAGTTAATTACACGTACGTAAATTTTATCCTACATAATGCTTTAAACATTTTTATAAATCTAAAATGTTTATCTTACTTTTTATGAAAGATTGCAGTTAAGCGTTTATTTTTGATATACGCCGGTGGGTGTGGTGTAATATCGAATATTCTTGAAAAAAAAAAATAAAAATAAAAAAAACGTTGATATGAAGTGAACCAATTTTCATATACGATTGAGTCATGAAATATACAAATATAAATTTTTCTTTGTTGTTTCACTTATCAGCACGAATAAAATTATTTGTTGAAAAGTTTGCATAATTTGATTTTAAAGTGTATCAAAAAATATTAAAATGTAATGCTACTAAATTAATTATGGATAATTAAATTGAAATTTTCTATGCATCAGCGGGAATTGTCACGAGTTAGGGGGTTGTTGTGTAGGTCAGCATTTACATTAAACGTTTTTGTAGCTAAGGAATATGAATTGGCTGGTGTAACAGCTGTTAATTTTTCCTCCGCATCAACCCTTAAATCCAACAATAAAACAGTACATAATTGAAAAAATTTTCGAGACAAAATGAAAAATCCCATAAAAGGTATTTTGTAGGGGAATGAAAAACTTTTTTTTTGGTTTTTTTCATCTGCCCTAAATTTTCTATTTAGTATTCCTTCTTTACTATTCAAAATATTTTTTGGGATTGTAAACTAATAAATGGCGGCGAATTCACACGTACGCATAGGAAGAGAAGAAAGGAGGACGCCATGCTTTTCGAATCATTCTTTGGTTAGCATTTATGCTATGTGGATAGATATTGAAAAAATAAAGAAAAAAAACCAATATACATATATATAAGGCTTGAATAAAGTTTATTGCTAATTTCGAAATCAGCTGTTGTTTCAATTGATAATAATTTGCAACATTCTGACGACTTTACAACTTCAAATGTGGGATCAGAGCAAATATTGAAATTGTGAAGTTAATTGTTTGCGGTGCATTGAGACCCCGTTATGGACCCAAAATTGAGGACGCAGCATGCAAGGAGGCTGCAGATAAAGTGGCTGAGGCGACGGCACGACGAAACGCACGGGCAGCGGCGGCAAACGTACCAGCTTCGAAAGCAGGTCATGCGACTATACAACGTAATGCGGCACCGGGAGGGGGGGGGGGGGGACATCATTTTAGAAAGAGATTTTTTGGAAATTTTTAATATCAAGCTGGTCCAGTCGAAGACAATAATGTATGACCGATTGAAACTTTTGCTTTTAAATAAAAAGAATGTTGTCCAAAATGGAACGTATCCCCGTGTACCTGATTTAATTTTGAATAAGCAACTGCACAAATGAATGTTTTGAGGCCAATTAAGCCAGTGATGGAAAAGGCTACACCGCAAAGAAATCCCGGGGATAACCTAAGTCTTACTTTTATTGAGGAGGGTCTAAGCCCTGAATTCGATTAACCACAAATATTTGCCGTTGATATTGTTAGAGATGAACCAATCCTAGAAATAAACAAGAGTTTAGAGGCGATTGATTACGTTGAGGTCAAACAAATAATCGAAGAGAATTATATGGTACCAAAGGATATTGAGGTAGAACCGTTCGACTATGAGATGGATATTCATTTGACTTCGGATGTACCGTTTCACCATGCACCACGACGTTTAGCTTAAGTGGAAAAGATTAAGGTTCAGAAGAAAATTTGCGATATGATCAAAGAAGGGATAATTACGCCAAGCGATTCACAAGCACCAGATTGTGCGTAGACTATCTCGCTCTTAACAAATTAACGATAAGGGACAATTATCCGCTGCCTTTGATTGATGACTGCGTCGAATATTTAGGGGAAAAAAAATATTTTACGTTGCTGGATTTGAAAAGCGGGTTTCACCAGGTACGCGTGTCACCGCGATCGCGTAAATTCACCGCTTTTGTAAAACCGCATGGACAATACGAATATCGTCGCATGCCTTTTGGGTTGAAGAATGCGCCAGCGATCTTTCAACGATTTTTAAATATAATTTTCAAAAATTTTCTATAAAAGGGTGAAATTGAGCGTGTTTTTTTATTAGCTCCGGATAGCAAGCTATCGGGAGCTCATGGGAAATTTGTATTGAAAGTTTTGCTATTATACACATGTGTCGCTATTAAACAAAAAACTAAAATTTTACCTAACTTCATGCAGTTGTATGACATTTCTTCCGAATAAAAAATCGGAATAAAACTATCTAAAAATCATCGGGTGATTGTTGAGGGGCACGGATTGGTTTTAGCTGTCTCACTTGACAGGCGACGGTGGTAAATTTTGGAAAAGGAAGATTTAATTTTTTTTTAAATTAAAATAGAAATGAAATAAAATTTACTAATATTTATTCAATTGTGTATTATGTTTGCAAATTTTGGAAAAGGAAGATTTAATTTTTTTTAAATTAAATAAACAGCGATTTTTAGTTATTAATATTTCCACATCCAGAAATAAATGGCGCCACTTTGAGTGAGACAGCTAAAACCAATACTAGCCAAATAATATTTTGATGAACTGGACATGCCTGGTACAAAAGTCAAATCGATTCAAAACAAAAAGTTACTGTACGTATTCTACGTATATGTGAAGACACAGCGTAATATCACATAAATTTGAACCCCAATTCGGCATATTATGATCCAAAACATGTTCTATGAGGGATATTACTGATCCAAAATCACATCCTATTCTCGAATTCCACATCCATTTTCCACATGTGGACATCAGTCAAAATTCATAAAAATTGAATTTTTTTGGTACTAAGGGAATATTTCCGAATGGGTATAAGCAGGTGGAAGAAATTCTCCATATAGGAAAATGGCCATGTATCAAGTGTTTTATATACGAATTAAAATTTCCGAACGTTTTGATGCATTTTGACAGATGTCCGCATGTGGAAAACGGATGTGGAATTCGAGAATAGGATGTGATTTTGGATCAGTAATATCCCTCATAGAACGTGTTTTGGATCATAATATGCCGAATTGGGGTTCAAATTTATGTGATATTAAGGTGTGTCTTCACATATACGTAGAATACGTACATTAATTCTTTGTTTTGAATCGACTTGACTTTTGTACCAGGCATGTCCATTTCATCAAAATATTATTTATCTTCATCTTCGTCACCTTCCGACAATGATGCATTTCGATTATCGTTTTGCTTTCCAGCTTTTAAAAATATTTTTGCAGCTTCTACTTTAACGTATTCCTCATCAATCTCCCGATGATTTTTTATTTGGAAGAAATGTCATACAACCATATGACATTTGAATTTGACATCTATCAAAATTTTTAAACCAAAATGAAGTTTGCCACAATTAGGGTTGTACAAAAATCAAAAATATTTCAAATTTCCCTTTGCTCCGGATAGCAGCTCCGGATAGCAGCTCCAGATAAATAAGTAGAGCTAAATATTTTTTTATAGGATTTTACTTAAAAAGTTGAATTAAAAATTATAGATTAATTTTAAATAAATTATTTATATGTATAAATAGCTTGTCAAACATAAGTTTTATAACAGAAAATTAGCTGCTCCGGATAGCAGCTATCCGGAGCTAATAAAAAAACACGCTTATTATTATTTATATGGACGATATATTGTTGGCAACGGAAACTCTGGCCGAACACAAGAAATTAATGAGGAAAATATTACGACGATTGGCACAACGAGGTTTACTACTAAACTTGAAGAAATGTCAATTTTGTTGTACGGAAATCATTCACTTGGGGTACTCTGTTACTTCGGAAGGAATAAGACCAAGTGAGGCACACATTGAGGCAATTAAAAAATATCCGATGCCGAAAAATGCGAAGGAAGTACATTCATGTTTAGGGCTATTTTCGTATTTCCGTCGGTTTGTCCCGGAATTCTCGAGAATCGCACGCCCGATGCAAAATCTGTTGAAGGAAAACGTTCCTTTTATTTTTGACGAAAAATGCCGAGAAGCATTCGAAAAATTGAAGAAATTACTGATGACTGGCCCAATACTAGCGATTTATCATCCGGAGCGAGAAACTGAATTGCACTGCGATGCCAGTTCACATGGATTCGGAGGGGCATTGATGCAGAAGCAAAATGACGGAAAATTTCATCCGACGGTATTTTATTCGAGGGCTACTACGGCGGCAGAAGCCAAATATCATAGTTTTGAATTAGAAACATTGGCCATTTTATATTCACTGGAAAGATTCAGAATATATTTGGAGGGCATACAGTTCACAGTGATAACTGATTGCAAGAAAAACGTGCACAGAGCCAAAAACGTGCAAACAAGTTCAAAGTTTTCTCGGAACTCTTACGGGACGGAAGATTTTGAAGGATGGTATCACGCTGAAAGCGCTGAATAATAATTGTGCTGTATAGTAACATTGTAAACATAGTACTAGAGAAGTGTAAACTGAAATAATAAAGAAAGAGCACTTTGCTTTACGTCTTCAGCAATGATGTTTCTACATGGTGTCAGAAGTATAAAATAAATAAAAATTAATCGGGAATCATCGGAGTTATTATTTAAATTTTAATAGTGCAAAATATAAAAATAAACTGATAATATCGTCATTTTCAAGTTTTTATACAAAGTTTCTCACGAAAACCAACATTGTATATAATGGAAAAAAAGCAAAATACGTTTCTTTTATTAACAACGAAATAAAGATGGCTGGTGATGAAGAAAACGCAAATGCCGGTGCAAGTTTTTTGAGACCACCGAAATTCTTAAATATAAATGGACCGATGCCGATCACGTGGAAAAATTTCATGCAGCAGTACAAATGGTTTGCTGAGGCTGCGCAACTGAATAAAAAAACAGAATCTATTCAGGTAGCTACGTTCCTGACGAAAATACATCAAAAAACAGTTCAGTGAGCGAGAAGGTGAATAAAAGCCGAGTGTGGAACTGTAAACATTGTGGCACAATTCACGGCAGAAAATCTTGTCCAGCTTATCAAAAAACATGTGACAAATGTAAACATAAAGGCCACTTCGCAAAGTTTTGCTATTCGAAAAAAGTTAACCTCATTGGAGATGAAAACAAATCTATTCGAGATGACGCAACCGATTCGGAAGTATAGAATGAATTATCAAACTTTTGCGTAAATTCCGTTACGAATAAAGACAACGAAAATAGTTATTACGAAGCTGTGCTTCCCAAATCTATTGTTGATAAAATTGGAGTAAAAATCGATGAGTCACATACAAAAAGGGTTCTAACGTTCGGAGACCATCCAATCGAGGTAGTGGGGGAAAGCTTAATTGATTGTATAGTGCGAAATAAAAACCGTAAACTGAAGTTTATGTAGATGCAAATGTCAGCCCAATATTAGTAAAAACTGAATGCGAGAAATTGAATTTGATCGTTAGAGTTTCGGAGATCGAAGGAGCCATTTTTTAGGGTCTGGGATGTCTAAAGGATTATGAGTATGACATAGATCTTATTGACGATCCAAAATTTCAAATTTTTCCGGCGCGAACATTGGCCATTACACTTCGGGAGGAAACGAAGAAATACATCGAGGAAGCAGTTAAAGCTGGAGTTTTAATCAAGACTCAAGGAGCTACACCAGCAACAAACAAAAATGCATGTAAACAAAAATATCCTTAGAAGATATCACCCGTTGTATACAATCGAGGAAATTGCCACTCGAATTCAAAAAGCTAAGTATTTCACTCTATTAGACTGCAAAAAGGGGTTTTGGCAAATCCGTGTCTCAGAGAGAACAGAAAAATATTTAACTATGGCAACACCTTGGGGGCGATGTTCGTTCAAACGGCTACCGTTCGGTTTGGCTTCAGCACCGGAAGTGTTCCAAGACCGAATGAGTTAAATTCTGGAAGAGTTTGAAAACACTGAAGTTTCAATGGACGATTTACTAATTTACGCCGAGACAAAGGAAAAGCTAAGGGACATTACAAACCGCGTTGTAAGGAAGTTAAATCATGTGGGGCTAAAATTAAATAAAGAAAAATGCACGGATCCGGACAAAATTCAGGCAATCAATAATCTGAAGGAACCTATTAATAAAAAGGAACTGCAAAGGATATTAGGAATGGCCACATATTTGGGCAAATTCATTGAAAATCTGTTTCGGATAACACAGCCATTGCGAGCGCTATTGCACAAGAATGTAGAATTTTTGTGGACGGAGGAACAAGAGGCGGCATTTCGAGTGCTAAAGCAAAAATTTTCAACAACGCCTGTTTTGAAGTTTTTTGACGCTAAAGCGGAGGTCACATTGCAAGTAGATTCAAGCAGCAAAAGTTTTGGGGCCGTACTTCTGCAAAATGAGCAGCCAGTCGCATACGCATCAAAGGCGTTGACTCCTGCTCAGCTAAACTATCCACAGATAGAAAAGGAGGCGGCTGCTATACGATATGCCTGCCAGAAATTCCATTCATATATATACGGTAAGAGTCTGACCATAAACCTTTGGAAATAATCTTCCGAAAGCCGATTCATACGGCACCACAAAGATTGCAACGAATCTTATCTTATCTCTCCTTATTCACCAAACATAAATTATAAAAAAGGGACGAGTCTTTATATCGCAGACACTTTAAGTCGGGATTGCAAGAACAGCATAGATCCAGATGAAGAGGAGTTACAGGTCCATATAGTATTGAACATGACAAATAAAGCGTTTAAAGACATGATTTCTTCGACGGAAGAAGATGTAGAACTTCAAAGCTTAATTTCAGTGGTACTGAACGGATGGCCAAACAACCAAAAAGAAGTACTTGCTAATGTAAAACATTATTGGAATTTTCGGGACAGAGTCTCGTACTATGGCGGAGTTTTGTTCAAAGGAACAGAAGTAATAATTCCAAAGGATCAAGTACCGTGCATATTACGCAGTATTCATTCTGGCCATTTCGGTGAGCAAAAGTGTCTTAGATTGGCACGTGAAAACGTTTACTGGAAAGGTATGAGTAATGATATCGTCGAATATATACGCAAATGTAGCATCTGCCAGTCTAAGCAACCATCAAAACCTAAAGAACCGTTGATGCTAAAGGAAGTTCCCAGTCTACCGTTTGAAATAGTAGGAGTAGATATTTTCTATTTCCAGGAACAAAAATATTTGTTATTGGCCGATAGTTATTCAGGATTCTTCGACTTTGAAAAATTGAAGCATAGCACAACTGGTGAGGTCATCAAGAAGCTAAAGTCCTGGTTCTCTGTGCACGGTATACCAGTCACTATCGAAAGTGATAATGGACCCCAATTTGCCAGCAAAGAATTCAGAGATTTTGTGAGAGACTGGTCGATAAATCATCGCACATCATCGCCTTATTATCCAAGAACAAATGGATTAAGTGAGCGATACGTACAGATAGCGAAAAATATGTTGAAAAAATGTGCTAAGGATAGCTCAGACATACATTTGGCGTTGTTAAATTATCGCAACGCACCGAGAAACATCAACGTTTGTTGAGTAGAAATACCAGATCGATGTTACCGGTTTTCGTAACAAAATTAACACCGAAAATTGTCGAGTATGACGTTAAAGAAGAGTTGACAAGAATTCGAAAAAATCAAAAAGTTTATGCTGACCAGAAAACAAAAGTTTCTAAAGAATTTAAACCTGGAGAAAAAGTTCGTGTACAGGTTGGTCACCGTAAATGGATCGGAGCAACAGTTGAAAGCTCCACGGATTATCCGCGTTCATATAATATTCGTGCCAACAACGGAAAATAATATCGTCGCAACACTATTCACATTCATAAAACGAAAGCAGAAATTAAACAGGAACGCAAGTTAGCCGTAGATAGCAGTCGAAACACTTCAAGCATGCCAGATCACGAGGGCACATTTCGAATAACAAGCAATAATAGTATCCAGCCGAGGAATTGAGGGTTAATTGAAATTTAAAAAAAAAAAAAAAAAAAAAAAAAAAAAAAAAGGGGCATAGGGTGTATTTGTTTAAATTAATAAGGGTGATGTCACGCTGAAAGCGCAAAATAATAATTGTGCTGTTTAGTAACATTGTAAACATGGTATTAGAGAAGTGTAAACTGAAATAATAAAGAAAAAGCACTTTGCTTTACGTCTTCATGTTTCTACAGATGGCCGAGTGTGGGGTAAGTAATGCCACTGTCGCATTTAACCCAAACTAAATTACGCCGCCACTGCGAAAAACAGAGATGCCATATAAAAAGGAGAACAAAAGGGAATCGAAAGGAAAACGTTGAAGTGAGAAGAATTAAAAATAAAAAGATTATTTTCGGTATAAACGTGTTTTTATTGTGATCAGTTTGAATATAACAAAACCAAGTATAGCGATCCTACATATATGTATATAAAGGCTGAGGCACATAGGTTTCGTTTCGGTTTCGTTTCGTTCCGCCTTATAAGTTGGATATGTCAAAACATATGGAAAACCGAAAACATTGTCACAATGATAAGTTCAGGGACGAAACGAACCGAAAGAGTTGATCAAATTTCAATAAAAACTTAAACCATAACCTCAATATATTCGTTTTGACGTTTTAGGTAAAAAGTTTTTTGTGATTATTTTTATTGTGATTAAATAAAAGAAAATACTTAAATAAATTTTCGTGCTTGAGTTAAAATATAAATAATATAAAATGGATTTTCATCAAATAAATCAAATTTCCGTCAAATAATAGAAAAAAAAAACGAAACGAAACGAAACTGTTGTGCCAGGGTGCCGGCTAGAAAACGAAACGAAACGGAACGAAACGAAACGAAACCTATGTGCCTCAGCCTTAAGGCTTGAATAAAGTTTATTGCTAATTTCGAAATCAGCTGTTGTTTCAATTGATAATTTGCAACATTCTGACGACTTTACAGGATAATAGTTATGTCCTGAATATCCTTTTTCAGGGAAAAACTATTAGGAAAATTAATTTTTATTCGGGCAAAGTTTCGAGCAATAAAAATAAAAATTTTGTCGTGATTAGATTCTATGAATTCAGATCTGATTGTGCTGCGGCACAATTAATTTTCATTTTACACGATAAATATTCCAGGAACACTATTTTCGTATTTTTACACACACACACACACACACATAAAATACCGAGAAATTACAGACAGTGCATTAAAAATCCTCATCACATCGATATATAATCTTGACCCAATTTTTATATTTGTTTGTCGCATTTCGATGCATACACCCTTGTTATGCCTTGGGACTAAATTTTATATTTCGCGCCAACAACATAAAACCAATTTTAGTAGTGTTACATACAAAGTATTTTTGTTTGATTTCTTATCAACGAGTAAATAAAACGTGCCGAACCAAAAAATTGTTAAATTAAATTAACCGTCCAAGCATAACGCGGTGGGGTACACCAACAACAACAATAAAATATTATCACTCTTATCAGACACACATATACAGTATGAATCACACTTTCGGTTTTAACCTCCATCCAAATTTTATAATCTATATAGTTTCTTATCACGACAAAAAACGCGAAGAGACATTAAAAATTAATTTATTGCAATTTTGCTGGTCGGTTTAATTTTTTTGCGCGATCTCACATAAATTATATAATTTGCTTATTTTGATTATTTCAAACTAATATGGTTTTATTGTGCTGAGCGATTATGAAATTTTTTCTAATATTTATAGCCTTAGAAAGAGATCTGAATATAAAAAGTTTTTTTGTTTAGTCATTCGCGATTTTTTGTTTTGTACATAAATTCTTAGAATATAAAAATCTGAATGATGAGATTGTATGCAACTGAAATAGTGTGATGTCACCAACCAATACATGAGATAGATAATTATACACAATGTGGTGTCTGCGCCGCGATGATAAAATGTCAAGGTCTTTTGTACTCGCGATACTAGTTCCCAACTAAGAGCTTCTGTTCTTCCAAAATTATGCTCATAGTACCCCACCCTCTTAAAAAATTTATGCGACTTCACAAAAACCATGACGAATAATGAAAACTAACAATTTTCAATTTTCCAAGTGATGAGTTGCACAACGGTACAAAAATAAAACTTTTCACTTAGGGAAAATTTTTTACAATTTTCTGTTTTTTTTTTTTTTTGTTGTTGTTTTTAAACGAGTACAAATACAAATTTTTATCAAATTATTCACAAATCGTAAATATTTTATTGACTCAGTCTGTGAGCGTACGCTTTTTTTCAGGGGTGCAACATATATTGTGATAAGGACAAAACTAAATTTACCAAAATATAAAATTTATGATAATGATTAAAATAAAATGTTTATGAAATTAATTTTCTGCTATCATACAAAAACAACAACAACATGTTTATTTTATAAGCCAAACCATGTGTGCGCCGCCCTAAGTCTAAGATGGGTGATTGAGCAATTTTTGTATAAAACAAACTTCCTGTAAGCTAAGCAGTAAAATATGAATTTATGAATGATCAGATTAGTATGTGTAGTAGTGTTAAAATGACTAGCACCCTATCTAAAATAAACGCCACTGCACTTTTTAACTCTTTTCTATCATTTCATGTGAATTTTTAATTTCTTTGAACAAAAAAAAAAAAAAATTCTCAGCATTTTCAAGTTCATTTGTGACAAAACAAAACAACAACAAAATAATAAAAATTTTAAATTTAGACCAGGTACTGCCACCTTTTGAGAAACTTTAAATATCGAAAACAATTTTTAACGAATAAAAAAAAAACGTTAATATCAAAGACTCAAATCAGTAGTTTTTTTTAAGTCGGGAAACAAAATATCGTTACACGATAAAATTTGCTCAATTTTATAATTTTAGCTTTTTTTTTATTTTGATTAGCCGGAAAAACCGAATTTTCGTACCTTTTCGAATGAGTAAACTAGTGACACGCCGCAATGCTTCACGTGGCGATTTGTTGAAAAATTTAGGTGTAAGATTTGGTGGTAGGGTGAGCGGTTTTCTGCTACCCGTACCCGCAGCATCCCATGCACGTATCGATCCCTGCGGATGTAACCGATCAAGATTTTCGGTTGATGCTGGTCTATGATGTCGCTGCTTTGGATACCATCCTCGGGCTGGCCCACCAGCCATTCGAAGCATTTCACCTGAGGCTAATGCTTGGCTTATACTTTGACGACCACCGCCTGTGAATGAATTTGGGTAAAAAAAAGTACCAGAAAACAAAAATGTAGCACCCGTACGCAAAATGTGATGTGTCTAATTGAAAATTTAACGAAAATATGTAATTAGCCCGTGTGAAAATACTAGGGTACACCAAATACAGTAAACAAAAAATTGGAAAAAACTGGAAAAATTCGTTAATTTTTGTTAAATTCCCAAAAACCACCCCACCACAAAATATATCCAAAAATCAAGTACTCACCAATTCCTACTATTGAGCTCATTCCAGTCGAGTTGGTTGTTCGTGGAGCCGTACGACTTCCGGTACCAGGTAAATCGGGTGCCCTACGATGTGGCGTTCTAGGAATATCACATCTATATTGAGTTAATTGAACAAACAAAATATTTGGAGAGTGTTTGGAATACGGAAATAAAAAAACGAAACAAAAAACAAAAACAAAATAAAATTAAAATCGGTTTTCGGGATCAGAGGGGTATGGGGCAAGTGTGTATAATTACCCGCGTGCAAATATTGGTGTTTCTGGTAGGCTGCACGATGTTTGCAATCGTCGCTCTTCCCGTGGACTATGCGCCGATCGTTTCGGGAATGCACCCGACGTAAGTCGACGTCGTGACGAGCTTCCACCAGGCAACTCTGGTGGTAGGGTACCCGGTGTATGTAGTGATGAACAATAAGATGACCCCCCGTTTCGATATGATTTACTAAATCCAGCATCCATCGATCGTGTTTTTAATGTGTTTAATGATGGGCCACGATGTGGTGGCACCACCGGTGGTGGATGTTCCAGCGTATCACGATAATGATCATTTTTATGACGGCTACGTGATGTAGTCAAACGAATATTATGTATACCATGGACGACATCATGATACGCTTCGGGCGCTTCCGGTGTTGGTGAGGGCGGTAGTGGAGGGAAACCATCACTTTCAGTCATTTCTGGACTTGTTGAAGGCGGTGATGGTGGTAGGGGACCAAATGTTTGCTGTGATAATAACATTTCTTTGGCACTTTCTGATTTATGAACACCTGGACGAAATCCTAGTGGTCGTCGGGCTGATGGATGAATATCTAAAATTTGAAGTGAGAATATAATGTTTTAACAGTAAAAATAAAAAAAATAAAAATTTTCATACCTCCGATACGACCGACAGGAATATCACCGCGTAATAATGCACTTATATTATTTTCGATTTGTCGCAGTGGCGCACCCCGTTGTGATTCACTATCGGGCTCTTCATCTTCTTCGATTGGTGGTGCTAGCTCTCGACGTGGCGTTGACATAGTATCGCCTACAAAATATTTACAGAAGTGTCATAAATAAATAATAATAACACAATAAAACATAAAACATTTAATTTTATTAGATTTGGTGAGCATGATTTTTAAAACCCAAGGCACAATTCCCAAGTCAGAAACCAAGTGGCTGTAACAAATACCAACCTAGAAGCCACCTATTTATCCTGTTCTAATGAGTTAACTCGGAAATCAAGCGGATTAATTCTCTAGATCAACAAGTGTATTAAACACATCTATAAGAGAAACAAAATGTTTGTAACTGAAACTTCCATTTCACGGTCACAACCTATCAGCGTAGACGTCGATAAACAAAATCCACTAAACAAGGCAAAATTGTGCTCCAATCTAAGTGGTGGGACTTTCAATTATGCGATATTATGCTAGTGAACGCCGAAAGAATATTGCGACTCCTTAAACTCTGCATAAATTGCTTGAAATCATCGTACAGCTTAGATAATTGCGAACCGACTGACGGATTTCCGACCGAATCAATCTCATGCTAAGGAATTTCAAGCATCAATCGATACTGCAGTGCAAATTAACTCACAACAATAATGAATTCGAAATGCGACCGAACTAAACTACTGCCAAGCAGGCAAGTATCTATTTCGAAACATTGACGATGAAATGACGAACATTGACAATTTAGATTCCAAATAAATTTTCAAATTTTGCATATAAAAAGTTCTCAAAATTGTTGATTACATAAAAAATTGGTTTGAGCTTTCGGTTGCTTGTTGACAAATACGTCATATTATTGATGGATTAAACCGTTTACTTAATGTTACCAAAAAGTATAAATCAAAATGTTAGGAAACGATTAATACAGCTAACGTTTTGGTGGAAAATATGAATAACGTAATAATGTATTTATAAATGATTCAATTAACGTGGCCATATTTTTTAATCATCAAATTCCACAAAATTGGCCACAGCAAAATCTGGTTCAAATGCAACAGAAGTCAATGTTTTCAATCGTTTGAAAATTTTACACCTAGTTCGCCCTTGGGGTGCAACTAACCGGTATTTGTGGTATATAGAGCGGAATCTCTCATCGAATTTTACAACGAAATGGCGTTGATGTTGCAATTCTGTTCTCCAATATCAGATAGAGAGATTCTACGTAAATTGAGTAACGTAATTATAAAATGTATGATCATGTTTACAGGTATGTTCCCAAATATGTCAATGAGTTTTCAACCGTTGGTGAAACACTGAATAATCCGGTTTCTTTGTATTACTAACTGTAATTTCCAAAATCCTCCGAATATCGCCAATAGTGATAGTAGTTTATACCTATGTCAACAAAATCCAATTTATCCATCGAATATCAATAATTTTCAAAATTACCAAAATTCACCTTTCCAAATTGATGTATGTTGTAATTTATTAAATATAGACATACAATTTATCAATGTGCTAAACCAGAGATACCCTCGTCGATAAAATTGGACACCCATCGGTAGAGAATAAAAACATTGACAAAAGGGATAATCTTTGTATTGGTGACCCAGGGGTCACCAGACATCAGAATGTGAGTTTCCTTGGGAATAATACGAAACTCTTCCAAGGAACACGATTCTTGCATAAATAAGACGAAAATAAGCCCACCATGACGCAGACTGCAGTAAATGGTCGCTTATTTTCTAAGCTAAACAATGTCGATAAAAAAGCGAAATTTTATGTTTTTCTTTACATGAACCATATCTCGATATACTTTCTCGTCTGTAGCAAAATGAACACCTGACCTGACCTGAATTACAGTTCATTGTTATTTTATAAATAAAGTGTTTCTAGAGCGCTGGAAAAAAAAACTTCACGCATTTTAATTTTGATGCGTTAAGAGAAATTAAACAAGAAATGTGTGCTTACTTTTAATCCGATAACTTATCTCTAGCTGAGTGTTAAAATTCACCAAGAAATGGCACAGTTTAAGCAAATCACCTATTAAGATATTGAAAATCAATTACCTTCAACGATAATCATTTTATAAATAGACGAGAGACTTGTCCCTATAAAAGGTTGTCGGTGCAACTAACCTCTGATAATTGGCTTCAACTTAAAGCAGCATTTGTAGGAAGATTCCAAGATCGTCGTACCGATGATGATATTCTTCGATTAATCGATTCCAGGAAGAGAGGAAATGCAAAAGTTTTTAAAATTTTCAGACCGGTGTAGCAGCATTACGGACGAAGAAAGTCTAAAACATAGAGTGCAACGATGGGTTAATTCAGGGGAACAGGCTAATGAGGTGCAAGGTGTAGACAATAACAAAATGGTGTCTTCAGCCGATGATAAGACAAACAAAAATTTCGGGTCTATTCGAGAGGCGCAGCCAAGATTAGAGAAGTTGCAACCTATCCGAAAAAAGAATGTTGCATAGAAAATGCAATTTTATTGAAAATCAACTGTGCTATATAGCTCACAAGTTTTGGGCGGCTAAAATCTAAAATCGTCCGATTACGATGGTTGATACCTCTATCAATAGGTTTCGAGACCTGTAATTGCTGTGACAATTTGCATTTTGATTGCTCGGTTATTTCTAATTTCTAAACCCCTAGCCCACAAGTTTTTAGGCGGCAAAAATCTAAAATGGTCCGATTACGATGGTTGATACCTCTATCAATAGGTTTCGGGACCTGTAGTTGCTATGACAATTTTCATTTTGATTGCTCGATTATTTCTAAACATTTCTTAGAAAATTCAATTTTATTGAAAATCAACTGTGCTATAGCCCACAAGTTTTTGGGCGGCTAAAATCTAAAATGCTCCGATTACGATAGTTGATACCTCTATCAATAGGTTTCGGGACCTGTAATTGCTGTGACAATTTGCATTTTGATTGCTCGATTATTTCTAATTTCTAAACCCCTAGCCCACAAGTTTTTGGGCGGCAAAAATCTAAAATGGTCCGATTACGATGGTTGATACCTCTATCAATAGGTTTCGGGACCTGTAGTTGCTATGACAATTTTCATTTTGATTGCTCGATTATTTCTAAACATTTCTTAGAAAATTCAATTTTATTGAAAATCAACTGTGCTATAGCCCACAAGTTTTTGGGCGGCTAAAATCTAAAATGCTCCGATTACGATAGTTGATACCTCTATCAATAGGTTTCGGGACCTGTAATTGCTGTGACAATTTGCATTTTGATTGCTCGATTATTTCTAATTTCTAAACCCCTAGCCCACAAGTTTTTGGGCGGCAAAAATCTAAACTGGTCCGATTACGATGGTTGATACCTCTATCAATAGGTTTCGGGACCTGTAGTTGCTATGACAATTTTCATTTTGATTGCTCGATTATTTCTAAACATTTCTTAGAAAATTCAATTTTATTGAAAATCAACTGTGCTATAGCCCACAAGTTTTTGGGCGGCTAAAATCTAAAATGCTCCGATTACGATAGTTGATACCTCTATCAATAGGTTGCGGGACCTGTAATTGCTGACAATTTTCATTTTGATTGCTCGATTATTTCTAAACATTTCTTAGAAAATTCAATTTTATTGAAAATCAACTGTGCTATAGCCCACAAGTTTTTGGGCGGCAAAAATCTAAAATGCTCCGATTACGATGGTTGATACCTCTATCAATAGGTTGTGGGACCTGTAATTGCTGTGACAATTTTCATTTTGATTGCTCGATTGTTTCTAAACATTTCTTAGAAAATTCAATTTTATTGAAAATCAACTGTGCTATAGCCCACAAGTTTTTGGGCAGCAAAAATCTAAAATGGTCCGATTACGATGGTTGATACCTCTATCAATAGGTTTCGGGACCTGTAATTGCTGTGACAATTTTCATTTTGATTGCTCGATTATTTCTAATTTCTAAACCCCTAGCCCACAAGTTTTTGGGCGCCAAAAATCTAAAATGGTCCGATTACGATGGTTGATACCTCTATCAATAGGTTTCGGGACCTGTAATTGCTGTGACAATTTTCATTTTGATTGCTCGATTATTTCTAAACATTTCTTAGAAAATTCAATTTTATTGAAAACCATCTGTGCTATAGCCCACAAGTTTTTGGGCGGCAAAAATCTAAAATGGTCCGATTACGATGGTTGATACCTCTATCAATAGGTTTCGGGACCTGTAATTGCTGTGACAATTTTCATTTTGATTGCTCGATTATTTCTAAACATTTCTTAGAAAATTCAATTTTATTGAAAATCAACTGTGCTGCCCACAAGTTTTTGGGCGGCTAAAATCTAAAATGCTCCGATTACGATGGTTGATACCTCTATCAATAGGTTTCGGGCCCTGTAATTGCTGTGATAATTTGCATTTTGATTGCTCGATTATTTCTAAACATTTCTTAGAAAATTCAATTTTATTGAAAATCAATTGGGCTATATATAGCCCACAAGTTTTTGGGCGGCAATAATCTAAAATGGTCCGATTACGATGGTTGATACCTCTATCAATAGGTTTCGAGACCTGTAATTGCTATGACAATTTGCATTTTGATTGCTCGATTATTTCTAAACATTTCTTAGAAAATTCAATTTTATTGAAAATCAACTGTGCTATAGCCCACAAGTTTTTGGGCGGCCAAAATCTAAAATGGTCCGATTACGATGGTTGATACCTCTATCAATAGGTTTCGAGACCTGTAATTGGTGTGACAATTTTCATTTTGATTGCTCGATTATTTCTAAACATTTCTTAGTAAATTCAATTTTATTGAAAATCAACTGTGCAATAGCCCACAAGTTTTTGGGCGGCAAAAATCTAAAATGGTCCGATTACGATGGTTGATACCTCTATCAATAGGTTTCGGGACCTGTAATTGCTGTGACAATTTTCATTTTGATTGCTCGATTATTTCTAATTTCTAAACCCCTAGCCCACAAGTTTTTGGGCGCCAAAAATCTAAAATGGTCCGATTACGATGGTTGATACCTCTATCAATAGGTTTCGGGACCTGTAATTGCTGTGACAATTTTCATTTTGATTGCTCGATTATTTCTAAACATTTCTTAGTAAATTCAATTTTATTGAAAATTAACTGTGCTATAGGCCACAAGTTTTTGGGCGGCAAAAATCTAAAATGGTCCGATTACGATGGTTGATACCTCTATCAATAGGTTTCGGGACCTGTAATTGCTATGACAATTTGCATTTTGATTGCTCGATTATTTCTAAACATTTCTTAGAAAATTCAATTTTATTGAAAATCAACTGTGCAATAGCCCACAAGTTTTTGGGCGGCTAAAATCTAAAATGCTCCGATTACGATGGTTGATACCTCTATCAATAGGTTTCGGGACCTGTAATTGCTATGACAATTTGCATTTTGATTGCTCGATTATTTCTAAACATTTCTTAGAAAATTCAATTTTATTGAAAATCAACTGTGCAATAGCCCACAAGTTTTTGGGCGGCTAAAATCTAAAATGCTCCGATTACGATGGTTGATACCTCTATCAATAGGTTTCGGGACCTGTAATTGCTGTGACAATTTTCATTTTGATTGCTCGATTATTTCTAAACATTTCTTAGAAAATTCAATTTTATTGAAAATCAACTGTGCTATAGCCCACAAGTTTTTGGGCGGCTAAAATCTAAAATGGTCCGATTACGATGGTTGATACCTCTATCAATAGGTTTCGAGACCTGTAATTGGTGTGACAATTTTCATTTTGATTGCTCGATTATTTCTAAACATTTCTTAGTAAATTCAATTTTATTGAAAATCAACTGTGCAATAGCCCACAAGTTTTTGGGCGGCAAAAATCTAAAATGGTCCGATTACGATGGTTGATACCTCTATCAATAGGTTTCGGGACCTGTAATTGCTGTGACAATTTTCATTTTGATTGCTCGATTATTTCTAATTTCTAAACCCCTAGCCCACAAGTTTTTGGGCGCCAAAAATCTAAAATGGTCCGATTACGATGGTTGATACCTCTATCAATAGGTTTCGGGACCTGTAATTGCTGTGACAATTTTCATTTTGATTGCTCGATTATTTCTAAACATTTCTTAGTAAATTCAATTTTATTGAAAATTAACTGTGCTATAGGCCACAAGTTTTTGGGCGGCAAAAATCTAAAATGGTCCGATTACGATGGTTGATACCTCTATCAATAGGTTTCGGGACCTGTAATTGCTGTGACAATTTTCATTTTGATTGCTCGATTATTTCTAATTTCTAAACCCCTAGCCCACAAGTTTTTGGGCGCCAAAAATCTAAAATGGTCCGATTACGATGGTTGATACCTCTATCAATAGGTTTCGGGACCTGTAATTGCTGTGACAATTTTCATTTTGATTGCTCGATTATTTCTAAACATTTCTTAGAAAATTCAATTTTATTGAAAACCATCTGTGCTATAGCCCACAAGTTTTTGGGCGGCAAAAATCTAAAATGGTCCGATTACGATGGTTGATACCTCTATCAATAGGTTTCGGGACCTGTAATTGCTGTGATAATTTGCATTTTGATTGCTCGATTATTTCTAAACATTTCTTAGAAAATTCAATTTTATTGAAAATCAATTGGGCTATATATAGCCCACAAGTTTTTGGGCGGCAATAATCTAAAATGCTCCGATTACGATGGTTGATACCTCTATCAATAGGTTTCGAGAGCTGTAATTGCTGTGACAATTTTCATTTTGATTGCTCGATTATTTCTAAACATTTCTTAGTAAATTCAATTTTATTGAAAATCAACTGTGCTATAGCCCACAAGTTTTTGGGCGGCCAAAATCTAAAATGGTCCGATTACGATGGTTGATACCTCTATCAATAGGTTTCGGGACCTGTAATTGCTGTGACAATTTTCATTTTGATTGCTCGATTATTTCTAAACATTTCTTAGAAAATTCAATTTTATTGAAAATCAACTGTGCTATAGCCCACAAGTTTTTGGGCGGCCAAAATCTAAAATGGTCCGATTACGATGGTTGATACCTCTATCAATAGGTTTCGAGAGCTGTAATTGCTGTGACAATTTTCATTTTGATTGCTCGATTATTTCTAAACATTTCTTAGTAAATTCAATTTTATTGAAAATCAACTGTGCAATAGCCCACAAGTTTTTGGGCGGCTAAAATCTAAAATGCTCCGATTACGATGGTTGATACCTCTATCAATAGGTTTCGGGACCTGTAATTGCTGTGACAATTTTCATTTTGATTGCTCGATTATTTCTAAACATTTCTTAGAAAATTCAATTTTATTGAAAATCAACTGTGCTATAGCCCACAAGTTTTTGGGCGGCCAAAATCTAAAATGGTCCGATTACGATGGTTGATACCTCTATCAATAGGTTTCGAGACCTGTAATTGGTGTGACAATTTTCATTTTGATTGCTCGATTATTTCTAAACATTTCTTAGTAAATTCAATTTTATTGAAAATCAACTGTGCAATAGCCCACAAGTTTTTGGGCGGCAAAAATCTAAAATGGTCCGATTACGATGGTTGATACCTCTATCAATAGGTTTCGGGACCTGCAATTGCTGTGACAATTTTCATTTTGATTGCTCGATTATTTCTAAACATTTCTTAGAAAATTCAATTTTATTGAAAATCAACTGTGCCCACAAGTTTTTGGGCGGCAAAAATCTAAAATCGTCCGATTACGATGGTTGATACCTCTATCAATAGGTTTCGGGACTTGTAATTGCTGTGACAATTTTCAATTTGATTGCTCGATTGCGAGGTTTTATAATTCGGCTTTTCAACCCTATCGGAATTTTCACACGTTCGGACTTTCGACATTCGGCCTTTCGACCCAATCGGCCATTAGACATTCGGCCTTTCGACGCATTCGGCCATACCACATTCGGACTTTCGACATTCGGTCTTCCAACCCATTCGGCCGTTCGGCCTTTCGGCGTTCGGCCTTTCGACATTCGGCCTTTCAACATCGAACGGATTTTTTATTTTTTTTATTTTTTTTTCTGTTCGATATTCACACATACCTACATCCAATATTATTTGTTCGGCACATATGTTTCCGTAACATGATTTCTATATAATTTTTTACTTACTCCTGCCGCTAAAGATGTTTTCACATCAAAAATCCAAGTGGCATAAAACAAGATTCTAAAATGATTGAAGTTATAAACTTCAAAAATACTCCACTAAATCAATCTAGTTCTAAATATTTTTGTTTCTAACCAACTAAACAATTTTACATCGTGAATCGATTGTAGTGATAAAGCTTATAACAATGACATTCAAAATGTAGAAAAATGATCTGTAAAGCGTTAAATTTTTTCTATCCTGAATTGTTGAATGTTAATAAAAATCGACAATTTTTAACTTTGTCTAGATACCTGGCATAAACAAAGCCTAACCACAGACAAGTTAAATTAAATAGAAAAGCAAAAAAGGAAATTAATCAGATGTTTGGGATTTTTACTGAGACTTACTTGGGATTTGTGCCCAAACTCAACCGAACCAATATCAGAACTATCTAAGGTTTTATTCTACTCTCGAAATGTTTATATTTACCCGTAATAATAGGTGGAGTAATCGCTGGTAACGATGATACCCTCATCAGTGGTAAACCACCATTCATAATACTGTTGTTATTATTATTATTGTTATTAATATTTATGTTGTTATTACTGTTACTATTGTTATTATTTAATAAATTATTATTAATATTACTGTTGTTACCATTCAATATCGATAAATTATTATTACTATTATTAATTATATTATTTTCTAGTGCTTGGAGGCCATCAAATGTTGAACTATATGATTTAAATTCAGTATATCTAGGTGATATTATTGTGCTACTAGTTGCTAAATTTGTATTTGCTGGAAGCTCTGAGGTAGGTGAACTTAAATCTAATGATAGTCGTGATCTAAAAAAAAAAGCAAAATTTTAAAATTGGTAACAATACGTGTTGTTGGTCTATACAATATATGTACAACACATACCTTGGTGAATTTATAGAATTTTGTACATATGGCAAAGGGAGTGGTGGTGATGTTGTGGCTGATCCTAAATCAATACTATGTCGTGAATTTGGTATCATTATCGATGCGGGGAATACAGGACTTGGAACATTTATGATATTTTTTTCTTCGTTACTTAATTTCGAATTAATCGATGACATTGAATCCATTTCGGCTAAACGGTGACGCTGTTTACGACCTTTTCGTATTACATATGTGCCATGACCCAATTTATTTTGTTGTAATATGTATTGTTGATTTAATTCGTCTGAAAAAAAAAAAATACAAAATAGTAATCCTGTACCGAACATAATTTATAGTAAAATATTACCTGAATCCGAATATATCGATGCTGCCTCATCTTCGGTACTACAAATTGGTTGCTCGGGTGGATCAGGCCATTCCGCTGAATTACTACGTTTATTACTCTCAGTACTTTGTCCCGGGGTCGATGCTAAACTAGATTGGGAACCGGAAACACTGTGACCACGTCGTTTGGTTATTATCTGTAAAGCAAAAACGAAAATAAATTAATTGTGCGTCCACACACAAATATATAAGAAAGTACACCCCCACTCCGAATGTAAAATTCAGGAAAGATTTATTTCGCATTTTTGTGCGCGCCGTCTATTTTAATTGTGTACAAAAGTATATAAAATAAAATTTAAATTAAATTAAATAAATCGTATACTGGAAAAATAAATAAATAAATGAAAATTACGAGAGATAGAGAAGAAACAACATAAAAATTGTTTTACGTGGTTTTAAATAACGAAGCAAAGATGAGAGGTAAGAATTTTGTTGTGGTTGCAGGATATTTTTTTATTGTTTCATTTTCGTAATTGCATTAATATAATCTCAACGGATCATAATAACCATACATATAAAATGTAAAACTATAAAAAATTATACATAGTCGTAAATTTGTTGGAATTACAATAATTTTTCATAAACGGAAAATATTGAAAATATAACAGATTCTGTTTATTGCGTATTTCGCGGTTTTTTTTATTGCCTATCTGATTGCGAGATTACATAAAAACAAAAACCTGATAAAATTCGGAATGACCAACCGGCGACTCCAGCCAATCCTATTCTACATAATTTTACTATAAGTCGTAAAAAAATATAAATTATGGGGTTGGCCTGAAATCTTCCAAGTCAATGGGCATAGTAATTTAGTTAAAGTGCTGAAAGGACATTTTAATTTTAATTTTTATAGTATTATACAAATAAAAAAGCTTATTATTGAGTGCTTTATAAAAATGTTTTTTGCTAGATTGGAATATTTATTTTGAAATAAGAACAAACGGTTTAGCTTTTTATAGGCAAATAATTAAAGTTTTTAGTAATCTATATCTATATAGGTATAATATTATAAAGTAGTTAGTTTGTGTGTAATAAGTGAGTCCTCCAACTTTTTAGGTTCGCAAATCTGCGATCTATCGCGTAATCCCTGATTTTCTCCCCAACTCTGATTCTGATCCCTATTACTGATCACCGAATTTTCCATATTATTCCCCTCTACAAAATCTTCCAATACAACATCATGATTAACCATAGTTGACTCATTATTTACAAGATGTCTATTACCTGAAACGCTATCATTGATAGCTTCAGTTCCATTACCCCCATGGTAGAACATCACAATATTAAATTCTCGATCCTCCTCATTTTTAACTGGTTTCCTTTTCTGAATTTCCTCAACATCGTCTAAATCTTGTGCCTCGATTACTCGCCTTCCATCTCGTATTTCCACTTTATTATTAAGACTTAACATATTATTTCTAACCCATCCTCTAATCTGATTCACATGTCTATGTATTATCTGCCCATTCATCAATCTACACACATATACTCTTGGTCCCAACTGTTTCTTTATTGTTGCTCTAATCCATTTTTTATTTGACCTGTAGTTTCGGATTAACACTTCATCCTTCTCATTGAACCTCCGACCCCCTTCATTCAAATCACTGTCCCAAACCTTTTCCTTTCCAGGTCTAGGCAACAGCAAATCCAACTTTATTTTAGGCTTAAAATTCACAACTAATGACGTTGGAGCAACCTTTGTTGTCCAATGAGCTACATTTCTATAAAGAAAATTGCACAACATGTTGTCCACATTTCCCGGACTTTTGTCAAACCCCGCAGTATACAAGGCCTTCTTGACCGTTTTTACGGCATTCTCAGCTGCCCCATTTGTGGCAGGAAAATATGTCGGTGTCAACTATGCCATTCGAATACACAAATTTCTTAAACGCAACTGATACAAACTGTGACCCGTTGTCACTTACAATTTGTTCCGGTAAACCAAATCGTGAAAATACATTCGACAAACAACGAATTGTGAATTACGTGGTTGGACTGTAAGTGTAAAAAACTTCATTCACTTATTAAAAGCATCTAATATAACTATGAAATATCTATTACACATAGGTCCCGCAAAATCAATATGGATCCTCTTCCATGGACCATCTGGATGCGACCATGGAATAACTGGCGCTTTTGGAGGATTGGACAATAGATTTATGCAATTCCCCCACATCCTTATCCATTTTTGGCCACCATACATATGACCGCAATATTGATTTTGTCTTAACCGTACCTAAATGAGTTTGATGCACTTGATGCAATAACTGCTGTCTGAGAGTACTTGGAACTATCACCCAATGTCCAAACATTAACACTTCCTCTTCCATGACTAACTCATCTTTCTTTACTAAATACGATCCAAATTTATTCTTATCCAAATCATCAAAACATAATTGCTCTTCACCGCCTTTATCACTTCCATTAGCTCACCATCCTTCTCAGTTTCCTGCCTTATCATATCCCAACTTAGAGGTAAACTATCATTTGCACATAGATACTTGAAATAGTTAACCTCTTCAATACTTGGCGGCTTAACCTCAGATAGAAATCGAGACAGAGAGTCAGCACAGTTCTGTCCTGATTTTACATATTCAATTGTGTAATTAAAGGCAGAAAGATGAAATGCCCATCGCTGCAATCGACTTGTCGACATTTGAGGAATCCCACGATGCTCCCCAAAAATTGCTATAAGTGGGTTATGGTCTGTTACCAATACAAAATGCCTTCCTATTAAATACTTGAAAAACTTCTTGGTCGCAAACACAATTGTCAGTGCCTCTTTTTCAATGACTCCGTAATTCATCTCACTATCAGACAATGTTCTCGACGCAAACTCAATTGGTCTTTCAACTTTGTTTTCGTATCTATGGGACAGAACCGCTTATATACCAACTTTGGAACCATCACAAGTAAGTACTAATTCCTGTTCTGGACTATAGTTGACCAACACTCTATCCGACATAATCTCATCCTTAATCTCCCTAAAGGCTTTACTCGAAATTACATATCCTAAATACCCGATTACACTCTTCCCAAATTCACATTTCGACGCATTAACTCGAAGATTTGAATCTAATAACTTCTTTAGAACATTATTTAAACTTCTATTATGACTTTCCATATCCTTCGCATATATTAAAACATCATCTAAAAAGCAGATTACACCCTTTACACCTTTCAAAACCTTTTCGATCTCTCGCTGGAAAATTCCAGATGCCGGTTTAACACCAAAGGGCAAACGATTCATTCTAAAATTTCCAATATGCGTACTCTCCATGAAACCAAATTTTTTGACTCTTCCTCTAACTCCAGCTGGTAATAAGCCCTATCCAAGTCTAATTTCGAAAAAACTCTTGCATCCCGTAACTTATATAACATATCCTCAATATTAGTTAACCTATAGTTTGTCTCATTCAAATATTTATTCAAAGCTGCCAACGTATTTTGTTAGACACATGGCGGTACAAACACTTCGCTATACAAATACCTATATTACATCTATTTACCCTTGCAGAACAGATTCCTTATTGCCAACGCCGGATAGTGACTACAAATTTTTGCGGTGAAAAGACCAATTGTGGAACAACTCCAAACATTTTTCCATCAAATTAACAAATTGGTTGCATTATTCAAGACCGCATTAGACCGCATGCCATTTGATAACCCCAAAATTGTCATAAGAGCCGATAAGACGCCTGCAGGACAACATGCAAGACGTTTTAATGGGCCAACAATTGATGAAGTCCCTATTGTCGTCGTGAGTGAAAATTTAGAAAACCGAGACATTGTTTTACATCGGCGGAACGATCAACTGCAGCGTGTGTCAGAAATACATCGATCATATGATGCGTTATAATATCCTATCTTATTTTGGCAAGATGAAGATGGGTATCATTTTTCAATCAAGATGATAAAACCAAGAAAAACTCCGTTCCGAGGAATTCATTCATCTTCGGGATGCCATCAATGCTGACGGAAATGCACAGAATATCGGCAGAATGATAATTCTCCCAGCAACATACGTCGGAAGTTCGCGACATATGCATGAATACGCTCAAGATGATATGTCGTATGTACATGGCACACCAGATTTGTTTATCACATTCACGTTCTGTGCAATCCACTGGACAGGAATTCGACAAGAATTATTTCCTGGCCAATCACCCATTGATCGCCATGACATCACCGAAAGGGTGTTAAAAAAAAATTAAAATCACTCATGGATTTTATTGTTAAGTATCACGTGTTCGGCGAGACGCGCTGTTGGATGTATTCAGTCGAGTGGCAAAAACGCGGATTGCCACATGCACATATCCTCATTTGGTTGGTTGAGAAGATAAGACGAGATAAGAAGATCCACTGTTACATGAGGTTGTTACAAAAAAATATGATTCATGGTCCCTGTGGAATATTAAATCCCAATTCTCCGTCTATTGCTGACGGAAAATGTTCAAAACGCTATCCAAGACAATTAGTAGCAGAAACTATTACTGGAAATGATGGTTATCTACTGATAACAATGGAAGGTCAACAATAGTCAAAGTGAATCAACAGGACATTGAAGTACATAAAAGATACCCCACTATTGTTCACTTGGCCGTACATTTGGAAAACGGTCAAAGAGTGTATTTTACTGCGGAGAACGTATTACAACGAGCTGACAGGCCGCCATCGACAATATTGACCAGCTTCTTTGACAGAATGATGACTTTGCCCGAACGCTGCTTTACTCCGAAATGCCATGATATTATACCTGGAATCAATCGTCAAAGAAATTTCAATGACGGAAACAAGGACAGCCGGTTCCAGGTTACCCCAACAAGTATTTTCCACCGATAGGACATCTTTACACAGTCCATCCCAGCCAAGACGACTGTTTTTATTTACGTTTACTGTTAGTCAATGCCCGTGGCCCAACATCATTCTAACATCTGCGAACTGTTAATGGTTTATTGTGTGGCACATACAGAGAAGCCGGTGAACATATGGGATTGCTAGAGAATGACACTCAGATGCGTCTTAGAACATCGAATGCAGATTTGCAAATGAACGAAGAAATTCACAATGAAGCATTAATTTTAATTGAGGACATGTGCTTAATGCTTACCAACAAAGGATTAACTCAATTAAGAATGACATCGCCCAATCGCCCAATGCACGACGCATTCAATCAAGAGTTGAGTCGCGAAACCCAATACGAAATATGCCTACGATACGCTCATGAAAGTAGTGAACGATGGAACTGGCGGAATTATTTTCTTAGATTATGGCAACGATTTGATCGCAAAATGGAATTGCACTTGCACTTTCTTCATCAGGTTTTACAGCTACGTTGTTAGAAGGCAAAACAGCTCATTCAGTACTCAAGTTGCCGTTGAACATGCAAACTAATGAAACTACAACTTGCAACTTTTCGAAGAATTCTGCGATAACCAAAGTGTTGCAGTAAAGCCAATTGATCAAAAAATCTTTGGAGGCATTAAACTGCATGATACAAGATTTACGAAACAACCAAATCCGGTTTAGTGGTACGATGATTCTATTAGCAGATGATTTTTGACAAACATTGCCAGTGGTTCCACGATCAACGCCAGCGACGAACTTAATGCATGTTTGAAGTCGTCCATTTTATGGAAATACGTCAAAACACTCAAATTAAATATATAGCAAACATGCGAGTCGAATTGCAGAACGACCGATCTGGAGGTTTTTCCCAAACAATTGCTCGACATTGGTAATGGCAAAATTCCTGTTGCCACATCGTCTGGATACATTACATTCCCTGCAAATTTTTGCCACTTTACTGATTCAAAGACCGAACTCATCGAGATGGTGTTCCCAAACATTGCTCAAAATTACAAAAATCATGTTTGATTGAGCGTTTATGTCAACGAAATGAATTCAAAATAAGATAACTGGCGAATTGATGACACACAAATGTTGTCAACTATCCAACGGAATTTTTAAATTCGCTAAAATTGCCCGGATTACCACCTCATAGCTGTGACATCTATTTAAATCAAGAGACAATATAAAACAAAAGGTTTACTTAGGGCCAGTAAGATGGACCGGGCTCAGCTAGTAAAAAATAAAAAAGCGAGGTTATGTTTACTAATTTTACAGCATTTTACATATTCTATTGAGAAATCTTTACCGTAAAAAGATAAAAAATGTTAATTTAGATTAAAACGCAACTAGTCGCATCAAAATATAACCACAAATGATTTATGAAAATAGCGTCTTATTTTTGTTTATCTAATTTTGACGTTTACATTTCTATATATTTGTGAAATTTTGATGAAATCTACCAAAAAAATCAAGATTTGTGGCAAATGATCCGGATCAAAAAAAAAATCAATTTATTTTCTTCGAAAGAATATGTAATGTCAAAATGTCAAAAAAAATAAAAAAATAAATCAATTTATTGATTTATTTTTTCCAAAGAATTCGACATGTCTAAAGATTTTTTTGTTTTCAATAAACAAAAAAAAAAGAATTCGTGAAATTAGCAGGCAGACTCCGTTAAATGCAAGCTCATTTATAATATGTTAATACATAAATTATGATGTGTTAAAATACATGTATGACACATATGTAGGGTTTATTTTTAATGTAAAATACTTATCATAACAAATAATAGATGTCACTATATTGAATACAGAATATATCGTTTAGTTCGTAAGCCTAACGCAAGGAAGACGAAGCGCGTAGGTAGTAATAAAAACATAATAATAAAAGACGAGGTGTCATGGCGAAAGAATAAAGAGAGAGTAGTTTTATTTTTTTAAAAGTGTAACCCTATAGAATCCAACTGTCATTACTACATTATCAGATGTGGGATAATTTAAAATATTAACGAATATGTAGTCATAAAATCTCAATTTTTATTGAAATTCATCGAATACTGAAAATTAAAATAATTTGTGTGAAAAACACGTGAATTCAACGAAAGAAGAAGAGACATTAACGTCAGTGTTTTGTTTGCGCCAACGATTTAAATAAATAATTGTTACTTGACAGCCGATGTGAGTTTGGAACGAGAACGAGAATTAATTAATCGAGAAAGAAATTTAAATATGAAAGAACGTGAATTACTCGAGTTAGAACGAAAGCTTTGGATTGGAAAAGGAACCTCAAAAATCGGTATTATCTACCAAAGAAGTGATCGATATCATCGGTACAATCGATTGAACGAATCGAATCGTTGATCTATAAAATCGACGACAGGTTATTAATGTTAGAGATTTCATCAAAATTATCATACACTGCAATGTTATGGTTTATGACATTTCAAGATAAGTAAAGACCAAGATTTATTGGAATATTATTACGAGATGATTATGATTAAATATATAATTCTGGGAATGAACGAAGTAAATTTGTCGAACTCATTACGTACACATAAAATCGCAACGCTCGAGGAATTAAAAGAACGTATCGAATGGTATAATAGTATGCAGCCATTGCAAACGAAAAATAATAATAATCAACTGCAAGCTAGCCAATATATGTTAAGAATTTATCAACGAAAGAAAATATTAACTCGATATCAACGGCGAATACGTCTAATATAGTATATCAAAAGTGATTAATCATCCAAAACGAGTTCATCAATATGATTCAAAACGTTGCTTTAATTGTGTAAAAATCGGGCACTTTTCGACTCAATGTATAAAACCCCAATGACGAGAAAGATATACCAGTTGCAATAAAGAAGCATCTCTACAAATTGTCAACAAGACATTCAAAAAATTAATCTTATTCAGTATAACGAATTTTCAGTGGATATTTCGCAATTATCGCGATCTTAATAAAATAACAATAAAGGAAAGATTTCCTTTACCATTAATAGACGACTGCATAGAAAAATTGCGAGGGAAAAAATGTTTTCACTAATAAGACATACGAAGTAGATTTCACCACATATGCCAATAAACGAAGACTCTGTGAAATATACTGCGTTTGTTACGCCGGACGGGAAATTTGAATATTTAAGCGGTTTGTAGAAATAATTTTTAAACAACTAATTGAATCAGGTGACGTGATAATTTATTTACATTGATGATATCCTGGTGGCGACGGATACAATAGAAAAACATTTTGAAATACTCAAAAAGGTGTTGAGTATTGTATGCGAATTGTTTAAAGATTCAATCTTAGCGATAGCTTGATGCAATTCAAAATTATCCATTATCTAAGAATGTCTACGAACTTCACCGTTTTATCGGTTTAACAAGCTTCTTTAGATGATTTATACGAAATTACTCGATATTTGCTAAACCCTTATACGATTTGTTAAAAAAATGTGCTGATAATAGATTTGATAAAGTTTGAGTTTATATAATCCTAGTGCTATCTTGTTACAGCGCCAAACAGATGGATATCTCCATCCTTTTTTATTTTATAGCAAACGAACGACCGAAACTGAAGCACTTTACCACTCCTACGAACTGGAAACGCTTGTTATCATCTATGTTCTGCAACGTTTTCATGTTACGTACATGGGAATTCATGTCAAATTAGTAACTGATTGTTTCAGTTACTAATTTGACATTGACTAATTGTCTAACTGACATAATTTCAAGATATTTGTAAACGAAGTGAATGCAATCAAACGGTCAGGTTGAACGAATTAATCATACCTTGAAACCGATACTTTCAAAAATTGTTGATTCCGATCCTAATAAAAGTTGGGACACTGTCCTTAATGATACTGAATTTGTGATAAACAATACGCAGAACCGAACTATAGGAACTATACCGTCAATTACCCTTTCATGGTGTTTTTGCGGCTTTGTAATTGCCTTGTAATTTGAATAACGAGCAATCAGAGCCGATTGAAGAGTCACATATGGCCCAAATGTAGGGTTTATATTTAATGTACTTATCATAACAAATAATAGATGTCAGTATATTGAATAAACCATATATCGTTTAGTTCGTAAGCCTAAAGCAAGGAAGACGAAGCGCGTAAATAGTAATAAAAAGATAATAATTAAAAAGAAGACGAGGTGTCATGGCGAAAGAATGAAAGAAGAGTAACTTTTAAACAATTCATTATAATTTATATCTAATTGCAAATATTAAATTAGAAACACAATTTTAGTTAATATTACTATTCCTTTTTATTTTGACTGTTAACGCCTAAATGTCATATCTGTTAGAATTGTTTCTCTTTAATTCGTTTTGAAGCCATCTTATGTTCAACGGCGAAAACAAAAGTGGCAAATATTTCAACCTTTTGAAATTCATTGTTTTGTTCATCAAAATACAGTGAAGTTACTAAAATTTGAATTGCCATTTTATTTGAGTTTTCTACAAAAAAAACCACAACAACAATTCTAAAACTTTTTAACTAAATTTATTTAAAAAGATGTTTGGTTTCCAATCCCATCTTTGAATGATTGAATAAACTAATCAACAATTTAATTGTGCGAGCTCAATAGAAATAGAAATTTATGACGTTTAAACTTTTTGAAATTCAATCGTTTTTTGTTCACGAAACATAAATTAGTTCAACATAGCTAAAAATTGCTAGAAATTTCTATTAATTGTGTATAAAATAAATAACTGTGCAAGTTCTACTGTAAAATAAAACAGTAAGTTGTATCTAACTCTGAAACATTCTAAAAACTATATAATAACACCGTAATACATCTCTTCTAGAAAAATGCCGAAAATAAAATCGAAACTAGGACGAAAAACATATCATGCGAACAGAGTACATAATTCGAGACTCAATGGAACTCAAGAATAGCGTGAAATTCGTTTATCTCAAATTAATTCAATAAACTCATTTAGCCGTGTTCGGGAAAGTAGCGTAGAGCGAGAACTACGTTTGCGGATAAATCAAACTCAATCTACTGTCAATAGACAACGTAGGCAACGCGAATCGACTCCTCAAAGAACAGAAGGACTAGAAGATCAGCGTCAATTTTCGGCTCGGAATAGGATACTGTGTCAAAATGGATTATGTAATTAAGAATGATGTACTAATTGGTAAGATGGATACAATTTGTAATCATTGCCATGCAAAACAATGGGCTAAGGAGGCACCTGGAATTTGTTGTGTTGGGGATAAAGTGGTACTTCCAGAACTCGAGGAACTGTGGGTGTGTTGATGTGAGTTTTAATGTTATGTGTTCCCTCTATTAACACTCCACTATATTCGCAAGGTTATGTTCACTACACGTGTTTTATATTAACCCGAAAATGAATTACACCAATTGTTGTTTTGTTATTTGTATTTTTTCACCAGATAATCGATATTCGTTTATTTATTTATTTAATTACTTATTAATATTTTATTAAGAATTACAGATATAATCAAAACGTTGATTAATTTGCAGCCATCTTATTCCACCTTTTTTATCGCTCTGTCCTTCTTTTTTTTGACTTCTGATTTTTTAATCTTGTCATTTTTGAATAACGTGGTTTTAGAATACCGTGGTTTTATCAACCCAGTAAACCGAAAAAGGTGATGCAAATTTTACTTGCATCGACGGTAGTGTTCCCGCCACAGAACCTCCAGAACCAATCAGGAGTCTAATTCTGGGATTACATCCACTTTCCAGACATTTACTCGACAACACAAGAAGGAATAATACGCTGTTCCAAATGATTGATGCTAAAGAAGTAAGAGAAGGTAATTTCATGCCCACTCTTAATGTTCAAGCACAGATCTACCATTACATTGGAAGTTTGTTCCTACAAATTAATTTTGTTTCGGATGCTGATCAATTGTCACTTCGCTGAAACACTATAACGAGATTTGATGGCATCGCTTCAAAAATGCTTGCAAGAAAACAATTGCTACATGATGTAGTCCTACATCCAAAGTTTAAAATATAATCTTGAAAATAGATCCAGAAGAGAAACAGATGATTTTCAGTTAGTGATTCATGCTGCAATTATTGGAGTCATTACCTTCGACAAAGTATGGCACCGAGGCTTGGAATAAAAACTAGACAGAGATTTTCCGAAGTCGTTTTACCTGATTTTAAAGTCATATCTAGTTGATCGACACTTTTCACCCAAGTTAGCTTTAGTTCCACAAGGAAGTGTTCTGTACATAAATTTTGGTCCCAAAATTCCTCACTGCTTTATGAGAATTTTGTATACGTACAAGGAGTATAAGATTTCCTTAACAATCTCTGTAGAAAATTTGGATTTTAAACTTAATAGAAAAACCCAAGATCACTTGTATGTTTTTCTTTATTTAATTTAGGGTTAATATATTTGTACGCCAAAAATATAACTACTGGTTATAACTACTATCTGTCCTTGAGGACATCCGTTTTATAAAGCTTAATAACTTTAATTAAATTAAATTTTAACAATTACCGAACATTTATGTTTATGAATTAATTAATTTTGTATTTGTTATTTTTGATTTATTAATTTCCGCATAAATATCTCCAGTGACGTTGGAGCGGAGCGGATTGAAGGAGTGAAGCGGAGTGACGGAGCGGAGGGAATCGGACAAATTTTGCTTGGAGCGGAGCGAGTTTCTAACCAAGTGGAGTGAGAGCGGAGCTGGAGCGGTATTTCTTGCGCTCCGAATCCCTGCTTTTAACTTTCTTTCACTACTACTTTATATTTCAAAAAAAAAACATGACTTTTATCCGCCATTAAGTTGATCGCGCTAATTTGTTACAATCGGCGTTGGCAGTCACAGTTAGTAAAAATTCTACTACTTGCTATTGGTTGAATTGCACACACCGATACTTTGAGGCTATAAGCAGCCAAACTTAAGACAAAACACGATTTTGTTTGTTCAAATTTAATAAGTTTGACTTAACCCGTTGGTGGGTCGTTTTGTCTATCCGATTTGTCGGATTTTTCTTTTAATTTCTTTTTTTTTTAGCAACAGGGCATCGATTTTGGTTGCAAAATGAGGATTAAGAATTTTGTATATGTACACGGTGTATAATATACATTTTTCTATTGTGTGCCGTCAAATATTTTTATTGTATTAGTATGTGAAAATATTTTTAAACTATAATTTTATTAATAATTTTAAATAATAAAAAATCACACGACGTACATCCTCCCTTTCCTGCGCTTGAATTAACACTAAGTCCGGTAAGTCAAAATCACTAATTTACTTCTTATATTTTTCACATTATATTTTATATCCCTCTTATTCGTGTCAATTTATCTCTCTTATTTGCATCATGTTAAACAAAAAAATAAAAAAACGCCCATTTGGCACTGTTAAATGTACGATTTTTAATGTTTCTTGTTTAACATGGAAAAAGGTTTTTTGTAACAAATATTTCGCAAAATTAAATCTTAATCCTGCTTATAAAACCAGTCTCATTTATTAGCTAATAATAGTTGAAACTTCAAACTGTCGAGATGAAATCATTATTATTTGTGACGGTACTCGCCCTATTCCTGGTTAAAGCTTGGTCATCGTGTCGTCTTGAACGAAACGATAACGCACCGGAAAAATTACCGTCGTCATTGTCTTATCCTGTTTATTTTCATTTTTTTGTTTCTATAACAGCAATACCTTTCCCGAAATAAAGTTTGTATTCAAGGCAGTTACAATGTAGATAGCTTCATCTCAAAAATAGCCCGTGGTAAAATGACGTGAAAACGCCAATTCTGAGTCATGTTACAATGATATATTAATACCAATTACCGGTTACTGCAATGAAGACGGTAGTATACAAAGTAGCCGCAACATATTTACAAAACGGATCACCTTTGACAAGTATACCATATGTGCCAGAATAATGGACAAACATTTTTGGATTTTATTAAAAATGGTAGTGCGGCGTGTTACGACAATAATGAGAAATTTAGCTGTTATTTTAAGCATTATGAAGAGAAACCATATGTTGGCCCTCTAATGTACGGTAATGTACATGTGTGTCATACGTTGAACTCTTAGTGGGAGTGTTTAATTAATTTAATTTTGAGCTCATTGCGCGAGAAATTTAGTTGCTGATTTAAAGCATGCGGCTTCATGATGATTTTCGTAACATCCAAAACAATCGGATGTCAATTATCCAAATAGTTTCGAATAGTTTTTGTGCGTTTTTTTTTTGTTGAATAAATTCCTTCAATAATTGTAGGCCAAACCAAGAACGAAATTTTTAAAGGAACACGAAACATGACGATACATGAGATTATGTATGGTACTAGTAAATAAAAATCTTCTTATAAAGTTAAAATAAAGAAAACACAACAATATTTCATTCTAAAATCTTATGATTTTTTAGGTTCATAGAAAAACAAAATTCTCTATTATTGGGATATTTGACACCGGCACCAATGGGAACATCGTCCGCAACATGTCATTAATGACCAAATTCCATAGTAAAGGGGACAGTATACCACCTTGCAGTCTACCTCTACTTACCTTGTAGCAGAGGACCCCCCAAACTGGCATTTATTACCCTGAATCTTAGCATTTGATCTATTTGTGATCCATCCATTCCTCCAAGACCACCTCAATAACCAGAAAGGTTACACCGTTCCATGATTCCTACGCTAGAATTTTATTTATTTTTTTGATGAAATGTATAAGAAAATGAAGAGCTGTCTCTACAGATCCCTCCTTGCAACTGAATGAACCCCTTGAATAGAACCTTCACTTCAGTCCATTTGTTAGGAATGTGACCAAGTTCTAGGCTACTTTTGAAAATTACTTCTAAATAGGAAATGGTTAAGTTAATAGTCTGTTGGATATCCGCACCGAATTTTCCTTCCACTAATAATTTGATCTATTAGGCTATTTTCCTTGCGGAGAGATATATTTAGAAAAAAATATTTTCCCCAAAACATATAAACAAGAATCTCCAAAAATCACTTCCCCAAAATATGTTTTCCCAAAAACGCGTTTGCTCAAAGTCGAGGTGGGATAACCCTCAATTTGGCAAGCAGAACCCCCCCCCCCCCCCCAAAAAAAAAAAATCAATCAAGTTTTTTAATCATAACAAATTTTTAAAAAATTATTTTAATTCGTCTTTTACCTTAGAAGATGAGGACTGCCGCCTCAATCCTCCGCTTTGACGCTTTTCAAACATTTGTGTTTTTTTAGTAATTATTCATGTACTAAATTAGATAACACCCCGGTGTTGGACGAGAGTTCGTCAAAGAGGATAGAAGTGTTTTTTTCTATCCTCTTACTTTATATACATATGTATGTATGTATATACATTTTAATTTTAAATGTTAAATTTATTTCTAATTAAATTCAATTTTAATGTAAAAATAATTAAAGTGTAGTGAAAATAATTAAAGTGTAATCTTGGAAAATGCAATCCACCGGGATGCATTTGTCAGACAATGTTTTTATATTTGTAGATAGAGAAATTAAAACCATTGATTACTTGCTTAAGTGCATGATTTGGTTTTTTGTGGAATTGTACATAAAATCCAATTTTAATTTTTAATTACTAAAGTCTAATAATTGGATAGTATAGAAATAGATTTGAACTTAAATTGAAATACGTCATAGTAAATTTTATATTAGATTTTATTTTTACGCACACTTATTTGTATTCTTTTGTTTGATTTTGTGTAAATCCGACACTAATACATGCTTAAAATATGGTATATAACAGGGCGAACAATATGTTTATGCAGCTGTCTCGTTCGCTCTTTACACATATTCTATTAGGGAAATGACTGTGTTTTGTTGGTTTTGGTATTATAATGTACAAACAACAATAAAAAAGAGAATCATTTTCGTGGGTTTTGTTATAGTTTTTGTTATATATAGTATTTGAATATTCCCCCCCCCCCAACGGCTGAGGGCCCAAGGTTGATCCCACATTTGTGCAAGGGAAATGGAAAAACCTAGCTAGAAGAGCCAGGGGAAAACGCATTTCCAGATCACTGGGGGGGTTGAGATGTCACGAAGCACTCGCGCCTACGAGTGATTGATGGGAAGAACGCAGAGTTTTTCAATAGGGCGTTCTTTGGTGCCAGCAGCTGTTCTAACGGTCACATTACGTACAAGACCATCATGACCGGGATGAACTTCTTCGATTCGACCAAGGGCCCAACACGTCGGTGGTAGATTTTCCTCCAGTATGATTACCATGTCTACGGTCTTAATGTTTTCTTGGGATCAATACCATTTGCTTCGTTTCTGTAATGATACAAGAAAATCATCCTTCCAGCGATGCCAGAATGATTGAGTTATTTTTTGCTGTTGGCCCCACAGTGTGAGACGGTTGTCATTGCAATTTATTAAATCTTCTGATGGTGGATGATGCAATAATGATCGATCAGCCAAAAAGTGACCAGGGTAGCGATTTTGGTCGCAATTTGAGGATTGAGTTGAGAATTACCGGAATGCAATAGTATTGGTAAATTGTATTTATGTACAAAGAATAGAGAAAAACAGAGAATAAACATTTGAAACATAAAAAAAAATTCAGTGTCATCTCATGCGTACGAAAGGTTGTACATATTTTTATTTCCAGTAATTTTTTGCAAAATTTAAAACTAATAAAATTGTTACTTGAATAATGATTTAAAGATAAATAAATATTAATTAAAAAAGGCAAATAAATCAGAAAAATATTTATAAACTATAATTTTATTAATAATTTTAAGTTAGAAAAATTACACGACGTACATACTCCCTTTCCTGCGCTTGGATCAACACTAAAAGTTAAAATCACTAATTTACTTCTTATATTTTTCACATTATCCCTATTCCCTCTTATCCGATGTTAAACAAAAAAACCTTATGGATGCCATGTTATATTAAACAAAAAACTAAAAAATACGCACATTTGACAGTGTCTAATGGGCGTTTTTTTAAGTTTTTTGTTTAACATGATGCAAATAAGAGAGATAAAATGACACGAAAAAGAGGGATATAAAATATAATGTGGAAAAAATAAGAAGTAAATTAGTTATTTTGGCTTAGTGTTAATTCAAGCACAGGAAAGGGTGGATGTACGTCGTGTGATTTTTCATCATTTTAAATTATTAATAAAATTATAGTTTATCAATATTTATCTGACTTATTTTCCATTTTTAGTTAATATTTATTTATCTTTAAATCATTATTTAATTAACAATTTTATTAGTTTTAAATTTTGCAGAAAATTACTGGAAATAAAAATATGTACAACATTCCTTTCGTGCGCATGAGATAACACTGAATTGTTTTTTTTTTGATTTTTCAAATGTTTATTCTCACATAACTCAAAAAAAAAAAAAAAAAAAAGTTAAAAATATTATGAATGTGGTCGACGAAGAATGTAAAAATTAAAAACCATTTATTTATGCTGCTTTTTGTTTTTTATATTGAAGATCACCACGAGCAATTGATTGCGTATATTGTTTTGTGTATATTGTGTTTACAACAACAATAGATAAAAAAACATGAATTCCTCATATTAAAAGGTAGGGAAAAATAACTCAAGGCGAGCGGAAGCAACAAAAAAGTTGAACTGATTTCACCCGCTTAGCTTATTTTTGATACTTACCATCATGAGAAAACACACTAATACAATAAAAATATTTGACGGCACACAATAGCAAAATGTATATTATACGCCGTGTACATATACAAAATTCTCAATCCTCAATCCTCATTTTGCGACCAAAATCGATACCCAGGTGTAAGAGCCTCGAGGTCATTGTGATCATCAGTTAATGATCAGTCTCGATAACAAATCTGCTGGATTCTGATCTCCAGGAATATGATGCCAGTCGTTAACATCTGAAGATGACAATATAGTAGCAGTTCGATTTGCGACAAACGGCTTTAACGATTGCTGCTTTTTCTTCAACCAATGAATGACGATGGTTGAGTCCGTTCAGTAATGAACAGTTATATCTGACAGCTTGCATGCCTTTTGAACGAACTTGCATAAATTGACACTCATGACAGCCCCCATTAGTTCTAAACGAGGAACTGTTTGTGGCTTAATTGGTGCGAGCTTATTTCTTGATGTAATGAGACGAACAATCACATTTCCATTATGATGAACTGACCGAAGGTAGGCACATGATCCATATGCTGCTTTCGAGGCATCTGAAAACAAATGCAGCTGCAATTGCACTTCTTCTGAGTAGGCTATCCATCATGGAACGGGTATTGTTACCAATTCAGTTACGCTCTGATGAAACGATGACCATAATGCCATGATGTGATTAGGAACAAGGTCGTCCCAACCAATATTTAGTTTCGAAATTTCTTGCTTGGCAATCTAACCAGCAATGATAACTGGTGCGAAAAGTCCAGTAGGGTCGTATACTTGAGCAATTCGACTGATGAATTATCGTTTGGTAAAGGTTTTGTCCTTGTTTGCTGGATAATCATCGATTTTGATATAAAAATCGTCTTTGCTTGGATCCCACATCATACCTAATATCCCGGTATTAGGTTGTAGTTCGATTTCAAGCAACTCATTTTGAACAAGTTCTTTAGCCAATTCCGAGTTACTGGCAGCCCATTTTGCTAATTCAAATCCAGCAGAAGCTAACATTTCAATCATTTGGCTATGCAGTGTTTTTATTTCTTCCAATGTTTCAGCACTAGATAGGAAGTCATCTATGTAAAAATTTGCCAGGGTGGCCACAGAAGCAGCCGGAAACCGTATTGCTTCGTCCCTGGCGCATTGTTGTAGAGTTCATTTGCTGCTGGACGAAAAAAAAAATTCGTTGGAAATCCCATTGATCCTGGTGGACCTTTATTTGGCGAGACATCTTCACGATATCCGCTGTCAAGGCAAATCGGTACGTTCGAAACAGCAACAACGTTTCACATAGATCGGCTTGCAATTTCTCGCCCGGCAGTTGTTGATCGTTGAATGATGCTCCCGATGATGTTATACAGGATGCATCAAACACGACGCGAAATTTTTTCTTTGATATTATATGGTATGGTATGTAGTATGACTTATTCGGACTATCTGGAGCTGTTGGAGCTGCAATCAATTGACCTGAATCAACGTAATTCAGCATGAGTTCTTTATATGCAGCAGCCATTTCCGCATTTTTTTTGAGACGCTTTTCTAATCCGATGAAACGATTGAAAGCTGTATGACGAGAACGGCCAAGTGGTATTGGATTTTCCTTGAGTGGGATCATAACCACGTAATGACCATCAACTCCTCTAGTGTGTGTGGACATAAAAATATCTTTAGCTCGTTGTTCCTCGGCAGTACGAGGGGTATGGGATTCGGAATTATCCACAGACCAAAATTGTTCCAACTGTTTATCCAAATCGCAATCTGATTTGACCACATGGTATGATAAGGTTGTTAAAGGCTGCGATTGCCTTGCATAGCCAGACACGACCCAGCCCAGCATTGATTCTTGCGCGACAAACCGATCACCTTCCGAAGAGTAACGGACTATACCGTCGCCTAAGATCGATGTCGAAGTAGATACACCAACTAAGGCATCAACATGACCAGGTACAGAAAATGTTGGGTCAGCGAGTTTATCATCACAAAGCTGACTAGTAAGTGGACACCTAAACCCTTCCTGTGGATTTACAACTGTTATCTTGTTGTCAATGACGAAACGTTCCGGCATTGTAGCTGATAAATCAAAGCGATGACGCAACACGCAGTCCAACATGCCCAATGATTTCATCGGCCGTGAGTTACCAATGGTTGAAATCATAATTTTACATGGTTTCCGAACGAGGTTCCACTTTTGAACACATTCTAGTGCTATCAAATGAATCTGTGATCCAGAGTCACAAAGTATGCGAACATTTCCAGTTATCGTGTTCGGTTGTTGTAATCTACACAATGCCGTGCCAATTATGGATATACCATTGTCGTGATTGGATTGTTCATCCATTGCTATTTGGTTTGCCTGCATACTTTCTGATGGAATTGGATTCTCAACGCTGATATGATACGATGAACGTTGATTTCTGCTACCTCGTCGTTTATGAACATTGTTGTAACGGTTATTTTGGATATGATTTACTCGCATCACAGGATATTTAGGACAATTCATGCGATTATTTTTAGCATAGTCACAGCCTTTGCACCCTTTCCACGTACATTCGTTTTGTGAATGCTGATTTGATAGACAAGAATTGCATACATTCATATCTTTAATTTTATTCAGTCGGTCCGTGTATTCCAATTTAGCTAGTTTCTTACAATTCCACGTAGGGTAATTTCCGTTGCAGTATACACAAGTATCCACTTTCTTATTACTTGCGAATGAGTTTGATGATTGTTGGTTGTTTGATCTATCCCTATCCGTTTTTGAGCGTTTGGAGTGATTATCATGGAAACCCGAAGCATAGCGCTTGTTGCGCTTCTCATTCGGTGGATAGATATTATTATGGTTATGTTGACCAGCTTGTGGCACTTGATTGGCCTTTAAATTCCGTATTGCTAGAACACGGCGTTCGAGGAATGGTAGCAGATCCCGAAGTGATGGTGGAGCAACGGGATCGCGGTCCATTTCCGATGCAGCTCTGGTCGATTTGTCCAGTTTACGCAAGATAAACACTGCCATAAATGGACTCCAAGCCTCGGTATTACAATCAAACCGATTTAACGCCCGCAATTCTTGCTCAATGGTATCGATGATTGAACGTAGACGATCTGGTTGGCAGAATTCCATGGGTGGAATGTCCAGAATCGCATTGATATGAGCCGTTACAATTTGAAACGGGTTGTCGTAGGTACCCTCTAATTTCCTCCACATACGATCCAACTCGTCCTTATCCCGATGCTCGGTTTCACCAGCGCAAGACTTGGCTTCGCCAATCAATGCCGACATGAGCAGATCGATTTTCGAATCAGCTGGTAGTTCGGTGTTCAAAACTTTACTAACGAATTGGGCGCGCCACGATGTCCAACCCGTATAGCTACCATTGAATTTGGGCAGCATACTTTCATTCACCTTTGGCACTGTTCGATTATGATTAGGCTTGACAATATTCATGAATGCGGACAACCTTTCCTTCGTATTGTGATACAAGGTCGTCATTCTTATAGCCACCTCCTCATTACGAGCGCGCCTGCGTTCAGTGAGGTTAGGTGACTCAGTTATTTCCAACTGTTTGTTTTGAAACAGAGCCCAGTGACGTTCGAGGGCTGTTTTTTGCATGTCGATGATCGCCTCGTTCCATGATTGACCTTCTGGTGATTGACATTTAGTATTGAGTCGCTTAATAAGTTTAATGTCTATGATTTGTTCTTTAACCAGCCCCTTGATTTTAGCGCTACCCTTCATTTGGCTACCCTGTAATAATCCAGAGCCGATCCGATTCCAAACTAGCACTACTGGTCGTGCCCGCAGATGTGAAAATTATAGAAAAACAACTTCAAAAAGTTGCAGGTGGTGCATCTGGTAATCGACGCCATCACCGTGTATAAGAACCACACAAAAAATAATTATAGAATATTTGCAGGCAATGTAGCTACAGCGAATTATATCACAAGGCTTAATAACAAAATTAACACAAACGAAAAACAAACTGTGTGGCGTGAAATGTATTTGAACAGTTTGTGTGTGCTATAAGATCTCCTGCTACGCACATGAAATATGCTTGAAAATATTTACCGTCAATGTCTGTTGGTGGTTTTAGTATATAAGATTTTGTTACTTGTATGCTGGTGTTGTTGTCTTTGTGTTTCTCTGTATTCATGAAACAACTATGGCAGTGATTCTCAACCTTTTTTTTGTTGCGGCACACTTTTAGAATTTCGCGGCACACAAAAGTGGCACGGCACAGTGGTTGAGAATCACTGAACTATGGTATTCTTGAAATCAGTACATACATTTTGGTCGCAAAATTCCTCACTGCCTTTTGAGAATTTTGTATACATACAAGGAGTATAAGATACATTTTGTTATTGTGTGCTGTCATTTACGTTGTTTGTATTAGTGTATCGTTTTGTGACGGTAAGTATCAAAAATAAGCCAATCGGTTGAAATCGGCAAAATTGTTGATGCTTATGCTGGCGTATGAGAATATTTCACTTGCTACCAATAATTTACAAAATGCTGCTAATTCATTGAGTCGTTGGACGAAGAAATGGCGCCTTCAATTTAACGAAACTATATCTGTACATATAAACTTTACCAACCTTTTCGACTGAATTCGCAATCAATTCCACAAGCAAACACGGCAAAGTACTTAGGAACGATCCTTGATGCTAAACTCATCTGGAAAGACCGTGTTAAAAAGAAAAAAAGAAGAGTTAAACATCATAGGAAGGCTCATAGGAAGGAACTCTGAGCTAACAATACATAATAAACTGCTATTATATCGGCAGATGGGGATGTACCAAGAAAACTAACGTAAAAGTAATTTAAACTTTTCAAAATAAAATCTTGCGTAGTATGGTCAACGCGCCATGGTACATAAAAATGGAATTCGGCAGTGAAGAAATTAAGAAATATGCGACGAAACACTTACAGTACCTTAGTCAACATGAAAATTCGGATTTGCGTCGAATGGTGATCAACCCAAACCCAGTAAGACGGTTGCGACGAACGAAGCCCGTGGTTCTTAGCTGAAGATAGCTCAAACCATGTAATTTTATGAATCTCAGGAATTGGTGTCTGAAAGGGGGAAGGGCAAATTAGGTTAAATTTAAGGACGATAAAAGTTGAGCTTATTACTTTTGAGCTGATTCGAGTCGAAATTTTTACTTCATGCTTATTCTTTCTAAATTTTTATCATTTTTTGAACATTATTTTTTGAGTTTTTAGAATTCCAAAAATTTATTAATTAAGCAGAGCTTTTAATTTGGCTTTGAATTAAAACCGATTTGAAGTTCGTAAAACTAGCAAATATTTTTATTTTTGTTTTTAACAAACTAATTATAAAAACCTGAATTTTTCGTAAAATCCAAACCCAACTTGTTGAAAATTTAAAACTTTAATTAATTCCGCTTACATAAAAAACCAAACATTTGTTTGAAGAATCAAATAATGTGGAAAAAATCATAAAAATTATGCTTAAAGTTGCTTGTTAAATAAAATAATACGATTAAGTCCAAGAAGAGATTTTTTCTAGCATTATTATAGTGCAGTTTAAAAATTTATTCGCTCATCTAATCGATATAAGGATTATGTGCACAATTGTAAAACGTAAACATAAAATAAACAATTTTGCACTAACAACGTGATAAATATTGTATGACCAATATTATCCGAATACTTATAAAAATCTAATGGTATAATAGCGTTATGCTGTGTAAAGCTTAAGAAAATATCCATATTTTTTTTGTGTATTCCAGACTAGACATAACAATTTTGATTCAAACAAGACAAACAAAATCAGAGATTATATGTGATGTGGAACAATTTGATCGCTCAATTTTCCATTTTATTTACATCACATTCATTTTTATAATCGCATGCACTTTTCCACAAAATATCATTTTTTTATGATTATGATTATTACATACACACAGCAATAACAACTTACCAAACGAAAAAAAAGCTTCCTTCAATATTTATAAGCGCATACATACATACATGAAAATACCAAAAAAGAAGAAAAATCTGAAGATGAAAATACTATTTGTATGTATATTTTATGTTTTTTTGAAAATCATAAAAAAATATTAAAATAAGAAAATTTAATTTTATTTCAGTTTTTATTACCGTTGTATTTACCTGAGGGTTAAGATTAAATCTTACGAATAAAAAAATAAAAAGCTTGGAAGAAAATCATGTAATTTTTCTCGTTTTTTGTTACTCGTGCTCCTACTCGTTCCTCTGCTTGTAGTATAAAATGTATAAACATTATACATATTACGCGAGACAGATGTACTTAAACCAACATATTTTCATTAAATTTATTCGAGATAGCAAAAAAATTAAATTTTATTAAATTTATTCTAAATATGTATGTACGTACGTACTCAGGTACCCTGACATTGCCATTTATTCATTTTGTCTGTTTATGTTTCGCTTCGTTGCAGTTGTTCGAATAAATTTATATGGTATACGTGAGGCGAGAGGTAGGGTCGGGACTAATTACAAAGTTTTTGTGTTTGGTAATTAATCGATCACAAAATTTGTTTGCCTCTACTTTCTACTATAAAGTGACGATATCGTTGTTATTTTATATTTTTTTGTAAAGGTGATTTTTCCACACCAAGGAGAAAATTTAAGTAAAAAGTTTTGCGTGTTTCTTTTTTTTTTGTTATTTGTTTAACAAGACAAAACAATTTCCATTTTAAATTTTTAATGTGAATTTTCTTTTGTGTGTCATATATTTAAATATACGTAAAAAAGCTCCCAAATAGCAGCACAATGACCAGATGTTTATTTTGTTTTTTTGTTTTTTTATTGTTTGGCTTATTTTCCATGGAAAATTATGTAAGAAATGGAAAAGTTTTTTATAGGCTTTTTGTAGTCCGTCCACACATATAAAATACGGATGTGAAATAAAGATGTTTTATGAATGTTACACAAGATAGCCAGTATATATGTATGATTATATTGTATTATGATGAAGTAATTATTCGAAACAAATTTTACAAACGTAAAGTTTTTCCGAAAATGTTTTTTCAACTTGGGGGAGGGGGGAACGGAAATCGATTTTTTTGCTTTTACTTTCTTTTATTTATTATTTTGTATCTTGGCAGTTAATTTTAAAATGTACAAAAACAAAATAAGGGTGATGGTTTGTTAAATGTGCGGGCTTTTAGACTACACAAATTTAATGTTTTTTTTAGACAAAATGTAATTATTTGATTTAAATATTACTGATGATCATGATGAGTTATTGAAGAGGAGTAAAATTTATAATGAAAGGTACAGTGGTGACATAAGAATTAGTTTGAAAATAGAGAGGGGTTAGCTAACCCATATTTACTAACGGTTTTAAACAATCTTTCCGGGAAAAATGGGTTCCAGTACGAACAATACGAAACAATTTAAGAAAGCTTCATTGAATAAAGTTTATTTAGATAGTTGAAGATCAATGATTGATAAAGCTTTTACTTTGAAAATGTTTCTTGATTTACTTTCAATCAATTCGTTAGTGGCCAAAATATTTCTTCAAAATTAGAGAGCTTCCTGGGAAAATTAAAATCCAAGCTTTCGGTTTGTTTGCAAAAATCAACATTCTGCTGTTCTGAATTTATTGCTTGTTTATCGCTAAATGAATTGCTATACTCTATGAATATTTTTTATAATGTTTAAGCTTAAAAGCTCCTTTTCGACGCTGTAAGAAATAAGCTCAGGTTAAAGCGTTCCTTTTAGAAAAATACAATAAAATAATTTGGCTACGTGCACAATTCTACACTCACTAGACCATAGCGCCCTTCATTGTATAGGTATAGTGGAAATTTTTTACTAGAAAATAATAAATTCTCCATTTTCCAAAAGATTTATTAAAGAATTTTCCTCCTTTGTGGCGTTTGAAGTTGCTCGAGAGCAACTGCGATAGTCGTCGTTGTATTCTTTTGATTTCATACGGTTGGTTGAGACACGAACATGCCCGGACGAGGTAGATTATTGAGAATTTGTTTGTTGGACGAATATGAAATTGCACAAAAAAAAAGAGAAATAACAGAAGAGTGGAGTAAAATATTTCAAGTAGTACCGACGCGAAAAGAGCGAAAATTAATGAAATACATGTGTGTTTAAATATTATTGTGAATAAAAGTTTTATTTGTTGCTACATCATCCGTATTGGATTTTTTAATAACCATTTTTGTTGAATTATTGAAGTGCAACCATTACTACTATCTATAATCTGCATTAACATATACCCGCATTGGCTGTGGCGATTGTATACAATAAACATCAGCCTTATTCCCAAATATTGGTGATCCCGACGTGATTTCGGGTATAAGCAAATTTTTAAGCAGCTAATGTAGGCAGTACAAGGTGATCTAGGCGTCTGGTGAAGGGAGGAACAAAGCTGTGTAGTAATTACCAGCTCCGTAACCTTCAGGAGAGTGAGCTCCAGCAGGCTGTTCTGGTCATGTTTTAGGCAGTCCTGCCTGGGGCTCACGATCGTTTGAGGAGTAACCTAATCGCAGTTCGCAAGTGTACGTGCTACCTCCCCGTGGTGACCACCGGTAACTGTTTGTTCTGTTTACCGAACAACAAGCTAAAGTACGACGCTTAAGGAAGGAATAACCTTGACAAAAACCTCAAATACAAGGTGAGACACGTGCGCCGAGGGATGAATGATCATGGGTTAGTTGGTCTCTAGAACGGAACTCCGGATACCTGGCGACCTCCGGTTTCAATTAGCCTTACCACAGTAAGAGGGTGCTGTGGTGGACCTTCTTTCCTCAAACAAGATCTATTGTAGGGACACAAGTAATATAAAAAATAATGAGGCAGTGCTTCTCTAAACGCACCACTCTCGGTAGATGACAAGGGCCTAACAGGCCCTGCTAATGGATACCGTAGTTAGCTCACCGACTCGTGGCACTTATTGGCCAGTACAGGTTGAGACCCAATCTACCTCAACAACAACAGAGGTCAGAGAGAATCTCGCGTTCATGGAGCTCGAAACCAAAACAAGGCCAAGCCTTAGCATTGCCGCAAGGAAGCGCCTGACCCACTTAAAACAGTCAGGTGCGCCTCACGATGTCGCCGCGGAGCAGTGCCGAATGAAGATAAAGGACAGAGATCCAAATGTAACGACCAAGCGGCGCCGGTCAGACGGATCTACCCCTAAGGGTCTAGCACAAAAACGGGAGAAGAGGTCCAGCCTCTCACCAAAGGGAGCGGAAGGTGCCCCCAAACTCGAGGCGAGTGTGAGTCCTAGGAATACCACCGTACCTAGCTGCAGCGAAACAACCAAATCAATCAGGTTGGAAATCATCGACCAAAGCTTCCCAGATGTCAAGCTGGGTATTACCCAGATCTTGGAAATCCACGATACCATTATGGAAACAATGGCAGATCTGCCGCTAGACAACTTTCTGGGCTGCCGTACTAGGAACGGATGGCTCACAGTTAACTGTGCGGACGAGGACACGGCGGAGTGGCTTACAGCCGTCATACCATAACTAAAGCTATGGGAGGGGGCAACCATTAAAGTGGTCAGGGAGGACGAGCTTCCTCGCCCCAAAATCTTTTTAGAAGATACTTCGCCGGTTGGCGATCCAGAACAAAGAGTTGAGAGGAGAGAGTCGGTCGTCAGAGCGGTCGTGCGGAGGATACCGGAACCACCAAAGATGGCGGCGGCGAAAGACGTGGAACGCGCCAGAGCTGCCCCTGAGCATGGCAGGACGAATAGGCCTAGCACATCAGGTGTGACAAGGCCAAGACCAAGCCAGAGTAAGAAGGGGAAAAGCCACGGTTTGAGCCCAAGGGACAGGGTGGCACAATCACAGCCCAAAAAGGGAGAACAAGGCTATTCAGAGCCCATATCAAAATAAACGGGAAGATGATGCACCATTCAACACACCACACATCCTTGAGATGTGTGCAGCTAAATCTTCATCAATCCAAGGCGGCCACTTATAACCTAAGCCGCTTTTTTTTAATAGAGAACTGGGACATAGCGCTCATTCAGGAGCCGTGGGCCGACAATGGAAAAATCAAAGGTTTGCCGAGTAGAACAGGTAAGCTAATTTACAACACGGAAGTGGATAGGCCGAGGACAGCAATTCTTTGTCGCTCGACACTATATATATTCTCCATTAATGAATTTATTTCCAGGGACATTACACAAAGGAGGCCAACTGTGCTTCGGTATATTTTCCCGGGGACGAAGACGACCCACCTCCAGAACCGGTACAGAGATTCGTTAATTACTGCACGACTCATCACCAAAAATTTATCATCGGTTGCGATGCAAATTCACACCACATAGTATGGGGAAGTAGTGACACCAACATCAGAGGTGAGCAACTTTTTGAATTTTGTTTAACAAAAAATATAATTATTAATAATAAAGGGAACGATGCGACTTTTGTGAATGCAGTCAGGAAGGAGGTGCTAGATATTACCCTGTCTGACATGGGTGCCTCTGGTACAATTCTGGACTGGCATGTGTCAAAGAAAACATCCTTTTTGGATCACATGTATATCAGGTTTGATATTAAAACCCCTTCAAAACGAGAATCGGTAGTAAGAATACCAAAACGTACTAATTGGCCAGTCGATATTGAAAGACTTTATGATAACGTAACTCGTCTACAGACCAACATAAACTCTATTGAGGATCTCGATAGAGTTTCAAGCACTGTACCGAGGCAATTATTGATGCCTACCACTCAAGCTCATCCATGGTTCGTATCAGGGGGACAAGGGATGTTCCTTGGTGGAACCACACCCTGGAAACCAAAAGACGAGAGGTTCGTAAACTTTTCAACAGAGCTAAGAGGACAAACGATTGGACAACCTATCAAATGACTCTTACCCAGTATAACGTCGCTCTTAGGAAAAGCAAGAGGTCGAGCTGGAGAAACTTCTGTGAAAAAATAGATAGGCTGCCTGCGGCTTGTCGACTCCAGAAGGCACTCTCCTTGGACCACCGAATTCCATTGGGATCTGTAAGAAAACCGAATGGAGAGACAACTACATCCAGAGAGGAAACTCTCGAATGCCTGGTGAAAGGCCATTTCCCAGAGTGTACTGTCCTTGGAGGCCAGCAAAACCTAGATGTAGAGAGCGAGCATCCCTACCTGATTCCAAAGGAAGCTTACAGGTTCTTAAGAGATATCTTCACTCCCGGAAAAATAAGATGGGCCGTCAATTCCTTTGGTCCCTTTAAATCGCCGGGAGGGGATTCTATATATCCTGCATTTTTAAAGCAAGGCCTACAAATACTGTTGCCTTATTTGATTAGACTCTTTAGAGCCAGCTACAGCTTAAAATATGTTCCAAGAAGCTGGAGGGAGGTGCGGATGGTTTTTATCCCGAAAACGGGAAGAAGATCCGCAGAGGACGTCAGGTCTTATAGACCTACCTATTAGCCTCACATCTTTTATTCTGAAAACCATGGAGAATATACTGGGCCTACATATTAGATCCAATGCCCTCCTAAGGCATCCTCTAGACCCCAGCCAACATGCATATCAGGCTGGGAGATCGACAGAAACAGCGCTCCACGAGCTGACAACAAATATCGAACATACACTTCGGAATAAAGAGGTTTTGTTATGCTCCTTCATCGATATTCAAGGGGCTTTTGACAATACCAAGTTCGAAATGATTCAAGAACAAGCACATGCAAGGGGAATAAAGGGCCTCCTTTGGTGATAAAACCATCACGATTGCGGCTACCAGGGGTTGTCCCCAGAGGGGAGTTCTCTCACCCCTTTTGTGACTACTCGTGATGGATGGACTACTTGTAAGATTAAAAAACTCTCACTTCTCGAATATCACCTAACCGGACGATCTAGTCTTAATGGTCAGGAGGAAATTCGAGAGTACAATAGCGGAACGTATGCAATATGAGCTCGAGTTGGTAAGCGACTGGTGTATTGAGACGGGCCTTAGAGTAAACCCCAACTAAATTATTTGTACTTTCTTTACAAATCGGAGGAAAATAATTCTCCCACCTCTATCTCTAAATGGGGAAATTTTCCAAATGGCGACGGAGGTTAAGTACCTGGGAGTGATACTTGATCAGAAACTGACATGGAACCCGTTTTAAAAATATATCACAAAAAAGGCAAACAGGACGCATTTCACCTGCCAAACAATGATTGGCAAAACGTGGGGTCTAAATCCCCAAATGGCACTTTGGTTATACTCAACCATCGTAAGATCAATAAGGAGCAGAGTGGTGCCTGCTCAATATTGCATAGGATCCAAAGGCTAGCTTGTTTGAGTGTAACGGGAGCAATGAAAACCTGCCATACAGCTGCTCTTGAGAAGCTATTGGGGCTCTCACCACTACACTTGCACCTTAAAAGAGTAGCTGGTTCAAGGGCAGTCAATCTGAAAATAGCATCTCCAATTAAAACTATTAGACCAGGACATAATAGCATCCAGGACAAATTGAATCTGGACGAGGAAATAATCCAACTATCAGACGTGATGGTTAAAACTATTGACTGCCGGAGGAATTTCACGATTGAAATACCCGACACGGAACAAGCGGGGAGTATCATCTCCTACTTACCCAGTCACGTCTCCATATGGTACACTGACGGTTCAAAATCAGGGGTGGGTACTGGTGCGGGTATAATCGGGTTTACGTAATCTCGGACGGCCAGGCGGCATTGCTTGTCTTAGGAGCATCTGTCTTCTATTCCAAAATAATCTGGAGCTGCTATTGCAACCTTCTAGAACTCAGCAGGGAAAACAAAGTAACCCTTTTGTGGTACCGCCCCCCCATCCCGAAATATAGGGAAACGAGGCTGCAGACCGCTGTGCAAAAGAGGCAGCGGAGTGCCCTTTCCTTGGCGCCGAGCCTAGTATTGGTTACTCCAAGAGCCATCTGGCAAATGGCATAAGGAATTGGGAACAAAAACATATGAAAATATTCCGGGAGTTCTCCATTGGGATGAGACAGACCAAAAAACTATTAAGCTATGATATTAGACGTTTAGATCAGGCAATCAAGATGGATAGACAGTCTCTAAAATCCCTCACCTGGTACATAACAGGACATGGTCCTTTTAATGGACATCTGGAGAAAATGGGAAAGTACCCTACAGACCGTTGTAGATTTTGCAACCTGGAAAGGGAAACATCCGAACATCTACTATTCACGTGTGATGCTATAATCCATAAAAGACTTAAATTCCTCCATGCATACACAATACAGTGGCCTAACGTCGGCCCTTTAAATATGCAAGAGCCGGTGGCGTTTATCAAGCACTTGAACCTCCACGTGAAACTTTCTGGGGATGCACAATAGACCTCAATGGTCGCGGTGCACAGGGCTAGTATAGCTCACCCTGTAAAAAAAAAAAAAAAGTAGGCAGTACAAAATTAAGTACGGTTTTTTTGGAACTTGAGCATCTATATTTACCACGTGCATAACCTCACACTTTGGTAATTCATTTATCCAGTAACGAACTCGGACATCAATTTCAAGTAAAAATCGATCAACATCATCATCATCATCGAAGCTTTGGGAGCAGTAACAACATCCAGCACAGTTAATTACAGTTTTTCAATTTTGTGCGCGCTCGCACGTCTCGTGTCACAATGTTCCCTGTAGTGTTGTTTGTTTTTTCGGTATTATTTTTATTTGTTTGCTATTTTACGCGATTATTAACAACTGGTACCGGCGTAGAAGGTTCAGACACTGCGCACACTCTTCCAGATAGTTCGGTTTCGAAAATGGTCGGAAATGTAAGTGAAGACTCGATCACTGTCACTGTAACACAGTTGAATAATTTAATCGACGCTAGGGTACAGCAAATGGTCGATGCGCGATTAGCAGCGGCACGAAGCCCAGATGAGCATAAGGAGGCCGAAGATACAGGTACCCCATGTGGTGATACTTCGGAATTGGGTAGTAAGAATGTTAAGATTGGATCGCAAGTAGCACATATCGCATTTAAAGCCCCTCAGCCGCTTTATTCACAGAATCCGTGCGTATGGTTCGAGATTTTGGAGCAACAGTTCCTTATTGCTGGTATTACGTAGGAGGCTACAAAGTATTCATATGGAGTCAGTGCAGTAGATGCACGTTCACACGATCAATTTGCTGGTGTCATTATGGGCAATAAGGGAAATACACCTCCAAGACAAGTCCAAGTTGCACAATTTGTTGCACGGGTTCTCTTTAGGCGATTTAAAATTCTCTCAATTGCTCGCCAAATTCCGTTTAAACGCAGATGGTAAATTCGATGACGTATCAATACGTCAGCTTTGGATGCAGCGTCTTCCACCACAAGTGCAGTTAGTTCTGTCACCCCTTGAAAAAGACTTGGCCTTAACAGTGCTCGCGGAAAGAGCAGATAACCTTATCGGGACATTACCTCACCAGCAGCTTTATGCAATCAGTTCGAACAACAATGATAATAGTAAGTTAACTTTCGAAAAATCTAGGGACTCAGCTAATTCATCAGGCGTAGACAAGAAATGGGAAGATTTTAAATCCCGTATTCTCAAACAGGTGTCAGATATAATGAGTATCCAGAGGTCATATCGTAGCAATTCCAGAAACCGGGGAGACAAAGGTCGTAATCATTCTAGCTCACGCGAGTCCAATCAATATAACGATGAGTGTTTTTACCATCGTCGCTTTAAGGACAAAGCAATGAAGTGTGTGTGCCCGGTTGTAAGCACCATCAAACGTTTGCTGGCAGTTCTGGCAAATCCACCATACCAAAAAATTAATCGCTCAACCACATTCCACGGCGTGTTTGGTTGGAGCAGAGTCTAGTCGTCTTATTATTAAGGAAAAGAACACCAATCAGTCTTTTTTGTTTGATACTGGAGCCGATATATCGGTGATACAATCAAATTTAAAAATGGACGTGGAAGTTGGAGCACAATTTAACATATACGCTGCTAACGGTACACCAATTAAAGCATTTGGCACGCGTACACTCAACATCAATATCGGATTGAGGCGTAATTTTTACCGGGATGTTTATCGTAGCTGACGTGACGATACCCAGATTTCCTTCGTAGTACTGGACTGATCGTGGATATCAAACAGCGTCGAGCGACCCATTGACATCCATTTTTGTGATTGGTTCACTTACATCTACTCAGATCCCAACTTTATCTGTCTTGAACAAAGCCACTATCGATCCAGATATCTCAAAATTGTTGGAAAAATTCGAATCAATTACCCACGAAACTTTTGCCAATAAGCATATCAAGCATAATGTAACGCATTGTTTAGTTACTAAAGGTCCACCAATTTCATGCAAAGTACGTCGTTTAGCTCCCGATAAATTGCAAATCAGAAAGGCGCATTTCGAAGCCATGGTAGTTCAGGGTATTTGTAGGCCCAACAGTAGCGCCTAGTCAAGTTCACTGTACTTAGTGCAAAAAAAGAATGACGAATGGCATCCCTGTGGTGATTATAGAGCTTTGAATAGCGTTACAGTACCGGATTGTTACCCAATACCAACCACACTTGCAGGATTTCTCGTTTCAGCTGGCGGGATGCTCTATTTTTCGTGCATATCACCAGATTCCGATAGAGCCGTAGGACATACCAAAGACTGCTATAGTAACCCCTTTCGGGCTACACGAATTCTGTAGAATGACTTTCGGACTACGTAACGCCGCACAGTCATTTCAGCGTCTCATCAATTCCGTATTGTCAGGACTTCCGTTTTGTTTCATCTATCTAGACGATATTCTAGTAGCATCCAGATCAGAGACGAGCATTTGGAACACTTGTCTATCGTATTTCAACGGTTAGAAAGTTATGGTTTGATCATAAATGTGGATAAGTGTGTTTTTGTGAAGCACGAAGTACGATTTCTGGGTCATAAGGTGACTGCTGACGGTATTTTACCTTGTCCAGAGCGAGTTTTAGCCATTTCTCAGTATGAACGACCAGTAACAGTACAGCAATTCAAGCGTTTTTTTGGTAAGGCTTAATTTTTATCGCAGATTCATTCCGGCCGCAGCGCAAGATCAGACGTATTAAACGATTATTTAAAGGGCTATCGAAAAAATAGCAAAGTACGGATTAATTGGTTTGAGCAAGCAAGCGAAGCATTCGAATCATGTAAAACTAAGCTGTCGGAGGCTACCAGTTTGGCGCATTTGCTTATGACAGCGCATATTTCAATCATGGTTGACGCTTCAGTTTGCGCAGTTGGGGCTGTAGTTCAACAATGGGTCGATCAAAGTTGGCAACCATTAGGTTTTTTTTTCGTGTCGGTTAATGACGGTACAACGCAAGTACAGCGCTTACGATCGTAAACTACTGGCCGCTTATTTAGGTGTTAGACATTTCAAATATTTATTGGAGGGACGAGTATTTGTTTTGTATACATATCATAAGCCAGGTTTAAACAAAATCCGGAGAAGGCAATACCGCGGCAATATAGACAACTGGATTATATAAGCCAATTCACCACTGACCTGCAACATGTTTCGGGTGTAAATAACGTAGTGGCCGACGCACTTTCGTGAGTCGATCAAATCAACATTTCCGAGTCAATAGATTACTCGTTGATTGCAGATTTGCAAAGCACTGATCAAGAATTGGCCGAGTTAATGGCCGAGTTAGTTCTGATAAAGTCTTATATTGTGATGTTTCCGCAAGTAAATCCAGGCGATTCATTCCTGCCAGTCTACGAAAACAAGTTTTTGACGCGTTATGAACTTGGCACATCCGTTAAATTCCTCACGGTTCCGGTTAAATATCGCACAATCGTGCGTTTCATGTCAGCGAGCTAAAGTCACACGACATACTAAGTCCGCACTGAGTTTCAGGAAGTCCATATTGATATCATAGGGCCATTGCAGATTTCGGATGGGAATCGTTACTGTATTACGATGATCGATCGATATACGCGTTGGGCAGAAGCAATTCCGGTAGCGGATATCACTGCACCCACGGTGCCGCGTTTGTTGTATTTTCTAATTGGATTGCTCGTTTCGGTGTCGCCGCATTCATAGTGACAGACCAAGGCGCACATTTTGAGTCGCAGCTATTCAAAGAGTTGTCACGTTGGCCTAGGACGCTGAAGGCAGCAATTATGAGCCAAGGAAGAACGGATTGGTCAAATGTATTGCAATTGGTACTATTAGGATTGAGGACAACATATCGAGACGAGTTAGAAGCTACAGTATCAGGATTGGTATACGGAAGTACGGTACAAGTGCCAGGTCAGTTTTTTGAGCACTGTGAGAATTTCGTACCACAGTTCGACTTCGTTAAGGGTCTTAGGACGCATTTTAAGGAACTGAGACCGGTTACAGCAACACGACACAGTACAGACAAAGTTTTTGTTAGTAAACAATTAAAAGGCTGTACACACGTGTCCCTGAGGACGTACGCATTATGAAGAGCCTTGCAGCCACCATATACGGGTCCACATTTGGTACGTAGTCGCGCAGAAAAATACTTCGACATAATGGTTAATGACAGGCAAGTTAGAGTGTCGGTGGATCGAGTTAAATCTTGTTTCACAGAAGGCATAGATAAAGTAACCGATCCCGTTAATTTACAGGATCCGCTGGTGTCTAGTTCCGATACGACTGGGGACAGTTCACGAGTTTTAATCGGCACGGATCCAGTTCAAAAGAAGGTTCACTTTCTGGAAAGTCTTGTGACGGAACCTACGGTAACAAGAGCGGGACAAAACATTAACCGTCCTCTGCGTTTTATTCAGTAAGTGCGTGTATGCACTGCGTTTCCCACTGGAAGGGGAGTGTATGGCGTTTGGAGTTGCTCGAGAGCAATTGCGATAGTCGTGGTTAAGTTCTGTTTATTTGATACGGTTGAACTGAACGAGTTAAATTACTGAGAAGTTGTTTGTTCGGCGAAAATAAAAATGCACATTAGAGTAAGAAATAGCAAGCGATATAGACGATTAATTTATACCCGCATTGGCTGTGGGGATTGTATATAAAAAAGCAACAGCCGTATCCCCAAAAACAAACCACATTACCAACCAACAAACAACCATTTCAAACTAAATCTAATTTAATATTTAGCAGATTCCACTTTTTTCGGATTTTTTCTGATTCTTCCGATATTTGATCTGATTTTTACAAGTAGATGCAACACAGTTTTCCACGTAAGACTATTTACAAAAGTTTTTATTGCAATCCATGTATCCTGATTCCTTTCGGCTGATAACTACCAATTTTTTATTTTCGGCCGGAACGTTAATAAACTTTCGGCTAACTTAATCAAAATATACCACCAAAACAGCTGAGCACATAAAGCCATACTTCGAAGGCTGGTCCGGCATCGAAAACGAAGAGAGAGAGATAGAATAGGCAAGTATAGAAGGTCAGATAGGCGACGGAATGTAACAGCAAACAAAACCAGCAAACGATGAAAGTGGCGACTTATCCAGTGGAATGAGTGCTTTCCTCGGTTTCGAAACAAAAATGACTATTCGGACTGGATAACAAGTAGGATAGGTAATCGACGCGAAATTGTGTACTAAATTTCTACGCTATCAATGCTGATCGTAACCAACTTCGCTTAAAAAATACTTTCTTGTATCAGCCATCAAAAATAAAGTATCGAGCCAAACGTAGTAATCAATGCACAAGTTTTCAAAAAAATCTTTTTTTCGACCGGCCACACGATCATAAATTCATATGGTCTAAACATAATTAATTCCACTTTGATAACGAATTTAATTAAAGAAAATTATGGTGTGGCCTATGTAGACTATATTTTATGTTTGTGGACGGGACGGATCAGTTAGACATACAGTTAGAGGAAGTATTACATTTTTTATACACAATTCAAAGTAACATAAAATTTACGTTGGAGGTGGGTAACCGTCAGTCAATCAACTTTCTTGATCTTTGCCTATCAATTAAAAATAATGAACATTCTTTTAACATGCTTCAATAATACATTCGAGCTCCAATCACCCGATATCTTATAAGCAAGCAGCTTTCAACTCAATGGTACATAAAAAGGTCATTGTACGAATTTCTTGTGTACGTACATTTTTTGACTTTATACTTCATTTAGTGACACCTTTTTGAATGAAACCTTAATAGCTTCTTTAATTGAAATGAATTTTCACAAATTTCAGCATTGGTTAACTTTAAAATGTTGCTTAAGGTAAAAAAGTTATCGGTTACCATTATCGTGAATTTTCAATTATATACGGAAATTGATACTGTTTGGATGATAAGTCATGCTTTAAAATTACCTAATGTTCCTATGTGGATTGGTTGCAATGGTCTGATTATAAATTATTTCTTACTTAACACCTATTAATTTCGCACCAACAAATACATCTATACTTCTGGACGCCATGAATCAAAGTCAACGAATTGCTCAAGATTTAAATCAACTTCATATGCAAGTTACATCATATATGATCTTGCGATTCCAAAAGTAGCCTTACAAATTCAAGCTACCGAAAAACCTAGGTTTGATAATTTATTTATATATTTAGGGCCTTTTGATATTATGATGGCTTATTTCAAAGCTGTGGCGATTTAACAGAAAACTACCTTCCCTATAATTCTCACATGAGAGTTAAAACGCAGGAGATGATAACCAATATACGTCCTTTCATTAACACCAAAATCGTTGAATCTGGCGATGATAGACAATTAAATTTAGAGAGTTTTCATTCGATAAATAATGTTTCAAGACGTTAGTCAGTCCTTCATGATAATTAGACGAAGCCCTAAAATTGATTCAGAGTGCAAATCACGAAATGGGAAGTATGTCATTGGAAAAACGTAACCCGTTTACGGAAACATATATTCTACGCGAGGTCCACTCGCCCTAGGACTCTCCTAGTGAAGATGACGGCTCATATGAGTATTCAGTTCCAAATAAATCATCTCCAAATCCGGCACGTTCAATTTCTTTCAGAAATTAGCGTGCGGGGTAACTACTCCGGGGGTATTTCTGATCATGATCTATGGCGGTCGGATTATATTAGTGCTAGCTTTGAAAAAAAGTTTCTTGCCTGACAATCATGATTATTGGTTTAGGAAAGAAACCGAAGACCGAATGCAGATGAAAGAAGAGCCTGTTGCACTATATTTAGCGCAAATGCAGTTGAGTTTTGAGAATTTAGATGATTCTATTAGTGAAGAACAAAAATTGTTCACAATTATCTGAAATCTTCAACCTTTTTATTTAGCGAAGCTTCCGATTACTAAAATTAAAAGTATCGCTCAATTAAGCGATTATTGTAATGGAGCCGCTTTAAAAAGTATAAACAAAAACAAGAAGTGCTCGAGATAGATTGTGTGCTAAACAACTTAAAGAAAACTGAAGAGACAAAATCGAAGAGAGAGAAACAGATTCCTCCAATTTACAAATGTGGAGGTTCTTCCACTTCGGAAAACCGGAAATCGAAGTTAAATTAAGGATTTGTTCTAATCTCAAATTAACAAAGACTCCTCAACATCATCATTGCAATGTACACTCCTCTTATTTTTCACACTGCTTAGATTCATTTATACAGTTTTCGACGCCCGGAAGGCCGATGGTCGATGTGAAAATATTTGACGTAGATGTAAAATGTTGGCTAGACTCCGAAGCAAGCTGTACCATATTAGGAGCAGTTAGTGATAAATGAATTAAACAATTGACGGTACCAAACACGTATGTACACATCGCTCGGATTTTAGGCCGGTTTAATAGTACCAATTTCCTTAGAGGAATCATCCAAGGAGAAAGCTGAGTTTTCTAATGTTAAGCTAATGTCAAAATGGAAAATTTCATTTGACGGATATTACTCAACTCAAGCGTTATGAAAACGATTCCAATATCGAAGGTCGGATTTAGATTTAGATTTTAGAATTTCTAGGTTTTTACCAGGAAATGATAGCAATTCCTTTACAGGCTGAATATACCATCTCTGATTCAGAGATTATGTATGTTTTACATCGCAATAAGCGGGTAGGGTTATGATAAATGAGAAAGAGTATGTGTATTACCGGAACTGTTTCTGCAGCAACGCAGATTCAAATGTAATTCCATCCAGAAATGTGACTTACAGACTGCTTATACCAACAATCAGTCTCCAAACAGATATAGTGGTGAACTTGCGGCTTTATAATTGAACCGAACACCAATTAATGCAACTAATAATAAAACAAATTGCTTGCCAATTCAGCCCAGGGAACACAAGGAGGTTCATTGTAAAATGTAGAATAAATTCGGGAAACCTGCAGAAGGGAGTCAGGAATCTCAACATTTCTACCCCGAAAAAATCACCACAAAGCAACCAATTTCGGTAGCAATCGTGCACCAATAAATATCACAAACAAATCCACCTTTTCGTCTGTCCCAAAATATTTCAATGACACCGTAATAAGTACCCAATATTAGAAACTGCGACAAATAACTAAAAAGTACACCGTTGATTCTATTATTTTCGATATTAGTGATGGTGGACCATATGTGGAAGTAAAGATTTGTTGAACATCATGGTTTGCTTGACAGTAGGGCTAATGTATCAGCCCTAGATAAAGGTTCGGAACAACATTTGTCAAAGTAAGTATTTTGGGATACACTAAGATACGTACCCATTTCATTCACTGGAAAACTTGCTCAGTAGTCGATTTGACAAAACGCGATATTTCAAAATTCGATATTTCAAAACGCGATACGGTACAAAACGCGATAATTCAAAACGCGATATTTTAAAACGCATTTCCTAGTTAAATCGTACATGTTCAATTTCATCATAAAGGTGAAGGAAAATTTTATAAGTGAAATGAAGGAAGACTAATAACTTTAAATTATTGCGTTTTGTACCATATCGTGTTTTGAAATATCGCGTTTTGAAATATCTTTTATCATATCGCGTTTTGTACCATATCGCGTTTTGTACCATATCGCGTTTTGAAATATCGCGTTTCGAGCAGATCCCATTTCTATCTTCAGCTCTGCTAGGTTTCGAAAAAACTAGTTTAGTCAAACATACTATTGATGTTGATTCCGCAAAGCCAGTGAAACAGACATACTACTCTGTATCGCCAGCAGTGCCGGCGAATATTTAGAAGGATGAAATAGAATGTTGTCTTTGGTACATCGAAGACAGCTGTAGTTCGCATAGTTCACCGATCGGAGTGGTTCGTAGGGCAAACGGCAAGGTGAGATTGTTTTTTGACTCAAGAAAGGTTCACGAGGTGGAGGTGAAGGATGCTTATCCTTATTAAATTAATGGTTTGCTAGAGCGTCTAGACTCGTTATATATCCAGTTTGGATTTAAAAGACGCATTTTGGCAAATACTCGCTTAATGTATCGCGTGATCCAGTAAACCTTTTAAAACGAACTAATCTTTCGATTAACGTAGACAAAAGCAACTTTCTCCTTCGCGAAATAAAATAGTTAGGTTACATAGTTAGTGATGGTATATTGAAGGTGGACTCAGATAAAGTTCAGCCGAAGCAACTTATCCGAAACCCAAAAATGTATGCCATATGGTTCCTTATAGTCACCGCTTGGCATCGGTGATTTATTTCACGGTTTTCTAAAATATCAGGACCATTGTCAAAAAGGCCTTATACACTACTTCAGTCTTAAATAATCCGGACTATACCTCCCACTTTTGTATCCAATGTGACGCGTCGAGCACAGGTGTGGGCGGTGTCCTTTTCCAAAAGAGTTCCAGTGGCGAAGAGCCTCCTGTCGCTTATTTTATTTTATTTTTCAACGAAACTACAGCACTAAAGAGTTTGAGTGTTTTGCGGCTCTGTTGAGTCTTGGGAAATTTAGGGAAATTTATTCAAAATGTGAAAGTAGAAGTACTTCATCAACAATCACGCAAGTTTGAAGCGTTTGATGGGACAGAGGGATTTATCTGAACGCCTCGCTAGCTGAATTCCCCAAATGCAAGGATTTAGGAAGGAGAACAAAACCATTACTTTGCATGATAATAGATATCAATGATTTTGTATGAAATTGTCACCTTTGTAAAACATCTAAACTATTAAATCACATCACCCAACATTACATGGGTAATTATGTTGAAGCGGTACGTCCCGAATTAAGTTTGTTTTTATACTCGTAGAACCAATGCGGGATGCTACGACTATGACAGTGCCGGAAAGATTGCCAAAGATTTTGCTGATCTCTTAGTAAAATGTGGTGTTATTCATATTCGTACTCGGCGAATGCTTGGGAACGGGTGAATAGATCACTGTTGTCAGTAATTCGGTTCTATTTAAATGGAAACCACTCTAATTGTGATAAACACGTGCATTTAATTTGCTCAGCAATTAGAAACCACATTTTATCGTTGTGAAAATTAAACTGTCTTGAAAGATAAAAACGTCGAAATATCTAATTCTGATCGGCAAGATAAGATTCATAAAAAAATTTTACAACAACTGCAAAACGTTTCCGAGCACAGTGTACACTGATACAATTTAAGAAGCCGTAACATATGTTACATATGTGACAGACCTATGTAACTAACCCAAAATATTGCTTAAGCTTAAAAAATGTCCTCAAGCCTTTCGTTCAAGAGCTTTTAGAAATGCATGATATCGCACTCATCTTCTAATTGAAAATTCCCCCAACACGTTAAAAGCTTCTTGTCATCCATGATTCCCACACTCTAAACCGAACATTAATTACTCGTTTTTTTTGTGTGCATATTATGTAGGAAAAATCATTTTGAAGGAAATCGATTTCCTTTTTATTCTTATACGAAATTTTCAAGGGAAATTTATTTAGAAAGCAAAAAATTGTCAATTTCGAAAAAAAGAGCAGAAGTACACAAAATAACACACACAAATATATAGCGAATTCGATTTGAAAATATTAAAATAAAAAATAAAAAAAATTTAATATCTAATTTGAATCAATTTAAAAATAAAAATATGGAAATTTACGGAAATGGAAAGGTTGCTACTGCTGCCGCTATTTGAATTTAATTTTGTGATGTATCCGAGAGGATAGGATAGGAGAATAAATAAAATATCGTATAGAAATAACGATAGATTTAGGGGATGCTATTTTTTTTTGTATTAAATTGAAAATACACATATTTTACGGCACCCATATACATTCATACATTATCTTACCTTTGTACTACCGGGTCGTTGAATTTTCATCAATGGATCATCAAAGCTTGTTGGATCCTCAAGATTTATATCCCAGGCGATACTGCTCCGTTTACTTGGTGTCACCGGGCACGATAATGATGGCGGTGGTGGAACAATTGGTGGCGGTGGAGGTGGCGGTAAAGAACTATCCTCTAGCGAATCATCCGAAAAAGCATCACTATTATCATCGTCGGTCATCGTGTGCTTTCGTCGCATACGATTTAAATTGCTATTAATAAAAATTTGATTGAGAAGCGTTGATGATGCAGGTGAAATGGGATAATTGCAGTCGTTGTAGTGTGTCATTTCGGGCGACATACTATTATCGGAACGGAATGGTTCGATTGCCGTACGACATACTTCACGATGACGTTCTATTGATCCGGGTAGGGTACGTGGTGGAACACCATTTCGACGCTGTGGTGATGCACGTCCAGGATATATTGTGACAGGGTGTTCATTTAAAATTGGTTCTGTAAATATATAAAGAATAGAAAGAAAGAATAAAAAAATTAAGTGTTTATTTGTGTAATTGTACAGAGCTTAATTACGTAAGAAATTAGCATATTTGTACATATATGTATGTTCCTACAAATACAAGACAGAAACAGAAAAGAAAATCAACAGTTAACAACACTACTAGAGATTAAATTTATATTTTTTTTTAAGTTGCTACTTTATAGTGCTTATACCTTACGTGAATATCCTCATTAAAAGAAAATTTTTATTGTTCGTACGTTTACCTTCTTACAAATAGTAACAAAAAAGAAAAGTTTTGAAAAAAAAATTCGAAATATCTTTCATCTTGATACGAATGAGCGTATTTGGAAAAGCATGAATGTGTTGTTTGTCTTGGATTTTGCAGAAAATTCAAGCATAATTGTTGGCATAATTTCGTAGCATTTTTCCTTTTATTCCATATACCGGTATTTGTATATACTTGAAGCTCTTGTGATGCATCATAATACGATATGGTTTACGGTACATGAGATATGTGTAATCTACATTCGTAAATAGAGCAGTAATTATTTTGGAAAGGAATGATATAAATAAAGGAAGCTTTTTATGTAATAATTGGATAATGTCAACGTTGAGAATGGGGCAGTAGATTGGCAATGATTTAATAATAATTACCTTTGGAATAGTGTCTAGTCTACTAAACTGGAATATTGTATGGTTTTGAATGAAGCTTTGAATGAAAAATTTAAAGAGTTTAGGTTCGAATTAAAAATTTACAGAGGCTTGCTTTAAATGAAAAATTTAAAGAATCGAGCTTTGAATTTTAAAAATTAGAGCTTTGAATGAAAAATTTAAAGAGTTGGGCTTAGAACGCAAAATATTCAGAGTCGAGCTTTGAATCAACAATTTTCATAGTCAAGATTTGGATGTAAAATTTAAAGAGTTGAGATTTGATTAAAAAATTTGAAGAGACCAGCTTTGAATGAAAAACCTAAAGAGTAGAGCTTTAATTGCAAAAGTTTCGGAGTCGGGCTTTGAATGCAAAATTTTAAAAGTCGAGTTTTAAATGAAAAATTTAAGGAGTTGAGCTTAGAATGAAAAATTTACAGAGTCTAGCCTCGAGCTTTGAATGAGAAAGTTAAAGATTTGAGCGTAGAATGCAACATTTTCAGAGTTGAGCTTTGAATGCAAAAATTTTAAGAGTTAAGATTTGAATGCAATATTTAATTTTCAGAGGGCTTTGAGAATTTTGGACTTCGAATAAAAAATCTAAAGAGTTGAGCTTTGAAAGAAATATTTAAAGAGTCGAGTTTTGAATAAAAAATTTAAAGAGTCTAGCTTCGAGTGAAAAATCTAAAGAGTAGAGCTTTGAATGCAAAAGTTTCGGAGTCGGGTTTTGAATGCAAAATTTTCAGAGTCGAGTTTTGAATGAAAATTTAAGGAGTTGAGCTTTGAAACATTTGAAGAGCCTAGCTTTGAATGAAAAAATTAAAGATTTGAGATTGGAACGCAAATTTTCAGGGTGGAGATTTGAATGCCAACTTTTCTTAGTTAAGTTTTGGAAAATTTAAAGAGTTGAGCTTTGAATAAAAAATGTTAAAGAGTCAAGTTTTGAACGCAAAATTTAAGGAGTTGAGCTTTGAATGAAAAATTTTAAGAGTTGAGATTTTACTGAAAAATTTAAAGATTCGAGCTTTGAATAAAAAAGTTAAAGATTTGAGCTTAGAACGCAACATTTTCAGGGTCGAGCTTTGAATGCAAAATTTTCATTGTCAAGTTTTGAATGTAAAATTTAAAGAGTTGAGATTGAATAAAAATTTAATGAGTCTAGTAGCTTCGAATGAAAAATTTAAAGAGTCGAATTTTAAATGGAAAATTTTCAGAGTCGAGCTTCGGATGAACAATTTTCAGAGTCGAGTTTTGAATGAAAAATTTAAGGAGTTGAGCTTTGAATGAAACATTTAAAGAGCCTAGCTTTGAATGAAAAATTTGAATCGAGCTTTGAATGAAAAATTTAAAGATTTGAGATTAGAACGCAAATTTTCAGGGTGGTGATTTGAATGCAAACTTTTCTTAGTCAAGTTTTGGAAGTAAAATTTAAAGAGTTGAGCTTTGAATAAAAAATGTAAAGAGTCAAGTTTTGAACGCAAAATTTAGGGAGTTGAGCTTTGAATGAAAAATTTTAAGTGTTGATATTTTAATGAAAAATTTAAAGATTCGAGCTTTGAATAAAAATGTTAAAGATTTGAGCTTAGAACGCAACATTTTCAGGGTCGAGCTTTGAATGCAAAATTTTCATTGTCAAGTTTTGAATGTAAAATTTAAAGAGTTGAGCTTGAATAAAAATTTAAAGAGTCTAGTAGATTTGAATGAAAAATTTAAAGAGTCGAATTTTAAATGGAAAATTTTCAGAGTCGAGCTTTGAATGTAAAATTGTCAGAGTCGAGGTTTGAATGTAAAATTTAAGGAGTTGTGTTTTGAATAAAAAATTTAAAGATTCGAGCTTCAAATTAAAAATTTACAGAGTCTTGCTTTGAATGAAAAATTTGAAGAATCGAGCTTTGAATGAAATAATTAAAGAGTTGAGGTTTGAATGAAACATTTAACGATTTGAGCTACGAATAAACAAATTTAAAGAGTCGAGCTTAGAACGGAAAACTTTCAGAGTCGAGCTTTGAATGCAATATTTTCAGAGTCGTGCTTTGAATGTAAAATTTAAGGAGTTGAGCTTTGACTAAAAAATTTAAAGAATCTAGCTTCGAATGAAAAACCTAAAGAGTAGAGCTCTGAATGCAAGAGTTTCGGAGTCGGGCTTTAAATGCAAAATTTAAAGTGTCGAGTTTTAAATGAAAAATTTAAGGAGTTGAGCTTGGAATGAAACATTTACAGAGTCTAGCCTCGAATTAAAAATTTACAGAGTCTTGCTTTGAATGAAAAGATTCCAGCTACGAATTTTAAAAATTTAAATGTTCGAGCTTTGAATGAAAAAATTAAAGATTTAAGCTTAGAATGCAAAATTTTCAGAGTTGAGCTTTGAATTCAAAAATTTTCAGAGTCAAGATTTGGATGCAACATTTCATTTTCATAGAGCTTTGAGAGTTTTGAGCTTTGAACAAAAAATTTAAAAAGTTTAGCCTTCAAAGAGATATTTGAACAGTCGAGCTTTAATTAAAAATTTAAAAAGTAGAGCTTTGAATGAAAATTTGAAAAGTGAAGCTTTGAATGAAATATTTAAGGAGTCGATGTTCCACTGCAATATTTTCATAGTCAAGTTTTGAATCCAAATTTAAAGAGTCGAGCTTTGAAAAGAAAATTTAAAGAGTCTAGCTTCGAGTGAAAAATCTAAGGAGTAGCCTTGGATGCAAAATTTTCAGAATCGAGTTTTGAATGAAACATTTAAGGAGTTGAGCTTTGAATGAAAATTTTAAGAGTCTGGCTTGGAATGAAAAATTTGAAAATTCAACAAGTTTTGAATGAAAAAATTAAAGATTTGAGAATAGAACGCAAATTTTCTGGGTGGAATTTGAATGAATAATTTTCTTAGTCAAGTTTTGGAAGCAAAATTCAAAGAGTTGAGCTTTGAATAAAAAATTTAATGAGTTGAGCTTTGAATAAAAAATTTAAAGAGTTGAGCTTTGGAAGAAATATTTAAAGAATCGAGCTTTGAATGAAATATTTCAAGAGTCTAGCTACTTATATGATTGAAAAATTTAAAGGGTCGAGTTTTGAATGAAATATTTAAAGAATCGAGCTTTGAATGAAACATTTAACGATTCGAGCTTTGAATAAAAAATGTAAAGAGTCGAGCTTAGAATGCAAAACTTTCAGAGTCGAGCTCTGAATGCAAAATTTTAATAGTAAAGTGAATAAAAAATTTTAAGAGTTGAGATTTTAATGAAAAATTTAAAGATTCGAGCTTTGAATACAAAAGTTAAAGATTTGAGCTTAGAACGCAAAATTTTCATAGTCGTTTTGAATGTAAAATTTAAAAAGTTGAGCTTGAATAAAAATTTAAAGAGTCGAATTTTAAATGGAAAATTTTCAGAGTCGAGCTTTGAACGCAAAATTGTCAGAGTCGAGGTTTGAATGAAAAGTTTAAGGAGTTGTGTTTTGAATGCAAAATTTAAAGAGTTGAGCTTTGAATGAAACATTTTCAGAGTAGAGCTTTGAATGAAAAATTTTCAGAGTCGAGCTTTGAATATAAAATTTAAAGAGTTGAGGTTGAATCAAATATTTAAAGATTCGAGCTTCGAATTAAAAATTCAGAGTCTTGCTTTGAATGAAAAATTTAAAGATTCGAGCTTTGAATACAAAAATTTAAAGAGCCTGGCTTTGAATGAAATTTTTTTAAAGAGTCGAGCTGTGAATGAAACATTTAAAGAGTCTAGCTACTCATATTTGCTGCGTTCCATTTGACGTAGCAAAGTACAAATTTGTACTTGGGGGTAGATCGTAAATGGAACGCAGAAAATTACTTGCGAAAATAAAATTAAATTAAAAAAAATTTACGTGCAACATGGAAAGTTGGAAAATTAAACATTAATTTGAAAACTTATCAGCCATTTCTTACCGATTACGAGTCGTAGTTGTACTAAATATTCTGATAACGAAGTCGCCATAAATTTAAAAAACAAACTACTCATAAAATTTAGCAAGAGTAGCTGCGTGAAGCCAGAAGTTCTTGTGCGTACTTTGCCACGTTAAATGGAACACAGCACTGATTGAAAAATTTAAAGCGTTGAGTTTTGAATGAAATATTTAATGAGTCGAGGTTTGAATGAAACGTTTAACGATTAGGGCTTTGCCTAAAAAAATTTAAAGAGTTGAGCTTTGAACGCAAAACTTTCAGAGTCGAGCTATGAATGTAAAATTTAAAGAGTTGAGCTTGAATAAAAAATTTAAATAGTCGAGTTTTAAGTGAAAAATTTTCAGAGTCGAGTTTTGAATGAAAAATTGAAGGAGTCTTGCTTTGAATGAAAAGTTTAAAGAGTCTAGCTCCAAATGAAAAATTTAAAAAGTCGAGCTTGGAATTAAAAATTTATAGGGGCAAACTTTGAATTAAAAATTTAAAGATTCAAAAATTTAAAAAGTCGAGCTTTGAAATAAATATTTAAAAAGTCGAGCTTTGAATGCAAAATTTAAAGAGTCGAGCTTTGAATAAAATTTTTTTAAAGAGTCGAGCTGTGAATGAAACATTTAAGGAGTCTAGTTACTCAAATGATTGAAAAATTTAAAGCGCTGAGTTTTGAATGAAATATTTAAAGAGTCGTTTGAATGAAACATTTAACGATTCGGGCTTTGCATAAAGAAATTAAAAGAGTCGAGCTTTGAACGTAAAACTTTCAGAGTCGAGCTATGAATGTAAAATTTAAAGATTCAAGTTTAGAATTAAAAATTTAAAAAGTCGAGCTTCGATTTAGAAATTTAAAGGGGCAAGCTTTAAATAAAAAATTTAAAGATTCTAGCTACTCTTATGATTCAAAAATTTAAAAAGTCGAGCTTTGAAGGAAATAATTAAAAAGTCGAGCTTTGAATATAAAATTTAAAGAGACTAGCTTTGAATAAAATACTTATAGAGTCGAGCTTTCAATGAAAAATTTAAATAGTTGAGCTATGAATGAAAATTTTTTAAAGAGTCGAGCTGTGAATGAAACATTTAAGAGTCTATATGATTGAAAAATTTAAAGCGCTGAGTTTTGAATGAAATATTTAAAGAGTCGAGGTTTGAATGAAACATTTACCATTTAACGATCCGGGCGTTGCATAAAGAAATTTAAAGAGTCGAGCTTTGAACGCAAAACTTTCAGACTTGAGCTTCGAATGCAAAATTTAAAAAGTCAAGCTTCGAATTAAAAATTTAAAGAGTCTAGCTACTACTATGATTCAAAATTTAAAAAGTCGAGCTTTGAATGTAAAATTTAAAGAGTCTAAAGAAGAGTCGATTTGAATGAAAAATTTAAAGAGTCAGGTTTCAATGAAAAATTTAAAGAGTAGAGCTTCGAATGAAAAATTTAACTCGTATAATTGAAAAATTTAAAAAGTCGAGGTTTGAATGAAAAATTTAAGGATTGGAGCTTTGAATTTTAAAAATTTAGAGATTGGAGCTTTGAATGAAAAAGTCAAAAATTTGAACTTAGAACGCAAAATTTTCGGAGTCGAGCTTTCGCCGGAAAATTTTCATAGTCAAGTTTTGGATGCAAAATTTTCAGAGTCAACCATTGAATGAAAAATTTACAGAAATGACCTTTGAATGCAAAAATTTACAGTTATGTTTTGAATTGAGAATTTGAAGAGTCTAGCTTTACATGAAAGATTTAACGAGTCTTGTTTTGAATTTGAAATTTCCACTGGAAGTCGAATGAGCGTCGGTTGTCAACGTTAACGAGCAAATAAAGCTCCAGGTAGGACCCGTTATAGATCAGCTGTTACCTGAAAGTAAAACTAATAGCTTGATGCAATCATTATACTAGATATTGGAAACAGCTAATTTGACATGATGTCCAGAGCCTTCTAATAGTACAATATTTCATTGTTAGCCACAGGAATCCATTACTGAAATGAAAAGCAAAAGCGTTTATCTAAATAAAACGTTTATCTAAAAGTTTTTTACATTTCTTTAACAACAACATTCAGTCTAAGGCCGTGCCTGAATACTGTAATAATATCGTGATAAATAATAATTTGTGACATTTACTTGAGAAATTTTCCCCTGCTCAGACATTTTCACGGAATAGTTGTTTACGGATTAACAAGAAAAAAAAAAATTATTTAATCACAAAATATTCACACTTTCTTAATATTTTGCGATGTGTTGTCATTTCCTACAATTTTTGAAATTGAAATTTCCCCAATTTTCACAACCAGAAATTTGCAGTCATATTTTAGCAACATATTTTACTAATAAAGCAATAAACATCAGAATTTAATTACGATGTTTAGCAGAGAATGTCAGTCTCTATCCGAAATACTGGTTTGGAATTTAGCCATATACCCTACATAAATTCTAAACTATCGTCGAGACAACATAAAATTTAGTTTTAAGCTAAAACCGAAAATATTTACGTTTCTAACGAGACACGTATACAAACAAATAACAACAAATTCATCCCATTTCCTAATTAAAATATCCTCTGCTCTTCTCATCTAATTACAAAAAAATACATTTTCAACAAAGAATTTTCCGTATTTTCCAACTGGTTAAAATAAAAAGTCATATCTATACTGCCAACATCAAATAAAATTCCAAAAAATGTTTAACTTTATTGAAAGTGAGAGAAAAATAACTTTATATGCAGTGGCCATCGATGTCTCATGATCACCAACATACCCTCCTTTCCTCAAATGTATCTTTATATGAAACACTGAAAAACGCCTGAATATTTCCGTAAAAGCACTTTGTCTTCAAAAAAAAAAAAAAAAAAGCTTAAGAACGTACAAATTTGCATTTTATTTATTTATTTTAATTGACAAACATTTACTTGTACAAAAACAAATTTGTTGTTGTAATTTTTTATTACAAATATACTGGTAAACTTTGTGTCTTTAAACAGTGCGGGTGGGTACAGAAAAATGAGAAATACGAGATTTTGTTGCATAGACCCACATAATATCTCAGTACACACATAGCTAGAAGAGTTTTCTTTTCCATTTTATATTTAAATTAAACATTGTTTACTTGTGCTTTCTAATTTTTTGTTGCTATTACTGATGCTACACCGCTGACGACGACGACGACAATGTTGTCTACTAAAAGGATTTTTTTCTATTGTATACGTATAGCTGCGATGCATTTTCAATTTCCATTTTATACAATATTTTCATTTTGTTTTAAGAATAAAATGTTATTTTCTTCATCTTCTGACGGTTGGTTTATAACTATTGTTGTATTTGTAGTCGTCTTCCGGAGACAGTTTTGCAGTAGCATAAAATTGTTTTGAATATTTTACAGGTAAGATGGAAAATTAAAATTATAAAATAAATAGACATGACGCTGGGACTAATTTAATCGAGGATGATGGTGATGATATTGTTTATGCTTTGTTTTTGGTTTTTCACATGTATATAAGAATTAGATGGGAGGGGAAAGGTGTATTTACTATTTATAATGTTGGTCGCTTACTACATAGAATGGGAAATCATATAAATTCATTTATCATAAAACTTTTTTTTTTACCAAAGTATCTCGTATATCTAGCTATAAACTACTAAAGCCATTATTAAATTTATTTATTTTTCGTTTTATTTATTAATTGAATATAGAGCTATTTTCCTTTTACCATTTTCCCAAATATAAAAAAAAAAACAAAAAATGTGTGTGGTACGGCCGAGTGAGAAGGAGTAAGCACACCGAAAATAAAAGAACAAATAATGTAACATAAATTACAAGAAGTTACATAGATTCGGTAATAAAAACCGTTTTCCTATTTTTTTGTTTTTTTTTTTTGTTCAGGGAGGGTATTTATTAGTTTTTCCTCTTCCTTTGTGCTTTTGTGATCCTTTATGTATAGAAAATAAATAAGGAAATTCCGTTTATATTAATCTTAACAACAAAATCTCTATATACTGTACAAAAACGGAACAATTTCGTGGTTTTATCGGTGGTTTGTATAATAGGGTGGCATAAAAAGGAAATGTAATAATAACAAATTGTATCTTCTTACCTGGAATTCGTGCAACACCCCGAAGCACAGCATCATGTACGGCACTTATTCCAATTCCTAAAACAGTTCGTCCATCGTCCAATGAATCTGATAATCCTAAAATTCCACGCGGTGGACTCGTACTTGGTAAACTAGCAAAACGATATGGTGGTGCTGGTGATGTTCTAGTTTTTGGCTGAAAATAAATAATCACAGACTCAAATTAATCAAACGGAACTACTGGATCCCCGTTTTTTTTTTGCGGTTTGTAAATTAATTTTGAGAATTTTATGTTGTTTTCGTTTGCGGTTGACAGAACAAACGGTGAATTCGGTTGGTGACATACAGACATACAAGGCTTGTTACATACAACAAAATTACTAGAATTATTAATAGATATTTTATTGTAAACCAAATACACAACAACAAAATAGCGTTCTGTGTAAGATTTATTGTCTTTAATTATGAAAAAAAAAAAAAAAAAATGTAAGGTGGACAGGTATATGAACCGTGTTTATATTTTTAGGTCTGCTATCGCAGTATATATTATTTTTGACTGGTTTAATTCGTGCCCTGAAAATTCAATGACAATCCATCTTACGCAATTCATATTTCTTTACGTTTTCCTAACTATTTTCATTAAAAACATTTCATTTTTATTGAATCAGTATATTTCAAAAATAAATGTAGGTGCGTTCGACTAAACATAAGACCTACGTTATGCTTAGTCAACATTATACCTTTCTTTCATAGAGAGAGACCAAACCATTATTTCTTAATGTGATTAAAATTTAATTAAATAAAACTCTTCAATCCAGATATATATACAACAACGTTGCTTCTCTGAATTATTATCTTTTGGGAACTTTGTATAGTTTTCAGTAATAAAAAAGTCTCGAATAATGTGTAAAATCTGCAATAATCTCGATACCAAGCAACCCTGGAAAATTTTAGAAATCTTCCAAAAATGTCATCTATGTAACTCAACATCCTTCAAACTTATCGGTACGTAACTCAATGCTAGGCAAATTTCGAGAAGTTCAAAAAATATAATCCTGAAGTTATGCTCCACTCAACGTTATTCGTTATTCACCATTGAACGTCATAATTTAATGACCATTTAATCACCATTTCCAATCAGAGCTGATGTTTTTGTCAAGTCACAAAAGTATTCCACGGAATAGTATTTTAAAAGCATTAAATCCGTTCATTGGCAAAGGCGGTCAATTGCAAGTGGGAGGTCGCCTCAAAAATTCAGAGCTAACATACTAATAAAAATTTCCACTAATATTGCCATTAAATCATAATTGCTCCTATTTACATCCAGGTCCACAGACATTCTTAGCTATAATCAAGGAGAAAAATTGCAAGGAGTATTGTAATCGCGATGCTTTCACACCATGTAATCCAGCTTGTCATCATTCATGGAAAACCTACATTAGCAACGAGTTTCACCGGCCCCTCAAATTTCACCTTTTCTATTGTGGTAATCGATCTGGCTGGACCATTTTCTGTGCATTTTTTTCGAAGGCATCAGTCAGAAAGTTGTGATTTCTGTCAGAGGAATCGGGAATTGAAAACGTTGGACGATAACCTTCGTATCAGAGGAAATAACTAGAACCGTTGGAATGACGCACAGCCACATAACTGGTGGATAGTAGTCTCATCTGACCAAAAATCTCAAAAGAAAGTTTTTGCTCAGAGATCCGTTTTATATTTTTTTGACAATTGAAATGAATGTGTCCACAATTTTCAAGTTGCAAAGGCATCTTTTGGTCGTTAACCGTTTTGTAAGTTACTTTAGCCTTCAATCGGGAAGTTAAAAATTAAAAACCAGGTTTCTGGAAGGCCTATCATCCTAATGCCCATTAGTAATAGGATTTAGATCATTTGGATTTGTTGACATGTATTGACGACAGCTTTATTTGTTTGATGGCAGTAAGGAATTCCTTTTTAATGAGGCACGTTATTTTGCATTTTTGGGATTTTTTTGGATTAAACAAATAAATTTACACTCCGAGAAAAACCAATCAGAGTATCAGGTAAATTTATATACCGGGTAACCCATTTTAATCGACGGATTCAAATATCTCCTAAAATACGCCTGCTGTAACAAAAAAAGTTCTGTCAAAAATTGTCAAGGATAATAGGAATCATTTCATCATGTTCAATTTTCAAGGTCATTTGAAGGTCAAGATAATTTTTTTAAACGGAAACTCCTATTTTTGAAACCGGATTCGAAAAGAGCGACATGAAATCTAGATTAGATATTTAAAAAGCACTCAGAAGCTATTGTTTCAAATTCGAGGGGTTTCCTGAGCACGATAAACTTTTGAAGTATGTTTAACAGGTAGATTGGGTGCAAAAATGTCAATGATCTTGATTTTAAAGTCAAATTTTCCAGGTCATTTGAAAATCCAGGTAATTTTTTTAACGGAAAGACCTATTTTGACACGGGAAGAGTTGGAGTTTTTACGTTTCAAATATTAATACGTACTTTATGGTTGTGACCTTAAGCAGGTCAAATCAAGGTTAAATGTTTCAAAAGTGCTCAGATACTGTTAATTTAGATTTATGTGCTTTTTGTGCATGATTCTAGTCCTTACTTTTAGCATTACCCAAAAACAACGACGTGGACGTAGTAAGTCTTTCAAAATTTCCCACTGTTCTAAGCATAGTTTCTCTAGGAATCATATCTTCCCTGGTTGTTGGCCGTTGAGCAAAAACAACATTTTTCAAGTATTCCCACATATAAAAATCTGATGATGTGAGATCTGGTGAGTAAGGACATCATCTTGTTGGAGCCACACTATTTGTCTTGTTTCTAGTCAACATTTTCTAATATTCCTGGTAAGTGATTTCTTAGCAACTGCAACTAGCTGTATCTATCAACATTTTGTTCGAAAAAGTAGGGACCAATTAGGTACCCAGTTACAATTTCACACTATACCATAAGACTCCATCAATTTTAATGATCTACAGGTCTTATTAGTGAGAATTTTCATCTGACAAGTACTGACAATTCTGTCTGTTAAGTTGTCCGTCGCTATAAAATTTGGCCTCATGGGAGAAAACCACTTTCCCAAAAAAATGAGACAATAGCAAAGGGAGGCAACCTGGAGCAGTTAGTTCATAGTTAATTGATAGCAATTATGATAGTAATAGTGAGATGCAAGAAGACTCACGATAATCAAGCACCTCAAAGGAAAGAACTTACTACACTTTACTATGTCTCCAAATTTTTTTCCAGCTATAAAATATTTATCATGAATAAAAATGCTCAGCTAAACATTAAACTTGATTTGACCTTCTCAAGGTCACAATAACAAACTTTGAAATATCAATTTCCCGCTCTTTTCGAATCCGGTGTTAAAAGTAGGGCTTTACAATTAAAGAAATGACCTTGACCTTCAAGGGTCATTTGAAACACCAGAAGGAGATAAATGATTCCCATTTTCCTTGATAATTGTTGTCTGAACCATTTTTTTGTAGCTGGCGTATTTTAGAAGTTATTAGTCTTCGTCAATTACAATGGGTCATCGTGTGGAACGAATATTGCAACTGTCACTTTGAACATCGACACCAAGATAGTCTCACTCTCATTCATACGAAGTCAATCTTTTCGGTTTGTCAATGGAAAATCTGGTAATAAGCCACAATCAATTAAAACTTTGGGAAACGATTCTGCGATCATGAACAAATCGGGTTCCTTGTGTAAAAGGAATACGATGTCTAACCCGAATAAATCTGCTACAACTTCAGAAATTTAAATGGATTGACTTTAATGCCTTTTCTCTTAAAGTTGTTGATGGTTTGTGATTAAATTTTATGTTCTGCCGTTCGTTCTAAACCGCTGACGCTCCTGAAGGCAAATGATTTTCTATTGTGAAAGAAACGGTTTCGCGGAATGTGGTACCAGAATATTCCTCTCTCTCTCTTTCGTTCATGCTTTTGACTGTGAAAGGGGTGAAGTATGGTTGACGTCTTATTGTAAATTCAATAGGTCTAGAATTTGATAAACCCTGTTATTATTATTATTATTCAAATTAGTTGGAGCTCATAAAGTTTCCATACTCAATACCAGAAGTGCCCATGATGGTAAACTGGATCAGTTTGGACCAATGTAACGAAAGCAGCCTACCTATAGCGATAGTCTTACGTTTAAACATTTGTGAACGAACACTTTCGAAAGCCAGACAACCGTATACGAAGTGAATACAGTCCCAAGCGATGATCCTTAAAACGGCAATGGCCAGTGAGAATTCCGACCAGTAACCTAAGCAGATAAAGCAAACTTAGTAAGCCTCCGATTTGGCTCACAATTAAAGTTTTTCGCTTTTCAGCCACTTCAGCCTTAGCTCTTGGAGAGCAAAGTTTTTTATAGCGTTCTTACCGATCTTGAAGATAAAGGAGCCGTTAGATAATGTTGATCGCAAACCAGCCTTGGCTGGAGTATCGGCGATATCATTACCTTCAATTTCATAACGAACCGGTACGCATAAGACAGTAACTCTATTGTAAGAACAAAAAAGTTTGATGAAAATTTTTGAAAAAGGTCAGGGGATTGTTCAATGAATCTAGTACAGCTTTACTATCTACACAGAAAAAAAATATTTTTGTTTTACCTGAAAAGAAGGCAAGAGACTCCGATAAAGTTTTAATCAATCAAGCAATAGCCTGTCATTATCTTTGTAATTGAGAAAGTACATCGCAATCGCAATGTAAATCGTCAAATACTGCTCAACATCTTCCACCTTTTTTACGTAGATGTGTCTTCATTAACACACGCAACTGTCGCTGATGGAGTTCTATATGCTGTTTGAACCTCATTACAACAAGGTGATTGTTGTCGAAGATATGGAGATCAAGATGCATACAACGTACCGGCAGATCCTGGAAACTCCCGTTTGCTGTTCGAGTGCCATTCTTCAGAGTAGTTTCAGATCGCGAGAATTACTTTTACAGCCTTCTTGCCCAATATTTGCCGTCTCGCGATGAGAACAAAACCGAACGAAAACGACTTCCAATCGTCAATGGCGGAGAGGAACTTTGGCCGGAGAAATCTCTTCAACTACAATACTCAAAACCGATGCTTTTGAATTACCTGGCCGGATCATCAGAACGATTGAGAATGTTCATCATTGGCACAAATTCTTAAAATTTAGGAATTTTAAAATATTTTAATTATTTTTTAACAGCAATATGAATTCTGAAGGCTTCTAAAGTTAAAAACCTAAAGAATCAAATTTGGAATTTTAGAACTTCGTCAAAATTTTTAAAATAAAAAAAGACCGAAAAATGTAAACCAGCCAATCATCTTAAATGCTTTAAAATTTGGCACAGTTATTTAAAATTAATCAAATTTCAGATAAATAGTTAGAAAAAAAAGTAATTAAGCATGATAATTTTCAGGATTCTCGGAATTTCGTGATATCCGAAGAAGTTCAATTTAAACTTCAGACACTTAACCATTAACATTTCAAAACTTCTAAAATTCTACGACTTTACAAAAAAACTGAGCAAAAAAATTGAAAATAAAAGCACTTTAAGCGTACTAATTTTCAGAATTCTCTGAATTTCGTAAAATCAGTTGAAACATTTTGAAAATTTCACAACACACAATTTTTTACGAATATTAAAATTTATAATTTTTCCAAAGCTAAAAAAAATTTCAAGCACTATTACCACTAGAGAAGCATGAGAATTTCAGTCCAAAACACGGGTTAATTTAAATGGAGGTCCCAAACTTTAAAACTTCCAAACTATAAAACTTTCAAACTATGAAACTTTAAAACTTTTGAGCTTTAAAACGTTAAAACTTTTAAACTTTACAACGTTACGACTTCAAAACTTTAATACTTTGAAAATTTAAAGCTTTAAAACTCTAAAACTTTAAAACAATAAAACTATCGAACTTTCAAACTTACAAACCTTAAAACTTTAAAACATTAAAACTCTAACACTTTGAAACTTTAAACCGTAAAACTTTAAAACGTTAGAACTTCAAAACTTTAAAACTTGAATCTTTAAAACTTTAAAGCTTTAAAACTTTAAAACTTTACAACGTTAAAACTTTCAAACTTTAAAACTTTAAAACATTAAAACTTTAAAACTATAAACAATAAAACTCTGAGACTTTCAAACTTTCAAACTTACAAACTTTAAAACTTTAAACTTTAAAACTTTAAATCGTTAGAACTTCAAAACTTTAAAACTATTAAACTTTAAAACATTAAAACTTTACCACTTTCAGACTTACAAACCTTAAAAATTTAAAAGTGTAAAACTTTAAAAGTTTAAAAGTTGAAAATTTGATAAGTTGAAAAGTTTAAAAGTTTAACACTTTGAAATTTTAAAACTTTGATACATTAAAGCTTTAAAACTTTCAAATTTTAAAATTTTAAAACGTTAGAACTTCAAAACTTTAAAACGTTAGAACTTCAAACCTTTAAAACTTGGAAGTTTCAAACTTTAAAACTTTAAATCGTTAGAACTTCAAAATTTTAAAACTATGAAACTTTAAAATTTTGAACCTTACAACTTTAAAACTTTAAAAGTATCAAAGTTTAAAAGTTTAAAACTTTAACAATTTGAAATTTTAAAACTTTGAAACTTTAAAGCTTTAAAACGAAAACGTTAAAAATTTAAAATTTTTAAATTTTAAAACTTTAAAACGTTAGAACATCAAAACTTTGAATCTTTAAAACTTTAAAACGTTAGAACTTCAAAACTTTAAAATGTCAGAACTTCAAAACTTTAAAACTTTGAAACTTTCAAACTTCAAAACTTTAAAACTATGAAACTTTAAAATTTTAAAGCTTAACTTTTAAACTTTAAAACGTTAAAACGTTAAAACTCTAAAACTTTCAGACTTACAAACCTTAAAAATTTAAAACTTTAAAACATTAAAACTCTAAAAAGATTAAAAGTTTAAAAGTTTAAAAGTTTTAAAGTTAAAAAGTTAGAAAGTTTAAAAGTTTAAAAGTTTAAAAGTTTAAAAGTTTAAAAGTTTAAAAGTTTAAAAGTTTAAAAGTTTAAAAGTTTAAAAGTTTAAAAGTTTAAAAGTTTAAAAGTTTAAAAGTTTAAAAGTTTAAAAGTTTAAAAGTTTAAAAGTTTAAAAGTTTAAAAGTTTAAAAGTTTAAAAGTTTAAAAGTTTAAAAGTTTAAAAGTTTAAAAGTTTAAAAGTTTAAAAGTTTAAAAGTTTAAAAGTTTAAAAGTTTAAAAGTTTAAAAGTTTAAAAGTTTAAAAGTTTAAAAGTTTAAAAGTTTAAAAGTTTAAAAGTTTAAAAGTTTAAAAGTTTAAAAGTTTAAAAGTTTAAAAGTTTAAAAGTTTAAAAGTTTAAAAGTTTAAAAGTTTAAAAGTTTAAAAGTTTAAAAGTTTAATAGTTTAAAACTTTAAAAGTTTAAAACTATAACACTTTGAAATTTTAAAAATTTGATACTTAAAAGCTTTAAAACTTTGAAACTTGAAAACGTTAAAAATTTAAAATTTTAAAACTTTAAATCGTTAAAACTTCAAAACTTTGTATCTTTAAAACTTCAAAACGTTAAAACTTTTAAACTTTAAAACTTACAAACTATAAAACTATAAAACAATAAAACTTTCATTCAAACTTTCAAACTTTGAAACTTACAAACTTTAAAACTTTAAACTTTAAAACTTTAAATCGTTAGAACTACAAAACTTTAAAACTATGAAACTTTAAAATTTTAAAGCTTTAAAAATGAAATTGAAAATTTTAAAGCTTTAAAAATGAAATTTTGAAACGTTAAGACTTTACCACTTTCAAACTTACAAACCTTAAAAATTTAAAAGTTTAAAAGTGGAAAAGCTTAAAAGATTAAAAGTTTAAAAGTTTAAAAGTTTAAAAGTTTAAAAGTTAAAAAATTTAAAAGTTTAAAAGTTTAAAAGTTTAAAATTTATAAGTTTAAAAGTTTCAAAATTTAAAAGTTTAAAAGTTTAATACTTTAACACTTTGAAACTTTAAAGCTTTATAAATTTCAAATTTTAAAAATTTAAAACGTTAGAACTTCGAACCTTTAAAACTTTGAATCTTTAAAACGTTAGAACTTCAAAACTTTAAAACGTTTAAACTTAAAAACTTTAAAACTTTGAATCTTTAAAACTTTGTTTTAATACTTTGAAACTTTAAAACTTTAAAGCGTTAGAACTATAAAACGTTAAAACGTTAAAACTTTGAAACTTTAAAATGTTAGAACTTCAAAACTTTAAAATTTTTGAATTCTTAAAAGACAAACTTTTTTAAATTTTCTTAAAAAGTACTTCGTATACTCATTTTGACAGAGCCCTGCACTAATAGAGTTACAAGCTGTTCATGTAATCAGACATTTTAATTCAACAAAGCGGACAAACAGTTAGGAAACGTTTAAATGCTAAATTTTCTTTTATTATTTTAGTTGATGTTTTAATAATTTTAAGAATTTCCTAGGATTTTTAAAATTCAAATCAATCGTTAGGCAATGAAAATCTTTTTTTTTTTTTTTTGGTTTTCTACCTTGACGGGCTTCGCGACCTCACCATCTCCAGATTTCTAATCGCCCAGAACTTTGCTATCGGCTCGGTTACATCATGTCAATAACATAAAACTACATAGCATAACAAAAATTCAAATCTTTTGTTAAATTTTTTTTACCTTTATGGTTTTAACCCTTTCTATAAATACTTTTTCTTACATTGTACATAGCTAAGAATCCAAATTTATGAATAGAATTGGGAGGTCAAGCGATAATAAATTATAAATGAAATTTTTCTGGAATTTTTTTGTTGTTGTTGTTGTTTTTGTGTTTTGATTTTTCAATTCAAATCAAAACACGTACAACAATAATTTCCTTATTACTTACTACAAAAAATGTGGTGGAATGAATAAGGGGGGAGAAAATCTCCATAAAAAAAATTCAAAAGTATTTATTGAATTTATTTAGTTTTGGATTTAGAGAATTATTTCCAGTTTTTTTTTTTGGTGTAAAACAAAGCACAAATTTTCATTTTTCTAATTCAATCCATCTTTTATGTTTTCCAAAAACAGCAACAACAACACACAATACAAAACTAAAACTTTAAGGAGTTACTTACTTTTTGCTATTGAAGTGGTAAACTATTTGCTTTACATTAAAATTATTTGGTTTTGTTTATTTGTATTTATGATATACTATAGGATACGGTGGTGTTGTTTGGGTACAGCTCTTATCTTTTATGTCTTGAAGTAATCTTATAAGAAAATTAGATTTTATCTTAAATTATACTATTTGTAGAGTAGTAAAGTGTATTTTAAAAGTTTAGTTTTTGATTAGAGGTTTCATGAAAAACTATTAAGTAATCACCTCGTTAAATATTCAGCATACATAATCGGGGAAAAAAGAAAATCGTAATAAAAGCTATCAATCTACTCTTTGAGTGAGCTTTAAAATTTAAAATGATTTATCTGTTTAAATCTACTTATGTATATACTTATATGGATGTGTGTGTAGCTTATTTAAATCAAAAGGGTGTTTTTCTTGTTCTTCTCTATACCATTTTTTTACACTTCACAGATTACAATAAATACGAGTACGTACAAAATTTTCCGACTCTTTTTAATCGAGAAAAAATAATACAAAAATCGATTAAGTTTTATTTTTTGTGTACGGAAGGAAATTAAATTAATTTCCCATTAAGTTATTACAGATAGTCTCATACAGAAAATAAATGTTTGATAGTTTCCAGATTTATCTGATTATTCAAAAAATCAAATCTATCTCGCACAGACACATAAGAGTGAGTCTGTAAAATTTTTGCGATTTATAAATGTTGTGTTGTGTGGCAGATGGATATAATTAAAAGTCGATTTCAATTTTGGCGAAATATTTATGGTTTGCGACACCAACAAAAACGCAAAAAAAAGCACAGATTATTTGCATACATATTTATGAATATATGACCTATAATGACCAGTCATTGGCATTTTTGTTTTGTTTGGCTGATGAGTAAAAAATAAAAAGCACTCAAACTTAGAAGCAAACATATTTTGGAATTTAAAAGTTTTGTGTTGAATTTTTAAAATAATTCGTGTCACATTTTTATTACAAACACAATTGAACGATATGTTTCCAAGTAGTACACATATAACACACAAGAGATTAACAACTGAAAAAAGTTATCAGGTTTCCAGATTTTCTTTCCATTACGCAACATTAAGTATTCACATTAACACTTGAAAAACGTAATTTTGTAGGTTTTTTGACTCAAATTGTCTATAAAAAAAAAAAGGTTCAACGTGTTAAATTTAAATGAAAAATTGATGAGCACTTTTACTTTATAGAGAATGTATTAGATAAAAATCGTTTTAATTTTTAATTTCTCAATATAAAAGCTTTCAATTTGTAAAGTTCAATAAAAGTCATTCAAAATAAGTATTATGCAAATGAAAAAGTGGATCTGTGATCTCTTGACTCGTAAAACTATATTTTCGATTAATAATTTATCTGCTCTATATACTCTTTAGTTCAGACTCGAAAAGTCTGTTATCTTTTGAAAATAGCAATGTGTCAATTATAATTAAAATTTCCCCAAAAAAAAAAAACGAAGAAGTTAGGGTAGGAAAATAAATGTTATCAAATTTTTTGTTTTACTTTATTTTTCCTTGAAATTAATATTTTAAATTGTATTATCTTGACAGTTGAATACCCTAACATATAATCTGATCTAAATAATATTGTATAACTGGAGCAAGAGGAAAATGAATGGATTACGGTGCAAAAAGAAGGAAAATTGGACGCTTTAATATTTGCTCTTCGAAATTTGGATATTTTGTCGATTGGGGAAATGTAACATTAAGTTTGTGTAAAGTTTTAATATCCTGCTCACTATCCAGCTGCACGTACACTTCAGCCTCAGAAATAGTAGCTGCTTTTACATTATTTTGGGATAAATTTGGTACAAAATTGGTTTTAATTGAATTTTTAGAATATAATTTGAAGGTCAATGCTCTATACGGAATTGTTCGAGAAGTTGGAAAGTTTAGATTTTCATTTATTTCCTCAGAGGACTTATTACGTATCTGATTTGTTTTCAAACTTTTTTTTTTGTATAAAATTGCATAGGCCTTTTGAGACTTCCTCGGCTGTGGGTCGTTGACAACTGTTACAAAACCTTTTTTTTTGCGTCATTCCAGCTCGCAGAGGAACATCGATGTACAGCCCTGTTTAACTTACAACTGAATGAAGTAAAAGGGGAGATGAAATTTGGTTTATTGATTTTTTTTGTTTTGGTAATCGATCATTTATGGTGACAATTAGTTTTTTGCAGACAGTCAAATTTTTAATCTCGAGTCAGACAATTAAGTTTTAGATCTTGAGTCGTAAAGTTAAATTTTTTTTGATTGATCAAGTCGATGCAATCTTAGTAAAAACCACCTTAGTAAAAAATCTCGATATTCAAATTTTTGAATTAACAATTATAGTTAGTAAACAGCTTATTATTAAATTACCACTTCAAGATCTCCGCAGTTACATATTACATTTCTGACTACCCCAAGATGGCTTTTCTACTGCTTAGTGAGCATTTAGAATCGCAATTATGATTCGCAATATTAAGGGATCATTAATTACTGCGGTCTAAAAAGACCAAAGTATTGAAATCCTGTCAAAAATTTCGAAAAATTTGGTTGGTCCAAAACCATTTTTCTCGACGTTTTGAAAGCCCCCGAGTCTGAAAAAGCAAAAAAAATGATGTCTGTCCGTATGTCTGAACGTCTGGATGTCTGGATGTCTGTACCCATGACGTCTCGAGAACGGCTTTTCCGATTTGGAATTTTTTTTACTAATCTGTTTCTATGGTCAAGGCGGAGATTTTCAAAGCTTTTGGAAACCGTACGTCAAGAGGGTGAAGTACCTGCCATATGAATTGAACCAAAACACCTGGTTATATAAAAATACTTACGAATTTTTTTATATATGCTGGTTTGATTATTGAATTGGGCAGGGAATTTGGGGTTAATTTGAAGGTTAGGTTAGCGGTCAATTTGCGGGTTTAGTTGAAGTTGAGTTGGAGATGAGTTGGGTTTGGACAGGATAGACTGAGTTGTTGACCAATTTTTATATATGCTGATTTCAGGATTAAGTTTGGCGTAGAGGGTTGAGTTGAGGGTTATTTCGGTTCCGTTTGCGAGTTGAATTAGGGTTGAGTTGCGGATTATTTGGGGTTGGATTATTGTTTAGTGACCAGTTGAGCAATCTTTATACAAGGAAACCTCACCACAACGGAAATAGACGGAACCGAAAAAGTTGCCATTGTAGAGAGGTGTCCGTTAAACTGAGGATTTGCGATTTATTTTATAAAAATTTTATTGGGATTCTATATCTTATCCGATTATGATGAAATCCAACATTTCCACTGGAAATGGGATTCTCAAATGATTTTTAGACGAAGGTCTGGAATTTGGCCAAGTTTGATGGAACTTGCCTAGTTCTCAACCGATTATGATGAAATTTGATATGTGCGTTGAAAATGGGATTCTAAACTGATAAGAAATAGCCAAGTTCCATCTTATTCGCCATACATATAATTTGCTAAAGGTTCAATTTGAATTGTAAAAAGAACAAATTGAAGTGTAAAAGTTTCAATTTGAAGTGTGGTCGTAAAATCTGTATCATCGTAGAAATACCTGTCCGTGTCCGTTCTAATAAAGTGGCAGCTTATCTAAGGGAGGTTTTCATTGAAAAATTTCAGTTGCATGGTATTTGAAAGTTTGTTCGTTGAAATAAGTATTCCGCTAAATTGCGTGTCCGTTGAAATGAGGTTTCACTGTAATTAAAAGTGACTGTTTATTTATATGTACAGTATATGTGACTGATATTTAAACAAATACACACGCATTGAACGATTTGAACCAAACTTTATACAAATATTGTTTAAGACTTAAGAAAGGTCACTTTTAAAATCTCAAACATTCATCTCCTTCTTGAAAGAAGATAAGCAGATCCCAAGTTACTTCAGAGGAATTTCTAAAACTTCAAAAATTGAGTTGATTTTTGATGACAGTATGATGGTATGCTGTTATGATGGTATAATGGTATGATGGTTTGTTTATAAGAGTTGTGTGATGGTGATGGTGGAAATGATGATGATGATGGTATGATAGTATAGTGGTACGATGGTCTGATGGTGATGGTATGATGATGCGTTGGTATGATGGTTTGAGTTGACCAGAGGGTTGAGATTTGGTTCGAGCTAGGTTGAGTTGTTGATTGCGTTAATTTGGTGATTGCGTTTAGAATTATTTTGCGATTGAGATTGAACTATTCTGCAAATGAAGTACCTCGCCCCAAGGCCTTCACATCGACCAGTCTTGTGATCAAGAGAAATTGCAATCTTTACCACTAAATGAAAGCATTTACAAGTCGTTTTGAAAGAGAATATCAAGGACCACCTCGGATACGTCGGATGATGAAGCTAAGACCTACCGAATTTGTCACAAATATGGACGAATGAAAAGAATTTTTTCTTTAAAAAACGTAGAAGCGACCGCCGAAAAGCTCAGCACCTCGTGTGAATCACTTATAGCATTATTTATCAAAATTAAAACCTTTGAATCTAATATTACAGATCAAGAAACTGGCGCACATGATAATATCCCTGATAACATAAAACCTCATACTTTAAATGACAGTAGCTTATGTGACCTAAATACAAAATTTCCGCCAACGCGGAATAGCAGCTTCATTCCAGAGATGGGACAGTTTCATAACGTTTAGTAACGTCTCAGGCCAAGTTAAATTCGGTTCGATATACTATACGATGACCAGTGTTTCAGCTCCATCTATGTCATATCCGCCATGCGTACAGTTTGATGCAAACGCTGTATTTAATTATCTGCAACCACATCCCTTCTCTACGAATTTGAATTTCCCCCAACAGTATGGACCAAATTCAGTTTATGGTGGATCTCAACGATATATAAATTCGCCATCTTCATATTTCCCCCGTTCGGCCTCTTCGAATCCTCTCGAGGTAGCTGCTCATCAGCTTGTACTTCGTAAAAACATGCAATCAGCACTAAAGGCGCAACTGGCAGGTAATCAATTCAATTTGGTAGCAGTTCTCATAAATAAATGTATTGCAGTTGAAGAGACATGGAAAAATGTCAGTTACCCCAGCCAGAACTGAGCATGAATCTTGGTAGTCAACATGTAATCAAAAGTACTGCTCCGTAAGCCACTAAAGTTGATCATGAATATAATTATTCGATTCCATCGTCTATAGACTCTATAGGGTTGCAAAAAAATCACCAATTATCGTCCTCATCAATACAATAGCCCCTACTTATTGGAACTGTGAAGAAATTGGGCACATTTTTACAGATTGTAATAAACGTCCTCAACATTTATTTTGTTGTATTACTCGTTGTACCACCACCCAAATCGACCATGACAAGTTGCGCTTCCAATATGGACTCGGAGCTTGTAGGTCAACAGAGAAAGTAGTAAACCCAAAGCTTTCTTTTAGAAATCCACCTAATGTTAATAATTCCATTACTTGCCTGTTTACTGTAAGAATTTCCAAATATTTAGAATGATATTCAACTCCATTCTGGCTTCTGTATTAGAAGAAGACGATCAAGGAAAAAACCGTCTGTATGCCATGGTAACAGTACCCTGCGTCAATATTCATGAAAGATTGGACAGCGGCGCAAATTTAACGGCCCTTGGTCTAAATGCTTGTGAATTTGTTACTCAGGTCACAACGGGTTATTGGGTACATTAATTCTACGGTAAATCTTTGATGTTGTTGATCTGCAACAGGAATTTTATCTAGGTTGTGACTTTTAGGAGACTTTTGGTGTAAGACCCTGATATTCCATTAAAAACCGATTTGAATCCTAATTCCACTCAATATTGTCCAATAGAAAAAACCAAAATTAGTCATCAACGAATTCCCAAATTCCGAGAAACTAGGTCTCGTTCGAACCTCCTTGCTCCTTATTGAGGCGATGCTCCTCCGATGAAACAGCGATTCTATCCTGTATACCCCGCCGAGCAAAACGAAATGTATCGAGAAAGTGCGAAAGGCCAATGGTAAGACAAGGTTATGTCTCGATGCTAGGAAGCTAAATGAAGTTACCTGGAAAGAAGCTTTCCCTCTTCTCCTGATTGAAGGTCTACTTAGTCGTCTAGATAGAGCTAAATGTATGTTGACCCTATATTTAAAGGCAAATACCGTTGAACACAGACAGCAGAGGAAAACAGCTTTCACGGTGATAGGAGGCTAATTATATTATTTTACCGTAATGCCGTTTGTGCAGGTTGATGCATAGGATAATACCGAGTTTTCCGCCTATCTTGATGATTTACTAATAATGACATCCCATTTTAATAGACACCTTTTTTTGCTGTCCGAGGTAGCATCTCGACTGGCTAAGACAGGCCTCACCATTAATGTAGAGATAAGTCATTTCTTGCTAAATGAGATCGATTATCTCGGCTATATGGTTGGTGGGGATTCCTTGCGCTACAATCCCGTGAGACAATTCCACGGATTCCTTGGAGAATTTGGCTGGTATCGTCGTTTCATGTGATGCTAGTTCAACCGGAATAGGAACCGTTTTATTTTAAAATCTGAAACTGGAGAAGATAACCCCATTGCTTTTATTCCGCAAAAACTAAGTGCGGCACAGAGCAATTATAGTGTGATAATGCGCGAGTCTTACCTGCCTAATGTTCGAAAGAGACTTGTCAGGGAGGTTGACTCGGTGTAGTCTAAAACTTCAGCGATATCACTTCGAAATTAAATATAAAATTTAAATATTATTAATGACCGTTATATTCGCCTTCCTGACTTAACGGATTCCATGCAACAAGATTATCCAAATTTGAAACTCATTATACCGGAAAATCGTCGTCCAGACTTAATAAGGTCAGGTCATTGTTCACCAACGTCAACGTCGTTATTATTTCTGGCCAGCGTTGGGAAGAAATGTGCAAAAAATTTGTTTCAGTTTGCAAGACGTGCAAAAGTACCAAAACTATGAACGTCCACCACTCAGTTCTTTACCACCAACGTTTCGTTCATTCCAACGAATTTACATAGCCTTTATGAGACCTTATCTACGTTCACCTAACGGGAATATTTGCATCTTAATTGCTGTGGATCGTTTCTCTGTTTTTTTTCTGACCTGTTCTATTCGACATGCTATGGCATAGGAAGTGGTAAAGTTCCTCCACAATAATTGGTCCGTAGTAGCACCGATCATTTTAACTCTAAATCCTCACCGGGATTCCGTTGACAGAATTCTCCCTGGCTAGGCTTCAGAATTTGGGCGTGGAAATTTCCCAAGCATGACAGTGGCTTGCATAATCTCGGAAGCAGAATTAAAAAATCATATAAAAAAACTAGCGCATTGGTTCCATATATATCCCTAGGATCAAGCCAATCACCAAACCTCATCCCAGCCTTAGCATTCTCCAAGAGCGTCTCAATTTATCGTGGGATCATTCTTTTTGGCTGGACCTAAGTTCAAGTGGAGTTCATTAAGGTCAGAAATGAAATGCTTGAGTGAAGTTTTGAAAATTTGGGTGACAACAACCTATTTGAGTGATTTAAACCATTTTGCTTTAACATTTGAATTTAATCAAAAAATGTAATCTAATGAAATCTATTTTTATCTAATTTTATATTACAGCCGAAAGAAATTATTAGAAATTAGCAAATTTTTAGTTTAAAAAAAAAATGGAAGGAGTATAAGCGTTAGTCAACATGGCTCATTTTAAGCGAGACAACCACCAAAAAACAAATTACACATATGTAGTTACAGGTGCAGACAGCAGCAAAGTAGCTCAAGGAAGTTATTACCGGACAAGTATCGCAAAACATTGGTAGTTCACATGGTTCAGGATGGTTTGATTAAGCTGCTTTCAAAACTCTAAGAAATAGTGGAAAGTAACGAGTGAAGACTTAAAATGATTCTTGTTTTTTAAGAAGATCCGAAATATGTAAGAAGCAATTAAGGCTCCTAATTTAAAAATAAAATTGACCTCTAGATGACATTGAACCTCCCTAGTCCCTAGTCTTTACCGGTAAATTAAGTTCGAATGAATTTTAGAGTTTTGTAATAAAATTTTAAATTTAACAGAAACCGGATTTTTACATCAGAATTAAACCAAGATTAGGCCAGTAGCTGATCAAGTTATCACTGGGGAAAATTTGGGTTCCAGTTATCCTGACGGAAACTATTATAAGCTGATTTACACAGGCAACACATCAACTGGGATTTTAATAACTCTAAACCAAGTGCGCATTATGTATGAAGAGACTTTATGCGACCACAACGTAGAACAAAAACTGAAATACTTTATTTTTGTTGTAGTTGTGAAATGGAGCAAGGTTCTTAATGGGGCTTAATGGGGTGGGTTGAATTAAATTTGTAAGCTCATTCAGTTGGGTATTGTGCGAAATTAAGTTGCAACTGGATTCCATTGGGTACTCCACCCAGACTTTCGATCTTTCCGAACATATCACAGTTTCCTTAATCTGGATATATATATATATATATATATATATATATATATATATATATATATATATATATATATGCTGTTGTAAGTATTTGAAAAAGGTGGAGAAACAAACAACAAAACGAACAAACGAGTGAAAAACAATAAGAACTTAAGACGGGTAGGATGTAATTACGGAACAGCGGGAACATTTAGAACAGGAAGAATTGGAGTATGAATTACACATACGTTATAATACAAGGAAATTACTCCGCGCGACAAAAAACGGACATTTTGCGGGAAAAATTGGCTGAGGAGGCGACGGGGCTATTGAGAAGCCAAAGGTAACCACAGTGGAAGTTGAGGTTTATGATTTTTGCCTAATACGTATCACTCAACTGAGGCAACAGGTTAAATTTTTGATTATGAAGAAACTTGATAACAGTCTCCAAATGACAATGTCGCGGATGAAACAAGGAGCAACGGTGAGCTCCGATCAAATTGATAGACAGCTTGCCGCAGAACTAAGATCAGAAAATCAAAAAATAAAAGATAGATTTCCAGATATGGGTAGTATAGCACAAGAACTACCTCCGGTGTAAATAGTCGAATGGACAGCGAGGTTTGATCTGTTGGAATTGTAACCGCTACTGTCATAAAAATTTTGATTGTGTTAAACCCAGAGAAAAGGTGTTTTTTTGCTGTTGCTGTAAGCCTGGTGAAAAGGCGGATGAGGGCCCACGAAAGCACAGATCCGTCTTTCCGGAAGGATCATGTGAAAGGGTAAAGGGGCCTGAGATGTAGTCAGATCAGGAAAAGGGACGGCGGAAACTGAGGAAGTCTATTTTTCCGCAGTTGAAATCGAGGATCAAATTTTGCATGAAGGAAATAACTTTAATAAAAACCTGGAAATCAAATCCAAATATTTTTCAATTAGAAGTGGTCCCAGAGTTAACGAGTTTTGCCTTTGGTCATAAAATCTGTAATAAGTTTGGAAGGTGATTCAAGACCTTACCTCGAAGTAGACATATGGTATTGGGATACAAAATTGTAGGATTACTAGATTCAGGTGCTTGTTGTATGTTGGACAAATTCGGACAAAGTATTGTAGTTTCCCCGTTAGTAGTCCCAACTTTTCCGCGAGATTTTAGGAATTGATTTTTGGGACTGGTTTCAAATTAACCCGAATCTTGAGGTTACTGATATAGCGGAATTTTTATTGGTTGAAGACGCTAAATCAAGTGACGTAAAAAAGACTCCCTTCTCCGGGATGAAACTCAGATAGCTCGTCTGTCCGAAGTTAAATCATATTTCATCATGACTACAGCTGACAAGTTGGGATGCACTACTTCGATAAAACACAAAATAGATACATGTGATGCTACAGGAACTAAGACTATGACTCGTCCTATCTCCCCGTATGTTCAAAACGAGATGAATATCGAGATAGACCGAATGTTGACACTAGGGATGATAGAAGAGGCACGCCCAACCGAGTGGCCTCGCCCAGTTGTGTGTATGAAGGAGACCTCGGAAAGCTGCGTTTTTGCCGTAACTATAAGTGACCTATCCTCTGCCTTACATAAATCGCATACTAGGACGGCTCAACGGAACAAAATACTTATCCAGCCTAGACTTGAGCGACGCCTTTTGGCAAATTGAACTGGAAAGGGACTCAACACCAGAGAAAATTCTGTGGTTATTGTTCCCGCGCGACGACGCTACCAGTAACAAAAAATTTCCCTTGGCCTATACAATGCCTCTCAGACACTCGCAAGATTGACGGATAAGGTATTTGGTTATGACTTGTAGCTTCAAGTGTTCGTAAATCTAGACGATATCACAGTCATGCAAGGCTACATCTTGGATGAGTACGGTTTGAGAGTAAACCCAGATAAAATCAACGGCATTCTTCTCTAGACACCACAGACGTTTAAAGACATTCGACGACTGATCGTACTAGCTGGATGGTACAGGCGATTTATACCAGACTTTTCGACAATAACGGCACCAAAAACAAACCTCCTGAAAGAGGAGCGGCAGAAACAATTTAACTGGACGGTCGAGGCACAGCCTGCGTTTGTTTTTGTTGAAATCGAAATTAGTGGCACCACCACTTTGGAAAATCCGGACTTTAATCCGGAATTTATAATTCAGACTGATGCTTCTGGTGAAGGTAGTAATGAGAGAGTCAGTGCCAAAATGAGCCAAAAACAGTCTTCTATACAATGAAAATATTCAGCAATGGAACGGAAATGGCTTGCTGAAGATCTTGCAATAGAAACATTTAGACCGTATATGGAGGGCGCCTCCTTTAAGGTAATAACGGATTGTGCGTCTTTGTTCTGGTTGAGGAACTTGGAGGAACTCTTCAAGATTGCCAAGATGGGCTATGTGATTATAGCAATATGATTTAAAATTGCGTTACCTTTATCGAGGGCGGTACAGCTGATCGAAACGGCATTCGATTACAAATCGGACATGTTCTACAATAAAATATTGAATGGCATTAATGGGCATCCTGAAAAGTTTCCAAATTTCCAACTGAAGGATGGAAAACTTTACAAATATGTGCAGATCAAAAATGGATTCGGCGTTTATGATAATGCTTGGCGTTTATTTATATAACGTTAACATTGGTGGCGTCAATGGGGCTGCCCAATTCACCATCTTTCCCATGGCAATTAATTGCCATTGACTAAGTGAATCAATATCCTCGTTTAAAGCTAGGAAATTAATACTTATTAGTGGTGATTGACTAAGACTGATATATAGAGCCAAAACTGGTTCACTCTTGAACTACATGGACAATAATATTTTCCAAGTATTTGGAGTTCTGAGGTCTGATTATAACATACAATACAAAACAATTTACGCCCAGAAACATGAAATCCTTTTTTGATGAATACGGTGTTATACTCACTGGACGAACGCTAATTACCATCCTCAAAATAATCCGGCTGAGCGAGTCAAATTCTCACTGTATTTTGTGAATTCCGGTCGTGACATGAACTTGAATCAGGCGCCAAGTAATCAGATAGAAGAAGATAAATCAGATGAAGAGACCATTTGTGAACGTGGCTGACGCATGGAGAACGTTTTAAAAAATATGTACACCCATACTCCCACAGACACAATTTGCGGTCGAAACCTAAAAGTTTTGAAGTGGTTGACATTGTACTCAGGAAAACATTTAAACAAATAGACAAAATAATCTCAAAATATTGGGATTCTAGGAAATTGGGTACAAAGACGTATGAACTGGTCGATATGGGGGAAATTAAATGGAGGATTAAGGATTAAGAAAGAAATAACCTAACATTATAATCCAATTCAGTGACGAATTTTGTTAAATAAAGAAACCAAACAAGACTTGTCCTTAGAATGCACTTGATGTTAAAATTATGAAATGGTCGGTCCCTGGGGTCGGCCATAAAAATAACAAGCAATATTTGCATCAAATTTTTGTTGAACAAATTTCATCGTCGGAATATCGTACAACATTTGATGCAAATATTGCTTGTTATTTATATGGCCGACCCCAGGTACCGACCATTTGATAATTTTTATATCAAGTGCATACTACGAACATTCGAAAAAAATCATTTGACCTTGGGATTTTTGATTTTTGGTGAATAAATTTAGTCACTTCTATAGTTTGTTCGATGACACAAAAATCGCCTAAATTTATACTATTTGGATTACTATTTTGTTATTTGCTAAGAACTTCACTTCGGTTATATCCGAATGAAATATATTTATTTAATACCTAAGAATATCGATATTTCAAGATTATCAACGATCGGCACACATGTCATCGGTAGGCATGTGTGTCTACATTAATCATGACAACCTGTTTAATCCTAGATTATTCGAAAATGTGACCAATTTTTATCTTAACAGAATGTCTAAGAAAATCAATATCTCGAGATTTTCACCGATCGGCAAACTTGTCACTATAATATTTCTGTAAGCTTATGTATGTGCTTTGATCATGCCAACCCGTTTGAAAAGTTATTGGGGTTTACCTAGTTAATCCTAGATTATTTTAAAACGTGGAAAATTTTGTACAATAACTTTTTAAACGGGTTAGCATGATCAAAGCACACACATAGGCCTACCGAAATATTATAGTGAAATGTTTGCCGATCGGTGAAAATTTCGAGATATTAATTCGCCTGAATGTATACTTTTTAAAACACATACGTATGTATATTTGTTGTTGTTGTTAAATCTAGTTTTATGTTAGGATAAAGTTCATTCGCATGATTTTCCATCTATCCGAACATATCATAATCACCTTCATTTGCGCATTCGTACTTGCATTTACAGTGGAGTAAAAAAACAAACACAAAGTGACTTATGTACCCAACCATTAAACAAAGTGATAACCAAAATTAAGTTATCCAGTGATGATCCTGTGACTAAGGGTACAACCATCCAGCAACATATGGCCCGCCAGACTGAGTCGCGGGGCGAAGACTGTTAGAAAGAGAAGGTAAGAAGCGGTGAGTATCATTTGATTTACCACATTTTTTCCATTCATTCTTAGTCACAAACAGAATTCCGTGCACCCGTGGCAATTTTCCTATTCGAACCGTGCCGAGTGGACTGCTCGACTGAGCGAAGTGGGACAACCTTAACGCGTTTATGCAAGGTTCCTATTTTTGTGGTGGCCAATTTTTAAATTTGTCAGCTCACTTGTATATTCTCAAGGCTTTTAATTAACGTCAGTCAAAATTAACGTCAGTCAAGCGCGTTACAGTTGGTTTGTCTTTTAATTACATTCTTTTTTTGAAAACATCAAAAGGATTTTACAACATTTATAATTTGTCTCGTTAACTTAATTTCTCAACTCATGTGTAGCTAAAATTAACGTCAGTCAAAATTATGTGACAAGTCGGCCGAAAATACGAGATTACTTATTGACAAGAATAATGAAACTGTCTCTCACTCTCTTTCTCTTACTGTCTCTCTCTATAATTCGAAAATGCATTATAAAAGCGTATCACAAAACCTCAGTCGATCCACATCAAACCTGACACACACACACAAACACGCACAAAAACTAATAGAATATTCTTGATCCTATAATCCTACCGACGTCAACCTATCCCAAAATTTACAAAAAAAAAAGAAAAACGTAAAAAACTTCTTTTCCCAGTATTTTTGGTATATTTGGATTAGATATTTCCACTTGATTTGATTTAATGTTTTCAAACGAAAAAAAAAAAACCGAAGAAAATTGCGAACCAAAAATAATAATACCCAGAGTAATGAAGGATTGCTTCTGATTGTGAATGTCTGTCAATGTGTGTTGCTGTGTGTGTGTATAAAAATAGAAACAATATAAATTATGAAAGATGATAAAAAAAAAGAAAATTTTTTAATCTCATTTTCCTTGTTGTTATTGTAAAATAAAAAACTTTTTTTTGTTTTTGGCTTTGATTCGGAAAATTCGTTTTGCTCATAATAATTTAATGACAATCGACACAATACAAAGTGAAGTATGTAACAAATCTGTGTACACCACTTTTTTTTTTGTAAGATTTTGCTAAATTTGTTATGTTTCTGTTTGGTGGATTGGAAAAATTAAGTTTTCCTATTGTTTTTAATGATTAATTAATATAATTAATTAGAGAAGTGAAACTTAATTAATATTTCTTCCCACTCCAGTCACCCTCCCGTTTATTTCGAAAGATTAATTATATGATCAAATATGATTGGGCGTTTCGAATAGAGACATATCTAGTATATAAGTAGTTTTCATTCAATATATGGAGTGTGGTCTATTTTCACAACTCAAATCGATAATCAATTACAGGTGGATACATTTTTGTTCCCTTTTTCTGTACTGAAAGGGTAACTGATATCAAAGTCAAAGTGATTGATGAGCTTTATACGTACATATATATTATTCACTAAAAGCATCATCAAAAAAAGCAAATATAAACTATTTAAAGATTTACAATTAATTATATTTGCTTAAAAGCAGAAAACTTTTTTTCGCTTTATATGAAATGGAAATTATGTTTAAAGAAGCTTTTTCCCATTTTTGTCAAAAATAAAGAAAATGTTTTTTTTATTTCAAAGTGTTAAGAACACACAAACAGACACGCACACACAGAGCGAGAATATCGTTCGCTTTGTTTGTCTGAGTTTTTCTCATTTTAAAATTGAATAAAAAAAAAAAAAAAAAAAATGGAAAATGTGCAAAATATTTTTCTTTAAAGTTACGGGAAAAAACAATTTATACATTTTGTTGTATGTGTGTTTTGATTACTTCGTGATTATAATATAAATGTTGCACATTAACCCTGTATGTACAAAAAAAAAGAAGGACGGGTGGTAAATTATACGGTCGAATGCTTTTAACTTTACACCTCACAAATCTGAATCAATTTGTGGTGTAATGGTCATTTAATACAAATACCATAAAAATTAGTATGGGAAGCAGGTATATCATACTACTCAATAGACGCAGTTACCGAAGGGTTAATATAGATAACGTAAACAAAGAAAACTTGAAAAGAAAAAATTTGAAAAGCTTCGTTTTATTGTACAATAATGAAAGCTTCATGTTAAGTGTAATTTAAATTTTTTTTTCTTTCTCATTTGCATATTGATTTAATCAATAGTTAAATCACTATAAGAGTTTTCACTATACGACTTTGACGTATGTATGTACATTTAAAGACAAAGCAATTGAACATCTTACAAGATTGATTACACTTTAAAGTGTCGGTATACATTGAGTTCATTGATACCAGCAGGGTGAAAACTAAACCGTAAGGCAGACAGTATCGAACAATAAGGAATAAGCATAACTGGTTGCAGCAAGGTATCGAAACAGAAGGCGATCAACGGCATTCTGAAATATGTAGGTGGTGTTAACAATTGGCTTAACAACATCAAAACGTTTTTATGACTTTTTTACGGTTGAACAATAAAAACGAGTAAAGATTTTTTTTTTCGCATTTCAAAATAACCTTCGCAAATTTCCAAATAACCTTTTTTGTAAAGAGGTTTGCTTTTCATTTTTTTAGGTGGTTTGTGTTTTAACGAAACTATTCGTTATTAGTTCATATATTAGCTTAGTAAATCGATTATACCACAATTTTTTTTATATTTTTCCCCTGGGAACCCAAGCTCTCGGAAACCGAATCCCTAAGTTGCAAAGCAAAGTTTTACTCGCCTCCTCATTCGACGTAAATCTGTGTCCTCCGAGCGCAACTTTTAGCTTAGGGAACAAAAAAAAAAAGTCGCTCGGAGCTAGATCTAGTGAGTAAGGAGGGTGGCCCAGCTTTTCAAACCGTAATTCGTGGATTTGGTGAAACAAAAATTTTTTTTTTCTGCAATAATGTGGCCGTTTTTCCGCAATTTCTGCCTTCAGCTTGTCAAGTAATGATGCATAGTATGCTCCTGTAATGGTTTTTCCGTTTTGAAGATAATCGATTAATACAAATCCATGACTATCCCAGAAAATAGTCGCCATCACCATCCCTGCCGAAGGAACAACCTTTGCTTTTTTTGGAGCCCATTACCCCTTCGCAGTCTACTGTTTTGACTGTATTTTTATTTTCTGGAGTGTAATAGGCTCGGCTAAAATATTGGTGAATACTTTTCAATGCATGTGCAAAAACATTCCCACACTTTTGTTAACGAGTGCTGCCATCTTCATGTTGCTGGAGTAACAACATCTGACAAATCATTTATTTTTCTATCCTTCTCATTCAAAACGGAACGTACCTTTATTCTGAGAATTTCAGTGCTTCCCACTAATATGCGTTGTCTGCGAGCGTTTATAGCGGTCAGTAATTTGAAGAAAAGGCTGCATCTTCAAGGGGGGAAAATCTATTTGCTTAAAAATGAAAAGAAAAACTGAAGATGTTACTAGACTCCTGTTTCTTCACTGATCGCTGTCTTTCTTTGGTAAGATTGGAATACGATATATTTTAGATTTATTTTAATTTCCAATGCCACAAGCCGGAATTATATATGAAATGTTTGTCTAACGTTTCATATGTCAGAAGCACTGAAAACTGCTCATCGGTTTCGAGCGAAACAAAAATAAATAAAACCCATTCGGATGATCTAAGACCCTTGACATTGCCTAGATTAGGATTCTGGTCTGATTCGTCTGCACTATCATCTTCAGAAACACAATCGTAAATACGCCTTTATGTATTCTGCACAAGTGGATGTTTTTTATTCGGCCCTTCTGAATGCCCAAATTGCGTTCTTTTGATTAGCACTAAATCGCCTACCCTAAACAGCCGTTGCTATTTTTCTTCTCTTGTTGTAGTTTGTCTTATTTTCTTCCTCGAATTTTATTATCTTCCGTCTTGCCGATTCTCTTAAATTCGGCTGCTCAATTATTTCTGTTAGCCTGATGTCTTCCGGCCAACGCAATTTAATTCCAACCAACAGCTCAAATGGTGACATTGTTAAGAAATCTCGTGGCAATAGTCTCGAAATTCACTCGAGGGCGACTAAAAACTCAAGGCTGTTGTACGTTCAAAGATTTTCGCAGATGCAGATTCATTTTTTTTAAATAAAAAACTCCTCCAAAGCGCTTATACAAGAAATTGTGTAGCTTCGTTGGTTTACGGGATACCAACATACTACTTAGTATTAAAATACCGAAAATTACAAAGTAAAGTGCCCCATCTCGAAAAGGATGACCCCATCAAATTTTTGTTATCTACGTACGATATGAAAACAAAAGGAATCTACATAATTTCATGTCATCCTTGCGCGGAAAGGACCAATGCTAAGCGGATTTGGAGAGTTTTTTATTTTAGTATATGAAATACAAACGTAAATATTGTTACAAATGTAAATATTTTTGAAATTTTTCTGACGTTCTCCTGCAATCTTTGCGCAAAGGATCCAATTCTAAGCGGCTTTGGGGAGTGCCCTATTTTAGAATATTAAAAAACATAAATCTTTAAAAAATGATCAAATCTCTATGAATGTTAGGATTTCAAAAAAATTGTCAAAGCCGGGGTTGGGAATGGCAGCCACCATTCTGTAAAATATAAAACGAATTGAAATAATATTTCAAAAATTTGTCATATTCAAAAAATTTGATTTTTTGGGATTTTTTCATTTTCGATAACGATACCAATCCTTTGTTTACATATTGTTGTTAACAAAAATTTAATGGTGTCTTCCGTTTGTACTTTCTACCCCATTCATTTTATAGTTTTTAGGCATTTTTTGTGGGATTTTTATTTTCGGGAATATGATGGGATCACCAAATTTTGAGAACCGAGCATATGGCAAAAATAAAAATCCCCCAAAAATACAAAGTAAAATGTCCCGTTTGGGTGCGGTAGCCCTCTCCTCTAAGGCAACTAACGAGTTAAAATAATATGGAGATTTTGTGGAGTTATCACCATAGAGATGGCAAGCTCAGAAGACGAAAGTATCGCGGATGAATAAATTCCGAATTAATAAATTGGTTGAATTTTCGGGGTGTTTTTATCGAATTGATTCACTCAAATACAACTTCAAGCAATGTTGCAAAGTTTCATTATCTAATTTCATGTGTTAGGAACGAAAAGGGCTATAAATTTGTACAACCTTTTCCAATCTCAAATGCGAATTATCGAATTGCATGGAAAAACTTGATCGATCATTATAATGATGAAATTAAAAAGCCAAGTGAAAATTCTGCATCATCACTTCAATATTTAATCGACAGGGTGGTAAAGAGTTATAATTCATTAAAGGCTTTAGAAGTTCCACTTCAGTATTGGGATTTGTTTCTCATTCACCATCTCTCGGAAAAATTAGATGAACAGTCCAAATTTGCAATAATAAAGGGTTCCTCGCAAAAAACGGTTTTAACTTTTGACAAATTATAGAAATTTTGACAGAAAGGTGCAAAATCCTTGAAGCTCAAAAATCGTCAGGTCACAAAAAGACATTAAAGCCAACTCGCGTTATGTTTATGCAGAAGAAACTTTGGTGCAATGTCAAAAATTTAAAGACAACAATACAAGTCCTCAGAATCAATATGAAATTGTTAGAAGATTCAAGTTATCTACTAATTGTCTTCAAAATAATCATCGTGTCCTAGAGTGTAAATCTTCCCCATGTCAAGTGTGTTCATTGCTCCATTTCAGAAAGGGTAGCTCATCTAAATCATTAAATGGAGAAACGGAGACGAGTGGAGATAAAAGGGGTGAAGTTTCCTCAAGTCTATCATCGTCAGTATCAACATCATTTGGAACAGATCGTCATAGTTTTTATATTCCGAGTGCTGCATCAAATCAAATTATTTTAGGCGCACCAGTAGTTTGGGTTAAAAATTCATTTGGCAACCGTGTTTCATGTCGTATTCTTTTAGATAGTGGTTTCCAAGCAAATTTTTTGACTCAAAATATGTGCAAAAGGTTGTCGTGAAAAACAGAGCCCTGGAATAAATGGTGACGTAAGGCGTTGCTCTTCCAATAAAACCTAATATTAGAGAGTTAGGGAATTCTTCGCCAAACGCCTTGAACCAATTTTTTACAATGGAAAAGCGGATCCATGTGGACCCGGAATTATTGAAACAATATTCGCAATTTATGTCCGAGTATGTAGAATTACGAGACATGCAAGAGGTGTACACCGAATGTATCTATAAAAAGTGATATTTTAAGCCACATCACGCAGTAATTCGCAAAACCAGCAGCACAACCAAATTATGCGTCGTTTTTTCGTTGTTCGTCGAACATATCATTGAATGACTGTCTAATGGTTGGTTCCACTATTCAGCAGTACTTGTTTTCGATCATTCTGACATTTCGTAAACACTTGATCGGCATCACTGGCAACACAACGAAAATGTAGAGAGATCTGAATTGAGATAATAATCAAGATTTACAAAGAATTTAGTGACGTGAGTCAAAATCGATGCCGTTAAAGTGTTACAAACTCGCAATTCGCACATTAGTTCAGTTGGCCAAAGATGAACAATCCATTTTTCCCGAGGTTTTAAAGGTGTTTAAGCACGACTTTTATGTTGACGACGTTTTAACTGGGTCTGACTTTTAAGTAGTGGAGGATTTGAGTTACGCAAAATCACATCAAATCATCCAGAAGTGTCTTCTTTGGACGAGTCCCATCATTCAAAATCGATTTCAGTTCTCGGAATGCAGTGGAACATCGAAACTGATAAATTCAATTTTTCTTTTCAAAAATATAGAATCGCGCACCAATCTACTAAAAGGTCGATATTATCGGAAATTGCGCAATTTTTTGACCCATTAGGTCTATGCGCATCTGTTATCTTCGAAGCAAAATGTTCCATGCGTCATCTCACTTGCATGATCACTAGACCAATTTAAAACGTCAATTGATTTCAATCGATGAAATATCTATTCCGAGATGTATTGTTGCGCCAATGGCAAAATCGATCGAGCTTACGGTGTGTAGTATATATTCGTAGTATTGATTCTGAGAATAATGTATTGGTTAATTTCGTTTGCTCGAAAAGCAGAGTGGTTCCTCTTAGAACTTAAACCATACCACGTTTAGAGTTATGCGCTTCACTTCTGACGACCCAATTGGTTCACAAAATTGTATGCGCTATGAAAATTAAATTCAACTCTATTTTCTTATATACAAATTCCGAGATTACGTGGCACAGAATAAGGTCGAGTCCAAGGCGATTTGAAACTTTCGCAGTCAACAGGATTTCTAAAATTCAAGATTTAAATTCGCCAGATGATTGGAAACACGTTCCTTCGTTAGAAAATCATACAGATTTGGTTTCCCGAGGGCTCATGCCTAAAGAATTTTCAAGTTGTGATCGGTGGTGGAAAGGTCCGCCGTTTATAAATAAAAATGTGTTAATATTACCTCAGCAACCTATTTTGGCAAACCTAGAATCAGGACAAGTATAAATTTCCAATATATTAGTCGAAAATGCAGTGAAAATTGAAGAATGGATATCTGTAGTAAAGTGGTCAGATTTATCAAGTATCAGATCGTCCTCAAACCGTGTCTATAATCTAAGACAACGGTTCTGGATCATAGGAGGCCGAAATTTGTGTCGAAAGGTGGTAGGAGAATGCATACGTTGTATCCGAGCCAGACCTCAGACCCGACCAGCGGGTCCAATTCCAAAATGTCGGCATAGATTAACGTGGCCCATTTTTGACTACCAATAAATTAAGATCACAAATCAAAGTAAAGGTTTATGTCGCATTATTTATATCTTTCGCGATGAAGGCGATCAACATGGAAGTGGTGTCGGATTTGTCCACTTCAGCCTTTTTAGCTTCTCTTCGATGATTTGTGTCATGACGCGGGCTATGTTCAACCATATATTCGGACAATGGCACCAATTTTGCCGGGTCAAAATCCGAGCTAATCGATCTTCGTCGGTTATTTTTGTCGGAATTAAATCAAAGCGAAGTGCTTAAGTTTCGCTCGGAATGTTGAATACCGGTGTTGTTCAAATTGTAGCATGCTTGAATTCAAGGGCAATTTCAGACGATTCAAATGATTTGGAGTGTTTGATGTCTGGCCATTTTTTGATTGGGAAGCCAATCATGCTTAAGTGTAACGAAATAGGTTGTGAATTCGAATACTACAGTTAATTCGATGCTTTAGATACGGAATCCATGATATGTCGGTAGTATTAAATTGCAAATTTTAAACACTTCTGTAACTGTCTGATTTTTTAAATCCACTATTACCAGGGTACAACACTGGTACTACCATCAAAATTATCAGACAGGAATTTCTCTGGTTTTGTGAAACATGGAGAGAATGAGATAGAGTCATCTATACCGAACTACTGGCGGGCACGAAGAATATGCTCCCACTGTCGTTAATCCGAAAATCGACAGAGAGATATTGAGCCATCCCGGGGATACCTATCTACGGTTTGAAAACAAACCTACTTAATCTATTTCAATAAGCTCAATGTATCTTCCAAATGACGGTAAATTGCCTAAAAACGCAACTTTCACTTCAAAAAATATAAAACGGGAGGATTGAGTTTAACATAGCTCGAAAGACGCGGCCGGAATTTTTAACGCTCATTAAAACGTGTGTTTGGTTGTTAAACTTCTACTCACAAGGACTTGGAAGATGACACTCGCTACATCAATCAATCAATCAATGCTGAAGTTTACTAACTATTAAGGAATTCAAGAGAAGAAGTTGAATGATTACTGGAAGAACAAAATTAGGTTATAGAAGTGTTCATACATATTCGAATATGTACTAGTTATTCTAGTCGTCCCTTACCCAATTTGACACTCGATACATTCTTCAGAAATACCAAGATCTTCTATTGGCGATTCATCAACATCACAGTCTAGCAAAAATGAAGTTATCTCAGACTTTCCCTCTAGAGCATTTAATTCGCTCATATTGAGTTACTAACGGCTACCGCTGGACAAATCGGGTTCCGAATGCCAGTTTGAAAATTTTCTTTGAACCCACTAAATACCAAGGTAAGCAGTGTTCGTTTGTTCCTATGCTTATGATCGGTCAAACTTCAAGTCAAAAATCTCTAATGATTTTGAATGTTTCTTACTTGTTTTCTTGTTGCTGAATTTTAGATGGTCGTCTGTATTTAATTACCACATCTTCAAAATATTCTCCATAATAAGATGCACGATATAAATCTCCAATTTGATGCTGTACTATTTCGATGGCTTTCTCATCAATTTTAGGAAAATCTAAAGATTTATCGCCCTACATGTTGCACCAAATTTAAAATTTGCTCAACTTTCCACAACTTTCGATAGCCCTTTGTTATATTGTGTCATAGCGTTTTGCCTTTGAAGTATAATCACCCAATGATTTCCAAGGCCAATAATGGTATCTGCTTTGAAAATCTTAGAATTTGAAATTTTTATAAAAATATAACGATTTTCCCTGTGTGTAACGCTAGATAACATTGAACTAAATTGTTACAAGACTCAGAAGAACTCAGAACGGCGAAGAATTCATTGAGCAGAACCATTAAGGAACGAATACGAAGAAAATATTACAATCAGTGAGAAAAATGTCAGCGGATCTCCATTCGTCATCACCAGCTGCACGAAACGGAAACGATGTTCAAAATTAACGAAATTCCTCATTTTTAATTAGAGTTCTGACTGTAAATAGGGCTACAGTTGGCTTCTAATGCCACACAAATGGAAAGAAAACTTTTTATGCAATGAATTTTTATTGGTTCAAGCTTTTAACCATAAAAGGTAATAACAGCCTCTTTTATTAAAGACAATTACGTGAGAAAGTGTGGGCAAAGATAACCAGAGAAATACATAAAAACCAGCAGCCCCATAACATAAATGATAAGTGCTAGTTCGACAACAAATTCAAAATCATGACGGAGATTTTAAACAAGAGGGCATTTTTTAACCTATATTCATATTCTGCATTAGCTAGAGAATTTGCTGGAATTAGGTAACATTCCTAACCCAAATCAACAATTGCCTCATCGGGGTTGAAGTTTTGGCATAACTAGCACATATCGTTTAATTGTCCGGATGGTGCGATATTTGTATTTAGGAAAGTCGAATTTCGGTTGCAACACACAAGCAAGGGACCGTTCCTACCCAATCAGTTTTGTTTAAATATTCAAATTAATTCGAATTTGCCAAAACTTTTACAAATGTGTATGATCGACAGGTTAAGGTTTAGCTAGAGTGACGCCACTAGTTTGTATCATAGATATTAATATAAATGTCATCACTCCGGATTAAGTACTTTAATTATTAATTAAAATTTTCATTTTGTTTTTTTATTTTTTATATCACAAGTCTTTTGTACTTTTAAAATGCCACTGACAGTTCCATCTGTGTTAAAATAGCGCAACTTGCATTTGCAATTTTATATTGTAACGGTGACACCTAGTTTGTAATAGAATAAGTTAAATTAATAGTTCAATGTTTAACTGTACTAAAATGGAATTTTCCATGATAAAATTGTTTTAAATGTTTCTACGCTATGCTAACTGGAAAAGTCATGAGGTCTAGAAGTTTGGTTTGTGTATATAAAAAAGGCGAACGAAGTCGAATTGGATGAGTAGTATTTGGTAAGCGATAGTGTGAAGATTGAAAAGGAATTAAAAAGTGATTTAAAAAGTGTTTTAGTGGAAATAAAAATTATAAGTGTACAGTAAAATTTGAGAATAATTTATGTAAAGTGATTTTGTGAATTTTTATTGTGCTGTAATAATTTTTGTGTTAAATAAATAAATTCGTTGGGGATAAATTGAATTGGTTTTGTTTTATTCACAATCCAGTGATACGAACCTTAATTGACAAGGCAAAAACGTAACAATATTTTCACATAATGATGTCACTAGTACTTTCACTAAACTCAATAGAAATAGGTAAGTAAATAAGTACCGATTAGAGATTAGCTAAGCGCAATTAGCTAAGCTTCATTATCTATTTACTATTAATCTAATTACATTGACAGACTAAGGTTTATCTGGTGGCGCCACGGGTTTATGGTATCGATATTAATACAAATGCCATCACTACTATACCTTTAACAGACTAGGGATTAGCTAAGCGCGATTAGTGAATTTTTTAAGATTACCTTTAGTGTGTAAAGTTCAAGATTAGCTCAAGATTAAAAAAATCGGCTCAACCTACTAGGTAAACCGTAGCCTATCAGTGCAATAATACAAATCTCTCCACTCTTGATTGAGTTGATTTTTTGATTTTATTTATGAAAACTAAATCAAAGACGAATCAAGTTCATTTGAGTCGATTCCAGCTGTGCTAAAGGTTTGTTAAATTCAAAAACGTCTCTATCAACATCATTTCACAGAACAAGAAGAAACTCAACATCTTGTTTCTCGAGTTTCAATTGTCTTTTTTAAGCAGATGATAGTTTTGCCCTTTTTTGTGTACAATTTTTTTAAATTTTGGTTTCAACCTTTTTCGGACTTCGATTATCATACATTGTAATCCGGCTCTTATTCTAACGAAATATTTTTAGGCCTGTAAACCTTATCCTGTTCATGGAAACGATATGTTTTAGTGCCGCCTTGCTTTCAATGCAGGGGAATCCTACCCCATTTATGACAGAGTTAATCTTTAGGTAGGACTTGGTTAAGTGCGTGAAAACGCAAATTACATTTCGCTAAATGTGTGGGGAGGCACATGAGTTCTACTCGCACCCACTAGGCATCTCTTTTTCCGTTGCCACGTGGTTCCACAGTTCTATCAGAGTATATTCCCGAATTTGAGTCTAACAAATCGTCATCCCAGTATTTAAGTGATACATATGCATTTTAATAAATCTAAGGTTAGAGCCGTCACAATACAAAATGGCAGACGTAACTCCAAAAAGATTAAAATGCGTTTGTAACACTTAAATACTGAGGTGACGAAATGTTGAGAAACTACCGTGCTTTTTGCGAAGTCCTGACGGAAGTCAGTATTTAAGCTTTTTAATTTGATCAAATTTTGCTGGAAATTTATTTATATCAAAGTTGTGCGTCTGCCGATGATCTGATATATAATTGCGATGAAAACGATGTTATTACGAAAAATTTACGTAGTAACGAACAGAATATTAGAAATAAGATTTTCAATAGTCGAGGTAAGTGTGGATCCAGAATTTTTCGCAAAGTGGACAGGACTCAGTTTATTTTTCCTGATTTCCAGTTAAAACATGTTTTCAACCAGTGCAGCCTACTTACATATCGGATGATTTGAGTCCAAATTTTTATGAAATCGATACAGCAAATGAACTTATCACGGCAAGTGCATCTTCCCCAATTGAGGACAATTGGCTTTATATAGCTGATCTAAAAAAATGGGCGCTTAACATGATCTCTCAATTTCAAGAACGCTAAAAAAATTTTTATAATAAAGGTATGTGACATATTCACAAATATATGAGATCTATCACTTCAAAAAGATCAAATATCAGCTAGACACCAATCGCAACATGCTCGACTTAGACGTCGACTTAGACGATTCGTTATGCTAATGAGGACGTAGTAACACTCAAGCTCCCCAGGACCCAAACTATCATCGATCGTATTTTGCTATTTATAATATTTGGGAATCGAATGTTATTTAGGTATTCGACAAAAAATTAGAACTGTTGTATTTGTTCGAGAATTTTGTGATATATTTCGGAATATTCAAGCGAATTCGGTCACCCAATTCACTGGCTCCCCCCGCAATAATAGTTATTCAAAACTGCTGCAGGAGAAATTTGAATAAACAATACCGAAGCAACAAAAAACCTCCTCGCTTAGTTACAGATAAGTGCACAAAGCTATTCGATATCACCCGTACCTCCGTCTTAGCCTAATCAACTACGATGATAAGTGTGTCTCGGTGATGGAACGCCCGAAGACTAGTGAAAATCCAACATACATCCAACTTATTTGTCTAATCTTAAAGGGTACAGGATAAAGTCGACCTGTAACAATTTTTAAAGTTCGATGTTCTGAATCATTTGCTCACTTTAAGTAAGCCCTTTAATATGTAACGATAAAATTCTTTGGTGCTGGCCATAAACCTAAATCCTTGTCGTATTATGTTAAATCAAAAATCTGAATAGAAAAGGAATAAAGCTCTATACCAATTTAAATAACCCTAAAGATGTATTTAAAGGGTCTCAATCAATTAATGATGCCCATCCATGTGCAATTAAATAAAACCAAATCGAATTTAGGTTTCAAAAATTAAAACAATATCACACAATGAATTACCAAAATTCTTACTAGTCGGCACCACACACACAGAAACACTTGGTTCCGTATATAGCGATGATCATTCTGAATTAAATATTCTTTACTTAGGAGATTGGCTCAAAGAATCACTACGGATGTTCTACATTTTATGATTTTTTTTTTCTCTTCAAATCATCTCAATTTGCAAACAATTTTTCTTCATTTAAATGTTATTTTGTAAAGATTTTCATTCAAGATAAAATTGAACATTTACATTCCATCTAAACAAACCAACAATGACAATAGCAGCTTCATGTATACATACAAAACACAAAATTGTCTAAATACAACAAAAAAAAAAAAAGAAGCAAAATAGAATCAAAGTAATTTACTTTTAAATATGCAAATTAGCAGCTCTGTATATCGTCTATGATAATTGAAAATTTACATAGAATTTGAATCAACATACATCTATATATATTTATATAAAGTTCCTCTTCCCTCCCCCCTTTTTTTTGTCTAAAATTCTAGTCATGTAAATTGCGGCATCTAAACCATCATACATAAATGTTTGTCTATTAAATTCAGTTTAATTATAACAGTTTTGTATTTTTGTGCCATTATTTTACCAATCAATGGAGCATGAATATAGAACGCGGTTTTTATTTTGTGTATTGATGATTACAAGTCAGTTTCACAATTCTAATCACATTCGTCATGGAATCCGTTCGTATATAGTTAATTAAAGACGTGTATACATGGTTGTATAGTCAAATTTATAGATCTCTGCGTTTGATTTTTGAAAAGAAAATTGCTTTCATGACATTTTCACGTACACATATTATTATTATGTATTTTGGGAGGGAGTTCAATTGCATGCGGAAATTGAACATTCGAAACTATTACAGATTTCTAAATTTCATTTCCTTGTTTAGACGTCTGTCTTACATTGTATAAACATAGCTTTAATTTTCTATTTCTTGTTGAAACACTAAGAAAAAATTATTCTTCCATAACCCATAAATCTATTATAAATTGACAGATTTTATTTCAAATACATAAAATATGCATATCCAATTCCAAAGATTCAAAAAAAAAAAAAAACCAAAAACTCATAGAATATGGAAAAGATAAATGTTGGTCGATTCTTTATGTATGAGAATCAATTGTTGTTCGGAAATTGATAAGAGAAAAGTTTTTTTTTGTATGCTACATCAAAAAAAAAAAAAAAATATTTTACTACTTTAGACTAGAAAGAGCTTTTTATATACGTATAATAAGCTTTTTTTATTATATACTATAAGAGATGATAGTACAGTAAAGTATTATCGACATGAGTGGAATTTAAGCTTAAAGTTTTATTGAGTTATAGCTAAGTTACTAAATTTACAATGATACAGTTGAACTGTTTCAAGCGGAAACTTTTTAATTTGAAATGAAGAAGTTGGAAAATTGTATCAAAAGCCTATTCCAGTATTTAATTCTAATTTAAGAGCATCTTTAACCGTAAGGATAACCCAAAATCGGTTATCTTAGACATTATAAATTCTTTCTTGTAAGGCGAATGGTTGAGAGACGAATTAATGCTATCAAAGGTGTTCTTGCAACTCTGGCAGAATTTTTCATTTTTTTCAACATGGGTTTGCCTTGACCCTTCGACTCATATTTTTTCTATCTTTCTACGGCACTGTTCTGCGAATCGGAGCCGTTCGCTGTTTTCTCAATTTTTTTAAAAACTCAAATTTGCAAAGTACTCGTTCTCAAAAACTGCTTAACAGATTTTAATGACTGATGGCTCACATGAAAGGGGAATTCACTACTAGATAGTGTTCTTCATTTATATAATGGTTTAATTTTGATTTTTTATTCAAAAGTGTTTTTTCTGAAAAACGTCATGGTTGGTGACCCAATTTGAGACAAGGGGTCACCACTTTTTATATTATTTTTCTGAAAGCTTGTTTACCTTAAAATTAAACAACAAAACAAAAAAAAATGAGTTAAATTCCATTTATAAAACATGACTTAGTTAAACAAAAAAATCAAGAAAATCTACTCAAATTTTTCTCAGGACAATTTTGGATGACAAACTTTGTATTGTCGCCTTTTGATAATGGCACTGCAAACGACAATATGGAATTTGTTCAAGAATTATGAGAAAAATATGAAAGTTCTACAATAACAAATAGAAAGTACAAAAAGTTGGTCGCTCCGCAGAATTCAAGAGAATGTCGGTGTATCATATTATATGGCAAATAGAGCAAGAAAGATTCAGGACGAAAAATAAGGTACCATGTATTATCAACCCCGAACACCAAATTAGGATCTAAAGCTCTTGATCAAAATATTGCTGCGTTAGTGTGTAGCGGTATTAGAGTATGTAGTGGTAAACAGGATATCGAGACAATGTCATCAGAAGCGACTATTGTTATTAAGCAGCGTAGATATTGATTCTTTGTAATTTGAAGGAGGCACATCAAATATTTAAAAACCTATTCACATAAAAAATTTGATTTTTTACATTTGCCTCACATTAGCGGCACTAGAACCATGATAAAAATCAAATGCACCAAGTAATGAATATTTAGTTAGTTGTATGTGACTTTTCTGAGAACTATTCATTTGTAATTCGGACTGCGCTCCAATGATCTCATTGGTCCAATGTGCAATGAACAATACAACCATTTGCAATGTATTATAAAAACTGGGAAGAAGGACGTTCGAAGAAAAGCAATGATAACAAATAATAATCATGTAGGATTGTTTATTGAGGGCCTGTTCAATTTTACAAAACCAAAATTACGACACGCTTAGAAAATCTTTTTTTTTCCCCGATGAATGAATCTGTTGCTCAGTATAAAAATAAAAAGTCTTTCTACAATACCTTTATTTTAAGGAGGACTTCGAGTTGGAAGCAGAATGTCATTTTTTTGCCATTTGCTACAGAAAATATCTCAATTCCAAATAAAAGTTATATATTAGTAAGAGAATCAGTTTACGGTTTCATTGCATTACAAAAAGTATCTGTTATCGAATAACGAACAATTCAAGAATGAAAAACAAAAAAAAAAAAAAAATTCAAAATAAAATTTTATGAAGTGAAAAATTTGAGTATTTTTTATTGACATATTCGGATCCAGATATATTCAAAAAAATATGTTTTATTAACGTGATATAAGCCATTTTTCATTTTTTATTGTTTGATTTTAGGGAAAGCAAGCTTAGAGAAAAAAATTTATAAAATGGTGACCCCTTGTGCCAAGGGTCACCAAACATGGCATTTTTCAGTAAAAACACTTTTTCTTGAACAAAAATTTAATAAAAATACAAATGATACCATTATATAAATGAAGAGGCTATTCCGTTTCATACGAGCCATCAATCATAAAAAACAATTAAAAAATTGGTAATTTACTTATAAAAATTGTGAAGAGTTATTTTCATTATTTCATGAACCATGTCCTATAATTTATTAGTCTTGAAATTAATTTGGTTGTATTGCCATGAATACGTAATAAGGTGGTTAGGATGCGTAGTTGCATTTAATTTTGAAGTTGATGCGGTCTAGTCCATTGCGTTCTCTTCGTACCTGTTTTCTGCATTGCTATATTGTAGCACCTATTTTATGCTGATTTGGATGGTGTGGTGAAGTGAATCTCTATTTGAATGTAGAATTTATTGTTGTGCTAGACATAATTTTGTTTGGTTATCAAGACTCCTTCGTTTTTGTTGAAATACGACATCGGTTAGGTTGTCGAGCCATTTATAGAAATTGTGCAACATACATTCATGTTCAAATACATTCATTTCTTTAGACAATGAGCAGAACTCGTCATTGCGATTATAAGCTTTCACGAGTACTCTCCTCTAATGTTTATCTAAAACAAATTTCATCGTGTAGGTTCAGGATTAGAAATATTGTTTTCATTTCAATTAGAAGGGTTCAGTTTTTGAATTCTAAATAATCTTCGGGACAACGTCTTAGCGGTTTTGATTATTTCAGTCTTAGAGCGAAGCGAAAAAAAATCATCATCTCCGCCTTTAATAAGACAATGTGGATTTGGAATTTCAACAATAAAATGTGTAGCTTAGAAACTAACCGATGTTTTTCCCACTTTGATGAATTTTGCGCAAATAAAAAAAAATTCTAATGGAGTCTTTATTCTGCCCGCCAATCCATCACATACCAAACAAACAGTAATGATTTCATCTAAGTTTAAATTACGCAATTTTTGGAAAATCACTGAAACTATTTCATTGGATCCTACTCGATAAAAATTTTCCGTCCAGCGAACGGAAATAATGATAAGTATAAATAGGGTTGTCTGCTATAATAAACAGCCTGATCGGGTGTTTTGGGGTAGAACCATGTTCTTTTGACAGCCAAACGACACTGTAAGCAAAACATTCCTCGTTTCATTTAAAAACTCACAGAAAAATTAGCTTTTTTACTGACGTAAGGCTTACGTAAGGCTCGTAAAATATTAGCGGCATCGAATCATCAATTATCGAATCACATTTAGATGATTAAGATTCAGATCATTTAATATTTTTATAACTGCCGGTTTTAATTTTAAAAAAACGTTCCAGCATAATTTCAACAGTATTCCATTGGGTCTTACAATCTATTAGTAGCTCCAATTCGTGGTCCTCCCTTATGTTAGACTGTAAGATTCTATTTCTATTTAAAAGTTTTATTATTCCCCTAATTTTACAAGTTACTACGGTCTACAAAAGACGAAAGTATTGAAATTCGGTCAAAAATGATCAAAAATTTGGTTGGTTCAAAAACAGTTTTTCGACGTTTTGAAAGTCCCTGAGTCTAAAAAAGCAAAGAAAAAAAATGTCCGTTCGTCTGTGTGGATGTCTGTATGTTTGTACCCATGGTATCTCGAGAACGGGTTGTTCGATTTAGAATTTTTTTTTGCCAATCTGTTTCTATGGTCAAGGACGATATTTGAAAAGCTTTTGGAACCTGTGCATCAAGAGGTTCGGGTACCTGCCATACGAATTGACTAAAAATACCTGGTTATAGAAATATTTACCAATTTTTTACATATGCTGGTTTGAATATTGAGTTGGGTATTATGTTTGGGGTTGAGTTTAAGGTTAAGTCAGGGGTCAAATTTGCGGCTTGAGTTGAAGTTGAGATGGGGTTGGATATAAAAATAAATTGATTGTTGAATTGGGCATTGAATTTAAGGTTGATTTGAAGGTTTAGTTAGGGGCCAATTTGCGGGTTGAGTTACAGTTGAGTTGAAGTTGAGTTGGAGTTGGATATACAAATATTTACGATTATTGGATTGGGCATTGAATTTGGGGTTGATTTGAAGGTTAAGTTAGGGATCAATTTGCGGGTTGAGTTGCAATTGAGTTGGGGCTGGATAGGATATAGTGAGTTGTTGAACGATTTTTTATATACGCTAATTTGAGGAGTGAGTTTGGCGAAAAGTCTGCTGGTTTAGTTGGGGTTAAGTTGGGTTCCGTTTGCGAGTTGAATTACGGTTGAGTTGCGGTGTAGTTGGGGTTGGATTAGGGTTTAGTGAGCAGTTGAGCAATCTCTATATATATAGGGAAACCTCACTACAACGGAAATCGACGGGACCAAAAACGTTGTCCGTTGTGATTTCTTTTTATAAAAATTTTATTCGGATTCTATATCTTATCCGACAATTCCAATGGAAATGGGATATCCAAATGATTTTCAGACGAAGTTCTGGAATATGGCCAAGTAGGATCGAACTTGGCTATTCCTTAATTCATTATGATTAAATTTGCTTGTGCGATGGAAATTGGATTCTGAAATGAATTTTGGATAAAGTTCTGGAATATGGCCAAGTATGATGGAACTTGCCTATTTCTCAACAGATTATGATGAAATTTGACATGTTCGTTGAAAATGGGATTCTAAAATGATTTTTAGATAAAGTTCTGAAATATGGCCGATGATGACGATACTTGGTTATTTCTTAGCCGATTATGATGAAATTTGATGTGGGTAATGGAAATGGGATTCTAAAATGATTTTTGGATAAAGTTCTGGAATATGGCCAATGATGACGAACTTGGTTATTTCTTAACCGATTATGATGAAATTTGGATTCTGAAATGATTTCTGGATACAGCTTTGGAATATGGCCAGGTAAGATGGAACTTGGCTGTTCCTTAACCAATTATGATAAAATTTGACATGTTGAAATGGGATTCTAAAATGATTTTTAAATGAATTTCTGGAATATGGCCAATTGGGACGGAACTTGGCTGTTTATTAACGGATTTGAGTGAAATTTGACATCTGCCATGGAAATGGGATTCTAAAGTGATTTTTTTATATACTTCTGGAATATGACAGAGTAAGATGGAACTTGCATATTTCTTAACCGATTATTATAAAATTTGACATGTGCGATGGAAATTTGGTTCTAAACTGAGTTTTAGATCTTCAAAATTATTTTGTTTTTGATATTTTCATGAAATTTGTATATTAAACTCATTACTAAATTCTATTTCGAATAAAAATGCTTTTACAGGCAGCATACTAATTATCGACTACTTAGGAGTATGGAACCGGGTCGATTTTTCGTTACTAACATAGCTTTTCTTTTCTTCGGTTTTCGGTCAAGGAATTATGATAATAACTCTTCACAATTACAAGTTTTTTTGACGAAGAGTGAAGCTGAAACTAAGATTGTTAACTCATCTTTAGTGGTTAGACTAAAACAAAAACTATAACCATTTCAAATAGAAATTTTTTAGACATAATCAATGAACAGAAGATTATTCTACCATCTGAACAGGGTTCAATAACATTTAAATTTAACGAAATAAAAAAGGAAAACAACTTAAGTTTTGCAACAAATTCCTCTACTACATAAAAGTAAAAAAAAAACCAACTTTCCTTTCAATTATATTTTCATTTTGATTGAATACGATTTAATATTTTTGCTCTTCAAAAATGTATACGTATCATTTTGGGGTGAAAGGGGAAACCTTCCAAAATTCAACAGAAAAAAGGGAAAAGTTTATTTACTTAAAGAGGGGTTGCTAAATGTATACGATGATACTCTTGTATGATTTAAATCGGATTTAAAAAATAAATAAAAATTTGTGAAGATATGTCGTTACTTAATACATTAAACTACTAAAAAGTCATATTTACTCACCAAAGTCGTTTGCGATGGTTGAATAGTTTCAGGCGATGAATTATTTTCCGTATTACGTTGTTTACTGATATAAACCCCGCCACCAATAATATTTCCCGGTATACAACTACTAAAATCACCATCACCACCACCATCCTCCCCCCGTATATTATTTATAATATTTATATGATTATTTACCACTTTAGGCACAACAACATCCTCATGGACCGGTGACGTTTCGTGCGACGATGATGTTGTTAAAATCGGTTTTTTCTGTTGCCCTCGATTTATTATATTTAAATTTGCTATTATTGCCGTTTCCGTTGGTGATTTAACCGGTGATGTTACTCTGGAAATAAATAATAAAAAATAAAATAAAAAAAATGTGAAAAATGAAAAACTCGTATCTCGGGAAAATTGCTGTACATAAGGAAATACAAAATATTTGTTGTTGCGTGGCGCGACATCAAATCGGATTCTTTGCCGTTTCTCGTATATTTATATTACTATTGTAAATGCCAATACTCTTGCAAATAATAACAAGAATACTATGAGTCGGAAAATAAAAGGAAAATTCATGCAAAACAAAACTAAAAATGGAAATTTTATTTACGTTGTCGTCGTCGTCCTCGTCGTCGCTGTATATTATGAATAAGATGAAATGGGTGTTTAGTTTATCATTTTTATTGCACTCTAAGATTATTTATAAGAGATGTTTGGCGCTTTTTATACAAGATTTGTCTGATCCTTATCTCGTCAAAAAATAAGAAATCCGTTTTTTATGTAGATTTTAAATCAATGTTGCAATGTCATATACAATGAACAAGTAATTTCTATTCATATTTTCAAGCCTATTCAAGCACCTCTATCTATCTCATCTAAATTATGTATGTTATGATGGAAAATGTATATTTTTGTAATCAATATTTTCTAAAACGTATAAAGAAAATCCACCCCAAGTACCTAATGCCAAAAAAAAGAAGAAAATTCCAATAAATTTTACTTTAAGTTTTATGTACAGGCCAACATAAATAAATAAATACAAATTATGTTTTCGGGGTGTAGTAGAGTACAGTATTCGACAAGTCATACATATTGAGGGCATTTTCAATATTACATCTTGTTGTACATACATATTTGTTTAGCCGGCGTACAAATGGTATCCACTGTATAAATATACAGTAAAAAATCAATAAACTAGACTTGGCATGCTTTCAAGAATCCTTATCAAAAATTAAATAAATAAATAAAACACAAATGGGGAAAATCCTATTTTATATTATAAATAAATGCAATTTTTAGGATCCCCACAAGGTGTTGAGATATTTTAATGTCTTAAATATATTAAGATAAATTGAAATATCCTTTTGTGGGACACAAACATACATACATAAATGCCAATTGTACAAAAAATGAAAATTCGAATAGGAAAACTTTTCGCTCGGTCGCTCACAGCTACACTGTATACATATTTAAGTATGTATTTACAGGATATTTCTTTGGGGTATCGCGATAAAAAAATAAAAAATAAAAATTCTTGATTCGAAAGTTTGTTTTAGGGATATACGATTCCCACAAGGATTTTTATTATTAAATGAATCGAGGATAACATTGTTTCTTTAGTTAGTTTTTGTTGTTTTGAAAATAAAACATAATTTTATAATTTGCGAGATTATGGAATAGTGGAGTGCTGCCACTCGGATTTAGCTCTTCTGGGAAAGAATTGGGAAAACCATTTAAATTAATTCAATATTTTGAGACATTTAAATTATTTAGATAAACGGAAGCTGAATTTAATCAACTTGGGAATCATTTTCTGAAATTCACAAATCTTTGAATGCCATGAGCATTACCGGCACTAAATTTAGTCGTAACCGGGCCGCGATAATCACCGGTAATTCAGGAAATTAACATAATTTAAATTACACCTTATGATTATTTATGGATTCAAAAGGCTTCTGCTGCTGATTTTTGCAATAATCCATCCGTCAACCCAATTTGTTGTGTACTGTTGAATCGTTTGTGGATTGTTCTGAGGAGTTCTGTTTGAATGGTTGACTGGAATAGACCCGTTTTATTTAAAGAAAAAACTTTTACACATTTATCGTTGATTAATCGATTTCAATTATATTTTGGCAATTAAAATAAACTTATTGAAATTTTGAGATAAACAATGAATTTTGTGTGTCAAATGGCTTCAATTGGTTTATTAAAAAGTAAGAGCGACAATTAGGAATAAACCTACGTCCCAATTAAAGTTTATTTAAACGCTAATGAAGTAGGAAATTTAAATGAAGTTATTGTGTGCTAGATATGAAAATTTAAAACTTATATTATTGAAGTTTATTCTGACCCTTGTCCACAGATTTCGACGGGTAAATTTTGAGGGCATTTTAAATATTAACAAAATAGTTTGTGATGTTAATGATAAATTAATTTGGGTAACAAAGTAGCTTCAGAAGACAGTGGCGGTGCAAATAGTCTTCTTTCTAAAGCAAAATTACAAGATATTAGAATACCCGTGTTCAACGGAAAATTAGATACGTGCTTAAGATTTTGCGATTCTTTGATTTTGAACTACTAAACCAACCAAAACTTTAAACTTCCAAACCAAACAAAATTTTGAACTTCTTTCTAAACCAACCAAAACTTTGAAAAAAATCAACATTTCGAACTTCTAAACCAACCAACATTTCGGACTTCTAAACCATCTAAAATTTAGAAAGTCTAAACCAACCAAAATTTCGAGTTATTAAAACAACCAAAATTTAGAATTTCTAAACCAATCAAAATTTTAAACTTCTAAACCAACCAACTTTTACACCAACAAAAATTTTGAACTTCTTTCTAAATCAACCAAAATGTTGAACTTCAAACAAACCAAAAATTTTGAACTTCTAAACCAACCAAAAATTTTGAACTTCTATACCAACAAAAATTTAAAATTTCTAAAACCAACCGACTTCTAAACCAACCAACTTCTGAAACAACCGACTTCTAAACCAATCAAAATTTTGAGTTTCTAAACCAACCAAAATTTCCAACTTCTATACCAACGAAAATTTTAAATTTCTAAACCAACCAAAATGTCAAACTTCTAAAACATCCAAAATTTCGAACTTCTAAACCAACCAAAATGTTGAAATTTTAAACCAACCAGCTTCTAAATCAACCAAAACTTATAAACCAACCAAAATTTTGAAATTCTATACAAAGGAAAATTTTGAATTTCTTTCTAAATCAACCAAAATGTTAAACTTCCAAACCAACAAAAAATTTTGAACTTCTGAACCAACTAAAATTTTGAACTTCTATACCAACCAAAATTTCCAACTTCTATACCAACCAAAATTTCGGACATCTAAACCAACCAAATTGTTGAACTTCTAAACCAACCAGCTTCTAAACCAACCAAAATTTCTAACTTCTAAATCAACCAAAACTTATAAACCAACCAAAATTTTGAACTTCTATACCAACGCAAATTTTGAACTTCTAAATCAACCAAAATTTTGAACTTCTGAACTAACTAAAATTTTAAACTTCTATACCAACCAAAATTATCAAAATCTATACTAACGAAAATTTTAAATTTCTAAACCAACCAAAATTTCGAACTTCTAAGCCAACCAAAATTTCTAACTTCTAAAACATCCAAAATTTCGAACTTCCAAACCAATCAAAATTTCGAATTTCTAACCCAACCAACTTCTAAACCAACGAAAATTTCGAACTTCTAAACAAACCAAAATTTTTAACTTCTTCATTCCTTCTTTATAAAACAACCAAAATTTCGGACTTCTAAACCATCCAAAATTTCTAACTTCTAAAACAATCAAAATTTCGAACTTCTCAATCAAACTTCTACACCAACCAAAATTTTGAACTTCTAAACCAACCAAAATTTAGAATTTGCAAACCAATCAAAATTTAGAGTTTGAATACCAACCAAAATTTTGAACTTCTAAACCAATCGAAATTTCGAACTTCTAAACCAGTCAAAATTTCGAATTCAAAACCAACCAACATTTTAAATTTCTTTCTAAACCAACCAAAATTCTGAACTTCTTTCTAAACCAACCTAAATTTTGAGCTTCTAAACCTAGCAAAATTTCGAACTTCAATAACAACCAAAATTTTGAACTTCTAAGCCAACCAAAATTTCCAACTTCTATACCAAATTTTAAATTTCTAAACCAACCAAAATTTCGGATATACCAACGAAAATTTTAAATTTCTAAACCAACCAAAATTTCGGATTTCTAAGCCAACCAAAATTTCTAACTTCTAAACATCCAAAATTTTGAACTTCCAAACCAATCAAAATTTCGAATTTCTAACCCAACCAACTTCTAAACCAACGAAAATTTCGAACTTCTAAACAAACCAAAATTTTGAACTTCTTCATTCCTTCTTTATAAACCAACTAAAATTTCGGACTTCTAAACCAACCAAATTGTTGAAATTCTAAACCAACCAGCTTCTAAACCAACCAAAATTTCTAACTTCTAAATCAACCAAAACTTATAAACCAACCAAAATTTTGAACTTCTATACCAAAGAAAATTTTGAATTCCTAAATCAACCAAAATTTTGAACTTCTGAACTAACTAAAATTTTGAACTTCTTTACCAACCAAAATTTCCAACTTCTATACCAACCAAAATTTTAAATTTCTAAACCAACCAAAATTTCGGACTTCTACACCAACCAAAATTTTGAACTTCTAAACAAACCAAAATTTCGGAGTTCTAAACCAGTCAAAATTTCGAATTCAAAACCAACCAAAATTTTGAACTTCTTTCTAAACCATCAAAAGTTTGAAGTTCTTACTAAACCAACCAAAATGTTAAACTTCTAAAGAAAATTTTAAACTTCTTTCTAAACCAACCCAAATTTTGAGCTTCTAAACCAACCAAAATTTCGAACTTCTAAAGCAACCAAAATTTTGAACTACTAAACCAACCAAAATTTATAATTTCTAGACCAACCAGCTACTAAACCAACCTGCTTCTTAACCAGGCAACTTCTAAACCAAGCAACTTCTAAACAACCTAACTTCTAAATCAACCAAAATTTTGAACTTCTAAACCAATCAAAATTTCGGAGTTCTAAACCAGTCAAAATTTCGAATTCAAAACCAACCAAAATTTTGAATTTCTACACCAACCAAAATTTATAATTTCTACACCAGCCAACTACTAAACCAACCTACTTCTAAATCAGGCAACTCCTAAACCAAGCAACTTTTAAACAACCTAACTTCTAAACTAACCAAAATTTCGAACTTCTAAGCCAACCAAAATTTCGAACATCTAAACCAACCAAAATAACATTAAAAATACAAATTTCTAGTACAACCTAAATTTGAAATTTCTAGTCCCACATAAAATTCAAATTTTTACTCTCACAAAAAATTCCAATTTGTAGTTCAATCAAAAATTCAAATTTCTAACCTAAAGTTCAAATTTCTACTGTAACATACATAATAAATTTCTTTACCATCCTAAATTTCAAATTTCTCATGGTATCTAAAAAGTTCATGTTTCTAGTCCAATCGCAGTTTTTAGTCCCAACCAAATATTCAAATTTCTAGTTCAATCTATAAACTTAAAATTTTGAACCGAAACCTAACTATTACTTTCTAATTAAAGCTAAATTCCCACTTCCTAAACTCAGCTAAGCTTCCACTTCGTGTTCAAAGCTTTTATATTGCAAAATTCATATTTTGGTTTAGATTTCAAAATTACGATTTGGCTATAAATTGGAAGTGTAAGTTTAACTACTAAAATAATATTGCGCTTTGGATGTAATTTATAAAAATAATACGAAATTCACAATTTAAAATGTAAAGGGCCGAGCTTTGAATGAGAAGTTCGAAGGCTTAAGTTTTGAATGACATAAATTTAAGAAGTCGAGTTTTGAGAGAAAAATGTAAAGGTTACAAGCTTGGAATTAAAATTTTAAACATAAAAAATTTAGATAATATTGTTTCAGTACAAACTAGCTCTTTGATTCAGTTTTGGTTAATTTTGGGTTAAATTAGTTACTCGTTTTGGCTGAAAATTTGAATATTTGGTTGAACTAAAAATTTGGATTTTAACATTTGCATTGAATAAAAGCTTTAACTTGCACTTGAAATATCATGCCTGGTAATAAACCTGCACTACAAATTGCTGGTCCAAGTGAAACATGTGGTCCAAGTTTGAAACATTTAGCCAAGTATACTCTTCAAACTACTATGAAATTTCAAATTATTTGTAGTAAAACTAATACTTCATTCTGAAATTCGTAAAATTTTTCACTCAAAGCTGACTCTTTGCACTTTACATTCCACCCGCTATTATTGAAATTTTTTATTGAAAGCCAGACCCTGAACATTTTTCTTTTAAGGTCGACTCTAAAAATTTTGAAAATATTTCATTAAAAGCTTGACTGCTGCTTGAAAATGACTGCGATCTTGATTCTTGTAAAGTTCACTCAAAAATGTGGTAGCGTCTCTCAAGATATATATTGGGAAGATAATTTTATGGTCTGATTCGATAATTGCCTTGTTCTGGTTAAAAATACCACCCGACAGGTTGAGTGAAATTTTAGATTTTGGCAAATATATTGTTACGTTTTTGCCTTGTCACTCAAGGTTCGTATCACTGGATTGTGAATAATACAAACTCAATTCAATTTATCACCAACGAATTTATTTATTTCACAAAATTTATTACGACACAGTTTATCAATAAAAATTCACAAAATCACTTTAAATAATTTTTACACAATTTTACTATTCAGTTATTATTTTTATTTCGCACTACAACACTTTTTAAATCACTTTTTAATTACTTTTTAATCTTCACACTGTCGCTTTCCAAATACTACTAATAATCTTACAAGTTTACTCTATCGCGTTCCAAATACTAATAATCCAATTCGATTTTGTTCGCCTTTTTATATACACAAACCAAACTTCTCGAAAGTTCATAACTTTTTCAGTACTAATAGTGTAGAAACATTTAGAACTGTTTTATCATGGAAAAATCCATTTTAGTACAGTTAAACATTAAGCTATTCATTTAACTTCTTCTACTACACACTAGGTGTCACCGTCACAATATTGTGACGGTGACACCTAGCGTGTGATACAATAAGTAAAATTAATAGCTCAATGTTAAACTGTACTAAAATGGAATTTTCCATGATAAAATTGTTCTACTCTATTCTAACTGGAAAAGTCATGAACTTTCGAGAAGCTTGGTTTGTGTATATAAAAAGGCGAACAAGATCGAATTGGATTATTCGAATTTGGAACGCGATAGAGTAAACTTGTAAGATTATTAGTAATATTTTGTAAGCGATAGTATAAAGATTAAAAGAAATTAAAAAGTGATTTAAAAAAGTGTTGTAGTGCGATACATAAAGTAAAAGTGATCAGTAAAATTTAAGAATAATTTATATAAAGTGATTTTGTGAATTTTTATTGATAAACTGTGTTGTAATAAATTTTGTGAAATAAATAAATTCGTTGGTGATAAATTAAATTGATTTTGTATTATTCACAATCCAGTGATACGAACCTTATTTGACAAGGCAAAAACGTAACAATATAAAATTTAGACCGAAATTGGATTCCTGACTGATTGTAGAATGGCAATATGGCTCCTTTTTATATAGGAGCCAAGCCTAATAGAAAAAAAGATCGTAGAAGTTTAACCTCACTTTTATTTGAATTGAAATTTTTATCGTTTTTCCTTTAATTTTTGGTTAGTGTTGTGAAGTTTACAATTATTGTGATATTGGCAGAAGATATAAGTTTCGTTTTACGCACATACACTTTAAAAAACTTTGTTTGTTTCTAATTATTGAAAGAAAGACCAACTATATATTATTTTATGTGTCCGTCCCTCACCAACGCTGTGAACTTAACGCTGGAACAACTGTCAACTGACAGTTGTCAAGAGATCTCTAGGTAGTGGATCTTTAAGAAATAAAGCGAAAAAATAATTAATCATAACACATTACAAGAGTTTAGCTTACTTAATGAACGATTTATAAATTGAACACATTACAGAGTCATTTCTTTTTTACCGTATACCGCTTTCTGTATACAAAATGCAATAATCACTTTTCCAACTACTCAATCACTTGATAAGTATTTTTGCAGTAAACATAAAAAATGTAAAACGCTTTAATAATTTTTCATTTCCCACATCAAATGAATTGTCCCTGTCAAAAATTGGAAAATATTCCGTATTTCTTCTTTCGCAGTCTGTTTATTTACAGAGAGAAGAAGTTATTTTAATCAATCAATCATTTCCTTATTTTCCGGAATAATTTTTTTTAAATTTTCTTTTGTTGGTTTTTGCCTTTTTTGTTGTGATATTTTATTCATTCATTTTTATTGTAATTACACACAACACAAAGATGTCGACAATGAAGCAGCATTGTGGTAATTACATTTCAACTTGTCCAATATATGTCATATATTTTCAAGTTCCAGCGCAGCAAAACTAGAGAGAGAGAGACAACGAATATATTTTGTACTCTGTCTGGATCCAATTTATCAAATCTGTTCTGTTTTGTATGTGCTTTTGTAATTTTAAAACAATTTTTCATGGAAAAGTGTAAATAAATTTATTTTTATTTTTTATGGGTTGTCTAGGTTTTATATTTATATTATTTATCAAATTGTCAAGAAATTTAATTTTGAAAATTGAAAATATATTTTTCTTTGTTTCTAGTTAACGTGTATTGTTTGCTTTTACTATAATATTCGCGCCGATTTCTTTGTTTCAATTTTTTTATTTTTCTAAATCAAACGGAAATTAGTTTACAAAAATTAATTGATTGATCGACTCTGCTATACCATATATCAGCATTTTATATAGGATAGGTTTCTGTTGGTTTTATAAATTTGCACGAATTTTTGCTCCAGTTATTATTAAAATTAATGTATACATAGCTTTTCCATTTTCCAGAGATGTGAAAAGCACGCAGAACAAAAAAAAAATGGGATGGCAAATTAAATTGAGTTTATTTTTAAAATGTAATTTGCTTAATCATAATTATTATTGCTTTTAATTATAATTTTATTTTTATGTTAAACAATTTAGTCTGTTTTTTTATTGGTTTTTATTCGGCGACGTTTCACTTCTGATTCTTCATGGGGAGGGAAGGAGGCTCGAATATTATTTGACATGATATTCCATTATTTGGGTTAATTTTTGGAATTAGTGTAATTTAAATTTTTTTGGTACTCGTATTGTAGATTTTGAACAACAATTGAAATGGTTAATTTTAAGTTGGATTTTGCGCATTAGTTGTCTTATAATAAAGCGAAATATCTTGACCTTTTACTACATAATTTACACAAACAAAATTTATTTGTCTTCTACATTGTATCCCTTGGGCTATTTACTAGCCTATAATCGAAATATGTCACATTTAAATGTTCAACGAATAAAATTTCGCTTTAATGATTCTCGTCGTACTAATCCAAATTTAAGCCCAATTTGGATGGCTAATAAACATAATATAATGACACAAATAAATTATAATTTAAGAAAATCATCATTATATTTTCCCATTAAGGAACAACAATATCAAGATGAAATAAATAAAAATTATGAGAAAAATTTAGCAGCATCATTGGTACAAAGTTTTTCCATCCGATTTACTTGAATCAACTTTTAATTATTAAAATAATCTTATTATCTGTATAGTTTATCTCTAAATTGTTTCAGATATAAATGAAATAAAAAGTTTATAATTTTTCTATTTTCCCATCTTAATGTTTTTCCCCCCTAAAGCTTTAATCTTTATTTAGATATATCACAAACACAAGAGATTATGGCGTACAAGTAGGTTAATAAACTTAAACATTTTTATTAAGAATTCACTCAAGACCTCATGATTTACATGATTTATTTAACCATAAACAATTTTTTACGTTCTAATCCCTATAAAAGTTGCTCGCCAGCCAATTGAATTTTTTCCGTTCTTTTTCAAGCAAAAATCCCAAATTAGCATCCACACCCCAAACAAAAACAAAAACAAAATCTCATAAATAATCAACTTTTCCAAATCGTTGAATATTTAAATTAAATTTTAGACATTTTATTTTTATGGTTTTGCCTACCACTATGTCGACTACTTTGTGTATGCGGTGTCACAGAATAATCAAATCAGTAAGTAAGTCCAATAAAAAAAAGCAAACCGATTCTGACGAACATCGCATAAAATAATAAAAGGCATTGAAATGAAAAACAACAACATAATTTTTTGTATGTTAAAAAAAAAATGTCGTAAAAATAAAAACTTATGAAAGCTCACTAAATTGTGAACAAAAAAAAAAAACGAAAACACACAAGAAAAGTTTTATTTATGTTTGGGCAAATAAATTAATTTTATTTAAAATAAAAGAAAGTTTCTGAAACGAGAAAATCAAATCATAACTAGAAAAACAACAACAAAAGACGTTTTTGGTTGTTTTCTTACCACCCCCCATAAATGGATTTTAATCAGCTTTTTTTGGCCAAACACAATTTTTGTCAAACCCATTCAGATGAAAGAAAAACTTATCACACCGCACTAATACTAATAAAATATTTACACACACACACACTTATTATATTTACAGATTACACACCCACTCAGCTAATGAAAAAAAAAAACAAAAAATAGCAAATATTAAAAATTAACATTCCGATTTTGGGTGCGTGTGACCAGCAGAAGGATTTTTGGGAGTTTTGTCACAACGATTTCCATAAGGACACCACCAAAACAAAAAAAAAAGTGGTTATGAAGAAGTGTTGTGCCGCATATATTATACGGCACAACATACAGAATATTAAAGTGAAAAAGGTCAAAGACAGGAAAAACGACGGGCACACATTGATAAAATTCAAAAAGCGATGGAAAAATAAATCAAACATTTTTTTTTTTTTTTTTTTGAAAAACTATCGATTTTCATTTATTTTTTTGCTTTGTTTAATTATTTTTTAGTTTAATTCGCATGCAAGGGCATTTTTGGAAATTTTCCAGAATTTGTTTTTTTTGTTTTTGTATTTTTTTTTAAATATATTCTCTCATCGTTCTGTTTGTTGTTATGGTTAAGTTTGGAAAATTTGATATTTTAACAAACAACCGAATTCAATTAACCTTTTTTTGTTGTTGTTGTTGTTGTTCGTTTTTTATTTTTTATTTTTTTTTTGTTTGTGTGCATTTACTGAAATCGTATATGTTCAATTTTCCGGCCATCGTTCTCCTATAGTGTGTGCGTATTAGAATTTAGGTCGAACTTAATTGATATTTATATATAGACATGTATAATAGATGAAAATTGATATAATTTTGTTGAGAAATGGTCAGCAATTAGATGAGTTTTTGTGGCATATTGTGTTTTAATGGAAATGGCTTTTTTTATCTCGAGTAAATGTAATTGGAAACTGTGAATACAATTTTGTGTGGTATTTATACGTGGGTAGAACACGTTTTTATTCTTTATTACGACGATTGTCACAGTTTATATCGACATTTTGACAATTTTTCAATATAAATTTAAATGGACTTTTGTGGATAGAGAAAATACATACAAGTAAACATTTACATAAATTTGATTATGCTTCCTAACGCCTGAAACAGGTTGAATGAACATATTTCAAATTTTGGTTAAATGAAGTTTAAACAAGCATTTAAATAATAAACAAAAACCTGTGCTTTCAGATGTTCTAAAAAGATAGGCAGCATCTAGGGTATCCAATACCAGAAAGGATATTTTGGTCCTTTTTCGAATATTCGAATACCCAGATAATTTGATCGATTACCTGGCTAATTTGATTCATGGGCATGAAATCATTTCGCGGAAATTTAAAAAACTTTTACTTCAATAATAGATTGAAACTAGGGGACCCCTGTGCATTTGCACAAAGTATTTTTTCAATCGTATACCATATTTCTTTATAATCTATGTTGTCTGTTACTGTAACATCATTTTTTATTCCCTGACGTGGTGTTTTGAAAACTTGAATTTTTAAAGAATCTGATGTAACAGTTCTAGAAAATGCGGTATAAAGTTGACCATGTGTAAAACATGGTTCAGGAAGATACAATCCAACTCTTTTGAACGTTTGACCTTGTGATTTATTTATTGTGATTGCATAAGAGAGACGAACTGGAAACTGATGTCGAACGAAGTTGAAAGGCAAAGATGGATCATTAGCTGTGTCTAATGTAATTCTAGGAATAAAATGTATTGTCCCTGAATGTTATCCGGTAATTATTTCTACTTTTAAGCAGTTCGTGCTTATATCAAGAACCACTAACCGTGTTCCATTGCATAATCCACTTTATATTGCAAGATTTCGCTGCAACATAATTATAGAACCCTTTTTTAATTTAAGGCGATATGGCGGTAATCCTGATGGATTTATTGAGTTAAGATTTTCCACTGGAAAATTATTGTAACTTGCATGTTTTCATCGTCAGAGCCGTCATCGGCCTTAACTGAATCGATTGCACAATAACATATTTCATTTGAAATAAGTTTTTGAAGGACATTATCATTTATTAATCGAACATGCTCATTTTTCGGACACAAAATTGCACGTTTTGATATACATGCAAAATCATTTGTAGTAAATGATGAACCAAAAATATCTGTAATAAGATCATCGGAAATATAACCTGTATGTGTAGACTCGTACCCCAATTGGAATTCTGCACAATTATAAATTGTAATTTTGCCGTCCAAAAACCCAATATCAAGGGCACAATAATATATTATAGTAATTCCCAAAGTGTTTGTCCCAAATTATTGGCTCGTATTCAATAATTCTTAGCGTATTTGTCGTATAACGAGTGTTGCAAATGGCCGTATTCAAAAGTGAAACAAGGGATCCAAAATTTTGGTGTGGTTTCGCCGTGTCCAAGTGAAAGAAATAGTGTTTAATAATTTTCGAAGCAAAGTTTGGATGTCCAGGAGAGAAGCAGGTAAAGGTTACTGCCCTTACTATTCCATCGGTTCCTGGATGCACTTGTGTAATACGACCAAGTGGCCACTTTGACACACGAGTGTTGGCTTCTTTGATGAGCACCACGTCGCCGAACTTGATATTTTCTCGTACATCGTGCCATTTGTGACGCTGCTGGATATTATTCAGATATTCTACGTAATATCTTTTCCAAAATGACTGGACTCTGCTTTGAATTATTTGCCACATTGATGGTGTAGAAGTTCCGATAAAAAAGTGTGCTGGCGTTAACACTTCATAGTCATCGTCGGTCGAAGAAGTATACAACGGGCGCGAGTTCAGAATATTTTCGATTTGACAGAGTAAAGTGGATATCTCTTCAAACGTTAGATTGACATTACGTGTGGCTTTATTTAAATGCGATTTCGACGATTTTACCGCGGCCTCCCACAACCCGCCAAAGTGAGGAGACATCGGTGGAATGAAATGACACTCTACGCCACTGCGACTCAGGAATTCTGAAATTATATAATTATTTTTTATTCTTCTTACTAACTTACATGCTTGATCCAATATACGTCTAGCACCAACGAAATTAGACCCATTGTCTGTATATATTCTCCTTGGTGTTCCTCTTCTCATCAAAAAGCGCTTCAAGGCGGCCAAAAATGCTTCGCTTGTTAAGTCGGTCACAGCCTCGTTATGTAAAGCCTTGACCGAAAGACAGACAAATATACATGTATGTAGCCTTTAGTAAGTATTGCACGCCCTCTTCCCTTTCTTGCAGTTCTATATAGTGGCCCCGCAAAATCGATGCCACAATTCTCGCATGGTCTCGTAGGGGTGACTCTGACAGCTGGCAGATTTCCCATAAGTTGTTTGGTGGTTTTTGCCGCATACCTTGTACAAGTAACACAACCTTTCAATACGCTTAGTATTCTGCTCCGACCATTAATCACCCAATAAATTTGTCTTATGAAATTAGAGGTGAGCGACGGGCCAGCATGCAATTTGGATAAATGTATGTTCCCTGGTAGTGAAGATGTGTTTTTGAGGCATTATAATCGGATGCTTACTGTCAAAATCACAATATGCGTTCTGCATTCGACCGCCCACTCGCATTACACCGACTTCCTCAATAAACATGAGTAGCTTCGATTTGTTTGATACTTTCTTGTATCGCTGGTTTACTCTGGATATATTCTTTAAATTCTGCATGTTGTACCCAAATGACGCACTTTATCCTCGCATAATTGATCTCCGTCACGGATAATTGAGATGCCGTTTTTTTCTTAGGGCCTTTGATCGCGTTTATGAATCTCAATACATATGCCACCACCCGGAATATTTTGTTCAACCGGAATTTATTTTCCATTAATTCTTCTAACCATGAGTTATTTCCTTGTTCACATTCGGCTTGCATTGTGACCATTGGTAAGGCTAGAGTCGTTTTGCTGTATTCCATGTCAACGTCAGATCTATTTGTATTGTGGTTATCTTCGTTCATTGGCCACGACGTATCTGGACCAGCTAACCATTCTGGACCTCTCCACCACTGAGTCAGGTTGACTATTTTATTTGGTGCAACACCCCTGGAGCCATGATCTGCTGGATTGTCTTTTGACTTCACGTGAGACCAATGATGTCGTGGAAAACTATCCAATATAAGGCTGGTGCGGTTGGCAACAAATGTCTTCCATGGCATGGGATATGTTGATAGCCAAGCGAGTACAATTGTCGAATCTGTCCAAGCATAGTATCGAGCGTTTGTTTGAAAATTTTGTTTCACTGAAGACATTAATTTTGCCAGCAAATGAGCCGCGCATAGTTCTAACCGAGGCAAGGATAATTTCTTTATCGAAGCTACTTTGGTTTTTGCGGTCAACAGTTGTGTAGTAATACTTCCATCTTCCTTTACGTTTCTGCTATAGATCGCTGCAGAATATGCTGTCTCACTTGCGTCTGAAAACCCATGTATCTGAATCTCGCCTTGATGATTCGTGTATCTCGGAATCTTGATGTATTCAAAATGTATGAAATGTTTTCGGACTCTTCTGTAATCTTCCTCTAACTGGCGGCAGCTTGTCATCCCAATCAATTTTTAATAGCCACAATTATTGAAATAACACTTTTAGAATGATAGTGGGTGAAGATAGGAATCCAAGTGGATTGAATACACGAGAGGACTCAGTTATTATTTTTCGTTTACTGATGACATCATTTGTTTCCGGATTTATTTTATAGGTGAATGAGTCCTCTATCAGATGCCATTGCAATCCCAGGGTCAAGTCCACAATTTCAAGTGTTATGAGTGAAGCCATTGGAGCTTCATCCCAAAACATGCAATCAACAGATACTAAAAAGTCACGTTTTTTGCGAGTAAGCAGAGTGACATGTCATTTCTTTGGGTAAAAGAGTTGCTGCTATTCCTGTCCATGCAACACATAATACATTTTTATTTTCTGCATCGATTTTTTGAATTAACGCTCGGTATAAAAATGTTTTTCCACTTCCACCAGGTCCATCTAAATAAAGATACTTTTGAGAAATTCGATTATGTAAGGATGAAAATATCATTGATGCTGCGACATTCTGATCATTGTTGAGTAATACGCATAGATTAGGTTCAGTTGGTGTTATAAGAAGATTTAAGATTTCTGTTGCATTAGGAAATGTTAAATCCTGCTTGCTCACACTACACTGCTCTTTTAACTGAAATACGCAATGAGCCAAAGCTTCATTTTCAGTCATACAAATCATTAAAAAGTTGAATAGGATCTGATGAACATATCAGTGTTAGCTTCTGATAAGCAATCATGCCACTCAACGCTATCATTAATTAGGCCTCGTGCCTTAGCTGCTTCTTTAAACGTTGGGAGAACACAATTATTAAAAGTTTTTAAAGTATCGAAAGATGTAGCCTCAGAGCCCTTCAGTTTAAGAAGTAGTAGCCGTAAATGATACAACTCAACATTTTCAACTGAAATGATTCTACCGATAGCTTTCTCCCCAAAGTGTGAATTTGGAGAGCGTTTTTGCCATTTATTGTTTTTATATACAAACATAATGCATCGGAATATCCTGATACAATATGTTATGGGCGAAAAGGTCTGTACAATTTAATTAAAAAAATGCGGTTAAAGTTGTGACCCTAAAAGACTCTCTTCTTAAAGCATTTTCAATATTATCTTCGGTGAAAAATATTGATTGACCATCTTGTAAATGAAGAGATAGTGTAACAACATTATGTGATTGGCCATGAATTGGAAGCTCCTGGATATGCCAAGCAGCTTCCTGCGAACTAATATATAGACAATTCAAATATTGATTTATTTCATCATAATCTATAACATTGCCTGTATTGTTAGCAGAATCAACCGCAACTCCAATTCTTGCGTAGTCTTAACCCTTTGTTATGTATTTGTGTATATACTTTATTGCTTTGACTGTTGAGTAAAGTTCAACGTTTATATGAGCGTTATATTTAAGACTCAGGAAAGGATTATAAGGAACAACAAACCGGTTATCAATTACAATGTTCGATCGTGATCTGGAAAATTTCCATCTCCTGTTGGTAAGTGTGATAATTTCGCATTATGAGAACAATTGCTTTTAGATTCCATGCTAAAGAAAAGAGCACCGCAGTGACTACATTGGACAGACAATGATTATAAGCCAAGGGGTTCTGGTACAGTAAAATTATCACTACCACGAACAGCGCACCTAAATAGTGATTGCCGTCTACGATTACTTTGAACAACTGCATTTCTGTTATCCATTCGACGCTGATTTGAAATTTTGTGAATGAAATTATCATTCACAAAATATATATTTTTGATATAAATTTTAAAACAAATATTTTTTTAAGCCTGAAATAAAATCACAATCCAAAATAATACGTCTATCCGCAAGCAAAGCATAAATTGAAATGAGAATAAAATTTGGAAGAAATTCAAAAAATATATTCTTGCTGTATGAGATTGTGTGAATCATGAATGTGCTGTGCATGCATAAATTGTGTTTTGTTTCGTTTATTTTTTTATACCTTTATGTATTCTCTTCTTTTTGTACTTTTCATTTGTTTTTGTAGATAGATATTCTCAGTTCTCAGCAGCTCTTTATTTATTTTTATCGGAAATGAAACGACGATAGAGCATTTACACGTTCTTTCCATTACACTTTTAGTATTTTTGTACTGTTTGTTAATAGATTATTTTATAGAATTATGATGAGAGTATTTATACTGAGAGGAGAGTGGAAATGCCCTTTGGCTACGCTTTTTCTTGGCTTGTGTATTATATATATATATATATATATATATATATATATATGATGAATTTAATTTATTATTAATTATATAATTTTTAGACGATTTTCCACAAAAATAATGAATTTATTAACAGTTAGTATTTAACAGTTTTTTTAATAAATTGATGTCGCGGAATTAATTCATAATTAAAATGAATCAATTTCGCGTCAATATTGTCGCGAAGTTAGTTCATTTTTGACGGCGTTATTAATTCCCCGGACTTACGGAGCCATATGATTACAATGAAAACTAAGAAAAGTAATTAATAAGCTATTTACCAATTTATTAAAAGCAACTGTAACAATTGCTTTTTATTAACCAAATCTACAATATTGGTCAGGTTGATTTTAGATGGTCGGTCGGGATACAGTATGCCCTGTAATTTTTTTTAGATGGTTTTAAACATATTTATGTATTTTTCATAATAGCCGGGTACTCGGATTAATTAATATTCGACTAGCCGAGTATTTTGAAACTCGAGTAATTTGGATACCCTAGCAGCATCTAAGCAAATACTAAAATTTCACCTTCAAGATTTAAAGTAGGACTAAAGGAACAAAAAATATTGATGTTACGTTTGAAAGAATTTCAAACAACCCCATATTGGGTTGCTTCTCCTTGGTTATCTCCAACAAAATTCTAAAGACCTCCACAATTAAATCATTTTATTCAGTCAACCTTCTCGATTCAAGGAGCAGATTATTCGAAATTATTTTGGGGTTCATGGAGGCTTTTACGAGATTTCAGTTTTTCGTTTTTGCTTTACCAAACGAAGGACTTCAAAAATTGGCTTGGCGCTGGGGATAAATACTTTTGCGCAGCTAATACTATTTTACAGTTTGGTAAAAGCTATTTTTCAGACGAGTTAATCCCCATACATGTGTGTTAGTTTACCACATTAAAAAACACAACAAGTTCTTAAGTTTATCGATATTTCTAGAGACTTCATCTATCTTAGCAAAGTTTTTTAACTTTTTAAGAGTAGTCCTGAAATTATCAGAGGGCAAATGGGTTACACGTAAAATGGAATAAATATCAATATCTTTGATTTTCAATAGAGTTTCTCGACTATCAAGTAACTGGCGGCAGTATTAAAACTTGAAAAACAACTCACAAATTTAATGTTCTATCAGCTACAATACGAGTAAAAGGTCATTAACCAATTTGCTATCGAAAGGGGTCGTCGGCAGTGAACGCTTGATGGAGGAAGACGTGTTTCTGTCTTTCTCTGCAATTTGATTTAGTTCATTTAATTTGATTTATGGAGAAAGTGTTCATTGTGTAAAAAAACTCTCCTTAACAAATGCTACAATAATCAATCTTTTTGGCCTTTAGGCCACACATGTGATTTTCGTTAAGTTTGGCGGTGGACTAGGTCGAAAAGTTGAAAACAATTTATTTTAGATTTTAGGGAAGTTAGAGTGGTTTTTCGGATTTTGACTTGGTCCGCGGTCATGGTGGCCGGCGTGGTTAGCAAATTTCCAAATTTTAGAACTGTCTGATATAGATGTAACAATGTAATAATTCTTATTGTATCAGAATACTGAATATTTAGTCTTGATGATGTAAATATGCATGTACATAAAGGAAACCTTCTAAGACGGAAACTCAAGGGGCCGAGTTAAACTCCACAATAGTTCTGTACGTGTTTTCCGACTGTGTCGTAGATGGCGGTTGTAATGGGAGTTGTTGAGGAGGAAGCGTAAGGTTGCATGATACTTATCAGGCCTACTAGCGAATTAATTAAGTATTGAGATGTCGAAAATGGTTCTTCCCTTATTCCGAATATTCCGAAAATTTTAAGAAATGATGGATTAAACGTTATCTCCACAACTCACCCCGAAAACGAATTCTGCCTTGTGGCAACTTTATCTTTTTGTCATGCATGTCTCGATTTACGTGTGGGTACTCATCGTAATCATTACGCTTCACGTTATGTCATTTAAACCATTTGATTATTTAAATCTTAATTGCCCCTATGTATGCTTATTATTAAAATAATAAGCATACATAGGAGCACGTTTTGGTTTGACCTAGCCTTCAAATAAAAATTTTCCTAAATCAGTGTTATCAGACAGACAAGAAAGAGGAAACAAAAAAAAAATATTTTCGCTGAATCCCAATCTTATTGTGCGAACCGAAACAGGTATGCCCGAGGGCTTTATCACCGTGCTTATTGATAGAAGCAGCAACAATAATAACTGAGACATTATCCATAAATGTGCTAGTAATTCACCACATAGACTTATCCATCCTTAAGTACAGATATTAACTCGATTATAATACAAATGGAAGTATACACTGGATCCCAGGAGATCGTAATTGCCTTTTTAATGCACTCTTGATCCACACTGTTCATCATCAGTTGGTGAGATACGATCCGAGATTGTTGAGTTTATTTCCAGAACCGACCATCTAGATGCGTACATATATTCCCACACAACTTTATTCATGCCGTCAGGTGTACAGTTAAGACCTAATTTCCAATCTGGCTGAAAATCAGTTAATATCCAGGTATGTTACGTAATTTAATCCCAAATTAACCTCTTTTCTCGTATCAGCAACTCATTTACTAAAATAAAACTCTCCGTAGATACCTATCTCATCGATCTTCAACAAGATGGCTTCTGGGCACGCCCAAATGTCCTTCTCACAAAGCGTCATCGAACACATTCATCGTAATATTAAATCAACCGGCAATCCATAAACTATCCATGAGCACCCTCAACAATTTCAATCACCCGTACTTAAGATTTCCAAAACCTTTTGCTTTGGAACCTGGAATACACGCGGGCTCAACTTCACAAAAATCCTCTTCGTCTCCGACAAACGAAAACTATCGTCAATGATATTTTTGTCACTGCTCTCCGTGATTAATCGTTTTCGCAAAACCCGTGAATTAATTCTACTGGATGATTTTAATACAAATATTGCGTCAAATTTTCTCAACAATTGATTTTCCTGTGAAATTGGTCGAAATAATCAAGCGATCCTAACGCCTTTCGGATCAACTACTACAGGTTCCAAAACCTATTATTAAATCATTAAAATCGGAGTACAGATTTTGGATTTGAATGTCCGGTTTGGCGTTAAAACCTTGGCCATTTCCTTAACAAATCAATTTTGCATGAAATTAGTTGAAATAATCGATCGATCCTAATGCCTTTAGGTCAACTATTACAGGTTGGAAAACCTATTCTAAAACGAGTCACCAGAAGCACACCTTTAAAATTTGAGGAGATGAGTACTCTAATAACTCAAACAGATGCCGTACTGAACTCCAGTACATTATGCAGCCTGTATCAGAAGACGTCTCATCGTATGACATCGTAGGTCAAATAAACACATCAAGACTTTCAAAGTGGCAAAACATTCAAAACAGAGTTCAAGGATTCTAACATTCACAAGTGGATAAAGTCTCAGCCTGATTATGTGGCCAATTTGCCGTCTTATTTAAAAAAAAAAATCGACACGGAAAAATTTTAAGAAACTAGTTTATAATTCACTAAGTCAGTGTGTCTGCGTGGTAGTTTTGTTCTAGTGAGTTTTAGAGCTCGATTGAGGTTAGGAGCTTGCTCCACTTCATTCGAGGGTTGATCTGGGTTATAATAGAGTCAGCCTGATAAAAAAAGTCAACAGGTTGTTTCAAGGTCGGTGTCGGTCAGTGATATCGCTATGAATACTTTAAACGGAGTACATTTTCAGGGCAGTGTTTCTAGTCAGAAAGTAGTACATACGAAATACAATAGTTAGACTTTAGAGACATAAGTAATTGTTGGTATTTTTTGTGAAAAAAAAAACAAAATCACGATCCAGCAAATTACACTAAAATTGTTTTTAATATTTGAGCCAAATTTGAATATTAAAAGAAAACTGGTTTAGAGCTATTTATTTATTTTACTATTAAACCGTTGTGCTTCTGTGCCACAACTCTCCACGAAATCACAGATATTTTTATATTGTCGTTTTGAGTTTTTTTAATTTTTTTCCTAGAAAAGAGTACCGATACCGATCAGCGACATTTTTCATTTTTAGCTATTTTTAAGTAAATTTTACGTGTCAAATGGAAATTTTATTCTAAAGCAACTTTAGCTTCGAAGCCTTTTCGTCAGATACCTTAGTACCTGGGGTGTGACCAGGTCAAAAATGACTAAAGCAGCAGCTGTATTCTGAAAAAACGTAGCTTGGTGATTTAACGTTTTTTTTGACAGTTAAAAACGTGAATCGCAAAATTAACGTTATTTCCTATTCCGATTGAAGAAAAGCGTTCACGTTCTCAACGTTATAAACTCCTCGTTTTTTTAGTTGAATTTTTGAAACGTTTTCTCGTTTATATGACAAATAATTCATTTAGAAATAAAGTTAAAACTATGATTTGAAATAAGTAAACAATGACAATAGGCCCGATTCTGCTTTCTTAGTGGCTTACCTGTGCCGTCGTCTGTTCGCCAAAAAGTACATTTTGGTTATGTACAATTTCTTAAACAGACTAAAATCGTTGTTGTCAATATGACGATAATTTGACAGAATATTTTTATGTTTTCCAGTATTCTATGTTTTTTCGATATTCGTAAACGTTCTTTTAATCGGAATAGGAATTTGACAAAAAAAAAAAAACGTTCACATTAAGAGACATCGCGATACCCATTACGTTTTTATTACTTTTTTCAGAATATAGCTGCTGGACGAAGCCTTAAAAAAACAGGACAGTTATTAAGTCTCGAAATATATTGTGTATTTGATTTTAAAAAATTGCTAATAAAATTGGTTTGGTGGCGACGACTTGTCACAAAACATGTACTTGGTGAAATCTCTTCCAAAAAACTTTTAAACTTGCTAACTTGATTCTTAATTTGGTGGTGCTATAACTAATTCATTGATCATCAAAAATGTATTGGCTAAGTCAGATAATAAAATTTCAATCAAGTTTCTTAAATAAAACATGGCCAGAATTCAACAAATATTAAAGCAACACACTATAATGCGACTTTGGTTACTAGAAGCAATTTAAGGTAAATTAGATTTGCTAAAGAAAAATTTGTCCTTTCATAACCACTCCAGGCCTTTACTAAATTTCCGGGTTCCAGCACCAAATGGAGCCCGTTTGCCAATGGATTTTAGTGAAGTTTTATACCTGAGTTATAAAGCCGATTCTATCTGCAGTTCCTAATATAAAACAGAATTATTCACACTCTGAAAATTTGTTGGGTCACTTCATTTGAGGTCGGATTTGATAAATAAAATAAGAGCCAAATTCAAGAAATATCGCGGAACACCATTAATGATTGTTTTTACATAGACATATACTTAGCTAATTCAGACTATCTTCTCAGTCTCCAGTATCAAACGGATGGAATAAGACCATTTGTTGATGGATTTTAGTGATATTTATTATCTACAATAATTTGTAAATTATATAAATAGTTCCTATTATACAACCTATTATTTCATGGCCTGAAAAAATTTTCTGCCATAAGGCAGGGTTGAAATCAGAGTTTTTAAAATTAAACAAGACCCAATGGCAAGAAATGAAATATTTTGGAACAAAATTCGTGGTAATGGTATTATTATCGACACCATACACAGCCAACCCAGACAATTTTATTCGCCTCCAACACCGGATAAAACAGACATATTTGTTCCTATATATGTATATTAAGAGTAAATCTTGGGCCAGTCATTTGAGTTGGAGTTCAAATTAAATTTTATTGAAATTCTTATTTTTCTGGTTCCTCAACCAAGGCGAGAAGGAGAATGTCAAAATAAAACTGAAAGACAATTTCTGCTGTCAGCATTTAACCTTGCTAGACAAGAAAGATGCAAGGGAGACTGGATTTTATTCAAATTGTAAGCAAAAGATTTGAGAATATTGATGTCAAGGTGTATTGGACGAATGAAATTTCCCTTATCACACGGCATAAATCAAGACTTGTATACAACTTTCTAGTCTGAAAAGGTTAAATGAATTTATGTAAGGATTTGTAAGTATTGTAAATCCAGACACATCGTTTTTGTGTGGTATGGAATAAAAGTTTTTTGTTAAAATCAGGTAATCTCTGTCATATTTGAGTTTATCTGGTGCCCCATAAAAAGTGCCTTGATGTTTTTATATGTTTTACCAACAAATCTTAAGTTTCTGAAAAAAAGTATTGTGAAGTTGAGATAATCGAAATTAATTAAATTTAGTTCGCAAATTTGACATGTTTGAATTGCTATTGTCTGCTAAAGTGACTAAAAGTAACACATTACTGCAAGAAAACCATTTTATGGGCTTACAGAATGAAATAGCGGAGTACACGAGTAACCACTAGGCGAGAGTAGTACAAATACTCCGATCGTACTCACTTCTACAGCACTGGCTTACACTGTTAAACCAAATATTTTCATGAGACAGTCATATAAAAATAGATGGAGCTGAGATTTGATGTCCCTGTCTTATAATACATGCATCTCTTGCTAATAATTAATTTGGCCGAACCAAAAATTACTCAAACGAGTAAAACAATTGGCATGAAATAACACGAAAATTTAAAATGTGACATTTGCCACACAAGTCTATGGCTAGTTCATATGGTTCACAAGACATAAGGCAATTATTCCCACTATATGGCTTCTTAGAACAATCCCTGATTTATTACTTCGGTCTAAAAAGACCAAAGTATTGAAATCCTGTCAAAAATGATCAAAAATTTGGTTGGTCCAAAACCATTTTTAAGCAAAATAAAAAAAAATTTCCGTTCGTCAGTCTGGATGTCTGTATATCTGTACCCGTGGTATCTCGAGAACGGCCTGTTCGATTTAGAATTTTTTTTTTGCCAACCTGTTTCTATGGTCAAGGCCGATATTTGAAAAGCTTTTGGAACCTGTGCGTCAAGAGGGTCGGATACCTGCCATACGAATTGACCAAAAATACCTGGTTATAGAAATATTTGGAGTTGAGTTGAAGGTTAAGTTGGGGGACAATTTGCGGGTTGAGTTGAAGTTGGATATAAAAATATTTAGGAATTTTTTATATATGCTGGTTTGATTGCTGAATTGTGCATTGAATTTGGGGTTGATTTGAAGGTTAAGTTAGGGATTAATTTGCGGGTTGAGTTAAAGTTGAGTTGGAGTTGAGTTGGTGCTGGATATGAGTTTGGCGTAAAGTTTGCGGTTTAGTTGAGGGTTAAGTTGGGTTCCGTTTGCGAGTTCAGTTAGGGTTTAGTTGCGGTTTAGTTGGGGTTGGATTAGGGTTTAGTGAGCAGTTGAGCAATCTATATATAAAGGGAAACCTCGCTACAACGGAAATCGACGGGAACAAAAACGTTGTCCGTTAAACTGACGATTTGTGATTTTGTTTATGAAAATTTTGTTGGAATTCTATATCTTATCCGATTTTGATGAAATCCAGCATTTCCAATGGAAATGGGATATTCAAATGATTTTGAGACGAAGTTCTGGGATATGGCCAAGTAGGATTTAACTTGGCTATTCATTAACTGATTATGATGAAATTTGACATGTGCCTTGGAAATGAGATTCTAAAATGGTTTTTGGATAAAGTTCTGAAATATGGTTAGTGAGGACAAATTCGGCTATTTCTTAACCGATTATGAAGAAATTTGATGTGGGTGATGGAAATGGGATTCTAAAATGATTTTTGGATATAGTTCTGGAATATGGCAAAGTAAGATGGAACTTGGCTATTTCTTAACCGATTATGATGAAATTTGACATATGCGATGGGAATCTGGTTCTAAACTGAGTTCTAGATCAAAAAATAAATTTAGAATTCTATTTCCAACACAGTTAATTTGAAATGTTAAAAGTTTAATTTGAAGTGTTAAAGGAACAAATTAAAGTGGTAAAGTTTCAATTGAAATTGTACTCGTAAAACCTGTATCATCGCAGAAATATCTGTCCGTGTCCACTCTAATACGGTGTCAGCTTATCTAAGGGAGGTTTTCATTGGAAAACTTCAGTTGCATGGGACTTAAAAGTTTGTCCGTTGAATTGAGGATTCCGCTAAATTGAGTGTCTGTTGAAATGAAACCTCACGATTTGAACCAAACTTTACACAAATATTGTTTAAAACTTAAGAAAGGTCAATGTTAATATCTCAAACATTCATCTCCTCCTTGGGAGATGATAATCAGGTCTAAAGTTACTACAGAGGAGTTTCTAAAACTTCAAAAATTGAGTCGATTTTTGATCACGGTTTAGTGGTATGAAGGTATTATGTTATGATGGTATAATGGTAAGATGGTTTGTATATAAGAGTTGTGTGATGGTGATGATAATGGTGATGGTATGGTGGTATGATGGTATGATGGATATTGTACGATGGTATAATGATATGTTGCTATGATGGTATTAGTTGAGCAGAGGGTTGAGATTTGGTGCGAGCTAAATTGAGTTGAAATTGAGTTAGGGTTTAGTTAGACTGCATTGGGGTTAAGTGAGTTGTTCGGTTGGGGAATTATTAAGGAGTTGATTTGGAGTTAGGTTAAGGGTTAATTTGAAAGTTGATTTGTGGTTGATTTGAGCGATTGAGATGGAGGTTGATTTATATATTGAGTTGAAGACTGAGCTGAAGATTGACTTAAGAGATTCATTTCGGAATTTTCCCACATTAGTGGGAGCTAAATTAATCAAGACCGAAATTCTGACCACCTCATTAGGTTTCAGTCCTTTACATTTTTTAATTCAAACAAGATAATTATGGTTAGTTAGGTCTGTTTATCCTTTTTATATTTTTCATCTTTCATATGGTTACTACATTAATTATTTTCTGCAAACTAACAAAACAGTTCGTGAAATTTTTAATTTTTTTTTTTTGAAAATCAAAATCGGCAAGCTTAACGGATTAATAAAAAAATCGATCAAGTTGTCCCAGGTTAGAATTTTTTATAGCTTGGTGTTACAAAAAAGCTTTCGAAGATTTCAACTTCCATTTAAGTCGTTAAACGCACTAGAGAACCAGATGTTGACACAGACATCCAAAATTCATCTACTAGAAGCTGAAAATGATAAACCAAATCAGCAATTAAACTCTAGTAGTATTACAATTGTCGGTCTACCCTGCCAACATGATGATATTCAGGATGTGGTTATCAACACAATAGAAAAACTAGGAGTGGAAATTAGTTTTGACGACATAGTGAACATTCATGCGGTCCCCAAAAATATGAGCGCTGTGTCATCAAAAGAAAATAAATCTAAATCATTCTTGCACGATTTATTAATTGTCAAATTCACTAGAAATTATATTAAGAACACCATTTTGCAGCATATGAAGAAAAAGAAGTCGCTTTACACTAAGGATTTAGATATAATCTTGCCCCAAAACCATGGTGAGCAACGCATTTTCATTATGCACCGATTGACAGCATTCCAGTCCCAATTATACCGTGAAGCCAAGAAAATAAAATCAGCTTCTAATTATAAATATTTGTGGTGTAATAATGGACAAATATGGTATACCTTCGGAAATCGGCAGATTCTGATGTTCATCTAGTCCAATCACTCAACGATATTGTTTATACTCGGAAACAACAATATCAATTTTTGTTTATAATCTTGTTTTTACCTTTACATATTTTTATCAATTTATTTATTATATTTAGTTATATACATATTGTCACTAATCAGTTATCTTTAAGAAATATTAGTAGTAATGATTACTGTATGTATTCTGACATCATAAATTCTGATATTTTGATTGTTACACAAAATATTCGTAGCCTTCGAAGGAACTTTGATGTTTTGGTAGCTAATATTATTGAGTATAAGAATAAACCATCATTTATATTTTTGAGTGAAATTTGGGTCAATAGTAATGAATTATCTTCTTATAATCTAAAAGGTTACACGTTATTTGGTGCTTGTAATGATGCCTATAGGTCACGTGGAGTCTGTGTTTTTTTTGATACTCATTTGTGTTGCTCACTATTTGCCTCTAATTTAATTTCGTGTGATATCGTTAGGGTTGATTGGAGTTTGGCGAATGATACTTATGTGACTTTGTGTATTTATTGGTTACTTGATACTCCCGTAAACGTGTTTTTGCACGAAATTTCCAATTTTATTAGTAATATTAAGTCTAAAAATCTCTTCATTGTCGGTGACATTAATATAGATATCCTGAATTTTTCTTCGCACTGCGATGATTATATGTTTATTATGTCGTCTTTTGGTCTGGAATCATTGGTTAATGTTCCTACTAGAGTGACAACATCATCATCCACTTGCATCGATCATTTCTTTGCTCGTCTGACCTTAAGATTTCAGATCATCATTTCATCGAGATATTATTCAAATTTGATGCAGTTTTGGCATTTCGTACTAATTTTTATTGTGGTCAAAAAAAAAAACTTAATATGGTTTTGTTAAATAAAGTCCTTGAGCAGACAGACTGGAAGATTGTTCTGGACTTAGATGATCCGTCTCTAGCTCTTGATACATTTTTTAGCATTATTACGAAAATTTTGAAGCCATGTTACACTTATTCTCGGGTGACAAATGTCTTACAGTCATGGATCTCATATAAACTTGCCAGTCGAATTAAAAAAAGAAACAAATTTCGCAAAAAGTTAAAAAAACATCCAAATGATATGAATCTACGTGAAATATATGATTGTACTTGCAGACAAATAAATGTATATGAAGTGACGTTAAAAAAAATTGGAGCCTTGTTAATGAAATTTTAACAAAAAACGCTAAAATATCTTCGATTAGCAATATTTTATCCGATAGCGGTACTCTGCGTTGCAGACAATTTAAAACATTCTTTATGACACCGGTTTCTAATAGTGAAATATTAGCTATTATTGAATCGTTGGAACCGAAAGAGTCTATAGACAATGAAGGAATTAGTAGTAATATTTTGGAAGCTGTTTCTAAATTTATCAGCCCTGTTCTTGCCCATATATTCAATCTATCTTTTGAAAAGGGAGTAATACCTAAGAGGCTTAAATATGCTACTATTATTCCCATTTTTAAAAGTGGAGACCATAGTGATAAGGGAAACTATAGACCCATTGCGCTGCAGCCAGTTATTCACAAAGTTCTAGAAAAAGCAGTTAAAAACAGAGTTACTATATTCCTGGATCTCTGTAATATACTAAACCCCCAATTCCACTGTGAAAAATTGACTGAGCTGACTTGAAAATAATCCATCCGAGAGACAAAGATAAAGTATTTTGTTATTGTTTTTTTATAGCAAATTTTATGGATACATCTTGACAGCAAACAAAAACATAACCAAGAATTATTAAAAAAAATTATGAGTTAGTGTTAACTCGAGTATTTTTACGATTCAAAATAATCTAAAAAATGAATTATTATTAATACTCATATCAGAATTATTTTATTCAAATTATTTCCGTCATAAAATTTAAAATTAAAAAAAATCTTTCCCATAAAAATGCCATACAATTAATATTATCAGCGTGTGCGAGAAATATTGTTCATCGGTATACAATATTTATGTACATGTATTAGTTGGACTGCCATAAAATGTTCTCGATTTGATACTTTTTTTTAATTTCGACCTCGAGTAAAAACTTGACTGACTCCGTTGTGTGTCTCGTTCACACAACCACCGATTTTATATTTTTATCTCAAGTTATTTTTACTGATAAACTTTGATTCACAGTGGAATTGAGGCATAAGCGTTCATCAATATGGATTCCGGCAAGGTATGAGTACTGAATCGGCTATGTTGGAATTTTTAGATATTATTCATAAAGGTTTAAACAAGGGTAAGATCTGTGCCGGTTTGTTTATTGATGCTACTAAGGCATTTGATATGGTCGATCATAAATTTCTATTATCTATTCTTTTTGATGTTGGGTTTAGAGGTGTATCAAACAAGTGGTTTGTTTCTTACGTAGATGATAGAGCAGTGAATTAATGATACTTTTAGTGAGCTAAAAATTGTGAATGTTGGGGTGCCGCAAAGATCAGTGCTAGGTCCTGTGCTGTTTCTAATTAATACGAATTCTATTTTCAAACTTAATATGAATGGTCATAGTACTGGGTTTGCGGATGATTTAGTTTTAGCTTATTCTGCTGAATCTGTCAATGACGTGACTTCTATGGCTAATTCTGACCTTAAGGTCTTACATAAATGGTTTGATAAGCATTACCTGATTTTAATATGTTCCGAAGATTGTAAGAGAATTCAATCCAGTTTCGAAATGATGAGCTTATGATTATGAAAAAATCAATCTCTTCTCATCAGGCCGCGGCGACTGGACTGATTATACCACAATTTACATTCTATATATAAAGAATGTGCTGTGCGTTAAGTACTAGCGAATCATACTAATACAGATGAACTCTCTTACAATTTTTCTTCTTCACGATATTCACACAGCTCTGTGTGTAAGCTAATTTTACTTTATTAATTTTTTGTTGAATGTTAATTAATTCATGTAATTGGAAACTCATGCTTCCTCGGTTAAAAAGTTACATGGCATCTGCCCTATTTCTGTTTTGAAAATTTCGTTTCATGCATTGGTAATGGCTAAATTGGAATATGGTTTGTCTTGTCGGGGTGGCTGTTATCCAACTATGTACTTTAAAACCATTGTACGTACAACAGAAAATGATTTTGCGAACAATTTTGGGGAAAAATAGATTGGAGTCATCTTGGCCTTTATTCAAGTCGATCAATATTTTGCCATTACAATATTTGTATGTTTATAAGGTTTTAAGAGTATATTTTAAGCGTAGTGGTCTGAATTTAATAAGAGGTGATGCTCGATATAACTTTCGCGCTAATCACCGTTTTCTTTTTAATGTTCCTAAATTCAATAATGAGCACTTCCGACGCTATATAGTTGTTACCGCTCCGACATTTTTTAATGCTTTACCCGAACACATTAGACGTCACATTCATTCTAAACAATTCTTATCCTACGTTAGAAATTGGCTATTCGAAACACCAGACGTATCAGATTTATTTTGCGTCGTCATTTTATTTTTTTGTTGGGTTAATACAATTATATTAAAGAGCTACGAGTATTTATAAAAAAATAAAAATAAATTAAATTATATCAAAAACATTATTTTATCTTTGGATAACTGATTGATTGGTATTTGTACATAAATAGGTATATTTTTAATATTATTTTTTAAATTTTGTTAATGGAAGCAATGTCTGTCACTGGATTTTTGTCCACAAGGCATCTATTATTATTTTATAATTGTATTAAAACTTGTAATAAAAAAAATTAATAAAAAAAATAAACACACACACACACACACAAACAGATTAATTATCGCTAATAATTCTTGAAGAGCAATACCATAATTCATTATATCTTCTGCATATGAAGAACACAAAAAATTGTTATGTATCATTTCATTTATCTAATGATAACGTAATTAATTTTGCCATTCAAACACTCATCAAACCATTTGGTTGTTATATCAAACCAACAACAACAAGAAGAACAATAATAAAAAAAAGGTTAAATTATTATTTTATAGTCTGCCATTTTATTTGTAATTTTTTGTTGGTTTGTTTATCCCTATTAATTTATCATCTGTTTTCCCTGATAACAACATAGATACACACACACACACAATACAAATAATATGTGTAATAAAATAATTCAAACAACAACAATCTATATAATAAATAACAGATAATATAAATGAAAATCCATTTTCATTTTTCAATAAAGCCACAGCAATAAAAAAATAAATTATTAACCAGAGTGGCTTAATAAAGTGTACAGCGAACGTGTAACCGCGGTGGTGGTTACCTATAAACGTAAATGTTTCTCGTAAATGTTTCAGAATATTTAAACAAATTTTAAGTAGGTTTTTTGATTAATTAAATAATTTATGGCTTTAACTTTCGTTTTAATCATATGTGAGAGCTTTTTCAAACTTTTTTGTTTTTCATGATGTCAAATTTAAATCTTCAACATTGGTTTGAAAGTTCATTTAGAAATTGAATTTCGAATTTAAGAATAATTATTTAATTGAGCTTTTAATCACTTTTTATTAATTTTTTGTTGAATGTTAATTATTTCATGTAATTTCTAATATGCTACCGGTGGTTGCACCATTTTAATTGTGTTTCGATTAACACGAGAAGTATATTAGTATTTACGAACAGTAATTCAACGAAACCGACTAATAGACATAATTCTATTTATTTAATTAATTAAATGATTTTTAATATGTTTCGAAAATTGTAAGAGAATTCAATCCAGTTTCGAACTGATGAGCTTATGATTATGAAAAAATCAATCTTCTCATCAGGCCGCGGCGACTGGACTGATTATACCACAATTTACATTCTATATATACAGAATGTGCTGTGATTTAAGTACTAGCGAATCGTACTAATACAGTACATTTTTTTCTTTTTCACGATATTCACACTGCTCTATGTGTAAGCTAATTTTTACTTTTTATTTATTACATGAAATAATTAACATTCAACAAAAAATTAATAAAAAGTAAAAATTTGCTTACACACAGAGCAATGTGAATATCGTGAAGAAGAAAAAATTGTAAGAGATTTCATCTGTATTAGTACGATTCGCTAGTACCTAAATCACAGCACATTCTGTATATATGATGAGAAGATTGATTTTTTCATAATCATAAGCTCATCAGTTCGAAACTGGATTGAATCCTCTTACAATCTTCGAAACATATTAAAAATCATTTAATTTCTTTTAATCACATTTAAAAAAACAACCAAACTAAAAGCTCTACTTTATATATTCACAAATATTATTTGGCATCACATTTTTAATTGAGCTTTTATCGGGTCACCGATTATTTTTTTTATATAAAAGCTCAGGAAAGTTTATAATAAATTAGTAATTGAATGCAGCATCTTTTACAGGTACTGTACGTACACGATAAAATTTAAGGGAAATGTGTTTTTGTTATCCTATTATTGTGGCTAACTACACCAACCTCTCTTCCCGTATTCTATTCAATTTCAGACAAACAATACCCCATACAGAGCTTTTGTTCATCTATTTTAAAAATAGATTTTAGATTTACTGCATGTAGAACGAGCAGACAAAAAATCACTACTTTTCATAAAAATGCCATAAACTATAGACTAACAATAAAAGTTTTTTTTTTAATAAATCGAGGTGAAAAAATAAAGCTTTTCCAAACACTTTTTTTTTTTTAATTTACTAAAGCTTTATCATCACTTCTACATTGTATTAAATTTCCCGGATTATGATTATTATACATCGTAATGATGACGTTTTATATTTATATACATATCACTCGCATATACCATACAAAAAAAAAACTTTCTGTTAGACAGAGGTGTAAAATGACAAAGGAAAAACAAAAACCTAGAACGATAAAGTTCAACAACTTCAAATGAATAATTTTACATTTAAAAAATAGGAAATGTACGAAATAAAAAAAGCTTTGGTAAGTTTTGTGAAAAATTTAATTTGACTGTTTTTATTGCGGCAGAAATTACGAAACTAATTGGTTTAAGCGTTGTACCTGCGAGAAGAGTAACACAAATTTAATCCGTGTAAATAAACTTTCCATTTTCATTGTATGTATGTACGAAAAACATTTTTCTTAATTTATCCCGAACATTGACCTATAAACAATGATAAAAACCCCTTTTGCCAGCCATAACTTTTAATTTTCGTTAAAGTTAAACATTCTCATAAATTATGAAGCATGCTGGCCCCACCATACTACTGATATTGCTCCCATTTAAATATTATGTGTACGATACACAAATGTACAGTGGATAATAAATCGGGGAACAGACAAAATTATCATAGAAATTGTTGCAATTTTTTTGTTGTCTCCAACCCTATGTTGCCGTATATAGTTTCAAACTGTATTGTATAATTAAACGAAAAAATATTCAAAATGCTTCGGGAAGGGGTTAAGAAAAGTTTAAAGTTTATAAGAACCGCCATTGTACAAGAATTTTTATTTTATGCTTCTTGAATTTATGTACTGTTATTTTCATTTTATTTTTGTCAACTTATTTTCTCGACACAATAAAGAAAGTTCACATAAAAAAAAGGAAAACAGCATAACTTTTCCTTTTCCCATTGTCGTCTTCGTGTCCTCATCGTTCGTATATTTATATATGTACGTATATTTGAGTTAATGTTTAAAAGTGTGGAAATAATTTTCTATTCGGTGTTGTTGTTGTTGTTGCTGTTGTGCCCGCCTCGCTGTGTATGATATATAAATAAATATTTTGTGAACTTTAAATTAATGGCGGTGGCAATGTATTATAATGAGATGTTCAATTTACCTTAGCTTTACAAATTAGATGTTAGATCATTAGTCACCTAATATCATGTAGAGGTTCGTTAGGTATATTATACATCACAAGACAATAACCTTTCCCTGTATCATCATTTATATGCTGGAAAGACGAGAAATCCAGATTTTTCAGTATAATACTTCACAATTTATTTTTTTTGTTTTTTGTTTGTCGGAAAATATAATTCTCAAGTTGTAATACTGTACAAAATAAAATGGCTTGGAAAATTTACCCCAAAAAGCAAAAAAAAAAAAAATAAAAAAAATCTCGTAATGAAAAAGAAAGGATGTCAATGACAAGTTTATGACTTTTTAAATACAAACCATTGTAAGCATTTCATTTATATACGAGAATATTATATGAAAAGCCGAAATAAAAAATTATGAAAATGCAAAGTAGGAAAATTTTTTTTTTGTTCTCTAATATTTTCACTTAGTTTCCGGTTGGATTTTATTGTACAATACGTACATATAGAATAAAGCCAAGGGTGGTTTATGTACAAGTGTTTCAGTTTATATACGAAACAAATGTCCCACAGGATAATTACGTATTACACATTTTGTTGAGTCCAATTTATTTTCCCCCTTGATGTACAAAATATAAATTGACAGAAGCAACGCTCCAATCAAGTGAAGTGTAATGGAAAAATGTCAACTTTATTCTGTCGTCCGATGATAGATTTTTTTATCCCGTCTTGTTTACGTACGAAATTGTTTGTGAAAAGCTTTTTTTTTGGTTTTTGTGCGGGTGAGCTCGGTAGGTTGTTTTCTTGATTAGACGCTAACACAAAACAATATTAATTTATTTGATAAGAGGAAAAATATCAATGTACGTGATAAGGATTTTGATATATGTTTATGAGTGGAAAAGCTTTATGTAGGTAAGTCTAAAACTATTTTTGGCGAGACATTTTAGATTACAGACAAATAGTAAACGTAACGAAAAAAAAAAGATTTAATTGAATTTTCATAATCCACATCCAAACCGAACTATAAAAACTATCCGAATTAAATAGAAAGCAATAAATCCTGTATCCCCTCCCCCACTACTTAATACTTTTTATAACATTTTGTGTATATAAAAGAATGAGGAACAACAACACAATATCAAAATAATGTTTCAGACTATAGCAACAGACCAAAACTATTAAAAATTATTAACTCTGTACTAAACCAATAAAACCACTGGAATTGTGTATGGTTTAAAAAGTGAGAGGCAGCATTCCGCAAATTAAATATCGTTATTTGTGATGTCTTCGTCTAGATTTCAAATTTATTCGAAATGCGAGAGAAGAGCAAAAAATGAAAATTCGGTAGATTTTTTGTGTATTTTCATTTTGTAATTTATTTCGGGTATGTTTAGTAAGAAAAACGTTTTCCTCGATGAAGTTTTTTTTTTGTTTTGCTATGGTCTGGGTTTTCTTTGTTTGCCATTCGATAATCAGCAATAGTTTTTTTTGCTCTTGTCTACCGCATTTTGAATTTTTATTGTATGCCGATTATTTTATTTGATGAAAAATTATGAAAGAAATGGATTCGATGCTTTTAGTAAATTAATGACGTTTCCTATATAATCCTAAATAATTCGAGATTCAAATTGGCAGTGAAGGTAGAAGGAAATATCAAACCAGGGAACAGACCCTACCATAGGAATGCCTTCCGACTGTATGCCCACTAAACTGGACTTAGGATAGGCATAGCAAAATGCCTAAACGATGCAAAATTATACATTGTATCAGGTAGCCAATCGGTCTTAAAGGGTCTTAGGTCTTATACTATCTGATGGTTACATACAGCCCAAATAAGGTAACAGTTATGTGGGTGCCAGGTCATTGGACCAAAGCCCGTCTGCGGCGTCACTAAGAGGTACCTCCTACTGGCGTACAATTACTGGTTTGCGACAAGTGAACAGATTTATATCACCTTCATCAGTCATAGGTCACGTCTCCTTAAGGTATTATCTTAAGAAAAAGGGCCTAAGTGCGACAGAAGGATACCGCTTTCGGTGACCTGGAAGCAAAATCAGCAAAACATGTTCTGTGCCAATGCCCAGCCATTTTTCACCAAAGGCTGCAACATCTAAGAGAGATAACAAGTCGTTGATAGTGGACTGTAATTTTTGAGTCGAATTTCAGCAGCACAAATCAATAAAGAATTTGTAACTTAACGGGTTATGGCTACTAGAATGATCAGGATTTTCAGGCTTCATCTTCAAATATGCAGCGGACCTTGAATCGTCCGATTCAACAGGAGAATGCACAATTTATTTATTGACCGCATCAATTTGCCCGATTTAGTCTTTATTGTGACAACATGTACAACATTGTCTTTGCCTGGTTTGTAGTTTTATGATTTTCCCTAGGTTCCAATGAGTTGAAGGAACTTTGTTCTTAAGGTGTATGCCATTTTACTTGCTGGTGAAATGACTTCTGATATTCGGTGTGCTATCGTTTGAAAAATTGTTGCGCTATACATTGGACGTTTCGGGAATTTTATATATTTTGTCCGCTAGCCTTAGTCGAGTGTAAAATCTGCCATAATTTGTACTTCCATTTTGGCTCTGATTTTCGTACACAAGATACATTTACTAATGATTTGACGAATTATTTGTTTTGCTCCGATGATTCAACAGTCTATGTTTATTCCCGTTGAAATAAAGGCAGACTTAAAGTTTTCAGTTTATCAAATTCATCGTTAAAGTTCCTCGGCTAAATGAGCTGCTCATTTGGCATGCATGGTTAGGTGCCTTGCAATTACTGACAAATCTGTAGGTAGTAGCAATGATCCTTAGTAATTTATTAAATGACGAATACTTCTCAGATAAGTTGGCAATCAAGTTCTCTTTGATGGTTAAATTAAAAATGATGGCCATTTTTCTGAATTTCTGATGTTCGATTTTTAATGAAAGTTTTCCACCGTTGCGGATTTGAGGAAAGCCAGTCAAGTACTATTTTTGAATCGGTACAGGTAATCATTTCATTAAACTGTAGTATGGAATTTTGTTCAACTAATTTTACCAGCTTTGTAAGTAGCACGGTCCGCATAATTCTAGACGAGGAATCGAAAGCTGCTTGATTGGAGCTACTTCGGTTTTGCTCGTAACTAAGTTCACGCAAACTTTTCCATCACTTGGCGTCAAACGGAAGTAGATTACTGTTGCGTAAGAAGCAAAATTCATGTAGCTCGATATGGACTGAGTTTATGCTTCCTATAAACCGATTAATGTTTATGTCTTGGACGTTGGGTTTTCGATGTCACGTGAAAATGGAGTGCATCCAGAATTTACTCCACATTGTATTTTGCATCACTGTCTTTCGTTCCAACATTTAACTCGTCTACGTTCGATACCTATTTACATAGTTGGCATCCTTAGACTGGTGGAGCTGCATCAATTAATTTAACAAACAAGTCATCAACGTAGAAATCTTCGAGAATTGCTTTAGATACAGTTGGATTAGTATTGGTATTTTGCAAACTAATACCTCGAAGCGCTCTTGTAGCGAGAAATGGCGCTGATGATCTTCCATTTGTTTTATTAAGTGGCTTATATTGTAGGATTGGTTCAGCAGCATGGTGTCTCCATATTATCTGTTGAAAATTGGTATTGACATCATCAACCTAAACTTGTCGGTACATCTTCTAGACATCCACTGCAAATATAATGACTCGTTGTCGGAAACGCAATAGGATTTCTGTCAATGAAGGCCGTATTACCTGCTGTATTTCCTTCATAAGCACCAGTCTTAGATAATCATCCAACATTTTCTTATATTCGTCATATAGACATTGATATATTTGGAATCTTCGTTCCCCTAAGTTATTTTTGTTTCGCTTGAATGGCGTCGCTAGATTCTCTTGAAAATGGTTTTCGCAGAATTGTTCTTAATCGGTCAATTAAGTTTTCGCTTCAACTTCTTCCACTTCCCAAAATCGCCGTAAGGTTCGATCGATATGTTAGTTGTAAAAGCACTTATAATATTATCCTCATACGAAGGTTTCCTGCTGCAATCCATCCGAATATTGTCTTTTAGAGGATAGGCATATTTTCACTTGTTCTAATTTGGCCATCGACGAATGTGTTGAATATCGATTTCGCATGAATTTCCAAAAGATGAGTCTGCTAATGATAATGTTCTACAAGCAACTAGGTTTCACATGGTGTCATTGTATCTCGGTATGTTTGACGTAATTTTGTTAATAATGAATATGTTCACTGCGAAAGTACGGCCTACGTCTGGATGAATATGGATCGTGGCCTAGACCTAGCACTGTAATTCTTCTATTATTACGCCGAGTTCCCAGGCGCTGAATGCAAAACTCAGTTATAAAGAAGGCCTGTCATCCAGAATCCAAAAGTGTGCGTCTTCCGTGCTTGTTTCTGTCATTGAGTCGATTTAAGATAAATGAAGAAGCGTGTGACCTTCCTTTTTATAATGTACAATGTCACCTTGATTGGAATTTAAAGAAAGCATGTCGTCGCTTAAACAATTAAAGCATCGTCCTTTTTTCCTTAGTCCACTCCCATCGATTCAGGACTTCTAATTCATTGCATAGGTACTTGCTTTTTTGCTGTGTATGTTGCCCATTGGCTCTTTAACTATTATATGATATAAATGAGCCAACAATCTCTGGCTTCTCCATCTTACCCAATTACCTTCAATCCTCTAAACACTTCACCAGAGGTATCGTGTAACTGCTTCTCATTGATGTGGTTTGCTAAGCTCATGGCCGGTTGTTCTAGAAATGTTTTGATAAAGCTTTGGTCGTATACTTCTTCCTGTCATACACAGTTGAAAAAATAACTTTAACTTTTAATTCAAGCCTTGCATTAAGATTCATGTAATACAAGTTATTATTAAATTGTAAAGTAATGAATGCATTAAAATGAATTTTAATGCAATTATGAAGATTTCTTAGGCAGTATTTGCATTAAAAGATTTATTTAAAAATAGAAAGAAAAATTATGCTAACATATAATTTGCTAAAATAAGCGGATTTAAATGTAATACGAATAATAAATTCAACCACATGTTTTGCTTTGCTGATATAAAATTCGCTAAATCAAACCGACTAAATGACAAATAAAATAATTGGGTTTTCTGAATTCGAAAATATCTATTACGTTAAAGGTAAGCTTTTCAGTTCTTAATTTATAATTTATTACTAGGCGACTATAAAGTGAACAAGTCCGCCAATGGAAAGAAAATGGTTTTTAAAAGTAAACTGCTCTTTGAGATTTGGACACTCAAAGAACCAAAAACAAAGACCAAATGACCAACCCAAAGTTACCAAAGCAACTGCTACACAACTTGTTGCATTCCATAATAACATCGACGAGGTAGTGAGAGGCCTTAAATCACTGGGTAAGGAAGCCGAAGCCCAGGATCCGTGGCTTTTATTTATGGCAGTGGACCGGGTTGACGAAGAGACATGGAAGGCGTGGAGATACCATACCGCTGATGATGACTTCCCAACGTTGCAAGGATTTTTAGATTTCTTACTAAATCGCGTCAACAATCCCAAAGCCAAACAGCAAACCGCGCCAGTCATCGAAAGTTTTACATATCGAGTCAGTATCAACTCCATGCATTCTGTGTAATCTAGAAAGCCATCGGCTATATGAATGCGGGCGTTTTAAATTAATATCACTTTCTAACCGAAGAAAGTTTCTTAAAGACAAACAACGGTGCTTCAATTGTTTCGGAGAAAACCATACCGTTTATCAATGCCGATCCCGGAATCCTTGTCCATCTTCCTCCTGACGAAAATAAAGACGACAACCAACCAGCTACAACTGAAGCAATAGCGTCAATTCTCAACCATCAACCAGCACGGTTTATACTGCCTCTATCGGAGAAAATCATATGTCAGCTGTGGTCATCCATGTTGGTAGTGCAAATGCCATTTTACCTACTGTGCTAGTTGAAATTCAAGATAGTTACAAAAATTGGCATATCATTCGAGGGCGGTTGGATTCAGGCTCAACCAGGTCGTTCATCAAGGAATCAGTTGTAAATAAGCTCAATCTAAACAAGACGAATGCAAGGGTTCTCGTCACTGGTCCGGAGGTTCTAAGGCAGGTATATCTAAGGGAAGTACAACCCTCACAATAAGATCAAGAGTGAATCATCGTTTCACTTGCCTTATTGAAGCCTTAATTGCGAATAAACTCACCTCTAGTTTATCCACAACCCCAGTGAATTTGTCGCTACCAATCAAAGGTAAGATTATTTTGGCCGATCCTACATTCCATAAACCGGGTCCAATTGATCTGTTGATAGGCAATGACTACTTCTTTGCAATCATCAAAGATGGCAAATTGCTACTAGATCAACCGACTTTAGTAGCTCAAAATACTAGCCTAGGATGGATAGTTGCTGGGGGACATTCATAGCAAGCTAAAGCATCTACATCAGACTACAAGGTATACCTAACTGAGCAGCAAGAGGTAGATATTGATAAAGCACTAAGGCAGTTCTGGGAGACAGAAAGCATTCCAATGGCAACGTTACAAACACCAGAAGTAGAATGCATTCAACATTATGCAGAGACTACTAAGATAAACGAAAATGGGAGAATAGTAGTTGCTTTACCCTTCAAAAGAACTCCACCGTTACTAGGGCAATCATTCAACGTAGCTTTGCGCCAATTCTATAATTTGGAGAAGAAATTGCAGTCAAATAAACAGCTACAGACGGAATACATCCAATTTGTGTGAGAATACTAACAATTTGGTCATATGGCCCTCATACCACATAACGAAGTTAGGAGACCAGCAGATCAGACATTTTATCTGACACATCACGCCGTATTTAAAAATGGAAATCTCGCCAAGCTGAGAGTTGTTTTTAATTGGTCCCAGAAAACGAACACGGGAAACTCACTGAATGACGAACTACTTGTCGGTCCAACAGTGCAGCAAGGTCTGTTTGAGATCTTATTAAGATACAGGAAGCATCAATTCGGAAAGAGGACACAACTTTCAACGGGTACTTTGGAGGGAATCACCGGAATTCCACTTGAAGCACTATCGATTGCTCACAGTCACATATGGAACGTCATCCGCGCCGTTCTTGGCGACACATTCACTAACCTATGTCGCAAAATAAATTCAGCAAAGAATATCCAACCACGGTGGAAGTTATCAAATCAGATGTGTATGTGGATGATTTGATTAAAGGTGCAAACACACTCAACGATGCGTTAAGGTTGCGAAACGAATTGATTGAGATTTTAAGCTCTGTGGGATTTAAACTCAGGAAATGGTCAGCTAACCATCCCCACCTATTGAACGAAATCGAAAACAGCAATTTGCAAACAATGTATCGAGAATTTACAACGAGTGAAAAGGTGATAGATATCAATACTAGGGCTGTATTACCAACCATCCCGTGATGTATTTAAATTCAGGCTGTCCATACCACAAAACACGACAGCTACTAAACGAAGTTTGCTCTCAGAGTCATACAGGATTTTTGATCCATTGGGATGGCTGTCTCCTGTCATGATACCTATTAAGATCATGTTCCAGCAGTTATGGCTCGAGAAGCTCGAATGAAATGGCGAGTTGCCCGATTCATGCAGAACCAATTGTATGCGAATGCGAAATGATTTAGGCGCAATTGGGGATCTGGAAATCGAAATTCATGTAATCTGGAAATTCATGTATTCTCCGATGCATCCAAGGATACCTACGCCGCAGTGCTATATTCACGAGTAGTGACACAATTGAGTAAGGTGTGTATTAATATCAAAAACTAAAGTATAACCTATAAAGACAGTATCAATCCCCAAGCTAGAGCTGTGTGCTGCCATCTTATTGGTAAAGTTAATGGAAACTGTCACAACCGCGCTCAAGTTCAAAACCAAACCAAAACAGTTTTATTATACCGACGCTTCCATAGTGTTAGACTGGCTCTCCAAACCGCCGAAATTATGGCCAACATATATTGCAAATCGAACAGGCCTGATTCTCTTCTATTCTAAAAGAAACCAATGGCACCATGTTCAATCGAGAGAGAATCCCGCTGATCGGGCCCCCGTGGAATAAACCTAAGTGAATTGAAGAACGACGTCTTATGGTGGAAGGGGCCATCTTGGCTATCAACGGAACCATTAGTCATCCCAGAGGTTCATTTAGAAGTATCAAGTGTTCCTTCAGAGCCTATACCATATTTAATTCAAGAGGCTAATGATTTTGAACAACAATTGGACGGGATGGTTTCAAGAGTGTTAAAATATCCGATAATATTAAGAATCGTAGCTCGCGTCCAAAGATTATTGTGTACCGCGCGTCAATCAACTACACCGAAAGTGCTCGGAAGTATCGCTGTGGAAGAATTAAATAATGCTGAGAGCTGTCTAATTAGATATGTGCAGTTCCAAGAATTTCGAGCTGACATTGAATCCATTCGTTCAGGTAATTATTCTAATAAAGGTAAATTGGCGGAGTTGTATCCATTTTTAGACAGCCGTGAAATACTGAGGGTTAGCGGAAGATTGACCAACTCACCATTGAACTATGATACGCAACACCCAATCATTCTTCCGTCAACTCACTTACTGGTGGGAAAAATGTTACATCATGTTCATCGGAAATTGTATCATGCCGGCTTTTCTCAAATGGTTGCGCCTGTGAAGCAGAGGTTCCATATTCCCCGAGGAAAGTATTTTTTAAAGAGAATAATCAACCAGTGTGTGTAGTGTCATCGGTTTATAAAGGAGTGTCAAGCTCAATTAATGGGTCAGTTACCGTCATCAAGAGTCAACTTCGTTCGTCCATTTATTCAAAGGGGAATTGATTATGCCGGGCCTTATAAAATAAAGGTTCATCACATAAGAAGTTCCAAAGTAATCAAGGGATACCTGTGTATCTTCACATGCAACCTACTTCATTGGAGCCATCAATCAGTTGCGAGAACTAGCAGAACTATTCCAGTCAGAGCAGTTTAGAAACGGAGTGTGTACTTGGATGGCTGAACAAGGCATCAAATGGCATCTGATACCTCCAGTGGCTCCCAATTTCGGCGGGTTGTGGGAGGCCGCCGCGAAATCCACAAAATTCCACCTCTGGCGCCGTTGGCATGAAGAATATTTGACCACTTTGAATCAACTAAATAAATTTGTTAATCCAACTAATCAAATCAAGGTCGATGACGTAGTAATACTCAAGGAAGATAACATTCCACCAGCGCGATGGCCTTTGGCTAGAATAATGGAATTGTTGCATCCAGGACGAGACAATTAAGGGTCGTATCCGTGAAGACAGCAACGAGCACTTTTAAGCGGCCTGTCACAAAGATATGTGTAATTCCATCGATTGACTTATTCGATTCAAAGGCGGCGGAATGAATGACTACGTTTAGATAAATAATTTTCCAAAGCCACATCAACACCTGTAACACAATCGAAGTGAGAACAAGTTGAATGGTGGCGAAGACAACAATATTTGTTAAACAAATTAATAATAAAAATAAAAATTGTTAAGTGCAGCAGAAGTGGCCACTCCGGCCTTTTTTTCTCTTTCCCAATTTTTTCTAGTCAATCATTCGTGAAATTTGGTAGTAGGTAGCATCTGCATCCAGATTTTATCTGTTTGAGTCAGGTGTAGCGGATAAGTGTGCTGGTAAAGTTCACTTAACCATTTCTTTTGTATGTTTACGTTAGTTTCAGTTTGAAATTTTTGATGACCGTTCGGTTTGTGTCAGGAATTTATTCCTTTGATTCCATTGTTGGACGACGGTGTATTGATTTGGAAATGCTGAAAGGTTCGGAGGGGAAATTTGAATTCAGTGATGTTGATCCAAGTCATTAAGATATCTCTTGTTGGTGAAGATCTGTGGATTCATGTGGGCGTTTTAGCTTCAGCACAGCTGCACTTGCGCACCATACATTCGTTCATCTCCTGGAAACATTTTTGAAGTAATTAGAAGCAACTAAGATCGAAGATACCGTAATTGATGTGAGTTTTGTTACCTATATATTATTTGAGATGTTACAAACAAGAAAATTGGCTGAGAAACAATTTCCTTTGTTAAAACCCTAACCGCCTCATGATCGAGCCATTAATAATCCCCAGCATGAAATCAAGTTACTTATCCTCAAAATGAACCGAATGTCAACATTCTTAGAAGGTTCGAACACAGTTGATCAAGATCAGATTCCTAAGCTTAAAACTCGCATTTCTCATATTCAGGGGAGATTAAATCGTTTCCAGAATTGGGGTTTATACGATGATCGATCGTCGGATCTGTGGCGGTTCTTATTCGTGATATAGAAGTTAATGGTATTTTTTCTGGTTCAAACAATCAGAACACTGCATTGCCTCCACCGGCGAATTCGAATTTAAGTACGCTTTTAGATTTCACCGATCAATTAGGGGAAGTGAGTTACGCAAATAACACCAATTAGTGTTGGAAATTCTTCAGGGCAAATTATTTCAGCAAAGCACGCCTATGGATTATTGACCACGTTCCACAAATTTACCAGCTAACAATGTTGCATTCGGATTTGAATCCGGACCTCAAACGATTATTAACCCATCAGTATCAGTCAGCGATAGTTTACAGGTGGGGCAAAGTCGTCGTGATCCACTGGTAGAGACAGGATTGCCGTTAATTAAGGAATATTATAATCATGACTCTGGACGCACAATGAACAGCAATTATCGTACCATAGTGCAGCATTATCCGAAACGAGACTGGAATGGGGATAAGAGGGGGAGTTCCTCCGAATACAATAATTAACATTCCACAGGAAATTCCATTGAACAATACTGTTCACCTTCCCTTGCGCAACTCTACATGTTCCGGCAAGGATCTAATCTTTCTAAAACACAAAGTTCATGGAATTCAAAATTTACATGTTCCAATAGAGATACCCCCGTAGAAAGGTTTGTGACTAGAGTAGATCAAATGGCTAGAAAAGCGGGAATCAATTTAAATCAGTCAGTCGAAGAAATCACCTGTTTGTTATCAGGTGATGCTCTGGAATGGTTTTGGGTATACCTTGAGAGGCATCCTGAGTCAACTTGGGATCATATCAAAAATGAAATGATTGAACGATTTTGTGTTTATCGTTCAGATCGTGAAATTCGGAAACTTTTGGATTCACTTCAATATCCCATAGAAACATTTTGCGAGTTCCAAGACGCCATCTTAAAAATTGCCTTATATTTGCCTTAGCTAAAGAATGCCGTAGTCTAGAAGATCTGTGGTGCCAATGCCCGGTGCCTAGGTATCAGGTAAATGAGTTATCGCAAACCACTCCAATTTGCAGGGTAAGTGTCTCAGATGATGTTGTCAAGGATAAGGATGTGTGTGCTCTTAAATTTTCACAAACGCATAATAATACGACCTTTGAATCAATGTTAGGTGAATCTAAATCGAAATTTCTTTGATGGAATTGCAAGGGTGAAGATCACACATTCAAATTTTGTCGTGAACAAGCATGTTTTTTGTTTCGGGTGTGGCCTCGACAATATTTACTTCCCTGATTGTCAGGTATGTTACGCTAAGTGCGGAAAACTCCAACTGAAAGGATCGAAATATTCGGGAGTCTTTCCTTCAGAAATCTCTAATTCTGACCGCTGTTCGGCGAACAATGTCGATCCAGCGCATTATAACTCCTCTGATTATTCCAAACCTATTGTAATCCAGGTGGATGCATCTTCCACAGGAGTTGGATGTGTTTTGTTTCAGAAACTTAATGATGTAGAATACCCTATTGCGTATTACTCGCACAAATTAAATTCGGCCCATTCTAAATATAGCACTACTGAGTTGGAGTATTACGCAGCAGTATTGTGCATGAAAAAGTTTCGGCCATACCTTGAGGGGTTCGAACTCACCATTGTAATAGACCAAGCGAGTCTCCGCTGGCTAATGAACAAATCCGATTTGCCAGGCCTCAAATTGCAGAGCTTCAAATTCAAGATTGAACACCTGAAGGGAACTCAAAATATCGTGCCCGATCCACTCTCTAGGGCTTATTGTGAAGAACTTACCCCTGTCGCTTCGTCATGCAATAATAACGAAGAATCACTAAACCTGGATTTAAACTCTCGTGGAAACTGTTCCTTTGAGTTTAACCCATCATTTGTTGCAGCAAGCACATATTCCACCAGCCGCTAGCCATATGGGGATTCAAAAGACCCTAGAAAAACTGCAAGGGCAGTCAGTAAAGACGTTCGGCGTTTCATAACATATTGCGCTACCTGCAAGAGCAGGGCAATACTGTAGTTCTAATTGTTCTTGATAGTTATTTAAAACTGCTCAAGCCACTAAAAGAAGCATCATCTAGCGCCCTTTAAGAGTATATCGAAAAAGAAGTATTTCAGCTATTCTCAGTTCTCGAATCTATCTTTACTGATAATGGAAAAAAAATTCCAGTCGATATTGTTCGGCAATCTCCTGACCAAATATGGGGTGGAACACATCAAAACACCGTTTGACTCACGGCAGAGCAACGGGTCGTAGTACGGTAATCGCACTATTTTGTCGTCAATCCTAGCATACATCGGTAACAACTATATGGAATGGGATTTGCATCTATCACAAGTCGCATCAAACCTAAGAAATGTAATTCATTCCTCTACAAATTATTCAGCACACTTTTTGGTATTTTTTTTTTTTTTTTTTTAGAGGGTGGGTGTATGTAGCCCAGAGCACTGCGGCCTATTCTGCATCCCTAGAGATTCCTACGTGAAATGTAGATCTATATTCTTGATAAACGCCGCTACCTGATGCATATCCAGTGGGTCGGCGTTAGGCCACTGGATTATGTACGCATTGAGGAACTTTAATCTTTTTAGGATGATAGCATCGCATATGAATAATAGGTGTTCCGATGTCTCTTTACCGCAGTCACATTTTATGTAGATGGCCGTTAAAAGGGCCGTGCCCTGTTAAAAACCAGGTAAGGGCTCGGTTCCTCTCCCAGACGTATAATGTTATAACTGAATAATTTCTTGGCCTCTCTCATCCCAATGGAGGACTTTTAGAGTAATTTCTGCCAAGTGGGTTTTGGAAAAAGCAATACTAGGACTGGGACCCATTAAATCTCAGCTTGCTCCCATTTTTACAAATCGGTCTGCTGCCTCCTTTCCTCTAATGGTGGAGTGGCCAGGAGACCACAAAAGGGTGACTTTATTTGCTTTATCCAGTTCTAATAAATTACAGTAGCAGCTCCAGACCAATTTCGAGTTGAACACTGAAGCTCCTAAGGCTAGCAGAGCTGCCTGGCTGTCCGAGATTATATAGATCGGGAAGCAGATCTTCTGCCTGGGTCTTCTTATATTTCTTTTTGAGACATTGAAACACACATACTTCAATAGCAAAGGTCTCTGCCTGAAAAACTGTGGGTGCTACCCAGTGGTATGCATAGCTCTAGGTCGGGCCCAACTATCCCTGCACCGGTACCCCCGTCTGTTTTTGACCCATCCGTATACCATACAGAAGCAAGGCGGGGGAGGGAGGAGATAATATTCTCTACCAGTGCCCTATCCGGTAAACTAATAGTAAAATTCCTTCGACAGTCTATTGTCCTTACCATCAAATCCGATAGTTGGATTAATTCCTCCTTAAAGTTAAATTTATGTAGGATACTGTTGTGTCCTGGCCAGAGCCAAACCAATATTTGTGGGCTCAGTCCCCACGTTTTGCCAATCATTCTTTGGCAGGTGAAGTAGGCCTTATTCGCTTTGTTTGTGATATGATTTAAGTGGGGATTCCATGTCAATTTGTGATCAAGTACGACACCCAGATATTTAACCTCCGTTGACAGTTGGAGAGTTACTCCCCCCCCCCCAGTGGGAGGCCAGTTTTCCTCCGGTTAATAAAAAGAGTGCAGTTTTTACCTTGTTGGGATTTACCAATTATTTTTGGTATTTGGGCAGCATCCTAATTTACACGGATCAGATTATCAACTACGTCGACTTTTAGGATGTACAGAAGATAATGAATCTTATATATCTGCTAAATCAAGCGTAATTAGAGACAAAGTGCTGGGTTACTTGAAAGCCGTTCATTTGAAAAGCGAACAGCTGTATAATTTAAGAAGCCAACCTCATAAATTCGTCGTACGGTAAACTGCATTTGTACGTACTTATGTTCAAAGCGACGCCTCAAAAAATTGTTCATCCAAAATGGCACCAAAATTCGTACCAGCCATCATCAGTGCCCGGATTGGTAGCGTTGCTTATAAAGTACATGATCCATCTGGTAAATCTTTGGGCATTTATCGTGCTAAAGATTTACGGAGCTAATCGACATCGTTCCATAAGCTTAAACCTGCTGGACGATTATTGCTGTATTAATTTATATATAATTTTGAGACAATTCAGCGTGTTGGGTTTTCCCCACGATGTTACGCGATTAGGCAAAAATGTGTATGCTATTCTTTTGCCTTTTTCTAATAAGCTAAATAAATTGAAAAATAAATACTTTTCTTTATTTTTTTTTTATAAAAGCCGATAGTCGTATCGATAGTGAGTATCGATGGCATCAAATCTAAAATATTGAAACTATCGATAGTGCTGACTATCGACGGTTTTCCACCATTTCGATTTTAGTATAAGGCTTCTTATCTGGCCAAGACTCATGAATTCCAGTCTTGAGAAGATTCCTCAACTTGATGAACATTATCAAATTCCTTTTAAACGTCTTTATTCATAAATATTGAAAACAAGTCATATATAATAATTTGCATTCAAATGACTTGTATACTAATCAGTAATCACACTTGGTTGCCGGTAGATTTGACCTAAATATAAGCTCAATATTGATGCAAATTATATCACATTGAAATTCAATATACTTTTCTGGCTTAAACAACAAAAAAGTTCTATGTAACAACTCTCGCTCAACAAAGATAAGTAGCAATCCAAATTCATATTGAACATTAAATATGTACATAATGTGCCGTATATACTATGAGCTATAATATTATATTATAGTTTCTCAGATCTTTTAATATTTACCGACAAACAAAACTGTAATTTATTCTATATCCGCATATACACTCACTAAACATTATCATATTGAATTTTCGATTTACAAAAAAAAGTTTTGAAAACTTTTTGTATTAAACAAATACAAATACTCGACGTCGCTAAATTTTCCTAGATATCCCAAAAATAAAGAAAATAAAGATAATTTTCATCTCTCGATTTTATACGATAACATTTAATAATTTTCCGATTCTCTTGTTGTGTGCTTAATATCCATCTACATAAATATGTATAAAGAGCTAACTAACTAAATAAAATATCGTCAAATTTTCATTTAATTTTTATCTTCTTGTTGTTTTTGTTATAAATTTTAGGTTTACTCGTATAAAAAAGTCCCTCGTGATATTTTCATTAAACACACCTATACATATACATATTCATACATACATAAAAAAATCGGAGGAAAAATGAAAAATTCGTATACACTAATAAGGATTTTTACTCACTTTGGTAATAGACTTGAAATAATTCTTTCAGCTTCTTCAGGTGGTGGTGGTGATGATGATAATGATGATTTTTCATCGGTTATTTCTGGTTGAATAATTGGTGGTTGGGGTGCCATCAATGATGATAATTCATTGGTTGGTTGAAAGTCAGGTGCAAATTTCGACCTAGAATTATATTTTATACAAAACAAAACATTAATGTATCCTAAATAACCTTAAATTTTTGTTTTTTTTTGTTTTTGTCCTATGTAACCGTATATGTAAATATATTATATACATGTGGTATATAAATTATATGATATACACAAAATTCCATTATACCACCTACATTCCCCAAAAAAAACAGAACAAAACAAACCAAACGAAATTTTACCCAAAGTCATCATCCACTTTAAAGGAATACCTACAAAAAAAAAAACTAACAACATTATTATGTGTGTACACCACTCTCGTATATGGTTAAATTCTAGCCTTGTGTCTTAAACATTCTTCCTCGATGTATAACTATTATAAACACAAAACGTAACGTACATTTACGGCATAAATAAGAAAATTTCGTTTTATTTTTAAGAAATACGTTGTTATATTTTCTTTATAGTATAATTCGTGACATATAATAAAATTTATGACATTATCTTAACCATGGTAGATGATGATACCCTTACCTTTTCACTGGTTCGTATAAATATAGTATATACACTTAAATGAGAGAGAAAAGACACAACGGAAAAAGGGACTATCACTGTACCGGTAATAACATTATACGGGTATATTACACAGCAAAGTAAAGTGATACATAGCAGAGACGAGAAAAATGCGAGAGAAAATGATTTCTAATTATTTAGGAAAATCACTCACCAGAGAAGGTTTAATTGCTATAATATGAAAGAAGGCATTTAGGTATACATAGGACATTTGTTTTTATGTATTATATACATATTTAGGGAGATTATATGTAGGGAAACATGATGTTGCTATTAGTTTTATCATTCATTAAAAGGAAAAATTGCCAAAATAATTAAATAATGTTGTCGTTTGCAAGCATTGCATACAACATACAAATTTAACAAAACAATTTAAGTTTTCCTTTTACAACCTACCTCATTTTTCCAATTTAATTCTTCTCCAAATCATTAAAATTTGTTTTCAAAATAAATCAACCTTTGTAATACGGAAAAGGAAATAAAAACTTTCCGGAAAGCTTTATAAAACTGAATATATTAGTGATCCTCGTAACGGACAGGGCCGGCGTTAGGTTGTAAGGTGCCTCCCTATTCAATTTTTTAAACCATATATTGGTCTTCACAATTTACCTAAGAGTTCACAACAGTTTGTGCATAGCATGCGGAGTCAAATTATCAATAATATGTTACAAACTCTTTACTTAATCTCGTTCCTGGACAAATATTATTTCATTCATTTCGGGAATTTTTGCTTCTCAAGAAATAATGTTTTTATCTTAGGAATTTTGTTTGAATTGCAAAAAAACATTTTTCTATAATCTCCGTTAAAGAAACAGACCAACATTTAAACAAATATAAATTAAATTAAATCGTAATCTCCCGTGAGAGGAACTTGAAACCACCATCGGGGGCGTACCCCGGTGGCGCATAGCGGAATGCTCATAAGCTACAAGGTGGATAGGAGGGAAATAAAATACCTTTCGCGGACCAACAAGACTATATGCAATGCCCAAAACAGAGAGATTTATTACCCCAGGTGGTACTCCAGTCAGCCGACTGGGCAATCGATCCTCTTAGGAGGCTGACCGATTACCGAACCGACGTCAATCAACCAAAAGGAAGTAAATCTACTAAGAAAATTGCACCAAAACTGGTGCAATCGAAAGAAAAACCACCCCCACTAATAAGTATTGTACGTGGAACCAGGACCAGTTACCCAGAAATTCTGTCACTGATGAAATCTGTTACTGACAAAGAGTATAAGGTAACAGTGCTAAACAATGACGTTTGGAAAATTAATACGCTGGACTCAGATTCTTATAGAACCTTATCTAAGAAGTTACTGCATGTAAAGCATGAAAAGTATCAGTGGTTCACCTATGAGGATAAACAGGCTCGACCTATAATAGTTATGGCAAGAGGTTTGCATCATACTTGCTCAAGCAAAGAAATAGTGGAAGACTTACAAAATAAAGCTCTTAACAAAAACGATATAGTTGTTATAACATTTATTTTAAAAAAATAAAATAACAACAACAACAAATGGAAAATACATTAGAACTGTAATAACTTGATCTTCTTACTCTCTTCAAATCAGACTCTCTGCTGTTAATTTCTACTTACTTCGTTATTTACTACCATAAATTTGTTTTTGATTTGCGTTTGACTTTGAATTGAGTTTGCTCTATGAGTATAAAAAATACAAAAAAAATCGAACAAAAATTCGTATTTCTCATGGCTGGTCTCCACTTTCGTATTTTTCTCTTGACAATTTTTAGTACATTTTGAATGAAATGAAGTTCTGGAATATGGCCAAGTAGGATAGAATTTGGTTATTTCTTGAACGATTTTGATGAAATCTGACACGTGCGATAGAAATGGGACTCAAAAATTTCTTAACCAAGTGTGATGAAATGCGACATGTACAATCGAAATGGGATTCTGAAATGATTTCTAGTTGAAGCTTTTGAACATGGCCAAGTAGGACTGAACTTGGCTATTTCTGAACCGATTTTGATGAAATTAAACATGTACATATGATATAAATGGGATTCTAAAATGATTTTTATATGAAGTTCTGCAACACGGCTAATTCGGAAGGAACTTGACCTTTTTTGTAACTGTTTAATTGAAATTCAGCATGGACTAAGGTAATTTGATTGTAAAATGATTTTTAGATGAACTTCTGGGGTTTGGCCAATTATTTCGGAGCTTGGCCATTTCTTAACGGATTTTGATGAAATTCAGCAGGAACGAAGGAAATTAGTTTTTTAAATGAATTTTAGTTTAAGTTCTGGGATTTGATTAAGTACGATGGAAACGCGATTTTATAATGATTTTTAGAAAAAGCCCTTAAATGACATCAACAAATTATTTTATAATCTTATATGCTGACTTTCATCATAATCGGTTAAGATGTGGCGAAATTCATTTCCAATTGGGTTTGTCGACTCCCTTTCGAATTAGCCGAATTCCAGAATTTCTTCTAAAAAATATTTTAGAATCCCATTTCCATCGTATATGCTGAATTTCATTATAATCGGTTATTAACTTTGTGTTGACTATTTGTTGTTAACGTGTCGAATTTAATCATAATCGGTTAAGAAATAGCCAAGTTAGATCATAATAGGCCCTATTCCACAAACTTTATCTAAAAATTATTTTAGGATCCCATTTCCATCGTACAACTTGAATTTCATTCCTAATCCTAATCTTCGAGTCCCTTCCTAATTGTCCAGATTCCAGAACTTCTTCTAAATATCATTTTAGAATCCCATTTCTATCGCACGTGTCGAATTTCATGTAAAAATTCCATTCCAGAACTTCATGTAAAAATCATTTGAAGATCCCATTTCCGCCATACAAGTCGAATTTGATCATAATCGGTAGAGAAATAACCGAGTTCATTACAAATTGGCCATATTCTAGAGCTTCTTCTAAATATCATTTTAGAATCCCATTTCTATATGTAAATTCCCTTTATTCACCGGTCATGATTCAATTAATACCAGTTTAGCTCTAAATATGTAGGCAAATGGCCATTTTTTTTCTGACGACACTCAACTCTATTATTAAAGAGACCTATAAATTACAACAAGTAAAAAAACGAAAAATAAAAAAAAACACAAAAATGTTTCATTCGCTTTTTCAATATTTATTAATAAACACGTGACTCGAAAGATCGAGCGAACCTTGTTTGAATCATGCTCACCGGTGTTCTAGCACATACTAACTAGTTTAACACATGAAAATTTTTCTGAATACATATTTTTGACCTCGCTCAAAACAATCTCGCATTAGTTGGAGAGTAAATTTACTCAAAGAGAGAATTTATTTTTGTGGTTTTAAGTATATTGCATAGCAGGGGCTCACTGTATTGTTCGAAATATAATTTCTACAACCAATTAGGTATTTTCTACACCCAACTAATTTGAATTGTTATTTATTCGACACAAGACGTCTCTATGAAATCTACTATAGTTTTTGTTCATAAAATACTAGATGCTGTGAATATTGTTAAAAAACAGAGGACAGAAAATCAGAAAGGAAATCAAACTTTCAGTAAAAGGGGATTCCCTCATTTATGGTATAAAAGGAATTCCTCACATGAAGGTTAAAATTACACATACCCCAATTCAAGAAATGTCAGAGATTTAATTACACCCAAAGATGGTAAACGTATTACCCACGGAAGGAAAAATAGGGAGAGATGTGCCAACTAAGTGTATAAATTGTAAGGGTCAATATCCGGCTAATTATCGAGTCTGTGAGGTAATTAAGCAACTACAAAAATTAAGCGATAAAAAACGAAATCAACCGCAACATGAAAGAACATTTGCGTAGGTAGTAAAAAAGTTCGGGTTCAATCATATATGGGCTCTAAAAATAACCGAATTATGGAAAACATTATGAACAGCATCGAAGCTATTACAAAGCGGTTAGATAACCAAAGTAATCTGAACAATATGATATTTGATCAACTGAAGAAAATGCAACTACAACAACGCAATCCGACAAAAAATGTTAAAAGGGGGGGCTAAAACCTCATAAGATGATCAGAACTTCGGTCTTCATTAATTCAATTCAAAAATCATTTTAAAATCATATTTCCAATGCACTAGCCAAATTTCATCATTATTTGTTGAGAAATAGGTAAGTTCTATCGTACTTGGCCATATTCCAGAACTTAATCTAAAAATCATACACATATGTTGTACTTACATACAAACACTCACTTATATAGATTGCTCAACTGCTCACTAAACACTAATCCAACCCAAACTCAACTCCAATTCAACCCGCAAACGGCCCCAACTCAACCCTCTATCCAAACGTAAATTCTCTTTCAATTCAATCCCGAAACCAGCATATATAAAAATTAGCCAACTGCTCACTATATCTTAATCCAACCCCGACTTAAGTCCAACTCAAGTTCTACACAACCCGCAAATTGACCCCTGCCTTAACCTTCAACTCAACCCCAAACTCAATGCCCAACTCAATATTCAAATCAGCATATGTATATAAAAAATTGGTAAATATTTTTATAACCAGGTATTTTGGGTCAATTCGTTTAGCAGATACTGACCCTTTTGACACACAGATTCCAAAAGCTTTTCAAATCTCGGCCTTGACCATAGAAACAGATTGGCAAAAAAAAAATTCTAAATCGAACAAGCCATTCTCGAGATACCATGGGTATCAGACCAACAAACATCCAGACAGATGGACGGACATTTTTTTTTTTGGTTTTTGACAGGATTTCAATATTTTGGTCTTTTTAGACCGAAGTAATAGAAATATTTTTATATACAGAAAAAATTAACATTTTCCTAATATCCGAAAGCCGAGGTTATAACTTATATCATTCCATTCATCCAGCGGAAAGAGCAAGAGGTGGTTCGGCATTACTAATAAAGTCACTACTAAAAGCATTCACATTAAACACAGACAACTTACGGTCTCTGCAATATACTGTCCTTCCCGGCATAACTTCAAAAGGGAGGACTACATTAAAAGCTAGGAGGTGATTTTATGATTGTAGGTGACTTTAATGCGAAAAATACCTATTGGAGATCTAATCTTAGGCTTACGACTTTAGACTTTCTTAGACTTACGACTTTAGAATGTGAATTTTACTCTAGTGGTTCCCCAAAATACTGGACCAGTGACAAAGCTAACATACCGAACCTAATGGACTTTTTACTTTGAAAAAAAGCAATTCTCTAGTATTGGATCACTCACTGGTTATCATAACAGTCAGTGAAACGGTAATTCCAAGGAAAAGTGCACACCGATAAGAAATTCTTGCCAGTTGGACCCAAGCACCCCCATTATACAAAATAAGAAGACGTTTAACATATCCTACCCAATAGAAGTTCGAGAGTGTTGGTAAGAGACAAACTAGGCTCACGTTAAACCTGGCAAATTACAATACAATTGCATCAAATTATTTTGGCAATTGCTATTGCTTATATCTAATATTGTTTATATATAAATTAAAGGTTCGAGTTTTACTTGATACTGGTTTTCAGCAAAAATTTCATCACGGAAAGGGTCGTGTGTGCCAAACTATTCAAATACAATAGAATTTTTAGTATTGCTAAAAATAACTAATTTGCTTTTATTTTTACTGATTGACTAAAAAATGTCGTACCTGTTCACATTGATCTTGCTGATCCATTGTTTTATACTCCGGATAAAAGATCACGAAATAATGTTAGGCGAGAAGGTTAAGATAAGTGACGAACCGCCACCATTTCAAACATATGAAAAATTGGAATATACTAGTTGTTTAAAAAGGGTATCAAACGTTAGCACATTGGTTGAATTGAGCACACAAATTGAGAGATTCTGTCGAGATTGAGGAGATATCTTCCCCAAAATATTTATCAATTGAGTGGCACATACAGTATATATGGTATATCGTTACCACTAAAGCCGAACATTTCAGAGTTAGGCGATTCACATTTTTCTGCATGGTGCCAATTTAATTCTTTCGAACGTAGATTAATGAAAACCCCCCAAAATTTCACGCTCAATATAATCTCACGTCTCAACTAAGATCTCTTCGTTGGGTTTCTATGTGGATGAGACTGAAGCTCAAATCATAAAAGATCGAAGTGGCACTCCAATTTTATACAATAAATTTCATCTGGTGAAAATGGTGAAGAAACCACTTCAGTTTCCCTCATGTGTTATTGGATCTAGACGTGCAGTACACGGAAATGGAGATTCGAGGGACCCAACAGTAAGAATCTTAAGGGTTTGTATTTTCGTAATAAAAGGAAAAGCTCTCAAATTAGGAATAAAAAGGTAGGTTTAGGGTTTTTTAGGCTGGGCTTCGCCAAAATGTGCTGGGCTTCGCCAAAATTTTAAGTGATTTTAAATTTTATAAACCTGAGCCGGAATATCTGGACTTAACTAGACGAGCCTTACTTCATACCTCATTCATGAAGGCTTTTGAACATGGACTTTTGTCGCATCTTGAGAAACAGTCGAGTATGAAAGCATATTTGCACTCAATAGTTTGTACTGGTTGCTCAAATACATTTAAAATCACTGGTGACCAATTCTAGCTATTTGTATAACTAACATTTCCAAACTGCAGCCTCAACTAAGAGTGACTGAAGAGATATATTTAGCTATGCTGGTTGAACATTGAGTCGGGCATAGGTTAAATTGAAGGTTAAGTTAGAGGTGAATTGGCGGATTGAGTTAAAGTTGAGTTGGAGTTGAGTTGGGGTTGGAGTAGATTTAGTGAGCTGTTAAGCAATCTCTATTTATATACCAAATCATGGGTGTTTGTATATATGTATGAATGTATGTATGATATTTAAACAAACCCACACTGCCTTGGCTGGGATTGAGGAAGTCATTGATTTTTAGGTTGAGTGAGATTTATTTGGTGATTGACTTGAGATTTGAGTGGAAAGGTACACATTTAGTTTTCAATACTTGTTGATTAAGTGTTTGAGCTAAAGGTTGGGTTTAGGGTTGAGTTGAGGGTTGAATGGGGTTCAGTTGAGGTTAAGTTTAGATCGAGTTAGGGTTGAATGGGTTTGAGTTGAATTTGAATTGAATTTGAATGAGGGGTTCGATTAGGAGATTGGAGGAGATTGGATTAAGTTGACTTGAGTTGAAATCATACACGCATGTAGCTTTCAAATCGAGTTGATTTCGGGATTGAGTTGACCGTTAAGTGTGGAGTTTAATAGAACGTTGAAATTTGATTCGAGCTAAGTTGAGTTGAAGTTGAGTTAGGTTTATTTGGGAATAAAATAGGGAATTATTTGGGGGTTGATTTGGGGTTAATTTAATGATTGAGTTGAGGGTTGGATTGGTGGTTTATTGAGTTGAGAGGTCTCCAATTGAGTTAGCGGAGGATTTAGTTAACAGTTTAAGTTCAGGATTGATTTGGGGGTTGAGTTAATTTTCAGGATCGAAATTCTGATCACCTCGTATGATTCAGCCCTTCATATTTCTTAATATTTTATATAGTAGCTTCATTCAGATCTAAATTGAAATCGGCAGCAATTAAAAAAACAGCTTTGCTCGAGATCGCATTAAACGAGTTATTCCTGTACACATAATTAGTTTAATGTTATAAATTTCACTGCATTTTTAGAGGCGCATTCACATCAATTTAATTAACTAATTATATATTCTATCCCCTTTAGAATATATTTACGTGAATATACATAAAAAAATTTGTGTTATCATCCCCACATAAACCGCTCGCATAATCCACATATATGTATTCATAAATAAATACCGTAGAAACATGCTTTATGTATTTGAGTTAATTTTTGACGTGCGATGATAGCAACGAAAATCTGTAGAAAAAACCTGTCTTGTTTATAATTAAGTTAAATGGTGTAATGTATGTAGATTACACACACCTTTAATTACATAATAGATTCATTTCTCTCTCTAAATACATTTTTTTATATATTTATGCCAAATTTATCCAAAAAATAAATATTTTCGTAGAATTTACGAGTATGAAAGGGTATGTCATTTTTCGTTTTTCCACCACCGCCTCCACCCAACAAAAAAAATTTATTTTCATTATTTTAAAAATGGTTCACTAAACAAATGTTAGTTTTCTGCCATATAAACTATTTGGTTACCTATCCATGATCACGTTCAGTATACATAATAAAATACAATAGAGGGCTGATGGAATAATATGAGTATCATTGATACGAAACAAAACAAAAAGGGTTAACCAATTTTTGTTTTTCATGTTTTTTCCACAAAATTCTCTGAACAATAAAAAAAAGCAATTTATAGGATTTTATTTTCCCTGCTTTCATAATTTTATACCTACAAAAAAACCGCATGTGATTTGGCTTTTTTATTACTTTATTCGTTTAGTATATGTACCTATACTATAGTATACGAACATTTGAATTGACAGGTTTATAGTGCTTTTGAACGGTTTTTTTTTTTTTTTTCGTGAAGCTTTGATGTCTTTATTTTAAGCAAGGTTGTAAAGCGTTTTATAATTTTAGGCGTGAAATTATTTGGTGGTAAATTAAAATGTCCAGCCGCGTGAGTGAATGAATTTATGGCCGTGTAAACGTACTATGAACTTATTTACTTATAGGGAAAAGTTAATGTATTTAATAATTAACAGATTATTAATTATTCATTTCGCACTAAATCAATTGGAAATAGGAAACGTATATTTTCAAAGGCAACAGAAAGCTATATAGTATAGCAAAAAATGAAAATCAAACCGAATATAATCTGTATATAAAATGTATTTATGAAAATTTATTTCCACGAGCTTGTATGTGCAAGAAATACATATTCTGGTTATCATCGATTGTCTTGTTATTTTTTTTAGTAGGATTTGGTTTATTGCTCCTATAAAGCATCAAGCAACGCAAGCAAATATACAAGAAATTCGCATAAAAAGAAAGCTTTATATACAAACATTGAGTTATAGTATAACAAAGTAATAACAACACTATGTATTCACACAAACATAAAAGATGTACAGCCTAGCTAGGCTTAAACATAAGAATAATCAATAAATTTACAAATATATTACTTATACATATATACTGGTAAATACATACAGACATACACACAAACATGGAGAGGAATAAAATAAAAAAACCTATATAAATTTTCATCTTAAGGCATTTCTAGGAAAATATATAAGAAAGTGAAAAAGGAAACGAACGGAAAATTATAAGAATAAATAAAAGCAGAAAAAAAAAATTTCCTCCATGGAATTTTTTTTTTATACTTAGTTTACCTTTCCTGAATTTTCCGACAAAAAAATATAAAAAAAACTACATCGATCAGGTGTAATGATGAAAGTAACAAAAAAAAACTGATTTACAGACTAAATAAATATACGAAAAATTACAACAACACAAAATTGATTTTCCTGTACATATTTAATTTTCTTGTGTGCTAACAAACGCTAAGAGATAAATTGATTTCCAAATAAGATTAATAATTCGCGTTATCTCAATATATTTGATTTTGTTGCTCCACCGCCTTCATATATTCATGTGCTGTATGTGTAAAATTTCCAAAAATGATTACGATTTCGATTTTTTAGGGTGATAATTAATTTATATAAGTAGAAGTTTTTTTTTTGTCTGTTATCACAACGAATACACAAAAATTCACGTTTTCTCTTTCGTTTTATATATGTAGTAGGAAAATCAAAATGTTGTTATGTATTTATTTATGTCAAGTGTAATAATTAAAATATAAAGGGCTGAAACCTGACGAAGTGATCATGAGGAAAAAATTGCATTATTCGTATTATAGAAGATAATGCAAAGATTGTAACAACTTTAAAAATAACAGGCATAGAAAACTTATTGCAGCTACCGCTGCGCTATAGTGAACACCTCTAATGTGTTACCAACAACCGTTTCTTAGCTTTAACTTTGCAAAGTAAAAAGAACTCCAACATTAAGACTGTTACACACATGTTTTAATTTTAAATTGAGTTTTTGAAATTAGGAGTAATGAAATATGAAATACAGTAACGCCTGTTTTGTCTGTTTTTTTTTTGTAAATTTTTATTAACTTTAGAATTATAATTACTATAAACTCATTCTGGTCGGAGTGGTAGATGTAACAAGACCAAATAACTAGCAATGCAACATTATTCGGTATATCCACCCTCTGCGGAGGTAGGCTCAATGGATTCAAGGGTGGGCCACTCATTGCTACCAGAAAACGTGTTTGGAAGGAGGCCTAGACTTGCTAACTAACCACCACCCATAGTTGGCTACTCCTCCTAAGCAGATAAAGAAAAAGAAATTGATGATCTTAAAAAGAAATTGAATGAAATTCTGAGTTTTACTACCCAGCTGCGCGGCGAAGTTATGAAGCTCAAGATAGAAAACGAGGAGCTGAAAAAGGATCTTCAAACAAAGGTTCCATAGAAGCCTCTGGCTTTTATAAACATCAATAAAGAACAAGAGTACCATACCGATGAAGAAGAACATGAAACAGAAACCGGACAATACGCCTGGACGTTAAAAACTAATAAAAAGATTGACGACTTTCTTTTACGAACAGAGAATTTTGAGAAATTTTAATTTTTTCTTAATTTTATTTTTAATTTTTAATTTTAATTTGTTTTTAATTTTTGGAAACATTTTGCATTAAGTAGTTTTTTGTAAACCTTATACTTTTTAAGATATTTGCAAAACAAATTTTCTGAACCAAAGGAGTGGCCACTTCCGGTTAGCCGATTTGGAGTAAAATTCACTGGGACCTCCCAATTTATCAAAAAAGCTTAAATCTGAAGTTTCAGTTCGATTGATTAAACCACATGGGCTGTAGAGAGGACACAGACAGACTGACAGATTGACAAACAGACACCATTTCGAAACCCACTTTTTCGGACTCAGGCGACCTCAAAACAAATAAATCTCTAAAAATCTCAAGGTACAAAATTTTCATGATTACTATACTTTATTTTACTAGAGTAAAAGAAAGTAGAAAACCCTAATCCGTACGAATCGTTCGTTTAGTAAAAGTTTAGCACATGGAATAGGTCCCTTAATTACCTAGTTAAAAAACCCTAATCCATACGAATCGTTCGTTTAGTAAAAGTTCTGCAAAATTATTTTTTGGAAATCGCACTCAACTCCCAAGGGCCAATATCGGCCATTGCCAACAATGATGACAAAGGTTTAGCTAGCACATGGAATAGGTCCCTTAATTACCTAGTTAGAAAACACTAATCCATACGAATCGTTCGTTTAGTAAAAGTTCTGCCAAATTATTTTTTGGAAATCGCACTCAACTCCCAAGGGCCGATATCGGCCATTGCCAACAATGACGACAAAGGTTTGGGTAGCACATAGAATAGGTTGCTCAATTACCTAGTTAGAAAATCCTAATCCATAAGGATCGTTCGTTTAATAAAAGTTCTACGAAATTATTTTTTTGAAATCGCATTCAACAATGATGACAAAGGTTTCGCTAGCACATGGAATAGGTCCCTTGATTACCTAGTTAAAATACCATAATCCATACGAATCGTTCGTTTAGTAAAAGTTCTGCAAAATTATTTTTTGGAAATCGCACTCAACTCCCAAGGGCCAATATCGGCCATTGCCAACAATGATGACAAAGGTTTGGCTAGCACATAGAATAGGTCCCTCAATTACCTAGTTAGAAAACACTAATCCATACGGATCGTTCGTTTAGTAAAAGTTCTGCAAATTATTTTTTGGAAATCGCACTCAACTCCCAAGGGCCAATATCGGCCATTGCCAACAATGATGACAAAGGTTTGGCTAGCACATAATTACCTAGTTAGAAAATCCTAATCCATAAGGATCGTTCGTTTAATAAAAGTTCTACGAATTTTTTTTTTGGAAATCGCACTCAACAATGATGACAAAGGTTTCGCTAGCACATAGAATAGCTCCCTAAATTACCTAGTTAGAAATCCTTAATCCATAAGAATCGTTCGTTTAGTAAAAGTTCTGCAAAATTATTTTTTGGAAATCGCACTCAACTCCCAAGGGCGAATATCGGTCATTGCCAAAAATGATGACAAAGGTTTGGCTAGCACATAGAATAGGTTGCTCAATTACCTAGTTAGAAAATCCTAATCCATACGAATCGTTCGTTTAGTAAAAGTTCTGCAAATTATTTTTTGGAAATCGCACTCAACTCCCAAGGGCCAATATCGGCCATTGCCAACAATGATGACAAAGGTTTGGCTAGCACATAGAATAGGTCCCTCAATTACCTAGTTAGAAAACACTAATCCATACGAATCGTTCGTTTAATAAAAGTTCTACGAAATTATTTTGTGGAAATCGCACTCAACAATGATAATAAAGATTTCGCTAGCACATGGGATAGGTCCCTTAATTACCTAGTTAAAATTCAGGTGTGGCCAACACACGACTTTCTTTTACGAACAGAGAATTTTGAGAAATTTTATTTTTTGCTTATTTTTTTTTTTAATTTTTGGAAACATTTTGTATTAAATAGTTTTTTGTAAACCTTATACTTTTTAAGATATTTGCAAAATAAATTTTCTGGACCAAGCGAGTGGCCACTTCCGGTTAGCCGATTTGGAGTAAAATTCACTGGGACCTCCCAATTTATCAAAAAAGCTTAAATCTGAAGTTTAAGTTCGATTGGTTAAACCATCTGGGCTGTAGAGAGGAAACAGACAGACTGACAGCCTGACAGATAGACAGACAGACACTATTTCGAAACCCACTTTTTCGAACTCAGGGGACCTCAAAACATAATAAATCTCTAAAAATCTCAAGGTCCAAAATTTTCATGATTACTATTCTTTATTTTACTAGAGTAAAAGAAAGTAAAAAGGAAAGCCGAATCCTCGCCTGAAGTTGATTATAGGCAACCATCGACTAGTGAGAACATTAGTAATAACAAAGAAAAGCCGCCTCCGCCAATCAATATTATCGCCATTACCGATTATGGTAAGGTGCAATCAATAGTAAAATCGGTGACAGATAAAGAGTACCGCGTGGTGTCTCTTAACAACAACGTATGGAAGATTAATACGCCAGACTCCGACACCTATAGAGCATTGGCAAATAAGCTCAATGAACAAGGAAACGAATGGTACACATACGAAAATAACAAAGACCGCAAAATCAAAGTAATGGCTCGAGGCCTTCATCCAACTTGCCCAATTGAAGACATAGTGGCGGATCTAAATCAAAGAGGGCTGCTAATAGAAAATGCAGTTAATATTCTTAAAAAAGAACGGGAAAAAAATGCTCAAGGGAGCAAAGTAATCGAAAGGGGGCTTCCATTGTTCATGCTCACCTTTAATAATAAACAGAAAATTGAAAATATTTTCAATATAATAGTTATCCTTAATATGAGAGTTAAGATTGAATCACTAAGAAAAACTACCGGTTTAATACGGCAATGCAAAAAATGTCAAAGTTATAACCGTACGCAGAGATGTGCTGGTAAACATTATGCAAAAGACTGTAAGGAGAATAAAAATGTTCCTGCAAAATGGATAAACTACAAAGAGCAATATCCTGCCAACTACAGAACAGAGGTAGTGAAGTAGCAAAAACTTTACAACAATTAATAAATAAAGCCCACCAAGTTTCACAACATCGTGTAACATGAAATGGGCGAAAACAAACCATAAAGCAAGTGTAACTTAGACCTTCTACTCCAAAACCACGAGAACATAAAACATTCTCAGAAATTGTGCAACAGCAACCAACAAGCAATAGTGATAGCGTCCTCGAAAGAATACTGCGTAATGTAGAAGCCTTAAATATGCGATTAGCTAAACAAGAACGAGCCTTTGAAGGCTTAAATAAACGGTTAAATAACCGCCAAGTCATGGATGATGTATTAAACGACATGACTAAAACGTCAAGAATAGTCATCTGGAATGCAAATTGACTAATGCAACACATCCCAGAATTAGAAATGTTCCTACACACAGAAAAAATAGATATTTGCCTAGTATCCGAGACCCCGAGGATACCATTGTTACCACTCTATCGACCCAGCAGGAAGTGGCAGAGGAAGATCAACAATAATAATTGGAGATAACATCAAGCATTATGACCTAGGATATATTCAAACCGCAACTATGCAAGTTATGTCTATTAAAGTACAAATAAACAATAATAAAGAATATGGGGTGTCTTCAATTTACTGTCCTCCACGACATAACTTAAATGAGGAAGACTACACTACCTTGTTAAAATCGCTAGAACCAAATGGAGGTAATTTCAACGCGAAAAGTACCTATTAGGGATCAAGACTTACAACCACTAAAGGAAAAGAGCTATTCAAAGCAGGAAGCGCAACTTAATTGTGAGTTCCATTATAGAAACAAGCCAACGCACTGGTCGGTGGATAGGAATAAAATACCTGACCTCATAGACTTTTATATAACAATTTCCGAAATCGCAAGAATACGTACTAGATCACGAAAATTGGTCTTAAATGCACTAAAACCGGAGAACCCAGTCGAAAATCGTCGTGGTAGACGCAAGACAACCAAAAAAGAGAATCCTTTAATTATCCGAACCGCAAAAAAAACATTTTATTAGTTCTAACGAGATAAAAAAGGAACTAAACCTTAATTGCTCCGGTTCCACCATTCGTCGACGGCTGCTGGCACATAATTTAAAGGGCTGCGTTGTCCAGCATGTCCCACTTCTATAAAAAAAAAATATCAGAGCCCGACGCTGAAAAATGGAGGAAAATAATATGGACCGATGAAACAAAAGTGAATTCGTTTGGTTCTGACGGCCGGCATTATGTACGACGTCCACCGAGTACAAGTTTGTCACCACAGTACACGAAAAAAACAATTAAACATAACGGCGGTTCTATTATGGTATGGGGCGCTTTCTCGTGGTACGGTACAGGTTCAATTTATTGGATAAAAGATCTTATGACAGCGGATGGTTACGTCCAAATATTGGACGACGTGTTGCTGGAATATGCTGAAGACGCCATGCCGCACGGCTGGGATTTTCATCAAGATAATGACCCGAAGCATACCTCGAGGAAGGCGAAACCTTGGTTTAGAGAAAATGAAGTAGACGTTTTGCAATGGCCAGCACAGTCACCCGATCTGAATCCGATCGAGAACTTGTGGAATCAACTAAAACTAGCCGTTAGCCACAGAAAATACAGCAATAAGCAGGAATTATTTAATGTTATTAAAGAATAATGCGAGAAAATACCGGTTATTAAATGCCAGAAGCTTGTGGATTCCATGGACCGCCGATGTCACGATATATTAGTTAGGAAAACCATCTACCTACCTAAATTATTTACAAACAAGACTGAATTGAGGCTGAAACTGAAGATTAATACTTACTGTGCTATTTCTGTGAACAAACTTTTTTTACCATAAAATGTTTGATAATTTTTTTTTATGTTCTTATTATGAATTGAAATTTAATTGCTTTATTTATTTGTAGGTTCATATATATATATATATATATATATATATATATATATATATATATATATATATATATATATATATATATATATATATATATATATATATATATATATATATATATACAATCTATAAATAAAAAAATATCATAGAAAATAGTTAACTATTGGTTTTTTTTAACAATTTCTAAAATAATTCGCAACTGTGCTATTTCACTGCACACCACTGTACGTAATGTAACACTACAAGAGCAGAGAGAAGTAATCAACAACTTGAATGCATGAAAATCTCCTGGATATGATCTAATTATAGGCCGAATAGTTAAAGCATTACCGGAAAAAGGACTAACAAAATTACTCGTACATACATTTGAATTCGCACCATTACCAGAAAATGTACCATTTGATCCAAGCTTTCTAAAAGGAGTGATATTTTCGAAAGTAGTAACGCATTATGTTTCATTTGGCATGGTTTGGACATACGTATCTCAAACAACTACTGGAAATTCTATTTTCACTTGTAAAACCGTATCTCTCTTCTGAAGTGATCTTAGAATCAGAAAATTTAGAACAATTTGACAGTACAAGACTTCCATTACAATAGCGAAAGGTACCAGCGTTAATTAGCAGGGAACCATTTTGGGTTTTATCGGAATCACCTCTGAATCACAATGATTTACCTAAAATCTTTTTGTCCATTAGATTGTTGGACGGAAAATTGTTGAATAAATATTAATTTGGCTTGCTGATCGTGCTAGTCAACGAATCAGGGACCTGTACATGTGTTTTAAGGAAATAGGGCCGAAAGTCAAATAGCCGAATGTGTCGAAAAGTAGAATTTGTCGAAAGGCTGAATATCGAAGGGCCGACAGGGTCGAATATCGAAAGTCCGAATATCGAAAGGCCGAACGCCGAAAGGCCGAATGTCAAATAGCCGAATGTGTCGAAAAGGCGAATGTGTCGAAAGGCTGAATATCGAAAGGCCGAAAGGATCGAAAGGCCGAACTTCGAAAGGCGGAATTGATTTTAATTTTTCATCTTTTTATGAATAAAAATTTAGGGATCACTACACTTGCCTGAAAAAAAAATCCAGAAATTTAAGATCCAGAATAATTGAAAATTAAAAATACAGAAAAAAAATCCCGAAAAAAATTTAGAAATTATCAGAAACGCAATCCAGAAAAAAATCCAGAAAAAATATTTTGTTTGAAATAAATGAAAAAAAATCAATTTTATAGGCATTTTTAGACTTTTGTCATCACTTGAAACATTTATGGTACATCTATCAGAAGAAGAGATACGAGCGATACAATTCCGATGATCTGGTTGACGAAGCATTAACGAAGCATTAAATCTATAATTCGCTAAAATACCTTCGGCGATACTATACTAACCCAACGAATTAAGCCAACCACAAAATAATTTGAAACATTTGTGGTAGAACTCTCAGTAGAAGCGATATGAGCGATACAATTCTTTTGACCTGTGTGAAAGGTTGATGAAGCAATTTCCATTATCATAAATATTAAGAATTTTACTGAAAAACTAAAATTTTATAAACCTTTTATAAATTTTAATTTTAATTAATCCGCACAGTGATAATTGTGTTTCTGGATTTTAGTTTTCTGCATTTTGTTTTTCGGAATTTTTTTGTTTCTGGATTTTTTTTTTCTAGATTGTTTTTTCGGGATTTCAATTTCTGTATTATTTTTTTTCTAGATAAGATAACCAACCCGAAAATTTATACTTTTATGAAAACTAAAATTTATATTTTTATCAAAAATTTTCTATAAAAATGTTTAAAAGTAAATCGCCTTATTGTTTAATTAAAAATTAATTAATTAAAATAAAAAAAGAAAAATACATAAATTGTTTTTTCCGACAAAATTTGATCACATTAATATGCTACATACACAGGATTTATTAGCACGTATTTTCCAATTATTTAAATCATTTTACCTTAGGAAATAAATTCCATTTTTATGAAGATTGATTTCGATCAATTAAATTAAGGCAAATTTAATTAAAATTCGGCCTTTCGACCTAATCGGCCTTTCCACAAGTTCGGCCATTCGACCCATTCGGCCTTTCGACCCATTCGACCCGTTCAGCATTTCAACACGTTCGGCCTTTCGACCCAATCTGCCATTAGACATATTCGGCCATACGATATTCGGCCTTTTGACCAATTCGACCTTTCGGCGTTCGGCCTTTCGACCTTCGGCCTTCCGACATTCGGCCTTTCAACATCGAACGCTTCTAAGAACGTCAACGCATTCAGTATAAGTAAGTATTTATCATGTGGGGTTTTTGTAACAATTTCAACTTGTGACAAATTGTTCCAAAAGATGATGGTTTAAGAAAAGATCTCAGGTAGCCGTATTTACTCCCAGTATGCTCTAATTTTTTTTTTTTTTTTTTTATATACATAATTTTAATTGGGTGCAGAGCGGACTTATTAACGGTCCTAGCTCCTTGTAACTGTCAGAGCTTCTGCACCCAATGCGCGATCCTTCAAGTAAAGATTAATAGCTACCTTAAATTTATTCATTTTGTATTCCTCCGGAAATTTGAGGTGTATTAGCGAATTCCACTTTTTTGATGTTCGATATACAAATTCGCGCTTAATGTCTTCAGTTCGAGGTTCCTCAACGTACCCGTAATCATCTTCGAATGAGAGAATGATTGAATCTGGATTCGAATTCGTATGAACCAAACGTCATTCAATCTCTTCAAAATTAATTTCGCGAAAGAATTTGATTAATTTTTCAGTATTCGCCTCAATTTCACAGCAAGTTCTATAGTTCCATTTTGGTGTTTCTAACTGCAAATTTCGAGATTGCATTTTGTCGGAATTTCGAAAAAAAAAATTCTAGTAACTCATAATAAAGTACCTGGCGTCTCTATGTTCCAATTTGGTGAGGGTTATTCGAGATTAATCGGGATTTTTGAATTTTGAAGTTAGAATTTTAGAAAGTTTAGAATTTTATTCGAAATTTGTTTGGTGTCAAATGTTATTTTGTGGGTATACGATTACATATTTTTCGAGATTGTTTAAGATTTTCGATTCATTGTTTCAATCCAATTAAAACTCTTTTAAAAATCCGAATTTTTTGAGAAATTTTATTAAATTTTTTCTAGATTATTCTAATCTATCGAGTTTCTCAATATTACCCGGAATTTTTAATAACGGCTGGCAAGTTGTGCTTAATGTTTCAGAATCGGAAATTTTCGAGAAGTATTTTATGAAATTTTTCGAGGATTTAAGGTTTATTCGAGGTTTGGTTGGGGTTCAATGTTACATTTAGCTTTCGAAATTTTTGATACTTGAATAGTTTAGCTTGTAGTTGAAGTAAAAATAGCGCTAAAGCATTAATTGCTTGGAAACGAGATTATTCGTAGTTTTCCCAATGAAGTTGTTCATATTTTGTTCGATATTCTTCAAAATTCTATTCGAACTTGTCGAGATTATTCGAGTTTATAACCGTGTCTCTCGAAATTTACAAGGGGTTGAATTGCGTCGAGATTTTCATTTTCAGCCTTGCCGAGATTTGCATGAAATAATTTGCGAATATCAACGTCATTTTCATTGAATATTGTTAGATATTTTTATGATTTTCGAGGCAAGATATGATCCGTAACATATTCATTTCACACTATTCATAGTTTTCACAGGTGAGGAATAAATTTATGGACAAAAATACTTGATATCACAAATCTTTTATATGGGACCGGAAGTCATGTTTTAATTTTATGATTTCTATGTTTTGAATGTGAGTTTCATCTCGTTTCATTTTCTTGCAAAATACGTTGAAGTCCCATAAATTGTTTTTTTTACAATAATAAGTGCTACATTTCAAATCATACAAAATCATAATATTAAAACATGACTTTCAAAAAAATGCGATTTGACGTATTTTTGACACAAATTGATAAACAACAGGATCAGATCATCTTATTCTGGACAAATGAGTTTCTGAAGCTTAGGGCGTGGCCCTGGTGCTACCTATTAATTAGTAACATTTTATTCGCATATTCGGTGTATTCAGTTTTTTTGATATTAAAGTAGCCAAACAAAGCCACGATTATCCGACCGAGTTTTCAAAGTTCATTTCATGAATGTGGCTAAATATTTCATTGGCCAATTTAATTGACCTTGATACGGTAGAAGAGTTGCGTGATAATAATGTTAAACAAATTTCTAATTAAATACGCACTGCTGAAGATCACTAATTCTAATGTTACTACAAACAATATAAATTCCTATCCAATTTATTAAATGGCAGCAAAACCGTTAAACGGCCTATTAAATAAAGTACAAAACTTGTTTCGACCGTGCGTTTCTACTTTATACAGTATTAAATTACAACAATTCCCATAACCATCTGGTAAACAAAATCCTAATCCCGTGATGCTTGCTAACAAAATATACAAAAAAGTATTAAAAACTAATTAATTAGAAAATTAAATTTCCTCTCGAATTTCACAAGATAAACAACAAAGTACAATATTGTGTACAGTTAGTCTAAGTAATAAGAATAAGAAAACATGCTAATCCATAATTAACCTTTTTTCCCTGAATAGGTAGGTATAGGGTGTAAGTACACCTTTCTTGTCTTGAAAACAAAAAAAAAAAAAAAAAATTATTAACATTTTCAAATTTAATCACCTCTTAAAAGGTGGTTTAACTTATGCAAATATAAAGAAAATGTCAATTTTCATGAATCCTTATACAAAACAAACTTAAGAATTTTGTGTGCATGAAAATGTGTTTATATATTATCCACCAAATATAATCTTGTATGAAACGAGTACATACACACATGCACATAAACGTTAATTCCATTTATGTAAATGATAATGTAATTAAGTCGGATTTAGACAACAAATATAAAAATTTTCTTCATGAAAAATATTTTGTACAGTCGATAAAAAAATGTTACGTTTTCCTTTTTTTTTTTTTTTAAATAGGTATAGCCATAAATAAACCTTTTTTTTTTTTTAACTCGTATAATGGTGATCCGAGAAAATGTGTTTTGCGCGCGCTTTAGTTCAAGGCTTCGGCAGAGATATAGGCGGTCGAACAAGAAAAAAAAAAGAATTCGAGCTTTAACAAGAAGAATAAAACCAATTTGTATTGTGAAAAATCAAAAAAAAAAAATTCTGTTTCCTTTTCCCATTGTTTATTTAAGCTTTATGTACATAAGCTTTTATGCTTTCTCAAATCGTATAGTTTATTTTATATACGTTTAAGAGCTTTTTTTATTATATAGTTGTGTATATAGAGCTATATAGAAATAAATATTTTCCATTTTTATTATATGAGAAATAAATTTGATGTGGAATTATGTCTTTGAAATAAGATAAAAAAATCTTGTTGTTGTTGTTATCTAAAAGAGATTAGAGATGTTGCGTGTTACATGAAATCATGAATGGCATTAAGAGCGCTACATGGTGCGCTCGGTATAAATTTATCAAGAAAATCTCTTTTTACAAATTTATGTATACGACGCGCGAAAAAACATGAAAATTCGAACCCTTTTTGCAAAATTATAAAAACGTGAAAATATTTAAATTCATTAAAGTTATTAAACTTAATGTATGTTTTACTTCCGGTTGATAAGATGATTTGATAAGAAATAAATAAAATCATAATAAAACGTACAACTTTACGGGTTTACATTATCCGATATTCTCATTGAGGAACATTTTAATTGGTTGCCTGTGTCCTCCGCATGCCCTCTTTCGTTTGGTCGTTTTATTGTCATTGGGATTATTACTTTTTTGGAAGTTTTTTATTTGCCCATTTAATCCAGATTATGCATTATTTATTTATTTTTTTTTTCTTGGCCACGGTAATATGAAGAAAATTTTATTTCTACCTCGTTATATTTCTGTTCATTTGAATGTTAATTTTATTTTACCGAAATTGGAAACCTTTTCTCGTTTAAATGGATAAATTTTAATTTGCTAGAGATTTTCGTATAATAATTAAAAGTTATTTTGTTGTTCTTGGCATGATTATGCTTTAAGGTAAAATTGTCGTTTAGATAATTTGAAAATTATAACCTAGTAGGAAAATTCGAGGAGCCAAATTAATAATTTATTAAACATGACATGATAATAAAACAATTTTTATCGCACAGTCCCAAACGATACATTATAGAGTATAATGATGAATCCCTCCCGTTTGCATGTGGCAATGCTAATTTTATGTTCCCCCCTTCTAAATGTTATCGTATTTTACATTTAATATTAATGCATGTTAAATTATTCCAATGTTATTTTTTGTTTCTAATATGAAATTAACACTTGTTTACAGGTATACCCTGTAAAATTATGTACGTTCCATTATTAAAATTACAAGGTACTCGTACTCTCAATAATTCACTGTTTAAAGCAAATAAATGACAGAAACCGACAAAGTTGTCCATAAATATGTAAAAATATGTACAAATTTAGGATTTCCCGGAAATTTGAATTAATCCTTTTTCAACAACAAAATCTAGAGTTCATAGAATTTAAAACGTTGAAATTAGGAAAAAGCGAATACTCGGAAATACGAATTAAAAATTGTGAAAAGGTATTAAACAAAAATTTATGGATTTATAAAATTAAAATATATAAAGGGCTAAAACCTCACGAGCTGATCAGAACTTCGGTCCTGAAAATTAACCCAACTCCCAAAATCATTACCTAAACGTCGCAACACAATTCAATGAAATCAACTGAATCCTAATTGGACCTCTAATTCGACCTCCAACTCAACATCAACTTAACACCAAACTCAATGTGCCGTACATGAACATCTGTGTATCATAACATATGTGAATACGACATTAACTGAATTTTTGCTGGAATTGTCAAAGTAAGCTTTCAACGAAAAAAGCAAGGATCTCTGGTGCATCCAAAAAATATTGAGTGCTTCTATCTCCGAATGCTTCCACATGAAATTCGTGAACGGATTCACGATTCACGGATTTAAGCAAAAATCGATGGATATGTTTGTGAAACGTACAAAAGCTAGCGTTTAGGATTACTGGAAAATGAAAACCATTGGGAGTTGGCACTTTGAGAAGCTGCATTGACAGCAACCGTAGAACAAGTGAGAGATCTCTTTCCAATAATATTGACAGCGAGCGTGTCGAATCTAAGTTAAAAGCAAGTTTATGATTTCATCAGGGACCATGTGAAGAGAAGTATTGGTGGAATAATTTTTTTGGATGTCTCAGGAGGTACCGGAAAGATATTTTTGATAAGCGAGATAGTGCTTGCGGCAATTTTAATACAACATTTCCAGTTTGTAATGTATCCGGAGCATTTGGATTAGGTCAATTTTTAAAACAGTGTAAAGTAATCATTTGAGACGAATGTACAATGGCGTATAAAAAGACATTCGAAACATTAGGAACGCTACAAGATCTCCGATATAAATCAGAATTAATGGGAGGTGCATTAATTATACTTTCAGAAGATTTTCGGTAAGCGCTTCCAGTTATTCCAAAATCAACTCAAGCAATCATTTCTCTGACCTCTAGCGAAGGACGTTCCACCGAAGTGGCAGGAATGCCGTTACATTGTTTTATTAAAAATAGGATCAACAATTATTTTGTTGAGAAATTTAGATTCATCTAGATTATGTAATGGAACAAGAATGAACGTGGAACAGTTATCAAATAATATAATTTAAGCAAAAATATACATATTTAGTATTCAGGGATGTGGAGTCCGAGAAAAAATGTTCGGCTCCGGTCCCGGCTCCAGCTCCGGCTCCAACTCCAGCTCCGGCTCCTGCTTCTACAACAAATTTTTATTGTTCTGTACGTAAAGCAAATTTTAATAATTATATTGATAATTTTTCAGGGCATACGTCTTACAACTTCCACAATTTTTTTTTTTTTCTATATAATGTGTAGTGCAAAGCTTAACCAAAGCGAGGTGAACTATAGTCGCTGATAAGATGGCTTAGGTAAGACTGCGGTTTTGGAACTGGGTGGGCCCAGCGCATAGTTGCTAATTTACATACAGTTTGAGCGGACGAACGACGCCAATGAAATATTCTGTACAAAAACGGAGCTAACGAAACAAATAAAATTGTGAGGACTAACAGGCCCAACGAGTAACGATAAGTCATCTCTAAACTGTGAAATGTCCACAAGTACGCAGAGTTGCAGTATAATGCCGAGGAGGTACCGTGTCGGTGGTCGCAGGAGAAAATCATCCGTTTAAAGGCGGTACTTGGATCGTCCGTGGGATATACTAGTAATGGTAAATTTTATTTCTTGATGTACATTCTATTGTGAATGAGCTATTGCTCAAAATACATAGAATCTGTAACTACGACGTGGATATTGTTTGAAAAAATGTAAGAAGATTTTATGTCTAATGATAGTAACTTCTCATTTTTTTTTTGTTCAGATTTATTTGCATCCATTTGTAATTTTCCTAATTATTATTATGATACAACCAAATCTGTGTTTTTTTAAACAACTTAACCGCATTTTTCGCCGAGTTTATGAATGGGAATAATACGACAATTTTTATAATTTTCAAAAATAAGTTTCAGTTTTGAATATTTTAATAAAAGCTATTGTGACATTTTCAGTTCGCTTGTTTTGAAAAATAAAAAAAAATAGAAACAGAATACATAAGAAACACAGATAACCCTGTGATTCATCCAGTTGCCATCATAAACGTATAATTCTATTGCCAACGAGTGGAAAATATCGGCGATTTCAGGCTGAAACTACAATCTTCCATATTTGAGTTTAGTTCTAGACAACATTTTCGGGTACGGCTATTTCCAGCTCTAGAAGAATTACCAGTAGCATCGCGATGAGAGATTTTGAATAAGCTTTGGCTATTTTGCAATGGAATTAATTATCTCTTGTTTGACCCGGCGAGATGTTATTTCATTGAATTGTAAGATATATTTAAGGCGCGATTATGTGCTTTGCTGTTAACAATAAAGCATCCTAGCTGGTCAAAGTTTCTATTGCTTTATCGCTGATTGCGAAACCCGCCACATGTTTGAAATTTTTCCAATCCCAAAAGTCCCTGTTAGTGAGTTTTTTTTTCAATTTTTTGTTTGGTTGTCATGACAAAATATTTAATTAGATTTGTGTTCTTAATATAAAATTGGAAAAAATGAGATTTCCCGAAAATCTCGACCCAAATTTCTCTCCGAAAGTTTTAAAATTAAATTTCTCGAGATTTCGCGAGGTAAAAAATGTAAAGATTGCTCAAGATAAACCCAAACTTGGCTTCGACTCCGACTCCGGCTCCTTAAAAAATACGAAAATAAACATAAATTCAGCAGCTTCGACTCCGGCTTTGGCTCCGACTTCACAGGCCTGCTATTAGTAAGGCATGAAAACCCAAAGAATTTATATAACTACTCACCAAATAATAAGATGACAAATGTATATAGTTCATAAGCAAATATTGTAATAGAAGCCGTATTTTCCATGAGAACTGCACTAGAACTCGATACACGTTAAATTCCTTTTATTCTATGCAAACCGAAAAAAAATTAATTCATAAAGCGCTAATATGTAGTGCGTTTAACATAAATACACCTTTTAAGCTGTTATAGCAATAAATAATTACAATTATTGTTTTTTTTTAGTTACACTTGATAAACCTCTGTATCTATCTAGTGTAATTGCTTGTAATGACGTCACCCAGAAATACAAAAAATATTGATGAAATAACTGGTGGGGGAAATTTTTAAACTTAAAATGTGAATTTATGTACACTACATATTGCGGCTTTATGAATTTTTGTTTTCGTTAACATAGAATAAAAGGAATTTAAAGTGTATCGAGTTCTAGTGCAGTTCTCATGGAAAACACGGTTAGAATTAAAAATAAAAAATACACCAAATCAAAAGGCAGAAACTAAGACTGAGTTAAAGATTCATAAACTTCTATGCATTTTAAGATCTTACGAAAGAACAGTCTGAATGCAGATTGATTGTCTATCTGTTTTGACATGCAGCAAATTCAGCCATTGCCTAAGAGTCCAGGGGACCTACTCTCAAATTTCACACAATTTCAGAGTGGTAAGTAAAAAATTCCGAAGGATTCAAGAATAGGGTATTTGGTTGCATGTGGAATATATATAGGGAAATACCAATGGAATTATTAAGGGAATTTTGAGAGATATCCACATGTGAAAAATATATGTGGAATTCGAGAATAAAGGCACAGCCATCCAGGTAATTTTTTATCTCCGTCAAATAGGCTTACATCAAAGACTATATAAAATACCAAGACGTCTTATGAACAGTTATTTTGGAAAAATAAAACAACAACAAAAATAAATGGAAATTTCAGTAGAATCTCAATAACTTGTTTTCTAATCCGGCTGTTTTGTTTGAAGATTATCAAAAGTAATTACAGTGGATTTCACTTATAGCAAATTTTTGATTAAAACCAATATTTTAGAAATTTTTGCTCACAAAGTAAAATGCCCATACAGAAATATGCTTACAAATGGAACAATTCACATCGATACCTTAGAGCACACAAGTGCTATGTTCACTTTTACAATTTGTGATAAATACAAAATTAAGATGTCAGAAAGGTATTTTTTTATCATTTGTGGTTCAGTTTTCTGGTGTTCCAGTCTTTTAGAACACCATTTCTAAGGATATTGAGCGAAAATTTAGAAGGACATTGAATGAAAATTAAAAATATTTTGGATCGTATATTTTCGGATATAGCACTTCTGCGCCATAAGGTATCGGAAATACGTTTTTGTATATACGTTTTGCCCTTTCCTGGCATCTTTGTACAAATAGATCCAACCCTGAGCGGCTTTGGCGAAATCTCGGTTTCAGTAACATGTTGTACCGTCATTTTCGAATCGTTTTCGATAGTGTTTTCTCTCTTGTATAAAGAACAAAATTGTACTCTGTTTCGTTTTTTTTATTAGGCAAACATGAAGAAAACAAAGAAGAAAATATAAAGGGCTGAAACCTAATAAGGGATCAGAATATCGGACTTGATTAATTCAACTCCCAAATCAATCCCGAAATGAACCAGTTAAGTCAATCTTCAGGTTAACTTCCAACTCAATTTACAACTCAACCTCTATCTCAATCGCAACACAATCCTAAACGCCATTACCAAATTAACGGCCAACCCAGCCATCAATTAAATCACCAAATCAACCCTTAATCAACTTTAAAATCAATCCTTAACCTAACTCCAAATCAACCCTTAAATAATTCCACAACCGAACAACTCATACCCCAATGCAAGCAAACTAAATCTTAATTCTATGTCAACTCAAATTAGCTTGACCCAAATCTCAACCCTCTGCTCAACTCTTCACTTACTTTCCAACCCAATCCCAAAATTAACTCAATTCGAAAGCTACATGCGTGTATGAACTCAACTCAATCTAACTTCCCTCAAACTAATCCCTAACCGAACTTCTCTTTCAAATCCTACTCAATTTCAACTCAAACCCTACTCACTTAAACAATCATTCCATCATACCATTATACCAACGTACCATCTTACAAGCATACGGCCATACCATCATACCATCATACGATCATACCATTATATCATCATACAGGTTTTACACTTCAAACTGAACTTTTTACGTTTCAAATTGGCCTTCTACATTCCAAATTGAACCCTTAACAAATTATATGAATGGCCAATTAGGGTGCGGTGCAGTTTGGCTATTCCTTAATCGATTATGATGAAAATTGACATGTGCGTTGGAAATGGGATTCTAAAATGATTTTTTTTGGATGAAGTTCTGGAATATGCCCAAGTATGATGGAACTTGCCTATTTCTCAACCGATTATGGTGAAATTTGACATTTGCGTTGGAAATGGGATTCTAAAATGATTTTTAATGAAGTTCTGGAATATGGCCATGTATGATAGAACTTGCCTATTTCTCAACCGGTTATGATGATATTTGATTCGTAGATTAGTATTGGGATTCTAAAATTATTTTTAGATGAAATTCTGGAGTATGGGCAGTTAATATATAATAGAATTTGTCGAAAGAAAGTTCAACAGCTGCATGACTCACAGAAACCTAAATAGACAACATTGTAGAAGCCATATTGACATATTTCTCACAACCTCTTCTAAAAATTATTTTTGGCTCACAAGAGTTGCCCCCCCCCCCAAATTTGGTGATTGCGCTGATTATTGTATTGCGATTGAGAGAGAGGTTGAGTTATAAATTGAGTTGGAGGTTAAGCTGAAGATTGACTGAGAGGTTCATTTCGGTATTGATTTGGAAGTTGGATTAATCGAGACCGAAGTTCTGATCACCTCCTGAGGTTTCAGCCCCTTTATATTTTTGACATTTGAGTTTGGGAAAGCATTTTGTTAAAAGTGGCATTTTTTAGTATCATCCAATTTCCACACAGTCATATGTTTTACTTTATTGGCTTTCATAAATTTTCCGCATTTTAATGACCGAAAAAATTAAGGCCCATGTAACAATTTAAAATATGTATTTGACAAAAATTTAGATAAGTTGTATCTAAACCCACATAACTTGCAGTTATTGTTAAAGGATTGTCACCTTTGTGTACTTTAGGAAGACCGTACATACTCGAGTCGTACCATTGTAGCTAGTGATGTAAACGGTACTATTCTCGGTGGTAATTTTGGGTAATATTATCCAAAGTGGTGTTACCGTGGTAATATCGGTAAAATAAATTAAAAAGGTTTTTTCCAGACAACTCAACTACGCTAAATGCAAAAATAATTGTCACACCACTGGATTATACTTCCTGTTCCATTTACATGTTCAGTTGGCAAACACGTAATAGAGCTGGAATCGGACCCTGAACATGATGCATCGATCTATGTGGAAAGAAACACCAATAACTATTCTAACTAGAAAAGTGGCTGCAACGTATTAGTCGATGAAAAGTTGTAGTATGCTGAAATTTCGTTGACAACATGAGACCAAAGGGCACCAGATAGTCGACGAGCTATTAGCTCAAGTAATTTTCGTTTCTGGTGCTCCACTAGGCTTAATGATAAATTCGGCTTGTATTGATTTGTTGACCATCGCGTCGGCACATCTGCACTGACCTGAACATACGCAGGAACTATATAATAAATTGTGTCATCAATACACCCAAAGCCGTTTTCTATAAATCTACTCGCTAAGGAAAATCGACATTTGGCTTTGTAAGTTTCTTTTCTAGGCAGTTGAAGTGGTGTTGAAAGTCGTCGGGACTTATAAATTTATTGGACTTATTACTGATGAAGGAAACAAAAGCGGCCCAAAAATTGGTTAACAAAAGCTATCCCTACATTACCGAGTATGCGTGCTTCTACCATGTACTTAACTTGCTCATTGTCCATATCTTCAAGATTCAGTCTATCAACAGTTTGAAATCTTTAGTCAGTCGTACGGATGGTTTCGAAAATGAAAAAAACTTCAGTAATTTCCTTTCAAGTTCTCCTTTCTTGTTTCAGATATGCCCTGAAGGCACTTTTAAAGGCATCTACGATCTCCTAAGCGAATCGTTTTGAATAAAAGTTGAAACTGTTCACTGTGTACTTCATTAGCATTGCTAAATGTTTTTTTTTTTTTTTTTTTTTTGAGAGTTTACAGTTTTGACTGTTTTGTTAATACAAAACCAACTTTTGCACAAAATAAATGTGCCAATTACGAAGAACTTATAAGTATTCTTAAATCACAGCTATTCGAGTTTATTTTAAATATCGCGGAACTTCACCCAAAATATAACAACGGCAACAAAATAATTGAGTCTTTAGCGCATCACAATGCTCGAAGTGAACTTTTTTCATGACCACTTGTTGTTGCAAGTGAGTAGCTCTCGGTTTGAGGTTAATATTTTGAGCATGCCTGTATCGAGAGCTGCAACGGAAAGCACGTTCTGTACTTATGGTTTTATACCCATATAGCTCAACACGTAATCCATAGACTGTTGACGGTACAGGAAAACTAACTTACATATTTATATAAAAATTTATTATTTATTGTAGGCGTTGAAGGCGACCTTGCTGTCCTTCGACGTCTACGACCGATGAACACCACGTCAAGGAAGTCAAGGATTTGGCGCTCAAAAATTAATTAAAGATCTTGTTGACATTGCGACCATTTTGAGGAGACAACTCTTGGTTTTTGCATCACGATAATTTCCCGTCTCACACTGCATTGGTTGTATGTGACTATTTGGTCAAAAATTCGCTTGACTTCTGGCTTCCGCCTGAAATTTGGCCGCCTAACTTCTGGATATTCCCGAAACTCAAAAAAGCGCTCCGGGGACACAGAATCGAAGAAAATTTTGTAGGACGTTTCGGAATTATGTTTAAATACAGATCAAGTAGCTGTCCCTCTCTAACATTTTATTAGTGTTCTTTAGTACAAATTGGAATCAAAATTTTGAATAAAAGGTGTGTTACCTATTTCACCCATGTTACGGGTAATATTGCCGGTAACAATACCACATTTAAAAATATCGGAAAGTTTACAACACTAATTGTAGCATTCGATTAATACAACTATAGGATACGAAATAATTTCTATCTTGAAAGATAAACAACATTTATTACCCAATGCCTCATACCTTTAGACAAGGTAGCTTCTGCTTCAGCAGGGAAAGTAGATATAGGTCGGAAAAATATTTTTAATTTTGATATTTCCTTATTGAGCCAAACAATTCGTTTAACAGTTTCTTTAATAGAAGATATGAATTTGTCTTCTATATATCTGGATTTTTAACGAAAATTTCCAAAACGCTTTTTATAAGGTGATTAGCCGGAAAAACGTGCGATTTTCTACACATTAGCAAAACGTTCTTCTTATTTTTGATTATTTTATTTGAATAATTTCTAACTAACAATTGCACACCGCAAAAGCATCGTGTACAAACCATCTAGAAACTGAAAAATTTTCGTGATAGTTGAATTAAAACCTATTAAATGGATACCTAATGTCTGTATACTCTAATTAAATTAAGCACAAAAAATTAACTATTTACCTGCGCCCATTCATACTCATGTACCCATCATCTTCGGATTGATGTCCTTGCGACGGACTTTCTGGTTCGACCGGCGGTAAAGAATCCGGATCTTCAAATTCAGATAACACTTTATCTAGTAGCTCCAATGATTTCTCTACATCATCAGGCGCTCTGTAAATAAATAAATAAATAAATACAAAATTAATTAAATTTCGAAGTCTTATCTCTGTGTACAAATTCGCGCTCGTACAAACAAAATTAATTACATATATCCAAGTGTTTCATTTGCAATATTCGCGCAAACATGCAATTTGGAAATTTATAAATTGAGAATATTTCTAATACGAAAAATCACGTAATTTTCATTAATTTAAAAAATCGAGATTGTTGTTGTTGTTGCTTAAAAAATTTATTGTTATTCAATGACCGTGAAATTATTTTCTATATCGAATGTAATTTACGTGATACAGTCCGAATAAAATAAGAATGTAATTGATATTTTATCTATATGTACATACATACATACAAATTACGTAACATCATCAGTGTAATGTAACAGTAGGTTAAAACATTTTTCCAGCTTTCATTCATCGTTGCCTGCTCAAAGATGAAGAAAATTTATGTGGCGTTAAATTTTTATATAAATACGAGGGGGAAGTCATATGGTGTGAAACAAAAAAAAAAAATCGCGAGGTCAAACGACTTCTTATTGCGGGCTGTAAATTATTTATTTAGAGTGATTAATGGACGCCGATTTAATTTCTTTTTTAATCCATAATCCACTCCACACCAAAAAAATACTTAAATACATAATTTGCCAAATTTGCTATTATGTTTATTGCATATTCTAAAATTCTAATTATCTGTTTGGTGTTTATGTATTTTTATGTTGTAAGTTGAGGCGCGCAACCGTTAATTTTATTTCGATTTGGTGAATTGTTTTCCAATATATATTTTTGAATGAAAAGCGTTAAATTAAGTTTTGTTTTGTTCACATACACATACATAATACGATAGCAGCAAGTCAAATATTTGTACAACAATTACCAATTGACATAAGAGAATTTTATTTGTTGTGTATAGTTGCTTATGCACGTCAATAAAACCAATTTTACAGCTTTAATTTTAAGACGTGTATGATTTTTAGTAGAAAAAAGACGATCGAATTTATTTATAACTGTACGAGTATATTATAGAAGTTGGTGGTGTGGAACACCAACAGGAAGAAAGTGATTTGAAGAGGTATTATATGGGTTTTCAGTTATTTTAACAAACGATTCGATATGGATGTGAAATTTTTTGTACATTACTAGCTATAACAGTCATACTTTCTTTATTTCGCCGCCTTTTTTGTTTTTTGCTTTGACTTATTTGTTTACAATGTTAATTCTAACTTGGTTCGTACATTATCTTGTTGCTATGACGCATTAAATTTAATTTTAAACAATACAATTCATATGATAAACTTATGTCAGGCACAGTAACCAATTTTAACCAGTGATCGGTTATAATTTTTACAAAATCTCTCAAAGTTGGAGGTATGTCACGCAAAAAGTAGCCCGGAAAAAAAGAAAAGGGGATTACCAGTAAAGACGGGAAAATTAATTACGAGTACATTAGAAAAACACCGGAAAACCATACAAAAATATTGGATGTTACCATCTTAACAAAGCGCATTTGTTGCGAATTTGCGATTTGTTGTTCAAAAAATTGCAATATGCTGTTTAGTGGAAAAAAGTTAAAGGGATGTGCCTAATTTTGACGTAAAGGCAGTTTGCAAAAGAAATTCAGAAATTTTAAATCGAACATAAGCGTGATCGAAATAAACGAAATGCTAAAATCCAATAAGCAAACGGGATCAGGACGTTTTGGAATTCTTTGAAATTCGCCTTATAAAATATATAATTATGAGAATAAACGATTATACGCTCTCCTCAGCTTTAAAATTGAAAATGAGTTACTTGAGAAACATGAATGGTTCACGAGCATCCAAACGCAAAGCAAGGATCAATCGCGGAACGATAAACAAAATTATGGACGTCCACATTCGTTTCAAAATTTTCAAGTCAAATTCAAAGACATACATTTAACACAATGTCAGACCAATATTGTACAAAATGTCATAGGGCTTATAAAAAAGGTGGTCCAGATTGTACTGATTCAGAAGCATCGTGCAGAAATATCGGTATCATCGCGAACGAAATGCATATTAAACCAAAATTTCAATAAATGAAACAGAATTATCTTGTCAAATCGATTGCGGAAGCCAGATTTTCTAAATTCGGAGTCAGAGTTCTTAGATTAATTTTATAAAATTAAATCGGCCTATTTTAATCGGCCAAGATCATGTTCAGTCGCATGCAGTTGTAATTATTTCACCGTGTAAGTAGTGTATTTGTGCCGGTTCTACCGAATTTGGGAGTGGGAGCTATGACTTAAACGTCTACGTACCATTTTATAGTAATCGTTCATGGAGAACTACACACATTCAGGGGTAGTAGCATACATTCAGGCGGCATTACGTACATTCAGATGGTCTGTTTCTGTTACCCAGCATACTTTCAGGTGGTATTGCACACATTCAGGTGGTAAGTTATATTACATGCATACTCAGGTAATCTTCTTTCTTTTCTTGGTGTTCCTTTACTATCAACTAATATTTTACTAAAACCATCAGCAATCGAAACTAATGATTTTTTCAATCACAATTACAATTTGGCCAAATTTAGAGAAGTTATCAATTGCAGTCAGAAGATATTTAAAGTTTGAATTATATTTGGCATATGGAATCATTTCTACCAAATCCGCCTACCATGTGTCATCGATGTCCAAGATTTTAACACGACGACGTATAAAATGTTTACGAGCTGTTTTATGTAATTCATTAATTAAAAGTTCATGAACTTTCTAAAACCGGACGTGGACGTGGGCCCCCTTCAAAAAAACTGATTTTGATGTTTGTGGATTGGTTGTTTTTCATTTTAATATTGTAATTTAGCCAATCGGTGGCTCCGGTTTTTGTTTGTTCTTTAAGGTTTGCTATGGGCTGTATTAATTTATTTTAGGGAAGTTATATTGCCCTTCTCACACATTCATAAATACGTGCATTGGCCAAACTGGTAGATCGATAAAGAGCGTGCAGATTTAATTAAATAATCGAATTATACTTTATAGTCTACATATAGCGGATGAGGAACCCAAATATGAGCTGATTTCAAAAATAAAATTTACTATATTTACGGTATATACTATATTGCGAGTTAAATTGTCTTACATCATTAAGTAATGGTGGTTGCTGTGGATTTGCTTCAATGAAAACGTTGACTTGGTTCGTAATTCATGATCTTGAGAGAGCAACGTAAAGTTTCCCAAGCACGAATATGGCGTTCTTTAAATAAATTCCAACGTGATCAAAGGGCTATGTGACTTCGCAGATTCGGAGTTTGATTGTTGAGAAATTCGGTGGAGAAATTAGCGTAGCATTGGGATCTTCATAGTGCAATGAAATGTGCAATGAAATTCATCATCGACAACTAAAACTTTTCCGCCACACACGATGTCAGATTCCATTACTTCACGAAGCAATCTTGATAAATGCGTTAGTTTGGACTTCATTGAGCTTCTCGATTTGTGCATCTGCCTGCCGCGCTTATTTTTAGTTTGATCATATGCTTGTTTTTCAAGAGGATTTCTTGGCGGCACCAGCAATAAAACAGTTGAACACGATACTCCTTGTTGATTGAGAATGAAATTTATGTCATGAAGCTGAGGAGGTTGACAAATTTTGCATTTGTGGGTGAACTTTTCGCGTAATTGTTTAGGAATCATGTAAGTACCACCATCAGTTAAACAATGCTCCCACTCGTCATGTTCTTGCTGCTACATTGAAATGTTGGTAAGGAAAAATTCCACACACTCCAAACCCATTTTGGATAGTTTCCGCCGATATGATATTTGCAACTACTTCATGAAGCAGTGGAGCAAATTTATCTTTTGTCACTGCGCCACTCTAAAACCTTGTTATTCCAACTTGCTTTTATTGGTTAAAATGCGGCGACGTCCGCTGCTTGAAGAATCTTGAACCATTCGGGTATAATGGTATTAAGATTATCTGCAGTTTGACGCAGAGTTCAGCTAATGTCAAATGAGTGGCATGTCCATCGACAAAATAGAGAACTTTTGAGATATACTCATAAAATATCTCTCTAGTCATCCATCCATTATCGCTTACCCCATTCCCCAACCTTTGGGCAAGGACTTTTGAATTTCTTCCGAAATTCTTCGGTAAGAGTATACCACCATAGGCGGTGTTACCATACCTGTTGCGGAAAAGGTAAATATAACCGTAAGGTTAGTCCTTGCCAATCCCCCATTTTTGGTTTTCGGACATCAAAGAAAACTGGTTTCGTTGCCGTTAAATATTCGAGTAGGGGCCTTCAATATATCAAGCTAATTATTATTTGACAAAACTCTTTCAGGAGTATATATCTGATCTCGCAACTGTGGAACTTGCCGCTGAAACTGGATCAGTCGCTCGAAATGTTAAAGATGGGTTTTAAAGAAGGTTCGAACCAGCCTTTGGCTTAAATGGATGAGGTATGTTACTTTCGTTCAAAAACTCTTGAACAGCATTAAGAACGTTTTTCTTCCGTTTGGGAACGGAATCCTTTATTTATGAGACTATCCACCCCAATATCCGTTTTTCTTCATCTTCAGTTAAAACGGTTGCGGGGCCTGGGCGGACTTTGGAAAAGTTTAATCCTAGCCTGAATTGAATGATGGACCTTGGGATATTGCACAACTTAGCCGCCGACTTTTTGCTTACGCCATTTCTTACATCCTTTGGAGCGTTATGAATTTGGCTTTCTTTCGTCTTATATGTCTTTTAAACGGCTGACCATAAAAAAATAAACACATTACTTACAAAAACATACAAAAAATGTAACCGATACATCAAATAGCAATAAATAAACAAAAAACATATTCGGTCATTAGATATAGACATTCTGCCTTTCGGAAGTCAGCCTTTCGCCATTCGACATTTCGACATTCGACTTTTCAACATCAAACGGGCTACAGCTATAAACATTTTCTACATAGCTTGGAGATGAAAGGTAAGCGTTTCGGAGTCAATGCATGAATTGGGAGAGATGTGCTATGAAATCCAGGTTTTCAAAATCCCGGATTCAAAATCCATCTTCCCAAAATCCCGGTTTTCTCCAGGTGAATTTAGGCGTAAAATAAAAATCAAAACCGGGATTTTCCGTTGTATACCGTGATTTTTATTTCTGCAGAAAACGTGCTTCCCGGTATTAAAACCGGGCTTTCACCATACACCCAATTGGGAGTTTTTAACAATGAATCTTTAGGGGCCAAATTCAGGCGGTTTGGAAGAATATGACGCCAGTCCGATGTGCCTCATTTACAATTAGTATGGGCAAGCAGTGCAGATTTGAGGCAAAATTGTTTGCCAATCAGATATTGAAGAAAATTGTCCCGTTCTACGAACGGGAAAGTAACATGACTGGGTGTAGGGCTACGTTGTGTTTCAAAATTTAAAAATCTGAAAAATTCGAAAAAATTAAAAATTGATGTTTCGAACGGAACATCAAAAAAATGCGCTCCAAGAATTTCTTTAAAGCAAAAAATTCGACACATTTTTGTCTCGAAGGGCACCCACCACTCACCCGGCCCTGATGTTCTGGACCACGCCCAAAATAGAAAAAACATATTCGTTAATCCACGAAGACACGCTCAAAGAATTTTTTTAAAGCTAAAATGCCTGATATGTTTAGAGTGTTGAAAAACTCTACTGGAAAGTGCATTCTTTCCTCTTTATCGTCGGTGACGATACCGTCTACACTTTCGTAAACTCTTTCATCCTGAGGTCTATCTTAAGGTGTAACTAAACGACTAACAAAACTTGATCATTAATGGCGAAAGTTTCCATACTTAAAGGACACAGGATTGCTGTCAAGGCATATGTTTCTGCCTCCGCCGGATAAAAGGAATCAGGGAATATTGCATCCACTAATGACTCATTGCAAATACACTGTTGAGGTATTTCAATGATTTCCTCACCAAGACTTTGATCATTGATAAGTGTGCCATTACCAAGGGACATTAGCCACTCAGCATATTGAGAGTCATTTACAGCTCTCATGTTCTCATTCAATTTGATCTGAGTAATATGACGCCACATTGGAAACCTCTTAAGAGTGTCTTCCACGATTTGTACTCGACCTCCACCGATTACAATTGGCAATGTTTGCCGAAAATCGCCTCCATAAAGAATGACGATATCGCCAAATGGCCGAGTGGCTGCAATTCCAGTGGAAGCAACCGGTAACACAATATCACTACGACCTCTCAATTACAGAGAAGTGTATTGTACAGGAAATTTTTTCCACTTCCTGCAGCCCATCAACGAAAAAGCATCTAACTCTTTGTTTTGGATCGTCGACAGCTTTCATGACGATGTTACTCGTGACCTTCTTTTTGTCCAACATTCAGCTTAGAAAAAAAAACATAAGTCCCTTTTGAATATGTTACGGCTATCAGTGAGAATCTATAATACATCCTGATTTATTATTGTTGATAATAATATTCAAATAAGTCATTAAACCTTGTACCGGCTTGATGACTCAAAATTCGGTGCAATCATTTACACAACGAAATTTTTGTTGTTGTTGAAATAAATGATGAAACAATTAAGTCCCCTCTAATGCGAGTACATAAATAAATAAGTTAAATAATCATTTTGAAATTATCATGACGTAATGAAATCATACGATATCTCATTACCAAAAATAACACCTAATGCATTTTGGCAAGAGAGGGTTAAACATCATAAACAATAGTAAATTCAATATTATGGTTCTTTACCGCCAAAATGAAGAATTTTCGGAATGTACCAGTAAATTTTTTTTCTCAACATTACAAAAATCAATTTTTGTCTTCATTTACGTACGTGAGGCCATCGCGGCTACTAATAATTAAAATAAATAAATAAATAAATAATAAATTGAGTGATATTTTTGTTCACCAAGAATAGTGAGTGAAAAAAAAAAATAAAAAAACTGGTAGCTTCTATATGCAGTGAAAGAATAAATATAAAAAAATCTAAACATATGGTATCTTTGGATTTATTAAGAAAAATATTTTTTGCTGCCGCATTTTTGAATAGTTGGACACTTGGATTATTTTTTTTATTTTTAAGCTCGGTATGTTCTATAAACCCAATTTGTGTATATATATGTATGTATAATAAATAAATTGTTTTTGGATTAACTAGATTGCGCATATTAAATATTAAGTGTAGAAGCAATTGCTGTTGAGGAGAGTGTGCCGTCAAACCAAAGGGGCTGCGGGCCTCATGTTTAGGAAAAAAAATTAATAAATATTTTTTTTTGGTTTTTGAGCGAATAACCGATTTTATATTCATGTCCTCCACAAGGACAAACTAACAAAACCGTGAGGTGTGGTTTCATAATCCGCGAAATCAAGGCCGTTCAGTTACAAAAAAAAAAAAAACAAACAAACATTTTTTTTATTATTTGTAAATTTTTTTTGTGAGAAATTCATTTCATTGTTTGTATTAGAGCAAAACAAAAAAAAAATTAAAAATTAATTTACTGAAATAAGATTAGTGATTTAAAAAAAAAAAAAATATGCACAATAGTGCATTTTCATAGGTGTTATAGATCCTAAAACTTCATAATATATTTGTATACATATAAGTTTTCCTATAAAGTAAGGTGGATTATAAAAAAAAAGGCTTAAGAAACCAATTGGTTTACAGCTAAGTGCTCAAATAATAAAAAACATTTTTTTTTAGCCACGCATAGAGCGACCGGAGAGTACTCGACGGCAGATTTATGGGTGAGTTTATTTAATATACATATTCCTTTTTTTTTCTCGAAATTTTTGTTTTTGTCGGAATTCAGTTTTTTTTTGTTGTTTGGTCACTTCTAAAGCGAATTGTCGCTACATAAAAAAAAAAAAAAACAAGTTTAAGTTGGGGCTTATACAAAAACTTTTACTTTATAGGTAGATTTACACCACCTATTTTCTTATGTTAGGTTAGAAATAATATTAAGTATGTGTATCAAATTAAGTATAGTTTTTTTTTCTAAATAAAATGCTTGAATTTGTTAATTAAAAATGGAGTAAATTAATTACTATTGAACAATGGTGGTGTGATAAAGTGGGCGATGATGGTGATTCTGTTTTTTTTTTCTCAACACGATTATTTTTTTTTGTGGTGTCTTACTCTTAGTTCATATGGCGGCAACGAACCCCCTAGAGGCCACTGAAGCCTATCCCCAACAAACGTGTTGGCCGACCATAGAAGACACGTAACAAAATGGCGCCGAAACAGGGACCTGATGGTCAGGAATATTCCGTGTTGTTTAACCGTTAAATCAGACGACTTCAAGGTCACAAAGAAAAAAAAAAATTTAAAGTTTGAAAACAATGTTTTTCTTCGTGAATTGTTTTTTTTTTTTGTTTGTGTTTGTCGATTTAAATTTTCAGAGTATGTAATTCCATGATGCATGAGCAAACAATAGTCGGATAAGTTTTCTTCAGTATTTGTATTTTCTCAGATGGTAGACCTAAAAAGTCATCCAAGTGGCTTCTCCGCTCATCAATGACAACTGGAATAACCGCTTATCAGTATAAAAGTTTTTTTCTTTCTTTCATTTTAGTTAATTTTTTTTTTTTGGTTAACTATTTTTGTTTATTTCAATTTTTTTTTCTTTTAGCGAATATTTACTTTAACCTTCGCTTGGGCAGCAATTTTTTTTTTACGCGTGTAAAGATAATTTTTCTGTGTCTGTTTTGTATGGAAAATTTTTAAGATTATTTTGTTTTTCTATATAAAATGCATTTTTCAAAAACAAAACAAAGAATTACCAGATGAAGGAAAAACGTCGTAGTTATTCAAAAAGAAAAACTGAAATCTTTACATTTGTAAATCCTGCCCATGCGAAGGTTAATTATATATTTTCAAAGCGGTTTGTTGTCAATAACTTAGATTCATTCCACATTAAATCATTTTTTTTCCGTTTAACAAAAGTATAAATTATTCTAATGCTGAATTATTGTCTAACTTTGAAGAATGAACTTTGCTTTTCTTCCTGGATCAGCGTTAGTAGATACATAATGATTTTATGGGTTCCTGACGTTGATCTTGTGAATAAGGGTAAACATTTTTTTTTCTCTTTTCAAAACCCTTTCCTTATTTCCCTATGAAATAGTGGATCGATACAGAGTTGAATAGTCAACGGTTGAAACATGATGATTTCGTGAGTTCCTGGTGATATTTGACTGCTGAGTTCTCCACAGAAATGTTCATACCATGTTCCTATCAATTTTCCAAGCATCCTTTTTTAATCCGTCAATAGGCATATTAAATGGAAGATTATACGTGAATATAAGTGTCTCAAAAAACCTGGTGGTTGAATTTCTCGTGATTCGGGATTTCTCACTAAGGGCTGATTCACAATTTCATGATTTTTTCCAGATATGCAATAATTTTTTTTGTTGTTTTTGTATTGTGGATAAAACATTCTGTAAACAAAGTTTCAATTCACTGTTAGTTGCCGATAACTTCTTCACACATCACACCACCATTGTTCATAAATGAAATAAATTTTTTTTTTTTAAATAAATCGTCAATATAAGTACAGTTTACACTTTATTATTATTATTATTTTTATAGTTTACGTATCAAACATTTTTTTTTCTTATTGATCTATTATTAAATACTCGTACATGCTCAAGATAACTTAAGTTTGAGCAGTGCATTTATTATTTGTTATATTATATATGATTTTTTTGATTGGTTGTTAGGTCACTGAACGGACTTTTGGTATTTTTGATCTATATCTATATTCATTTTTTTAAATTTTTTTTTTTTGGGTTTACAATTTGGTCCTTTAATCTAAGTTTTGCTTATAATTCAATATTTGTCATATATTAACAACCTAACCTGAGTACAATTTGTTTCTATCCGTCAAAGTTATTTATTTAAATTTTCTAAAATGGAACCTGCTAAAATTGTGCAAAATCTATCTATCCACGAGCTGGAAATCGAATATTTTGTCAGGGGTTTGAACAGCAAAGCGGTAGATGCGCACCAAATGTTAATAGAGAGAATGGTAGCGGAAGCGTCGGATAAATCAATGATGCCTAAAAACACACATGCGCAATATCCAGAACGAGAACTAGAGGAATGTAGAGTGAAATATAACGAATTACACAAAATTACGTTGGAACAGGGAGCAACACCAACAATTGCATTTTTGACTACAGCCTATGCCAAGACTATTCATTATAAGTGTAGAACCGAGAGACTGGTTAGTACTCTAGGCGAAACCTCATTGCTCTTATCCGTATTGAGCAACTGGAGACGAGCAACCAATTGGTGCAACAAATTATGGAGTGACTTGGTCATTGGAGCGGCAAAGGTTTCAGATGCAGCGGTTGAAAGAGATTATTCACCCCCAAATTTAAAGAGCAGTTCGTTTTCAGATAAATTAGACACTCTGATAGATAACAACGAGTCGCGTAAAGAAGCAACCGCTTCTCCTACTTCCAACAAAAACATTGAAAATGAACACAATATGTCCTTTAGTGAGGCAAATCCTCGCAAAAGTTCGGTAGCAGATTTTTTTTCTCAAGCGCGTCAACAGTTTCGAAACCTTCCTGTTAGTAACAATCAATCTTTTAATGAGCCACAGATACAAAACGAGTTCGGCAACAATCGCCCAGCATTTCCATTTCCCGAAGCTGGGTCGCCATATTCACGTTCCAGCAACCGATAATTTCCGTCAAGCGACATCGTTTCGAGTAGACGATTCCTATAAATTGAAACAAAAGTGGAATCTGTCATTTGACGGTGGGGACTCAGTTAATGTACACGATTTTATATTTCGGCTGGAGCAAATGGCTTATGCTGATGATTTTCCTAGAAACAATTTAACCAAAGTCTTACACCTATTTCTTTCAAAGAAAGCCGAAGATTGGTTTTGGGTGTATAAGGCGGATCATGCGAATGCTGATTGGACAAGGATGAAAAGTGCGATGCTCTCATATTTTAGCAGCTCAAATTATGAGGAGGAGATTAAAGAACAAATCCTGAGAAGACACCAAGGGAACAGGGAGTCGTTTTCCGATTTCTCATTGAGCATCCAGAAGATGAACGCACGCCTGCAAACACGTTTAACGGAACCGCAGATCGTTTATAGGTTGTGCCAAAATATGTACCCTGCATTAAAGAACGTCACGCTTCCTTATCACGGTTCAATGCGCACAGTCGAAGAGCTACGTCTTTTATGCACAAACTATGAAAAACTATGGGAACAATCGGGATATGATCCAAGACGTTTTGGTGATATACAAGTGAGACGACGACCACTCATGAACGAATTGAGTATGGAATTTCAAAACTTAAATGTTAATCAATCGCCTAGCAACTTTGGTAACACACACAAATCTGAGAATTCTGACGAACCAATTTTAGAAGCATTTCAAAGGCGAGACAACCGTAAACAGGATAACGAATTTGGAAATGATAACCATTGTGTTTGTTGGAATTGCCGCGACATGGGTCATCGGTACCAGGATTGTCAGGAGGCCTTTCTAAACATTTTTTGTTTTGGATGTGGAGCCGCAAACGTACGCAAACCTAATTGTCAGAATTGCTTACAACGTCAACAGGGAAACTTGCCGCCGAGTGCGAATTTGACGAGGGGTTCGCGCTTCGGGACAAACCACAATCAGATGATCGATTCCAAGGATATCGACAATTTCCGACCCTCAAAATAGATCCTCCTACATCAGACACAATCACCACCGTAAATAAATTATTACCAAATGTTAAGGACAGTTCAATTCATTCGCCAAACACAAAACATAATAGAAAGACTCGTTCAATCAGATACTTCCGAAAAAAACGAATTTTATTTCGAAATTGTATTGCTACACTTATCAAATGTACAAATAATGATCCACGTCCACATGCCGAAGTTTCGATTAAGTCTAGAAAAATGATTGGTCTCTTAGATAGCGGTGCGTCAGTGAGTGTACTCGGCAAGGATTCACTCACGTTTTTAAGTTCAGAAAATTTGCAGATTCAGAAATTGAAGTCCCATATTAAAACCGCTGATGGTACGTCTAATAAAATAGAGGGTTTCATATGGCTACCAGTCACATTCGGCGATAAAACAGAACATATAAGATTTTTTGTTGTTCCTTCACTACAATCATCATTGTATTTGGGCGTTGATTTTTGGACGAAGTTCAACCTAATGCCTAAAATTTCGGTTAGTGAAATTCTGTGTGACGATATAAAAAAATCAGACAATTCACATTCTCTTCAAGAACAGGATCAGCAAAACCTGACCAGAATTATAAATCTTTTTCCATCATCTGCGAAGGAAGGGCTTGGGAAGACCAGCTTACATGAGCATGAGATCGAGCTGATAAAGGGAAGTAAGCCGGTGAAGCAGCGGTACTACTCAGTCTCCCCTGCTAAACAGGCCGAACTTTACAAGGAAATAGACCGGATGTTGAGTTTGGGTGTTATCGAGGTTAGCAGGAGTTCGTGGAGCTCACCAGTCACAATCGTCCCTAAAGCTAACGGAAAATCTCGGCTGTGCCTCGATGCACGCAAACTCAACTCTCTGACAGAGAAGGACGCCTATCCACTGCCACTAATCGACGGACTGTTAGGACGACTTTCAGAGACCAAATACATAACAGCACTTGACTTGAAGGACGCTTTCTGGCAGATACCGCTTGCGGAATCTGCCAGAGACAAGACTGCTTTTACGGTACCGGGACGGCCTCTCTACCAGTTCAAGGTGATGCCGTTTGGGTTGTGTAATGCAGCCCAGTCAATGTGCCGCTTGATGCATAGAGTGATACCCCACGAACTTCATGATCGAATCTTCGTATATTTGGATGATCTGCTGATCATTAGCGGTACATTAAAGGTTCACCTTGAGCTGTTGGAGAGGGTTGCGACTTTACTACGGACCGCTGGACTGACAATCAACATCGAAAAGAGTAAGTTCGTGATGAAGGAAATTCGATACTTGGGATACCTAGTAGGAGAACAAGGCCTTAGGACCGATCCTGAAAAAATCGACTCAATTGTCAGTCTAGCAGCACCTACAAATACCAGACAGATTCGACGATTGCTCGGGATGGCTGGGTGGTACCGGCGGTTTATCGAAAACTTTGCCAGTGTGACTTCACCCATAACCGATTGTCTAAAAAAGGGCAAATTTCAATGGACAGAGGCAGCCCAGCAGAGTTTCGAGAAACTTAAGAAGTTGCTCACTTCAGCACCGGTCCTTATAAACCCTGACTATTCGTTAAGATTTTTTATAAGATGTGATGCATGCACGGAAGGATTGGGAGCGGTTCTGTTTCAGAAAGATACAGAAGGAAATGAGAGACCAATTTCATTTATGTCTCAAAAGTTGAATAGCGCACAGAAGAATTATTCCGTCACGGAACTAGAATGTCTGGCAGCTATCGTTGCTATAAAAAAATTCCGCGCATACGTTGAGGGACATGACTTTACATTAATAACTGACCATGCCAGCTTAAAATGGTTGATGGGCCAACGTGACTTGAGTGGAAGATTGGCAAGGTGGAGTCTCAAGTTACAGGGTTTTCGCTTCGAAATCGAACATCAACGAGGAAAAGATAATGTTGTGCCCGACATGTTATCCAGAATATATTGTGACGAAATAAGAGAACTTCAATCCAGTGTTCCTAAAGTCTTTGAAAAAATAAAAATTAATCCAGGTGATTTCGACGATGACTATCTAACTTTAAGAGATAACATAAGAAACGAACCAGATAAGTACCCAGCTTTTGCTGTTAGGGAAAACTGTATATTTATTAGATTGGAGCCAAGAAAAAATGCAGAGCTTTCAGATCTCTCTCTGTGGAAGCTTTGGATACCAACAGGTTTGAGAAATGGATTGATCCAAATGGAACACGATAATCCAATGTCATCGCACGGAGGGATGGCTAAAACATTGGAAAAATTGCGGAGATATTATTTCTGGCCGTCCATGGTAAAGCAGGTAAGGGACTACATCTCAAAATGTTTAACATGTAAAACTACAAAGGCAACAAATAAATGCTTGAGACCACCGATGGGAAATGCCTATCCTATTGAAAGGCCATGGCAACGTGTATATGTGGATTTGCTTGGACCATATCCCCGTTCTAGTCACGGGAAAACAATGATTCTGATTGCGTTAGATCACCTCACTAAGTTTGTGCTTTTAAAACCAATCAGTAAGGGAACCGCTCAGCAGATTGTGGAATTTTTAAAAAATGAATTATTTTGTGTTTATGGAGTACCTCAGACAATCCATTCGGATAATGGCACCCAATTTAAAAGTGCTGAGTAAAGACCTTTTGAGGCAATTTGGAGTAGTGGATTCCAAAACTGCTCTCTATTCGCCGCAATCCAATGCCTCAGAAAGAGTCAACCGATCAATTTTATCTGCCATCCGATCATACATCAAGGAAAAACATACAACATGGGACAGATATCTGCCTGAAATTGCTTCTGCGTTACGAAATGGAGTACATGAGACAGTAAAGAATTCACCCCATTTCCTACTTTTCGGATATCATAAAATTAACCATGGCGAAGACTACCAACTTTTGAAACAACTCGGAGGTATTGAAGAAGGTGAAATTATTCTGCCCTTACCATCCCGACTCGCTCTTCTGCATGACCAAGTCAAATTAAATATCGCACTAGCATATGAAAAAAGCGCAAAACGTTACAATTTGCGAACGCGTCATGTTGATTATCATGTTGGACAAACGGTTTATGTGCGGACTCATCCACAAAGCGATGCCACAAAAAAGTTTTGTGCTAAATTCGCACCTCAGTTCGTTAAGGGAATAGTGGCCAGAAAAATTGGAACCGTAAATTACGAAATAAAAGATGATGCAAATAAGGTTTTAGGCATATTTCATGGAAAAGATATTCGGCTTTGATTCCGGCTTCAAAACACATATAAAACTACCAGATACCGTACATACTTGCGTACTATGTGGATATTAAACCTGTAGATAGCGTTTTCAGCTTCTCTTTGCCATGTTCATAGGACAGACCCAGAGAACCTGTCCTGTTACGGCTATCAGTGAGAATCTATAATACATCCTGATTTATTATTGTTGATAATAATATTCAAATAAGTCATTAAACCTTGTACCGGCTTGATGACTCAAAATTCGGTGCAATCATTTACACAACGAAATTTTTGTTGTTGTTGAAATAAATGATGAAACAATTAAGTCCCCTCTAATGCGAGTACATAAATAAATAAGTTAAATAATCATTTTGAAATTATCATGACGTAATGAAATCATACGATATCTCATTACCAAAAATAACACCTAATGCATTTTGGCAAGAGAGGGTTAAACATCATAAACAATAGTAAATTCAATATTATGGTTCTTTACCGCCAAAATGAAGAATTTTCGGAATGTACCAGTAAATTTTTTTTCTCAACATTACAAAAATCAATTTTTGTCTTCATTTACGTACGTGAGGCCATCGCGGCTACTAATAATTAAAATAAATAAATAAATAAATAATAAATTGAGTGATATTTTTGTTCACCAAGAATAGTGAGTGAAAAAAAAAAATAAAAAAACTGGTAGCTTCTATATGCAGTGAAAGAATAAATATAAAAAAATCTAAACATATGGTATCTTTGGATTTATTAAGAAAAATATTTTTTGCTGCCGCATTTTTGAATAGTTGGACACTTGGATTATTTTTTTTATTTTTAAGCTCGGTATGTTCTATAAACCCAATTTGTGTATATATATGTATGTATAATAAATAAATTGTTTTTGGATTAACTAGATTGCGCATATTAAATATTAAGTGTAGAAGCAATTGCTGTTGAGGAGAGTGTGCCGTCAAACCAAAGGGGCTGCGGGCCTCATGTTTAGGAAAAAAAATTAATAAATATTTTTTTTGGTTTTTGAGCGAATAACCGATTTTATATTCATGTCCTCCACAAGGACAAACTAACAAAACCGTGAGGTGTGGTTTCATAATCCGCGAAATCAAGGCCGTTCAGTTACAAAAAAAAAAAAAACAAACAAACATTTTTTTTATTATTTGTAAATTTTTTTTGTGAGAAATTCATTTCATTGTTTGTATTAGAGCAAAACAAAAAAAAAATTAAAAATTAATTTACTGAAATAAGATTAGTGATTTAAAAAAAAAAAAAATATGCACAATAGTGCATTTTCATAGGTGTTATAGATCCTAAAACTTCATAATATATTTGTATACATATAAGTTTTCCTATAAAGTAAGGTGGATTATAAAAAAAAAGGCTTAAGAAACCAATTGGTTTACAGCTAAGTGCTCAAATAATAAAAAACATTTTTTTTTAGCCACGCATAGAGCGACCGGAGAGTACTCGACGGCAGATTTATGGGTGAGTTTATTTAATATACATATTCCTTTTTTTTTCTCGAAATTTTTGTTTTTGTCGGAATTCAGTTTTTTTTTGTTGTTTGGTCACTTCTAAAGCGAATTGTCGCTACATAAAAAAAAAAAAAAACAAGTTTAAGTTGGGGCTTATACAAAAACTTTTACTTTATAGGTAGATTTACACCACCTATTTTCTTATGTTAGGTTAGAAATAATATTAAGTATGTGTATCAAATTAAGTATAGTTTTTTTTTCTAAATAAAATGCTTGAATTTGTTAATTAAAAATGGAGTAAATTAATTACTATTGAACAATGGTGGTGTGATAAAGTGGGCGATGATGGTGATTCTGTTTTTTTTTTCTCAACACGATTATTTTTTTTTGTGGTGTCTTACTCTTAGTTCATATGGCGGCAACGAACCCCCTAGAGGCCACTGAAGCCTATCCCCAACAAACGTGTTGGCCGACCATAGAAGACACGTAACAAATATTGTGCTCCTCTAATATGAAGAAGAAGCATTCTGAGGCAATATCGCTCAGTGTCATTAAAGTGAACGCCATACATTCTTGTTATGAATTTGTTGGCACCCCTTTGTCGGAGTTCCCAATGGTTTATTTCTCCACGTTCTGTATGGAAGGTATAATGTTGCGGTATTTCCGTAAATAAATACTGCCGCGCGTTAAAATCCCATTTGATTCAATTTAAACTAAGCTGTTAGCATGATTTGAGCCCTTAAGTTGCTAACATAACGCGAGTCCAAAAAATCTTTAATCTCATCATGTTGAAATGATTGAGGTGCCGTCACATTTTCAGTGAATTTATAAAGATATTTTACGCTCTGCACAGAGCCGCAAATTTCAAAGTTGATGTGGCAGTTGAATTTTTTGAAAAGCCAAGGATTGTATGGGATAACCTTAGAATTATCAATTCGTTGGTTTTCTTTACCAATGATAAAGAAATCCGCAGCGCGCCTTTGGTACTTGAGATAGGCGTTTTTATTCTGTCGAGTCACCTCTTCAAAATCTTTGGGAAATTCTTTGGCACATTTCCCATCTTTCAAATATCTATCGTTTGTACATCCATGTGTCATCATATGCTTGCCTCCCATAGAGGCAAATGCTAAAGCACACGAATATAGTTCATGAAGTTCTTTTTAACTTCTGCGGTGACTGGGGGAACACATACGCGGAACACATAAGTACGCGTTCGAAATTAACTTTGCCTTCGCAACTTGGCTTGTCCAAAACTGTATCTCTCTTCAAAGCGTAAAATTCTTGTACAAAAATGTGAATTTTTACCTATTTTAATCGATACTATTTTATCAGGGTTGATTGGCCAAATAATTAATCAGACGCCATGAACAGTTAATTGATGATTGAGAACTGTAGACCTTGACTTTGACTTACTATAAACAACAGACAGAATAGAGCAATATTAATATCTATTTAACTTTTCACTACAGTACACATAAAATATTTACTAACCCCATAATAGTAACTTACCTTTAAGTATCAACTGATGACTAACTTGAAATTCTTCAGTGTTTCACGATCCCCAAGATTGACAATTAATTCCAATTCGACTCGACTCGATTGACAGACTGACACCGCAACAAACATCAAAGACAAATTGCTTTGGTCTTTTGAATTGTCGCAGCGGCAGGCAGGCAGTGAGCTAAGGTAAGTACAGCAACAAAACAAACCAAAGCAAACCGGTTTCGAGTCAAGTCGAATCGAGCCCGGTTTCGTTCACACTAATGCATTACCTATGTCACTCACTCTCGTCCACTCTCCACTACTTACTCCACTCACTGAAGGAGAGGAGAGTAGAGTCCAGTTCAGTTCAGTTTGGCCGTTCATGGAGGCCGAATGCCGACTGGCTTGAGCTTAGGCTCAACTCTGCTCGCCGGGGAAGGGGACGTGTACGATGTCCCTAACTCAAGTTATCACCGTCAGTGAAAGACAGAGTTAGCAACCTACTTACATTATATAAAAGGAAATGACAAGTTTAGGAGTTGTGGAAAATTTGTAAAATTTGCCTAAATACTGAAATAATAACTGCTTTCATTTCCTCTTTACTGACTAGCTGGCAATTCTAAATTTCTAACCGCAAACGTATAGTATAACAACAATATTGAATTAAACGATGATCTCATTTACATTTTATTTGTAATAATAATAAATTATGATATAATTAAATTCTTTGAGGTTGTTGTTGTTATTATATTCCTAATAAATATAAATCTATAGATATATATTTATAAACTCCGTCTGTGCATATAACATATATGTATACGCTTATTTACAATCTTAAAAAGTCATCTCTTTTTCTTAGAGCTAAACAAAGAAAACGAAATAATATAATTTATTTGTTATTTATGTATAAATAATGTATATAACAAAAACCAAATTATTATAAGACGAAATTTATGATCTGTAACAAGAAATTATTATTACATTGAAATGTCATAATACAATTGAAATAAGACAGACAGAAATAGAACAGAAACAAAATGTGTAAAGAGCGCCAATATCCTTTTCGCCGGCTAACTTACCACTCAACATATATAAATCGTAATGTTGCGGATGATACAAAATTGCAGTCATCACTCATCAGTTTTTTTTTGTTTTCCAACTGTTTTGCAATTGAAAAACAAAAATAAATCCATGTACTAGAGAAAAACATTTTCCAAACAATTTAATATTTGAAATAATATGTAACAAATTTATTTCATATATTGGAAATGCTTACCAAACACTTTTATTGGTTTTATATGTATATTTTCCGGGTTCGAGAGAGAGGAAAGTGAGAAGGAAAAATCCATACATATTAAAGTTTGTTACAATAAAACACTGTTACATGTTTTATATTATTTATGATCCATTGGGTAAAATAAATTTATATTTTATATATTGGATGTATACGAACCATAACAACAAACACACATATATTTAATGTTTAGAGTAGCATAAAATATAAACGAATTATTGTTTTACTGTTTGGCAATCACTCAATTTTATGTTTTCTTTAAATATTACGCGCGCACACACATAAAAAAAATTTCCGGATTAGAAGTGGATTCCTTCCTTATATGTACATAAATTATAAAAATCATTGAAAATTTCCGATCGCGAAATAAAAATAAAAAACCGTTTTATCTTCGTACATCACCACACACCGTGGTAAAAAAAAAAGCGCGAGGAAACGATGATAAAACGTTTTAATTAAAAATTAAAATTCCATTACGAATTTAACTCCCTCGTAATAACTCGTAATAAAAATGTCCTTTGCCAAAAGTACTTACTACTGTGCCATTTTATCGAGTGTGAACTATAAAATTTTTGTGTACATAGTAGTTAGGAATTTTCCACTTTCACAGTCGTTTATTATACTACCTCCATGTAATATACATATTTATTATTATTTAACTGTGAAACAAAGACCAGACCACCCACCTACAAAAAAAAAACGAAAACGAAAACATTTATTGATGTTTCGTGTGCCTGCTTAGCAATGAAAATTCGTGCGATAATAATCGCGTGACAAGCTTCAAATGAAAACTAAGAATTTTGTTGTTATATTGTTGGGGAAAACATGTCTATCGCTTGCTCGTTCTGCTTAAGAACACATTTAATAAAATTAATAATTTTCCCGAAAAGGAAAGTAAATATAAATTATAAAATATAAACATAAATATGAGACGCGAAAAATGAAATAAGCAGAAGAGGAAAATAATTAAATTTAATTCGGTGTTTCTGTCATACATAAATATTACATAAAATAATTTTTACATAAGCATTATCAAAAATATAAAATTTTGCACCCTTTTCAAATTTTTTATTATTTATGAAAATTGATAATATAAAAATGAATTTCACTTTCTATGTTATCTCTTGTCTAATTTTCATATTTTAACTTAATTTTCCCCGAGTCTAAAAGAAAATTAATTAAAGCCTCGCCGCATATATTAAAAAGTTGAGAGTAATGAACAAATATGGAGGATATATGTTAAATTTTGAGAAGAATGTTGCTAGGATTGCAAGTCATCAAATTATGTATGTATATGTGGAACTTTAGACGCGGAACAAAAGTGCTCGAAAATAAGAGATAATTAATAATTTTTTAGCATTCGTTAAATGCAAAATTCAATAATTTTCTTTTTAATTTCAAAATTGTAGTGAAAAGCATTTGAAATTTTTTCTATTTTTTTTCTAAGTATATATTCAATACAATTTCATGTTGGAGAAAGTTTTTTTTTTAACATGCTTACTAAATTTTTAAACTGTCTATGCATTAGGTAAAATCAAATCCTGCGTTAAACGGAAAATAAACTTTATAAATGTTTATTCATTTAAAAAGTTTACTAATTTCGTAATCAATTATGAAGTAACTAGAAGCTATCCCAGTATTAGAAAACACCTCCCTTATTTTTGCGGACTGTCAAGAGCTTACAACAACGTTTGGTACCATATCGCTCTAAACAACAATTGGTTAAATAAAAAATTCAATGGATTCTTCTCAGAATTTGGTATTTAATTAATTTTTGTTAGGATTGATATGCCATTAAACCAATTTTGTAAGCCCCCGCAAAAATAAGTGATGTGTTCTCGATGCTGAGGAAGCTTCTGTTATCCAAAGCGTCAATATAGAATTATCGGCGCCTGCAAGCAGATCGTCAACGTAATAACATTGCAAATTATACAATATTGGGAACCTCTTTGAAATATTCACGATCACCGATCAATAGTTGTTTGAGCGACCGCGGTGCCAAAAATGTTACACTTTCCGTATCCTAAGGCATAGTACAAAATTCGGAGTTGTCATGTCATTGGTAGAGAATAATAGCCTTAAGTATTGTGAATTATAGAAAACAATAAAATAAACTCGAAATTCATATCGAATTTTTTCGAAGTTTTGACTATAAATTCGGGCGTAAGTTTGTCCTTAAGTTAAAAGAATTTTTTATCAATTTAAAACATTTTAAAAATCTACAGAATTCAAAAAATGCAAAAGATTTTAAGAATTAAATAATTTAAAGAATTTACGGAATGTACAAAATTGAAAGAATTAAAAAATCTTAAAAATTTTAGCAGTATAAAAAATTTAACAATTTTATAGAATTAAAAAATTGAAAGGATGTAAAAAATTTAGAGACTAATGAACTTAAAGAATTTCAAAAACAGAATATAAGGAATTTAAATAACCTGAAGAATTTTAGAAGGGAAGGTTTAACAATTCTAAGGAATATAAATTAATTAAAATTTTAAAAAATTAGAGAATTTAGGATAATTAACCAATTTATAGACTTAATAAATTTAAATAAAATTCTAAGGGTCTTAAACATTTAATGTATTTATTAATGAATTTGAGGAACTTTTAAGTATTTAAAGAATCTTAAGAAATTTTAGAATTTAAAGAATTCACAAAATTAAAAGAATTTCAAGAATTTAATGAATTTATAGATAACTTGAACGTTTATTGAACTAAATCAATTTTGTTAAAATTTAAAGAATTTAAAAAATTTTCCAAATATAAGAATTTAAATAATTTTAAGAGTTCAGTTAATTTGAAAAATTCACAAAATTTAGCGAATTAAAGGAATCAAATTCCAAAAATTTACAGAACTAAAAAAATTTAATGAATTAAACAATTTAATTAAATTTAAACAATTTAAAGGACTTTTAAATTCTTTAAACTTTTAAAAATTTTTTACAGTTTTAAATTTTGTAAATTCATTGAATTCTTATCTTTAAATTTTTTCCTTCTTTTTCTTTCTACAAAGAATTTTAAAAATTATATTGACGTTTAAAATTTAAAGAATTTAAAGAAACTTAAGAATTTTCAGATAGAGAATTTAAAAATTTAGAATATTAAAGAATTCAAATAAATGAAACAATTTAATGAATTTAAATTGTATAAAGAACTAATCAAATTTAAAGGAATTGAAGATTGTTTAAAATTTGGAGAATTTCAAAAAAATTTAATTTGAAAGAATTTAGAAAACTAGAGATGGAAAATTAAAAAAATTTAAAGATTTATAGAATTTTTAGAAATGAAAAAATCTAAAGAATCTTAAAAATTTTAAGAATTTAAAATATTTAATAATTTATAGAATTCAAAAATTCTAAGGATTTCAAAAATAAACGAATTTAAAGGATTTGTTGAAGTTAAATAATTAAACAATTAATTTTTTTTTTAAAATTATAAATAATTTAAAGAGAAAGATTGGGGTTTACAGAATTAAGGGCTTTAAAGATATTAAAGATTTTAAACAATTTTGAAAAATTAAAGGGTTTAAAGCGAATAATTTAGAAAATTTAAAGATTATTTAAATTCTGTAAATTCTTTAAATTATTCTGCTTAATTTTTTTAATTTCTTAATTAACTTTTTAAATGGGAAAAGAATCTCAAGAATTTAAAACTTTTAAGAATTCAACGAGAAGAAGAACGAGAGGATTTGAAAAAATTAAAAAAATTAAAAATTTGTCATGGAGCAGAAAACTGTTGTATGGCTTCGACTCGCCTTGATAAAGATAATTTGCCATCTGCAGAAATTAAGTGATAATGAACTCTTGAGCGAATACACCAATTTCACAGTTTGAAACTTGGATGTATATTCCAAATTGGACTAATTTCTCTTTCTCGCTTTTACTAGCCACAAGCATATCGTCTATACAAACATTTACAAATTCTAAACGTCTGCCTTCATTCATGAAGCGCTAAAAAGTCTGCGCACTATTCCGAAAACCAGCCAGTTTTTGCGAAAACTGTGTATCCTTCCAGGTGCGCAGAAAAATTCTGGACATGGCATTTAGGCATCGATAATATTCACACGATCTCCAATCTCTTCCATTTTTCATCTGGATCATGTGATACAGTCGGATAATAAGCTCGGCAAGCGCTTACTACAAGTAAGATAATCGGCTTTCGTGTAGATACGTTGAACCACATTGTGTTTTACTGAATGGTTATAATTATGTTATTCCGTTAGAGAAGATTAGCGGTCGGAAGGGTAGGCCTAGATGTTTTGACCTTAGCTGTGGTTACACAAATAGCTAGACTATTCGTGGGATCAAGAAGTCGTCTTCCACTGAGATCGACGAGAAGACCACATTTCGTAAGAAATTCAGCACCAACGATTGGTTTGTCTACCGACGCACAGTGGCGAGACAATTTTTGTTCCGGGTCGAGTTTCAACGCTATCGGAAACCATTTTTTAAAAAAATATTATGATTTAATTTTCTGTCGACTCCTTTAGACAAATATTCGATTCAAGAACTCCTTTTTTTAAACTTCCCGTATAACCTCAAAAAACACATTGACATTGGTATTGTTCTAACGATAAAATCGACATGGAAATCGTGTATACACATAGAAGGTATTTCTAGGTCACTGATTACGAATTTCTTCTCAGATGTTAGAAATTCAAGATGGCGAATCCAATATGGCGGACATGTTTTTATTGTTAATTAGCAAGTCTCACGAAAAAGTGTTTTTGGGATTTTTCGAGGTCGCTGAAAACAAATTTCCTATCAGATGTTAGAAATTAAAGATGGCACATCCAACATGGCGGACAATTCTTTTTAAAGTAGCAAATTTCGTTGAAAATAGTGGGTCTCGCTTTTCCAGGTTGCTGATAACGAATTTCCTGTCTGAATTTAGAAATTCAACATGGCGGATACATTATGGTGGATAATTTAGGAAATTTCGTGAAAAATGGTTTGCACTAATCACTGATTACGAATTTCCTTTCTGATGATAGAAATTCAAGATGGCGAATCCAATATGGCGGACATTTTCTTTTAAATTATCAAATTTCGTGAGAAACGTTGTGTGGGTTTTCGAGGTCGTTGATAACGAATTTCTAGTTAGATTTTACAAATTAAAGATGGCGGATCCAATATGGCGGACATTTTTTATTTTTAATTAGCCAATCTCGTGAAAAAGAGTTTTTGGGGTTTTTCGAGGTCGCTGAAAACGAATTTCCTATCAGATGTTAGAAGTTAAAAATGAGAGATCTAACATGGCGGACAATTTTTTTTAAATTATCAAATTTCGTGAAAAATGGTATATCTGGGTTTGCAAGGTCGCTGATAATAAATTTCCTGTCTGATTTTAGAAATTAAAGATGGCGGATCCAATATGGCGGACATTTTCTTAAAAATAGTAAATTTTATGAAAAACGGTATGTGTGGCTACGCAGGAAGTAAACATCTTCTAACTTTAGATTTCCGTAAGCCGATAACGTTAATATCTAATCCCAATAAACCAGTAATCTGATTATTATAACTTTAAAACATTATTAACGTAGTAATATCGATATCCTGATTTTTAAATGCCGTATAACTTGGATGCACATATGCTGCAAGCACTAAATCATAAGTCCCAGTCATTAGAGTATATAGACTATAAGGCTAATACTGTTATTTAAGCAGTAAGTATTAATATAATACGTTATAAAACCAAAACTCTACTTTACCAATATCCGACAAGCAGCTCTAAAACCTAGAAAAGCCAAAAGTTAGTCTCCTTAATTCTAAGAAAACAAAACCTCAATGCCCGAAATATTCGATAGGTCAAAAGGAAGTGTAGTTAACTCTAGCAGGCAACATCTGAGTTCTGAGTTTAAATAGCTATGCAATTTGATAGCCTTCAACTACTGACAGGCCGACTAATATTTGAAACAGCCTGAAGGCTTTGGTGTCCTACATAGCCATTAGCTATGTTACACGCCTGAGATCAAGCAATGAGCTGCCTAAACTTAAAGCTTAACATAAATTATAGATTCTTATTAATTATTTACAATTTTTAATATAATGTTAACATATAAAACATACACATTAAACTTATTCATTCACAATAAGCATACTTATTTTTGAGCTACTGATTTACATAATTTAGGGTATTTAAGGATACCATTTATAGTTTTTCACGTAATTCTGTGCTGTATTTATGCAGAATTGCCTAAATTTATTCGTATCTGTTAGTTCTTCTGATGCAAGGACCTACAGTCAGTGGCGTAGCTAGATACTCGCAGCATCCTCAGCCGCGGGGGGCCCACGATTGTTGGGGCCCACGAGATTTCCTTTATTAGTTCCAATTTTAGATTAGATAGCTCAGATTAAGCTTATAGTGCAAATTTTCAGAACGGTACATTTCTTGGAGAAATTTTTAAGAAAAGGCGGTGGCCTAATTAATTAGAAAGAGAAGAAATCGTTCCTGATGCTATTAAATATTTTCTTAAGACAGGGTCAATCATTTCTTCTCGGCTCTGAATCCATAGAAACAAAAATGGCTTGAGGTTCTGACCGATATTTAAATGTACATAGAAGAAAATTAACTAAACTCATTTAAAGTAAAAGCTTTCGACATCAAATAAAAACGATTTTTGTGTTTGCTGGATTGATTTATTTGTATTATACGTTTTGCGTAACTCCAAGTTTACCACTTTTCCATTTATGAAAACTCAAACTTTTACAAATCAAGTTTTTAACAGAAAAGGTTGAATTAGATTTACCAACAGATAAAATTTCTTTTGAAAAAGGGAGCTTATAGTAACCTGCTGGTGTTTGCGACTGAAAATAAATTCTGGTTTCCCTCACTTGAGCCAAACCAGTCAGTCTCTATAATGAATTAGCGTTCGTTCGACTTATAGTTTCTCATTTTGTTGATCTTTTGATTACCAGTAAACGGTAAATAAAAATGGTATTTACATAAGGAAAATGCTAGTGCCAACTTAATTTTGCAACTAGTGATGGTGTTTTTTTTTTAGTTATGTTTGGTAGGGTTCTCCTGATTTTGGAAATTCTTGCTTCCCGACCTTGATCACTTTTTAAAATTTCTAGAGATTTTGGAGTTTATCATCGAAACGAGATGCGCGATGTTTGAGACTTAATTGGTGATTCGGTGTTACGAAACAGTCAGGTTATTCGAGATTTTCGAGAATATTTGAGTATATTTGAGATTTTAGTAGAGTGTATTTGATAGTTCGATGTTATTCAAGAATTTTAGAGCCTTTTCCAAGAATAAGATTGTTCGATATTTAAAAAATTACCCGATAAAATCCAAGGGTCTTATTGCATATCGCTTTGTTGAGCTTATTAGCCTTAACTTGTTTAGTACTATTAGTAACAGTAAGTTACTTGACAAATAATTCCATATTTACACGAATCTAGATTTTTACAGTCTTTCCGATATTATTCATTAATATTGAATTTAATTATGATTGTTCCACGATTTATTCTAGATTTGCTTTTTTGAAAATTCTAGGATTATTCGAGATTTTTAAAGATTTTCGAATTTATTCGAATTTGTAAGGCAATGTTCTGCGGTTAGCTTTGATTTGTTAAAACTTGCAGAGTTACACAAATAAGATTCCAAAATTTCGATATTTCTCCGATTTCCTGTAGGTTATTCGAAATTATTCAAGAATGTCCTGGTTATTTACGTTATATAGTGAAACCCATTTTGGATGAGGGATATTTACATTGAGAACCCATATTCTAAATTTTTTACAAAAAATACCCTTTGTAATATCAAATTTCGGAATAAAATGATTTGAGTTAAAAAACTTCAATAAGTGAAAGCTCTTAAACCTAAAAGTTCTCGACATTTCTTCCAAATAAATTATTTATGCTCATAAAATATTTTAACGAAAGACACAAAAATTACCGAAAAAGTATAAATAAATTATCAAGCTTAAAGCTCATTGAAAACAAATACTCTAAATTAATCAGAAAATACCACCTTCCTTTATATTATCAAATTTGAAAGTCAAATGGTTTGATTGGAAAAGCTCTTAAAACTAATAGTTTTTAATAGCTCTTAATAGTTTACATTGAGCACAAATATTCTAAATTTCGAAGTAAAATGGTTTGTTTATAAAAGCTTCGATGAAAACTATAGCTCTTAACTATAGCTTTCATTTTAAGTTAAAAAATGTTAAATTCAAACCCCAAAAGGTAGGAATTAATTGTCAAGCTAAAAGCTTATTAAAAACAAATATTCTAAATTTATTCCAAAATCCCATCTTCCTTTAAAATATCAAATTTCAGAATAAAAAGTTAATGATTTGGGTTAAAAAGCTTCGATACGTGAAAGCTCCTAAAACTAAAGGTTCGACATTTTTGCAAATACATACATAATTTATGTTGATAAAACATTTTAACAAAGACCTCAAATTATGAAAAGGCTCAAAAATGTTAAGTTCAAACCCAAAAGTATGAATTAATTGTCAAGCTTAAAGCTCATTGTAAACAAAAAATCTAAATATATCCCAAAATTCCGTTACAAAGGGTAATGGAATCAGTCAATCGGTTCAATCAGTGAAAGCTCTTGAAAGTTTTTGCAAATAGATATTGCACATAGAACATTGTAACAAAAACCGGAAATTATTAAAAGGCCCGGAAATGTTAAGTTCAAATACAAAAGTATTAATTAATTGTAAAGCTTAAAGCTCATTTTTAACAAAATATTCTAAATCTATCCCAAAATTTCGTCGCCCATTTTAATACAAAATTTCGGAGTAAAATGATTTGATTCAAAAAGCGTCGATAAACAAAAGCTTATATTATAATACCAAGTTTCCTAGTAAAATGATTTAGTTTGACTAAAAGCTCTTGATAATTTACATTGAGAAAAAAAAGTATAATAAATTGTCCCTAAATTCCATTACCCTTTGTAAAATCGAATTTGTGAGTAAAATGGTTTGGTTTAGAAAGACTATTAAAACAAATAGTTATTGACATTTTTTGCAAACGACAATTTTTGCTCATAAAGCATTTTAACAAAAACCTGAAAATATGAAAAGGCTCACAAATGTTAAGTTCTCACCCAAAAGGTATATTTTAATAAAAAAGCTTAAAGCTCATTGAACAACAAATATTCTAAATTTATCTTAAATACCACCTTCCTTTATAATATCAATTTTTAGAGTTAACAGGTTTCGTTTAAAAATCTCTTAAAACTAAAAGCTTTTGATGATTGATGATAAACTTTGAGAACAAATATTCTAAATATTAGGCCAAATTCCGTCAGCTTTTGTAAAATCATATTTCTGAGTAAAATGGTTTGGTTAAAAAAGCTTTGAAAATTGAAAGCTTATAAAATTAAAGCAAAAACCTAAAAGTATGAAAAAGGCTCAACGTTAATAGTTAAGTTAAAACCTAAACTTATTTAAATTAATTATCAAACTTAAACCTAAGTGACAATTTTTGTAAATACATATTTTATGCTTATACAATTTTTTGACAAAACTTACGGATAATTCGACATTTGAGAACTTTCAAGAATATTCAAGATACTTTGAAAATTCGACATTTTCGAGATTATTTCGAAATTCTTGATATTTTTTCATTATACATATATTTGAAATTGGTGATGCTTTATCGATATACTTAGAAATCGTCAGAGCATTGAGTTGCAAAATGCTTCGTATCATCTACTCTCAAAATCAGTTACTAGCGAGACTAGATAATAGGAAGAAATAAGTTTTTCACTAAAAGCTTTACTTGTTCATAGGTACACGAAGCATTTTTAGGGACCTTGCCTACAGTATTATATACAGATTTTTATAAATTCTTCGCTTACATTTTTGATTTTGGCAATTAGTTCATAGTTTTGAAAAAAATCTCCTTGCGGTGTTGCCATCATTAGTCTTTCCACTACCTTGTTCAATGCAATAAAGTACAGGGTGACTGACACGAAGTGTTACCAAAACAAAACGCCACAGAATTCTTATATTTCGATGAATTTTATTGAATCAAAGTAAAAAATGTCCACAAATATTTAAATTTTCGAATTGCATTAGCAGTTTTCGATTTGGCCACCCTTAGCCGCGATTATTTGCATGCAGCACGAAAGTGGCTCTGCGGTATTTTGGCCCATTCGTGGCAAAGCGCTTGCTTGAGATGATCGACACTTTGGTATTTTTTGTCCCAACCTTGTTCTTCAAAATACCCCAAACCGAGAAATATAGCGATTTGCATCCGGTGAATTTGGTGGCCATTGGGCAGTGGAAATGAACCGCGGAACGTTGTTTCTTAGCCAATCTTGATCGACGCGCGCTTTATGACTCGGCGCCGAGTCCTATTGAAATGTCCAGGCTCTGCGGCCGAAATGTTTTTGTGCCCAAGGCTTCAACGCTCCCTCCAACACATGATCACGATAAATTTGAGCATTTATCTTGATGCCACGGTCCAAAAAAACGAGCGGTGAACGGCTTTCGGCCGTTACGGTAGCCCAAACCATCACCATCGGCGGCGCTTGGTTTCGAGTGGCAATCCGTTGGTCGAAATTTTCAGTAGAACGGCCGGGCAAGTGAATCCGGTCGTTTTTCTTGTTCACATATTGCTCAATAACGAACGGTGACTCATCGGAGAAAACCAAATCGCCACTATCGTGCAAGCGTAACAACCTCTTTGCTCTTTCCACTCTAACTTTTTTTTTGAGCATCGGTGAGACCATGCGTTTTATGGAATTTCAAGGCCTTTAGTCCAAGATGATATTTCAATATGTGCTGCATCCGTTCGAGCGAAATGTTCGCCTCACGAGCCATTTTTCTGCCGCGTTTCGGTCCACCACCATGGCGTTTTGCAATGCTGCCAGTATCGTTATAACGATTTGTGGTGCGATACACAAACATTTTATTCACATGCAGATGTTTTAACTGGCTAACAATCTGAGGCTGTGATTTTCCAGTAAAATATAGAGAAATCACACTATTACGCTTGAATTCCATTGCGGATAACTTTTTTTCTAAATATTTCCCACTAAAATGCTTCTGTACGCTTGTAAACAATGGAATGAACTATCATTAGTGTAAATTTGAGGGCTCTGTCATTACTGGTTTGACAGCAATAACAGTCTGAAGTTGGTAACACTTCTTGTCAGTCACCCTGTAATATCCCTACATTATTACGAATTTAATTTTTAATCCTATTCTTATCCTCTTCACTCCGTTGCTTATCTTCCGGTGATAGTTTTTCATTCCCCTTTTGTAATGGTAATTTATAAGCTACATAAATGTAAAACCCATTCCATAAACCTTATCCAGCAATGTAAAGTGACAAGTCCATTTTGGTATGAACCCATATTTATTTAAATTTACTACTAAGATCATTCATTTCTTTCGGAAGACAACAACATTCATCATAACTTTCAATAATTAGGTCACGTAGCCCACGTTCAGTAATTTGGTCCGGTAAGCACTAATTAGTGAACCGTTGGCAGCGGAAAGTACTAAGCCGGGAGGACGGAAATATCGACACCGGAATCTAGTAGAAAAACAGTTTCATTTATAGCAAATTTTGTGAAAAGGCGGCGATTATATTGTATCCAAATGCTTGCCACCTCATTCTGATTACAGTTGATTTTTTCTTTACGTTGGTTTGTAGATATATAGCGATAATTGCGCTTGCAAGGTAAATAACATTTCACAGTCGATGAAACAACGTCTGCTTCCACTCCGTGGTCTTCTTGAAAAATGAGGAGATGTGTATTAACAGGACGCTAGCAAGAGAGTCTACAAAGCCAAAATGCGCAAACCCGCTCTTCGTCGTAAGATTCACCTACCAGGCTCCGCCTAAATCTGTAAGCTTGAGGGTTTTCTGTTACACAATTCCACTCCATTAACTAGTATTTCGAAATAACTGGAATGGAAGGTTTTTTACAATCAGACAATTTAAATCAGAGACAGAACAATTTAAAAAATCTTCACGGTGTAGGGTTCGTAATTTTACAAACAATTTCGAATTACCAATCTTTGCTTTAAAAAATCGACACATTCAGCTATTTTGTTTCCAGGCTATTCTATAGAAATTTAGTAGCACATATACCACCGTTTAAAAATCTAATCCTAAATTATCTTTTTTATAAAACTTGTTTGGACATATTTTGGGATAATAAAAATTCGGTTAAATTTTGCCCAAATCCTAATTAAAATGTATCACGCAAAGTAATTTTAATTCATTCATATCATGTTACTGCCTCATATGTATCAGCATAATATTATGTTTAGGTACACATTACACAACGATTAGAACAATAATTTTCTATTTGTGTTCTATTTTCTATTTACGTTAAGTAAAAATTCATTCAAACTCGTTCAATTTAAAAAAAAAATCACACTATGTGATCATCATAATCATAATAATCATAAAAAAAATATAAAAACGAAGAAACATTTAGTATTTTGTGTACACATTACATAGTTATGTATAAATGTATGTACAACATATGTATATGAGAGCGAAGAACATTGTTTGTAATAAAACAAATTTGTGTTCTATCAACACTTTACTAATTGTCGCCTCGCTAAAGTAATACCATATTCTATTCTTACCATTGCAGTACTATGGTTGGAAATGTTTTTTTTTTATTTTTATGATATGTTTGACATGACAACACATTTGTGTCGTGTTTGATGGTTAATGTTTGATTTCAGTAAAAACTGTTAGTAGACAATTGTAATATAAAGTCTTACGTTACTTACAACCATAAATAGACTTTGTATATATCCGATTTTTAAACGATTTGGGAAAACAATAGAAGCGCATTTAATTGCGGAAATGAATATTTTTTTACCGTTATTCAAATTGATAGTATAAGATGCTTTTATAGAGATTATCTGTCGCTTTGTAAAGCTCACCTTTATTTTAGTTTTGATACTCACAACGAGACAATACAATAGAACATAAATCAATTTAATTAAAAAAAGATTTAAATTAATGTTTTCGGAAAACTAAAAGTAGGTCAATAAATAATGAGGTTTCTAATTTTTCATCATAAATATTTTGTCGGAACAAATGTGTCGTATACGCTGTTTGTTTGCCAATTATCAATTATTTAAAGGTATTTACTTTCAAATTGGTTATTGTATAACAACAAGGTATATAATGCCTTTATATCAACCACTAATCCAAAAAATATTGATTAGCTAAGTTGCTTAAAAATAAATATTTAAATATAACACACGTAACAATACAAAACTTTTTTGAAGAAGATATTTTTAATTAAAAATTTAATATAACAAAATAAATAAACAATTTAATTGTGAAAATAAAATAAATAGTTTAATTTATTTTTTCTGTTCAATTGTCTTCAGAATTAAGTGGAATAAAATATTAAATATTTCGTCTATGTTTGTTCTTGCCAGCAGAACAATTAAAATTTTTATTTTATTTGGGAAGGTAATTGTACAAATAAATACTTTGTAAATGATATTTTTCTTGCGAAATCTTTAAAATAAACTTTTTCAAAACTGGCTTTTTTAAGCTTTCACAAAACTGGGTAAATTATTGTAGAATGGAGCAATTTCTTTAAATACCAGGTGTAGCAAGTAAAATTTGATTTATTCCTCTTACAAACGTTTTATTTAGCTATTGACACAAAATAGTTTGTCTGTCACTTTGTAATTACCTTTCTCTAACAAAATTTTATACAAAAAATTTGTTCCCAATATTTACGAAAAAAAAGAAGAGGCAGCAGTCCCAGTTAATTACAAATTCACACCTTTTCTCATAAAAATATATGCCGCAACATCATCATACATACAAAAAAAAAAAATTAAATAATTCTAATCTCTGTATCTGTGTATTTGCAAATCTATACAAAGAAAATTTATTTAAATTTTATGCTTAACGAAGTGTATCATAATGTTGACGTACGCTATTTAATAAACTTAAAAAATTTAAATTCGGATTTTTTGATATAACAGTACATTAATGAATTATTTACCTTTTCAAAACATAATACAAAAACTATGTGACATGTTTGATAGTGAGCAGCAGCAGCCATAAAATTCATGATGCTTAGTGAAACATAATTGAGATTTCTCTCGTAATGACGGCTTTAATTATTAGACGCAAACATAAAAATAATAACAACTTTGTATCTAATATTTTAATTTGGTTTTGCAAGTAAAAGTTTTCGAGTTTATTATCTATTTCATGCACTTTGTAGATAAGAGTGAAAAAGAAGTAAAAGCAAATTGATCTTAGATAATTATTTCCAGTAAGTAATCAAGTAAAAAAAAAAAAATTGTTTTTGGTCGTTTAGGGTGGACTTGTTGATAAAGATAAACGGAGAAAATTAACTTGTTTTATGTTAATTATGTTAGATAGTTAACTAGTTTGGTGTTTATATATGTATAAAGGTTGTCAACAACTTAGAAGTGAAGTATGTAAGTGAAAGCCATAATTAATTTTAAGAAAGATAATAAAAAAATAGTTTCAGTTTCAAACGACATAAAAAAACGATGTTTTTATTTATGATTTGCACGATTTTTTTTATGTAAAGATGCAAGCTTAACACGATAGATAAATATAGACAATTAGGTAGAAATTTTTCTTAGCTCTTTTGTTGTTATTTCTTAAATTGAGAATATGTGTCATACAGGTTTACACTTTTACAATTCGTTTTAATTTCATTATAATCGGTGTAGTTAAATTTGAATTAATTTGAACAATTATGTTGCTGTTTTGTTTACAGTTTATTTTATAAAAAATGAAAGTAAAACATAATCTTTAGTTGGTTGGTTGATGAAATAAAAAAAAACCTTTGAAAAAGTTGTTAGTTGTTGTTGAATTTAACACATTTCGATATATACATAAGCAAACAAAATCGCCCAAAAATCTGATAAAGCATTTTTGGGTGTTCTCCATTTTAGGTTTGGGCGATTGTTGTACTCGCCAAAATATCGCCTAAACTACAAAAACGAAGAAAGACCCCAACAAATTGGGTGATTATTCAAAATGAATCAAAAAATAAAAAAATTAAAAATTCGCTCAAATCAAAATCACCTTTCGATATTTGCCTCAACTGTCCAGGCAACGAAGACCAAAAAATACCAAATAGCGGAAATAATTCATGTAGAAGCCAAAATTGGTACAGTTGTAGGGGAAGGTGTCCTTAACAACATACTAAAAGTACTGAGGCGTGGGGGAGAAGCTAAGGGTGGAGGAGGAGGAGTATCGAAAGGTCCTTTTTTTCAATTTTTCGTTAATAACTCAAAAACCACTGCTTCTATCAAAAAAATGTCTAACTACTAAATTAATCTACATAAAATTCTCTACAATAAAGATTCTCTACACTTTTTTGATAGGATCAAAGCTTAAGGAAATATGGAGGGGGTAAATAGAAAATTTAAAAAAAAAAGTTTTTGCTCGTGCTCGTCCCTTTATTCAGTTTACAATCAACCTCCTTGTTGATCGTGAGTCTTCAAATTATCTGCTTTTATTACATTAAATATTTGCACGCGTTTAATATAACATTATTATTTCCAGTGTGTATGTGACTATAGCTGAGAAGTGTTTAATTTGTGAGAGTGAAGTTGAAAGTGATTTGTGCAACGTTGGAAAAAAGGGGTAAGAAAAATGGTGTTGTTCATAATTCTTGCAGAAGAGAATACGTCAGAAGTAACTCAATAAAAAGGGTTTTGCGAGATACTCTCTCAGATGAACCTTCAACATCACGTGATGCTTCGTCTTTGCGTTCAGGACAAATGAAATTTGATTCTAAAAGAAAGTGTTTTTTCTGCACGAAAACGTATGACGAAGAGAAGGAGATTAAAAAACCGTATGCTAAGCGTCGAACAGTTTTTTATGTTCGTACGGTTGCGTTTCACAATTCTATTTTGAATCGTGCGCAGGAAAGAAAGGATGAGCGGGGAAACGATGTAGTGAGACGTATCTGCACTGTTGGGGATCTACACGCAGCAGATGCAATATATCACGAAGATTGTTACAAAAGATTCATGTTAACCTCTGTACCTTCAAAGAGATAAACTGGACGTCCACAAGATGAAGGGATTTCAGAAGCAATGGAAGAAATATATGATGATATTGAAAGTACTGATAATTGCCAATACTCTATGGACTAGTTGTTGGAACAGGTTATTGCAGGGGAACCACCACATGTGAAGACCATTAAGGAGCGAATGAGGGAAAAATATGGGGACCAAATTTTTTTCAGTACTATTCGCACCAGACAAACTGTCGTCTCCTTTCGTAGTTTTAGTGATAAAATCTTGAGCGACTCATGTTACACTTCAAGGTGAAAAGATGAACAAAGAGAACGTGGGAGGATTGTACAAAAAGCTGCTGAGATTATCTCGGAGGACATTGAATCCAGGCTTTCGACAACAGGGCCTATCCCCTTTCATCTAGCTTCTGCAGTGAGGTCGAGCAATTAATACCTAAATCTCTTAGAGTCTTGTTGGACTGCATTGCAAGGAAAAAAAGTTCGAAAGAGGCAGTGGGGAAAAAGATGACAACTATTGCTCATGCTCTTATTGCTGCTGTTCGCCCTCGATGTTTCATATCCCCAATTCTGACCAGCATCGCTCTGTTCATATACAGAAAATTCGGATCAAAGAACTTGGTGTCCCTACTATCGAAGTTGCGATAGAGTGTCTCTTACTACGACGCAGCAGCTGGAGCTCTCCACCATCCACCACCCGCAAGAGCCTATCCCAAGTGACAAATTTTGTCAGTACATCTTTGATAATGCAGACTTCAATGTATCCACTCTCGATGGCTGGAATACCTTCCACAGCATGGGAGGAATCAAATGTGTTACACCAACCCACGCTTTCCTTACATCCACGAAAGTGGAAAGACTGAATTCTGTTCCCCCCAGGAAGAAGTGGGCCAGCTGGGAGTACTGGAGCTGCAAGCCTTTGAGGGAAGGGGAACCAACGCATTGCAGCAAATTACTATCGAAGACTTGAGCGTGTTGATGCCCATCCCCTGTGACATATTCACACCCACTGTTCAAGATTTCTTGTGGATGAGTGGTAAGTGGCTCCAAGAGATGGACCCCACTGCAGAGGTGCCAACCGTTCCAGAATGGAAGTGTTTCATGCAATTGGTGAGTAAAATCATTAACAAAGAGAAAACTTCGATAACCTTCTTCCATTCATCAATGCACCACCTAACGAGTACAGCAAAGTACATACAGCATTACAGTATGCTTTAAAAAATAGTCAAGAGGTAGGGGCCACAGTTTGCTTCGTAACATTGCACCAGCCTTTATACCTAAAGGCTAGAGAAATCGCGTTTGGGAACATTGTTGTGAGACTTGGTGGGTTTCACATACTAATGTCCTTCATGGGGTGCATTGGTCACACAATGGCTGGATCTGGACTGTTGACAAGATGCTAACAGGCCACGCGCACAGCCGAGCTGTTCGAGGACATTTGCTTGTTCAGCTTGTTTTATGCCAAATTGTTCTGGAAGGAGCCAATGTTTCAAGACTATCTTGACTATGCTGACCAACATGGAGGAATTTACTCCGGACAAAGTTGAAGAGAATGCTTCCTTGGTGTCAGCTTTGTCGAAATTTAAGAATCATCTGAAATCCCTCAAGGATAATGGCCCTACCGCTGCTTTGTGGGTTCAATACTTCAACATGGTTACCCTGATGAAAAAGTTCATCGATTCTGAGCGTCGTGGTATTTGGACGGGCACTTAGAGTGTGTACAGTAGATTATCCCATTCTTCCACGCAAGTGGGCACTTCCAGTACGCAAAATGTGCGCATCTCTATGTCCAAGATATGATACAACTGAAAGCTAGCCATCCGGAGGCGTACAAGGAGTTTGCAAATAAGGGGTATTTCAGTATTAATCGCACAGGTATACCTTGGGTAGGTAATTGGTCGGATATGGTCATAGAACAAACTCTTATGCGCTCCATGAAAAGTTCAGGTGGCCTAACGAGGAAGAGGAATTACTGATTCTGTACTCGCCAAGTGGGTTTGTGGATCACCGGGAGGCACTGCCATATGTTCGCCATTATAGGAGTTTGCTGAAGTGGTCTTTGCAAGTGGAGAGCAGCACGTTGATATCCGGGTATCACGGCAAACGAAAGATTCACGAGATCGATGTAAAATACACCAATGGTTCAATGATCATGCCCCTTTTCCACAGTTGGATTCACTGATGTCACTGTCAGCAGGTATCGTGGGAAATTCCAAAATAAACTGCCACCAAGCCCTGGATATTGGAACTAAAACTATGCAAAGTTTTATCGGCAGTAAATTTGGTGATATGAAGCAATCTAAAAAGAATGTGGTCTTGTCACTAGCCAGTATAAGCAGCACCATTAAAATCAATGGTGATAAAGTTACAATTAACCCTCTGACAATTTTCCAAAGAATTGTCATATCAAAAAAGGACGATAAAGATGTAGAAGAGCTTTTGACATTTGAATTAAGTCCATACCTCCTGGCCCTGTTCAGCGAGGGCGGAATGCGAACAGGGAAAAATCATCACTCTATGATGCTTTGCCTGTAGAGGACAACGCAACTGTGGATCTCACCCACAGCTTCAATGTGGTAGACGGTGGTTTCCTACTCCATCGCATGAAATGGAAACAGTCTTCCAATATATTATCAATTTGCCATCAGTACATTGCCTACGTACATAAACATTACGGTAAAAATTGTTCCGTGGTTTTTGATGGATATGGTGATGACAACAGCACCAAACGAGCAGAGCAGAAGCGAAGAGCGCCCACAAAACTTCTGTTGACATAAACTTTCATGAAAGCACGACTATCACAGTTCAACAAGAGCATTTTCTTGCTAATGAAAGAAACAAAACAAAGCTGATTCACTTGCTCAGTGAGAAAATGGCAGCATCCGGGATAGAAACATCTGACAGCACTATTGTGAGGTGTGGGTTGGTTAAAGCTGCTGTAAAGAGGTCATTACATGGAAAGAGTAAAGTAGGAATCGCTAAGCTTTTCACAGAAAACCCTGCCCTCACTCAAGACATTTCAGCAATATTCACAGATCCCTCAGCATCACCTGAGGATATTGAACAGGCTGGCGAGAACCTTTTTTTGGCTGTGTACAAAGTGCGCCTGCACATCAAGACAACCTGAACAAACACAGGTACTCAGCGTTTTTGAAGGCGTCAACGAAGCTCAAATCAGACACGGCCACTCTTCCTCTCACCAGAGGAGCTTCAAAGCAACACTCGCTCAGAGTATATCTACAGGTAAATTCATTTACATATAGTTTATTCTTTACCTTACAAATATTAGTTTGTGATGAATACTTACGTTGGTATCATTACTTTCTTGCAAGTACAACAGTGGCTCGGCAACCCCCTACTACCCATCCAATGGGGTTGGGTGAAGGGAGAAGATGGGATCCTTTACGCAGTTAAAACGAACGACCCTGTGGCACCCGACTCCGTTTTGAACATGATATTTTGCCAATGCACGACTGGGTGTGGGGTGCGCTGCGGTTGCCGCAAAGCAGGTATTGCCTACTCCACTGCCTGCGGCTGCGTCGACTCATGTACTAACGGAGCCCACGTCAAAATAGCTTCGATGATGATGAAAATTTAGATTTCGACGAAATTTAATGTTCAATATATATCCTTAAGCTGTAATTATTTCATTTTTAACAATAAAAACTGTTTTTTTTTTTGAAATTTTCTATTTACCCCTCCATATTTCCTTAAGCTTTGATCCTATCAAAAAAGTGTAGAGAATCTTTATTTTAGAGTATTTTATGTAGATTAATTTAGTATATAGACATTTTTTTGATAGAAGCAGTGGTTTTTGAGTTATTACGAAAAATTGAAAAAAGGACTTTTCGAGACCCCCCCCCTTAGCTTCACCCCCACCCCTCAGTACTTTTAGTATGTTATTAAGGGCACCTTCCCCTACAACTGTACCAAATTTGGCTTCTATCTGAATTATTTCCGCTATTTTTCCTTCGTTGCCTGGACTATATTCACTCTTATTGCGATTGTCGTGTCGACGTCGATAAATCGTAATAGCAAAAAATTTGTGTTGCATATGTCGACTTCGATAAACATTTGACGATCGATTCTACCATTTTCTATCGATGTTAACACATCATCGACAGCTGATGTTTGTCGAAGTCTACATATGCAACACAAATATTTGCTATTTCGATTTATCGACGTCGACACGACGCGAATGACGCCAATTTTTTTTAACGTTTCCAAAATTTACAAACAAGCGAGAAAATTTAAGTCAACCATCGTCGAAGCAAAGCCCGGTGGTGACTTTTCTAAATTTTGTAGGAAATAAGGCAAACGCAACTTTTTAATGATTTGAAAATGAAGCTTACTATAAAAATACAATGAGGCCCATTCCAGCGGCCGGCGGCTGTTGACTTAGATTTTCAAAAATGTTCAAACATTTATATTTTAGCCAAACCATAAAATGAGTGTTCACCTAATTTTTATGGATAATTTTTAATTATTGGTTTTAGGCGATTATTCGAGTGGCCATCTACTTAAATAAATAAATTAAATTAATTATTAAGCTTTTTATTTCACTATAATTTTTTCCAAATCTGTTTTCTGAAAGCTTTACTCAAAATTGTTGGTGCATTGAAATTTTGTTTCAACATTATTTGTGCACAATAAAAATTAAGATTAAAAAATAGTAAACTAAATAAAATTTAATTTTTTTAATTTTAAACAGCCCTTATTAAGTTTTTATTACGTCTCTATTGAAAAGCGCCAAAAGGCCGAATATCAAAAGGCCGAATATCAAAAGGCCGAATATCGAAAGGCCGAATGTGTGAAAGACCGAATGTGTCGAAAAGCCGAATATCGGAAAGCCAAATTTCGAAAGGCCAAATGTGGTGAAAGGCCGAATAGGTCGAAACGCCGAATGTCGAAAGGCCGATTGTGTCGAAAGGCCGAATGTCGAAAGGTCGAAATTGATTTTAATTTTTCATCTTTAATTGAACGAAAATTTTCAAAATTTATATTTTTATCAAAGTTTTTGTAAAAAAATGTTTAGTAAATCGCCTTAAATATCAAAACCTTCTTACGCTTTTTTTTTATCACATTAATATGCTACATACACAGGATTTATTAGCACGTATTTTCAATTTATGTAAACCATTTTACATTAAGAAATAAATTTAATGGTTTTAAATATTAATTTCAATTAATTATGTGAAGGCCAATTTAATAAAATTACGGCCTTTCGACCCAATCGGCCTTTCGACACATTCGGCCTTTCGACACATTCGGCCTTTCGACATTCGGCCTTCCGACATTCACCCTTTCAACATCGAACGGTCTCTATAACATCTCGCAAGTGGTCCAGAATTTGATTATAAACACACCTGGAATCTTGTCGCTCATGGTTTAATTGACATCCTACTTGTTCTCGTTAATGATTCTTCTGGTGTAATGAAACAAATTATTGCGCCGAATTATTATTGGCCTAGGACAGCCACATAGCTTATAAATGTCCAAATTCACGAAAAATTACACTAATTCGGACAAGTATGGTTTCCAGAGTTCAATTGGCTTATAAATATGATGACGTAAACATTTTTTTTCCCGACGATAAATTATTATGTTTTCAACTAACTGTTCAAGACCAACGTTCAATTTCGATTTTTTTTATTTTAAAAAAGGAAAATTTATTCGGAACCATAAAGCTCCAGTACAATTTTGACTAATAATAACAAAAAATACAATTTTCTCAAAAAATTAAATTATTAAAAGCACAAATAAATTATTCAACTGAAATAATTTTTTTTTCAATGATTGTCTGATTTCCACTTTCGTCATGTTAAAGTCGCAAAATATGCAAAGTTCGTTATAAAGTTTCGACATAGAATTCAAAGGCTCGTCGCTTCCATAATTCGTTCGGTGAAAATCAATTTTCAAGAATGTGCGAGTATGTAGGTTTTTAACAGGAGCATACAATTTTAGGTTCATTAACAAGTACGCACTCAAAATATTACCGTTAAGTGAATCGGAAATAAAAATAGTTCCAGCATGCTGACGACGAATTTCAAGTGGCTCAATTTTCAAAGATTTACATCCATCTACATATGAAGGTAGATTCCTAACATTTTCCCACCAAGGTAATCGACGGTCAAACTCCCCAGTTTTATATGCATAAAAAATGAGAAAAGATTTTTGTATTGATTCAATTCTGCTTATGTGATCATTATAACGTGGAGACCATACGCATGATGCATACAAGAGATTGATACATGCAAACAAAAACTCTAGGATTATTAAACTCTTTCATACTACGTTTTAAAAATCCCAACATAGAATTGGCTTTGGCACAAATCATGTCAAAATGACGATTAAATGATAATGTAGAAGTGAATATAATCCCAAGATCCCTTATTTCGTTAACACGATTCATAGTGTTATTTGCAATGTTGTAATTATAAATAAGATGCGACGATGAACGTGTAAACGTCACCATTTTGCACTTAGCTGCATTCAAATGTAATAAATTATTCTTACACCAAGAGCTTAACCCGTCTATATCCATTTGTAAATTAACTGCATCAGATAGACTACGAATAGGAGAATATATTTTTAGGTCGTCAGCATATATTAGACATCGGGATAATTTTATGCATTTTGTGATATCATTTACAAATAATATGAAAATAAGTGGACCAAGATGTGAGCCCTGAGGTACTCCAGAATAAACATAAATTGGTTGAGAAAAACTGTTGTTAATTGCTAAAGACTGTACCCGCCCAGTGAGGTACGACTCAAGCCATTTGATTAAATTATCATTAATTCCGAAGGATTTGAATTTTTGCAAAACAATAAAGTGATTGATTGAGTCAAACGCCTTACTGAAGTCGGTGTAAATAACATCCAGTTGAGCATTACTCTCAATCACCCCGTGGCATGTTTCGTAAACTGCACTAAATTTGACATAGTAGAACGCCCACGGAAAAAACCATGTTGCTCATCTACAATAAACGACTTTAGTCCAAAAACATATAATCACACACAATTGACTCAAACAATTTAGGAATGGCTGACAATAACGAAATACCTCTCTGGTTAGAAACATCATTCCTATTACCAGATTTAAATATCGGTACAATATGAGACGATTTCCAGGCAACCGGAAAAACACCTTTAAAAAGTGAATCATTAAATAAAATTTACAAAGGCAGAGCCATTTCATTACTAAAATTTGTAAGAAAGTATGAAGGAATACCATATGGGCCACATCCATCCTTAAACAAATGGAGGGGTTTAACGAAATCCTCTGGAGATATGTGTGGTGTGTATAAACAAGAGTTGGTACAACTACCTTCTGCACTAACATATTTGTCATTATCAATATCAGTCCGACTATATATATATTTTGAAAAAATGAAGGAAATAAGTCAGCAATATCCCCAGAATTATTACTAGTAACATCATTGAACCGCATGGTTGATGGAAATCCAAAAGTTTTCCTTTTGGAGTCAACGAAATTCCAAAATGATTTAGGATTTGAAGTCATGTTATTTTGAGCCTTAATAATAAAATTTGTATAAGCAATATAATGCAAATCGTCAAAATGTTTCGATAAAATTAAAAATGCTAATCTGTCGTCAGCGTTTCCAGATAACTTCCATCTTCGATATAATTAATTCTTACGATTACGTAGGTTTATTAGATCGTTTATTAGATCAATTAGTATTAGATAGTTGTTATTACGATTAACTTTTTTATTAGAAACCGGTACAAATTTGCACGTCGCGGGCAATATCCACCAACGAAAAACCCGAACCCCATTCTACTGATTTGAAATAAGAAATCAGACCATCATTATCAGCACGGCTAAAATCATAAAATTTAATAGAATTACATTTATTGAACTGGTGCCAAGTTTATTATAAATAGATTGGCAGAGTTAGCAAAAAACAAGTCCAGAAATTTACCATTATAGTTAGAAACGTTATTTATCTGAACGAGACCAAATGACAAAATGGAATCAATACATATTGATTCAGCCTCCGACTTAACATTGTACGCAATGACGCAGTTTACGTCGTCATCTACCAGCCATTCAACCTTTGGCAAGTTGAAATCGCCAACTATCAGCACGTTGTCAACTAAGTTGAGTTTATAAATTATATTATACAAACAGTTTGTATATGTCGTATAAACTTCAGATGAAGACCTCGGTGGAATGTAAAGGCCAATAATGAAAATATTTTTCTTAAATACTCGTATATTTAACTTGATGCATAAAAGTTCAATTGTTGGATCACTGTCAACTGCCACACTTACAATAGATGAATGAACTGCCGTCAATACACCTCCTCCACTTGATTTGACACTAGATAGTGCCGAGCGGTCACACCTGTATACAATACAGTCTGTCGGAAAATACTCAGAACTATATATATTCGGATTTAAATTGGTCTCTACAATCACGTAAACGGGATACATAGAAGCGACGACAAAGCGATAGAACTCAGCGGATTTAGAGGCAATACCGCGAACATTTTGAAAATATATAAAATTGTTTCTTAAATCAATACTATTAGGTGTTGATATGTTTGTGCTTAAGGCACTCGGCATCTCGAAAATTTCTTCTATTTTGATTAAGTTGAATTCCTTGATAAGTACATGTTCCGGCCATAAATCAGCATTCATAATAATCTCAGAGGATTCAAGTGGCACACTTATTTTATACGAAATATAAGGCGCTGCTACTCAATTCTGCGAATCTTTATTGATCCGTACACAAGTAGCATCCGAAATTTGAAGATTATTTTTCACGAACTCAGTGAATTCACTGTCAGTAATGGTAGGTTTAAGTCTCGACACAAAAATCCATTTACGTGGTGGAATAGCTTCAATAGATGTTATATTACTACCGGTACCAATTACGACATCAGGTTTAAGCTTTTTGTTTTGGAAGGCCACATTATTATTATAAATCATCGAATGTTTCGATGAAATTAAATAAGGTAACATTCATAGTTGATGATAAATAAGCCCGCTCTTAATTTGCTCTTTAGAGCACAGGAAAAACAATTCTCATGAAATTATACAAAATTATTGAACATAATTAAATGCCACGAATAGGGCAGATTTCCGATTTAAACTTGCAGTACTTTAAATGAAAGTGGAATAGTAGGATGCTAATTAAACCATAAGGGATAAGATTCCAGATGATTTTATCAACAAATTTTGAATCACTTGCGAGATGTCAAATCACTATTTAGTTAGCTAACAGAAAATTAATTTTAATTAATTTACAAATTTTTTCTCTTAATTTTTAATTTCAATGCTCAAACAATTTTGACTACGATTTTCAAATTTTAAATCTGATTTGTAAGTAAAATTTTACTTTGATTTGTTAAATTTTCACTTTTTGTGTTTTCTCTCTTTCTTAGGCTTTTCTATATTAAAATATTTTCTTCAGTTCTCTTACCCGTTAAATATTTTGAAATTTTGAAGACCGTGTCGGTAATTTTGTGGTTTTAGATTACCTTAAAACGCCGTCTTTTTGGCAACTCTAGTAATTATTTTTTCTGGTCGAATTAACTTTATCGAATCGGTGATTTTATAGTTTGAAGCAACTTAAAAGATCGATTAACTGAAAAGTAAAGGTCTTAATTACTGATTGTACAAATAATATTAATAGGATTTTTCATGCATTCCAATACGGACTTCAGTATGTTCTCGATAGTTTTGGCGACATTTTATAGTAATCTAAAATTAAAAAATTACTGACACGGTAAAGTTTCTGTTCACAGTAAAATTTCTGTTTTTTGTTTACTCGCAGGTTCAGAAATATGCGATGGTGGAGTAAATATAGAACAACATTTTAAAAATATATACACGGAAGTTTGGCCTTCCCAAATAGCGTCAAATTACGTACTTTTTAGGTATTCTGCACCGATATGATTTTCAGTTTTTCCTCAGAAGTTTTACGAAAATTTTATGGCTGTAGATTACTTAAAAATATTTGGAAAACTACCGAGGATACTTATAATTTACTGACAAAGCAGATACAAAAGTACTTAATTTGACGCTCTTTAGGCAGGCCAAAATTACCGTGTATATATTTTTGAGGTTTTTGATTACCTTAAAATGTCGTCCTATTCATACAAACCTCCGGATATTACTGAATCTTCGAGTAAACAATTACAGTTCATGTTTCGGAAACCCTGTTGCTTGAGGTGAAAGGAAAATCACTTTAATTACCTAATGGTCACTTTCCTTGTAAAAGTACAATTCAAAAGAACTTCTTGTATTCCTCTGGAATTCACAAGATTGATTTAATGAGATATCAAGCGGTTTCGCCGATATTTTTTTTATATCACAATTGACAAACTACAAGAAGATAATCAAGGGGAAGCAAATTATAACTACACCTAACTACTCCTCAATTATGATGGTCTTCATCGTTTGATTCATATTTCTGGACTCCTAATGGTGTATTTTTTTTTCTCCTGAGAAAACCATTCTATTGAGTACATGATCTCCTTCCTGTATACATTTCCAGCCAAAATATCCACAATGTGATTTAATACCCAAAACGTTAGGCGGCTGCTTCATATATAAATGAAATAATTTTAATAGGAATACGATAAATTTGCGGAGAATTTTTAATGTCGTCAACAAGTGGTCGCAAAAAAATATTAAAACTAGAGGGTTGATGATAAATGGCAACAAAGGAGACACTACTTCGGAAAATATTATTTATTTAACATAAAATCAACCAAAACTGATTCTTGCTGTTTCCAGATATTGTCACTCCATCTATATTAAAACTATGTTCCATTAGATATGGCATTTCTTCCATGTTACTCATATAAATTCAATAATGGTTTTATTTTTTGAAGACATAGAGTACACACCCTGCCTCACGCAATTCTCCCATTTACTAATATGTACTCCCATTTGCTATTTTTTATTGCTGTTTCCTTCTAATGCCAACCTCATGTGTGTTACGGAATATTTAAAACAAAAATAAGGATCAATTACTAGCTTATGTCGAATTCTTTGGGGAAAAAAATATTAATCCGGATAAACAAAAACTGATCATTTTTAACAAAACTCGATTTTTTGCTAGTCAAAATAAGATAATCTAAAACAAGACGGTATTTTCATAAATCATTTTATTGAGAAAACATAACCTAGCATTTTTATTTGTTATTTTTGTCACCAATATAATCATTTTTCCATATTCTTTGGCAGATAAAAAAATCAATTTTTTTAACGTTAGTTTCAATTAAGTAGTCAAAGAGTAAATAACTTTAGGGAAGATTGCTATCCGAACAGGGACGTCTTATTAAGGCAAATTTGAATTTTTATATCAATCCCATACAAAATTCCTAATGATACTGCGATACTACAGCCGCGTACTGTACATTTTTCATGCGCATCCCGTATAAATCTCCAGAGCTACTCATTATTTTTTTTTTATATCAACCGTTCCATTATAATTATGGATCATAAAAAAATGCATAGGTCAATTAGATGATTTTCTGTTTTGTTCTAATTTAATAAATTCCCAAATCTCATTAGGTAGGTTTACAAAAATAATATGAAAAATTTAATTAGCACGGTCCAGAAATATAAAAGCAAAATTCACAAACGGAACAAAACAAATTCAAATCTATGTATAGTTGTTGTCTACTAGCTGGAAAATTACTGCATGATGCTGGTATAGAGAAATTGTATTTAAAATAATTTCCCACAAACAGAAAAGAAATTTTACTTTGCTTTGGCATAAAAAATTTAAATGAGAAATCTCTCCTTCAAATAACTACATACATACATATACATATTTTAGGTTTAATAAATTATTTTGTGGTTTTCCTAAAAAAAAACCAAATTACATTACTTGCTGGGTAGTACAAAATATAGAACTGACTCAAAACCACATTCTAATTTGTGTATATATGTACATATGATTATATAACAATTTATTCAACAGCAACAACAACCAAATTACTTATTTATATGTCAAAACTATTATGATGGTTTATCAGTTTATTGCTAGATACTTATATAAAAAAAAAAAAAGTTAAATGGAAAATGTTAAATATTACATAAACAACTGACTTCATGGCGTAATGCATACATACATAAAAATCAACAACACTGTACACCATAAATTTTAGTTCAGGATTTTTCTATTTTCATATCAGAAAATTTCGTCTCATAAATTATCGTATTAAAATTCATATGTGTATGCGGCGGCCATAAAGATTTTTTTTTGCGTTGCCTATACAAACTTTATGGGGTGGTTGGCTAGTTATGAGGGTTAATGTTTGTGATTATTCATTTTATTTTTCAAGCTAGAACAATTCTTTTGCCATTTGGAACAAAGTTGGGACACAAAACAAAAAAAACTATTTTCGTAGTTTTGATAAATTATAATGACCATAATCATGAAAATACTGCAATATCGATATATGATTTCATAAAATTTATTGGATTATGAGCACAAAATCATTGAACTTTGTATAATACAATGTTTTAATGAGGTCTGCTGTGAAATGAGCATGATGAAAAATAATAAGAAAATGGCTCGAGTACCGCCTGTCTGAAGAATCGTTGTTTTTGTTGTTATCACTTCATAATCACTGACTCTGTTATATTTGGTACATATAAATAATTTAATTAAAGGCGAACAGCGTAAAAAGTACGTTGGTGCATCGTGACTTATCAAGGAAACGTTAAAATAAATCAATTTCTTGATATTCTCTGGGTAAAAGCAATACTAATAAATACAAAAATTGTTGTGGTTATTTTATTGTTTTGAAGAGCAGATGAAAGCTTTTTGTTTGCTGTTTTTGTATATAAAGATGATATAACAAAGGAAATCTTTTCAAATTCCGTTGAGCTTTTTGCACTATTTTCCTATTTTGTAAAGCTCTTGAATGATGAATAATAAATATTCATTTTTGATGGCTCCTTGATGGCAGGCACTTCAATTTGCAAACCAAATGAAGTGTATATACAAGTAACGTTTCTGAAAGTTTTAATAAATAAAATAAAATCCTTCTTATATTATAAAAAAACACAAATTTTTGAAAAATGTTTTAATTTGTAAGAGTGTTGGAATTTTAATAAATCGCCAATGCGGTAGTTTGGGGAGGAAACGATACACACCCACATTTTTGACGCCAGTTTATAAAAGTGCAGTATGGGAGCCCCAAGATTTCCTTGTCCGGAGATGCACATCTCCATAACATCTAAATTCCAAATTTGATAATTCTAGAGGTGTTGGTTTTTGAGTTAGAGGACTTACAGACATCCACACGGTTATACAAACATTCAGACATTTTTCAGAAATATATGGTAGTTACGTTCAGTGATTTAATATTAAGATTGTTTTGTATTAATAATGATAAAATCTAAAAACTAAAAATTGTTAAACAATAATTAACAATGAAACCATAATATAATTTTGGTAGTGTATCTATAAAATTAAAGAAAAATTCGATATAATCGAGAAAAAAAACATTGTTTGATATGATAGAGGAGCACGTCGATTTTATGGAAAGAGAATTAATTGCCTGTGATATGGTGGTAAGTGGTGTACTAATTGGTCTTGACCCTTCATCGGATCAGCATATAAGCGATTCTGTAAAGCTATAGTATCTTCAGATCTGCAAAGCAACTACAGTTTGACAAGTTAATCGTCAAAGCTTTCACTATAATAAAAAAACGTAATAACACCATTTCAGCTGCTATACATAGTTAGTTAGTTAATAGAAAACCGGGTTTGCGTTCGGCGGTATCATCAGCTTCATAACCTTTTCATACACAAATGTCATTTCAATATTAATATTTCCGTATCTTCGATTAATAGTGGCCATAAATGATGTCATCAATACGACAATTTTTTAACGCTAATGATATAAATATAATTATGTCAATTCATTCATTATTATTGTACACAATTGATGTCATCAATAAAACATATACAACGCTAGCTAGCTACAATGTTTTTTCATCACTTCGTAATATTGGTGCATTCTTCGATATTTTCAATGGTGAGCTTGTGTGCTATGTCATCTATGTTTTTAATTTTTCTCGGCTTAGTTTTAATTTAACAAATTAAAATATATAGGGCTGAAACCTCATAAGGTGATCAGAACTTCGGTCTTCATTAATTCAATTCAAAAATCATTTTAAAATCCAATTTCCAGCCATCTGTCAAATTTCATCATATTCATCATACTTGGCCATATTCCAGAACTTTATCCAAAAATCATTTTAGAAGCCCATTTCCAATGCACAATTGGTTGAGAAATAGGCAAGTTCCTTCATACTTGGCCATATTCCAAAACTTAATCTAAAAATCATACACATATGTTGTACATACATACAAACACTCACTTATATAGATTGCCTAACTTCTCACTAAACACTAATCCGACCCCAACTCAACCCCAATTCAACCCGCAAACGGCCCCCAACTCAACCCTCTACCCTGACGTCAAATCTCTTTCAATTCAATCCTCAAACCAGCATATATAAAAATTAGCCAACTGCTCACTATACTTATCTTAATCCAACCCCAACTTAAGGCCAACTTAACTTCAACTCAACCCGCAAATTGAACCCTAACTTAACCTTCAACTGAACCCCAGCATATATAAAAAATGGGTAAATATTTGTATAACCAGGTATTTTTGGTCAATTCGTATGGCAGGTACCCGACCATCTTGACGCACAGGTTCCAAAAGCTTTTCAAATCTCGGCCTTGACCATAGAAACAGATTGGCAAAAAAATTCGAAATCGAATAAGCCGTTCTCGAGATACCATGGGTACAGACCAACAGACATCCAGACAGACGGACGGAGTTTTTTTTTTGCTTTTTTAGACTCAGGGACTTTCAAAACGTCGAGAAAATTGGTTTTGGACCAACCAAATTTTTGATCATTTTTTACAGGATTTCAATACTTTGGTCTGTTTAGACCGAAGTAATATTCTACACACGGTCTAAAAAAACCAAGGTATTGAAATCCTGCCAAAAATTACCAAAAATTTGGTGGGTCCAGAACCACTGTTCTCAACATTTTGAAACTCCCTGAGCCTAAAAAAGCAAAAAAAATGTATGTCCGTCTGTCTGGACGTCTGGATGTCTGTACTTATGGTATCTCGAGAACGGCTTGTCCGATTTAGAATTTTTTTCGCCAATATGTTTCTACGAAACATATTGGCCTGCCATACGAATTGACCCAAAATATTTGGTTATAGAAATATTTACCAATTTGTTATGTATGATGGTTTGAATATTGAATTGGGCATTGAGTTTGAGGTTGAGTTGAAGGTTAAGTTAGGTGTCAATTTGCAGTTTGAGTTAAAGTTGAGTTGGGTTGAGTTGGGGTTGGATTTAGATATAATGTGGAGTTGGCCAATGTTTCAAGCTGGTTTAAGGATTGAATTGAAAGAGAATTTGCGTTTAAGTTGAGGGTTGAGTTAGGGACCGTTTGCGAGATGCACTGGGGTTGAGTTGGGGTTGGATTGAGCAATCGATATAAGTGAATGTTTGTATGAATGTACAGCATATGTGTATCATATTTTAACAAGTCCACACGCCTTAACCGATTTGAACCAAACTGTACATATTGTTTAAGACTTAAGAAAGGTAACTGTTAATATCTCAAACCTCAAATTGGGCCTTTAACATTTCTAGTTGAACCTTTAGCAAATTATATGAATGGCAACGGATTTTAGTCAAATTTGACGTCCGCTTTGGAAATGGGATTCTAAACTTATTTTTGGAAGAAGTTCTGGAATTATGACCAATTATGATGTTACTTGCCTATTTCTCAACCGATTTTAATGAAATTTGACATGTGCGTTGGAAATGGGATTCTAAAATGATTTTTAAATCAAGTTCTGGAATATGGCCAAGTATGATAGAACTTGGCTTTTTCTCAACCGATTATGATGAAGTTCGATAGGTAGACCAGTATTGGGATTCTAAAATTATTTTTAGATAAAATATGGCCAGTTAGGATAGAACTTGTCCATTTTTTAACGGATTTTAATGGAATTTTTCATGTGCGATGGTAATGGGATACTAAAATGATTTTTAGATAAACTTCTGGAATAAGGCCAAGTAGGACGGAACTTTCCTATTCCTTAACCGAATATAATGAATTTTCGCTACATACTATACTTTTGTTAACAAGGCCAAACTTAACGCTCTGACAGCAAATACTCAGAAAACATAACCTAAAGTTTAAAGCGAAGGATTTGCAAGAAAAATTTCTGATGGAACTTAAATATTGTTTGGTGGTCAGGTGTGAAGTTGCTCGGGGAATTCAAGTTGGCACTTGCGGTCAGCTCCGTAACTTGCAACTTTTACAAGTGCTCGTTTACCTCCACATGATGATCGCTGGTAACTAGATTGCCGATTCTTTGGCTTCTAGGCTAAAACACGGCGCTAAAAAAATCAACCTTGAACAAATCGCTGGGCTGGGTTAAGGTGTTAATCGTGCCGAGCCGTTGATCGACCAGACTGGGGGCCCAGCTTTAAAACTAGCTCAGTTGCTAACGGTGGATCAGGATACTTGGCGCCCTCCGGATTAAGTAGCCTTATCTGTGTACTGCGGATCTCTGCACAGATGGACACTTCTTTCTCCGCTACTCGTGGGAACAATTATGGATCTTGATAAGAACAAAAAACAACAAAAAGAGTCCAGCTCTCTAAAAAATCCGGAAAATGTGGACAGCGAGACTCGGGTCTGTAGGCCTGACTCTAAGTCTACAAATAAACAACGGGACATAAGCTCAAGCCACGTCACCAAATCTGAGTATACAAATACAAAGCGGAACCAAAGCACGAACGAAGCTGGTTCCTCAAAACCAACCTATAATACTAGGAGGAATACATGGAGGGCCCTGGATAAGATAATAACATCTCGCCAGAAGACAGAACGGATAAAGACAAAGCCACGCTTGGGTGGGCAAAAACAGTCACTGAGAAAAAGTCGGAAGGCACTTGAGCTGGCTCACAGCTTAAAAGAAATAGATCTCAGGAGGAAAGTCCTACGATCGCAAAGCGAACAAAACTCCATGCTTCCGCTATAAGGCTTTTTAACGAGGTCCTCAAGGATCAGCTGGTTGTGGCAGTTATGGACAAATCCCAAGAGGATGGCAGTATCGCGCCCGCCAATTGGGGAAAGGTGGAAGGGGCCTTAGACAACACCTACCTGAAAGTCCTGTCGGAAAATCCAGGACCTGCTCTGACTTGTCGGGACGCGGGCTGGCACAGGAATCAGGTGAAACTGACTGCCTGTGCAGATCAGAGGTCCCTGCTGCTTTATAAGAAGACAGTGGGGGGACTTGGCGAGGTATGACCCGGAGCCAGCCTTGCTGTGATTGAAAGGGAGGAGATCCCCTGCAGACCAAGAGCTAGGGTGTATATCCCTGCGGAGCCTAGTGATCCGAAGGTGATACTCCAGTTGTTGCAGGTTGGCAACCCGGAAACGGGGTGCGTAGGGGTAAATCTCGACCACTCTGGTGGTCCAAGGAGATTCAACAAACACGTCAAAAAAGCAAACGACTCTTCAAAACAGCAAGGAAAACAAAATCTGCTGTAGATTGGGACTTCTATAAGGAAGTCCTCAAAATTTACAAATATCAATAGAGAAGTGCAAAGAACAGCTCTTGGAGACTATACTGTGGCAAAATTCAGGAGTCTTCAGAGATGTCTAGGAGTACTAGCAACTGGTCCTTCCATCCCAAGTTATCTTCAATGGCCGGATAGGATATGGACCACTAATAGTGCGGAATCGCTGGAACTTCTGATGGAGACTCATTTTCCTAGTTGTTCCGAATGTGTACCTAGCACATCAGTAGGTAAAAGGGCAAGTAGCCTTATAGGCCAAATTATTAGCAGAAAAAAGATCTTGTGGGCGATAAACAGTTTTAAACCATATAAGTCGCCTGAACTCGATGGTATTATCCCTGCGGATTTTCAACAAACTACGGATCTAACAATTTCCTGGTTAGAGGTAATTTTCAAAGGCAGCCTAGAACTTTGTCACATTCCTAGTAAATGGACAGAAGTGAAGGTTGTTTTTATACCTAAGGCGGGAAAACGCTCACACTGCAATCCCAAAGGCCTTAGACCGATTAACTTGTCTTCCTTCCTTTGTAAAACACTGGAAAGATAAATAGAAGCTCATATTAGAGGCATGATTGTGTCGGAAAAGCTGTCTAAATCGCAACATGTCTATTGCAAAGGGAGATCTGTAGAGACTGCTCTTCATTCTCTTGTATTTTTCATTGCAAAATCTTTCGAACATAGAGAATACGCAATGGTAATCTTACTGGATATTGAAGGGGCCTTTAACAATGTGCTTCCAGGGGCTATAACTCGGGTACTTTCAGATCTGGGAGTGGATGAATCACTCAAGGACTGGATAGATCAGATGCTAAGAGGCAGGATCATAAATATCAGTTTTGGGGAATCCTCAGAAGATTTGCAAGCAGAGGTACGCCACAGGGTGGCGTACTATCCCCCTACTTTGGAACCTGTTGCTGAGACGGGAGGACGCTGGCTTCAAGGTGGTTGCCTATGCGGATGATGTTGCTATTAGTGTCCGTGGTAAATATCCCGGCACCTTTAGTGAGCTTAAGCAAAATGCCCTGGGCACTCTTTCATTATGGGCCAATGGTTGTGGGTTGAATGTGAACCCACACAAAATCGAATTGATTCTCTTTTCTAGGAAATATAAACTTCCTCACATCAATCCTCCCACTTTAAATGGGTTCAGCTTGACTTTTACAGTTGAAGCGAAGTTTCTGGGTCATGTTTTGGATAGCAAATTATATTAGAAACCCAATATTCTGGGAAGGGTAATAAAAGCTTCAGTAGCGCTATACTCTTGCAAAAATGCCAATGCCATTGGGATGGGGCTGGAGCCCGGCATCGTACATTGGCTTTATACCGCAGTAGTCAGACCCATACTCTTGTATGGGGTAATAGTCTGGTGACCTGCTCTGGACAAAACTGTCAACCAAAAGCTGTTGACAAAAGTTCAGAGAACAATCTCTCGGTGGATCAGTGGTGCACTGAGGAGCACATCCACTCAGGCACTAGAGACTCTGCTATTTTTGACTCCTCTAGATATCTTGGGGAAAACGTTGGCAGCTTGTACTGCCATACGGCTGAAATCCATCTTAATGTGGACCTGCAACAATACAGGGCACTCATCTATTTTGTGCAACAAACAAATTCCCAAGACCACCGACTATAGTATCCCGTCACTATCTTTTGACACAAAGTTCCGGACTAGGATCTCATCCAGGGAGGACTGGATGATGGGTGCAGTTTTGGATCCAGGAGTTATAAACTTCTTCACTAATGGTTCAAAACGGGACAGGAAAGTCGGGGCTGGAGTGCTCTGCGAGGAATTTCTGTAAAATCATGTCTTCAGTCTCCTCGTCTACTGTAGCATTTTTCAAGCTGAAGTAACTGCCATAAAGGAAGTCGTAGACTGGTTGAGGTATAATGTAATATCAGTTTGTGATATTCGCATATATACAAACAGTCAGATGGTCAAGTATTACTTCTTGCGTTAAAACTCGGCAGGTCTGGCCAAAGTAGGACTTGGCGAGATCAAAACAGCTGATTTCACTTCAGCGAAGTCAGATCAGTATGGTTGTTGGAGTGATTACGGGGCACTGTCTCATAGGGAGGCATGCGAGTAGACTTGGTGTCTTCTCACATGACTGCTGTCGTAGTTGCGAGGACGAAGAGGAGGAAGAGACAGTACTTCATCTTCTTTGCACCTGCCCTCGTCTGGCACGAAACAGACTAAAGTTTCTAGGGGCACCCCTCTTCAAAGACCTGACGGACCTCTGTAGGATGGATGTCAGGAGTATCTAGCGCTTTGTTAACAGCTCAAAATGGTTTCAACGAGTTAGAGGAAACAATTATTCGTGGTATGGCTACGGACCATTTTGTGTGTCTATGCCTGGTCCTAGTGGACCGCCACCCAAACCTAACCTAACGTAAATATTGTTATGGAAATAATAATGAATCTCGTTTAGCAATTGAAATAGTACGTTTAGGTTATCTTAAAGTAACCTCAACAGCTGCATGATTGACAGATACCTAAATACACAACATTATAGAAGCCATGTTGATATATTTCTCACAACCTCGCCTAAAAATAATTTTTTGGTCACATTTCCTTCTATTCGTTGGAAACGCCAAAATTCATCATAATCGGTTAATAGCAGCGGTTAATAGTTATATTCTTATTGACCATATTACAGAAATTTATCCAAAAATCATTTGAGAATTCCATTTCCAAAGCCTATGTCAATTTTCATCATAGTCTGTTAAGGAATAGCCAAGCCCCATCATAATTGGCCATTCATATAATTTCTTAAGGATTCAATATGAAATGTAAAAGATCTAATTTGAAATGTAAAACCTGTATAATGGTATAATGGTATGATGGTATCGTAGTATGATGGATTGATATTATTGTATGATGGTGTGATAGTATGATTGTGTATATCATACAACGTAAGATTGTATGACGGTATTTATTCTAGAATGATGGTGTGATGGTATGAGGGTGCGTTGGTATGACGGCATAATATTATGACGGTTGGATGGTATGATGATATCATAGCCTGACAGTATTATGGTGATTATATGATGGTAAGATGGTATGATGGTAGTATGCATAATAAATGGTAATAGCAGAGTTAAAATTTTTCTTTCTTTTATTGCTCTAATGATAAACACAAAAACAAAATTATTTCGCTCTTTCAAAGTGATTTAAATTTGTATTTTTAATATTGCTCTAGAAAGAGGGAGCGTAAAAGTTAAAAATATCGCTCCCTGAACATACTATAAAGCGATTGAAGAAAATATGTTAGGGAGCGATATATTTTGTCTCAGTTGGGCATATTCCAGAACTTGTCGCTTGTTGGCCATATTCCAGAACGCTTGTCAAATTTCACTAAAATCGGTTAAGGAATAGACAAGTTCCATCCTAGTTGGCAATATTCCAGAACTTTACCGTATATCGTTTAATAATCCCATTTCCAAGGCACATGTCAAATTTCATTAAAATCGGTTAAGAAATAGCCAAGTTTCATGATAGTTGGCCATATTCCAGAACTTTATCGAAAAATCATTTTAGAATCCTAATTCCATCGCGCATGTCAAATTTAACTCAAATCGGTTAAGAAATAGTCAAGTTCATCTTTTCCAAAAATCATTTTAGAATCCCATTTCCAAGGCACATGTCGAATTGTGTCACAATTGGTTAGGGAATAGCACAGTTCCATCCTGGTTGGTCATATTCCAAAATAGTAGATATTTTTTAATGTCTATCTGTTCGCTAACAAAACAATCAGGCTTTCTAAAAAGAGAATTTTAGAAGGTTTTGAATGTAACCGTTTGCCGTAATAACAAGAGCAAGAGCAATATAATATTAATGACGTTTTATTTCATCTCCTGTTCTTTAGAGCGATATTTCTTTTTTTTGTAAATCTCGTTCCTTATGAAGAGTTTTTTAATAGTTTTTATTATCGCTCTTGGAAAAAATGAAGAGTGAAATGCCATTCAACTTTTCACAAATTTATTTTATTCAAAAAAATATTTTGTTTTTGGCGGATTTTTTTTGAGAGCGGGGGGCGATACCAACCCCAATTTTTCACATCAGTTTCAAAAAAGTTATCATGGGAGCCCCAAAATTCCCTTGTCTGGAGATGAATAGCTCCACATAATATAACATCTAAATCTGAAATTTGATAATTCTAGAGATGATGGTTTTTGAATTAGAGGACTCACAAGCATCCACCCGGTTAGAGAAACTTGGAGTCATTTTCATCACATCTAACCCTCTCAGCTTCAAGAGAACATCCTAAATTCGGACAAGGTATCGAATGTGGTTTTAGTATTCGGACAAAGTATCGAATATTTTGAACAGTAACCGTTGAATTCAAACGTGTAATGAGCTTTTACATTCAAAATTGAATTGTATCTTATCAACGTGAATTTGAATGGATTTTGTGCAACATATGCACTAATACAAATTTACATTGATTTTGCTTTTTAGTAATTCCTTAAATTTCTCGCCCCTCTGTTACCTCTGTCAACTTTATTTATAAACAATTCGGAAATATTTTATAAAATTGTGAAAACTATCTACAAAATTTTCCATTTTTCCTAATTGTTAATCGTTGCTAGTTGTTATATTGTATAATCTAATAACTTTGAAATTTCAAAACGTGATAAAATTTCACTATTTAAAAATCTGAAATATTTGCAACTTTCCAAACATTTTGTATTTTACTTGACACTAAGCCTTTACAAGTTGTAAAACTGAAATTTAATCTAATTTAATTTATATCGAAAGTGTAAAAAACTCAATTTATATAGTTTTAAAAACCGAAAGTTCTTTTTTGTTTTCTATTTTCTTTTTGTTGCTGCTGTATATAGTACATACATATATTGTAAATAATACATATTTCATCTCCATTCTCCTTGTATATAGATTGTAGAAACCGAGGAAAAACTTTCAATAAATAAAATTAAAGTTGCGACAAAAACAATAACAACAACAACAACATCGTTACCATCATCATAATCAAAATGGAAAAACGATAACATTGAAAAACCATATTTTCATTTTCCTTTCCATTTCATTAATAAATTTTCGACAAAAGCATACAAAAAATACATAAACTTTTTGTTAGATAAGCTTTATTATTAGCGACTAAAAATTATTGGCACTCTCACAAAAATTCGTAATATACAAGATATATGTAAGCGACGGAGGAGACCCCGAGTATAACAATGAAAGTTTTCCTTTTTTTTTTTGAAGTTTTGGTTTTGTGTGTGCTGGGAGTGAAAAATTATGTGAATGAAAAACATGAAAATCTGTATAGATTAATTTCCGCAATGCGCGCTGCATCACTTTTACTTTATGTATTTTTTTGTTAATTTTAATGTTTTTCTTTGGAAATTTTCCCCGTCTTGGGTTTTTCTTTGATTTATATTTAAATGTCTGCATTTGCTTTCGTTTTTTTTTTTTGTTTGTTAGACATTTTGTCGGCAAAATATGATTATTTTGTCTACAATTGTTTGTGTATATAAATGAGGTTTTTCCTACCGCACACAACATATGTATATGTATATGTCTGGCTGCGTTTAGAAAACATGTTGGTTTAAAAAAAAATGAAAATTACTCTTTCGCATGGCACGTACTCGTTCATCGTTGGAATGGAAAATACATTTTTGTTGTCGTTCTTGCACTTAGAAATATTGTATGTGTGCTTTGGGAGTTTATAATGTTTTCTATAAGGATTAAAGGTGCCTTCCTACAACCATTAATTATAAAGTTAGTGAGCATAATGTTATTTTTGCCTTCGCCTATAAATCGAATTACATCATATTTTTATTTTATTAAATTGTTGGTCAGGAAAACAAATTCCGAAGAAAACATTAAAAAAAATCAATTTTCATAATTTATATAAAAAAAAGGAAAAATTAAATGAAACCACCCAGAAAATTTTTAAATTGAAAAAATAATTAAATAAATAAATTTTTTTTAATTTTAATTTTCCAGTTTTTTTTTCTTACTTTCTCGTCGATGATTTTGTGATGATTTTTCTAATTTTCTTTTCCACAATACACAGAAAAAAAAATATAAAATGTTGCAGAAGTAAATCCAAATCATGGCAAAAAATCCGTATTAACAACAATATTAATTTAATTTAAAAGGCGGAAGATTAAATTTTTTTTTTTGTTGTAACGATTCAGGAAAATTGTAATTTTCTTTATGTTTTTACACGAACAATGCACAATTTTTTGTTTGACACGACAATTTTTATTTTGTTGTGAGATGAAAATCAATTCGTATAATATCCGATTCTTATTTTAATATCCGTTATTGTTTAGAGAAATATATAAAGAGAGAGAGAGAGGGGGGGCAGAGAGGCCTAATTTTAGAAAACGACGAAAAATTAATTTTTGGTAAATTTCATTTTTTTTTTGTTGATTAATTTCATTTGGAGAAAATTATATTTTAATGATGGAAAATAAATTAAATTTTCATTATTTTTCCTTAATATTATTATTTAAATAAATGGGATTAGATTTAATTGCGAAAATTTGTGGAAATTTTTATTTCCTTTACCTAATACATATTTACGTTTGGTTATTATGTTTAATGGTCATTGAGTGCGCGGTTTGGTATTATAGGGGAGCATAAAACTATACAGAAAAAAAAGGAAAGTTAAGTAAGTTATATGCGGTGAGATGTAATTTCGGTAGGTGGTGGGATTTTTTTTGTAGGTGATCGATTTTGTTATTATTATTATGTTGAGAAAAACTTTAATAATGATATCGATATTTTTTTATTGTAATTAAATTAATTGTTGTATTTAGGGGTTGTTTTTAATTAAATATTTTATTAAGACAGATACCCGACAAGTTGCATATCAGGAAGGCCACGTGTCTCAAACTCGATAGTAAAAGAAGCAGTCGCTACTTAGTCCTCTTGGAAATTATGTGTTTTTCAAATTATCATTTAACCCTAACCAGCATGCTGTAAGCCTTTTAGGATCAACAGTTAATTTCAATATAAATGAAGGAAATTTAAAACTTGGTATGGGAAAAATCTAGTCTTTTAGTCCGTTCTCGGTTTACTGGTGGAATGAAAATTCAATATAAAGGTGCATCTATCATCTTCAAAATAGTTGGTTCATAATTCGCATGGTTCGTTCATTCCTTTGCTCACCATTAGAAACCCAGATAAAAGGACGCCAATAATTGATGCCAATGTAACAATTTCTAGAAAGATTTCTTTTCAGCACTACATTCCATCTAACCTTTGATTTCCTGAGGAATTCGTTAGTTTGGAAATAAACATCCTCAAAGAAATGGGAAAGAAGAGCTGTATCTAGATGACAGAGCTGTATCTAGATAGATAGGGCCTTAATTTTGGAAAACAAAATTAAAACAAATCGAAAGTATGGTGAACAAAATGATAAAATAAATTTTATTTTTGTTGCCTGAACGAAGTAAATTCAGAAAGTTGTAAAATTAAAAAAATTTATTTATATTTTGATTTTTCATCAAGGTAAAAACCAAATTCGAAATATGCCTAGAGGATGCCCCAAAAAACACAAATTCCCAATTGTTCAAAATGATGCGTCGTTGGAAGAACAACAACCTGAACAATCAAATGTTACGAATGATATCGAATTCAATCTCAATATGCAAAATCGAATCGAAGAAATGTTTGTCCAACAGCCTGGACCATCCAACGCGGCAAGACCAATCCGAACAGCTAAAGTAAAAGGCATGGACAAAATGTCTGAGGTAATTATGATGCTTAATGAATCTCAATCCCAAGAACACCTTGATCAAATGCAACGAATAAATGCGCATCATATCACAAACGAAAATGATGAAGAACGTAATCATCGCTTGGAACAAGAGCGAAACCGATGTTCACAGCGAATCGCAAACGAAAATGATGCACAACGAAATCAGCGGTTAGAAGACATGCGACAACGAGCATCACAACGAATCGCAAACGAAAATGATGCACAACGAAATCTGCGATTAGAAGAACAACGCCGTCGCAATGTTCGACGGCAACGAGCTATGGCACAGAATCCAGTACGAACCTACAAAGATGCCGTAAAATACGCCAGCGTTAATTACAAATCATTGGAACCCTTCAACGTTGTATGTATTAACTGCGGAGCCCTCCATTTCCCCCGAAGAAAGAGTAGCAAATAAAAATGATTCATTTAGAGATTGCTGTTTGCATGGTCGAATTGTATTGCCACCTCCACAGTTTCCAAATGAATTGGTTTGCCTTTTTTTACAACGTCACCCGCTCGCTAATGAGTTTCGCTTTAGCATTTGCTATTGGTCATGAATCCTGAAGATCAAATCTATAATCCAGAAGAAATTGATGATCTAATTTCAGCTGAAATTCCAAATACCGACGGCCCGGAATTACGAGAATTAGTGTAAAAGTGGATGATTCATAATCTGTGCGGAGTGGAGTTAAATCCAGATGCTACATGTATGGTCAATAAAAATGGAAAATTGCAGTGCCAATGCAATTGAAAGAAGTAACATCTCTAGCGGATGATGAAAAACCAAAGTATCGTACCAAAATAATCGAGAAGAATTTTCACATGAACTTGCAGTATATCGAAAAGATAAGGATAATCGCTGAGCTACAAGAGATAGTCGTCATGTGGCCACATATAATGCTTATTTGTTGAAAAATTCCAATGTCACATCAATGTTGAATATGTTGGCAGGATAGATCCGGTGAATGAAAAAAATTAATAAAGTAAAAATTAGCGTACACAGAAATAGAGCTGTGTGAATATTGTGAAGAAGAAAAATTGTAAGAGAGTTCATCTGTATTAGTATGATTCGCTAGTACTTAACGCACAGCACATTCTGTATATATAGAATGTAAATTGTGGTATAATCAGTCCAGTCGCCGCGGCCTGATGAGAAGATTGATTTTTTCATAATAATAAGCGCATCAGTTCTAAACTGGATTGAATTCTCTTACAGTCTTCGGAACATATTAAAATCATATAATTAAATAAATAGAATTCTATCTATTAGTCAGTTTCGTTGAATTACTGTTCGTAAATACTAATATACTTCTCGTGTTAATCGAAACACACTTAAAATGGTCTAATCACCGGTAGCATATTAGATATTACATGAATTAATTAATATTCAACAAAAAATTAATAAAGGTCTAGAAGAATCAGCACTGTCCAGAATGCCATCGGTAATGCGAATACTCTTCGTTCAGATTCTTATTTTTGGATGTCCCGAAGATCCAAAAGGTCTCTGGGAAAGATTCAAAAATCAGTTGGCTGAAGATTTTATTCTGCAAGCACGACGAAATAATAGATCTGAGGATGCTGCAATCAAACGTGTTTATCTTATTATTGCATTCAAGTTAAATACGATAGCAACAGAAGGTCGAAATTTTCGTTTCTGGGTGGAACGATATGGTATGGACCACATTGACAATTACGAAGATGACCAAAACATAGATGTTCTAAATTCTGATGAGTCAGCTGCTACTGGAGAACGCATGTATCGGCTTCTGCAAGGAAAACAGATTGAAATTGTGGACAGTATTTTACGTGCAGCCAATGACTCTAACTATGTTGAAACAAAATGTTTTTTCATAGATGGACCAGGCGGTACCGGTAAATCTTTCGTGTATAAGACCTTGTATCACTTACTTTGTGGCCAAAATCGCTAATTAAAATGTATGGCACTTACTGGAATCGCATCAACTCTATTGCCTGCTGGACAAACATCACACAAGACATTTGGTCTGAAAGTTCCGCTTTCGTCAGATTCAATTTCCAGCATTAAACCTGGTTCAGTCAAAGCTACAGAACTCGCTCTAGTTGATGTTTTCCTTATGGGTGAGGCACCGATGTTACCAAAGTATGGTTTACAAAATATGGATCAGTTGTTGCGGTCTATTGCAAACCCAAACTTGCCATTTGGAGGAAAAATTTTAGTCTCTGGAGGTGATTTCCGTCAGTGCTTACATGTTCAACTCCGAAGCAACCGTAGTGAAACACTCGATTTGTCGATCAAAAAATGTCATCTCTGGAAGCATTGCAAAAAATTTGGAAATTGTCTTGCGAATCAAAATTACGATGGAATGAAGGAACGTGTTATTCTCGCGCTGCTGAACAAAGAAGTTAGTAATATTAATGCTGAGATCGCCGATCGTCTCCCAGGAGACTACAAATCGTATAAAAGTCATGATTCTGTAAAGGATAAACAGGAAGGAGGTATTGAATTCACGCCAGAATTTCTTAATTCGATTGAAATTGCTGATTTGCTACCCCATGAATTAAAACTAAAGAAAGATATGATAAATATGCTAATGCGTAATTGAGATATTTCGGAGGGTATGTGCAATGGAACACGCCTGATTGTTACCGAATTATGTAACAACGTAGTTAAAGCAAAAATAATTACTGGGGAAAAAGCTGGACAAGAAGTACACATTCCTCGAGTTACGCTCGACTACAGTAAAGGTCAACTTGGATGTATAATACAAAGACATCAATTTCCGCTTCGACTAGCGTTTGCGATGACCGTGCATAAATCTCAAGGGCAAACGTTCGAATTTGTTGGCGTCGAGCTTTGTACACCTGTCTTTAATCATGGTATGTTGTACGTAGCATAATAGCTTGAAAGTTTTGTTACCACCTGAAAATGAACGTCGCACGTATAATGTTGCACTTTATCCACTGAAAAGTTAAAAGAAGAATGGGATTTGGTTTTATCGATCAAATCTTCTGGTTCTTGACCGAATGTGCCATATAATACCATTTTCGAATTAAAAAAGTCAAAAAAAAATTTTAATTGACTGACGAAATGAAAACTAAATTTTTTCGGTCCTAAATAATTTTTTTCGGACGAATAAATTTAAATTTATATTTTCTCAGCCAATTTGGTCAACAACCAAACTTCGATTTTTCTTTTCGTATTTCAATGCACTTAAATGGCGATAAAAGTTCGTTTGCCGCATGTCGTGTAATGTTTGCGTTTGGTTTTGAGCATTTCTGGATATTCAAATTGTTTCGCCATATCTTCTTCGTCGCTGTTGTTTACAATCAGAACCGGAAACTATTTGGTCTTCTTGAATGCTTATAGAAAATAGACGGACCAGGTACGCCTTGGCCTTTTTAATTAATTATGTTTTGGAGCACGTCTGGAAGAAGGCAGATTTCTCAGGGTCAGGACAAATTCGGTGTGATGATTTTCCAATTTTGTGAACAAAAATTTGAGACTAGAATCCGCTGCAAGTAACTTCATATTTTGGCGCCTGCGACCCTCGCAATGCTTTTCTTCTGCGACAGTAGTGGACATAAATGTTAAATTGATTGTGTCGAGTGCCTTACCAACTGGCTTGCTACGATTTCAAATGCGGACTTAATAGTAATCGTTTTGTAGGGGAAGAACGAGTTTTATTTTCCTATGAGGCATGAAGAAATCATGCCTAGGGACTGTTGACTAGGGACCTGGCAGAAAGCAAATCAAGGCAGAAATCATTTAATAAGTAGCTGATACTATTTTTATTTGTTGGGTTGCCTCTGAGTTACTGTTTTATTGGCTTTAAGTTAAATTTAAATTAATTAAGATTACGATTTTCAGAAGAACCGAGAAATCTGATTCAGCAATTCAATTTCTATCATTACTAACTAAACCTCTCCAAATACTCTTTATGTTGTCTGTAACAGGGTGTTCGTTGAGGCCCGGCAATCTCCGTGAGGTCTTCCTTGTCGCTTGGTCGAACACTCCAATCAATCAAAACAATTAATTTATTTCAAAAAATTGATTATTCAAATTTAAAAAATCGTTTCTTCAATCAATGTTTGATAAAGATAAATTGAAAAGAAACTGGGTTTCTCGAGAAATCTTAAAAAATTCTAGAGAATCGCGATTTCATGAAAGGTTAAAAATTTTAATTCTCGAGATTCGAGATGGAAAATCCCGAAACCCAACTCTAGTTGAAATCAACAAAATAAACAGCAACTGAATGATACAATTGCATGGATGCAGGAGCGCATGAAGACGCTTGAAAACGAACTTAAAACTAACCAGAATACAACTCAACAAGAGTACCTTACGGATGAAGACGAAATAGCTTGAGAAACTAAGTCTATAACAGTTGAAAGCTAGAGATAAAAAGGAAACGGAATAATACGCCCTCTCCTCCTCAATTAAAAGATGATGTTTCAAATATTATCCAGAAACAACCAAAAAAAAAAATACCTCCACCACCACCAATTAGTATTAGATGAAGTAAGAGACTACGATTTACTCGATCAGAAAATAAAAACAATAACAACTACCGATAAGTTTAAATGCAAAGGTGATTAATGGAAGCACCATCAAAATAAACTTGGAAGAGGGTGACACTTACACGTTTGAAGACAAACAAACCAGACCAATAAAGCTAAAAATCCACACTCTACGTATAAACCAGAAAAAATAATTGATGACCTGAAAGCAAAAGTATATAAGGCAACTTAAGCATCAATTAAGCTAAACGGAAAGGCAGACTACCTCTCAACATGTTTATGGTGACCTTCAATATTGATAAAGATCTCGATAAAATTTATCAAATTAAGTACATCTTGGGGTGTAAAGTGATTATTTAGCCTCTAAGAATATCTAAGCTTATATCCATAATGTACTCAATGTCAAGCCTATGGACATACACAAACATTTTGTATCAAATGTTCAGGTATAAACATCATACAAAAATTGTGTAAAAGTTAAAAAATTTTCAGCCTGGTTAACTACATAGAATGTAGCGTTGCTGTTGAACTGCAAAACATCAAAAATAAGAATGTGATTGCTAAAAAAATCCAAGTTTATTTAGGAAGCAAGCTGTTAAGATGAACCAACTCGAAGTAAATCGTGGAGTGTCGGAAACAACTCATGGACAATTGTGTAAAATGACTTACGCTCAAGTAACGATGAGTAACGGAAATCCAGGAAAAACTGCTCAAAATGACGATATAAGTCAAACACTTAAATTAATTTTAAGCAGACCCAATACGTTTCCATTAATCAATTAATATCAACCTCAAATTATTGATATCCCAACAATATTATCTCATTTACTATAACCGCTTAATTCGGTAGGCAAAAAATTCGGTTGCCGCAAACAAAGTGTTCTCTCTGTGAGGGTGTCTTAGATTATGAATGAGTTCGAATACTGAACGTCTCAATTGTAGTGGAATATATGGGCGTTTTGTTGAAGTTGAAACTTCGCACCATGTATACATTTTATGATTAGGCATATAAGTTCTATCGAGGATTTTGCTTGTGTTTCCCTGGTCCTGAGTGAGAGATGGGAGCTCTTCATCGGCTTCTTGTAACTTGCTCAGTTCGAAATAGTCTAGTCCAGAAAGAATAATTGAATTTATTCAGTCGTGGCTGCTTAAACGAGATAAGGTGTCTGCAACTATGTTTTCCTTACCATGTATATGACATATATCGGACGTAAATTGACTAATATAATCTAAATGTCTAGATGTAATGATTGGTTTGTGGTCTGTGAAAATTGTAAAATTTCTTCCCTCCACAAAGTAACGGAATTGTTTAATTGACAAATATATAGCCAAAAGCTCTCTGTCAAATGCGGAATATTTCCGCTAATATTTCCATTACTTAGTTGCTCTAAAACTGCTACTACAGCAATACTTGATGCATCTGTAGTCAAACTAAATATTGCATTCTGTAGTGGATAAACTAAAAGGGTTGAAGCTGCCAATGCATATTTACTTTCTTTAAATGCAATATTACATTCTTCAGGCCAGGAAAATTATTTCTTGCTTTTTCCTTTCTTGCAGAGTTGTGCCAGATGCTCGTGAATCAGTGAAATTAATTCAGCCAATTTAGGGATAAACCTGTGGTAATAGTTTACCATCCCGACAAATTGCTAAATCTGGCGAATGGAAGTTGGTGTTGGGAAATTGGAGATAGCTAAAAACCATCCTTGGAAACTGTGTGGGATAGGAATTCCAATTCCGGAACCATAAAAACACATTTTGAAACCTTAATATTCAGACCGAAATCGGACAATCTTTGGAAAAGAAGTTTGAGGTGTTCTCTGTGTTCTTTTTCAAATGAACTCGCCACTAACTTGTCATCGATATACACAAATACGAATTTTAGATCTGTTACGACTTCGTTCATGAAGTGCTGGAACGTATTACCCGCTCCTCTTAAACCGTATGCTGTTCTCAAAAACTCGAACAACCCGAAAGGAGTTGTTATCGCAGTTTTGTATACATCCTCGGGCGCGACTAGAATTTGATTATAGGCTCTCACCAAGTCGATTTTTGAGAAGATCGTACAGCCGCGTAGGTTCATTGAGAAACTTTGTATGTGTGATATTGGGTATCGGTGTGGGACTGTCAAATTGTTAAGCCTTCGGTAGTCTCCACATGGTCTCCAATCATTAGAATCTTTTTTGGGTACAAGATGTAGAGGAGATGATGCTTGTGAAGAAGAAGGATGACATATGCCCAATTGACACATATGCTCAAACTATGATCTAGCGATACCATGTTTCGTTGTATCTGAACACAAAGCTGCAACTGATCACCTGCTAACCTCATATATGTCTAAATTCTTTTGTTTCATATGTCAACAACAACATCATCATCGTCAAATTGCTACAAACTTACCTTATCTACAAAATTAATTAATTTTACCTCTGCTCAGTTGTATTCACACGCGGCAATAACAACTGAAGAACCACCATTAGACGATTTATTACAGAAATTTTGGGACATTGAATATGCAGTCACCTCAAAACGCAATTACACTGAAATGGAATTAGCATGCCAAGCTCACTTTCTCCAATCATGGCCACTCGCCGATTTCTGAACTTGGAAAACGGCTAAATAAAGACTCAAGTAATCATACAGGCGAGCTCAAGCAATCCTACAGTAAATTTCGCAACAAATGCGAAAGCCCGGGCCACATGGTTCCTGTAACAAAAGCTGAGATTGCAAAGCTTCACTATTTCATTCCGCACCTTTGTGTTTTTAAAGTTGACAGCGCCACCACGAAGATTCACGTTGTGTTTGATTCTTATGCCAAGATAGACTCGGGCAAATTCTTAAATGATACATAGATGGTTGGTCCAGTGATTCAAAGCGATCTGTTTTCTGTCTTGATTCTGTTTAGCACATATCGATACGTTATTATCGCCAAGCAGAAGACCCTCTACGTGTATTTCGACTAACAACGGTAACATAATATGTTAGTATGGGCAGCAACTTCATATTTGGCCACCAAGTGTCTCACTACATTGGCTAAAACTAATCGCTACAAATATCCTGAAGCATCATACGCATTTGACCAAGATATATACATAGATGATCTACTAATTGGTAGCAATTCAACCAAAGAAGTAAAAAGAATTAATGATAATAGCATTCATAATCCATAAGAGGCTGGAATGGAACTGCGAAAATGGTACATTTTTGATGATGCCTTGCTTGCAGACATTGAAAACACAGGGTTAATATTGGCTTACACATAGTGATCAATTTCGATATAAGATAACATAATTTAACATTTTAAGGCCTATCATGAAGAGAACAACCCTGTCTGAAGTAGCATGCATTTTTGATGCTCTGAGATATGCGAGACCAAATGATGGAACTCAACAAAATACTGAAAACTGCCCCGATTTCTTCAATATCACCATCATTTCGGAAGTTCAAGTTCATGGATTTTCGGATGATATACCTAGCGAATTAGCATATGGTGCATCTATTTACGTTCGCTGCAAAAATAAGGGTGGAGAATTGTCAAGCCATCTATTATGCTCAAAATTTCCGATCGCTCCAACCAAGAAGATATCACTTCCACGACTGGAGCTGAGTGCCGCTGAATTACTGGTCAACTTAATGATGATCGTTATTGCAACAGATATCCAGTAAAACTACTGATTGGCAGTATTTGAAACGAGAACCCGGCGGTATTAATATCGATAGCAATGCAGCCATCAGCGTTAGCCATTTCTTCTCTCTGATTCAATGGTCCAGAATTCGTATTTCATAATGAAAGCTTATCAAGCTCTCAACTCTACATTTTAGTGAAGAAAAAGAAATTCTTCAATTTAAAATTATAAAGTCTTGTCTGGTTACGAGATTACAAGACAATGAAACTTACTGATAAGTTTTATGCAATGATTTACGGACATTGCAAGGACATCAGAGGAGAATAGGCGCTTCATGCCTCAATTATCGATTGAAAAAAAGATCTCGGTTGATTCAACGAGAATCGTATAGTGTCGGCATCTCAGCCGAGGGAAACAAGTAAATCATCGTTCTCGTCTAAAATCGTTGGTCCTTTTCCTTGACGAAAACGATATCTTTCGGGTCGGAGGCCGTTTATATGCCACCCTTTCCTACTCAATTAAGCATCGTAAATGTCTACATGTAGAACAAAAAGCTCCTCTAGCAGTTACTCGTCAACAGTTCTGGGCTTTAAGCGGACAACATCTTAAAGCATTATTGTGCACTTTGAATTGGTGATCGAACTTACTGTATCAAGATTTATTGGAACTTATGGTCCGACAACGCAACAAATTTCATTGGTGCAAATATTGAATTATGTACATCAATTGTATGAACTGCTTTGCAGGCAAAGTCATACAAACAAAAAACATAGAAGCTATGCGAGGACGATAAAATTACTTGGCACTTTGCTCCACCATATTCTCTATTCTCAAACAAGCTGAGATCATAATAAATTCCCGGGCCACTTGCGATGTTTAAGGAGGATTCCTGAACCCGATGTTTCATTCACCAAGGGTTGGAATATAGTACAATAGCAACTCGCTTTAATTTCAACAGCTTTAATCATGGACGAATACAACAACCATTGTATGGAGGGATAATACGAGCTATTACTCGCATTTGCCCATTGCCACGAGAACCGGATTTATTTGTATTTTTATTTGATTTAAATTTGATTAACTTTGATTTACTACAAGAAACTGAAAACGGCGTCCACATATGTACCTATGCTGCATATGTACCTATATATGTACCAAACATTTATGATAACATCTTATGGATCCTGTCTTCGGAAAAACGGTGATTTGCCATATGTTTATAAGAATAGTTTGACTTTTTCCTCGTTTCTAATTCCTTTATAAAAGCTCAATTTTTTACGTTACATTGTTTTTAATGAATTTCTTTGAAAGATTTTTCGTACGTACTAAAATGTTTTATTAACACTTTCTTTTGAATGGACAATCTTTAATTAAATTGTTGTTCTATATTGAGATCAATATTAAGTAAAAATTGAAAGAAATACTGAACAACAAACATAAACCACACACACCAACAATTTTCCCATATATTTAAAAGCTTTCTGACAGTACCATAAAAACGAAAGTCATTGTTGTCTGTGCATAAAAATTTTCTTGTCTGGGGTATAGTAAAAAAAATATGTAAAAATAATTTTAGTTTCTCATTATCTTTCATCTTTCACAACCTCATCCGGTGGTGGGTGGGTGTTTCTTCTAAATGCACAACCATTAAGTTTTTGGCAAAATATTTTTTGTTTTTATTGCTGCTGCTGCTGCTACATCGGTGTTGTATAAAAAAGCAAGAAAAATTAAAGTCTTGTAAATTAATTAAAACGTAAATAAAAAAAATATTTCGTAGAGGAAAATTATATAAACTAACTTTGTTGTATATATCAAATTTATTTAACGTTGGTCGTGTAAAATAAATGATGTCTAACGAAAATCGTTACCAAAATATTGTAGACGTGCACCAAAATGAATTAAGCAATTTGAATTAACTGAGATGAAAAAACTTATCTTATTCAGATCCATGTATATCCTATGCAAATTTCAAAAATTCAAGATATAAGGTAAATCTAATAAGATTATCAATCCAACCGCAAAACAGAATTTTATCTCTATATACGAAAGTAGATAGCTATATATACATGTAATGTGAAATGCAAGTTTCAATATTTCCAAACTAAACAATCTGTATCCATATACTCGTAAGCTTTGGATAAGATGTATGTATCTGGATTATGTACATAAAAATGCTGAAATCGATGTTATGCAATATAATGCTATACAGATGAGATAGGAGGACTCTCGATAATCAGAGTAAAAACTATATGTATCGATAAAAATGTGTGATATGGCAAAAAATTTGCTTATATTCGATTTCAAGCAAAAAATTTAATTAAATTTTTTTATTTTAAAATTAAATTAAATTTCCTACTATAGGTTAGAGTCGTCTGGAATAGAATATACAAAAAAACTAATTATAAAATCTCGACTTACTTATTCTGTTTGTCGTAATCCATTTTGAGATGTTGCCACTGTCGCCATATTACACTTTAGTCCTAGTGGTAAGTAAAATAATTCGTCCGATTTTTTGTATTTTTTTTTGTGTTTTTCAATGACAAAACAGGAAAAATTAATTATTAGCGACGATCTGGAATTAGAAAAATACAAAAAAAAATTATTAAAACTTTTGTTCTGCTTCTTTCAAGTTTGGAAAATTTTGGAGCAGTTAAATCCCTATGTACACCTAAAATAAACGAAAACTTTTTTTAAACTTTTGAGACAAAAATTATAAAATCGATTAGGAAAAAGCTCCGTCATTAAAAACTCTAACTTTTTTAAAATTGCTTATATGATTTATACGACTAAACTTTTTTTATTATGCTTAGCTCTTGAAAAACTAAAATATTTATTATAGTTGGTTGAAAAGAAAATCTGTCATAATATTTATGACATGTTGACATAAATATTGTAAATAATAAATTGTAGTTTATATTAAGTAAAAAAAAAAATGTAAGTCTGGCAAATTTTTTTTGCGTGTATGTGTAACAAGTAGTTTTTGTTTTTGTTTTGGTACACTTCCATATATTAACCTCGGTCGCATACATTTTCATATCGATACACATAAATACCAATATAATAGTGTATGCGCGATGACTATAAACAAATCGAGCTTTATTTAAACGAAATTAAAAATTATGTACCAAATTTATTTTTATTATTCCGCCTCCTCTCGCCCTCCCACCATCAAAAAAAAAAATTTGTTCGAATCTCTCTAGACAGTGTGTGCGTTCAAAAATGGAAAATTACGATATTATGTATCAGGATGATGAGTGCTGGGGGGATGAGTTAACTAAATTAGATTAAATTGGATATAATTTCGATTCTTGTCTGATACTATATAATTTTAATTTATTGCCGTACTGAGAGATATGTATACATAAGCGAATGAATTTTATATTTAAATTTAAATAATTTATGTATTTTGTTAACCCTTTCGTTCACCAATCAAATTGTGTTGATTTAATGGATTTAATGACAAATGGGGTAATTTTGTTATTTAATTTCGAATATATTTTCCAGTTTGTACGTCTTCGAATCCCAATAAAATTCCAACTAATGATGCTTAATGTATTACAAAATATTTGACAACCATTCTGAATCACAAATATTCATCAAACGTTTATTGTCTTGTGAAATCTTAGAAGGTTAATAAAATTTAATTTCATACAATTTCGATGTTTGGTTATATTTTGTAGTTCCAAGACTTTAAGAATTATCTTAAAACCATTAAACTAAAAAATACATCTGTCAAATTTAGAATTTTGAATTTTCCTAAGAAGATCAAATTCAGAATTAAATTTCTGAATTTTGTCCCCTGTGGACATTTTTGAAATCAACTATACCTAGCTGGAAATTAATTTAAAATTCTAATTTCTTAAAAATCTACAAATTTTAAGTTTAAATCTCTAAGGAAAGCTTAGAATCCTTGCTTATTTTCTTAGAAGCTTCTGTGAATTTCCGAAAATTTTCAGAATTTTAATTTTTAAGAACCTTCACATCAATCTAAATATTCTAAAGTTACATCATTTTTATTATCCGTAATTTTGGAAATCTGAAATTTTTAAAAATTATTCAACTATGCTCTATGCACTATGTTGCCAAACAAAATGAAAGTTGGTTAAAATCAGCCAACATATAGGAGTATTATTTAAGAGAAAGTCTAAAATATTAAAATTCGAATTTTCTTCAAATTTTCGGAAATTCTGAAATTTTTTTTTAAAGAACCAGTGAAATTCGCTATAGGAAATCTGAAAAATTTAGCAAATTTTTAACTGCAAATCGAATTTGGCGAATGCTGCATAATAAAACGTGATTAACCTGAATGTTGCTTTGAATTGATTTAATTTTGCATTTTGGTAAATGAAAATCCAAATTGCGAGATTTTGTGAGTCACAAAATATTTACAATTCTGAAGAATAATTTCGGCAAAAGTTTTAAATTTTCACAAGTAACTAACTAAAAAAAAAATATTTGAAATTTAAAATTCAGAATTAATGAAATTTATTAAAGGAATATCAAAAATTTCATAAATTGCCCATTAGAAAGAAGCAATGATTTTTAAAATTTCGAAAATTTTCATACGAAAAAAACAATTATGACATACGTGAAACAAACGAAGACGTTTTTGAGAGACAATCCAGACATTTCAGTGACAAAAGCATACAAAGAAAACGTAACTGTTTTGACATTACGGTCGGGCTACATGGAAAATTTTTTTGGCTTACTCACGACACTTCGATTTACGTTGCACTGAAATTTCAAAAGGTATCACCCGGCATGTGCTGTTCGAATGGTAAAGTCAAGTTGTCACCGCTGGTTGAGCCACCTGAACCACTTATAAGCTACGTTTCTGACAATACAGCGTTGTTCAAACATTTTTTTGGAAAATATTCGGAAATACAAAGTTTCATATTTTGATGAATAGTACATACGCATACCGAATGCGTTCCAGATGCTCCGGGAAGAATACAATATTTTGATCTTAGAAATGCAAATTTACTGAAAGAAATTTGTATTTTCGGGTCAGTCTCTTTAAAACAAGAATAGAGCTCTTTCATATTCAATAATAATAGACGTTGACGTTTTTCTTCGCTTGTGCCATCTTTATTTTTTACGAAAACAACGTCTTTCTTTGGTGGCATGATTCGACTGTACATATCGTTATTGTAAAATTCTTCAATATTTTTCAGAGATTCCTGGCGTAAACTATGACCCGCTTTCGCAACAGTTTCACTTAAAACCCCATTCATCGACTTCAGCCTTTTAGACTGTCCAACCAAATATCTTGAAGCATTAAACTCCTTAGCAATCTTTCTCGTGCTCCATAAAGTTGGAGCAATAGTAAGAATCCTGACTCTTAGAGGATCGTTCGTGTCCAAACTTGAAAATTTAGTTTTAAGTCCATCTAGCATTTCCTCTAGATCAATTTCTCTTTGGGATCGAACTTCTGATTTCGGTGACGCTGTAGAATCAAGGTTTTCTTCATCATTGGATGTACAAGATTACTCATTATACGAATCATGACAATCACTTGAATTGGCTTGAATAGATTCACCCTTTTCATTTAAATTTAAATTAGAAACCTTTTTTCGACATTCCGCACAAATTTTAGAGTTGGAATGTAAATTAGGGAATTGTTTTATTAGGCCAGCAGAAACCCTACGGAGATCTTTTCCATAATGACCCTTTTCACCGGGTTTCCTAAACAAATCCACGCATCTATCTATTTTAGACTTATCGCACATCTTTATCAATATATTAATAAATACCCGAAGATATAGTTATTTCTCTTTCGGGTGAGCTAAAGAAGCCATGCGTTTACAAAATAAATAATAATAATAGTAATAGTAAACTGAAAAAAAAGAAAATCTTAGCTTATCATTTATATTTGTATTATATTGTAAAAATCGGCCAACAGTAAGAAAAATACTGTCCGCCATCTTGGATCCGCCATCTTGAATTTGAAACCTGAGCTTAAATTCGTTATCAGAGACCTTAAAAACTTCCGTTTACAAAATTTTGTAGAAATCAGCTAATTATTTATGAGAAAATATTTGTCCGCCATTTTGGGACCACAATCTGGAATTTGAAATTAAGGTCCGCCATCTTGCATTTAATGAGTAATTTGGTCAAAATTATTGAGGAATTATAATTTTTTCGATCATTTTTGACTAAAAAATGGCTTTTTATTGCGAGATACCTCACTTTAGATAGTTTTTTTGAGGTTAGAATTTTTTTCTTTTTTAAACACCTAACGGTATCAAAAATTAGACTTCTCGACAAATTTTTTCGTGTGCTCAAAAAAAATGTTTCCCCAAAATTGAAATGGGCAGAGGGGGTGGCCGATTTGAAAAAAATTCCCCATATATTTATATATATATATATATATATATATATATATATATATATATATATATATATATATATATATATATATATATATACTATATATATACTATATATATACTATATATATATACTATATATACATACAATATATCAATACCAATACCATTTGCTAAAAAAGGGCGTTGCTGCGCACGCCGGGTATCCGCTACTATATAATATAAAGGCCAATTATAAGTTCGATAAATAGACCGAGACTTGCTCTTTATCAACATTGTTAGGCAATATTGTATACATCGGCAATAGCCAAATTTTACGAAATACATCAAAATTAGAAAAATATAAAGAAAAATTCGAAATCTAAATTAACGAACGTTCAAACTTTTACAGCTTTAGACAAACAAACTTTTGGCTATACCCAATGGGTCCACCAATAAAGAACAAAATTCAAATATTAGTACATTTAATAAATAATCGAGAGTAAAAACTTGATCCCAAATCATCAGTTCGGTTTTCGCAACCAACACTCAACAATTGATCAAGTACACAGAAAACCAGTATAATTGAGAAAGCATTAGAGGAGAAAAAAGTCTGTTCAACAGTATTTCTAGACGTTGCACAAGCGTTTGATAGAGTGTGGCATGAAGGACTTAACCACAAGTTAAGGAATCTTCTACCAATGCAATTTGCTAAGATACTAGAATCATACTTGAAAGATAGGTTCTTCAGGATTAAGTTAGATGATACATTTTCTGAATTGAAAGAAATCAATGCAGGAGTTCCACAGGGCAGTGTATTAGGGCCGGTTTTATACCTACTATATACTTATGATCTTCCTACATTAGAAAACAACACAGTGGCAACTTTTGCAGATGATACGGCGATCTTAGCTGTTGGAAAAAGCAACGAAGAATCAACACAGAAGTTACAATCAGCCATAACTCAAATATATAAATGGACAAAAAGATGGAGAATAAAACTAAATGAAGCTAAATCAGTTCACATCAACTTTACAAACAGACGAATCGAACATATTCCGATTACCATAAATCGGGAAATAATACCGCATGCGAACACAGCTAAGTACCTCGGCATGACCCTGGATGCTAAACTACGATGGAAAGCCACGTCAAGAAGAAAAGTGAAGAATTAAGACTTAAATACAGAAAAATGTATTGGCTGATGGGAAGGAACTCTTCTTTATCAACATACAACAAGCTTCTACTTTATAAGCAAATATTGAAACCGATTTGGACTTATGGTATTCAGCTTTGGGGTTGTACCAAACAGAGCAACGTAAATATCATCCAAAGATTTCAGAATATGGTATTAAGGAACATCGTTGATGCACCTTGGTATGTTAGGAACAATGACCTTCATAGGGACCTTAAAATGAACCTCATCTTAAATGAAATCCAGGAAAAAGCACGGAGACATGAAGAAAGGCTCCGCCAACATGTGAACATTGAGGCAACTCAGCTCCTAAGCATCACGAATTTAGTTCGCAGACTTAAAAGAACCAAACCTTTTGAGCTGGTGTGATTGTCAGCTTAAGCAGCATTATGCTGATCTAAAATCCACAACAAAGATGTGGTTTACATCAATTTACCAAACACTATGGAATGCCAATGGGAAGAAGCCATAGATTAATTTAAGTTAGTAAATTAAGTCAGAAACAAATTGCTAATTAGTCCAGGAGACTAGATTGTAATTACATAAAATAAATAAATAAAAATTTATTTTAAATTAAAAAAAAAAAAAAAAAAAAATAAGTACATTTACACGGCATCTGAAAAATTCAAATCACGTCAACATTCTTGATAAACAAACCAATTTTAGCAAAAGATCGATCTTGGAAATGTTACCATATTATACAAATTTGATTAATATTGTGGAATATTATGCTTATATTGCAACTCATATGATATATTTGTATACATTTTTTGTCTCATACTCATTTTACTTTTATTCAATTGTACAACCTTTATGAAAATACTTTACGCGTTCTTGCTAGTTAATTACTTTAAGGTTACTGAATCAAATTATATCCAAGTATTAAAAAAATTAAGGCAAAGATACGATCGTAAATGGCATACAATTAACGCATTTATTACTATTTTAATTGAAATTATTAGTCACCTCCGACGAGGGAGTACGCGGTTTGAAAGCCTTAGAAGATCAAGCCGAATCTAGAGATACTTGGCTCCCCGCAATTTACGGTCACAAACGAATACCAATAATGAATGAAAGGGCTGACGCACTTGAGTAAGTGGAACATGGAATATTTTTAACTCAACTCATGAACAGATTCCCAAACTCAAAAGTTTTTAATTTTGTTGCGGTTTTCATTTTTGCATTCTGTCAATTCGCAAACTAACAGTTAACACTATAATCACTAAAATTGAAGAAGAAAACTCATAAAAATTGAATGTAGCCTACTTAAGTGAAATTCTAAAATTTTGAAATTCGAATTTTCTGAACTAAACTAAATACAATTCAAAAAATTTTCCTTAATCCACAAATAACTCAACATTTTTGAGATTTTGTCTGCTCTACAATAGCAAATTCATATTTTTAACGAATCCAAATTTTCGAAAAATTTATAAAATACATTTTTTAGAGTTAGTGAAATTACGTTAACCTGCGTAACAACGTACCTCGTAAGACACATAACAATTCTGAAAATTTTCAAATTTTCTTATTTAAAATTTATTAAACGTAAAAATTTTTTTTTTTTTTTTTGTCAAATCAAGAAGTTACCAAGCCATGTTAAATTTTAGAAGAAACTATCGTAAATTTGAATTTCGATTGAGTAACATTTATTTAATTTCGAATTTTCACTGAGGGATTTGGGGATCAAATATATCGTGAATTTCATATCAAGTGTCCCACCTAAATATCTCAAAATCGAATATTTTGTTGTGAACCAAATTTGGCACAGATCATCCTTGAAATATGTTATTTATTTAATTTAACAAAATGGTGGATGGAAAAGTCTTAGAAAACCGGTTTATTCCACATTCAGCGCACATTTTTTCTTGGCTGTTTGAAAGAAAACAGCTATTTCCTTACTTTTAACCTGACAATTATTATGTTCAACATTGTTGAACATGAATATTAAATAAAAATATGAAAATTCAAAATGACGACTGCAAGATGGCGGCTTAAAGTGGTAATTACAAATGACCCATCCATTGGGAATATTTTTACCCTACCATTCGTTTTTTTAATCAACTCAATCAGTTATCGAGTTCCTGATTACATCTAGTGCCTCAGCACCAAACAGGCCAATGAAATCACCATCAATATCTAGATGACCATCTATATATCTGCGTTAAAAATGTCCATCCTGATCATAACAGATGCAATCGTACATTCCAAACGTTCCGATTATTCCAGCTTCATTAGTTCCGTCATTTTTTAACCTGAAGATGACTCTAATATTAGACTACAGATCATGATGACATCTAAAAAATTTTCGGGAGTAAAAGACGATAACTTATATGATGAGATGCATGAGACGGAGCGTTTGCACGGAAATGTACGATGCGACCGAATAAACGCACGATAGAGTAAAAAATGCAGCCATATTGATATTCATTAGAATTATTTTCCGAGACGTTTTCATCCGCCATTTTGTAATGAAGAAGAACAACATCACACAAAAATTCCTGGAGATAAAGAACACATTTTAAGGAAAATCGGTGCCAAATTTGGTTTAAAACAAAATGTCCGATTTTGAGATAGGTAGCATGTTTGACATGGAATGCACGATATATAGTATATGCATATTACGCACGTTAACAAATTTCGACTGTGAAAGATAGCGGATACGTTAATATTTAGTGAAATGCTGAATATAATTTTTGACATTTGACTAAAAACAAAATAACATAATCACAAAATATAACAGTTTGAAAAATTTTTAAAGACAACAGGACTGCGATTTTGCACAAAAGGCGAGAAGCGAGTTTTCGTTTAATTTCTCGCCTTTCAATTTTGTCCGACGGTTTTTTTTCGATTTTGCACAAATAGACAAAATAAAAGTCGAGAAAATTGAGCAACTTTAATTTAGTTGTCAAAAATACGTTTTATTGACAAGTTTGGTTAGATTTGTGTCGTTGATACAAATGAATTTGTAAAAAATCATGCTATTTAAAATACCTAAATAATTAATTTTATGTAATAAAAGATAAAAGTTGGTTCAACATTTAATTTCGGGTTATCCGACGTCCTATTTCAAGAGTGATATCTTTTGTCGCTAACATTGGAAATGTTATGGTGTTTGTTAAATTATCAATTATATGATCTTTTCGTCTTGTTCCCTTCTGTGATATTCGGCGGTGTTATTTTCTGTACTTATTGTAATAATCGAGAGGGAAAGTTTCCTAATATGCACATAAATTGATTAAATCATTCATTTTTCCTTTTATGATTTATACCATTGCTCAAGTGACAACATTTTATAATTAAAACAATAATTTTACTAATATATTCAAAAGATATGTGAAAGCAAATTTCAATTTTTTTTAATTACCTATAATGTGCATATGCTACACCATTAACTTAAAATTCATTTTTCCTACTTCTCACCAAGTACTACACATGGTCGAAAATAAAAGCGAAAGCGAGTGTCTACTCGCATAGTGCAAAATCGCTTTTTCTCTCTTTTAGCATAAAGTCGCTCAAAAAAGGCGACTCGCTGTGTGCAAAATCCCACTCCAGGTGAATAATTTTCATAAAGATGACTGCACAAAAAACAGAAAACCTAATTTCAGTGACAGTGATCCCTTAAATGTTGGAAACTTACAGAACCTCAGAAAATGATTAGGTTGTTAGTTGTTTTTGCAAATTTAATTTATTTTTTAAATATAATAAATTTTCAAGAAAATGAAATTTATTTGGATTGGCGAGCACGTGCAACGAGATTGCGGATGAATTTTCGGCAACTGCGGCGTTTCCGACTATTGGGTAGGAACTTCGCAATAAATTTATGGACCTTAGAAGCTGCACTAAAAAACGATTAACTAAAATAAAAAATTACCAATGAGAAACAGGTTGAGGAGCGCCACAACAGTTGAATCCCTATAAAGAGATTATATTACAATTAGCGAGCCATAATTCGATGTATGGCTTTTTTGCGTTGAGGAAGTTTAGAGTAAGCAAAGTTAGCAAACAATTTAAAAAAACGCGAATAGAAGAATTAAAAAGCGACAAACGGCTACCCCGCTATTTGAGAAATTTATTGAACTTATTTAGTTTTACAATGTTTTAGAGCAAGTGAAATGTGATTTTCTGTAAAAAATGAATTTATTTTGAAAACTGCAATTAAAACGCAAGAAATTACAATTTTGTTTAATTTAATTAATGATTCATCTTCAATGTAGAACTCTACATTAGGGACCATTTTTAATTTTGCTATATTATGCAAAATAGAAGAAGCTGTACTTATTTACACACATTTATCCAGCCCGTAGCATTTAAATCCTCCAGTATTGCAAATAATATGAAATCGGTTTTTCAATACACCGAATGCTAATTTGCTTGCTAGAACCTAGGATTTACCTCAGTCAAAAAGCGTTCGCTCTGCCATTTAGTCGAAAGCGGCAATTTTTTCAGCTATTTTTGGGTTTGAGGTTTCAAATTTTTGAACTAGACTTTTGAATTAAAAAAATTGGTTATATTCCACAAATAGCTAACTTAATTATTCCAAGATTTTATTTGCTCTGAAATGTCAAACAGTTTTAGTCAATTTAGATTTTTGGAAACTCTGAATTTATTTTATTATATTTACATAATCCCACTAAGCAAATATCAAAATGAATTTCCGTTTTGAAAGCAATGAACAAACCATGGAATTTGAAAATATTTTTCGATTATTTTGAGATTCGGCGGATTCAGAAATTAATAAAACCCTTGTTCGAGTGGAAAATCAAATTTTGAAATTCAAAAAATTTTATTGCTAGAATTCTTGAAATTCTGAAGTTTTGTACAAAAAAAATATTCACCAATTTTAAATGCTTTTATAAATTTCTAAAAAAATTGAAACATTTCTAAAATACTTTAAATATTCTTAAATTTTGTAAGATGGGAACCACTATTAAATCTTCAAATGGCTCAATTCTATTAAATCATTAAATTAAAGGAGAAACACAAACTCAGACTTTTTTCAAATATTATAGAAAATTGGGGTTGGCTCTGTGTCTACACGGTCATAGGTGTTTTGCGTGAAGAGTGAGTACAGCGGCGGTGTGCAAACGATTAGGTACTGGGCGATGGTACGAGAAGTACGATTGTAGCATAACGAAGTATGTATTAGGTGTTCTCTCGCTGCATTGGGCTTAACCATTGCAAATCGCTATTAAGACGTTTGAAATTTTAATTAAAATTAGTTATCTGCCATAGTTTCTTTACGAACAAATAGACATCAGAATTGTTCCGATCAGATGAGGCGTTCTCTTGTTGCGTTTGTAAATTTAATTAATATTTATGTGGAGATTAATTATTTTGATTTAAAAAAATTAGCCACCACTATTTCTTGCGATGACCCATTCCCTCACTACAATGGTTCCAGTTTTCCTCGCCGCCTGATGACGTCATTGCGATAATCCTAAGGATCAGCCTAGGTAATCATATATTTAAATTAAATGTTGTGAACATGCGGCTCTGAGGTGTAAGACGTTATCATGTCAAAAATAGCATTCAAATATTAAAATTTAAAATTTTAAATATTTATCAAACGTTTTGCGATTTGACGGATTCTTTATCACTAATTCCAAAATTTTTAGTATTACGCCAAATTCGTGGATTTTTTTTTTGTTTTGTTTCCGAAAATTTCGTAACTCAAAATACCACTAAAACGATAAATCAAACGAAATGCTCAAGATTCAGATTGTTAAAACATCTGAAATTAGGAAAATACGTTAAATTGTAATTCTAGAAAATTAAATTCTTAATATTTTAAAACGTTATAAAATCTTCTAATTTAGGTTCAACATTTTTATTTCATTCTCAAATTTTAAATAAAAAATTTTGAAATTTTGATTTTGAGAATTTTGAAGTAAACTGAAATTTAGCAAATAGCAAATCTAGACAGAATTTTTATGTTTAATTAGTTTATCCAATTTCGTAGTTCAACGATTTATTGTTATAGAATTCGTACAAATATTTTAATGCTAGCAAATTTGAAAGGTGGATTACTTGAAATTTTGACCGTGACTATTCTTCTGATCGCTACTGTAAATAAATTCTTAATAATTCTTACTATTTAAGTATTCAAAATTTAAATATAGTCCTCAACAATACCTAATATTCATAACAAAAACATTTTTGTATGTGCTCTCAAACCCAACTCTACACTGCGCTAACTATACGAGACGAGAAAACTGGAAAAATGTCAATTTTTATTTTCCATTCTTCTGTACGTAGACATATCTATGTATTTTGTACAAAAGTATTTTCCATTCAATGTAACAAAAGTAATTTGTGTGTGTGTGTGTGTGTGTATGCTTGATTATTGTGAACCATTCATATAAAATTCATTGCAGATGTTTTGAATAAAATATGGATTATTGCTTATGTATTTTGTGTGTGTGAATTGTGACAAGGTGGTACATAGAAGAAAACAAAAAATCACGGTGAGTATACTCACGTAAGTAAGAGAAATTGATTTTTATGGCTTGTAGTAGTAAGAAATTGTCCCATTTTCTAAAATCTGCAATTGTCGTATACTACTCGATAACCGTAATAAAATTAAATTAACTTCATCAAACATACACATACGACTCTGACTACATATCAATATCATAAAACCAAATGATAAGAATCGGTACACTTCAAACATATCAAAAACTTATGTCAATTTTTATAAAGTTGTTGTTGCTGTTGTTGTTGTGTGTCTATATATTGAAAAAGGATGTAAGGGAAAATGATAAGGGAAAGGCAAAAAAAACGGAAATGAAATATCGGGTGTGTCGATGTAGGTATATCAAAAAAATTGTATTTTACAACTTAATAAAGGTAGATAGTAGCACTCTCAACTTTTATAATTTAAAAAGCGAAAAAAGGATCAAACTTATTTGAGTCTTCTTTTGTTTGTATATTACTACTAATTACTATTATTTTTATCATCTTAACTGCATCGATGATTCCTTTGTGTTCGATCTCGCACTCAAACTATATATTACTCCCGGTATAATAATAAAGAATTGAAGAAAGAAATTTAATAAAAGTTTGCGAAAGCTTCCTTATTATTTTTTTGATTTTTTTTTTGTTTTCGTTTTGTTTCGGTGTCAAGGATAATTTGTATTGTTCTGTCAAAACTTTTCTCTCTATATACATCCATACATACATACAAACATAATAATATCTTGATTATCCAGAGAATAGTACAAAAGTTATATTTTCTTGTGTTTTTTAATTAAAAATTTTGTTTTTGTTTTAGCACTGAACATACATAAATATAGAGGTGATTCTATATTTCTATGTCGTTACTGTAACCCAGAAAAGAAAAAAAAAACTAAAATACTAATGTGGAAAATGTCATGTCAAAAATATAATTTTTTGAAAAGGTAAAAAAATTTTTTTTTTTTCGAAATTATGATAAAATTTTCTATTTGGTATGGTACAGCAACAACTTCATGGGAATTGGAACAGCACCCAATCCAAATATGTAATAATAAAAGAAAAAAGGTAAAAATTTGTAATAAGCTTGGTTTGGCAATAAAATTTCATGTTTTCGGTTCTTCTTACTTGAATGTGTACCTAAAACGAAGAAATGTAAATATTCTTATAAGATTTTCATGGTATTAGGATTAAGATAGTTTTGTATAGAGACATGTACTTATAGAATAGATATTATTACGTAAACAATTTCTGATGACATTATACATAAACATTAGTCTATGATTAAGACAGTAAATATGATTGGATTAAGGGTTGGTTCTAAATTTTTAGTTTATTATATCTAAACCACTAATTCCAGCTGCACTCGACATGATAATGGATGTGGTTACTAAAAGGAATGGAAAGCCCAACTTTTTAATTCCCACAAAATGCGATTTCTTGTGTATTTAAAACAAGACCTTCTTATATTTCTTCACATTCCTGATCGTAATTGTAGCTAGCTTTCCTTAGTCTATTGACGAGTTCTTCGATAAATGCCAATTAAAAACAAAATGGAAAAATAACTTTGTAAAATTGAATACGTTCCACAGTTCCTTTCATACTAAATTGGTAAAATTAGTCAAAACTAAGTCGGTAATCACTTATTCAGTCAGCTATACAAATTCTAATAATAAATTGTATAAAAATACTAAACTGAACATAGATTCCACAACTGTATGAATAAAAATACTAAACTGAACATAGATTCCACAAATTTTATTACTCTTTAAAAATGAAAACCTTTGGCCAATTATTTTGCTACATGATTCAAAATATTATTGTTATAACCAAATGAGCCTCAAAATTAATTAAATGGCTTAATCCAGTTTTTAAGTTAATTTAGAATGGATTATCTTCGATTAGACAAACAAAAATAAAAATCCAGAAAAAATCAATCCCAAAAAAACAAATTTTTTAAAGTGTATTTTAATTCGTTATATACCTTAAGAGTGGTCGATTGGTGTACTAATGTTTTGTGTTCAGTCTCTTATGTTTAGGTCTGACAGCTTTTGCATTTTCTGCTATATGTCGACATACTTGTGTGTTAGCCGGTATATGTCATCTGCGTAATCTAGATCATTGAGCTGCATTTGGCGTTCGTTGCATTGTCAAGTTTGCACATTACGTAGTCCTCTACTATCAGGAACAGTAGTGGAGATAGTATACTTCCTTGTCTTTCTCCTCGCGAATTGAAGTGTTTATCACTTTGCTTTCTAAGTTGGTGCTGATGTTTGGTTAAAAATCTGTCCAGCTAGATTTTATGGGTGGAATATTCGTGTATTTACAGGTGCCCTTCATTACACATTGATGTAGTGCGCATGTTTCGAATTGCAGTTGCTGCTTCCTCTGGAATTTCGAGAATGCCTTCTGTGTATTTTCTGCGATCCCTTCTTGCAATCTTCTTTACTTGTTGCGCTGTGGTCTCATACTCCCTTCGGATTTCCATCGTATCTTGGCGACATAATTCTTCGATTTTCTTCCACGTATCATTGCTAATACATGGATTTCTGGTGTTATTTTGGTAGCTGAGCACACTGGTCAGTCTTGATGTAGGCATCTTCTATTTGTTCCAATTTTTGATCGACTCAGATTCATCTCTTGCTAGATTGAGTTGGAGCGTTTCCTTAAAGATGCTTCTTGTACATCAGATAATTTACCCATGCTTGTTGTAAGTTCTCCACTATTTTTCCATGTTACGTCGCTGAGGCCTAGTATCTCAATATTGTACCGCTTCATTTCCTTCTCTACTTGTGCTTTCTGTTAGAGTTCTGATGTTCCAGCTTCCAATTCGTATCCGTGTGCGATAGCCAATGGTCGATATTTGTGTTGTTTACCGGTTTGTGTTATTTCTTCTAGTATTAGAAGTTCTAGTGAATAATTCCTGGATGAAGTGTACTGGCATACTGGGGAGAGATTCTATTATTGTCATCATAATGATTTTTTTACTATATTTCACAGTTGCGCGTTCCCACGCAGCTCACTCCCCAGTTTTTGAGTTTAATCCCATAATCGTTCCGAATTTAGTTCCAATTTTGCCTAATAAACTCGGAAGCAAATAATATCTACTGAACTAAATTTTCACGCTCGCCTCAAATTCTGTATAATGAAAATTATCTAAGCATTTCTCGTACAGAGCATTCCAATTGCTGGTACTGTTGAAAATTTGGCGCAGAGGGAAAACACCGCGGCAAGCCGTGCAAAATTTGATGTCACAAATATCGCAAAATCAAATCACAACTGACCCCAGCTGCCTGTATCGGATTCAGGTAGCGGATAGCCTAAAACCAAATCTATCATCCGACTGGAAAGACACGACTAATCTACAAATATCGGAATTTTGATTGATACGGGTGGCGAAGTATCAATGATGCCCTCGTTCAGTCTGCAGGCAATTGCAAACCAAAGGAAATTAGATTGTTCGCCGTAAACGGCACTTAAATCGAAACTTACGGCATAACGACATTAAAGGTAAATCTCGGATTACGATGTGACTTCATGTGGGCGCGTGGATTGCGAACAGATAATCGATCCGCTCATTTGCCTAATTGCTCTTTAAACCCCCAACACTGTTCCGGGTCGCTATGCTATGCTATATTTAAACTGTTTTGCTGGCAACTTGAAAGGTAAGACCACCTTTCCTAACATCGACTTGCAAAAGGCCTCCCATCACATGTTCCAGTCGCAGAAAAGGACATTAAAAAACGTATATTTTGACGCCATTCGGATGTGTTGAGTTCAGATTCCGGACAACAAAAAGAACGATCAAAAGCTGCTCATGTGGACGGTCAACCTTGCTTTACTCGCACATCCATAAAAAATAGCAGTAATTAGCTTCCGACATCAAGTTGTCGACAATTTCGCTACAGTACGTATGATCGTAAGCTCATAGTAATGAATTTAGTCACTAAAAATTCATGCTGCAAAGAAGAAGACGCGCAACACTGAAAGAAGCTGAAATGTAACATGGCAGATCTCTTGTCATGTATTAAAAGCATTCATTCAACCACTGAGATCTATTACGAAAAATTAGCGGACGATCAACCATACAACATTGAATTAAAATCATTGCTCACAAAAAATTCCGAGACCCTTTCATTCAGGCAAAATTGATGACCAAAACGGGTTCGTTTGGCCTGGCATTTAGTTCAATGTCGCAAAATATGTTCGAAGCTATGCCTGAAATATCAACACTTCATACACTTCCACCGTTAGATAAATTTTGCGCATCGAGTAAATGATTCGCTGACATAAACATTGATCGCATCGAAACTTTTCCATCATCCGAACGAAATCGCTACTGTCTAACAATAATCTGTTTCACAGATTGATCATAAACGATTCCGATTTGCGATATATAGTATTAACGCTAACTGTTGCAAATGCACTCATCTCTGGCAGGATAGCGAAATATGGTGTGGCCTTTGTTTAACCTACTAAGAAAATTTGGGGGCCATTCTTGGGGTCAATTATGAAATTGGATTCGTCGGCGACGTATTTCTTCGAGACGATTCTATTCGCTTGTATGAAGCAATTTAAATTTTCGGCTCAAATGACGTATTTTACAAGCAAGTAAGAATACGAGTCCAGTTCCGGATGACAGACTTGCATCTAGACGGGGTTTAAAAAAAGAGTAAACATACATCGCTGGCAATTTCTCTGGGTCTTCTAATTACTCAATTATTAAAACTAGCAGAATTTCCACAGAAATGGAAAATAACCAGAGTGATGAGTGGAAGTTTATGCTAAAAAAATTAAATTTTATGAAAATGCTAAAATATATGAAAATTAAATTTTTGGATTTTTCGTACCATCAAACAGGTTCTGTTCATCAGGAAACAGGTTCTTTTCATCATTTTTGGATAGCTGGACAATCTGTTTATCTCGTTAAGCAAAACCATCCAGTTGTGTTGAACATTACTATATTTCAGATAATTTAAAAATTGACGGTTTAAATAATTATTTAGCGCCGATCCTGGAAATATCCCGAAGGCCCCGCACATTTCTTAGAATGGCTAAGCCATCTAGCGGTCAATGTCACCAAGCCGAACCAAATCCAATATAATATATTTCACAATTTTTGGAATTTTTAATAATTTTGGATTATTTCCAAAGTTTTATTTCGCCGACCGCAGAGATGTCTACAAAGTCTTGCACATATTCTTTGATAGACCATATTGTCGGATAACTTGGCCATATGCCAGTCTATGTGACCAACCTGATGCAATTGTAATGAACTCTCCTATATTTCGCCGAATTTAGAATTTTTAATAATTATGGATGGTTTTAAAAATTGTTGTATCTCCGTACACATAAATGTACACAAGGTCTTATCCACATTTTCAGATAGCTTGGTTTAGTAGCAGTCTCTGTGGCCAACGTGATCCAATTGTGATGAACTTTACTATATTCCGCAGAATAAAAAATTTTCATAAATTACAAAAATTTGTGCCGCCGATCACAGAGATGTTCACCGAGTATTGCCCATATTTTCGGTGCAGTATAGTATAGTTCATCACAACTGAATCAGGTTGGCCACGTAGACTGGTACATGGCCTAACTCTAAATTCTGTGAAGTATAGTATAGTTCATTTCAATTGGATAAGGTTAACCACGTAAACTGGTATATGGCCAATTTATCCGAAAATATGGGCAAGACCTTGTGGACATCTCTGTGATCGGACATACAACAAATTTTAAACCCATCAAAATAGTATAGTTCATGACAACTGAATCAGGTTGTTCAGATAGATTGGTGTATGGCCAATTTTTCCGAAAATATAGGCAAAACCTTGTGGACTTCTCTGTGAACAGAGATACAACAATTTTTAAAACCATCGAAATTGTTAAAAATTCTAAATTCTGTGAAGTATAGTATTGTTCGTCACAACTGGATCAGGTTGACCACGTAGACTGACACATGAGCAAGTTATCCGAAAATATAGGCATGACCTTGTGGATATCTCTGTGATCGGAGATTATAACAATTTTTAAACCCAACAGAATTATTAAAAATTCTGAATTCTTTGAAGTATAGTATAGTTCAACACAACTGGATCAGCTTCGCCAAGTAGGGTGGCAGATGGCCGATTTATCCGAAAATATGGGCAAGACCTTGTCCACATCTCTGTTATCGGAAATATGACAATTTTTAAAACCATCCATAATTATTAGAAAGTCTAAATACTGTAAAGTATAGTATAATTCATCACAATTAGATAAGGTTAACCACGTAAACTGGCACATGAACAAGTTATCCGAAAATATAGGCATGACCTTGTGGACATCGCGGTGATCGGAGATACAACAATTTTTAAAACAATCAAAATTAAAAGAAATTCTAAATTCTGTAAAGTATGGTATAGTTCATGACAACTGGATCAGGTTGGCCACGAAGACTAGCACATGACCAATTTATCCGAAAATATGGGCAAGACCTTGTGGACATCTCTGTGATCGGAGGTACAACAATTTTTAAAACCATCAGCATTATTAAAAATTCTAAATACTGTGAAGTATAGTATAGTTCATCGCAACTGGATCAGGTTGGCTACGGAGACTGCTACTAAACCAAGCTATCTGGAAATGTGGATAAGACCTTGTGTACATCTCTGTGTTCGGAGATACAACAATTTTTAGAATCATCCATAATTATTAAAAATTCTAAATTCGGCGAAATACAGGAGAGTTCATCACAATTGGATCAGGTTGGCCACATAGACTGGCATATGGCCAAGTTATCCGACAATATGGTATATCCGAGAATATGTGCAAGACCTTGTAGACATCTCTGCGGTCGGCGAAATAAAACTTTTAAAATAATCCAAAATTATTAAAAATTCCAAAAACTGTGAAATATACATATGTGTATTAACGACCGTGCTAAGAAAGAAAGTCACAAGCGCCAAATGTCGAAAAATGTGTTAGGGGCATATTTGAATTCTATAAACAAATACCTATTTTTCTGCTTTTTTAAAATACCCAATATCGTTTGTTAAATGCCATAAAATCACAGTATTTAGTTGTCAAGTTTCATAGTGAGACACGGCAAACAAAAACAGAAAAATTGGAATTAATCAAAACTACAAAAAGGCAGATGTGACTTTTTTTCTTAGCACGGCAGTATAGTTCATAATAATTGGATCAGCTTAGTGAGATTGACTGCTATATGGCTTAGCTATTCTAAGTAATGTGCGGGGCCTTCGGGACATTTCCAGGATCAGCGCTAAATAATTATTTAAACCATCAGAAATCAGTCAATTTTTAAATTATCTGAAATGTAGTAATGTTCAACACAATTGTATGCTTTTGATTAACGAGATAAACAGATGGTCCAGCTTTCTGAAAATGATGGAAAGAGCCTGTTTTCTGATGTTCTGAAAATTTCAATTTTCATATAATTTAATTTCCAATTGGAAAAATAGCTAATTTAACAGTGTAATTTTTTGTTATTTTTTTTTAGCACAAACTTCACACTCATCCAGAGTGACACCAACTTTCAAAGCTGGAGCAAGAAACGATGTTTGTTGTTGCAGAGGTATTACATAATATCTTCGATACATAAATGATTTGAACTGGTAATTTGCAACTCATTCATATCTTTGGTTCCTCCATTTATCTCGCAGTGTCAGTATGGCTTTATGCCAAAAAATATCCGGTTGTATTTGCTAGACATAGAGATATTGGTGGTCTAACTGTGCTCGCTTTTCTGTGAAAAGGTCAAACTAAGTAAAACATCTAGCTGTCTCTGCAGATGAACCTTTGAGAAAACCTGGGGTTTAACCTCCAAAATGCTCTCTTTCATCTATAAATCGTTGGCCCTACCACCAATTATTGTTTGTAGAGCCATTACTAAAGCTAAGGCATCAACCTACAGAACATGGACAAAATTGGGAAATGGTGTGAGTCTAACCTTCTCAGCCTACAAGGATAAGAGTATAGCATGCGAGATTAAGGACCTGGGGGTTGCTTCCGTTACAAATATGTGCTTTAGTAAGCAGATCGAGCAATGCGTCGCTAGAGCTAATTCCATGATTGGTTTTATTAAGCGGTGGATGGGAGATATTTATGACCTCGAGAAAATTAAAATCTGGTGTTTTTTTTATGACGAACCTAAGTGAAACATCGAGAGACTATCCAAAAAAAGTTTATACAGTATATAGCTTGGAAAGACGGATGGGATTACGAGCAAGATTTACCGTACTAGGTTAACATGAAGCGATTGCCCTACTGGATGTAAAACCTATCATAAGACAACATTGGCAAATAGACGAGAGCTTTTAAAGTGTTCTTTTCGATGCACCATTTAAATATATACTGGAATCAATTAAAATAAAGTCATCGAGTAGTAACTTAAGAGATTTTGAGTTCCTCCATCTGAATAAATATGACGTCGAAGAGTTTTAATAATATCGACCATTTGTTCGACTTTTACTTAAGCAAAGATAGCATTAAACGTAGGTTGGAGCTGCTCTGATTTGAAAATATTTTAATTCATTTTATGTATTGTATTTATGATCTCAAGCCAAATTTGTAGACATTTCTCTTGTAAAAATAAATAAACAAAATGAAATGAGCAAAAATAAATGACAAATTATTTATTTTTAATACACTGAGTAAACCAGTGTAAAGGTAACAGAGTACCAACAGATTTTTTATTTGTTATCGACGTTAGTTATTTATGCTACTAGTAGTGAGATGGCGCGTCGATTGATAAAAAATACAATTTGAAAATGAAATTGTATTGGTTGATATATTCCGTTTGATGTTGAAAGGCTGAACACCGAAAGGCAGAATAGGTTGGAAGGCCGATTGTCGCAAGGCCGAATGTCGAAGAGGCCGAATGTTTAATGGTCGATTGCTTCGAAAGGTTGAATATCTCGAAAGGCTAAAGTCCGAATAGGTCGAAATGTCTAAAGGCCGAATAGGTCGAAGGACCGAATATCGAAATGCCGAATTTTCATGAAATTTTCATTCACCAAATTTATTGAAATAAAAATGATTTAAATAAATTGAAAATAAGTCCTAATAAATCCTCTGTTGTAGCAAATTAATGTGAGCATTTAAATAGGTCAACGTAAGCCGAAATATTTTGTAAAAATCGCTTGAGTGATTGATTCTCTGAAAAGCATTCAACACAAATATGTCGTCGCGTTTGAATTTCGAATGGAATCCGGATGACAATAAAAAGGCTTGAGATTGAGACATTTTTCAAGAAATTTTCCTTCACTGAATTCCCTTTACTTTGATTCGGTCTTTCGATAAAATAGGCCCATCAATACATACGGCCTTTCGACATTCAGCCTTTCGGCACATTCAGCCTTCGACATTCGGCCTTTCGATATTCGGCCTTTCGACCAAAGCAATTTCGATTAAAATTCTGAAATTGTTCACCCACGATATACCATCACCCACCAAATATTGAGATCTTCGCGGAAATTAGCCCGATTAGTTAAATTTTTCACTGTAGTAGTACAGACGTTTTGTGTGTATCAACACATACCGCGACTAAATAAATATTGCCTGCCCCTTCAAAAACACAAACGCTATAATAGGTACTCGTATGTGTATAAAAAAAACTTGCATTTTCACTCCTTTCCAATTTCGCGCGGGGATCTAAAATCTACAAATTTTATAGATTTATGTGTACACGTACAGTAAAGTCACGATGATTGTGTAATAATAGCATACGTATATGATGGGACGAAGCAGCAGCAACAGCAGAACCAAAGTTGTATAAGTCATAAAAATGAATATTTATTACATAAATCATAATTTTTTATGGATCTCTGATATTATACGAGTATAACACATTCAGCGCACACATTGCCATTTATATGTATCAAATAGGTCCGATAGAAGCAAATCTATATGAAAAGGGTGGTTATTTTGTGTCGGGTATGGCGTGGATCGGAAATATACAGATAAACCGCGCTAAATAAAAATATTAATACCGTATACGCATAATATATTGTATATAGAGACGTATCGAATGTCAGTGTGATAAATTTTGATTTAATAGTAACGTTTTGCAGAGACAAGGGTGTGAGACCTAATTTAACAGTTTTTTTGTTGTTGTTGTTTCTTTTCTGCTTTATATTGAATGAAATCCTTCACACTTAATGAGATAAGTTTGATATTAATAATAATCGTAATATAATAGGGATTATATTTATAAATATATTTTAGCATTGACCTCTATTCCTCCCCCTATTCGAAGTATTTTTCTCGATTTTAATTTATTTTATTTTTTTATATTGTACGTATAAAGGGGTTGGAATCATATGGGAAACAATATTTTTTTTAATTGAAAATTGTGGTTTTGTTGGCCAACGTCTGGCAGCTAAATAATTAGCTAATAAAAATCATAATTGCACAATCCTATTTATATGTATATGGTTGGGGCATTGCATGTCTAAAAATATACCAATTTATTATTTGATTAAATTGTCTGCAGTACAACTATTCCATTATCGTAATTTTTTATAAAACAACAAAAATGGGAAACATTTTTTGTAATGAAAATTTTTTTGTTTAACCCCATAGAGGAAAGGGCGCAAATATACACAAGTAATCAACAACATAACTATATAAAACGCTGTTACACAAGAATAGAGTTTAGCGTACACATGCAAAGCTGTAATTTAACTATATAACAAAACATAAAAAAACATTGAAACATATTTTCATCTCATGATATGATGTTTTATGAACAGGCAGTTCTAAAAATTAGATTTTTAGACAACATACAATACAGTCATCTATACTACTATACACACACAAAACGGTCGAATGAATTTCTATATTGTTTGTGTTGTACGAATCTACTTTAAAATTTCCACCTGTATAAACTTGCGAACATCAAATATATGCTCATCAACAATCAACATTTATTTACATGTATACCTACCTCTACATACGGTTGATTGTAATCGTTCAAGAGGGATTTTTCAACATTCCTGTCCAAAAAAAAAAAATTTGAAATTGTACTTATCTGAAAAATATACACAGAAATTCACAGACATGTTCGGGGACACCAAACAAAAGGTATTTCCAGTTTTATTTTCATTAAATTATTCATGGAAAATTGATGCAGAATGGAAATTAGAAAATTTTTGTGTTTTTCTTTTATGAAAAACATCATAATCGTATATGTTCGTAATTTGCTATTTTAATCAGATTCTACATTCCCATAAATAAGTTCGCTTCACTAAATCATTAAACTAAGTCTATTTGTTACACCAGATGATCTATACCTTGAAACTTCCGAAGTCGAGTTAAGAAGCCGAGTTTTTGGCCGGCAAATGGCAGAGGTGGACAAAAGACCCACATAAATATTCCCTTATTTTTAGCCATACCGAGCCGAAAGGATAGGAGAGAATTAAATGGGATCGGGAGTCCTACGTTTGTTATTGAGTTTGAATTTTGTAAGTTGTATGTCATGCTTACTTGTGAGGAAAACAGATTATTGGAACTTAAGACGTTGCAAATTTTAGTTCAAGGTTGTATCTATGAACAAGTGTGTTGGCCAAATCAGGCACACGTTTAAAGCGCTCATTCGAGCACTTGCCGTGCAAATATTTGTAACACAGAAATAATTAAAACCTATAAATAATTTTATTAATCATAATTTTAAAATATTCTGTAAAAGGCAGGTTTCCACTCTAATTTTTACATTAAACCTTCATTTTCCAGAATTTCCCAATTTCCTATCTTGTTATTCACACTTTTAAATATTTTCCTTTTGCTCATGTTCGACTATTGTCGTCCATATGTTAGCTTTTGTCCATGTCGGATTTTTGCCTATGTTGGCCTGTTCTCCTTCTCGGGCTTTTGCTCAGATACCCGAATATCGTATAAATACTTTAAAATACAAGTTTTGTTAAGCCAATATTTAGATTACTAAAACAGTTTCTATTGGTTCCCTTTACAACTACATATAGTGATAAACTTTTAAAAATGAACCCGAATAGGGTTCGAAAACTAAAGCTTTAAATTTTCTGTTATTTGTACCATGGGCCTCTTTTGCACCCACTGTGGCATTGAGTGCGGAACCTCTGTCGGTTTCAACCAATTTTCACTTACAGTGGAATATTTAGGTTTCTGATAAAGCTGATATGAAAAGCTTTTGGAGCTTTAATTATTTTCTAAACAGATATGAGTTTCTAGTGACATGAAGCTTTTTTCATCAGCAGCGTAATCTTCTATTTCTGAATTATTTTTGATCGATTTAAGAAGCTTGCAAAAAAGAATAGTGAATTGCTCTTACAAACCATTTAAAAAAAATTAGCAAGTTGTAACACTCACGACTGCGCTTACTCTAAGTGTCCGTTCACCAACCGTGTCCACAAAAAACAAAAACAGAGGAAATCTGAATGTAAAGCAAACAGGAAGAAAAAGACAATAAGACCGATATCGACTCTTCAACGAGTTTATTATAAAAAAAATTATGGGCGTGGCTCCACTTGGGAAGCTGCCTGCACACTCGTGGACCTGAGCTCACTTTGAGATAATCCAATCTGCCAACTCGATAGGTATAGTAGGCATGTTATCTCGAGAATGGTTTGTCCAAAAAGCTTTCCGAATTGATCCAACACCAGGTGGTTATATTACCATCTGGTTTTCGATCCACGTTGACCAATTTTTTTATATATGCTGGTTTAAGGATTGAGTTGGGCGTTGAGTTTACGGTTGAGTTGAGGATTGAGTTGGATTCCATTTTTCGGGTTGAGTCGCGGTTGAATTGTAGTTAAGTTGGGGTTGGCTTAGGATTTAGAGGGCAGTTCAGCTGGGGATTTATTCGGGGTTGAATTGAAGGTTGCATGGCTTTTATTAAAAGTTAACTTTGGTTGATTTGAGTTGAGCTAATATACACATTAGTTGTTCTAGGCTGAGGAAAAAGTTCAAGTTAAGGTCGAGTTAAAGTTTAGCTAAGATTAGCTTGAGTTTGAGTTGGTGTTGAATTGATGTTGAGTCAGCGGTTCAAATGGGAATTTATATGAGGTTGTGTAGTGTTGGAAGTTAGCTCGGGTTGTTCTGAGTTGAGTTCATAAGTCATTGAGTTCGAGGTTAAGTTGGGGATTGAATTTGAATTTGGAGTCGAGTTATAGGTTGAGTTAGGGTTGAGTTGAGCATTAAGTTGGGTGTTCAGTGGAGGGATATGTTGAGTGAGGGGTTCAGTTGGGGAGTAATTTAAGGTGCGAGGGTTGAGTTAGAATTAAGCTTTAGATGAGTTCATGTACGCTTGTAATTTTTGAGCCATGTTAATTTGGGGATTGAACTGGTCGTAAATTTTGGGATTCAGTTGAGGGCTGAGGGGTTTGGAGTTAGTTCGGGTCGAGCTGGGGTTGATTCAGCTGGTCAGATCGGGATTTAGTGGTGAGCTGGGATTGAGTTTTAGGTTTGGTTGAGAATAAAATTGGGATCGAGTTGTGGTTGAATAGGTTGATTTGAAATTGACTATAGGTTTAGTGAGGGTTCGGGTGGGGATTAATTTGGAGTCGGGTTGAGGCTTTAGCTGGAGTTTAGATTGAGTTGAGTTGATTTGAGATAATATACACATAAAGCTTTCGAATCGAGTTGATTTCGAGATTGAGTTGGCCGTTGAGTTTGAAGTTGAATAAAGGATTGAGATGTAGCTGATATTGATTTGGCTGCAGTTCGGGCTGATGTAGCTTATTGTGGTGTGTGATTGGTTTAGTTGGGGGATTATTCGGGAGGGGAGATTACTAGGGGATTTAGACGGAGAAGGAGGGTGTTGAGTTAAGGATTGACTTGAAAGTTGATTTGAAGCTGAATTGTTAAGTTGGAGGTTGAGATTTAGTGATTGCGTTGTTCATGTTGCTGTTATTTAGGAAGATGAGTGGGAGGTTAGTTTGAGTTTACTTCGAGGTTCTGATCACCTATTGAGGTTTCAGCTCTTTTTATTTTTATGTGAATTTTTATTCTTTTTGGTTTAAGATATGCCTCAAAGTCTAAAATTTGCCCTATCGTCACCAATATGACGGTGACTATTGATATTTATTAAATATTTCCTCAATTGAAACTTTTAGTGTTTCATAATATTTTGGTAAGCTTTCAAAAGCTACTAAGTCTTCGGCCATTTCTTCGGCTCTCACAAATCCGAAAGAAACCTGCAGTTTGTCCAAGCTAGAAAAAATGAGAGGGTCATCAGATGCCGGGTGGAGTACCATCGTTGATTTGGTTTAAACTCAGCTAAAGTAAAAGAAGTTGTCGGTAGTTACCTTCTTTGGATATCGCCTGCAGAGGTTGGATAGTCTAGCTAAGAATTTGATGAACGAGCTCAAAATCAATGCTAATACTGTGTTCCTAAAAGATTTGAAATTAGAGTCCGACTACCGGTGTAAGAATTTTCATCTCAGTTCTCATTCTCGGCTACAATCTAAAAGGCTGCAATCTGCTCCAAACGGCTACAATCTGACACCGAATCCGAATACTTTGACCCAGCTTCACAATAAATTCTTTTCAATCCTTAGGTTTTAGCCAATTAATAGATTCAGATCCAATAATTGTCAACTGAATAAATCCAAATTTGTTGATCTACGTGAACAATTTAAATCTGTATTTCATTCTAAATATTGTCAGTATATAAGTGTGATTGAAACTAATATCAAACAAAACCCTAAAACATTTTGGAAGTTTGTTAACGAAAAACGTAATACAACTGGCTATCCATCGGTAATGATTTTTAATGGAGGTAAACTGAGCACGGTTCCTGAAATCTGCGAGGGTTTTGCTAGTTTCTTTCAATCGGTATATAAAGTTAATTACGGATCCTTTGAAAGCGACCCTACTGTTAGTAATTGCCAATTTAACATTCCGTACCTATCAATAACTGAAGATGACATTTATGAATATCTGTCAGATTTTAATGATGGATGTGGGCCTGATGGTGATTCCTAAAAGCGTAAAAACACAACAAAAATAATAAAGATTTAGAGACGTTCGTAAGACCCTTTCTACACCGCCTCGAGATAATTATAAAGAAAATTGGCATGTTTTGGTTTTGAATGAGAGAAAGAGAGCCAAGATTCAATGTTTTACATTTAGTATTCCGGTAGGCACTGACGAGTAAACAATAATCTGAAATCGCTGATTTTTCTATTTTCGGTATGTTTTATCCGCATTATGAAAAGCGTGGAAATCACGAAGAAAACCGTTTCAAAATATGTCTATGTTGTGGAAAAAAATCAAAAAAAAAATGGTCATCATTCAAGGAAAGGTAAAATCAACCTTGATGGAAGTAATCTCGGGTTTTGATGAATGTATGTGATACAAGAGTGCCAGTTATACTGTGCCCAGCTTGTAATCTACGCCTGGGCAAGTCATTGAAAGAAGATAAAAGATGTGAATTCTCAGAAATTGGAAAATTTCTGTCTGTGAAGTACAGCACGAGATCTCTTAGGAAAGGAGACCAGTGCCAATGTTATCTTTATGTGTTAGTTACCGGCCCTGTGGTACCAAATTTCTCGCGAAATCTGACACCAGTGGTCTTAAATAAAAATCGCCAGGAGAGAAAAAAGACAAAATGCGGAAAGGCCTCTGAGGTTCCTGAAATTAAAAAAAAAGCAGTTATCAAACGTTGTGGTAAATGTTTAGGATTATTGGCAAGGGGAATTAATCACGTGTGCAATAGCACGAACTTGTTAAATAACATGCAAAAATTAGGGCTCAATTCGAAACAAAAAGAGCATATATCAACTCGCTTATTGAAAGATAAGATAGCTACAAATTCGTGTGGAGGAGAAGGCTCACACTCGCGTGACGAAGGGTTAATATCCCTCTCGCAGCATCACGGGAAACCATTGACCGTGAATATTGTTGGAGGAACAAGGAATTCGCAGGTACCATCGATTTCGGCAAATTCCCTGCGGCAAATGCAAACTGATATGAATTTAAGTACCAGAAAAGTGTTGAGAATTGCTGCTTTCATCCGTGCAGAAACCAACACACCAGGAATAATAGAACCCAATTATCAAAAAAAAATATCAGAAAGTAATCATCGGTTTGCCGAGTATTTTGAGCCACGAGTATTTGCATTTGCCACAACTAAAGATGAAAAATCTGTCAATTCTCCAGAGTTTGTCGTCATTTGCAAGAATCTGCAAAGTTTCATTCAAGATGTAATAGAGCAACGACAAGTTTCCAATGTACAACTCAAATTCGGAATTGACGGTGGGGGTGGTTTTCTAAAATCTTCTCTTTCCATCCAGTCATCGAACGATGAACCGCCCATGGCACCTCAAGGTAAGCTTCCAAGTACAAGATATGCTGAAAAATTCCTCGAATCTGGGATGAAACGATTATTTATTCTTTGTTTAGCCTCTAACACTCAGGAAATTACCATAATGTCTCGCTTACATGGTCAGCATTAGATATAAATTCCTTTCTTGGAACAGTTGCAACGGATTTGAAGCTGGCCAATATTATTTCGGGTCTTATAAGTAACTCAAGTGCACATCCTTGTACATGGTGCGATGCTCCCCAAAAAACTTAATCAACTCGGGTAATTACAGAACGATCAATGATTGTCGGCCCAAACGCGAAAAGTGGCGTTCAGAAAGAGGACTTAGAAAGTCAGCCAACTTATTTGATAATTGCATACATTCACCTCTCTTCAATGCAGAAGAAAATAAGCGGATCATCGACATAATCCCACCTCCAGAATTGCATTTACTGTTGGGAGCAGTAAATATCTTCTTCCACCATATGATGTTGGAGAACGAAGAAGTCAGCCTAAAATGGGCCCGGGAGTGCCACGTGGACCGGCAGTGTACCTATGGTAGTCCAACATTTGAAGGAAATGCGTGTAAGGTCTTGCTCGATAAGGTGGATATTTTAGATGCCATGAAATGCCTTGGCTGTGTTAAGTATGTGGAGACATTTAGAAAATTGAAGAAAGTTGTCATTTCTTGCTTCTGTGACACCAAAAATTTATGTCATACTATACAATGTAGTAGATTTTTGTTCCGAAACCAAAAGAGAACTAGGGTTTTATAGCGAACAAGCTGTCGAATCGACCCATGCAGATTTTAGTAAGACTTGGAATCATCACAAAAGACTAAAAAATCATCCTGACTATTCATTCAAATTATTGCGAGCTGTATGCGAATATAATAGTTTTCATTTATGATATGTGTGCTATTGTTTTTTGTTTCTTTCTTGTCTAGACAAGGCCCTCGAGGGGGCCCACATATTGCAATGAGTGATTTTTTGTTTTGAGATCATTCTGACTATCGGGTTAAAAAATTACATTGAATTCTTGAATTTCGTTTTCGATACACAGCCCAATTCCTTTGCTTTACCACAAATAGCAAAAATGACATGATTTCAGTCATGAAAATTTGCATTTTTCGACTTTGCATTTTTTCTCTTATTTGCCGCAAAACTGATGAGGTTTTGATCGGGTTGTTGACGTATTTTTCCCAGAAATAAAAATGCCATCGGTTTATGATAATACGCCTTCGGGACCTATTATCTGCTAATATATTGTCCCTATAGTTTTTTGTAAAATATGGCGAAAATCCTTCCGAATTGCGTTCGAAATGCTGGCGAAAATATCCTCGAGCACCAATATCTAGTAATGATGTGTTTGAGCTCCTTTTCGACTAGACATCCTACTGCAAGCAATGTCATAGCATTCCGGCGCCTTTAACCCAATGATGAGTACAAGACACTTAAATTGATCCAATTTCAGTCTCGAAAGTTCCAAATTTTCACATTGCTTGTTCACATCATTTCTTCCGTGGTCCATAAACCTCTTTGCCGCAACCATAAGCTTTTCTCATAGCTTGATATATTTTCTACGAGGTTAGAAAAACAAAGCTACAAGATTTTAATTTAATTAAGTGAAAAGCTTTCCAGCTAATATTTTATTAAAAAGAGCTTTTCTAAGAAACCTCAGTATTTTAGATTATTTATTGTTAGATGACACTAAATTAATATTAATAAATATCTGATGTTTTTTTTTAAATGTACGACTGATTCTGAAGAAACCCATATTTTATTCAAAATATTGTTGTATCAGCTTTAACCTTTTGGGAGCTTTATGATTATGGATTTAAAACCGCACTAAAAGGAATGAAAATAAAACGCCATCATAATTTTACAATCCAATTTCAAAATTTACTGTAATTTTTCGTTTTTCAAAGCAATAATTCAAATCGACTTCAAATTATATGTAATTATATCGATTAAATAATTATATGTATGTCTTACACAACATACATATAACAAAAAGGACATTAATATATTATGCTAATGATACAGAATCAATAATACCAATGACAGTATGGTGTACAAAATAATTTATGGCGGCCTATTTAAAATGATTGATTAACATCATTCTGTATTATTCATTAGTACACCCATACAACAAGTACCCAGTAAATTTAGAAAACTAGCAAGCACAATATGTACAATTTCAAAACCACTTAAAATTAATTTCCTATATTTGATAGAGGCAAGGTATAGAGCGCTATTTGCTTCCTCCAATAAATAATAGCGCAAAAACCGAAAGCAATTTTCCCAATTGGATATATGCTAAACAACCAAAAAAAAGTTTTGCAAATTCCAAGTCTTCTTTTATACTCTTTCGAACAGTTACTAAGCATATTTTATCCGTTTTCTTTCATATACATATGTGTGTGTGTGTGTGCAAAGTATATAAAAAGCTATTTTTTTTATTGTACCAAACAAAAGAAAATAAAAAGTTGGGAATATGAAAATTATCCTTTTTCGAATTTATATAACATAACACATATCCGTATATATGTGTACATAAAAAAAGGGAAATTTCCATTTAGATGTTTAATATTTTCCGAATAAACATAAAATCAATTTTCACTGTTTATAGTTTATATGTATATGTATATATTGGTTGTTGCTATTATTCGGAAAATACAATAAAAATATTGTTATAAATTTTCACGATTTTGTTGTTGTTGTTGTTGGTGAAAAACGGATAATTTTATATCGTTTCCGCGCGGCTATAAAATTTCTTTAGTACATCTTGGGGACTAATCATATACTAAAGTCCGCTTTTTGTTGGGGATATACATACATACATATGTACATACATACGAATTAATCCTTTTTTCATTTTCTTTGTTTACGAGTACAGTCGCAAAAGGATTAAGATCATTTTCTTTTATATTCCTAAGTGTTTCATATACAATTTTCTTCCAAATTTTATTAAATAATCTTAATTCTATCATGTCACGCACAATGACGTTAATTACTTTATCTAATATTTTATTGGTCTGGCTCGGAGTTTTTTTTTTTTTTTTTTTTGTAGTTTCGTTATGTTAGATTACGACAAGGCCATAAAACATACTGTTTTTATTCATCATACACAGAGTAGATGGGTATCTTTGTGGTAATTAAATTTTTAATAGGATTGATTTATCCAATGAGATGATGGCGGCACACTATAAATACAATTATATAAAGTGGTTGAAACAAATCTCGTTTTGCAATAATTTCGAATGACGCTTAGTGATTTTTATTGCTCTCTACAATAAGTAAAAATTTTCGCTACAATTAGATTGTAATTTATGACTGGATTTGTTCATCGATTCAGTTTATGTGTTTCGAAAGAAATTGGAGAACCGCAAATCTTAGTTTCAATTCAAAAGAGAAACAAAAATTCATTGGCTTCCAATATTAATGTTCACGTTTAAAGTAAACTGCAATCAATTCCAGTCTTTGTCATTCATAAATTCACCTGCATTATTAATAAATTAATATTTCATATAGAAACTCAGAAAATTAATTTGATCATAATTAGAATTTATTAAGCTCCTTATGACGAAATTATTTTTAAGCTTCAATTGCATTTACGAAGCTAAAAACTATAAAATTAATTTGCATTAATTAATTCAGAGACACATACAAAAAACTATTGAAGTTCATCAGTGCCTCATAATTTGCTGCACAAAATTCATTCAGTTTCACAAATTCAGTGTTTCCAAATAATTTATTTCAACACACAAAATTCATTTCATCGGATTTACTCATAATTCATTTTCATTATTTAAGCATCCATTAAATGTATCTGCAAAATTCATTTAAAAATTCCTATCGATTCACTAATTCATTCGCGTTAAACAAATTAAATTTCATATTGCAACGATAAAACTGATCCACATTTATATAATTCTTTGTTGAAATATAAAGGCCTGAAACCTCACGAGGTGATCAGAACTTCGGTCCAGAAAATTGCATGCATACCTGAACTTATCTCAAGTCAACCCAATCTAATCTCAAACTAAACTTCCAAATTAATTCCTAACTGAACCCCTTAATTACTTACGCAACCCCAACTCAGTGTGCTACTAATCTCCAGCTCATCCTCCAACTCAATCCACAAATAATTTCCTAACTGAACACGTCGCTAAACCCCCAAATTTACACCCTAATTGACCACAACAATTAATTCAAAATAAAACTCACCGTCGAACTAAATCCTCAAAGCAACTTGGTCTTAGAAGCAATAAGTGAAGATTAACTTAACTCGGAACAACTCAAACTAACTTCCAACTCAAAACTCAACTTAACCCTCAAATAAATCGCTAACTGAGCGACTCAACGTCCAACTTAATCCCCAAAACAACATGATCCGAAATTTTTTTTTTTGTGTAAATGAACTTAACTCAAGCTAACTTTCAACTCAACCCTCAAATCACCCACAAATAAATCCCTAAATCAACACGCATACATAAGTATAAGAACGCAACTCAAAACAACTAACTTCTAACTCAACCCTAATCCCAAATACCCGATCCTCTTGACGTATAATGCAGTTCTCTTGATATGATGGGTACAGACATTAAGACAGATATAGACTTCTAGACAGATGGACGAACATTTTTTTTTGTGTGCTTTTTCAGTCTCGGGGATCGTCAAAGTGCTCGAGAAAAGTGGTTTTGGAAAATTGTTGGCAGTTTTTCAATAACTTCCTAAACGGACTAAAGTTTATATTTTTTTTGAAACATAAAGGGTAACGGCTACACTGACTTTTCTAAATCAATAAAGACAGTAAATTTTAATAGTGAGCGTTTAATTTGGATTAATGTACGAAATATCCCTCAGAGACAAAAACGACAATGTGATCGTCTCGATTAAGCTTTGGTCGAAAAGCACTTTTCTCGACATTTTAAAAGTGCAGAAGTCAGGAAAAGCAAGACACATGTCCATATGGATGTCTGTCTGTAGCCACGGTGTCTCAAGAACGGCCGATTTAGATTTTTTTCTGTTTCTATGGTCAAGGCGGTGGTGATTTAGCGTCTATTGGAGTATTGGAGGGGGGGGAGAAGAGTTGAGAAGATTAATCTACCAGCTCCGTAACCTTCCAATAGGGTGCGCATCACGTGAGCTGTTCTGATCTTGTCATTAGGCAGCTGCGTGATGGGTACAATTGTGTAAGGGGTAACCTGTTCACAATTCGCAAGTGTACGTGCTGCCTCCTCGTGGCAACCACTGGTAACTAAAGCCATTTGGCACATTTTTCGCCATTTGGCACAGGCTAAAGTACGGCGCTAAAGGTGAAAACCTTGACAAAAACCCTAATCCAACGTAGAACAGCATATGCCGATGGATGAATGGCAGATAGGTTAATCAGTCCAAAATATGCGGACTCTGGATACCAGGCTCCCTCCAGTTTTATTAAGCCGTCCTGTAGTAAAGCTGGGTGACCTAAAGGCGATTTGTAATTCCTAGCAACTCGTAAGAGTAAAATCAAACGGAATACGGGGCAGGGGTAGGAATATACGGGAGTGAGATAGCCCTCTCGAAGTCCTTGGGCTCCAATGCTACCGTCTTTCTAGCGGAACTACATGCTGTAGTAAACATCTAGGAGGGAGAGCAATAAGCCCAGATAGTATGTATCACGTACTGGGAGGCAGTATTGTCAGGTTCATTAAGAACCTGAATATTGACTGGACGGATAATTAAGCAGGGTCCAGCACAATAGATCTTTTAGGTCGCAGTTCGAGGTGGCTGATCGCCCGCATGGCCCTCCAATTATAATAATAATAAATAATAATGGTGAAGCGGAATATTGGGAAGCTTGTGGTAGCTGTATGTTAAGAGGATCGGGTACCTGCCGTAAGAATTGATCAAAAACATGTGTTGATATTACTATATTGACCAATTTTTTACATAAGTAAGCTGATTTGAGGATTGAGTTAGACGTTAAGTTAAGGGTTGAGTTGAGGGTAGAGTTGGGTTCCATTTGTGAGTTGAATTGTGGGTTGAGTTTGAGTTCGATTAGGGTTTAATTGCAGGTTGAATAAAGGGTTGAATTACAGCTAGATTGGGGTTGGAGAGATTGTGTTGTGCAGAAATCAGCTTTTAAGTTGGGCATTTATTTGGATTTGTGTTGTGGGTTGAGTTGAGGAGGCACCAGCCTTCCTTCGCTCTTTTTGGCTCATAAGCCATGCAAGTCAGTAATTATGGTGAATGGATATCCCTCGATATATGCTCTAAATTTCTTTACGCTTAGCGGCGCCGCAAAACCCTCTACCTCAACTTCCTGCACCATTACGCTTCCGATGCCAGTCCTACTAGCATCACATTGAAGCATAAATGATTTTGAAAAATTAGAATATACCAGCACTGAAACCTTTGAAAGTCCTAATTTGACACTCTCAAAAGCTTATTGTACTTACCCAGATCAAAAAAATGTCGAGTCCTTTTTGGTAAGATCAGTTAGAAGAGCAACAACTGAAGCAATGAAGCGATGAAATTACTAGTGAGTGATGGGAATTGGAAAAATGGTTATGGTTTAATCTTATCAGAATTTGTGTAGAGAGTTCCATTCTTAACTAAGTAACCAAGATAATTGATACGTTTGAGAAGGAAGTGACTATTTTCAATGTTAACTGCTTAACCAGCATCAGACAATTTCGTGGTAAGTCCAGGTATAACAATACGTGGTCGTGAAATTCATGTGGAAACATCTGATCAATTAACCGGTTCATAGTTTAAGGCGCGTTACAAAGTCAAAACGGCATAACTCTATACACAGACGCTGTGAAATATCCATGAATCCGTTGGGAATGACCAAATACTGTACCCACTTCTGAATATGCGTTACATATTTTGATTTGAGGATTGGTTAGATATTTTTGACATCAACAACTCAGAGCAGTTATACATGCATCACTATCCATTAATCCTTTATATGGTTCTTCATTAATTCCCATATAGTAACATCCGAAAATTTATTTGAAATTAAAACTGTTTGGACCAGAGTTTAAAATGCGATTCCATTTTATTCTTCGCTCTTCATTTTTGTTCCAGAGCGATAATAAACTATTAAATAGCTCTTTATAAAGAGCGATATTGTAAAAAAAAAAATATCGCTCTGAAGAACTGGAGCATTATTTTTATTATAAGGTTCTTGCTCTTCCACTATTGCGTTGTGTTATCATCGTTTCGCTCTTTCTGATTGCGCTATATTGAGAAAATAAATACGCTCTGCTCTGATAAATAAAAACGTCATTATTATATTGCTCTTCCTCTTGTTATTACGGCAAACGGTTACATTCAAAACCTTCTAAATTTCTCTAGAAAGCCAGATTGTTTTATTAGCGAACAGATGCACGGGCATTGGAAATGGGATTCTAAAATGATTTTTGGGTAAAGTTCTGGGATATGGGCAATTAGGATGGAAATTGGCTATGCAATTCGACATGTGCGTTGGAAATGGGATTCTAAAATGATTTATGGATGAAGTTCTGGAATATGGCCAACTAGGATGGAACTTGGCTTTTCTTTAACCGATTTGAGTGAAATTTGACATGTGCGTTGGAAACGGGATTCTAAAATGATTTTTAGATGAAGTTCTGTATTATGGCCAATTGGGATGGAACTTGGCTATTCCTTACCCGATTTTAGTGAAATTTGACATGTGCATTGGAAATGGGATTCTAAAATGATTTATGGATCAAGTTCTGAAATGTGGCCAACTAGGACGGAACTTGGATTTTCTTTAACTGATTTGAGTGAAATTTGACATATGGGTTGGAAAAGGGATTATAAAATGATTTTTAGATGAAGTTCTGGAATATGGCGAATTGGGATGAAACTTGGCTATTCCTTATCCGATTTTAGTGAAATTTGACATGTGCGTTGGAAATGGGATTCTAAAATGATTTATGGATAAAGTTCTGGAATATGGCAAACTAGGATGGAACTTGGATTTTCTTTAACCGATTTGAGTTTAATTTGACATGTGCGTTGGAAACGGGATTCTAAAATGACTTTTAGATGAAGTTCTAGAATATGGCCAAATGGGATGGAACTTGGCTATTTCTTAACCGATTTCAGAGAAATTTGACATGTGCGTTAGAAATGGGATTCTAAAATGATTTATGGATAAAGTTCTGGAATATAGCAAACTAGGATGGAACTCGGCTATTCTTTAACCGATTTAAGTGAAATTTGACATGTGCGTTGGAAATGGGATTCTAAAATGATTTTTAGATGCAGTTCTGGAATATGGCCATGTAGGATGAAACTTGGCTATTCCTTAACAGATTTTAGTGAAATTTGACATGTGCGTTGGAAATGGGATTCTAAAATGATTTATGGATAAAGATCTGGAATATGGCCAACTAGGATGGAACTTGGATTTTCTTTAACCGATTTGAGTTTAATTTGACATGTGCGTTGGAAACGGGATTCTAAAATGACTTTTAGATGAAGTTCTAGAATATGGCCAAATGGGATGGAACTTGGCTATTTCTTAACCGATTTCAGAGAAATTTGACATGTGCGTTGGAAATGGGATTCTAAAATGATTTATGGATAAAGTTCTGGATTATAGCAAACTAGGATGGAACTTGGCTATTCTTTAACCGATTTAAGTGAAATTTGACATGTGCGTTGGAAATGGGATTCTAAAATGATTTTTAGATGCAGTTCTGGAATATGGCCATGTAGGATGGAACTTGGCTATTCCTTAACAGATTTTAGTGAAATGTGACACGCGCGATAGAAATGGGTTTCTACAATGATTTTTAGATGAATATAGCAAAGTAAAATGGAATTTGGCTATTTCTTAACCGATTATGACGCAATTCGACAGGTGCGTTGGAAATGGGATGAATGAAATTCTGGATTTAAGAGAAATTTGACATGCGCGATGGGAACGGGATTTAACAACGATTTTTAGAGTGAAGTTCTGGAATAACGGCGAACTAGGATGGAGCTTGGCTATGCCCTAACAGATTTTAGTGAAATTTGACATGTGCGATCAAAATGGGATTCTAAAATAATTTTTAGATGAGTTTCTGAAATATGAAAAATTTAGATGGAACTTAGTGGTTCCTAAACCGATTGTGATGCAATTCAATATATGCTTTGGAAGTGGGGTTCTAAAATAGTTTTAGATTAAGTTATGAAAACTGCCAAGGACAATAGCTTTTTAGGTTACTCATATTGATATATTTAAATAAATCAATATGAGTAACCTAAAATAATATAATTATTATACATCTGATGTAACCTGTTTAGATTACTCATATTAATATATATATTTTACATTTAATACATCTCATCGCCGAGAAATTTAGTTGCAATCAAAGGAAAATAAGAAAAAATGGATAACAGCACGCAAATGTTAGTGTAGGATCCCGGAATTAGGAAAATTTATCCTAATTGGCCATATAGGCCATATTACAGAACTTCATCTAAAAAACGCATGTCAAATTTTTCTAAACCCGGTTAAGGAAGAGCCAAGTTCCATTACAATTGGCCATATTCCAGAACTTAATCCAAAAATCATTTTAGAATCCCATTTTCAACACACTTGTTAAATTTCACTAAAATCGGTTAAGGAATAGTAAAGTTCCATCCTAGTTGGCCATATTCTAGAACGCGCATGTTGAATTTCTTTAAAATCGGTTAAGAAATAGCCAAGTTTTATTCTAGTTGTCCATATTCCAGAAATTTATCTAAATATCATTTATCGAACTTTCTTTATTTAATGATATTCAAAGAGCAATTCGTGGGTTACAAAAAATGTTGCTCCCTTATGTATTTTCTTCAATGGCTCTGTAGAAGTTTACGCTCTCTGTTTTAAGAGCAAAATTAAAAATAAAAATTTAAATCACTTTGAAAGAGCGAAATAATTTTTTTTTTGTGTTTATCATTAGAGGGTAAGAGCGTAAAAGCAAACTGAAAATTTTTTTTATTGGCAGCAAGAGCGAAAATTTTTATAAAGAGCTCTAAAAGAGCGATAAATTTAAACTCTGGTTTGGGCAGTTTTAACATTAAATTTTGAATTAATAAGATCCGAGGAACAACATTTCGTACAATTTATTTTGGAAATCTCTTGGCTTTAACTCAAGCTAACTCAAATTCGACCCAGCTGAACTACACGCTAAACCCTAACCCAACTTCAACTCAACTCCACCTTGACACCAACTCAACCCGCTAAAGGAACCCAACTCAATCCTCTGCTCAAACGCCCAACTCAATCCTCAAACCAGCATGTATAAAAAATTGGCCAACGTAGTAATATCACCATGTAGTTTTAGGTCAATTTTTATGACATCCAACATTAATTTCGGTTCAAAAATACCAAAGTTATTGAAATCCTGCAAAAATAACCAACGCTTATTTTGGTCCAAAACTACTTTTCTTGACGTTTTCAAAGTTCCTTAGTCCGAAAAAGCAAAACAAAAAAATGTTCGTCCATCTGACTGGATGTCTGTCTGTACCCAAGGTATTTCGCGAACTGCTTGTCCAATTTGGAATTTTTCAGAGGCGGAATATTCACGTATTGCCATACAAATTGACCAAAAATTATCAAGTTCAGTTTTTATATGTTGTTGAGTTGCGTTTCAAAATTGGAGAAGAGTTCGACTAGAGGTTGGTGAGTAGTTCGATTGGGGATTTCTTTCATGGGTTGAATTGAAGTCAGCTTGAGTTGACTTCATGTACGATGAATGTAGTTTTTTATACAACTGAGGGTTGAGGAGGAAGTTAGCTTGAGTTGTTAATAGTTGAGTTCATGTAGGGATGTAGTTTTCGACCCGCGTTGGTTCGAGAATTGAGTTGGACGTTGAGTTTGGGGTTAAGTTAAGGATTGAGTTGGGGGTCGAGTTAGAAGTTAAGTTAAGTTCAAAGACACATGCAGTTTTTGGACCGTGTTGGTTTAGGGATTGAGTTTGGGGTTAAGTTGAAGTCTAGTGAGGGGTTCAGGTGCGAATTAATTTGGGGAGAGTTGTGGTTTGAGTTGGTAGTTAGCTTGATTTAAGTTCATGTACGATATATGCTTTTTTTGGATCAGGTTGATTTGCGGATTGAGTAGGTAGTTTAGTTGAGGGCCGAAGTTATGGTCGAGTTGGGGTTGATTAGAAGAGTTAGGTTTGTGTTGAGTTGAATTCATTCAGCCGTTCAGTTTAGAATTTATTTGTGAGTTGAGTTGAGATTTGAATTGTAAGTTAGCTTGACGTGTTCTGAGTTAAATTCATGTTCGCTTGTAGTTTTGCGAACCGTGTTGATGTTGGAATTGAGTTGAACATTAAGCTTGGTGTTGAGTTGAGGGTTGAATTGGAGATTGAGTTCAAGATTAAGTTAGGGTTGAGTTATGATTGAGTTAAGGTTGGGTTGAGGGTTGAGTTGAGGTAGAGTTAGGGTTGAATATGGTTTATGTTGGATTTGAGTGAGGGGTTCAGTTGGCGATTAAATTGAAACTTTAAAGGAAAGCTAGATTGAGTTGATTTGAGTTGAGTTCACACGCACATATATGTAACGATCGAGTTGATTTATGGATTGAGTTAGCCGTTGAGTTGAAACATTTGTCTCCAGCTAAGTTGATTTGGGGTTCACTTAGCTTACACTGGGATCGAGTGAGGGGTTTGGTTGGGGAATTATTGATTTGGTGATTACGTTAAAGATTGAGTCGCGTTGAGGATTGAAAATGACCAAATTTCCAATAGCAAAATACGTTTTTATATTTTATCGGCCAACATGTTAACATTCGGCCGACAAAATATAAAAACGGGTTTTCTTTAAAGAAAATTTAATAAGTTTAGCGTTGGAGAAATAAAAATCTTGTCAAAAAATGAAAATGTCGGACGGACAACTTTTCATGGGACAAACCCTTAAGAACAAGCAAGTTCTCAGCCTACTACGATTATGATGGAATTTGACATTTGCGATGGAAATGCTCTACCATTAGTAGTTTCACATTTCTGTAGTGCCTATCGATTGTCATCTTAATCAGTTGAGGAATTGTCAAGTTCTAGCCTAACTGGCCGTAATCAATAAATCCAACTATATTCGTACTTGCATGCACAAATTAAATTGCTTTTTCCTCCATTTAAACATCGAACATACGTTTTGGCAAGTGGTAGTGTATAATACATGAAAATAAAACGAAGAATTCGAGTAGCCTAAATGTTGGTGGTTTTAATGGAATTGTGACAAGTATAGGAATAAACAACGCTGTTTGCCGATTGGTTGACTCAAAAAGTTGATGGTGAAATAAATCAAAAATCATTTTGCTTTACGCATTAATTTTTTGGGTTCTATTAGCCACAGTTGTTTTGGTATTTGCTAAGCTATCTGAAACTGAATATTAAAAAATGTTTTGAATCCCATATATCGTTTTGATTTGTTGTTGTTTTGATTCCATACAAACGGATGATTGAATTTTAATGCAAAGGCTTCACGGATTGGAATAAACGAAGTTCAAATACAAGTCTCGCGAGTTTTGCTTCTTGATCATTCCTACTATAAGACACAAAGCTATTGTAAAATACTAAATTAACCCATTACCATTTACGCTTTCGTAAACAAATCGTAGTATTATTTGCAAATTTTCCGCCAAATTAAATATTACACCTTGCATTATTCGTATGTAGACCGCCAAAAAAGCAAAATTGCATATCTTCATTGCATATTTTTAATAATTACTTTACACGATGATTAATAAGTAGGTTAAGAAAGTCAAAGTATTTAATAATAAAAAAATAAAAATTAAATTAAAAACAAAACTTAATTAAATTAAACTTACGTAATTCAACCTTGAGTTGATTAAAAGCAAAAAAAAAAATTATTATCTCGTTCACTGTTCTAGTATCGCTAATTGAAGTTGAAAATGCAATAAACATACGCGCGCGTAATTTCATGTAATTATGAAGTGAATGAAACCGCGATACATGCTCCCACACAAAAACACATTAATATATTTGGAATAATAGTTTTGAATTTAAAATTTAAATTAGATTTATAGTTTAAGGTATATACAATACATGCATTGGTGTTGAGTTCTAATTTAGTTTTGAATTACGAAATTTGTTCGTATACCTACTATCGCTATATGGAAATTCGTTTTGCTTCACTAACAACTTAAAGGTTATTTAACCAAGTTGAACGCGAATTTTGTTTGTATGTATTTTTATTTCATCATCTGTTCAATGGAAAACCCATTGTACGTTAAGAACATTTCAACTTCCTTTTACCCTCGAATAATTTTTGCCACATCTTGAAAATTAATAATTTTTCCTTTCTATTCTGGTACCAATATATACATATACAAAAAAAAATATTTTCCTACTGTACCTCAAGTTTTTTATATAAAGAACACACAATTGTGGTGCTGTTTTTAATGTGTCGCTGTATGCTAAAAGCGTATACAAAAATACTTAAGATGGTACCATGAAGATACGATTCTTTGATGAGGACATGAATGTATTATACACATTTATAGAAAATGGGAGGAGGGTTGATGATGTTTGTATTGTATTTATTTTTCTAAGTGAAAATTCTTCAACATAACAATATAATCCATCCAAATACAGCACAGTGGAAAATCAAACCATGAATAAGACTACACGCACACACACATAAATAATAATCATATATAATACATAATAGAGGCATAAATACAATTTGAATAAAAATACGTGTGTTGACTGACGCCGGCATTGTTGTTGTCGTCATATCTAAGAGGTTATAGGTATTATAAATATATGTAACGTATTTTTAGGTAGGTTTTAAGTTGCATTATGTATTCTCGTACATAGTTACATACGATACACAAATGAAAGCTGATGGAGTGTAATAAACATTTAAGGTTGTCAACAATATTTCATATTTTTCTCATTCAAGTAGGTTCATTCGTTCCCTTTTTATATTTTTATGCATGCTGTATTGTACACAGTACAAGTTGTAGTCAATATTTGGAAACTATTCGTATAAAATAACTTATCAACAGAAATGCAGCCTTTTCCAAGAACTGCCTTTTAACAGGATTATACATTAAGGGAAGTATATGTTATGCAGGTTCAATAATCACATGTGAGAATGTTTTTTTCTAGAGACAATGGGTAAAATTCTTTCTTACTGGGCGTTTTATTGAAAAAGAGCACCCTAGCCGTTATGCATATGCCACAAACAATAACCTTTGAACCCTTTCCCGTAGTCATATTGTGTTGAAGTTTAACCTATCTGGCTGGATTTTGAAACGGAGTTAACAATCAAGTTGTAAAACATATCCACGTTTCAAAATTCTACTATCATAAGTAATTCCTGATCAATGAATGCTTAGGCTAATAAATATCTCATCTGAATTGCAAATTGATTGTATACAAATTGTATGTTAAAAAGATTGCCAGCAAAATGTATGTGCCTCAATATTTTCCAGACATCTCTTTATATCCTTAGTAACACTACGTTGATAGTCAGGGTCAATTCTACTCTCGACATTTTCAACAAAAAAAAAAATAATAATCCTCTATAAATTTTTTATTATAAATGTCAAATCTAAAAAAGCCAAATCTGGGTTATTCCTGAATATGATACAAATTCGAATATAAAAGATTCCCATTTGATTTAAATATGAAACGAGCGGGTCTGCTTCACTTCTATTCAATTCAAATTTGAATCCCTATTATTTCACTACATTCAAAGTAATTTTTCGTTTATCGATTATCAATAATTCCGGCTATTCTGGCTTTTAACCTTGTAAATTGAATATACCGGGTGATTTTTTTAACCTGATACACTCAAATATCTCGGAAAATAAGCACTCTACGAACAAAATGCGTAAGATCAAAATTTAATTATTCCGTGGGGGAAATACATTAGTGTTAAAATTAGTACCTCCCCTCCTCCTTGTAGGTAGGGCGGGGGTAACTTTGAAACTAAAATATGAACTCCTATTTTTATTGCAGATTCCGATTCTACGGCTAAAAAAAAATACGTAGGATTTGGCTGAAACATTTTTTTCAATTGATGATAGATGGCGCTGTAATTGACGATATTATTTTTCGATTGGATGATGATTAGGCGAAGGGACTTATATAAATAGAGCACCCTTTTCCCAGTTATTCGAAATTTGCGAAATGAATAAATTGTTTTACGACCTATTTCGAGTATTTACAATGAAACGTGGTATTTGTATTGCAGACGTATTACAGAATCATTTGCGTAGGTTCTCAGTAGGAGAAATCGAAAAAGAATATCGTCAATTACAGCGCCATCTATTATGAATCGAAAAAAATATTTCAGTCAAATCCTATGTATTTTTAGCCGTAGAATCCGAATCTGCAATAAAAAATAGGAGTTCATATTTTAGTTTCAAACTTACCCCCGCCCTACCTACAAGAAGAAGGGGGGGGGGGGGGGTTACTAATTTTAACACTAATGTATTACCCCCATGGAATAATTAAATTTTGATCTTCACCATTTTTTTCGTAGAGTGCTTATTTTCCGAGACATTTGTGTGTATCAGGTTAAAAAAATCACCCGGTATACCTAAAAAAAAAAGCGTTACTTTGGAACAAAACGCTCAGGCATTGTTGTAGTTTTGTTCTTTTCAGCAAAATTGCTTAGTAAATAATGTTCGATGGAGGGATGGTGTAGGTAAGAATGTATGTATATAGATGGTGATCATAGCAAATTTAATTTTAGTAAATGATGCCTTAATTTTTAAAATTCGGAAACTATAAATTCAAGAAGTATTCAGATTATGTTAAGAAGCTCAAGAGATGCTGCACACCTTACTCAAAAAGAATAGCGGCTTTTTCGTTTCCATTTCCTGTTGCTTTGTCACTATTTGGCCATTTAAATCTGGATGTTCGCTACTACATTTCAATCAATCGAATTCCATTCTATTTAATTTTAACATATCGAGTTCCCCAATATATCGGGTTTCAATTTATCTCATTTTAATCTACCGACCAATCCATCAAAATCATATTTCAATCTACCAAGTATCAATCTATCGAATTTCAATCAATCTATTGAATTTCAATATTTCGAATTACAATCTTTCAAATTCCATTACATCAAATCAAAATTCATTCTAATCAAATTTGATACATCGATCACGACGTTTTCTAGAAAGAACCAAATCTTTGCAGGACAAAACCTCAAAAATCGATTTTAAAAATCTCGAATGGGACAAAACCTCGAAAGACAAAATCTCGAAAAAATCTCGATTCATTTATTGGTTCGGAGATTTGAGAAAATGTTGTTTTTTATGACTTGTAAATGATTTTGTATCATATGACTTCCTCAGTACAGTCAAGACTAAATTTTCTATTTCGCTGGCCAATTTTTGATTAGACAAGACCGATGTGGGGTTTTATTAAGACTGATTTGAAGAATTTATTTTGTGTTACGTTCTCTGTTAGAGTTGTTTCTCAATTCATATATGACTGACGTACGGCAAATTTTATTGATGTGTTCGGGTCTTTGCCCGAATTTGAAATGTTTGAAAATGAAACATTAGAAAATTAGTTCTAATTTTTCAAATTAAATTTATTGATCTCTTATTGATGCATCGGTTTGAATAAATTGCTAAGAGAAATATTGATTTACTAACTTGTTGGAATAATTACCGAATTTACATAGATCTCGAATTAGTAACCTCATAGTAATTCCAAAAACACATGGTAATTCGAGATTTTTATTTTCGAAATTTTGTTTTCGAGATTTTTGCCTTTGGCGTTTTTGTTTCAAGATTTTATTTTTCGAGATTTCGTAGCGTCGATTTTCTATTTTCTGGGATTTTACTTTCGAGAAATTTATATTTTGGAATCCGTCGTTCTGTCAAATTTCAATCTGTCAAATTTTGATACATCGAATTTCAAGGGATACCATCATATTCCCAAAAATTAAAATCCCCCAAAAAAATGCAAAATAACGTGCCCCATTAAAAAGGCCCGAATAAATTTTTGTTAACTACAATATGAAAACAAAAGGAAGCTACATATTTTCATGTCATCCTTGGACAGAAAGGACCAATGCTAAGCGGCTTTGGGGAATTTTTTATTTTAGTATGCGTTTAATTATTAGAAAACCCCAATTTTGTAAAAATGCTCTATTTTCTATGACTGCTAGAATTTCAAAAAAAAATCGTCACAGCGGTGGTTTGGGCGGCATCCCCCTTCCCCTAAACTTAATTATTTGGAATATTCTTTTGTTTTTTTTTTTGTTTTTTTTTATTTTGGATAATAATACCAACCCGAATTTCATTCTTGTTTGTCTTAACACAGACGTTAAATTTTAATTTTTTTGTCCACTTGATCCAGTGGGTCTACCTCTTTTGAAAGCTTTCGACCAAGTTAAGTTTTAAGTAAAATTAAAATGAGTTGAGTTCCGCTTAAAGCCAAATACATTATGTTTCACAAGAGTGTATCTCAAAGAAAACAATAAAAGCACAATAAATAAACTAATTGATATTTATTTACCGTAACAGGCATTAAAACTAATTTTGCTGACTGAAATTATTCCAATTTTTTTTTATAACGCGAACAACGTGATTGATAACCTTTTGCCTCTAAGCTTTGTCTTCATAAGACCTCAGATATTTTCGATCACATTAGCATCTGGGCTCTGTGACGGCTAATGCAAAGTTTGAATGCCATTTTGCTCTTTCAACTTTTTCCTGTCAAGATCCAATCTTTATTTAGTTTATTGTTGGATTTTTCTCCAACAACTTCAAAATGTCCTTTTATGAAGTAACCCTAAGTAAACCTTTTTACACACTCTCAATTTATATTTTGATGCGTTTTGCTACCTAGTTCACACTCGTTTCCTAATAACTCGTTAACTAATAACACCGCTTCAAAACGCCTTTTACAAACGGAATTGATTTTAATATTGCTTGGTTTATTAAGAAGTTATTAAGAAGTTAACGCGAAAAAGGTAATAGAGTGAAGAAAATAATTTTACTTGCTACATTAGGTCGATCCATTGAATTTCAATTTTTCGAGTATCAACATTTAATCTATAAAATTTTTTAAACTGAATTTCAATGTTTTCAATTTTGAATTCCTAGTCAACAGCTTTTCAATGTCTAACTCACCATTTCATCGAAATTCAATCTATCGAATTCATCATTTTCCCGAATTTCAATTTATCAAATTCTTATGCATAGCATTTCATGTTGTTAAATTTTGATCAATCGAATTTCAATTTAGTTGAACTTAAAAAAAACAGATTTTTTTAAAAGCTTTTGCGGATTGGTTCGGGTTTGATTTTAATTAAAATTAAAAAAAATAAGTTCCGCATAAAGGCAAATATCTAGAATAAAAACACAAGACCAAGTAGTCCCGTTGGTGTATGGGGAAGCTGGCTCTGCTAAAAAAGAACATGAAAATGTTTGGTTAGTTGCTCGGAAAGTGGAGAAGATTTTTCTGATTTTCTCCCTGTTAGCAGCGGGATGCAAAAGACGCCTTTATATTACAATTTTTGCCATATTTATACAATTTTTGTAGTTTAAGCTTCAAAATGTTCAATAGGTGTACAAAGCTCATATCGCTTCTCGAAAATGTAAGCTTTAAGTTTAATTATTGTAGATGGAATTTTCAGAATTTAACTTTAAGAAAGTTAAATAGTTACCAAATATTTCAAACAACAAAGAACGATGGTAAAACTCTAATTTACATCATTTAAGCTTTTTGAATCATTTAGGTAGAACTAGTCAATTCAACCTTGCCAGCAAGTTCATTTCAAAAATATAAAGTTTATGAATTGGGTCAAAATGTATTCGGAAGCTTTTTAAAGTAAAGTTCAACATCCCAGATGGCATGCTTGCTGTGGCCTGTTAATCACAAACAAATTCTACCAACTCTAACAATTCAAAGCGCACCACAGTTTTGAGTTTTTAGATTAGACGTGATCTTGCTAAATCTCGTTTTGTTTAGTATTCTGCATAATAAAATATTTACTTAGACTTTATAAGAAATCACATCGTCCCAAGCATAAAATTTAAAATTTCAATATATAACAAGATTTCCGAAAGCTTTCAAATGCTAATATGAAAAAGCTTTTCCAATACAGGATTTCAAAGCTTTTCATAATTAAACGGAATGTTATCAACAGACTGTAAATCTATTTTCGAACCAAGGCTTAATGGGATTTTGTAATATTGTGCGAAGTAAATAAAAAAAAGTAAATGCTGATTTAATTTTTCTCCAGTACTTTTCTTGTTATCAAGTGAAAGTCTCATAATATTTACTTGTTGTATATGAAAATATTTGATGATCAAGTTAATGCTTTTCTTACAAGCACAATGTACAATGTTACTCATTTTCAACAAGAAAGTTTTTGAAAAAATTTAAGTAAAAGCATTTACTTGTTTTATTATTCACTTTACCCATTGTGATCATTTCTCCAATCTAAGTGATTAAAGGGTTAAAATTGATTATTTTAGTTCTGGTTAATCAGTTTATGAAAACATTATTAAACTAATTTTAGTAATTTCGTCGATGGATTACAAAATCACTTAGGTAAATTTGAATTAGTACTTGCGCAATAAGTTAATATCTAAATATGCGCATTTCTGTAGAAAACTAAAACAATTTTGAAATAAGTCGTAACTCATTGCAACCGAAAGCTTAAGACACAGATTATTAAATTTAGTTACGGAGTTTATATCATTTCATTGTGAATTACAGATGTCATATTAAAGTTTAGAGTTAACTTAAATTTTTTTAAAGTTTTTTGGAATTCAAAAGCTAATTGAGTTGACTAAAGTTACTTTAACGACTTATTATGAAAGCTTTATTCAGCTTTCAGAAAATTTGTATCAACAATTTTACGATATCTTCTTAAATTAATGAGGTTCAATATTCGAAATATTTGGAAGCTCTCAGAATCGTATTTAAAACAAAAGTTTTAGTATGATTACAAGAATTTTAGAGTTTATTTAAAAAAAGCTTAAGGCTAAACAAATTATTTTTTTGGTATAGGGCTCTTTATTTTTGCAGATTTAAACTTAAACTTTCAACCCCAATTCGGGATCATTATCAACAGCATAAGATTATGCTTCTGATAATGATCCCGAATTGGGATTGAAAGCTTAAGTTTAAATCTGCAAAAATAAAGAGCCCTATTTATACCAAAAAAATAATTTGTTTAAATATATAAAATTGGCTCATTATAAATAAAAATAGCTTAAGGCTAGTTTATTCGTATCGATATTTGAGCTAAACTTTCAAAGGTTTAATTCAAATTTAAAACAACTGAATGCTAACGTACGAACAGCTTTTAAGCAAATATTTCACACAAAAATGGCAGACTCATTTCTTATTATACGATAAGCTTTTTTAATGCGCCATAAAAATATACCGCACAAATTATAAATCCCGTAATGAATAAAATCCACCACAGTTTCCTGTCACCTTATCATATGCCACTATAAATTTTCCGGAAATGCAGCAGTAATTCACGTCAAATTTAAATTTATTCTAAAAAATTAAAACTTTTCTCTCTTTTATATTTATACATACATACCTACATTAGTATATGAAAAGCTCATAAAATGATGACTCAAACTTTTCTATTTATACGTCGAATAATATACAGGGATCACAAAATTAAATTATAAAACATTTTCATGAGAAAAGTTCAATTAAAATAAAATAAAATAAAAAAATGCCATAACAACAGAGAAATGAATAACGAAAATTTATGTATTTACCTTCGATTTGGTTTTACCGTAACAGCAAAATGAGCTTAAAGCTTATTATACAAAAAATATGTGTACACAAACATTTTTTTTTTGTTTGTAGATTTTTTAAAGTGAACATGAAAATTTATTCACCATTTTCCTCGTCGTCGAAATTAATACGAAAAGTTAAATTATTTATTTTCATTTTGTTGTTGTTTTGTGCTGCTTTCTGCGATCCAGTAGGAGAAAAACGAACGAACGAACGAAAAAAAAACTTTTAAGCACTTATTCTTAACTTTTGCTTTTTTTATTTAGAAAGATTTTTGTTGTTGTTGTTGTTTTTTAAAATTAATTTTATTCGTTAAAAAGCGCGCGCTATCATACTATACCAAACTGGAAAGCCACTAAGTAAATTAGGATTTAGACTGATTATAAAAATTAAAATGTTAAAAGTTTTCTTATAAAGCTTTTTTTTTGTCGCCCTTTCTTTATCTTTGCGTTTTTTTTTTTTTTTGTATACAGCAAAGAAAAATGTTGTTATCAAAATAATTCAATCACAACAAAATGTTTGATTCGTCTATTATTAGTAACACAGCGGCAGCAATATGGAAATTTTCTCTTTTTTTTTTGTTTTTTTGTTTGGAAAAATGATTTTCCCCTTGATAATACCGTATCGTCGTATTGTGAAAGGGAAAATGACATATTTTCGTTGTTTTTTTGTATATAAGACACATAGTTTTTCTTCGACTTTTTCTTTTGTTTTTATTACTGATCAAGAAATTAATTAATAATGATAAGGAACCGAAAGTTTGTTGTTGTTGTTATTTTATCAATGTGGGTTAAAATCACAAGTCATTAATTTAAATGATAATTTATGAATTTAATGAGTTTATTTAGATAGATTGAATACGAGGATTTTTCGTTTATTTGTGCAGAGAGTGTTTCAGCCATAATGATGAATATTATGAAGTGTTCATTTGGTTTGTGCGAGGAGAAAATTTACAATTTGCTACATGTTTTACTCGTGGTAGTATAAAGCTATTTATTTTGATTTTCTAAACCACTCGGACAAAGATGATTGTCAGATTTTTTCCAAATTTTATTGAACACACTTGACTAAGTTAATTGTTAGAAGGTTTTCATCTTTAAAGGGTAACAAAATTTGTGGAATCTGTGTTCACGTTTTGCTTCAGAGTTCATTACTCCTCCTCTAAATAGAAATTCATTGCAATTCATTCAAGTACATAACCAGGTTATAGGCACAGTCCATCGTTGAAAATCAAATAAAAAATCAATTAGTATCAATATACATTTTAGTAAAAGTCAGAGTTTAAATTTATCGCTCTTTTAGTGCTCTTTATAAAAATTTTCGCTCTTGCTCCCAATAAAATTTTTTTTCAGTTTGCTTTTACGCTCTTACCCTATAATGATAAACACAAAAAAAAATTATTTCGCTCTTTCAAAGTGATTTAAATTTTTATTTTTAATTTTGCTCTTAAAACAGAGAGCGTAAAAGCTAAAAATATCGCTTCCAACCTATTCTACAGAGCCATTGAAGTTAATACATTAGGGAGCAAAATCATTTGTAAAACACGAATTGCTCTTTGAATATCATTAAATAAAGAAAGTTCGATAAACGTTATTTAGATAAATTTCTGGAATATGGCCAACTAGGATGGAACTTGGCTATTTCTTAACCGATTTTAGAAAAATTTGACATGCGTGATGAAAACGGGATTCTACAATGATTTTTAGATGAAGTTCCGAAATATGGCCAGCAAGGATGGAACTTGGCTATTCTTTAACCGATTTTAGTGAAATTTGACATGTGCATTGAAAATCGGATTCTAAAATGATTTTTTGATCAAGTTCTGGAATATGGCCAATTGTGATGGAACTTGGCTATTTCTTAAGCGATTTTAGAGAAATTTGACATGTGCGTTGAAACTGGGATTCTAAAATGATTTTTGGATATAGTTCTGGAATATGGCCAAATGTGATGGAACTTGGCTATGCCTTAACCGATTTTAGAGAAATTTGACGTGCGCGTTGGAGGTGGGATTCTACAATGTATATTAGATGAACTTCTGGAATATGGCGAACTAAAGTGGAACTTGACTATTCCTTAACCGATTTTAACCAGTTGTTAACCAGCTATCGTAGACCAAGCATTAAAATAAAAAAATTATAAACCAAAAGAAAAAGACCAAAAAAAACTACCACCACACCAGACCACCAAATCGGTCAACACCTTCTGTGCCGCACCTATTCCGGTACATTTATGGTCCTTCGAGCCGGATCTTCGAAAAGCTACTCACAAAAATAAAACCACATAACCGAGAGACCGCATGGAAATAACCTCAACCTGGAGTCATTAAAATTTTTATCAAATTTTAAACTAAAATTATCTATGCACATAGGATAAATTACAAATTTATCAAATTATAATTTTTTTTAATAATCATTAAATCAAAACTAATATTTGCACGTATACTGTAAAATCATAAGCATCTAAAATACAATGGTGCAAATAGACATAACTTTCTATAATCGTGAATTAACAAATATCGCGTAAATCCAAAGTGTTTAAAGGTGATATTAGTGTTAGTGTATACTTAAGGAAATTAAAGAAAAAGAAAATGGCAACGCTTGTAGCATTGAAGAAGAGACGTTCTATCTTGAAAGGCAACGTAACCAAGTTGCTGAAATACATCAAGAATATAACCGATGAAACTGATACAGAACAAATCAAGGCCCGGTTACCATTCGTTCATAAACTTCGCGACGAATTCATTGCAGCTGAGGACAAAATAGTAGAATTAGACGAAGATGAAGAGCCAAATCAGGATTTCGAAGAAAACTATTATACCATCGTGGCAGGACTAAACCACGCGTTAAGATTAAATTCGGAATCATCAACTTCAACAAGTGAAACAATGGCAAATACCACTATGTCCGGTAATCATACCGAAGTGAAGTTACCGAAAATCGCAATTTCTTTTCTGCTCTACCATACATGACAATCTGAAGCTCACGGCATCACAAAAGCTACAGTACATCAAAGGGATCACTTAAAGGGGAAGCATCTGGGTTACTGAAACATTTCAACATCACCGATATGAACTATATCGAAAAAATTGAAGGAACGATACGATAGACGAAAGCATACCATATACGCGTTCATCCGTCCATTTCATGTCACAACCAGCAGTAACAACAGCAAATAATTTCAAAGTAAGACACCTTTTAGACATATCAGATGAAATCATACGAGGTCTAAAAGCATTAGGCGAAGATGCGGAATCCAGAGATCATTGGCTCAGTATTGTTCGAATTAATGTGAACACAGGAAATTAATGTAAGAAATTATTTATTAATATATTTTTTTATACAAATTGTTCTTAATACGATGTGTGTCCATCTTTGGCAGTAATAACGTCTTGCACACGTCTGGGCATCGAATCAATCAAGTTTTGGCAGTTTTCAGTGATTTCTGGGTCTCGGAACCAAACCTCGATAACAGCTTCCACCATCTTTTACTTTCTTTTACTCTAGTAAAATAAAGTATAGTAATCATGAAAATTTTGGACCTTGAGATTTTTAGTGATTTATCTGTTTTGAGGTTCCCTGAGTCCGAAAAAGTGGGTTTCGAAATGGTGTCTGTCTGTCAGTCTGTCAGTCTGTCAGTCTGTCAGTCTGTCAGTCTGTCTGTGTCCTCTCTACAGCCCAGATGGTTTAACCAATCGAACTGAAACTTCAGATTTAAGCTTTTTTGATAAATTGGGAGGTCCCAGTGAATTTTACTCCAAATCGGCCAACCAGAAGTGGCCACTCCCTTGGTCCAGAAAATTTATTTTGCAAATATCTTAAAAAGTATAAGGTTTACAAAAAACTACTAAAACAAAATGTTTCCAAAAATTAAAAACAAATAAAATTAAAAAAAAAAATTAAAAAAAAAAATTTAAAAATTAAAAAAAAAAATTTAAAAAATTATAAAAAAAAATTTAAATTTCTCAAAATTCTCTGTTCGTAAAAGAAAGTCGTGTGTTGGCCACACCTCCATTTTTTAACTTGTTGTACAGTCTGTTTTTCAAACTTTGGCCTTACAAATGGCCCATAAATTTTCGATGGGATTCAAGTCCGGTGAGTTTCCAGGCCAATCGAGACATCTAACCTTTTGCTGAGTCAAGTAATTCATTACTACTTTGGATTTATGGCATGGCGCTGAATCTTGTTGAAAAATTATATTTTGATCAACACCAACTTTTTCCAAATTACTTCGAAGCTTCCGTTCTAGGATTTTTTTGTATTTTATGCCATTCATCATGCCTTCGACTGGCACCAGACTGCCTATTCCCATATATGAAAAACATCCCCAAAACATTTTTTTTGGTGTTTGATCAAAATGACGCGATGTTAGTTTTTCTCCTGCAGATTTTCGCACAAACCGTGACCGTTGTCCCTGCACGACAAAATGGGTTTCGTCCGAGAACAAAACTTTTCGCCAATCCTCCGTAATCCAATTGACATATTTTCTGCCCCAAACAAGTCGCTTCTTCATCATTGGCTTTGTCAACAATTGCTTTTTCTGTGGTCGGATTGCTTTTCTTCCCATTTCAATGAGCTTTTTTCTTATAGTAGAATCATGAATGTTCACTCCATGTTCCGCCAGGTCTTGTTGTAAGTCGGAACTAGTTTTCTTAGGATCTATTTTGCTTTGCCTCATTAGAAACGCCTCATCTCTGGCCGTTGTTTTTCTTTTCCTTCCACATCTTCCGACGCGCTTCAACTCAACACTTCCTGTCTCTTTTTTTTGTCGTATAATTTTGTTTACGGCCCCCAAACTCACGGAACACACTCGAGCAATATCCCTCTGAGTCATGGAGGTGTACTGTCCTAGGGTAACAATTTTCTCCCGATTTTTTTGGCGAAAACCCCCTTTTTAAAATGCAATCTATTTTATTTGACAATTAGTCAATACTGACTAATGTACACAATACTGACTTCGCTTAGGTATCATAGAGAAAAAAAGTATTTATAACGGTAAATTTAAAAAACAAAAAACAAAAGGCTAAAATGAACACCTGCTAAACCAATTCATAGCAGAATAAACTCGATGATCAAACCAACAGCTTATGAGCGCAAGAGTCTTTTGTTGATACTCGACCAATACTAAAAGAGTTCTTTGACTTCCTAAATAAAAGAATTGATGCACTCGAATCAATAAGATTACCAAACCGACGCGTACAACAGCCACCAAACCAGCTCAAACCGAACGTCAGAAGTCACGCAGCGATTACGACATTAGCAACACTATGCACAATATGTCCTCAAGAATACCACAAATTATTCGAGTGCAACAAATTTAAAGAAATGCCGATAGCTAAAAGAGTGGAGATGCTCAAAAGGAAAAAACGATGTTTTAATTGTTTGAACAACAATCACGCCTAAATACTTGTAGGTCTAGATATCGATTCAGAGAGTGCAACCTAAAACACCATAGCTTAGTACACGAAACCTCAACATCAGCAAAACCAGAATCAGATGTTATTGCATTAGGCGCTCAATGTATCACTTCAGACCCAGACAAGGACATTACCAGCTACAAGTCAGGAACATCTCTCCTACCTACTGCTCTAGTACGAGTACGCAACTCATCAAACCGAAAACAGTACTGAAGAGTACTGTTAGACTCAGGATCTCAAGGGTCTTTTATGTCAGAAAGCTGTGCACAAAGACTGAATCTGAAGAGGAGAAACGCAAAATTTGCGATCACAGGCATCGGAGCATCAAAGAACGGTTATACAAAGGGGTCAATATTATTAACAATTTCACCATGGAACAAAGAGAAACCAAACATTCAAATTGATGCCCTAATATCACCAAAGCTGACGGCAAACCAATCGGAAATATCACAACCAATAGGTCGATATGATACTTGGAACAGACACATTTTTGAAAGTGCTAACCGAGGGTAAAATAATAACCAATCAATTAATCATGCAGAACACGCTACTAGGATGGGTAGTTGTCACCAAATCCAATGAAGACCAACCAAGACAATCAGCCACAGCCACTTTGAGTAATCCAGATGAAAACCTCGACAACTTATTAAAACAGTTTTGGGAAATAGAGACAGCAGAAGTTCCATGTAATGACTCTTATCAAACCGCAATTCAGGGAATGCACTCCATTGAAAGGAAATTCAACAAAGACCAAGAATTTGCAATACTTTATGTACAAGGATTTCATGAAGGAGTATGAATCGCTAGGACACATGAGAAGAATATCTGATATTGAAATATCAAAAAAGGGATACTATCTACCGCACCATGACGTAATAAAGAGCCCCAGCAGTACCACGAAGCTGAGAGTTATATTTGACGGCTCCACCAAAACAAGTTCAGATGTGTCATTAAATGATTGCCTAGCAGTAGGACCAACTCTTCAATCCACATTATACGATATCCTAATGCGATTCCGAAAATCCAAGGTTGCATTTACAAGCGAAATAGAGAAGATGTTCAGACAAATCCGGGTAGCAGCAGACGACACCAGATACCAGGGGATAATATGGCGCAACACACTTAGTAAACCGTTCAGCTCCTATACGAGAAACTATCTATACGAGTTCTATTCATTCCTAAGAAAAAACGCTGATTATTTTTCTAATCTTTTATTGGCAGATCAAACTCAATTTAAATTCATTCCTCCGAGCTCACCACACTTTGGAGGGCTGTGGGAAGCTGCCGTCAAAAGTATAAAGTTTCACCTGCGACGAGTTACTGACGGTCACATACTAACAATCGAAGAAATGAAGAAGACCTTGCTGACCGAGATCGAGGCCATATTAAATTCCAGACCGATCTGAGCGAAAATATGGTAGAGGTCAAGCTTTCCAAATTATCCAGGTGGCAGATGATACAGAAGATGAAACAAGATATTTGGAAGAGGTGGAACCTCGAATATTTGTTGGTTTTTGGAGTTCAGAGCAGAGGAGATGCGGTGTTAAGAAATTTTTAGATATTCGTTTTAATTTTAAGTTTATGTATAGCATTATGTAGGCCAAATTCGCACTATTTTGGTGAAGTTAGATGATTTTGTAATTAGGTCGTCTAATATGTTTGGTGATGGAATTTGTGCGTGAAATGATTGATTTCGTAGCTCATCCGACCACAGTAGATTCGCTATGTCTTTTGGCCAAGCTAATGGATCCTTAACGTGTAACTGATACAGAAATACATTCGTGAAAAAACTGCATTTAGTGTATGGCACCATCGCATCCATGGCACCAGAGGCTGATGAATAATGTCTTATGTGGCCCTGATGGGTTGAAATGTTTGGTATATCTCAACGATGTTGTGATAAATCAACATTTAACCGAAATATTCACATATCTTAGAAATTATAATTTAAAAGTGAATCCCAATTACTTGGGTCATTTAATAACTAAATCAGGCATTAAGCAGGATACTACAAACCGAAAACAGCTCGTGAAGTGAAATCGTTTCTTGGACTTTTCTACCATTATAGAAAAAATTGCCCTGATTTCTCTAAAATCACTAAGACATTAACTGATCTTCTTAAAAAAGATTCTGTTTTTGTATGGGATGCTTTCTGTGAAACATTTACAAAATTAAAGGATTTTCTCGTTAACCCCCAGTATTACAATTTCCTGACTTCACAAAGAAGTTTGTTGTAACATGCGATATAAGCGACATAGCAATAGGTGCAGTTTTGTCACAGGAGACCAACGAAATTGATTTACCTATCGCATACGCCAACTGTATTTTAAATCGTGCAGAGAAGAATTATTCAACTATATAGAAAGAGTTTCTTGCGATAGTCTGGGCCACGGATAATTTTCATTCTTTGATGGCTTTGCTCATACAGGACTTATAAACTTCTCCCAGTATTGGGCACAACCTCTTCCAAAGCGATTATGAAAATGTCGGCTCTGATCATATATTTGCATAAATTGTATACATCAACCATGTAATTGACCTCGCAGGCGGCTACATGTTATACCAATATTACCGTATTTCTGTTTACCAATTATGGATCAAATCAATAATTGCTTCCATATACCTAAAGTGTATACACAAAATACAATACAATTCAACCATTATTATCTTGATGCCAATCGATTATTTCTGTTCGTGACTTTATGAATTCATTTAACATTTTCTAAAAAGAAATAACAAAAAAAAAAAAAAACTTGTGGAACAAAGCGAAGCCCAAACATGAAGTTTTGAAAGAACAAAACAAAAAAATCATCAATCGATGAACACAACAAAATGCAAACACAAAATCCAATCAAAATTCAAACTTCCGCATTTGTGTTCGCACATTACAACAATATTCTGTATGTATGTACCGAGTATATTGAGTAGAAACGATCGTGTTGTTTCTCAAATTTAAAAACCAAAACAAACTGGGCGCCAATTAAAAGATCACGATAAAATATGTTGAGTTCGCGAATTGAGATGTTTACACATAACTCAGCGTATTTTTATGTTTTCATAATAAAACGATATTTATACGGAACCAAAAACAGTTTTGTGACCGATTTAGGGTTATCGTTGTATATATAGAACAAAGTTTTTTTTTATGTATTTGACTTTGTGTAAATGTGAGTCCAACACAATTTTTTTTTTTGTTAGAATTATTCTAATTTCGTTATTGTGTTATTTTTTGTTAAGATATTGTGAAGAATGGACACAGCAACCAGCAACAACAACAAAAACCATATTTAAGACGACGACGACGAACAAAATTACCAATTTATAAAAAATCAAAAATAAAAATCTCATTTCTCTTCTTGTTGATTAATAATATTGGTTCTTGGTATTTTAACCCTAGTTCCCATACCGGCATAATATTTGTTGTAACCCAATACGTTATCTACAACTATTGTTGATACATCCTTTTTTACTCGGCCTACCCATCAGGGTTAATACACTTTATGTTTTTTTTTTTTTTTTAAACACTATAATAATACAAACGTCTTTAATAATAACAACAACAACAAAAATCGTAAACATGTTTTCTTCCTATCTTCCCACATAAATTTATGTAGTTACGAATGAAACACACAACATATAATAAAAAAAAAATATTGAAGAGTCGTATTTATGTGAACACTTAAAACGTGGACATAATGGATAAAAGTTCACAGTTCACATATTCAGAGTTGTACGCGAAGGTTAAATAAATCAAAAAAAATTATTTTTCGGTTTTTTATGAATTTTAATAAAAATTATCTCCTTTATCGGTCGCCGGTCATATTTGAAACGGTTTTATAATTTTATGATTTGATTTTTGGCGTCTGGATGATTTATTTACGTTTTTTTTTTTAATGTACGGAAGGTGTACCTGAACCGGGGTTAAAGCTATATGTCTTTATAATAATTGACATATATATTTTCAAACGTATTGTGTGGCTTTTGTGAGTGGTAGTGGTAGGGTGTTAAAAGGGTCTGATTAAACGTAATCAGGAATGAATGACGTGCACACTTAAGCAGTAAGCTTAAATACATTCTTAGTTAAGTCTTATATTTGGCGTAATTCCCATGACGAAAAAATAATCTCTAAAGTTAACAGGTTAGGGGGAAAGGACACACCCCCCGAATAGGGCAGCAATCTCTTTGTCGACGTCGATTGCCCTTCGGGGTAGAGAATATTTTAGCATTTTCTGGTTTTCTATGACAATACGAAGAGCTACCTCTCAACTACAGCATTCTATACTAAATATTTGACATTTAGAAATGTAAAAGTTCCCTTGAAAAACCGATACCATACGAAGTGAGAAGTTCAGTATTGTTAAACAAAGTTATCGCTCTTGAACGCCCCTCGAACAACATTTTTCGGTTAGGTCGCTTAGTTCTATACATTATGGTCCAGCTGCAGTTTCCTATCCTCGATATTTGCTATTTAAAAATTTTTTAAATCCCTTATTAACCCGATACTACACGGCCATTTAGTTTTACATGTTTTCATGGATAACAAAAAAAAAAGAGGATCATGAAACAGGAAGTCATGGATAACAAAAAAGAGGAGGATCAAAACTTCCTAATGAAATGTAAAACTTGGATTAAACTGATTTTGTATTAATCACACTTTATATCGAACCCATATAATTTATCAATTTGTCACACAGTGCACCAGGGTCTCTCAAACGGGATCCCGCGAACCCGGTTTCCGGGACCCCGGTATGAGTGTTGTTATATCGAAAAAAAATAAAACTTAATTTTGACCAGTAAAAAACTTAAATTGGAGAAAAAAAACTTTTTATTCATTTTTAATTAAATATTATAAAAAATACAGCCCAATGTTTCATTACATATCACGAGTTGAAATTAAACTTAATATAAATTGCTTTTTATACATCACAAATTCAGTCTTAAAAAAACCGCCTTTTGACGAAGAATTTTTCTACAGAAAAATTCTGCAGCAGAAATAAAATTCAAAGAAAACCATGTTTAGATTACTTTTCGTATAGATTGTGGAATTCAACTTGGCTAGCATGTCTGCTTCCATTTTTCGACATGTAGTCTTTCGACAACAGAATGCCAAATAATGTGGTCTCATTAAGCTTATTCCGAATTTTATTTTTATTCAGGTTAATTTGAGAGAATATCCTTTCCACATTTGCAGTGGGAACTGGTATGGTTAATAGCGCCATTATAACTTTCCGTAATTTGGGAAAAGCCGATGATCCATCACCATGTTTTATTTGAAGTATATTGGTCCAAAAGTGATCTTTACCGTCGTTCTCTGCTACTGCCATAGATTTAAAATCCATCCACCGAATTTCTCTCCTTTCATGATCGATCTCTTGGTGTTCGTTTGAAGGAACTAAGTTCGGGAACATGATGCATTTATGTACAATCGAATTAATTGTTCGATTCATTACGTTATCCGGGGGCTATTGAATTAATGGCCAACGAGCTGGTTGCACAATTCTATATACAATTTTTGGCAGTTTTCACCAAATTCTGCTTCTTGTGTATGATTTAAAATATGTAATGAATATACAATATCTGCCCCAAAGTAAAGCTCATTTTTATTTTTATGTATGCTAATTTTTGGTAAAGCTACTTGTTCGATTTACTCGTCTTTAACAAAATATTCTAAGATTTTCATGTAAAGGTTTTTTACCTCAAGACGTAGTCGGTGTATTTGTGGAGATTCGCTTTGAAAAAGCCTATTTAATTTATTTAAATCAGTTAGAATAAATTTTAAAAATTTTAAATAAATTTCAAAGTAAACTGTTAATTAGCTTTTCGGTTGCTTCAAACTTTTCCAAATCTTCATGTAAGAAGAATAGCGTTAGAACTTCCAAACGACTCAATATTTGGTTGACTGTTGCTTCTAATGATAACCACCTAGTTTGGAAAGGATGTAGCATATTTACCGGTTTATAATCTAACAGAGTTCGAAGGTTTTTAAATTAGGTTCACTCGTTTAGGACTATTTTGGATGAAATTATAAATTGCTCTTGTCGTCCCTTCTACAAAAGTCGGTAATAGCGAACATGCATAGTTTACACAAAGTGCGAAAGAGTGACATACACACTTGAAAATGACTAAATTAGGGCATTCCTTACGAAAAAGCGACGCCACCGAATTCTTCGCACTTCTCTATCTCGAAATATTTCTGTAATTTTAGAAAAAAGGACTCTGCGTCACAATTTTCTACTTTGATTAAGGCGAGGAAGAAATCTTTAATTTGGTCTGAAAATTCAGTACGAACAACAATACTCAAGAGTTTCATAGTGGCAATATCTGTTGACTCGTCGATACAATTTAAAAATGGTTGAATTTTCATTAAACCAATTAATTCATTCAGTTGAGTCTCTCCTATAACATTTTTGACAATTGATGTGGTCTTTCTCTTATATGATCCATTGTCAGAAATGACACATTATTCTCCGCACAAAATGCGCTCAATTGTATTTCAGCCATCGCCACTTGTCTGTTGTGGTTGGATATTTGGGTATTTCCAAATGCCTTAGTAATGTCAGAATGTAGATTTAAGGCATTTGCAGCCTGTATGTGCTTATTCCGTTCAGCATGCTTGTATAAATCGCCCACACCTCCTTTTGCCTTCAGTTCGCAGTTGCAAAACTTACAAAATGCATTTTTTTTTTTTCATTTTGCATTAGCCAAGGTTCCAACTTTTAAAAAAAAATGTGTTTAAAATAATAAAAAACTTATTTTTTTGACAAAAACTTAAGAAAACTTAAAATCTTTTGAGACATTAAAAAACTTGCAAATTAAGTTTAAACTTACAATATAACAACACTGATTAAGTATGACCGGGAAATCCCGGGATTTCCCGGTTAACGAATTTTTTATTTTATAATATATCCTGTAACGCCTCGTTTTAAGAGACTAATTGGGGGTAGGAATGTCTCTTATTTCAGACTCTTTCTAAGAACCGAATGCAGACAATTTGAATATCTCGTGTAGAAGTTTATCCATATACAGCCTTTCAAGTCAAATTCAGGCCAATTAGGAAGGAACTGAGCCGTTTCTTAAACAATTATGATGAAATTCGGCATACACGACAGAAATAGGACTCTAAAATGATTTTCACATAAAATTCTCGAAAATGGCCAATTACGAAGAAACTTGGTGAATCTTTTATTAATTATGATGAAATTTAGGATGTATGAGGGAAATAAAATTCTAAAATCCATTTTTAATAAAGTTCTGAAATAGGGGGAATTAGGAAGTTATTTAGCAGTTTTCTGACGGATTATTAAAAGGGATGAAATGGGATTCTAAAATGTTATCTACAAGAAGTACTGGAATATAACCATTAGGAAGCAACTTGGCTGTTAATTAACTGCCAAGAACTGCTAAAAATTGATTATGATGAAGTTCTGGAATATGGCGATGAAAATTGCCATGGAATATGAAATTATGTAAATACAGCATGAAATCGGTGAAAGAAACTACCGAGTTCCTTCCTAATTCGCCTTATTTCAGAATTCATGTAAAAATTATTGTGGAGCAATTTCTGCAGTGCTTGCAGAATTTTATCATAATCGGTTAAGAAATGGCCAAATCCTTCCTAATTGACCATTTTCCAGAACTTTGTCTAAAACTCATTTTAGAATCCCATTTACATCGTACATGCTGAATTTGAGCATAATCTGTAGAGAAATCACCAAGTTCCTTCCTAACTGGCCATTTTCCATCGTGCACGTCGAATTTCATGATCCTAAGAACGGGTCAAGTTCCCTCCAAATTGGCCTTATTCTAGAACTTCATCTAAAATTTATCTTAGAATCCCATTTCCATTGTGCATGCCGAATTTCATCGTAATACGTTAAGAAACGGCTAATTGGCCATTTTCCAGAACTTTATGCAAAAATCATTTTAGAGTCCCATTTCCGTCGTGCAGGCCGAATTTCATCATAAATCGGTTATGTTACCAAGTTCATTGATAATCGGCCTGAATTTCACTTGAAAATGCTATTGATGAATAAACTTCTTTATGGGAGATTCGGATCTAAGGAAAAATCGAAACTCAGAGACTGGCCAATCCCCAATTAGCCTCTTAACCGAGGTTTTACTGTAATATATTATTCCTATGCAATTTTAAAACAAGTATATAAAAAACTTGAAAACCGGGAAATCCCGGGATTTCCTGGTTACACTTTTGAGACAAAAAATGGATCCCGGGATCTAGTTTTGAGAAACCCTACAGTTCATCCACCTAGTTTACTGTAGAACAATATTTTTGTTATTTACCCTTAGGTACTTTACAAAAAGAAATTTAAAAAAAAACGGATAAAATATTTTCCATATATCGCACACCCCTCATATCTTGTTATATGCTCGGTTACGTTTGCTATCCCTTTTACACGTTAGACATTGTCTCTTTCCTTTTGTGTTAGCTCCAATTGGTGGAAAATCCATTTCATTTGCAATGGACCAAAAATTTTAAAAAGTAGGCTTCTGAATCCTTTTTAGAAAGGAAAAAGGTTTCAAAAGACTGTTCTTTAAAAGTTGGCAAGGAAATTAACGTTTTGTTAGCAAAATAAAGTTTAGTAAACATGAAATTTTTTGACCTTGACATTTTTCGGGATTTCTCCGTTTTGGGATCGCCTGAGTTAAAATCGGATTTCGAAGTGTAAGATCTAAACCGTACAAGATTTACAAAAAAACTATTAAATACAATTTAAGTAAGTTTCTCAAAATTCCTCGTTCGTAAACGAGAGTCGCTTGTTTTCCACAATCGATTTCAGTTTTTTTATCTTTTTCCGGATCTTCTTGCCAATGCCGTAGCAAGTATAATTTGTAAGCGCCGAAAACTGCGTCATTCATATGTTTGCAAAATGACGTAATGGGCGATCGAGCAGTTTTCCGTTTGCAACTACAGACTCTATGCACTTGAGCGAATGTACGTACATATATACTCCTCCTTTAGTATTGATGTAATCTAATATTACTTAGAATTTTTTAGTTATTTAAAATCGGAAAATCTTGAATAATTTCAAAAAATGATCGCATGAAATAGATTTCTTGTAGAAATGTCAAATATGCAGCCTCAATTATTTCAATCTTCACAAAGCTAATTTTTAAGAATGTGAAGATTTATTGGTAAAAAAAATACAAAATATTAAGGCATAAGATAGCTCCGCAATCGTTAATGGTGCCAGATACGTTCAAACATGCCAAAAATTGGAGCACAAGTCAATAATCTGGTTAAAACGGCAGATTCAGGCCACTTATCCTCGTATACAAAAATTTGAATGCAAAACAATTAATGCAGCTGCCAGCCTTGCCGGAAAATATGTAAGGAAGTCTAAGTTATATGGCACTTGAGACGGCAAGATTCGTACATTTTGCTTTGAAATCGACACTCTCAAAATTTTAATCACCTTTAAAATTTCGACCCAGACCTCTTGATTATAAAAGTATAGTCTGCAAAACAGCCGAGAAAGATATAAGGAAATCTAAATTTAATACCGTGCGATATGCAATATGCCAATATTTTATGTCAAATTACACGACTAATATTTGCCATATCGCAAATGAAATAAATGTTCGCATATTTGACTATTATATCTACCAAAATATCTACCAGCAAATAGCAAGGATTTAATTTTAGTTTTTTTGAGCTTCAAAATAAAGAGAGAAAAATGTTAAGTGAACCTTGAGAAAATGACGTAATCGAAAAGCCAGCAATCTTCCAGAATATAAGTTAAAATTGCTTAAACTATCTAAGATTTATTGCTTGCGTGAACATTTATGTCAGCAGTCGTTAATTATGAACGTGTACTGGTAATTCTGATTCAGCTTTTGTTGCTGCTTTTTAATTCGACATCTAGCAATGACACAGAATTAAAGAAGCTGTCAATGGTAATATTGGAGCTATTATTCAGATATCTTTGTGGCAGCCTCAAAACAAATTCCATTGAGACCCTGTGGAGAGGTTCTCACTCGACTGCTGGCCTACATAAACTAGGAGCCATTATTCAGATATCTTTGTGGCGGGTCCCATTTGAAGCGCGATATTTTAAAACGTGATATTTCAAAACGCGATACAGTACAAAACGCGATATGGTACACAACGCGATATTTCAAAAGGCGATATTTCAAAACGCGATATGGTACAAATCGCGATTTAGTACAAAACGCGATAGTTAATTCAAAACGTGATATTTAAAAACGAATATCCTAGTTCCATCGTACATGTTCAATTTCATCATATAAAGGTGAAGGCAAATTTTATATGTGAAATGAAGGAATATTAATAATTTTAGAATATCGCGTTTTGTATCATATCGCGTTTTGAAATATCGCGTTTTGTACCATATCGCGTTTTGTACCATATTTTATCTTATTTCGTCATATCGCGTTTCGAGTGGATCCCCTTTGTCGCAGCTTCATAACAAATTCCATTAAGACCATGTAGGAGAGGTTCTCACTCCACTGCTGGCCTAAGACAGAACATCTTTATTCTGTATTTATCCAGCTTATTCAGCATATATTTAGGCGTAGTTTGATGGATTCCATTCCAAATATGGTTGAATATAGCCAAATTGTCAATTTTAAAACTCAGCGGTCTCTCAAATCTTTCTAACTCCATGAATTATCACCAAAGGTAACGTATACTCGGAAACAATTATTTTAGTTCACTTACCATGAATGGTTCCTTGTTTCACCAATAGGAAACAATTAAAGCAGACAATATGGTGTGCATAAAAAAATAAATCGGCTCTAAAGGTCGAATTGGCTGTAGTATGCCCAGATGATTCGAAGAGACCATGTTATTCTCTATCCCGAGGAGGCGTCATTGCTAACTACGACATCTGTGTCTATACAGAGAGCTCATCTTTTAGCACTCAGAACCTAATCTATTCGCCAAAATCGTCTAGTATTGGGCAATAATCAAGTATGCCGTCATTCATCTTTCTTTTATTCATCAAACAGCGATGGGGTTCTGCTAAAACTAAAAAAATTTTGGGGCCCCACTAATAAGCAAATTAAACAAGTACAGCCGAATCCGTCACCCAATGACATAGCTCTAAAGTACAAACAAATTTAACGACGAGTAGGTGTATGTACATACATACTTCAGATTATTAAGATGTTTTGGTAAACACAAAGATTTAAAATCAATTTATCTACTGTGTGATGTGTTTACGTAGTAAAAAATGTTGGATGCGGGCGAGGTTAATAAACACAATATAACCTTTTAGCGTTAATGGAATGAATCAGTTTCATAACACTGTTGGACACTAAAATAATGTGTTTAGGTAGGTTTAAACCGTTTATTTAATTCAATGTGTACTGTTCTGTGTATACCTTATAATTAGGTATGATTGTGTATACATACATATATGGTATCACAGTTATTCATGTCACCGGATGTTTTCAGAAAAACTCATAAATTTTACTTTATTCTGGATAGTTTTCTGTATACAATAAACGTAAAGTGTTTGTTTTGCTATTTTTAACGTTACATATTTGGATGTAACCTAGAAAATATTTATTTTTATATTTAAAAATGGGTAATACATGTACATCCCGGTATTTACATTTTTACCGGAAATTAAAGCTTGACCCAAACACAATGTACATGGAACATGGCAGAAAATCATATATTTACAAAATCGACATAATACTGTAATCAAGTCACACACAACTATATTATTTTATAGTTTTTATCGCCCCGAAATATAAAACCATATATCACCGTATCGGTTCTAACAAAAAATTGTATAAATCGTAAAAACCACATCATCCAAAGTGTGAAAAGCACTTTAAGCCAAGATAATTTTAATTGTGTTAGATAGTTTTCACTTTTTAAATTAATTTTAAAAAATGATCTCAGTTTACTCTCTCATATATGTGTTTACACAGTGTTGAAGTTCGACGATTAAGGCGATGATACAGTTTATGTAGGTAGGTAACGAATTACACATACAGATCAATTTTTTATAAAAAGAAATTCAACTTTCAAAAACAATCAATTTATTTGCATTTAATAAAACAAAGATTGATAATGATGATCGTAAATCTCGCGTAAATGTTTTATAAAAAATTTAAATATTTTTATGTTTATGTGATTGGCATTGAATTTGCTACCAATATGGTATTACATGTGGACTACTTTAAAAGAACGGTTTAATTAAAGATTGACATCACACAAAAGATCAAAATGTTTACCTTCAAAGCGCGGTATCGATTAAATTTAAAGAGCTAACTTGTTTGATGTCCACACAATATTATTGTTATTGCGCTTTTGATATTTTATGTAGACTTATCCGATATGATCCAAAGATCATGTTAATAATCCTAATTCAAATGCGGCATCCAGTTGGAGAGAGAGATCAATATATAAAAATTCAAGTAAAACTCACGAAACCACTTCCCACACAACTGGTGGGTTACGTAACAACCAACATGCCCTGGTACATTTCAGTAGTTGTATATATCTCGCAGATACAGACATAATCAAGTTCACATATTTCGTTCTTGCTCTATACTCTCAAAGGATTTGAAGAATCCTCCAAGTGGACTATCATCTAGACTTCAGAAGCTGAACCACTTAAAAATTTCCAGCGAGATAAAAACATTTTGCACATGAACTTAGATTAAAATATACAGACGCCATGTTTACACATCACCCACCTTGAGAGTACTAATTGGACTCACTCTTCCTTGTTTTCCTATGTAAAAAAAACGTGGCCGAAAGAGCTGTAACTAAGAAGACCTGTATTTATTCTAGGTTTATCGGATAAAGATGATAATGGCAACGATTGAAAATACCGTGCATTATCGCCATTTCGTATAATAGCGGAACCGGAAAATTATCAAAGGGGCTATCAGAGTTTAGTCGATTTTTATGATAGTGAGGTTAAGATTCAAAAAGTTCAAATGAAGCAACTGTACGACATAAAAAGACCGGTTGAAAATTCCGCTTCATCTCTACAAACATTTTTTGGACACTGTGACCTGTAATGCTTCGTTCTTTGAAGGCATTAAATGTACCAATCCAACATTGAAATTTGTTTCTTTATCAACATCTGTGAGTGCTTAGACGATGGGTCTCATTCTGAATTGTAAAGTATTGACAATTGAAAGATTTGTCGGAATTTTCCAAACTCGAGTGCTAGTCTTAGAAACAAATAAGGTGTCAAACGTTGCGCCACCTTTTCCAACTTGCTATACAAAACAGTCTGTCTTGTCGGAAATCGCTCAATTATTTGATCCGTTAGGATTCTGTGGTGCAATTGTTTCTCTCACCAGACACTTCATGCAGACTTTATAGTCTCTCAAACTAGATTGGGATGACTATCTGCCTTCGGATTTACGTGATTATAGTATAGACTCCAGTGTGGAGCTTCATGGTTTCGGAGACGCATCCAAGAATGGGTTCGGATGTTGCCGTTATATTCAAACTTTGGATTAAGGAAATCGTTGCCAAGTTAGATTTTTATGTTCGGACCATTACGCAGCTTGAACTATGCGCTTCGCTTTTGTTAGCGCAACCTGTTCACAAATTCTTGTCGATCATGAAAATTAGTTTCTTATCAATTCATCTTGGGACAGATTCTGATATAACACTGTATCGAATCAAATCGGTACCATCGTAATTTGTGGCTTTCGTGGCGAATCGCATTTCCATATTTCAGGGTTTATTAAGCCCCGAAAATTGGCATTATGTTCCAAAACCCTTCGGATATGATATCTTGTGGTTTGATACCCGACGATTTTTTGACACGTGAAAATTGGTTCCAAGGCCCAAATTTTGTCTCTCAAAAGAACTTTGGCCAAGGCAATCTCCACCAACAGAAGTCGAGCCAGAAAGTTTGGAACTCCGAAAAATTCAGGTGTATGTTTCCGCAAAAATTTAAGAATGGGAAACAATTTCCAATTGTTCGGAGTATTCGAAACAGTTGCGAAAATTCGCAATGGTTATTCGATTTCTTAGCAAATTGAAAAACACAGTTCGCAATCGAAAGGCGAGTGCCAGTAATCGACTTTCTTTGGATAATGTATCTTCTCCTGTTGAAATGAATTTGGTTCTGAAAAGGCTCATAAAGCTTCGCACGTTGGCGGCAGATTAAAAAATTAAAATATTCCAGACCGTTCGAAGCATCAATAGTGTTAGTTCGATCACTGTTATTTTCTGAACATTTCTGGATTATTGCCGGACGAAATTTATACAAAGGTTTCTTAAACAGTGGGTTCGATGTACAAGTCCTCAAACAATGTCTCAAATTATGGGACAACCGCCGAAAGAAAGGATGAGTCCGTCTTATCCGTTTGAAAATTTTCGTGTCGACTATTGTGGTCCTTTTCTCCTGAAGAGTAAAGTTCGACATTACAATTTTTATAAGCTTTTGCACCAAAGCAGTCCATATGGATATTGTAAACGATTTGTCCACTGAAGCAGCTTTTCGGAGATTTGTTGCCCGATGTGTGTTGTGTTCAAGTGTCTAGTCGGATAACACCACTAATTTCGTGGTATCGGATAACACCACTAAATACATGTTTCCCGGAAACGTAAATATTCGGTGGAATGGAAAATCCAAATTCAAGACTCTTCTATATCGTTTATTAACTTTATGGAATCAATTAAAGACATGTTAGGGTAAAGAACTGAATATTATGGCAGATAGCTACATCCGATGTAGTACTATAAAGAGTATGAGAGATGATACCTTCAGATACGTTAAGCAACCAACACATGGATATACCTAAAGCTGAAGCGAATTTAGCTTTATTGCTTAGACATTTAAATGAACAGACAACTGTTATTGACAGAAGAAACGGTAAATCTTATAAAAGAAAAATTTTCCAAGATCCAGAATTGGGGGCAAAAGACATTATAGATGGTGCTTTCTTTGAGATGAGCTCAAAATCCGAAATGGCCTATTTTAGAAAACAATGTTGCAGAGGTTACAAGTGGTACAATATTTGGAAGTAGACAAAGAAATAGATTTCAGTCAAAAAAAGATCCACTTAACAGTCTATTTACAGAATAAATCCAAACTGTCGCACTGAATCCAAAAACCTGGACAATAATTTGTAGTTCCTTAATCAAGGTGCTAAATTGAAGCCACCAATGGAAAAACAACCAATTTATAAAAATACCCACTTGCAATCCGACTACCACCGAAAGTGAGAGGAATTCTCCGTTAATGGATAAGTTTCTAACGAAAGTTAAATCGTCATGAGGCGCATTTAGGGCTGCCTACTGTTGGCAGTATGTTGTGTCAAAACATTTCATCACAGTTTTTTTTAATTATTTTAAATCTAAATTACTTTTCTTCTCCATGATTCGAACTAAAATTAAAAATTATTTGAATTTTAATATTACGTACATAATGAGGTAATGGATTAAAACTTTGTCGTGTCCAGAATTCCGCGAATTCCCGGAAATCAGAAAATAACAATCCCCCTCCAAAAATAGAACTTAGAAGAGAAACGTAACGTTTTGTAAATAATTTAAAATATTCAAATTTCAAGAACTTCAAAATTTTATAACTCTAAAAATTTTAAAAAAATTTTTAAATTCACAAACAACACAAATATTGTATATTTTTAAAGTTTAATATTTTTGAAAATTCTGGTAATTCTGAAATTTCACTTAACATCATAATCTTTCAATTTTTTATCAAAAATTACAATTCTTGTGTTTTTAAAAAATCTTTAATTTCTACGTATGGATTTTAAAACTAGAATTTTTCATAAAAAATTATTAAATTCCTAAAATTTGTAGAGTCAAAACTGTTGAAATTTGAAAATTTCTTAAAACCATTAGATATTAAACCATCGTGAAAATTCTTAAAATTTGTCTAATTCTGAGAATCTAAAATAACTCAGAATATGTTCAATTCTTTAAAAAATATTAATTTTTAAAATTATTTTAAAATTGAAAATTTTTTAAATTCAGATTTTGTTACAATTCTTTCTGTAATATACAAAATTATATTAAAATTATTGAAATTATTTTTAAATTTTTGAAATACTTAAAATGATAAATTTTAATTTCTTTAAAAGTTAATTAAGAAAATTAAAAAAATTCTGTAATTGTCTATGCTTTGAATTTTTTAATATTCTAAATATTCTTCAAAAATTCTTTAAATTATAAAAGGAAATCGAGACAAATAATATATCCAAGAGGCACGAAATATATTCTAGGAGTAATGTGTTTGAGATTATTGTAACAAACTTAATTTTTAATTAAGATTAAATAAGAATTTATTAAGAAACTAAAACTTTGGTTAGAATCCGAAAAACTTATAGTTCCAAATAATTAAAGCTTTCGTAAATTTTTTAAATTCTGATTTCATTGGTAATCCTGAAATCCTTTCAACTCTTAAAACTCAAATAATTTAGTTTTAAATTCTTAAAGCATTTTAAAAATTTTGAATTGCTTAAAATTCGACTTAAAGTTTGAAATTATTTGTTAATTTCTTGAAAAATTTGAAATTCTGAAATTATTAAAATTGTTCCCACCTTAAATTCATAGAATTCCTAAATCTCATCGAAAATCGTTATTTGTTGAATTCCTTTTAAAAATGTATAATGTTCATAAAATTATTGGAGTTTTTAAAAATTCAGAAAATTTGATGAAATTGTTAGCTTCTTGAAAACTTTTGAAAGTCTAAAATATTTAAAATCCTTGGTAAGCTAGTCTAAGCTTTTGAAAATTTTGAAATTATTGGAAGGTTTATATCATATTTTTTTCTACTTAGATTAGGATTTAACCAACTTAAATGAAGTTGTTGATCTTATTTACCTAGCAAAATCATAAAGTGCAAAGAAATATGTTCGAAAAGTTTATTTTTGAATTCTAATAATTCTAAATAAGTTAGAACATAGAACTAAGAGAAACGCAAATTTCAATTTTGTATCAAAAATTACAATTCTTCAAAATCTAAGTGTTTTTCAAAAATTCTGTAATTTCTTAAGTTCTTCTCTTTAAATTTTTAAATTATTGGTAACCTTAATAATTTTAAATACATGTGTTAATTAGAATTTTTCATAAACAAAATTTAAATCGCTAAAATTTTTAGTCAAAAATTTTGAAATTTGGAAAACTCTGAGAATCTAAAATAAGCCTGAAAAATTTAAATTCTTTAAAAGTTTTAAGTAAGTAAGTAAATTCTGCATATTTTCAATAATTCTTTAAATTGTATAAATTTTTGATTTCGCAAGATTATTCGTCGATTCTGGGAGTAATGGGTTTGAGCTCATTTTGTGATCTGTTTTTAATAATTTTAAATTGAGCAATAAAGCCAGTACGTGGACACCGTGAACAGGATACAAAACAACACAAAATTATTTAACGTAAAACGTAAAATTTTGACTGTAACGAAAATTTCCAGAATTTTTATTTAATTAACGTCGATAAAACAAAATCCACTTATTATTGTTTAATTAGAAAATTGTTAGTGGTAGTTGAATTCAACAAACTTACAATTACAAATAATTAAAGCTTTCGTATCGTAATTTTTTTAAATTGTTATTTTATTGGCAGTTTTTGAAATTCTTTTAACTATTAAAATTCAAATAATTCTTAAAACATTTTCCAAGTGTTGAATTGCTTGAAATAAGACTTGTTTTAATTACATAGTTAATTTCTTGAAAAATGTGAAATTCTGAAATTATTAAAATTCCCAAACCTCGTCATAAATCATTATTTCTTGAAACTGCATATTGTTCATAAAATTATTGAAATTTTGGTCTGGGTGGTTTATTTGTAAAATTTTTGAAGTTCCTTAAATTTTGATGAAGTGGTTGTTTCTTGAAAATTACTAATTTTCATTACATTCATCCACTGTGTATATGTCAAAAGTTTATTTTAACATGCAAAAGATGATACGTTTATATTATTTTGTTGTGTATGAACGCAAACCGTTTACTTGAATTTCGAAAACGAGATGGAGTTCCTTGATGAATTCAAAAATTTGGATTTACTTTTTGAATTGAATTTGTGGTGGATAATAATCGCCACAAATTTATTCGAAAGTTGGTTTTTAACAGGCGGCTTTTATATTTATTTATCTACACACTGACACCGTATACCTAGTTTGAGGTTCCTGTATTGGATCATAGAAGGCAGATACGTTTAGAATGCATTCACGTTGAGTGTAACAATTTAACGAGACCATTCTTGACAGTTGGCATAGGTTGGAAATAGTTATGGGTTTGCATAAGAAATCATTGCTGACTTCTCTTCGCAGATTTATTTTAACTTTTGGAGACGTGGCTTGTGTGACTGTCTGTTTTACAAAATTGAATGTTGTGCAGAATTTAATTAATTTAATTGTATTAGGCAATTTTCAGAAAGCACCCAACATTTATTCTGCGTGACCAATCAACCACATCGAATGGCTTACAATTCCGCATTCAAATTATTACACGATAATTTATCAAATTGAAGCATGCTTAAACTCAAGGCTAACTGCTAGAAGCGTCGGCACGTTGCATATATAAGTGTATGTACATCAGAAACGTTTTATATGGCGAAAAACCTTGATCTTTAACTATTTGGAATGATGAATTACTATACCATCGAAAAATTTAATTTAAATTAAACAATCACCACACGCCCTTTCTCAGCCATTAAATATAAGCACAAATGTCTGATATGTTGGAAGCGTTATTCTAGAATTTCCCAAAGAATTTAGCGTAACTTGGCCGAATATTTGTGGAATTTAATTTAAAACATTATTCATACTTTAGGCGTTAGCTCCGACTTATCATATTAAAAAAAAATTAGATGACCACAACCATTAAAGATAAAGATATTTACTAATTTTTCCATATTTTAGAAGCACAGACCAGACCCTTTCGCATAAGTCAAACATTTATAAATTAATCATTGATTGGCGTTCGTATACGCGTCAAATGATAACAAACAAAAGGCACGTGACCATTGTAATAAAATCCCTGAATTAACTACCCATGTTACACCAAACATTGTTATCTTAATGATTTTTGATGTAAATTATTGACGTTCCACTAAAGACGAAAAGCAAAAAAACCACGGAGATCTACATAAACCGTTCCAGTTAGCTAAGTAAACAACCACACACCTATTTAGTTATTTACTCGTATAAAAGATGAGAAAACATTTTTCGTTGATTATCGAAAATATTATTCAGAATCAAAAAGGGGACCATATACCTTATATTCAAATCTAATCACCCCATTAGGCACACAACAGTCAACCAGTTTTGTCTGTTTTTTTTTTTTTTTTTTGTTCAATTCTTCCTCCTCGCATCATACACACGGACTAATTCTATTGTCATTCTCGCATATAATCATCTCAAACACTGCAAAACCGACACAGAATTTTATGATTTGGCAATAAAAATCACAATGATTTTTAAATTGAATTTCATCAAGACAATTAAAAGTAATAAACATTAAACATGAATCATAATATGGATTCGTGTATATTGTTATAGGGAACATGCTTTACTATATACTATAATACTATATATAGAGAGGGAGGAAGGTGGGAAGTATATAAATGGTTATAAAGATTTTATTGTACTGAATAATTTTTGTATGGGCTTAGTGGATTGATATATGTATTGTTTTGAGCTCGACACCAATTAGTGCGATTTTTAGTTTTACAATTTATTGTCCTCTAGTTGCTTTGTTTGTGCGTGTTTCTGTGTACTGTTAACTAATTGGATGAGATCGAAGCATTAATAAATTTGCATTACATTTTCGATTAGCACTCATATCGTCGCTCATGATGATGTCAAAATAATTTTTGGGGAAATATTTTTTTTTTTTTTTGTAAATTAACATGATTGATTTGTAAGACGACATGGTAGGTATTCTCATACAAAATCAAAATAAAACTGAAACGTATAACGAAATTACCTTATTCGAATCAATTAGTTATGGTTGGAAACCAAAAGAAATTTACAAAATGAATGAACTAGTTTTATGTAGTTTGTGTGCGCTCGATGATGTCAAACACGACAGAGGTATTGGTTGACATTTTGTATACGAAAAACAAATATTTTAATTATATTTCCAATTATTATTGGTCGCATGTCCAAAATATTGATCGACTCATTAGATTGTTAGTTCAGCTTTTGTCCAATTCTGAATTGAAAAAGACTAAACGTCAATTTTGGGATCCTAAATCGATTTAAGGATTTTACTAAATCAAACAAAATTTGTTGATAGATATTTCAACTTGTCTAACCAAAAATTATTATTTTTTTAGTTAAACCACAACAAGTCCTTTTCGATGTTTGGAACAAAACATAAAAACTATCGTACAAACGATAGAATCGTCGAACCGAATAACGACAACAATGAAAATCAAATTGGATTACAATTAAAAGGTAAATGTATTAGTACTTTCCAAAAAACATTTTGAAATCTGAGCAAAGATGTAACAAGTACTCTCGGAGATTTGGGGAAGGTTTGGCTGCTTAGGTCGAATATGTCTAGTTATGGGGCACGTTGCCTAGAATAAGTTATTTTCAAACTGAAGATCTTGCATATTAAAAGCAGTACAGAAAATTTTGAGTGATTTTCCTTGTTTTGCCAATAACAAACATTCTTTAGATTTAGACAAGGTTCAGACTTACAGCTCAAATTACATTATCCAGCCGAAGTTGTTCTAAACGGCGGATTTAATGTACTGTTAATGACACTTTCTCACTCAATTTATTGAGTATTTTCTCTTATTGGCTTTTCTCTTATAACACGCGTTCCCTGACATCGGAGCAAAATTCGGTTTATAGGTCGAACATGTCTTTTTACGGGATAAATTATTTAACCAAAGTATTTCCAAACGGAGGATCTTGTAAATTGATAACACTCAAATTAAAATTTTGAGTAATTTTTCTCGTAGGCCCAATAACTAAGATTCTCAAAGATTTGGGCAAGGGTCAGCTATACAAGTTCAATATGCCTATTTAGTCCTTTTAGTTCAATATGCCTATTTAGATTTATGAGGTACATTGTCCAGAATTGTTCTTTCCAAATGGCGGATTTGGTACATTGTTAATGTAACTTCCCCCACTTTATATATTGGGTAGTTTCTCTTGTTGTTCAAAATAAATAATTTTTTTTTAGTCGAAATATTCCTATTTGGTGAAGCACATTTTCCAAACGAAATATTTTGTATAATGTTAATGGCAAATTCCCTCTTAAGATTTTGAGTGATTTTTCTTATGATGCAAAAACCAGCACTCACGGCGATTTGGGGAAGGTTTGGCTACTTAGGTCAAAAAAGCCTATTTATAGGGCACATTGCCCAGAAGAACTTATTTTGAAATGGAGGATCTGGCTTAACAAAAGCACTACATATAGTTTTGAGTGATTTTTGATGTTAGCTGAATAATATCGCATTCCTGCGATTTAGGCAAAATTCAGACACATAGATCAAATTATATTATCCAACCTAAGTTGTTCTAAGCGAAAAATCTAGTATATTGTTAATGACACTTTTCCACAAAAAGTTTTGAGTGCTTTCTACTGCACTTCCTGTCGCATCTCAGCAAACCATTGATTATTAATAACACTTTTACAACTAAGATTTTGAGTGATTTTTCTTGTAGGACCAATAACAAAGACGCTCTAAATTTGGGCAAGGTTTGGCTATCCAGGTCGAATTTTATATTCTATTTTATTATATTGCATATGCAACTTACCTTACTTAATATATTGAGTATTTTCTCTTTTTGGCCAATACAAGCACTCTTTGAGATCTGGACAAGGTTTTGCGTTTTTGGTCAAATATTCCTATTTATGAGCCACATATTCCAAACGAATTATTTCGTAAATTGGGAGTAGCCTTTTCTCATTTAAAAATTTGAGTGATATTTCTTGTTCAACCAATAGGTAACATTGATGTCATAATATATATTCTCATGACGAAATTTAGCTATTATCACTTTGTATAATAAACAGGGTAATAAATAAGTGAAGTTAACTTATTGCTCGATACCTTAAAGTTTTTGGTGCCCCAGGTTGACGCCTATCTTTACTTTTCTCTCTATTGTATTTCTCTATGTATTAATTGTAGTAACAGTAATATTTGGTAAATTTTTAAGCAAATATTTTGTTAACCGCAACATCTGTTTACTTTACTTATACATTTGTTAATTACTTTCACATGTGGATGCGAGATCAAAACCTAAAAAAAAAAAAAATAAAAGTCGTAGGAGTCGAATTACGAAATAAATTCCATAGCGGTGGTCACAAATATTTAATCGCAATCATAATCGAAAACATTAGAGTTTTTTAATCGTATTTGTCCATCTACCTAAACACATCGAATACTGTTAAGCTTTTTTACATTTATAGGCAAATGAAATGCGTGGTTTTGGCATATTCACATTTTTTAAAGCTTTTCAGTTTCTCTAAAATTGCAAGCACAACAATCGTTTCATGTTTACTTAAACTTTAGTTGGAAATGGACAAATAACTGAGAAATATTTCGACAGAATTAAGAAATATCTGGCACATTGAGTATGTATATACTAAAATGTAATATAATCGATGTCGACAAACATTTTTAAATCATTGTTTGAAAAGTATTTTCAAAATTCACATATTTGTGAGAGTTGGGCAATTTTGCGCGTTTGTTGAAAATTTAATTTTAATTTCGACGAATATTTCATAAAAGAATGGAAAATATTTTTTTTTTTTCAGACCAATTAAATTGTCATAAAACAATTTTTTTAATTGCGTCTTATAAACGAATTTTTTATGAATATTTATTTTGAAATTTAGACGACGGTAAACTTGTCAGCAGTAAGTTAATTGTGACAAGTGTTTAAGTTAAAACTAACTTGCAAAATATAGTTTTTAATTTTCATTTCATGTAGGGCTCTGAAATTTAGTGCCTCCCAATCGAAATGAAGCATGCAAGTAACAATTTGCCAAAGTTTAACATAAATTGGATTCGAATTTGAATAATAATTTAAATTATTAAACATTTAAGATATCATCTGACCACGTCTTTATCGGTTTATTCATCGCGAAATGCTGATTAACCCTTTGTTTTCGACAGCAGACAAGGAACGACGAATAAGAAAATTATGGATGATACAATAAGCCGGTAATTGTAAGAATGTTGATGCATAAAGTTTCCGCTCGGTCATTATAAAGTCGTCTTAATATTTACAAAAGTTTTCTGTTTGTGGATGAGGAATAGCGCTATGGGTGCGATATATTTTTGAACCATGCCAATTCATTAACATCGACAGTTTGGGCCAAAAATGTATGTATTTATGCCAATTTTGGCGATATTGCATTGGAAAATCAATGAAACTGACATTCGATCACCACCCAATTAATGCCGGCAAATCAGTCGATATAGTGGCTGATTGTATCTTGTCTGTAAAATTCTCGAGTTCCTTGCAAGAAAAAATGATACCGAAAAAGTTTTTATAGAGTTCCACGAATAGTTTAGCTTAACATAGGCTCCAGTTAAAAGTGGCTTAACTTGTTAGTTACAACAAGTAAGTATTGCATGCAGTTATTTCATTTGCAGTTCATGGGCCGCAGCCACGTTTATGAAAATTAGAGTCAGTTTTAAATAATCTGCATCTTTAATTGAGAAATGTTGAATACTTAATGTGAAAAGCTTGAATTTATATCATGTAAAATTCTAAATGTTAAACTCCATTTTGAATGAATTTCAAAATTCGATTGATTTTTCAGGTATGGCAGTAAAAATTCTCGAAATTATTCGGTAAATTTGAAATATTTTGTAAACTTATAAAGAAGTTTAACGAATTTTTAAAATGTTGAATAATTTGAATTGTAAAATTTCGAATTTATCCATAAAATCTGAATTTCGTATTTGATCAAATTTTGAGCATTCTATCTCAAATTTTGAAGTACAATTTTGTAAAGTTTATCTTCGATCAAGTTTAACGAAATTGTAAATCAATTTCGGCATTTTGAAAACAAAATTTAGGCACTGCTGTTCTGTGCATGGCATGCATCGCTTGTCATTTCAGCCTAAGGTGGTTGACGCAACCTTTTGTTAAGGGCTGCGATTTACCGTTAAGGCGTATCATCGCAAATTGAACCTAGTGGCATCAATTTGCCGATCAATTTGAAGCATCTTCAACAGTAATCTTTAATTCGATTTATAAACGTTGCATATTTCAACTTATGAACACAAATTTCAAATTTTGCATTTATATTTAAATTATCAGAATTTGTATTTGGAGGTACATTAAAATCGAAATTAAATTTAAATTTTCTTAAAACTATTACGTTCTAATTTTATTACAATTCTGAATCCAAAAGAATTAAATTCGAGTTTAAAGAAACAAAATAAAAATTAATTTTAGGATTTATGTTTGGAAATTTTCAAGTAGAATTTTGAAACTAATTCATAATTCCATTATGAATTAGTTTCAGAATTTTAATGAAATAAAACGAAAAGCCAATTTCGTAGATTTCGTTTCAGCTTTTATAATCAAAATTTTTAAAATTATTCCATAAAATTTCTAGGTGAAATCTTGAATAATTTGAAATAAAGAATTTCGATTAAACAAAAATCTAACTTTTATATTGAATTTCGAATTTATTGATCAAACTCGGAATTTCGTATTTATTGAATAAAATCCTAATTTCGTATTTGAACGAATTTTCAGCATTCAGAGTCGAAATTTACGTACAAAAAATATTTCAAATGTTTTAGAAATTTCAATTCGAATTTTAAAGTAGAATTTTTTGCAGTAAAATTCAATGCGAGAATCAATACGTTTAACTTCGATCAAGTTTAAAGAAATTTCGTAGTTAGCCGATTATTCAGCGTTTTGAAATCAAAATTTACGTGAAACTACAGAATTTGGTCAGTTTGAAATATATTTAATTTCAAACGCATTTAACAAGGTTAGTTTCCATAACGAGCTCAGATTACAAAACAAAATTTCGAACTTCTTATTTTATCGAATTTTCAAACATTTGTGAACGAAATTTACGAATCCTGTATTTTACATTTCTGAAAGAAAAAAGCTTCAATTCCCAATCTCAAATTAATTTTGAATATTTTGTGAAGTTAAATTCTTAAAGGGAACGTAATTTCTTCAATATTTTGGATTCAAATCGAATTTTTAAAATGTAAATTTTGTGGAAAGTTTACTGAACTTTAAAATAATCAGTTGCCGTAGTTCGTTTTTTTAGCTTTTGGAATCGATCTTTATAACTCAGTATTTTAAATGTCTAATTGAGAAAAACGAAATTAATCCTAAAATTTCGATCAAGTTAATGAAATTGTTTCAATGTTTTGGAACAAAATGTTGAGTAATTTGGAACATGTAAAATTCTAAATTTTAAAATCCATTTCGGATTAGTTTTGAAATAATTTAAAAATTTTGAATTATGTATTTTATCGAATTTTGTAATCAAAATTTATGTAATACAAAATTCAAAAAATTTGAAATATTTTCTCATATAAATTTTCAGTGGTTTAATTAACTCCAATTTTTAAAATTTTTTGGAAATTTCAATTGGAATTTTTAAAATGATGAATAATTTGTAGGTATATAAAAAATTTGATTTATTTCTTTTAACTTAAATTTGTTGGTTGGTTTTAAAATTCTAAAAATTCTGAAAAAATTTTAAGTGAAAATTGATTAATTATTAAAAATTAAATTAATTTTATTTATTTGAAGTTAGTTATTAAAATTTATTGGATCTTTTAAAAATTTCGATTTTTGAATCTAATTCTCAAATTAATTTTTAATACTTTGTGACATTTTGTTTTGGTAAGTTTTTAGTGCAATTTTTTAAGAAATTTTCAATTCGGACTTTTTGTAAAATGTTTTACATAAAATTCTAAAGTTTAAATTATAATTCTGTATTTTAAATATCGAATTAGAAACCATAAATTCAAAAAAGTTGATTTTATCAACAAAATTTTCAAACACAATTCATTTTTAATTAAATTGGAAAATTTTGTAACTTAGTTTTTACAATTGGTCGAATTGTTAAAGAATTTGAATTTCGTATTTTATCGAATTTTTGAGTATTTGCCGAGATTGTTATAAAAATTTGATTCATTATTTTAATTTTCTAATTAGAGAAAAACTCAGTTCAAATTATCGAGTTTTAATTTTCTAATTAGAGAAAAACTCAGTTCAAATTATCGAGTTAATTTTGAGTATTTCAGAAAAATAAATTTCGAAAAAGTTCAGTAACATGTTTTGAATGTTCAAGAAATTTCAATTCGAGTTTTTAAGTAAAATTTATTAAGAAAAATTCTAAATTTTAAATTTTATTCCGAAAATTATATTGAATTTTTAAAGAATCCTAATTCTGCAGATTATCAACAGTTCCGTTTACATCTAGGATTCCATTTCAATCATTAAATCGAGAAATAAACAATTCTAATTTTTGAATTGATTTTAAATATTTTATAAAGTTAAATTTCGGAAAAAAATTTGTTAAAATGATCAGAAAGTTTCATATCGGGTATTTAGAAATTGTAATATTGATGTGCTGAATTTTAAGGTTTTAAAAAATCGATTCTCTTTCCCAAAATAAATTTAAACATTTTGTGTATTCAAATGTCAAATTAAATTCAATTCTTACGCAATTTAAGTCATTCCAAAGAGAATTTCTGCATGCAGCATTGTATTTATGAAGTTAAAAATGTTAAGATTAGGAATCTCCTTTCTGAATTTTCAAACAAAGGAAATCTAGTTTTGAAATTTCTTAAATTTTAAAAATGCCTTACGTAAATTACTTAATTTTAAATAATTTGAAAAATTTCAATTTAAATTTATATTAAACTTGTTAATGAAATTTTTAAATTTTCCAAAAATTTCAATTCGAAATTTTAAAATATTCAATAAATTGAAATATCGAATTTCGAATATGTATCACAATTTAATGAATTTTAAAACCTCTGAAATTTCTTAGTTCAGTAAAATGTAGAAATTTTGCAAAACGAAATTTCAATAAAATTTACCGAAATTTAAATTTAAAAAATAGAATTTCACATTTTTTGGAATTTTGAGCATTTGACAATTCAGTAAATAATTATTTAAGTGTGCTTTGCAAAATTAATACTTGAATTTTCCAAAAGCCTCTAAATTTTAAATTTAATTTCGTATTAGTTATGCTAAAAAAAAAAATTTTGATTCTAACTAAATAAAAATTTTAGCTACCTAACAGAATTTTATGCACACATTAATTTTAATTTGATTTGAATATTTAAAATGTAAATTCTAAATCGTAAAATCCTGCTTCGAGGAACCTTGAGTATTTTATAAAATTAAATATTTATCAAATACAACGAAATTGTTAAGTATTTTGAAAATAAACAAAAATTGTTGCTTTCGTATCTAAAAACGGTTTCAGGGTTTCAGCTTTTTCTATAATTTGATGTTAAACTGTGAGACAAGTCATTCAAAAACTAATTATCGAACATTAAGTTGTTATGCAGTAATTAATTCTAACAATTTGTAATTAATCCAACTATGTGGTATACAAAATAAAGTCTACAAATTATATGCTTGCCCCATTTTGTATATTGAAATCCTTTGTTACAAACTATAAATTCTGAATGTACAGAATAAAATTTGTTTCTCAAGATTTAAATCACAAACTAATTAGACTTGTACACTGTGTGTACACTCGAACAATAACCTTCTCTTAAAACATATAAATACAAAAAAATAAGTTACACATTCTAAGTAAATAACAGTCAATTTGAGTTGTGTATGCCGGCACGATTTCCAAAAAGATTTTCCACACACAAACACCAACACAAAATATAAAACAAAACCACTTCACAGTTTTGATTTTGGTTAACACTTTCATGACGTAAAACGTATGTTAGTTGACCTCCAACTAAATGCAAAATGCAGCCAAAGTGGTTTAGCTTTTAGAATATAATAAAACGAGTAAAAGAATTGTAAATAAGAAACTGTCGTCTCTCCTCAATATAAAATTTACATCGTCGTATTTCTTATAAGAAAACTGGTTCACAATTTTTTTCTTTTTTTTTCTGTATTACATTTAGGCAAACAATGAATAATTATTTTATTATTACTTGTATAAACAATTGGTTGTTGTTTCATTTAATAATTTTTATTTTTATTTTTATTTTTTTTTTTTTGGATCTCATCGACACAACAAGAATAATATACAAAGTCTTACATCATAACACAAAGTAAGTTTTGGGATGTATTCAAGTGTGTGTGCACATATTCTTATAAGAAATTCAGAAAAAAAGATTTTTTTTGTAAGAAACATGATGATGGAATATAAAAAGGCGAAGACAACAAAAAAATCAATTATAAATGAATTAAATTACAAAATGAAGATGAGAGAGTTTTGCGTAACATACTCGTACATATATACTTACACATGACCTGATGCGAAATACAATATTGCGATATGCGCATTGCGAATTAAGTAATTTTGCAAACGCAATTATGGTTTTACTATGGTATAAAATTTAATAATTAGGTGTACGGGAATTTAATTTTACTTTCGTGCGTGTGCACTCTGTACAAAGTGAGAGTAAATAGTATATAATTTATTATGTAATTTGGATTAATAATATGAATTTTTGGAATTAGGTGTGAACGATTGCAATTCATGGATAATCGCTTACTTAATTTATTTCATTTTTTTTTTTTTTGTTTTTGTATTGGAGAGCAAAAAGTGAATGCCTAATTTGGTTCAATAATTTGTTGTGCAACAATAGGTTTCAGTTAATTTTGATATTACTGCTTATGAAGTTTTTATGGCTTAAGCGAAAAAGTGAATTGGATTTAAATCCAAAATTCAAAATTAGTTTCAAAACTTCGAAATTGAAATAATCGAATATACGAAATCCTGTTGCGAGAGTTGGTCTCCAGTATTTATCTTATAAATGAACACCTTAAATTAAACATTTAAATTTAAATTCTCATTTAAAAATTTTGTTTTTGTGACCTAGGCGAAAAAGTGAATTGGACTTTAAAACAAAATTCAAAATTAATTTCAAAATTTTGAAATTGAAATAATTGAATATACGAAATCCTGTTGCGTCAGTTGGTCTCCAGTATTTATCTTATAAATGAACACCTTAAATTAAACATTTAAATTTAAATTCTCATTTAAAAATTTTGTTTTTGTGACAGGCGAAAAAGTGAATTGGATTTTAATCCAAAATTCAAAATTAATTTCAAAATTTCGAAATTGAAATAATTGAATATGCGAAATCCTGTTGCGACAGTTGGTCTCCAGTATTTATCTTATAAATAAACACCTTAAATTAAACATTTAAATTTAAATTCTCATTTAAAAATTTTGTTTTTGTGACTAATGGGGGAACCAGCGAGTCAGTAACAACTTTAAGTAAGAACGCGATATACAGAAAGTGCATGTTACTGACCAGCGAATCTTTAAGAACGTTTCGTTCAGTTCAGCCGTCACTTAACAGAGCGAAAATTAACGCGCAAACTGAAGGATATGTCAGAATACATCAAAATTTCCACAGCACACTTTTCTTAGAAATAAAAAATTTTCCCATTCATATTACAATTTGAATACTGTATTTGTCAGTTGTTAAGGATTCGGTGGCCGATATGTCAAATCTTCTGTAAGGACTTAATTTCGTCAAATTCTTTAAGGTTTCTTACTGATTCGCTGGTTAGGCCTTTAGGCGAAAAAGTGAATTGGATTTTAATCCAAAATTCAAAATTAAGTTCAAAACTTCGAAATTGAAATAATTGAATATACGAAATCCTGTTGCGACAGTTGGTCTCCAGTATTTATCTTATAAATGAACACCTTAAATTAAACATTTAAATTTAAATTCTCATTTAAAAATACTCAAAACTTTGAGGGACTCAAAACTTTGAAAAACTTTGAACTTTGAAAACACTCAAAATTTGGACTTTGAAATCTAGAAATTTTTGTGCCTAGCAATTTTTGAAAATCAAGAATTTGGAGTCTAAATACAAATTTTATATTAGAAATTTGATTTACAATTTCCTAAATCCTGAGCTGTTTGTCTAACACTCGGTTTCAAATTGGAAAATTGGACTTTAAATTCTGAAAATCAAACTTGAATATTCTATTGAATCAATGAAATGTTCAGAAAAAACAGAAAAACTCACCCCATAAAATTGCATTCAATAAAATTTTATTTCCACACACTCAATAGCCCTCAGAACACAACCTAGCAAACTAAATTATAAAATTCAATCGAAATTTAATTTTTTTTTTTTTAATTTTGTATGTCTTTCAAAACTTATGGCTTCAAATTCAAAGACGCTTTCCAGTGGTGGATTAACGCCTAGCCATACTAGGAACATGCCTAGGGCCCGTGAATTTTGGGGGCCCTTAAATTTCGTGCTCCATTAGTGGGTAATCTTTAATTTATCAGAATATTTTTCTAGATGGAATATTTTGATATGATTTAACAGCTCTCGTCTGAATTCCTGGAATATTTATTTTCTAATACTTGCTCGATTTCTCCCTATATGTTAGAATAAGGCTATCATACCAACCATGTAGTTGGCAATCTTATGACTTTAAAAATATTTTGGTTGGAAAAGCGAAATTTTACAGGCAATGAAACTACGCCAGGTAGTTACTCTCGTATTGTCTCAAAATAGACTAGACCCTAACAAGGTAAACCTTTGCTAAGGCGGGAGTCTACATTAGCGAAATAAAAATTTAGTAGATCATTTAACTGGACAAAATTTACGTAACAAATAAATTGTATGTAACACAGAATCAACTTGATTTTTAACTGTTCGAACATGTAATTTCCAACTTAAACTTGCATCAATTTTAATGCAAAAACTGCTGCAATTACTTAAATTACAATTACGTGCATGATAAAAAATCTAGGGGAAGAAACTTCGATCACACCAACAAGGGGTGATTATCAAATTATGTGCGTAGAATTTTCATGTCTGAGTTTATATGGTTTAGTTCAGTGGCAGCCAAATCAAAGTAACTAAAAGCAATGGCGTCAGCAATTCTTAGTGATTTACATATCCTATCCCTAAATGATCGATTACTCAGATAAGATTCGAACCATTTCTATGGTAAAAATCTAAAACCAATGGATTGAAGCTTCTGCAAAAGCAGATTATTATAAAAGCTAACTTAATATCGATGAAGACTGCACCAACACACTTCCTCTCGTTAAGACTAATATAATTTCCACTAAAGATATCAATTAGCACAGATTCTGTACTTTTACCAGATCTAAAGCCATGCTGCTGAGAACTAAGAAAATTAAATTCTCGTTAGTGTAATTAAATAAATGTCTACCTAATTTCCAATTTTGTTAGCTGGTACAACCGATGTTCACATTTTTACACGAGTTGCCGCTGGTGCACGAAAATGTAAATGAACAAAATTTCTAATATACACTTCTGTTGGTCAATAACTGGACTTAGAGCCTCTTCTCAGAAATCTTCAAATATTCCCGCTTCAAAATAAATATATTCCAGATCCTCCTGCTTGGTGTATTTTTAGAATAATTTTAGGGAAATTCTTATGCCGCATTAGGAACAAATTTTGTGACATGAAGCCAGAACTATGGCTTCACTTTCTTGATTTCTAATTGAGTGGTAATGATTTGGTTTCACAAATTGTATGCTGATTTTCAATTTCTTAACATCACCACTGGTTGCTTGGCTTTGCTTATTTTTTATAACAGGAACTTGGTTTTGTTTGTTCTGTTACTAGATTAATTTCGAACCAATTTAACAATTCCGATGGATGATGTGTTTTCAAAAACAAACAAAAAAAATTATTAAAAAAAAATTATTTGGATCAGTTCTGGACAGATATGATTTTAATACGAGTATGTTCCGAAGATTGTAAGAGAATCCAATCCAGTTTCGAACTGATGAGCTTATGATTATGAAAAAATCAATCTTCTCATCAGGCCGCGGCGACTGGACTGATTATACCACAATTTACATTCTATATATACAGAATGTGCTGTGATTTAAGTACTAGCGAATCGTACTAATACAGTTCCTTGTAATTTTGGTTTGCAAGGAGGGTGGTCTTTTTGTAATTGTAACTTGTGGCGGTATTCCGTTCGGTGGGAGGGAAATAAAGTTGTATCTATTATATTACTTATAAATAACTAAAATGGATAAGTAAATAATTTTTAGTTTAGTTAGTAAATTTCAGCCTTTATTTAAATTTCAAACACAACAGCAAGCTCGAATTCTAAATGCGAGTGAACATTTTTTTATAAACACTTTTATAAAAAATTGTAAATTGTTGTTCATTTATAATGTTAGTACGATGTTTTCAATCAAATTAAATTTAATTAAATTCGAAAATTACTTCAAAGTTAGAGAAAAACGAAATTCAAACGTAAAATGCCATACTTCGAGCGAATTTGGTTTTCTCTAATTTTGAAGTAATTTTCAGATTTACTCGTATTAGCAACTCGTGCTTGATGTGAATAGCCCCTAATTCTAAACAAATTATGTATGCCGACCTCTAAGTTCTAGTTAATTTAGCAACATAATTCCTGTCTTTAATGCTTCAGAAAATCAGCATTTTACCTTTTAACTGAACCCTCCTAAAAATAAAAAGTTTAAATAACTTTTTGTTACTTTTAGTGAAATAAAAGTAAAAGTCGCCAGTTAGTGAAATATCGTCGTCATAGAATTATTGTTGTATATGTCCAATTTTTGGTGAATTTGAGTTACATATGCAGCTAACTCCAATCGTTTCTGAGATATTTTTTCAAAATTGGCGAAAATAGGCACTAAATGGCACAAAATGTGCCTATTTTCGTAAATTTTTATTGTCGTATGGTTTTATTTTGTCTATATCCTTGAGATTTATTTTTTTTGTCTACCATCAAAGCAAAGCTGTAAAAAAAATTTGATTTTAATTTTGTTTTGTTAGATGTGGTTTTATCTACATTATAACCGTCCATATGGTCTATATCAGTTCTATTTTTTGTCGATATCCTTGAGATTTACAGTATCCTTGAGGGATGCTCCCTCAACATCAGCAAGATGTTCAACTTATTTAAGACTAAAAGTCCTGACATCAACTTCAAAAAATGGAAAAACAGAGATACGCTTAACAAACAATTTAATTTGGAGTTCCCTTCCTAAAAAGACTTGGGCGATAAATGCGAGGCAATGCGAAGGATGGCATTGGCTGCATCTGTAGATCAAACCAACAAGTACAAGTCACATACATATTCTAAATAAAACTCACCTAAGGCAAACTGTTTATAATTTTCAGCTTTGATATGCAAAACGTGTTCCAATTCCTCAAAGTTAACAATTCGAACTTCTTTTATAAGCGAACATTTTGCGTGTATAATTTAATGGGGAAGATTCATGGTGCTGAAGAAGTTTTAAATGCAATTTTGTGCGTATTAATATTATAAGGAAAACATTTCATTCCAAATCGGTAATAACTTTCACATTTTTCGGTATGCATCTCTTTGTGGCCGCTAAGGTACTCACATTGCAAATGCGCTATAAATATGTTGGAAAAACATATAAATTCTCATCCAGGCTCAGGTATTTTATAAGAATATAATCTGGAATGATCGTTCATCGTCCTATGGACGGCATGTCTCATCTTCAGTTCAGAGTGAAGAATCAATAATTAAAAATTAAAGAGTCAGTTAAATTGAACTATAATTTTTATTCATGAAGTTATTACACGAATTAATTAATTAATTCGAATTAAAGTTATAAAAAAGGTAATTTAACTGTAATGGATTGTATTTTTTACGCAATGAATTTGTAATGTTTTAATATTATTATTTCAATAAACATTGTTTGGTGTATGCTAAAAATTACTATTTCCAAAAACCGAAAATAAAGACAAAATTTTGTGTACTAGACCAACCTTTTAAGAAAAGTTAGTCCAAAACTGCACTTAGACAAAACTATAAAATTTGAAAAATAAATAATTTAAATCCTTTCCTAATTGGAAACCAAATTTTAGTAATGAAATTGCTCAGGAACATCTTTAACTTTCCAGCTAAATTCCAAAATCCGTTTTCTCCAATAAAGGCGAAATCCATATAAGGACAAGGATAATTCTGAGCCGACGATATGTAAACACATCAAAAAATTAAAAAGTACTTTGAAGCCCAAATTAGTCCTCTGTTGCTCAATATTTTAGTACTTTGGAATTTACATCAATTTCATCCCTGTGACCAAACTACAAAAATACAATTCCTACTTAACACAGATAGCATCAAGTACGAACGTACTGACTTAGCGAATTATATTCACTGAATCAAAAAACTCCAGGAATATTAATATCAATTTTTCTGTAATAGACTTCGTAGTACTGAGGAGAAAATTATAATTTTGTTGTTCGCACAAGTAGAATAATAAACTTTGTTGATTTGAAAGTCGAGGAGTTTGTTTTATTAAATTTTGAATTACAAAAATTTTGTAAAGTTAGACATTTTGTCAAGGTTTTGAACTGACATTGTGCAGAAAACTGCAAAATTTTGAACTGACTTTGCAAAAAAAAATGTGCATTGCAATTATAGCCTTCTGTTAAACAAAATTTGTCCGCATTCGTGAAATTCCTTATTTGATTGGTAATTTGTAATCCGCGTGAAATTTGTCCTAAATACTTCCACAAATTACAAAATCAAGGTTTAGGTTAAACTTTACGAAACTGCACAAACGCGTGAAGTTTGTCCTAATCTTAAATAAATATCGATGTATTATGAAATTTGGATAAACCGATAAAATATTTAAAATACTAAATCTAATCCGGCCGCTCAGGAACGTTGTGTTCCCGACTTTATAAACAATAAAATATAACAACTTCCAAAAATCTAGACGATGAGTGACCTAGGGCAGGCGTGTTCCGTCCCTATATGTTAATTTACACGAAATTTGATTTTAAAAAATTTGTTAATCTGGCCAAAGTGGTCACACTATTTTATACATAGTCGAGGATCTCTTCCAACCAAAACATATAACACCTTCAAAAAATGTTGACGATAAGTGACAGACTGCTCCGTCCTTATACGTCAGTACATATGAAATTTCATTTTAAAAATTTTGCCTATCTAGCCCAAATATCGTACCCAAGTGGCCACATCTTTTTATGGGTAGTGAACGATCTTTTCTAACCAACAAATATAACAATATCTGAAAATCTAGACGATAAGTGACAGGCAAGTTTGCAATATTTTTTAGATAGAAGGGGTCGCCCACTACCATTAACGAAGTACGTCCACTTGGATACGATCTTTGGGCCAGATTGAGAATTTTTTATATTTCAAATTTCGAATGAACTTTGATTTTGTTAAATTGTTTCTTTGTAGAATTTAATCTGCAGATGTTCTTTTTGTAAATTTAATTAAGATAAGTAAAACTATTTTTTTTACGTAAAAATTCAAAATAATGACAGATTTATTATTCTTACTAATACATTCTTAGGAAAATCAATTTTTACGACAAACTTCACACCCGTAATTTTTTGGATTTGAATTTTCAAAATTTGAGAAATTCTGAAATGGGAATTCTAGAATATGTTTAATTCAAATTTTGTTAAAATCATCAATGATCAATCATTCAAAGCATCACACTTTTAAACTAACTACCTACTACATCACATAAATTCAAACCAATACATCAGTCAAAACACTTAGGTGCGGTTAACCGCATAGTAGACATTAATTTACTCTAATTAACTTATAACACCTTTAATTGAATAAATACCTCGAAGTAATTAAAATATTGAAGCGGTGTGTGTAAAACTGTCATTAGTCTTAATAGATCAAGTAGAGCAGTTTGAATAAGCCTTGAAGAATTAGATACGGCTATAAGATATCGTAACAAACACGACCCTCCAATTCAGTTGTTTTGTTTCGCTCAAATTTTGTGCGTTTGTTATTGTATCTCTTCCCCAAGGACAAATTGTTTTTGCAAACGACTGACTTAGAACCCCTTTTTAGTAAGGAAACCTCTTCATATCGAGATGAATGACGTGTTTCACAGCCAATTGCGATGATGAAATCACTTGAATATGACATAATCTCAATTCAAGGTAATCAAAATGAACGGTTTAGTCGCGTAACATTACGTTATCCGTAGCCAAAGCTGATAACGACTCAAAATTTACTATATAAAAGTCTCTAGCGTATAAAATCAACAGTAAAATATAAAACGTGACAAGGGATCGGAAAATGCACATAATTTCCACCCACGCACACAAATAAATAAAAATATCCAAAAATAAACTTACCGTTTACACAAGTTTTACTGTGCTCCTTCACAATCTCCCGGCAACACCTCCGCCGAAATAGACAAAAAAAAAAAATTTTTTTTTTGTAGCAAACCGAAATTTTTCTCAATTTCGACTCAATTCTTAATCCTTGACTGTAGGAAAAATTGTTTTTCTTCTAAATATACAAACAACCATATGAAATATGGCGAGAGAGAATGAAAAACATTTATTGTACACAAAACACACAAAAAAAAAAATCACGCATGTGTCATTGAGTCGAAGGAAAACATTGATGAAAATTTATAAATTGTTTTCCAAATTTGGAAATAGATTTTAATTTTCTAAAGTAGATTTAAATGCCCATATGGATATTAGAGTAGATCCAAGCCGATTTTATGATATAGTAAAATGCACCAACTCTTAATACATATTTGAATTATGACACTGCAAATGCAGATTTTCGCGAAATTTGCAACACAATTTCGTTTTGTTTTTTTTTTTTTTTTATAATTTTATACGAGACATTTAGGTTATATATATACTTAAAACAATAACAAATATACACACTTTAATCTTAAGTTCTAAATCACTAAATAAATTGCCAAATTAATTGCTAAAACACTGCACACAACAACACTAAACACGATATACACATAGGCACGCAATTATTTTTCCAAATGCGATTTTTTTATGACCAAAAAATTTTAAATCCAAAAATTAAAACAAAACAAAAAAAACGATAAAATTATAAAAACAAACACTGATTAAATAAAATCGCGAAATTCCAAAATTAATTTCCAAATTTGTTTGTTAAGTTATATTAAAACCAAAATTTCCAAACAAAAAAAAAACCAAAAAAAAAAAAATTCTAAGATTTTTCCATTTCACACAGAAAATCTAAAACTCAGACCGAAATTACTACGATTCCATCACATTCAGCGTTTGTAAATAGACTGCGGGTGCATTCTTGCTCAGTTTGGAATGAAAAGCAAAACACACATACACGAATACAAAACAATATTCTCTCTCGCATCGGAGATGAACAAACAAATGAGAGCGATTATATGAATTGGTATATACAGCTGTCTCTGTTTAGACCACCAGATGTCAAATTTTTTGTTGTGTATTTTCAAGCTCTTCTTGATGTTTCTTTGTGTGCATGTTTTTTCCCCTTCTTGTTTTGTATTCACAGTTTTTTTAAAGATGTTTAGTATCATGTTCGCTGGTTGTGCTACAAAAATAAAAGTGAGAGGTATAGTTAGTTAAAAAAAAATCGTTGTTACTTATTAAACAGGTGGGAAGAAGTTTGACATATCAACAATTGAATAATTTTCGATTCAAACTTCAGTCAAATTTTTCTGCATCAAATTTTTAGGTAATTCTCAGTTTAAACATTTGTCTCTCATAAATTTGAAATAAAATTAAACACTGGTCAGGGGTCATAATGCTTTCAAATTCTAATCAAATTCCGATCAAATTTTGGGAGTATGTCAAATCAACTAAGCAGGAGAGTAATTTAATTACGTTTTAATTCTAATAAAATTTACTCTAATCCTACGAATTATAGTTCAATCTCCTGATAGAATCAAACTTCCCAATCAAACTATATGTGTGCTGCCTTCAGTAAAATTGTATGTGAAATTTGAGCTTAGTTTTTAAAATAGTTTAAAATTCTAATCAAACTCAAATCAATTTTTGATACGATTGTTTTAATCGTAGTGGAATTAAATTCGGTAATTCGAGTTAATACTAGTTATTGGATTAGAGACGACATAAAACCCAGTCAAATTTTTTGTGAAACTTTAACTAATTATTTCTGCTAAAATTAATCAGATTTTAAATTTTTTTTAAACAATTCCAATTAAAAATGTTTTCAAACTTTGATCAACATTTTAATCCCAATCAACTAAATATAGAGAATTTTAGCAAAAACTGATATCGAATGGCACAATAGTGTATGTATATTCAAATTCTAATCAAGATTTGCGCAGATAAACTCTAAATAAATTTTAAATAGGTTCAAATTCTTATCAAACATGTTGTGTAAAATCCTTAGTAAAATATTTTTAAATGACAATATTTTTTTCTAATCAAACTACAATCGGAATTTGATTAGAATGTGGTTGAACATCAACATTAAATTATGACTCGATACAAAATGTAATCAAACTTTTACATACTAATATGCTTTCAAAGTCTAACTGATTAGAGTTAATTCTGATATAAATGTATACCAACTTCTAAATTAAAAATGCTTTCAAACTTTGATCAAATTCCAATTTAATTTCATTAAAATTTTTCAATTTATTCAATTTTATTAGTTCAAATGGAACAGTATTTTTTAATGATAAATGCATTCAAACTAAAACTAATCAAAATTATAAATATACGTTCTAATTACATTCAATCTTTGATCTAATTTCCCAGTGCTTTACGTAACTCTAGGTAATCAAATTAGCTAAGCAGACATAGTGACAAACTTGAAATTAATTGAATTTTAGTTAAATTTAGAGAATAAGTTGATAGATATTTTTAAATTCTCAGCAAACTACAATCAGAGTTTGATTAGATTTTGCTTGAACCCCATCATTAAATGATGACTGATTACAAATTGTAATCAAACTTTTACATACTAATGTGTGTTCAAATTTCAATAAATTCTTTACCGTTCTAACTCTAATGAACTGATCATGGTTGATCCTGAGATCAAAAATGCATTCAAATTTTAATCAAATTTCAATAAAGTTTCGTTCAAATTTTTGAATTTATTCAATTTCAAAAGTTAAAACGGAATAGTTGGTTTTGGAATGATAAATCAAATTAAAATGTATTGTAATTCTATATAATCTGCGATCAAACACTATTGAGATTCTATAGTCAAACTCAAAAGGTATTTTAAATTAATCAAATGACAATCAAACTTCCTTCAAACGGAGCCGTTCCATTTATCGGACTGTTTAACTGGCTAAACGGAAAAAAAGTTTTATTTAACTGAATTTTATTTAAACGTTTTCATTATAAAATGTATTCAAATTCTAATCAAGATTTTTGCAGCTACAAATAAATTTTTGTATTTTTAAATATTAGATGAATCCGATTTTGCGTATATTTTACCCTAATAATATCAGTTGAACTTATTTTGTTTTAATCTAATATAATTCGTAATTGGTAAAAATAGATTCAAATACTAATCAAACTAAATCATTTTTTTCTTTTTTTAATTTTGGATTTAATAAATGAACCTCAAGGTGGTTTAGTTAAATTCAATTTAGTTTAGTTTTAAATCCGCGAAAACCACAAATTTTGAATGCGTTCAAATTCTATTCAAACATTATCTTTAAAATCTTCAGTAAAATTATTTTAAACCACAATATTTTTTTTCTAAACAGTGGTTGAAAACTGACGTTAAAATATGACTCGAAACAAATTGTAATCAAACTTTTACATTCGAATATGTTTTCAAATTCTAATCAAATTCTATACGGATCTGGTTCTAATCAACTGATCAGAGTTAGTTCTGAGAAAAATTTAAACCAAGTTTTAAATTAAAAAAAAAGATTCAAATGTTGAACAAATTTCAATAAAATTTCAATAGTTCAGATTAGTTTTTCGAATGGTAAATGCATTCAAACTACAGCCCAAATTACATTGTAATTATGTATATTCAATCTTTGATCTAATTTCCCAGGGCTTTACGTAATTTTAGATAATCAAATTAGCTAAGCAGACAGAGTGACATTCTTTAAATTAATTCAATTTTAGTCAAATTTAGATATTAAGTTGATGAACATTTTTAAATTCTTTAAAACTACAATCGCAGTATTGGAATTTGCTTGAACACCATCATTGAACTGTGACTTGATACCAATTGTAATTAAACTTTTACATAATAATGTGTGTTAAAATTTCAATAAATTCTGAACGGATTTAACTCTAATCAACTGAGCAGAGTTGATTCTGCGATAAGTTTAAAACAAGTTTTAAATTAAAAATACTTTCAAATTTTGATCATATTCAAATTCAATTTCGTTCAAATTGTTTAATTTATTCAATTTCAATGGTTCAAACGGAATAATTTTTTGAATGATAAATGCATTTAAACTAAAGCCCAAATTCCATTGTAATTCAATCTCATATTCAATCTTTGATCTAATCTTCCCCGGGGCTTTACGTAACTGTAGATAATCAAATTAGCTATAAACCGAATGACACAAATTAAATTAATTCAATTTTAGGCAAATTTAGATAATAAGTTGATAAACATTTTAAAATTCTCAACAAACTACAATCGGAGTTTGATTAAAATGTGGTTAAACACCGTCATTAAATTATGACTGGATACTAATTGTAATCAAACTTTTACATAATAATGTGTGTTCAAATTTGAATAAATGCTCTACGGATATAATGCTAGTAAAAGGACAGACAAATTTTGATCAAATTTCAATAAAATTTCGTTATCAAATTTTGTCTAAAGATAAGTCAGTTTAATTTTTAGAGCTTTAATGTACCACGAATTCGGTTTAGTTAGAAACAGTTAAACCAAGTTTTTAAATTAAAAATGCCTTCAAATTACAATCAAACATCAATCTTCCTGTAACTATTAATAAACTGTATTAAACGAACCTGGTAGAGGATTAGTTTAATTCAGTTTAGTTTAGGTTCAACCCTTCGAAAAATTCAAATCTTAAAAGCTTTCCAATTTCAATCAAACTTGATGCGCTCAATATGTGAATTTTATTGTTAAAATAATTAGATTACAATCAGCTGACAAAATTATTCGAAAATTTCAGACGCTAAACAACTCCAATCAAGATTCAATTAACGGTTTGAGGAAAACTAAAATCCAGTCAGATTTTGTATTGTACTTAATCAAATCAATTCAGAAGTTTAGACCAAATTAGGTGCTGTTGACGTGAACACAGTTTTTAAATTATTTCGACCTTCAAGTTCTAATCAATTTCCGATCCAATGTCATGCATTTAGTTTTTAAATTTATTAAGAGTAGTTTAAATTAGCATCGGGTATGGTTCCAATTTCAAAAAAAAATTTGAAATGTTAGAAAATATAAATTTATTCAAATTCTTATCAAACTCCAAACATATTTATGTGTAAGTGGAATTTAGCCAGCCAACAAATTTAAAAATTTAGGCTCATTGAAAGAATTTTCAGGTCAATCAGTAATTGTTTTCAATTCCTGATCAAACTTCAATAAAATTCGAATTATATTGTACAAAATCTAATTAGCTTACGAATGCATTATTTGGACAGAATTTAATTCGACTTTGGTTTAATTACGTTAGACAATTAAAGATATTTCTTACTTATTTATTTAAACTTTAATTAAACAGTTGTGATACCCTAAAAGATTCAGGCATACATCATATAATTTCTGAGAAAATCGAGAATTTAAAAAAAAAAAGCATTCAACTTAAAATTGATTTCAAACTTCAATCAAACTCTAACGAAAATTTAAGGTAATCAACAGCTAAATACCCCTAGACACAAAACTTTGGTTATTGTTATTTTAAACTGTTTTTGATATAATTTTGGGCCAAAATTTGTTTTGTTTTAATAAAAATGTATTCAAATTATAATCAAACTGCAACAATATGGTCTATTTTCAGTTTTAATACAATTTTGAATTGTCTAATTCCGTACAATTTTTGAATTTTTTTGAAATTAATTATAAATAAAATATAAATATCATTCAAATCTAATCAAACTCTAGTCAAATTTTGTTATTTCAATTAGCGAAACATAAATAATTGTATTTATAGTAACATAGTTCAATTTCAGTATAAGCTGAATGGGAATAATTTGTTCGTGTTGTAGTTAGTTAAATTACAAAAGTTTTCAAATTTTAATCAAACTTTAATAAAATTTTGGGTAATTTTAAGAATTTTAAGTTTTAAGTTCAACATTCTCTGAGCGGAATTTATATGATAAAAACATTTTCAAACTAACATTTTGTATCTCGATAAACTAAAATTTTCTATCAAACTGAACATATTCTGGCAAAGTAATCAATAAAGCATGATAAAACGGCGGTTGTTTACCATAACCAAAATGGTTCCAAATATTTATTTATTAAAAGTTTGAAACGAACACAAATTCTTGATTTTAATCAGATTTAAATCAAATTTTTATTTGAATTGGATTTTCAGTTTGCTTTGCCAACCAAGTATTAAGTAGAAATTTGACTTGAAAGTTGACTTCAAACTAGATTTCATTTTCCAATCAAACTTTTGCTTGAAATCAAATCAAATAAAATTTACAAAATGTTTTCAAATATTTATTTGGTTATGGTAAAAGTTTGAAGCGAACACAAATTTTTGATTCTTATCAGATTAAAATCAAATTTTTATCTGAATTTGATTTTCAGTTTGCTTTGCCAACTATGTATTAAGTCCAAATTTGTCTTGAAAGTGGACTTGAAGCAATATTTCACATTCCAATCAAACGTTTGCTTGAAATCAAATCAAATTTAATTTACAAACTGATTTCAAATATTTATTTGATTATGGTAAAAGTTTGAAGCGAACACAAATTTTTGATTCTTATCAGATTTAAATCAAATTTTAATTTGAATTTTATTTTCAGTTTGCTTTGCCAACTAAGTATTATGTCCAAATTTGACTTGAAAGTTAACTTCAAACTATAATTCATTTTCCAATCAAACTTTTGCTTGAAATCGAATCAAATTTAATTTACGAAATGGTTTTAAATATTTATTTGGTTATGATAAAAGTTTGAAACGAACACAAATTTTTGATTCTAATCAAATTTAAATCAAACTTTTATTTGAATTTGATTTTCAGTTTGCTTTGCCGACTAAATATTAAGACAAATTTGTCTTGAAAATCGACTTCAAATTATTTATCACATTACAATCAAACTTTTGCTTGAAATCAAATCAAATTTAATTTACAAAATGGTTTCAAATATTTATTTGGTTATGGTAAAAGGTAGAAGCGAACACAAATTTTTGATTCTAATCAGATTTAAATCAAACTTTTATTTGAATTTGATTTTCAGTTTGCTTTGCCAACTAAGTATTAAGTACAAATTTGACTTGAAAATTGATTTCAAACTATATTTCATATTCCAATCAAACTTTTGCTTGAAATCAAATCAAATTTTATTTACGAAACGGTTTCAAATATTTATTTGGTTATGGTAAAAGTTTGAAACGAACACTAATTTTTGATTCTAATCAGCTTTTAATCTAATTCTTATTTGAATTTTATTTTCAGTTTGCTTTGCCAACTAAGTATTAACTCCTAATTGACTTGAAAATTGACTTCAAATTATTTATCATATTCCAATCAAACTTTTGCTTGAAATCGAATCAAATTTAATTTACGAAATGGCTTTTAATATTTATTTGGTTATGATAAAAGTTTGAAACGAACACAAATTTTTGATTCTAATCAAATTTATATCAAACTTTTATTTGAATTTGATTTTCAGTTTGATTTGCCAACAAAGTATTAAGTCTAAATTTGACTTGAAAATCGACTTCAAATTATTTATTTGCCATCTATGTATTAAGTCCAAATTTGTCTTGAAAGTGGACTTGAAGCTATATTTCACATTCCAATCAAACGTTTGCTTGAAATCAAATCAAATTTAATTTACAAACTGATTTCAAATATTTATTTGATTATGGTAAAAGTTTGAAGCGAACACAAATTTAGGATTCTTATCAGATTTAAATCAAATTTTAATTTGAATTTTATTTTCAGTTTGCTTTGCCAACTAAGTATTATGTCCAAATTTGACTTGAAAGTTAACTTCAAACTATAATTCATTTTCCAATCAAACTTTTGCTTGAAATCGAATCAAATTTAATTTACGAAATGGTTTTAAATATTTATTTGGTTATGATAAAAGTTTGAAACGAACACAAATTTTTGATTCTAATCAAATTTAAATCAAACTTTTATTTGAATTTGATTTTCAGTTTGCTTTGCCGACTAAATATTAAGACAAATTTGTCTTGAAAATCGACTTCAAATTTTTTATCATATTCCAATCAAACTTTTGCTTGAAATCGAATCAAATTTAATTTACAAACTGATTTCAAATATTTATTTGGTTATGGTAAAAGTTTGAAACAAACACAAATTTTTGATTCTAATCAAATTTTAATCAAACTTTTATTTGAATTTGATTTTCAGTTTGCTTTGCCAACTAAGTATTAACTCTAAATTGACTTGAAAATTGACTTCAAATTATTTATCATATTCCAATCAAACTTTTGCTTGAAATCGAATCAAAGTTAATTTACGAAATGGTTTTAAATATTTATTTGGTTATGGTAAAAGTTAGAAGCGAACACAAATTTTTGATTCTAATCAGATTTAAATCAAATTTTTATTTGAATTTGATTTTCAGTTTGCTTTGCCAACTAAGTATTAACTCCAAATTTGACTTGAAAATTGAGTTCAAACTATATTTCACATTCCAATCAAACTTTTGCTTGAAATCAAATAAAATTTTATTTACGAAACGGTTTCAAATATTTATTTGGTTATGGTAAAAGTTTGAAACGAACACAAGTTTTTGATTTTAATCAGATTTAAATCAAATTTTTATTTGAATTTGATTTTCAGTTTGCTTTACCAACTAAGTATTAAGTCCAAATTGACTTCAAAGTATTAATCATATTCCAATCAAACTTTTGCTTGAAATCAAATCATATTTTATTTACGAAACGGTTTCAAATATTTATTTGGTTATGGTAAAAGTTTGAAGCGAACAAAAATTTTTGATTCTAATCAAATTTAAATCAAACTTTTATTTGAATTTGATTTTCAGTTTGCTTTGCCGACTAAATATTAAGACAAATTTGTCTTGAAAATCGACTTCAAATTATTTATCATATTACAATCAAACTTTTGCTTGAAATCAAATCAAATTTAATTTACAAAATGGTTTCAAATATTTATTTGGTTATGGTAAAAGTTAGAAGCGAATACAAATTTTTGATTCTAATCAAATTTAAATCAAACTTTTATTTGAATTTGATTTTCAATTTGATTTGCCAACTAAGTATTAAGTACAAATTTGACTTGAAAATTGATTTCAAACTATATTTCACATTCCAATCAAACTTTTGCTTGAAATCAAATCAAATTTAATTTACGAAATGGTTTAAAATATTTATTTGGTTATGGTAAAAGTTTGAAACGAACACAAATTTTTGATTCTAATCAGATTTAAATCAAATTTTTATTTGAATTTGATTTTCAGTTTGCTTTGCCAACATGTCCAAATTTGACTCGAAAATTAACTTCAAACTATATTTCACATTCCAATCAAACTTTTGCTTGAAATCAAATCAAATTTTATTTACAAAATGGTTTCAAATATTTATTTGGTTATGGTAAAAGTTAGAAGCGAACACAAATTTTTGATTCTAATCAGATTTAAATCAAATTTTTATTTGAATTTGATTTTCAGTTTGCTTTGCCAACTAAGTATTAACTCCAAATTTGACTTGAAAATTGACTTCAAATTATTTATCATATTCCAATCAAACTTTTGCTTGAAATCGAATCAAATTTAATTTACGAAATGATTTTAAATATTTATTTGGTTATGATAAAAGATTGAAACGAACAGAAATTCTTGACTCTAATCAGATTTAAATCAAATTTTTTATGGAATTTGATTTTCAGTTTGCTATGCCAACTAAGTATTAAGTTCAAATTTTATTTTAAAATTGACTTCAAACTATGTTTCATATTCCAATCAAACTTTTGCTTGAAATCAAATCAAATTTAATTTACAAAACGGTTTCAAATATTTATTTGATTAAGGTAAAAGTTTGAAAGGACACAATTGTTTGCTTTACCAACTAAGTATTAAATCAAATTTGACTTGAAAATTGACTTCAAATTATATTTCATATTCCAATCAAACTATGCTTGAAATCAAATCAAATTTATTTTACAAATTTTGAATTAGATTTCAAATTTATCATTTTCTATTAAAAATCGAATTTCTCGAGCAGACGTTGTTTCCGCCACCATGTTACCAAGGAGCTTCACTATTATATTGATCCCATCAATTATGCAAATTTCTAATTCACGATTGAATGCATCATAAAATTAATTAAAATTTGAATTATTAACATGCATGCAATGTTACTTTTGCACAGTTCAGCTTCAGGTGCCCACAATGAAAGTTGTTACAGTCGCACTATTCGCAGGCACACTAAAAATTCTTCAACTCTTCTCATCAAATCTGTTCGCATACAATTTGCCGGCGCATAAACGACACAAAAAGTCTCGAAATTTTGAAAAACTTCTACTTTGTTTAAATTTCGTGCAAATACTTGCTGTTGTTTATGTCTTGTATCATTTATATCTGCATCGTCGCGATATATTTTATGAAAACGATTTAACCGGATATTTCAACGATGTATTTAAACTGTTGTCGATTATGTTTGCGGTGCTCGCCATTTATGTGAATGGTTTTGTAAAACGTGGGAAATTTAAAAAATTTTGGAAACTTTTAAAAACTCGTTGGGAGGATCCTGTTTGGTATGCATTTCAACGTAATTATTGTGTAAAATTTTATGGCACCTTGAGCCTGTTAATCACGTGTGAAATGATTTATTTGTGTAATGGTCGGAAAACGCCGAAGTGGTATATGTTTTGGGCATATAATTTGGTGCCCATGATTCTTGGCCGGCTCTACTATTTGAATTTTATTTTGTATGCGGATGTGATTGGAACATGCTTGAGAGTAATTAATCGGGATTTGGAGGAAATTGTAAGGATGTCAAAATTTGTTCGGGTACCGAGTAATGTGCTATACACGAAAATTTGTAAGCTACGTGAAAATTTTCTGCTACTATGGCGATGTTCAATATTGGTGACCGATATTTTTGGGTTACCCTTAATTTTCGTCTTTATGTACAATTTTATGCAAGTGACGTGCGATTTTTACTGGATTTATTTTAACTCGACCAATCCGAGTGCAGAGAATTGGAATTTTGGATTTGTACAATGCATTTCACACTCCAGTCAAATAGTGGTGCTATCGTGCTGTGCATCGCATTACTGTGCTGAACAAGTGCACACAATTAAATCAAAGTTGTACGCTATGCAGTGTGTCGAATTTGATGAAAGCGTGCATTTTGGTATCGAGCAATTTGCGCTTCAATTAGAAAACGAAAAGATTGAGTTCACGGCGAAAGGTTTATTTGCCATCAATTTTAAGCTGCTTAAAGACTATATTATCGACCTATGTTGTGGCTATATTATCAACCTATGTTGTGATATTTGTTCAATTTTCACCGAATTATTGAATAAAAATTGCGGCTAGCGGTGTAGGCGGATACAACGTAAACATATTGTCGATTAATAAAATTTGACTGTATGTTATCTAATCTGTGTTGTGTTTGTTTGTATATAGTGGGGTTGGGAAAAACAATTTCGCGCACACTCAACACACACCTCTCGCACGATTCTCTCTAGAAAGTGAATTTTTTTTTTTTTTCATCAATGAATGTATGCAGCAGCTATGGAATTTTTACTGATTCTGCGTCTTCCTTTCCCTGCTTGAATAATTTTACGCTCGCATGAACATGACTGGTGTTTTATAGTCTAACAGGTAAACAGAAATAGTCGACGACAATAAATTTGTGGAAAATGTTTTACAATAAATTTAAAAATAATTTTTTCACATTTTTGCAAACAATCGGCTTTCTACCGATCCTTATCGAACACAATAAATCAACGGTATTCTTAAAATATTTCCAAACCGTAATATTTAGCATGCAAATCATAATCGTTACCTTGTTCAATGTACTATTGTACGGACTATTCAGGCACGCATTTGTTGGATACTCAACACTGGGCATGGTCTACGATTTAATCAAATATCAGATGATCAATTTGACCCACATCGTAATACTGCTCGAAACGATAGCAAATCGAAATAAATTCAGTGTTTTGGTGAGTAAATTCCAATTGATTTACCATCAATATTTACAGCTGAGGAATCATGACGTAAAATTTAGAAAGTTCTATGCGAAATCATTAAAAATATTTTTTTATAAGAATTTTGTAATTTTTGCCGGATTGACGGTTGTTTTCGAATCCAGCTTATTATACCTGTTAACCAGAAAGCATAGTTCCCTGCTACTGTATACATTAATTATATTTTCGGCGATTTATGCGCGATCGCGGCATATTCAGTACAATTATTTGGTGGAGAAGGTGAATTTATTTATTGGCCTACTGAATGGCGAACTGGAAACGGAAGGACCCAACATTGCGTTTAATAAATTAAAAGTGATTATGAAAATTAACGAGAATTTGTATGAAGTTTTGGAAACTATTAACGACTGTTTTGGGTGGTCGAATTTATTAAATTATTTGCAAAATTTTGTACAAATTATGGCCGATTTTTACTGGATGTATTGGAAACGATCAATCAATGATCCATGGTTTATCGTTTGTTTTGATGGATTTATATGTGGCGGACACATAATCGATTATGTGCTATGCATTTTACCGACCGTGTACATCGATTTGGTTCGTTTGTTGTCGAATGAGAAATGTTTTTATCAAATTAATCGATTTTATGGTTTTATTGAACGGTTAAACGATTGCCATCATAGTGAATTGATAAAAAAATATTTGCTGCAAATTGAACATCAAACGATTGAACCAACGGCGAAAGGTTTCTTTCCGTTGCGGGCAGCGCTGGTGAAAGCGGTATAGATGCAGGAATAAAACAAACGTTGGATATTATTTTTACTAATTTTGGATTTTAATTATAGGCGATCGCGTCCATTACGGTCAACATGTTGATTTTTATACAATTTATGGCGACTATAAATTAAGGTTGACAGGTGCTGTTTCAAGTTATTTAATCGTTTTGTAATTTTTTCTTGAAAGCTTAATAAAGTGTAATCGAGGTTTAGCCTTAAAAAGAAAAAAAAATGTTTTTGTTGTTTTTGTTTCAAGTTCAACTTGAACTTCTTCTCAATGTTCAAAGATAGTATTGTATTACAAAATTAAGTTCATGTACATGCTACGTTTACGGGAAGTCTCAGATATAAGCACAAATATGGTTAAGGTCCCAAGTGGACTTGATAACACTCATCAAAATTATAACACTAATGTAGTTGCTGCTGCATACACTGCTTCGCCAGAAAAATCTTCTGCAAAAAAATTGCGAATCGAGCAATTTTTCAGACTTACAGCTCGCCAAAAGCAAGATTTATTAAGAGGAATATTATCACTGCTCACACTAATTACAGGATGTAACAATAAATGGAAGGAGCTCTTTTGATATTGGCTCAGTCACACCAAAGTTCATATCTCATAATTTTTGGAAGCAAATTGAAAAATTCTGGCCAAATTTTGCCACTGTTTTAGAAATAATAACTGGATGCGTCACACGATATTTTTGACTTAAAATACGTCTTTAGTTTTAGTCTAATGGTGAGGTCTGTATGAAAGGTCGATGTACCGACGAAGTGTACATACGTATACGTAAGTGTACATACGTATACGTAAAATTAGAATAGCTTCGAACAACAAGATGACACTACCACAACTCGCCTAGCTGAGATCTGTTCAGATTATAAACAAATAGTGACTGAAAAATGACGATAATTAATAGAAAACCCGTAAGAAGAAGAAATAAGAGTGAATGATAATCCAAAAATCAGTGAATAATGAATGATCATTCACCCATTATTCAATCGTTATCCACTGATAGTTCAAGCATTATTCACTCATTATTCTCTATTATGCTCCCTTGTTGATTGTGAATAACGAAACCTGAATTCATTCACTAACCACTTATTATTGTTTCATTATTCATTAATTATTCACTCCCATTTATCGTTCAGTGAACAATGTGTGAATAATCACCCTTTCTCAGTGAAAAAGGGTGAGTGATTTGTGAATATGAATAAATATTGAATAAATAATTTGAGAATAATGTGTGAGTAACCAATGAATAATGAGCGAATTCATTATTCTTCAGTGAATAATGACTGAATAATGTGTAAAGTCCTTATTCATTTTTCATCAGGGAATAACGAGTGAATAATGCAGCGGATAAGTGAATAATTTGTCAATAAGGAGTAGTTAATTAGTGAATAATCAGAGAATATTTAAATTTTGACTGAAAACTAAGTGAATCATACGAAGTAGCCAAATGCTGAAATAATTGTTGGCCCCTAAAAAAGGCTCCATAAACATTACAGTCAGAGCGTTTCTGGGAACGTAAATAGTGCTTAATTCGGAGTAGTATAAGAAAAGGTTTTCCTCTTTGCTTTCATTTCTAGAATACTAAAGCAAATTCCTAAGGCAATCCTAACAATTGAAAACAGCCCCGATAGTGGACTATTTCTTTAACACAGTTTCACATTTCCCATATTTTTGCTATCCCACTTTGCATTCACAAAACAAATTGAAAAGTTTATCGGTAGCATTCAGAAGCCGTTTATAAAAATCCAAATGATACTCAATATATTGATCATTAAGATGAATCCAGATGCCAGAAATAGAGAAGGGTAAAACAGGACCAACAGCTCAACGAATTAAATTTGGTTCGATCATGTTTGGAGGCGTAAAGTTTTGGATATAAGGCGAATCAAAAAACCAGCAAGAGAATGAATATTTGGAGCTAGGACAGATGGTTCTCGCAGAACAATTAACTAATACGAAATGTTACTTACCACATCACGCTGTTAAGAAAGAGGCCAGCACAACAACCAAGTTTGTAGTGGTTTTTAATGCTTCAATGAAAACGTCAACAGAAATCAGTCTGCAACTGGTCGGGCCAACTTTTCAACAAAATTTTTTCCATCATTTTCCATCATCGAAAAGATGTACCGGCAGATTAAAATCGCAAAGAAAAATCAAGATTTACAAACAAATCTTTGGCGATATGATTCCAATAAACCTTTGAAAGATTTCAAATTAACAACGGTAGCAACAAGGACGTTATGTACCAGCTAGCACAGAATATGGAAGCCATTTTTCTGCAGACATTTTGAGGAAACATTTTTATGTTGACGACGTCCTTTCAAGAGCAAGTTCATTAGATGCCATAACTTCATTGCAGAATGACTTAATACAATTTTTGTCGTGTGGGGGCTTCAATCGAAGACCCTAAGGAAGACTCATTTAGTTTGAAAATTCTACCTCCGCTAATTACAAATAAGGCGAATACGTTCGCCAATAACATTTAAAGCGAACATTGATTTTATTTCACTCTTTGAACATAATAGAACTGAGATGCGGACAAAATCCTTAAACTGGTTTTATGAGGCGAACAGCCAGGCCAAGATTAGCAAAAATGTAAGTGCTGCCTTTTTGTGCTGATCTAAATAGCTAATGGCAAACATATCTAACGCTCACAGCCTAGACCAGTTGGCAATGGCGACTTCAAAATCAAAAGCGGAAGTCAGCCAAAAGATATCCCAAGCAAGGCGATGAAGCAGTGCATCATGAAAGGTGGTACTTCGGAAGTAAAACTGGCTACTAAGGAAAGTAGAAACCCTGAAAGCAAATATTTCCTTTAGAATTCTGCATTATTAAGCATAAGTGCTTGGAGCGAATGACCCAACAGAAACGTAAGAGAAAACCTCTTTTGTGAAAAAAAGCGGTGGGATTTTTCCTTAACTCACAGGAGTTGGAGGTAGGGAGCCCTAGGTAAATTGAACACCAAAATTTGTTACTTTAAGACAGTAAGATATCTAAGGCAAAATTAGTAATATCATAAAATCTCTAATCGTTGCAAAAATTCGCAGATACTGTGGTTATACCAACTACTGTGATACTTGTGGTTATACCAACTACTGTGAAGTCAAAATACAATTTTTCGGTAAAAACAAAACGCATTAGTTTACTGTTCAGCGGTCAGAACGGAAGTGAAGACCGAAACATTTATTTTATTATTTTATATGAATATAATGTTCATAGGGTGTACTTGCATCTTACTTCACGCCTTCCATTTCAACACTCCGCCTCGATCCTTTGAATTCAAATACAATTAACATTTAATCAAATGATTGCAAATAATAAATTCAAAAAATTAATTAAGCTTTAAGCGCAGGTCAAATCAATCCCAATTTCGTTCGCAATGTGTTTTGTGTAGCAGCTGAGCTGGTAAACCCTTAGTCATGATATCCGCAAGCTGCTCTTTAGTGTTGATATACTTCACTTCGATATATCCCCGCGCGATTGTATTGAGCAGAAAATGATATCGACTATGAACGTGCTTGAGTCTGTGAGATTCCTTTCCACTCGATGCGATGACGATGCAACCTTGGTTGTCCTCGTGTATGACATATTGCAGAACTCAACGAAACGTATTCTGCCGCAGTCGACGATAATGATATGGTCGTTTGCTTGGATTTACGATCAATAACATCACTACCCCAATCCGTATCCGCATATCCGGTCAACAGAGTACTACTCGAACCCTTCACAAATGTCAATTTAAGCTCAAAAGTCGCCTTGATATATCACAACATTCGCCTCAAATGCGTCCAATGTTCATCAGCTGCACATGCCTGGAATTGACTAAAATATCCAATCGTCGCTGCGTAAATTAAACAGCCTATCAATTCACGATATGGTTATTTCGTTGTAATCACAGCATCCTCAGTGTTATGGAGCTTCAATTTACATTCGATGGGTGTTGAGATCCCGTTGCAATTTTCCATTCCGAAACGTTTGAGCACATCTTCCAAATGTGGTTGTTGACTAAACTATAACATGCCGTTTTCTCTGTCACGGTTCATAGTGATGTGCAAGAAGTGACGGATCTCACCAATGTCTTTCATTTCAAATTCCTTCGAAATGATCCTCTTGATTTCATCAATTTGCTTGACCGATTTTTCGAGTAAAATTAGATTGGCCACGAATGTATCAACATCATTTCGCCCTCGAATGCCTTCAAACGAACGAGGAACATCGTCAACAAATGTTATGGATCAACTCGAGAATTCTTGATGATCGTGCTCCGCCTTGACCCAAAAATGGTTTTCACGCCTACTTGCCGAGTGCGCCGGGCTCCCACACTCCAGTCAAATTACCATTCAATTTTCCAATGCCGTCCACCATCGATGCCAATCGCCGAATGTCATTGGTGTTCAAATGACCCAAACGCTTGTACCACAATTCGATGTTTTCAATCGATTTATTTTGTATCTCATGCAATTCACCGACTAATGCTTCATCGCTGGATTTGGTAGTTGTCATACTATACAACAGCCAATTTTTAACATTTGCCGGTTTTGTTGGTTCTCGGTGTCACATACATCATTCAAAACAGCAAGTGATTGTCGATCGACGATGATTTTAAACTCGTATAAGCTGCCTTTTCACATTTCAACAATCAATTCGATCTGTCCTGGAGGAACGTACATACGGCCATCCATAAATATAACGTCAAAGCCAGCATTCTCAAGTCGGCTCACGGAAAATAAATTACATTTCAAATTCTCCACAAACAAAACATCGTTGATTCTACATGGCCTCTCTTTCCCATTAACGACCGTCTTACCCCGACCAACACCAATTTTTGTTGCAAATATCGAAATTCCCTTTTTTGCAACACAAATCGAAATCGGTTTGTTTAAATTGTTCCATTCGGTGAAAAATGAATCATGATTTACCATATGCTCACAAGCACCCGAAACAATGTACAAACGCATACACGTATTGCATTTACACTCCAATGCAGAGCTAACAACATCAGCGAAACATGTGATTTCATCACTCGCAACATTTGCTTTCCCTTTTTTCTGCTGATATTGCTGTTTCGACTGGTACTGCTGCTGTTGTTGTCTTTGTCGTTGTGTGCTGTCATTTCCGGTGCCATGTTTCATTCAATCTAGGACAATCAATTTTCCGATGACCAAAACGTTTGCAATAATAACACTGAATTTTCGATCGATCTCCATACATCGCTATACCATCGGTGCTTTGTGTGAGATTATTGTCCTTGATACCTTTATGTTTACTCTTCGCGTCCAGCAATCGACTACGAACCAGTTCGATTCCAATCGACTACGAACCAGCAAGTTGAAATGTTTGCCGCGAAGCATCGATCATTTTGTAAGATAATATTTTGTGTTTCACGTACTCCAAATGGCTGTCAGTAATTCGAAGAATGATCCTAGACTTGCACATTTTATTATTTTTTTCCAGTTTGAACCAGTTATCAAAATCTTTTCCGTCGAAAAAATTTGTGTGAAAACGTTCTTCATCCACCATGTTTTTTTTTATTCGCACAACAGCAAATTCCGCTGTTGAAACGACAACAAAACTCCTGTTTACAAAAATAAATTCTTTTGCAATTAACCTGTAGTTATATCAATTACTGTGAAGTCAAAATGCAATCTATCGGGCAAAAACGAAACACATTAGTTTACTGTGCGGCGGTCAGAATGGGAGTGAAGACCGAAACATCTATTTTGCATCTGCATCGTACTTCACGCTTTACATTTCAACACGTCTTGTACAGCTGGATACCAACGAAAAAAGGAAGGGAATTTTAATGATCTTAGCCTACGTATTTGCAGAAACTGAAGTGGAACCATACACATTGAAGGAGCTCATTAAATTCTGACTCCTGTAATGTAGCTGTATTGAGCTCGAGCTGTAAGTAATATAAAAATACTTTACGAGGACCATGTCGCTGATGAGAACATAGTTGTTCGTTACTCACTGCCAACCATTGAATTGATGCAACGATTTTCTCAAGCTCCAATGGAGCACAGCCGTTGCAGTTACCATCTGAAAAATATTCATCAAAAATGACTAAGCCCGAACGGGGTATGGAAATGATTGAAAAATCAGAACAGTTATTAAGTATCGAAATATGTTATATATTTGATTGAAAACATTTAGTGGCAATCACCATGGCCTGGTCACAAAGCATGTGGTGAAATCTCGTCTTGAAAAATTTTAAACCCACTAACATGATTCATAATTTGGAGGTGTTGCAACTAATTCATTGATCATCAAATACATTGGTTAAGTCAGATATTAAATTTCAATGGAATTGGTGAATAATCAAAGCAGTTCCATTTGCGGCAGGGATGGAGTTTCTTAAATAAAACATGGCCAGAATTCAACAAATATTGCGAAACCCTACTAATGGCACTTTGGTGATTAAAAAAAAAATTGAGAAATTAGATTTGTGACTTTTATAACCACCCCAGGCCTTTATTATATTTTCAGGTTCCAGCACCTAATGGAACACATTTGTCAATGGATTTTAATGAAATTTTATATCTGAGTTGTTAAACCGATTACATCAGTAGTTCCTAATATAAAACCGAATTATTTACGTTCTGAAATTTTGTTAGGTCATCTCATTTGGTGTGAGGTTTCTTAAATTAAATTAGAGCCAAATTCATCATTTTTTTTACCTAATTCAGACTAATCTTTAGCACGAGTTGTATGGAACAAGCACTTATAGTGTTGGTTCAAAAACTAACCCTAAATAAATTTCGGAACGACAAAAGAAACTCAACCTACCCATCTGCGCCCTATCTTATTGGACAATTTTACCACTACAATTGGTGACGCCGTATTTGGACAATTTTACCACTCACATAAAGCCACACTAAACAGTTTATCAACATTTTTTTGCGAAGCCTAAAAATAAAAGGCAATACCAGTATATAATTAAATTTTTTCAAATAGGATTAATCAGTAACCATTACCACTATATCGATAAGCGGATAACATCACCGTCGCAAGAAATCAGCTGGGACGACATTAGTATACTATAAGCCGGAACAAACCTATAACCGTCAATTTATGAATGTTATAAAATGCATCGGAAAACCCGCCAACAAATGTTTATATACATCAACATCGTATCAGAACATTCGAAGGAGATCAGAAACGTCAAGTAAAGCCGATAACCAAGCCACGATCAACTGCCGCCAAGGTCATCAGATACCATACGTAAATAAAAGTTAATGATATCGTTCCCTCCATTACACATTTGTGAATTTTTTTAAAGTTAATTTTGTTTAAATTTCAATATTACAAATTATAAAGAAAGCGAATTGTGAATTGAATCAGAACGGGAAGTTTTGGACCAGGCGGTATTAAATAAAATAATTGCAGCCACACATCTAAAAAATATCAACGGATGAATGCTACATAGCTCACCTACCGGTGGACGTAATAGCTATCATAGCAAGTGTAGTCCGTAAACCTCCGGAAATTAATAAATATGAGACCCTTCCAGATGAGGTTATCAAGAGGCGATCTATGTCGGAGCAAGGTAGGATAGAAAACCTCCTTAAATCGACTGACATAAGCGATTTCACACTCTGATTTTTACCGGCACCGCGAAGAGAAAGCAGGAACATCAATGATCACTTGTTAAAAACTCATTAATAAATTGATTAAATTTGCAGACGGTATTTACGAAATAAATCGACCGAATTATGTTTGCAATACTGTAGAACCAAAATCATCCTCAAAATCTCAAAGCAGCTCAAACCAATCAGATATAACTCTATTGAATTTACAAAAAGATATCGACCAATTAACTGCTAAATTTAATCGTGAATTTTCTAATCGTCGATCCAGAAATCGGTCAAATAGCAGAGAATATAATAACCGCTTTGCGGGTATCGTAGCAAATCACGAGAACGCACGGGGTATTAGTTGTGCTGGTAGCACCGAAAATTTGAAAAACGAACCAAAAAATGCGAGGGATGTTCATTTGGACAAACCACTGCTCCACAGGCTCAAACACAAATGGAAAACCAAATCGTCCCAAAGTGTATGCGATGAGCGACGGGACGTTTCACAATCGTCGCCTGTCGTACCTAAAACACTTTATAATAATCTAGTGAACGATTCGGAGAGTCGGCTAGTTGCAGCTAACGGCTCGACTATAGCCACATATGGGACCCGATTATTACATGCGTAGACTTAGGTTTGCATCGCCATTTTCGATACCCATTTATCGTTGCTTCTGTAATGAAATCAATAATCGGAGCTCATTTTTTAGCAAAATTTGGTTTCACACAGAGTTCTTCTAGCGCTGCTTCACCGTTACATTTGGTACCGAAACGTGACAGCAATGACAGGCGCTCATGTGGGGACTATCGCCGACTAAACGCGATCACGGATTCGGACAGGTATCCCCTCCCACACATTCACAACTTCTCCCTCAATCTTCAAGGCTGCACCGTTTCCTCTAAAATAGACCTCGTGCGGGCTTATCACCAAATACCGGTCGCTGAGGAGGACATTCTAAAGACAGCAATCACCATACCTTTTGGGCTCTTCGAGTTTATAAGAATGCCATACGGCCTTAGAAACGCAGCACAGACATTTCAATGTCTTATGGATGAGGTCACAAAAGGCAAGAATTTGATCTACGTGTACATTGATGACATCATGGTATCAAGTAAAAACGAAGAATAACACCACAAACATCTAAACGCGTTATTCCAGCGATTATCAGAGTACGGTCTAACAATTTAACAATTCAAATCCGAATTCGGTGTAGCTTCCTTAAATTTCCTTAGTCACAATCTCGAGAAAAATGGTGTCAAGCCATCTGCGAACCGTATCGTGGCCATCCAATCCTTCCTTCAACCTACTTCAATTAGGCAAGTGCAGCGTTTCGTGAGCATGGTTAACTATTACCATCGCTTCACGGGCATGGTTAACTATTACCAGAGGCTTCCGGTATTGCTGTAGTTGCCGTATTGGAGCAGCTACATAATAGAAGTTGGGAACCCCTCGGCTTCTTTTCGAAAAAGCTTTCCCCTGCCGAACAAAAGTATTCTGCTTTCGACAGAGAACTGCTTGCTATTTCTTGTGCCATCAACCACTTCCAGTGTTTTGTCGAAGGTAGGATATTTTATATCAGATCACAGCCCACTGACTACGGTGATCGCTTCCAAATCGGAGCATAGTCCACGATAGAGTCGCCAGTTAGAATACGTTTCACAGTTTACAACCGATATAAGGTATGTCAAAGGTGAAAGTAATGTCGTAGATACTCAGTAGTACACAATTCACCACACAGCACTCGATTTAGAGAAATTAGTGATTTGGTCTGAAGTGCGAATTCTTAAATAAAATATTTAAATTTTGCTGAAATACATCCCCTTTTTCTGGTCACTAATAAATTGAGCGGAGGACAATTCTTGGATAAAAGACATTTTCTTGGATGCCCGCAGAAGTTTGAAAACCACGAGATTTTCGGTGAACCAGTACGTCAGCACAGGAAAATTTAGATTTGGAACCAAACCAGTGAAAAACACTGATGAATTGACGTTTGCAATATAAGGAACCGTGACGTAGCCCCCAAGGAAATTATCGTCACTTGTTTTCTGAGGCATAATGTCCAGAATATTTTTGGGGGGTAACATTCAATTTTAAAATGGAAGTAAAGCCATTGAGGATTTTGATTTTTTTTGTTAACTGAAAATAAATTTTGGAAATACGTCGATTCACTTTTATTTAAGTATAATTCAGTTTATTATTCGGTATTACGTCTCTTTCAATTTGGCTATAGTGGCTCTTTTTTGAGTGGATGCTTTTGTGAGCAATTATGGGAATATCGTTATAGGCAAATAAGAAATGGTGCTAAGGTCATAGCAAAAAAATATCAAGTTGGGTTGGATAGTTACTGATAGAACGGATATTGGTAAACATTTTTTATTAGACATCCTGCATCACTAGTTAATCAGTCACAAGAGCAGCTGGCAAAATGAGGTGTTTTGTCAGGTATGGATGTTTATGTTTTATTTTATGGTAAGCACCTCAAAAAGCGAGATACAAATTTAACAGTACCGAACAGTGGCCTTAGGCTGCGCTAGTCAATCCGAGCCTAATTCAACTGCTTTTACACACAAAATTCTACTTTAAAGATGTTATTTGAAATCTGGCAATGGTTTAGTCAACAGTAAAGATTCACTGAATATTTTTGAAATAGGAAAGTACTGCGGAGAAATTAAGGACGTTAAGTAACGCAGCTGTTAGTTGTGCTTTTAATTTTTATTTAAATGAATATGTTTAATTATTATCACAGCAATAGACATTTTAATCAATCCATAAGTGGGCACACAAATTGAACAAACACTAGCATGTTAATGGTTAAGGCTACTACAGCCTGGAATTAAATTTAAAAAAAAATTAAATTTAATCATCCAGCATTTCCCTGTATTATAAAGGGTGGTTAAATTTTAAGGGCCGACGTTGAATGTGGACCACACCTAAACGTCAAGTTTTTTTCTGCATTTCATTTGACATTTCTCAATTTCTAACTTTTGACTAACTCAATTTGAACCATGGAAAGATACACAATCGAGCAACGCGTTAAAGTTATTCAGGCATATTATGAAAATGGGCGTTCAAATCAAAATGCATATCGTGCACTTCGTGATTTTTTCGGTCAATTTAATCGTCCAAATGTGCATACAATCGGAAAAATCGTGCAAAAATTTGAGCAAACCGGGTCTGTAGGAGATTTTAAAACAGCAGTGCATGCTCGTACTGCAGAAAATATTGCTGCTGTTCGCGATAGTGTGGCTGAAGAGCCGTCCACCTCAACTCGTCGTCGTGCCCAACAATTGCACCTCTCACGCTCGTCGTTGATGAACATTATGCATAAAGACTTGCATTTACACGCTTATAAGGTACAATTGACTCAAGAACTAAAGCCTCTTGACCATTCCAAATGTCGTCAATGGTCAGAATGGTGGCAAGAAATGACAACAGTGGATGATCAATTTTCGAAGAAAAACATCTTCAGTGATGAGGCACATTTTCACCTCAGTGGATTCGTCAATAAGCAGAATTGCCGCATTTGGGCGAATCATAATCCAAGAGTGATTGTCGAAAAATCAATGCACCCACAGAGAGTGACTGTTTGGTGCGGTTTATGCGGGCTGGCGGCATCATCGGGCCGTATTTTTTCCAAAATGAGGCCGGTCAGGCAGTTACTGTGAATGGTGTTCGCTATCGTGAGATGATAACGAACTTTTTATGGCCCGAATTGGAAGATATGGATGTGGACGATATGTGGTTTCAACAGGACGGTGCCACTTGCCACACAGCTAACGAAACAATGGCTCTTTTGCGCGACAAATTCAATGGCCGTGTTATCTCACGTGGTGGCGATGTCAATTGGCCGCCAAGATCATGTGATTTGACACCGTTGGACTTCTTTCTTTGGGGTTATTTGAAAGAAAAGGTGTACGTCGATAAGCCAGCAACAATTCAAGAGCTAAAGGATGAGATAATTCGGCACATTAACGGCATAGAACCTCAATTATGCCTAAGCGTCATCGAAAATTTGGACCATCGGGTGGAGGTGTGCCGCCGAGGTCGCGGCGGCCATTTGGCCGATATTTTGTTCCATACATAATTGAACCATACCATATTATCATAATAAAAAGAATTGACAATAATTTCCTAAATAATTTGTGTTTTATTCAAAATCAACATCGGCCCTTAAAACTTAACCACCCTTTACTAAAACCTCTTTGGCTAATGCCAATCGCATTGAAAACCAATTTTTGGCGGTCAACTCAATTCGTTGATATTGCATTTGTAGTAATGCTTCATCAATTCTGCGTAAGAATCTCCCTCACAATCTCCAGTCCGATTGAATAAACTATAAAATTTCCAAATCTCGTTCAAACACTGTTCATTGATGACCAAACAAATCATATCGATATTGTAACACAAGACATAGTTGGTTCCATCGAAATTAACCTGAAAGTAGGTCCAATAAAAATCAACCAAAATTTGTAAAAAACTTTGTAGAAATGTCATCAAATTGGACGATCCAAAACATGCATCGATTAGTTGTAAACTGTCATATAAATCACCATAAATTTCAGCAATACATTTAGGCCGGCTGACTGGAATATGTTCGGCCAATTTAAATTCATCGTTTACAAGTAAACAATTTCAATTAGGTAGTTATGCTGCAATCGACGAAACCGAATAAACATGTACGACCCAAATGTAATGCAGCAGAATAGAAACGAATATTCCACCTGTGGTCAAGTAAATATCATGTTGTACAAAATTATTAGCACGAACATTAGTAAAATTGTTTTGTAAAAATATGCTTGTAAAATGCGTTTGTAAATGTTACCAATTTTTATTTCGCTTTTACATATTTACAGTAAATCAGTTTAAATTTAAGCTCAATTGTGCCATATTCGTAACTATTTACCATGGTATGTAGCAGTATAATGAAATGGGTTACATTAACGATCGTAAATCGAATGATAAAATTAAACAACGTTAACTTGGAACGGTGGTTAAAGATTTTTTCTCGCAGATAATGAAAAATCACTTGGTTTATTACTGTGAGAATTGTGATTTGGGCGGTGAATACAGAAATTTGCAAATATTTAAAAAATTTACTCGGACACCCGGTGTTACAAATAGAAATCGGTAGGAAGCCGATTAATTGTAGGAATGTGTTAAAAATGTTTTTGAATTTTTTTGAATACATTGCGCGAACAATTCAGATACGCTACTGCGTGAGTTTGTGGAATCGATCCCGTTTTTGACAAGTCATGCTAAGTAAAATTTAATTTAATTAATTAGAATAATTTCTAATTATTTCATAACGAACACCTGAACTACCTACTATTATCTAGTACTCATCGTTACAACACAACTTTCATCACAAATCTTTGCGTTAAATTTCCATTGTCGTTTGTCTCTCTAATTACCCATTCATATTCTTATACTTTCTTAGCCAATTAGAAAACTTTAATCACAAAAGATATACAAGCGATTGCCCGCCACATAGACAGTAGACAAAAACAACAACTTGAATAATTAAACGGTAAAAAGCGAAAGAAAGGTATGATAGATGGTTATAGTATAGACTAAGGGGCCATTGACTGACAGTGAATTTGAATAAATTTTTATTGATTTTAATTTCTGGATATACAGGGTATCGATTACTTTTACTACTTTCACTTTAGTACATTTTTACTTTGTTGTTATTTATTTGATATTCCACGGTTCAGCCAAATTGATTGCAGCCACGAATTGAACAAAAATCAGCATATTCATGGTAATCGATGCAATCGCCTAGAATTAATTAAAATTGTGATACAAACCAAATATTAAACAACTCATCTTACCTCAGTTATCAATGCCACCCGAAGTGGAAAAAAACGTTTCGCCGTCAATTCAGCCCGTTGATGTTCAATTTGCAATAAATAACTTTTTATCACCTCACTATGGTATGCATCATCTAGGCGATTCATGCTGCAATAAAATTGTTGAATTTCGTGAAGACACTTTTCATTCGAAAACAAGCTAATCGACGCGATATACACAGTCGGTGCAATACAAAATATATATCCAACCAGGTGTCCACACAATAAACTCTCACACCATACAATGTACCGTTTAAGATGTATCGCCATTCTCCAGTATGCCCAATAGAAATCGATTAGCATTTGTAAAAAATTCTGCAAGAAATTAAACAAATTCGAGCAACCAAAGCTCGCATTGATAATTTCCAAACTTTCGTAGATATTCTCATACATCGTAAAAATAATTTTTAATTTTTTAATGTCGATACACGGACCTTCCGATTTGAGCTCACGATTAATGCAACCCAAATATAAATTCACCTTTTCGATCAGATAATTGTACTGCAAATGACGTATACGATTTAAAAGAAATGAATATATTGTAAGCGAAAAGTACAGTATCGATTCATGGTTAACCTCATGAAAGACCATTAAGTTAATCTCATGAAGAGCAATTAGCCCTACAGAAACGACAATATTTTTATAAAAAAATCTTTTTATAAATCGCCGATACAATCGGATAATCGTAATTTTATTTCCGCTCCGTAACGATCCATAATTAACGTAAATTAAACGAAATTTATTCGCCAGCACGGTAAATTGCTGTTGATGTATAAAAGTTTCCAGTAAAATTACCGTATGTGTAACATTAACATTTAGAAATTTGATTAAATCATTGAACATTCCAAGTGTGTGCTCTTCATTGAATAGCACATAGAACAGTGAGTAGAACAGTATATTGTACAAGATAACATTAGCCAGCTGTGCGATAAAAATTACATTTTGCAAATATTTTAAAAATGTACCATTAGATTTTGGAATCGGTTGGAAACCGATTGTTTGCAGTAAAATGAAAAAATATACCTTGCAATTGGCGTAGAACATTGTAAATGTAAATGCAAATTTGATTGCAGTTAGTTACTGCGGGTGCCGCAAATAATTCAACTTTATCAATTAATTTATTTATGTCAATTAGCCTAATTAAATTAATTAGTGCAATCAAACGTAACTGTACAAATATTGACGTTAATGTGCGACTTTTTTTTTTTTTTTTTTTTTTTTTTTTTCAATTAAGGCATAATGAAATCGCTGAATATGAAATTCTCAATTTTCGAAGATCAAAATCTTCGGTTTAATTTATTGTAATACGTGGTCGTGCTTACGGAATCGGATGAGTATGTTTATTAAATAATCTTGTATCGTCGGTCCAACTGTTAGGTTATCATTGAGACCGAGAGTTATACGCGCATCACTTCATGGGAAGCTGTTTTAATTCGACTTTCCGTCTGCGAACAATTTTCTCCAATGGTGGGTGGGATATGCTTGAACGGTGAACAAACGGTTATTTTATTATCATCAATTTCCGTTGTATTGTTGAATAATTCAATACACTCTTTTTCTTTGGAATCTAGTGGGCTTACAGCTACGATCTCTCCGATTCTCCAGGATTCGATTGAGTTCGATTACTTCTTCAACAAAAGATGTATCACTTCTAGGATATGCTGGTATATTATTTGCGATTATCCAGCCAAATTTGAATTTATAGCAAAGGTACCCTTTTGCTTAATGTGTTTTGTCCCGTCCTCAAGTAAATGTAAAAATGATTCACATCCCAATAATTAGTCAATTTTGCCTGGTATATTGAAAGATGGATTAGCGAACGGTCTATACTTATCGATTTCCTCAAGTTGAATAATAACGGGTTGGACTGCCAAATACGGTGTAATGGAGGATACAATTAATGCTTCATCTGGTTGTGGTGTGCCTTTAATTCGTTTGGATACGATCTGCAACTGTATCGACTAAAGCATCCGTTCGTTTGTTTAAAAATTCGAGTAGCATTTGAAAGGTAGCGAAATGCTCTCAGCGCTTTCAAACTTTAAAATACGTCGTGTTTCATCATCACATAGTTTGTTCGTCTATATCATCATGTAAACTCATTATGTTGCTAGCTGTTGCTTTATGAATTTCTGTGTTGCTTTTAAATCAGATATGTATGTCTCGAAAATCGATTTCTTTTTATTAAACTTTTGGACAATTGGCGCCATCTTCCCGAAAATGACAGATGAAAGTATAGCAGACACCTCTTAACTGACCGAGCAAATATTTAATTTTTTGTGCTGTAGAGAAACTGTTATTGTTTTAAACGGGGTAACGGGAAATTCGATCGAAATTATTGACTTGTCTCGGCAACTTCTTATGGCTTTGATTAAATTCAAACCATCGATTACGATAATGGGTAATTTACCTTGTGAAACAGTAAGCTTCCCTACAAAAGGAATTTATTTAGAAATTGTAGCAGATCAAACAACAGAAACGTTTTCGGCTTCTTTAAAAGGTATATTGCAAGATACGGGAAGTGCCAAGTCGTATAGGAGCACGAAATAGGATATACAATATGATCAGCTATCGCCTCAATCTCCAAAATTCTGGAAGATTATAGAGTCATCGATAAAACCAGTTAAAACCAGTTAAGTTACTTATCATTATTGAACAGATCTATAAAATTTTGAATTCAGCGAGTTTGATAAAAATCAGCGTGCAACCCATACCAATTTTGATTATGTTTTAGCCATCCCAATGCTTCCTTTTTGAATTCGTCCACGTTTATGTTTTTTCCGCTTTGACAAATATCATATCTCTTCACTATACGTTCCACATCCGCATCGATGCTAGGCCAACAACACACAGACCTACTTAACATTTTCATACGTGAAATGCCCGGATGTCCATTATGCAGTAACTTCAGAATGTGGTTTTATAATTTAAGAGGTATAAAAACTCTGTTCCCCCAAATAATGCATCCACTTTCGACTGATAATTCATTATGTCGAATCAAAAAAGGTTTTAACTCATCATCCTCGCTATGCGGCCAAACATTTCGAATATTTGTCAATACTTTTGCCAAATTTATATCTACCTTTGTTTCTCGAGCAACGTTTTCATATGACATGGGGAAAACGTCATCATAACGAAACCGATTTGATAAAGTTAAAACATACATCGCCACTTCTTTCGTCTGTTAACGGTATCCTTGACAATACATCATGTACTACTAAGTCCTTTCCCTTTTTATATTTGATGGTATACTTATACCCTTAAAGGATGCCTTTCAATATCTGATCCATCCCGCTTTGGAAAATGGTCGATGCACTTGATATTCCGTAGGTTAAGCGTGTGAATTTAAATAGCCTTAGGTGCGTGTTAATAGTAAACAAAGAACTAGAATTTTCTGCGACTTTAAGCTGTTGGTAAACTCCAGCTAAGTCCAATACCGTAAATACTTTACAGTTTGACAAACTTGCGAAGATTTCCTCTATAGCAGGCAAAGGGTAGTGCTCAAATTCAACCCACTTATTGATACTGACTTTAAAATCGACGCAAAGTCGTATTCCTTTATCCTTTTTAGGTACGACTACAATAGGGCTGGCCCACTTACTATGTTTGACCGGAAAAATAACACCAGTTTCAATCATTTTATGAAGATCTTCTTCAACTTTTGCTTTTATAGCATATGTCACACTATACGGTTTACAAAATATGGGGTTTGCATTTTCTTTTAGAACTATAACAGCTTCGAAATCTTTTATTGGTCCATTGGGTCTCGACAATACTATTGGAAACTTAAATTTTAGATCTTCCATCATATGTTATCTATTATTTACTCCAACGATTTCTGCGATACATTTATTAGTGATTTCGAATCCCATTCGCCAATCTGGAATTAATGTATACAACCAGTTCCGTCCTACAAGTGTCGTAAATAATTTTTTCGCCCTTATTATAACCTTATATTTCTTACATTAATATTCAACAAGCATATCAAATCTACCTAGTGTTACTAATTTCGCCCCTGTCCCGGAACGATGACTCATTCTTTCGGTCTTTCCTTTTCTAACTGTGCCTTTGAAAAATATTTATAAAAATAACTTTCCTCTATTATACTTGCACATGAATCTGAACACCATTTATTTTTAACAGAATCTTCAACCGTTCCAATTAAATTTAAATTTTCTAAAGCATCTTCGACTTCTTCCTCTTCCAAACTATTGATTTTCTTTTTATTTCTATAAAGCTCCTTCACATGCCCTCTTTTGTTACACAAAAAGCACCTCCAATATTTTGCCGGACAAAATTTGTCACTATGGTTCCTACCACATTTATCGCATGTTTTATTAATAGACCTCCCGTCACTGGAATTAGAATTGAATGTTAGACTAGGATTACTATAGTTTTGTCTCGTACTCCAAATTTTTGAAACTGAGCTGTCGCTAATTTTTTTTCGGTTCTAACATAGCTAATTCTAAACTAACAGTTCCAGCATACATCTTCAAAGGTAAGGTCACCTCCTTCCGATAAAAGCTTCTTTTGAATAAACTCATTTCTCAGTCCACAAATAAGTCTATCTCTCAACGCATTATTTAAAAACGTGTCGTACGAACAAGTTCTGGTAAGCCTTTTAAGCTTTATATTATACCCAGCTATGGTTTCATTTGCTGCTTGATCACATTTATTAAATTTGAACCGTTCAAAGATAACTAACTTTTCGGGATTGAAATGCGATTTTAACAACTTGGTGATACTTTCGTATGATTTACCTAATGGCAAGTCGGGTACGCATTCCTCAAAATAAGAGAGCATCCCTCCTTAATAACAGTAAATAGGTAGCTCAATACCGGTTGTTACTCTACTAAGAACAGCAATAATTATACAATAAAATATGATCCAAATACATTGCGAGATATAACAAAGACTAGTAAATTTATGTTAGTTTCGTTGAAACTGTGATTAAATTTTTCGGCACACCTAAATATTAAAAACTTGTTGTTTTGCAAATTTCAAAATGGCTGCCTAATTTATCAGAAGCGTGGTCGCGTGCTTTTTAGTTTAACTAATTCTAAAACATTTATCGAAACAATCCAACACTAGAACAATTTGAAGTTCGGTCATCAAAATTAGACCAATTGTGAAACGAATTTTTTGTAATCGAACATCAATTAATATTGCTTCCTGATCAAAGTTCAAAGGGAACTGAATTTGAAAACCAGTTTTTTGGTGTTCTGGCAGCTTACCAAAGAGAGATTAAAGAATTAACTGCAAATACAGAAGGAGATGATAACGGAGACTCGAAGAACACTACGGTAAATAATCTTGTTACCCAGGAACGAGCATTCTTTGAAACCACGTTAACCAATACTAATGCTAATTTGAAAGTCCCTCGGATTCACATCGAGCCTTCCAGCGGCGATTTCAAACAATGGCATTCGTTCATTGATCAACTAAATGTAAATGCGCTGATTAAATCTTTTATGGAAATTTCATCGAATCAGCAGCCGGCAACCAAGTCATTACGAACTGCCATTGAGATGGCCGGGCATGAGTGTGAAAATCGTGATCCTTGGATTATTTATGTGCTGTTAAATAAATGAGATAATAAAACTAGGCAACAGTGGGCTATTCCAAGTGAGACAGAATTTCAGATGTTTTAAGTTCCGAGCTTTTGATGTTACTGCAAGAAGGAACTTTGTTAAAAAACGGAATCTATGTTTCAACTGTTTGAATTCTGGTCATTCAACAAATAGCTGTTCTTCTCCAAGAAAATGTATCATCTGTAACTCGGCCCACGATACTCTGCTTCACCTTACAAAAGAAGCGACGAATACTAAAGCCCTACCAATTTCTTTGGAAGCAACCACCAGAAGTCATCACGGGTACTATTCTTCCCACAATCACAATAACTGTTCCGGACATAAACGGTCATTTGCATACGATTAGAGCACTTTTTAACAATTACGTTTAATATTTATAAATTAAAAATTATTTAATTTATAATTTAAGTTATTTTAAGAAAATTTATTTAATTTTTATTTTAATGATTTTAATTACGCACAATTATATTTTATTTCCCACCATTTTATTACCACCGTGCGAGGTGGGCGGCATGTCGCCGTTTTAAAGATCGAGAGCAGACTGAAACTGAAGTGAAAAGAAGATTTAATTTTATTTTGTTTTGTTGTCTCTTCATGTGGAAGAGACAGTAGTTCGGTTGAATGCGTGTGTTCCCAAATGGTAATGTCAACGTTGAGCGGCGTGAAGACGTTGCATTAGTGGTTGGGTAGACTCAGACGCCAATATATGTGAGTGATACTTTGTGGCAGAGCACGCATGAGTGAGCCGCTACAACTTCTAGTCTCTGGATTGGAAGCCTCTTTCATTACACAAAGGACTGCTAATGCTCTGCAGCTGGAACGACAACATTCATCAATTTCAATAAATGGTTTATCATCTGTTAGTGCTGGAAGACCAAAGGGTAGCATAAATGTCACACTATACTCAAAATATGGTAGAACCGACACTGTTGGAAGTTTGGGTTCATCACATTCAAATGCTATTAATTGATTTATGTCAATGGAGAGAAAATTTGAAAGGAAATCGGATTTGCGAATTGAATATGACAAGTTCAAGCGTGAATATAAACACCTTGGGCACATGATTCAGATACCTGATGATAAAATAGGGCAACCAAATAAAACAGTTTTATACGTACCTTATCATGCAGTGTTTAAACAACCAAGCACGAATTTCAGAGTGGTATTTGATGGATCCGCATGCACATCTACACATCCGCATGCACATGGCGAGAAAATAAAAATGATAAAATTAAACATTTTTGGTTGACCATGGTGGGATATGGGTTAACTTGTTCGGCTTTACTGGCACTCCATACACTACACCGGCTCAAGGAAAATTTCATAAATTTCCCGATGCAAGCAAGATTATTAAAGATGACTTCTACGAGGGGCCGAAACCGTCGCAAATGTTCTAAAATTACAAATGAATGTTACTGCTATTCTAGGCAATGCAGGTTTCACACTTAGAAAATGGAGTTCAAACAGCTAGAGGTTCATAGAAGCAATTCCTGAACAAAACCGCGGAAAAGATTCAATCACATTTCAGGATCATGAAACGTTTGTTAGAATTTAGCGATTTGTTGGCTACCCAAGATTGACTGCCTTACCTTCCAAGTATCAGAATCAATCACTTTCAAGATGGCCAAGCGTAAACTGCTTTCAGAAACTAGGAAGATATTTGATCCCCTCGGGTGGCTTTCTCCGACAATCATTGAGCTTAGAATAATTTTGCAGTCCATCTGGTTGATAAAGGTTGGATGGGATGAAACATTACCTCGGGAAATTGGAAACGACTGGTGAAGATTAAAAGGGAAATATCATTTCTGTCACAAGTAAAAATACCACGATATATACCAAGCAACCACTGAGGCAATTATCTCTACCAAGGTTAGAGCTGTGCGAACCGGTTTTATTAGCCAAACTGTTGGAGAAGATTTTAACCATTTTTAATGTTGAAAGGGATAATCTTTACGCTTGGACTGACGCTACGGTTGGTTTGGCGTGGTTGTCAGATGAGCCACGTAAATGGAACAGTTACATATTAGAAAGAATAGCACGCCAAAATTGGAATCACTTTCCAACTGCAAGCAATTTAGCTGATTGCAGCTCTCGTGGAATATCACCACAACTACTCGTCGATTATACAATCTGATGGAAGGATCCCAATTGGCTGTTATCAGCAGGGTAAATTTGTGACTGATTTGGAGAAACGGAGAATATCGTTACACACACAAAATAAACATGTGGATACGATTGAGCAAACGGTTGATAAGTTTTCCAGCTATTCCAAAATTCTTCGAATATATGGCCAACATTTTCGATTCGCTGATACAAGTCGAAAAAAGAAGGTACCAACCATATGTCATAATAGTCCATCTTCAGTTCGTTGAACGTGTCATGACCGGGTGCAATATCAGTCCTTTTACAAGGATATTATGAGAATTCAACGCAGTTCGCCCGTTGTCAAAGGTAGTCGCAATGGTGCTGTTTCTGGATAGTAACGGGTTTGTTCGCGTCGGTGGGCGAATCGATAACGCAAATATTCTCTATACCGCCAAATATCCGTTGATGCTTCAAAAGAGCATCCACTCACTGACAAATTAGTACGTCATTTACACCAAATATACCTACATACCAATCGGATAATCGAGATAATCCTAGCAAAAGACAAATTCAAGCGGATATCCAACCAATGTTCGTGATGTATACGCACGAGAATTTCTTATTTTAAACAGTCGAGGGAGAATTTGCCTAAAAGAAGAGTCACCTTCACATGATCCTTTGATAACACTGGTATTAAGGAAGAGGAGCAAAACGCTTCAAAAAATATTTTTGGTATGGGAACAAAGGCCATCCATTTGGAAATAGTTGGCGAGCTTACTACTGATGCTTTCTTGGCCACCTTGAGTCGTCTCACAAGCCGAAAGAATTGCCCTCAAATATCTATAGCGATAACGGCTCAAATTTTATTGGAGCTAAACGCAAATTTGATGACTTTTAAGACGTCATAACCTCCCATGAGCACAACTACAAAGTGACAGGGGGCCTGGCGGAGAGGTGTATCAAATGGCGCACTATATCTTCATCAGCACCACATTTTGGAGGATTATGGGAGGCTGGTGTTAAATCCTTCAAAACCCATGTTAAAAGAGTCATCGGAGATTCAGCTCCTATACTTTAGAGGAATATTCAACCGGAAACAGACGACGAGCACAATATCAACTTGCACAACCGATGGGAGATAGTTCCAAATATGAATCAGATGGCACAAGGAATACCTCGGTTCCTTGCAGGTACGGGCCAAGTGGCAGCATAAACAGCAGAACATAAAAACCGATTTGTTGGTTTTAATTAAGGAGCCAAATCAATCTCTGCTGTCCCTAGTGCGAGAGGGATGGAGGTGCATCCAGGAGGTGACAATTTGGTCCGAGTAGTCACGCTCAAAACAATTAACAGGTTAAACACGAAAAGAATGTCAAATCTGAGAATCACTTGGAAATTTAATGGATTTGACAACAAAAACGTCTCATTTACGACTTGACAACAACAACATTTATCATATGAGGTTATTAAAAATTTGATGTGAATGTCGTCGAAAGAAATCTAAAATAAAATCTGAAATCGAATTACTTAAAATGATTTATTCGTTTATCTGACAACAACCAAGTCGGATTAAAAATTTTGACAACAACAACCCTTTATTGTACGGATAGAACATTTAATGAGATCTGATATTTAAACAAAAATATTAAATTTTTCAGCAGACTTCAAATGTTCTAACGTTTTTGTTTTAGTATAAAACTTAAAAGCTCCTAAAGCTCTCTACAATTTTCTGACGCTTTACATCCTTATATTTTATGACTGTTAAATTCAAGCACGAGAATCACAACATTATGATACGGATTTTTTAAAGATTTGATGGGAATTGAGTTGAAACCGATTTAAACGTGGTTAGCCAATAAACGTGGTTAGCCTAAAAATGTATGGCATTTCCTACCTACTTTAGTAAGGTAAATGTAGAGTTTGAGTGACAGTGTATATTAGGTCGTGCATTGCGCTGTATCATTATCGGCGTTATAAGCAAGAATGGCTAATTAAAACCAGCAATATGTGAATAAAAAAGGCGGCCTTCCGAATTAATCTTAGCGCTTCGATAATTCTGTAATTGAAAGATATTTACAAAGGCAAATCGGAAGCAAAACATGTATAATGGTAAATCTATAGACATTTTGCACACCTTACCAAAGTTTAGAGTATTTTGCTATTTTAAATTCAATCTGGACATAATGAGCCCACGGTGGAAAATATTTTGTTTTTTATGGTTGATATATCCTAACCAAAAAGGGTTAGGTGAAAGGGGTTAGCCCAATTGACTTTTACTTATGATATTTATTTTCGTCAGGTTTGATAAAGAAATCCCAACTATGATAATATATTCTCATAAATCATGAACTAACCCAAACCTCAACCTTGTTGAAAACAAATGTTTAAAGTTCATAGTTTAGACAAAATAACTTTAAGGAAGTAGTTAAAATCATAACCGTTTCTTAAAAGTGTCAGCTATAGCCCACCCTATACAGGTATTACAATACATATTTAGAAATTTTAGGAGTTTAGAAATGTTTAAGTGTGACCGAAGTTAGAAAGAATAAATTTGTTGAAGCAATTTTGCCATTTATAATAAGGAAATCAAAGGTTTATTAAGAACTAGTAGCATATAGCCCGTATGAAGCTGGATGGTAAATTTTGTGTTTACTTTAAAATCCTGCAATTCTGACTTTTGTTGGACAGTATTTTTAAATTTTTTTTTTAGTTGCAGCTAACTGTGACAAAAACTCCGCAGTAAGCTCCTTTAGATAGATCATTAAAAATTTTAGCATTTCTTTGGTATCTATGTGACGCGATATTTTCATTAATATTTGATTTCAAACTGTTTTAGCAAATTTGCCATTAGAATTCGGATTGGTACAGTAAATGACGATGACCTATGTAAGCTTCGAATATAGTGTTATTGTTTACTCTAAATATATAACACTGTATCTATACTATAGTGCTTCAACAATTCAATTAAATCTTCTTTTTATTTATATATCAAAATATAAAAATCAAGTCATAAAAATTAATTAACTCGTATCCATCTCTACTGGGTCATTGTTGCTACAAATCCAACATCGGACAGATAAATCATGATTTTATATTAAATCACACATAAAAAAAAATTCAATTAAATTCTAATAAATACTTCATTTCAATATTGACACAGTTTCTGTTAGTTTTCGAGCTCTGTGCACAAAAGCTTTTCTCTTGTTCGAAGAGTAAAAAAAAAACAGAATGAAACTTTTCAATTAAATTTTTAATATTTTAAAAAAATATTATGACGACAACGATGATTATTCCGGGGACGACGGTGGATTTTTTTTTTTTGTGGAACGAATGTTTTTGAAACGGATTATCCGTTATATACATAATTATGTTTTTTTTTGGGGCAGCGTTTCGCAAGGTATTGTTGATTAAGACTTAAATTTGGAACAAATTTAATATTTTGGTGAAGACAGGTAGCTAAACCATATCTATCCAAAAAATTTGCTAAAATTTCATAAACCCACTGTGGATGATCAGAAAATCCAGATTTTCAACAAAATTTCGAAATTTTTTACACACATAAAATTAGCAATTTCCCCAAATTACGGACATTGTGTTTTTGGAAGTGACGGATCCACTCTGCTTTTCTTAAATTTTAGCTTTGAAAGCGCTGCTTTCACGTTTTATAAAATCAAGTTTCGTATATAATAAAGCTACCGTTTCCAAAATCTTGTAAAGGTTAATTTGGGAGTCACCCAAATATACTTCAAATTATAATATTTAGGTGCAAATGTTTCGTAAGTTTTTAGAAATCACGCCTCCTATTAACATCAAAAGGAAATTGCTCATTGCCCCTTGATATATTTAAATAATTATTATTTAAAATAAACCAAATATTCAATTCACTCGAAATACCGAATACATTGTATTCCTACTAACATTAAAATAGCTTCGCATATTTTTGAAGTGCTGTTATAGGGCCGAATTGATCCAGGCCAAATTACATTTAATATCGAGCTTTTACATTTGATTGTGAATTTGTATGAAATTAGTTTGTACACGTGTAATCTTAAAATCTAATGTTTCAAATTTCTAAAAAGCTCTAAAGCTTGTTCATGTTCAAAATATTAGAATAGTAAACATTCGTTAGACAATTAGCGCTTTAGAATAGTTACAAATAACTTTTTGAACATTAAGCTTTTAGCTTTTAAAGGGCAAATAAAGGTATCGGATCTTAGGAAACAGAAAATTTAAGCTTCCCATTCCAGATATTGATGTAAAAATAACTATTTTAAGCGTAATAAACCAAAGGGTTAAAAGCTTATTCACATCTTCGGTTACGACAGCTTTCAAATCTCAAGTTTTCTATAGAACTTGAAAGTCGTTCATAGCACGCAAATTATTTTCGATTTTCTCGTTAAAAATGCTTCTGATCCGCAACGCGAAGCAAATATTGATCAAAGCTCATCTGATAGCGGACTTCAAAAATATAAGCTTCATGAAACGATATTTGCTTTGTTCTTAATTAAAACAAAAAATCTTCAAATTTATGATGTTTCATAAAATAATTGTCTTATACCCTATGAAAAAAGCTTCTTTATTTATACTCACTTGAACCTTATCGGCCAATAAGCTAAATGGACAGATAAAACATGTAGCTTGAGCTTTAAAGTTTTAAAAAATTATAAGCCAAATATATACTTGAAAATTTGAAACACCCGTGATTAAAAAAAAATTAAAGCTTTTTAGTAATTTATGTTGAAAGCTTAAAAAAATAGTATCTTTCAACATATGCCAAGACACAGAAACCACATGAATGTATTATCGAGCTTTTATTATAAACTAAGAAACAATTAAATGTTTCGTTATATGAAAGCTCCGATTTCATGAAAGTTGTGTTATAAAATTTGTACAAAAGTGTTAATGTGCTTACGTTAATTATTTCTTTGTAGTAATTTTGCAATTCCTTTTTAGTAGTTAGAATTAATGTGCTGATGAAATTTGACAGATATCCGGATGTGGGAAATGGATGTGGAATTCGAGAATAGGGCCCCAGTTAGTTTTTTGTTTTGTGTAAAACATACAAATTATTTAAGAGAAGCTTTACTATCTTAAAATCATATTTAACGAAGTGTTATAATACAACAAGCCTGAATGATGACATCAGTTAAAATTTTTGAAACTCAAGTAACAGGAAATCAACAAAAAATTTGAAAGCTCTAAAACACGCGATGAAAGTTTCAGTTTGCCAGCTTTATAAATACAAAGTCGCGTTTAAGCTTTAACGATCTTTTCGTAATCTATAAGACGTTAGTAATCTAAGCAGCTTTTACAAACTCAAAATAACGAAGTAAGTAATTTAGGATAGGCCAAAATGTTGCAGCCGAATTGATCGTTTTAAAATTCAAGCACCAGAATAACAAAAATGTATTCGTATATATTCTAAAATATTTCCGACAATCTCAGAAATTTCTTGCATTATTTTTGCCTTGAAAACTTGAGTTTGCAGCTTTAAATACAGAACCATGTTTAAGCTTTTATCATATTAAAAAAAAATCTGAACTTTTTCGTGTTATTAAAAAACTAAGCTTTTAGCACTAATTTACAAATCAGAATATAAAAAACATATTTTGTTTGAAAGCTCTAAACCACCAAATGTTGGGTAATTATGTAAATTTACAGCAATTTCTTTAAAGCTTTTATAAATCCAAGTTCAAATGTATAATTGACGAACGTTTGGGTGCTCTTTTAAAAAGTCTTCAATGTATCGATGTATTTTTGGGTAAACATTTTGTTCTAGTAAGTTGGTATGTGTGTGCTCGAAATTGCTAAATTATTTCAAAACTTAATACCTTTACTATGTGTACTCTTAAAAATTTTAAGCTTTAGCACTAAGTACAAAATATACAAAATTATCAAATATTTGAAAGCTTTAAAGTTAAACCATAAGTTTATTATAATATTATAGAATCTAGGCAACTGGCTTTCGCCCAATAAAATTGTGCTTTCACATTGCTCAAGGGCTAACTAGAAACTGAAGAACTGAAGAAAATTTTAGTATTACTTAGTTTTTACTTAGCCTGTAGCTTGCAAAAATAAATAAATTCATTCATACATGATTGAGGTTTGTTAAAGAGCCTGAAAAGAAAATTTTTGGTGTTACAATTATTTAGCCGCGAAAACCAGATTTGTGTTTGATATTTGAGTACTGTTAAAAAAATTTAAACTGGCAAAGCTCATTAAGAATTGGTGTACTTTCCCCATAAACCCCAAATTTTAAAATCCGATATCGTTATTCATTGCAGTAGATTTGAATTCCACTTTACGAAAAAAAAGTGTGCCAAAAGCTCGAAACCTTTAGATTATTTATTTTTGAAATTGAATGAAGTTCTGAAAATAATCAGGATATCCACAAATATGTAGAATACATTTAGACCTTTCACTACAGGTTGAAACACAAATTAGTGTATATTTTAGAGCAGTTAATTTGCTACAAAAGCTTTATGCTAATTACCATTGGGAGGATCTCTTGATATTCAAAGTACTCGTCTTCTTAAGAGCTCCAGAAATCCTGTTAAAACCATTGCCAACATAAGGAAAGGGTTTTGTAGCTTTCTACAATTAAACTTTACCAGCTTTAATACAAATTTAACTTTATGTCTTATCTTAAACATTAAACTAATTTATAAATTAGAATTTGTACCAACCCAAAACGTAAATTATCGAAAATCTTAAAAAGCTTAATCGTGGAAAGGAAATTTCAATACGAAGTTGTTTATGCGCAAATCCGATAATCTCAGAAAGAATTTGAAAATTCTTCGCCAAGAAAAATTCAGTTTTGAAGCCTTATAAATTTTAAAACTGTTTAAAGGTTTTCGGGTTCTAAAATATATTTGTTCTCTCAAACGTGAAAATTTTAATGATTTACAAATTAGAATTTTAATAAAATATTTTGTAAGCTTTAAAATTTCTTTGAATAATGTAAAATCTCAACAACTGAGTTTCGCCCGTAGGCTTTACTAAAAAATTATTGGTCTCATAAAACTGTTTAAATCTTGTGCTTTTATGCTTCTGTAAATCAAAATGGAAACCTGCTTAATTACTGTATGTGTAATTTCCTAAAAAAACTTATAAACTTTTAAATACCTTTTACAAACTTAAAATTGTTAAGTACGAAGTACAATGGCTTATGTTACTTCTGGTATAACATTTTGAATAACAAATGATGGATATACTTATATGCTGCAATCGGATTTCAATTTTTGAAATTGAAACACAATAATATCAAGAAATGAGAAAGCTAAATGTTTAAAATATAAATTTAAGTATATTTAGACCAACTGATTTTAAATAAAACCTTTTTGTTAACACAAATATTATTATTGGAGCTGTACATCATATTAGTAGTATTCGCCTTCGTGTAGAAATAAGCTATCGAAAAGCTTAAATAAGCTTATTCATATTGTACATATTTTTAAAAATATAGACCTTGAAGCTTTCGCGGATTTTACTGTTAAGAATGGTTTTAAACTTTCGAACTAACTATCAAATTAGAATACCAATAACATATTTTGAAAGCTCCTAAACATCAAATTCCGTCATTGTCCTATCTTTTATGTTATCTTGGTTCATTTCTATGATTTGTCTAAATTTCTGACTTATTTAAAATTAAAAATAATTTTATACTTGAATAATAATGAGCTTAATTTGAAAAGCTCGTCATAAGTGGTGCTCATCATAAGATCAAAAATGTAGTAAATGATATAGATGCTAAGAGCTTTTAAAATATTCGCACTCTAGCCAGTTCTCATATTGTCGAAAACAATTCTTCAGGATGGAGCGAAATTCCAAGATGTACAGATTTTCTGAAATGTTTTCAAAAACCAAAAGAAACCCGACAAAAGATTTACTATGAAAGCTTGGATTTACAGCTTTATAAAAAATCTGCTTTTAAAAAAATCTAAAATATCGACAACCGACTTTCGTCCAGTAAGACTGTTTTAATTATTTAAAAGCTTTACATTGCTTAAAATCGAGTCAGTGCTAAAAGCTTGAAAAGCTTATAAAGTTCAACCTCAGAATATAAGTTCAGTAAGAATTTTTCCAAAACTTTCCAAGCAATTTCACAAAACTTGAACACAACTTTTAGCTGGGAAATCTTGGATTTTGTAGGTATGTAAATTAAAGCGAAATTTAAGATTGAAGAATGGTTTTGCTTTCGAAAATTTGTTCTCATATTTATAATGTTCAGGTTTTTTAAACCAAAAATCATCTTGATCACAAAATCTGATCACGAAATTTAAAATTCTCAAACAAATTTAACAGTTGAAATGTTTTATTGTTGACTACCAAGAAAGCTGAAGGATTTTCTGAAATGTTCTGATTGTTTTCATAATCTATTGAAATTTTCAGTTATCTGCTTTAACATATTAAAAGTTTTAATTTTATGCAACAAATTATATTGCTTGCTAAACTTTCCCAAATTATATAGGGGTCTGAAGGTTTAAAGCGAAAACATTAGAAAATACTGCACTAACTAATTCTGATTAAAAAAACTAACTAGTAAGCTTCAGTTTTTAACATAACACAATCCTTCACAATGATTCGTAAAAGTTTCAAATTTTTTGAATACTTAAGCATATACAATTTGGATTACAATTTGCTTGAGAGTTGGTGATTAAAGCTCATAATTTTAAAATTTGGAAAATTTTGGTTACTCAATTTGCTCATTTTGCTGAAACAAAAACTTTACCCCATATGATGATCGTCCTCCGGAAATGATAAACAACTGGAGCAAATTATTTTATTGCAATTTAACGCATTGCGGTTTTCAATTGAACCAACGTTAGGAAACACTGCAATATAAAGCTTAGTAAATGTTTACTAATTGTATTGACTTTTGTAGACCGATTGAAATCATGTTTTGCATGAATATTCCGATTTTTATTTTGAGTTGCATTCGACTGATTTGCCAATGAGACTTCATGTCTTCTTGAGACTTTTGGTTTTACGGCTACCATGTCCAATGTAATGGTTTCAGGCGTGTGACTCCCCATTATCCATTGTGCACATAATTAATACAGTTCGTTGGAGCATTTATGGTGAAACAACTCTTCTGTAATCTGTATGACCAATTCTATTATGTAACGAAATTTGAAACGTACGTACGATACAAAAATATGACCGAAAATAAGCATTAATTCGAATTCACCAATACTTTTATCAGGTCCCATTGGCAATCGTGAAAATTAGTCCCTGGTTGCAAACTATCTGGTACATACCTTTATGGCGTACATTTTTCCTTGAAGAAGGAAATTCTTTCCATCTTTGCAGAAGATGTAAGGTCATGGCTTGTAATTTTACGTTTGTATTAAAACGTGTCGTTAGTGGTTGATGATCGGTGAAAAGTTGAAAATATCGTCACGATAAATATTGGTGGAACATAAATTTCTCAATTTAGCTATACGAATGTTGATGGGCATCGAATGTTTTAAATGCGAAGGCAGCTAGTTTCTCCAAACCATCTGGATACGCATTGCGCTGGTGATAGATTCTATTAAAGATTCACAATGATCTATAATTTCTTCAAAAAAAATTCAAGAGGCTGACAGGATGTTCCTAAGCTATCCTAACTAAGCTTTTTTTAAGATATGTCAGACCCTGAGATTTTCTTGGAAAATTTATAGATTATTGTTTAAAGCTTTTTAAGCTCAGAATCACATTCAATATTTTCGAGCTCCGTTTTGCATATTTTTTGAAGCACTTTCTGACGCTAAATGACTTTCACACAAAATTTGATAATTTCACGAATTTTTAGGCTCATTCCTGTGTTATTTCGCAAGTTTTCCGAAATGTTCTTGGGTTTTCTAAATTTTTCTTCGATATTTTCCAGTTTTTTTTGAGATTTATCGAAATTATTCGAGTTTAATTTCGAGAAATTTCCTAAATTTTCAAGATTTTCGAGATCTTTTGAAATTTTCCAAATTTTCGATATTTTCCGAATTTTGTATGACAATTTATTGGGCTTAGCTTTGATTTGCTTGATTTTACGGAATTAAAGGTAATTCAAATTCTCCAATTTTTTTTTTGTTATTTTCGTGAATTTTGTAAATTTTCAAGATTTTTTGTGACTGTTAGAAATTGGCGATATTTCGAGTTTATACCGTATTTTTATGGTTATTCGAAATTATTCGAAATTTTCATGCAATTTCTAAAATTTTCTTACAGACTTATAGATCATTCGATATTTTCGAAGTTTTTCGAAAATGTTTGTGCTTAATATGAAATTCCTAGGTTTTCGACATTTTTCAAATCATCGAAATTTTGTGTGAACATTTTTTGGGCTTAGCTTTGAAATGCCTAGTTTTACAGAATTAAAGTTAATTCGAATTGTGAAGAATTTTTTCCGGCCCACAATTGAACAACCGTTGGGAAACACTGCAATATAAAGCTCAGTAAATTTTTACTAATTGTATTGACTTTTGTGCTCTGACCTAATTCCATGTACATACGCTTCCATAAATATTTAGTTTCGAAATTCAAATTAAAAATCAACATGGCTAAGCTTTTATTCTTAATGTAGAAAGTAAATATAAAAGTCCTAATTGTCTACAGTGCATCGTTATACGTAGACTATACTAACATTTCATTCATGGATAAACACGATTAATATTTCAAATCCATAACTTAATTTCATTATCAATTGCAATGTTATACATATACATATGTATTTGCAAATATGTACCTGTAAAAAATTATATTCAGTGGAAAGAAGAGGGCACGCGAGGAGTTTCACCGTATACAGCAGGAATGATGCAAAATAAAAAAAATATTTTCCCAAAAATAATATTTCGATATCCTCTTTAAAAAGGAAACGAATCAAACACAAATTTTTTCCCAAAAATTTAATGTCTGATCCTGCGCACCAAACCAAACCAAAACCAACAACAACAAAAACTCCTTGCGGGGAAATTAACCAAAAAAACTAAACTATTAAATAAGCATTTGTCTAAATATGAGAGAACTGACATTAAACGGAAAGTTAACGTCACCAATAAAGCAAGTAGCTAAAATCTTGATTTTTGACAGATTTCGATCGAAATAAATCTACCTTCAGGCTAAATAATTTATTAAGAACATAATTTTATTAAAACCATATAAATGTAAAATTATTCATCATTGAATTACACCCTGTGGACACATTTAGTCAACACATCCCATCTAAACTCTTTCAATATCGATTGTTTGGGGTGAATCTGAAATCAAAATAACAAAAATTAACTTACGTAATCCAAAATTATTCACTTATACCTAGTTGTTGGTGCAAATTGTATAAAAATTACCACATATGTTGAAATCACAACCGAAATATTTTTCAACAGTCGATAGTCGATGTTGAAGAATCCAAATGCTGTTAATACAAATTGTTCCTTTTCCAGTTGGAATGCGAAACGTTCGATTAAATTTTCTAATTTACGATCTGTCATGTGCACATCGATTGCATGCAATTTTGATTTTAGAATATGTGTTTGATGTATGCATGCGTTACACGCGTGGCAGCATACCATAATAATAAATAATGTTGTTAGGGAACATAGGCTGATAACTGGAAAAAGAGAGCAAAAAATTATTGTTTTTTTGTTAGTGAATATAAAATAATTTAGCGGCCTACCTCCATAAATGCCATAATTATATTTGAACAGGACATAAATCCAATACATATCACATGCCAGCTGCACAAAACAATGTGTCACCGTCGCGATAAGCGGCAATCCAAAAGCGCAATTAATATTTTGCACACAATCCGCCAAAATGCCATATCCTAGTTTCACTTCTTTTAACTCTTCATAACTTGTGTACCGTGACAGCCGTTTATTACATTGCCTCAAAAAATACTCAACCAAATTCACGTAGAGCACAAAATTTAAAAAAAATAAAAACTCGATTAGTAGCGGAGCAATTGAAATGCCCCAAAATATTTTCCAATTTTTAAAATTACGCACCGACACCGCCACATAACTAACGATCACTGTTGATATTGCCATTACGAAACAAAATTTTCGTACATAATATTTACAAAATGTATACCATGCCTGGTTACATCCAAGTGTTTTCGTCAAGCGTACGAAATTGAACCAAAATGCGTTTAGCGCTCGCCCATTTAGATTACTGTTGAGTAACACTATAAACCATGATGCAAAAAGGCTGAACAATTTCATGATATCAATCAAATAGCCAACCATATCATTTTTATAGAAAATGATACTTTCGAACCAATAAATTGCGCCAATGTAAATTACCAAAATGATTATTTGGACGTAATTACAAAATTGGTAAAAATTCGTTAATACAAAATTATTGGTTTTATGCAATTTAATGGAATTCGATAGGAATAATTGGAATATGATTAAAATACAATTAAAATAAGTTTGGAAATTTGTTAATTTAATTTTGAAATTTGTGTAATTCATTGTTGATATAATTATGATGATTTGCGTATTAAGTGAATAACGCCATCAAAAATGATTTGATATTGGAGCAAATATTTTTTTTTTAATTTAATTAACAGCATTAATTAAATATTCATTACTAGAAACACGATGTAGCATTTAATTATGTCGTAAAATATTAACACGTTAGTGGTCAACTCAATGTTGCACAAAATTGTATTACATTTTATGGTTAATTTATAATGAAATTCAAAATTCAATTGGCCTAAGTGAAACAAGTCATTTGGTAGACGCAGTTGGATTACCAAATTGTAGTCAGTTGATATAGAGCTACAAGCGCCTAGCCTATAATTTTCTACTTGTATCAACTAACCGAAGAATCATCAGTGAATCAGCAAAGAGTTAGCGGATATTGAATAAGAAAAGAGCACATTTGTTTAAGAGCTGACTCCTACTTAGACAATAACTGAAGCATATTGACGCTGAACCAGCTTAAGTTGAAAATTTTTGAATTGAAAGATGTTCTTTCAGATCCGTTTCCATTTGATCATTAGATTTCAGACAACATCTGCAATAGAACCCACTATTTAAAGACTTAATCAACCCTAAAATACCATTCAAACCTATTGGCCAAAAACGGCAGGAATCCTACATTTATTGTTTAAATCACTGTTTCCATAATTAACAACAATTTCATCTTCACACAATGAGTTAAAATCCTCTACTAACACACATTTATCAGCACCAGAAGAATTAAGGACATTTATTTTTCAGGATCAATTCATCATCAGGAAACCAATTTACCAACACATGGCTGTATGACATTATTTGGGATGATGAGTTACCACAACATATATTGGACAAATAGCCGAATTAAGATTTTCCAGACGGTTGCGTATCACCGAGCAACAAGTGGAGTTACATGGATTTGCGTACACTTCGTTGGATGTACACACCGCAGTAATATAATCGCATTCAATTCAAAACGGACAATCTAAGGTCAATCGATTTATTGCAAAAACTCGAGTTAAACGCTACAACATTATTGGTTCGACTAACATCTCTCAATTTATCGAGAGAAACTAACATTTATCTATATTCAGATTCTACAATCACGATGCAGTGGCTATCTAAATCGCCAAAATTGTCGAGAACGTTTGGGCCAACTGTATTTACGAAATAATGATGACAATCAAGCTTAGCCAGTGATATTTTGTTCCAACCGAAGACAACCTAGCCGATTATGCTACTCGTGGAGCAAAGCCGCAAGAATTTATAAATGATTAATCTTTGGTCAGGTGGTCAGGTGTGAAGTTGCTCGGGGGATTCAAGTTGGCATTTGCGGTCAGCTCCGCAACTTGCAACTTCCACAAGTGCTCGTGTTACCTCCACGTGGTGACCGCTGGTAACTACATTGCTGATTCTTTGGCTTCTAGGCTAAAACACGGCGTTAAGGAAGTCAACATTAAACAAATCGCTGGGCTGGGTTAAGTTGTTAATCGTACCGTGCCGATAAACAACCAGACTGGGGGCCCAGCTTTAAAACTAGCTCAGTTGCTAACGGTGGATCCGGATACTTGGCGCCCTCCGGATTAAGTAGCCTTATCTGTGTACTGCGGATCTCTGCACAGATGGACACTTCTTTCTCCGCTACTCGTGGGAACAATTATGGATCTAGATAAGAACAAAAAACAACAAAAAGAGTCCAGCTCTCTACAAATTCCGGAAAATGTGGACAACGAGACTCGGGTCTGTAGGCCTGACTCTAAGTAAGTCTACAAATAAACAATGGGACATAAGCTCAAGCGAGGTTGGTCTCTCCACTCGGGTCACCAAATCTGAATATACAAATACAAAGCGGAACCAAAGCACGAACGAAGCTGGTTCCTCAAAACCAACCTATAATACTAGGAGGAAGGCTTGGAGGGCCCTGGATAAGATAAATAACATCTCGCCAGAAGACAGAACGGATAAGGACAAAGCCACGCTTGCATGGGTAAAAAAAGTCACCGAGAAAAAGTCGGAAGGCCCTTCAATTGGCTCACAGTTTAAAAGAAATAGATCTCAGGAAGAAAGATTTAAGATCCCAAAGCGAACAAAACTCAACGCTTCCGCTATGAGGCCTTTTAACGAGGTCCTCAAGGATCAGCTGGTTGTGGCCGTTATTGACAAATCCCAAGAGGATGGCAGTATCACGCCGGCCAATTGGAGGAAGGTGGAAGGGGCCTTAGCCACCACCTACATGAAAGTCCTGTCGGAAAATCCAGGGCCTGCTCCGACTTGTCGGGATGCGGGCTGGCACAGGATTCAGGTGAAACTGACGGCCTGTGCAGATCAAAGGTCCCTGCTGCTTTATAAGGCAATGGGGGGCTTGGCGAGGTATGGCCCGGAGCCAGCCTTGCTGTGATTGATAGGGAGGAGGTCCCATGCAGACCAAGAGCTAGGGTGTACATCCCTTCGGAGCCTAGTGATCCGAAGGTGATACTCCAGTTGTTGCAGGTTGGCAACCCGAAGTTTGTCAACGGACAACTGGAAAGTTGCTAGGCTCGAGGAGACAAAGGCTAACTATAGGTCAGCTGATATCATCTTAAACAGGAAGTCACTGACTGCACTGGAAAAAACCAACGGTTTAATCAAGTATGGTTTCAGTGCAGTCACACTCAAGGTGTATAAGAAGGACGCGGACACGCCGGAGGTTCAGAAGTTATCTTCAGAAAATATCGCGGTGCTTGATAGCTCATCTGCGTGCGCGGAGGTAGCCAGCCAAGCGAAAACTCTCTCCACGGACACGGAGATGTCAACGTCTCTGATGTTACTGTGGTGGAGAAGAGACTGTAGAGATGACACTGACATTTTTTCAAGTCAACCTTCACCACTCGGCAGCATCAGCTGCTCTAATTTTAAAAATTAGGAAAGAAGCGACAGATGTCGTCTTGATCCAGAAACCTTGGGTCACTGAAGACCGGGTACTTGAGCTCAAGACTCCCTATTATAGATTAATGTACACGAAAAAAGAAGGTAAGGTTCGGTCGTGCATTATCATTAAAAATAACATAAGTTGTTTTCTGTTATCAAATTTCAGTAACGGAGATGTAGAAGCGATCAGCATTGAGGTCGATAAACGACACCTCTGGCTAGTATCAGCTTACCTGGCTTATTATGAAGTGGATACTCCACCAATCATTTTAGGTGAGCTAATCTTGGAGTCTCAGAAGCGCACGGTTGGAGTCATCCTTGGGAGTGATGCAAATGCTCATCACACAATCTGGGAAAGTACGACGACAACGAGGTGAGTTACTCCTTGATTACATTTTAAGTACTAACCTTCATATATGTGACATAGGCAATAAGCCGACCTTTATAACTAGTAATAGACAGAAAGTATTGGATATTACTCTAATCTCCAGCTTTCTGGCGATTAGTTTATTAAACTGGAGAGTGACTTGACTTCTCCAAAAAGTCCAATCTACAGAAATAGGAGGAAAACCAAATGGGATACCTTTAGAACTATTCTTGGTAATTCACTACCAGTTCCAGTACCAAAACCTCCAAAAACTGTGCAAGAGCTCAATGGCTTATTGGACGAGTTGTCCAGTGCTTTTAATGAAGCGATACTGGGCTCTAGTCCCTTTAACAGGCCTAGGGATAAATCTCGGCCACCCTGGTGGTCCAAGGAGATTCAACAAACACATCGAAAATGCAAAAGACTTAACAAAACAGCACCAAAAACAAAATCTGCTGTAAACTGGGACTCCTATTAGGAAGTCCTCAAAATTTACAAATATCGAGTGAGAAGAGCCAAGAATAGCTCTTGGAGACTATACTGTGGCAAAATTCAGGAGTCTTCGAAGGTGTCTAGGCTACGCAAAGTACTAGCAACTGGTCCTTCTATCCCAAGTTATTTTCAACGGCCGGATGGAATATGGAAAACTGATAGTGCGGAATCGCTGGAACTACTGATGGAGACTCATTTTCCTGGTTGTTTCGAATCTGTACCTAGCACATTACTAGGTTAAAGGGCAAATAGCCTCATAGGCCAAATTATTAGCAGAAAAAAAATACTGTGGGCGATAAACAGTTCTAAACCATATAAGTCGCCTGGACCCGATTATTATACCTGCGGATATTAAACAAACTACGGATCTAACAATTTCCTGGTTAGAGGTAATTTTCAAAGGCAGCCTAGAACTATGTCACTTTCCTTGTAAATGGACAGAAGTGAAGGTTGTTTTCATACCTAAGGCGGGAAAACGCTCACACTGCAATCCCAAAGACCTTAGACCGATTAGCTTGTCTTCCTTCCTTTTTAAAACACTGGAAAGACAAATACAAGCTCATATTAGAGGCGCGATTGTATCGGAAAAGCTGTCTAAATCTCAACATGCCTATTGCAAGGGGAGATCTATAGAAACTGCTCTTCATTCTCTTATATATTTCATTGCGAAATCTGTCGAATATAGAGACTACGCGATGGTAACCTTCTTGGATTGAGGGGGCCGTTAACAATGTGCTTCCAGGGACTATAACTCGGGCACTTTCAGATCTGGGGTGGATGAATCACTCAAGGACTGGATAGATCAGATGCTAAGAGGCAGGATCATAAATGCCAGTTTTGGGGAATTCTCCGTCAGAAGATTTGCAAGCAGAGGTACACCACAGGATGGCGTACTGTTCTCCCTACTTTGGAACTTGGTCATAAATGACCTGTTGCTGAGACTGGAGGACGGTGGCTTCAAGGTGGTTACCTATGCGGATAATGTTGCTATTGGTGTCCGTGGTAAATATCCCGGCACCCTTAGTGAGCTTATGCTAAATGCCCTGGGCACTCTTTCATTATGGGTCAATGGCTGTGGGTTGAATGTGAACCCACATAAAATCAAATTGGTTCTCTTCTCTAGGAAATATAAACCTCCTCATATCGATCCTCCCACTTTAAATGGGTTCAGCTTGACTTTTACAGTTGAAGCGAAGTTTCTGGGTCTCGTTTTGGATAGCAAATTATATTGGAACCCCAATATTCTGGAAAGGGTAAAGAAAGCTTCGGTAGCGCTATACTATTGCAAAAATGCCATTGGGAAAGGATGGGGGCTGGAGCCCCGCATCGTACATTAACTTTATACCGCAGTAGTCAGACCCATACTCTTGTATGGGGTAATAGTCTGGTGGCCTGCTCTGGACAAAACTGTTAACCAAAAGCTATTGACAAAAGTTCAGAGAACAATCTGCTATTTTTGACTCCTCTAGATATCTTTGGGAAACAATTGACAGCTTGTACTTCCATACGGCTGAAAGCAATCTTAATGTGGACCTGCAACAATACAGGGCACTCATCTATTTTATGCCACAAACAAATTTCCAAGACCACCGAATATACTGTTCCGTCACTATCTTTTGACACAAATTTCCGGAATAGGATCCCATCCAGGGAGGACTGGATGACGGGTGCAGTTTTGGAACCAGGAGTTATAAACTTCTTCACTGATAGTTCAAAACGGGATGGGAAAGTCGGGGCTGGAGTGTTCTGCTAGGAACTTCTGTTAAATCTCTCCTTCCGTCTCCCCGACTACTGTAGCATTTTTCAAGCTGAAATAACTGCTATAAAGAAAGTCGTAGACTGGTTGAGGTATAATGTAATATCAATTTGTGATATTCCCATATATACGGATACAGTCAGGCTGCCATTAAAGCGCTTCAATCACACCTCTTCACGTCGAAAGTATTCCAGAACTGTCTATCATCTCTTAATGAGATGGCAGTTCAGTTCAACATTCACATTTTATGGGTGCCACGACATTTCATAAGTACAGGGAATATGAACGCTGATGAACTAGCTCGACGTGGTACAACGGACCACTTCTCAGCAAGCAGAAATGATATTGAAATGCCTCTTGCGGTATGCAATCTGCTGCTTCAGGGAGAAGCTAGCAAGCTGACGACTGGCAGATGGTCAAGTATCAGCTCTTGCGTAATAACTCGGCAGGTCTGGCCAAAGTTGGACTTGACGAGATCCAAACAGCTGATCTCACTTCAGCGAAGTCAGTCTCATAGGGAGGCATGCGAGTAGACTTGGTGTCTTCTCATATGACTACTGTCGTAGTTGCGAGGACGAAGAGGAGGAAGAGACAGTACTTCATCTTCTTTGCACCTGCTCTCGTCTAGCACGAAACAGACTTAAGTTTCTAGGGGCACCCCTCTTCAAAGACCTGACGGACCTCTGTAGGATGGATGTCAGGAGTATCCAGCGCTTTGTTAACAGCTCAAAATGGTTCCAATGAGTTGGAGGAAATAATTATTGTGGTATGGCTACGGACTATTTCTGTGTCTATGCCTGGTCCTAGTGGACCGCCACCCAAACCTAACCTAACCTATTCTTTTGTCAATGGTTCGCAAAATATTCTAATTTTCGTACAACATCTCATGTTTTAGCCCATATTCTACGGTATAAAGAGAGGTTAAAAAAAATCAAGACGAATACAGCAAAAGAATTTAATATTGGGGGAGATTTCCAATGCCGAATCCATTAGACAAAAAACAAAAATTTCCAAAGCTAATTTTCAATCTTCGAATCTGATGCAAAATATTCTTTTGGTTCACTTTTGCTTAAATTGCCAATCGATTTAACAAAACTTTCGACTTCAAAATCTTTCAAAGATACCATTAATCGTTCCTCTCTCCCATCTTTGAGTTTATTTATGTATCGCCTCGCATAAGCTAATATCCTCTTTAATTTCTCGAAGGAGTTATAACGTGTTATCAAATCTTCTATAAAATGATTGGTAACACTTAACCATACGTCCAAGCACTTGGATTGATCTTTGTTCTGGCCACCATTCCTCTGCTAAGCTTGACCAGTCTGGTCCAGTCCACCATATACAGGCTGGATTCATCAACTCTTCTACTGCTATCCCTCTTGAGGCACAATCTACTGCGTTTTGTTTTGACGGGACATGACGCCAATACTCTCGTGGGAAATGTTCTACGAGATTAGGTATCCGATAGGCCACAAACGTGTGCCATTTTCTCGGGTGTGATGCTAACCAATCCAGCACTATCTTACTATCACTCCATAATATCGTTCTCGCTAGTTTTACTCCTGCCCAGGAACCTACAATGGTTTTGATCAGCTCTGTCAATAGTACTGCTCCCAACAGCTCTAATCTTGGTAGGCTTATTTGTTGAATCGGTGCTACTCTCGTTTTGCCCACAATTAATCTACTGGAATTATTAGTTTTAGCATATACAACTCCACTATACGCTAATTCACTGGCGTCGGAAAACCCATGTATCTCAACCATATCAGTGAACTTTAGCCATCTGGGAACAATCAACTTTCCAACTTGATTTACTTCCTTACTAGAATATTGACAATTTCTACTCTGAGCTTACTTAAATGGTTCTCATCATTGGCTCCAGTCATCAAATCGTCATACATACATCATACATACACGTCTCTTTGGATGGCTACAGCGGCTTCGGGATACCTTGCTTGATTGTCCTTAGGTGATTGCATTAGGCATCTTGTGGCTATAAATGATGCGGGAGAAGTTCCATAGAATACTGCTTTTAATACATACTGTTTGATTGGTTCATTTGGGCTGGTTCTCCTAGTCCTCCAGGTCTCTGTGTACTTTTTATACACAAATTTGCCGATATATTTTAGCTCATCTCCGGATATTACAAATCGTTATCGGCGGAATCTGATTAAAATGTCTATTAATGATGGTTGAATAGAAGGTCCTGTCAGTAGCAAATCATTCAGAGATGTTCCATTTGAATCCTTTGATGAAGCATCAAACACTACTCTCAGCTTTGTAGTGGTACTCATCTCTTTGATCACACAAATATAATCATTAGGGTTGATGCTTTCGTGGATTTGTCTCATATGACCCATTTGCTCGTATTCCAGCATGAAATTTGCATATTGGTCCTTGAATGTCGGGTTTCGTCGGAACTTGTTTTCCATGGCTTTAAGACGTTGTTCGGCTACCTTATAATTGGACCCCAGATTCAAGTCAAGTTCCCATATGCAGGTAATTTGACGATAACTTTTCCGTCATCACTTCTTTCCGTCGTACACTGAAACCAATCCTCGCAATACTTTACCTCGTCAGTCAGCTCGCTGGTTGTGGGTCAATCTTCGCAATCTCCCAAAACTTCTGCAACGAAGCATCTACATCCATGGTTACGTTTAGGTTGACTACATTATTCATACTCCCGTGCTCGGTAATGTGACTTCCAATCACCCAACCGAACTTGGTTTCCTACGCAATCAGATATGGGGATAGCTTTTTAATTGCCCCACTTTCAATTATTGGAAAAAACACTTCGACGCCCAGCAAGACATCGATGTGGCCATTTTGGTTGAATTTCGGATCGGCAAGGTTCAGTGACTGCAATTTGTCCAGTCAAGTCATACAACAAATTTTTGATGCTGGTTGTAGTTTAGTGATTTTAGGCACAGCATAAGCTGACATCTTAGCACGACCACTAATTGTACAACTCCTTTGGTTCGTCCCAAATTCGACTGGCCTAAACCATTCACCATAACCTGTCCGCTCCCTATCTTAAGGCTTAATTTTTATACACACGACACAACATAAATTCAACATTATTACCAGTTATGCGCACACTTGCTGTTGGTTGAATTGCCTGCATCTCGTACCGCATGTTGGTTTCAAGTAACATTGACATTGTGGATCAGGCTACTTTGATTTTGGGTTAAGCTCGCTTTCCATCTCTTGCGTCATGTGCGATGTTAAAGTGTTGGATTTGGATACCTTATACTTCTCGTATATCAAGCTATGATGTCCTCGGTGACATTCCTTGCATCTAGTTTTAGCACGACAATTGTATACGTTGTGCCCTTTATGTAAACAATTGAAACATCGCCTATTCGCCGCCAGTACTCCTTTCCTTCACCTCCTTCCAGCAAATGAGAATCATCCTTGAATACTGGACAACTCCATGTAGCTTTTCTTGACCCTACGGTTTCAGTCACTAAAGCTCTTGTGTAACCAGGTTTGGCCTTCGAATAAGATGATATCGATTCCAAAGCATCACATCTTTTATTGAGAAATTGAAAAAACTCCTTTGAAGTGAGATTTTCGGATGCAGTAGACTCTTGTCCCCACAACATCTTAGTTTTTTAGTACAATTTTTTTATCTCGTTTATCTGCCTTCGGATCTAGCGCTTTTAAGCCTCGGAGAACCTCATCCGACGTGTCGCGTGGCTTTCTTATGCTTGTGCTGCTCACTTGATTCACTGATGGATGGTCCATAAATGTTCTGATGAAGGCATTAACAATGTACTTTTTGCGTATATATATATATATATATATATATATATATATATATATATATATATATATATATATATATATATAGCGTTCAACCAGCTTTGAGACCGCTTCGTAATAATTGGCTTCTGTAACCGCAAAGTACCGGATTAACTGGACTGCTTCTCCTGTCAATAAGCTCTCCAAGTATTGAATCTTTTGCACCGTTAGATTTTCTTTACTATGTATATATGCATTATAGAGATCATAAAAGCTCGGCCATTCCGTATATTCACCAGAGAATGGATGTGTGGATAATTTCTTTAATGCAAGGGTTGGATGGTGTTCAATATAGAATCATCGTGTCTGCCGATGCCGTATTCACTTTCATTCAAACGGCGGATCCATTTGTCGAGATTCCCGGTTACCGCGTAATACTCTGATTCAAACTCATCCAACCGGACTCTCAAACCTTGTACGGTCACTACCAGAACCTTTAGTTCATCGATTCGGGTTAAGCTGAACGCACTCTCTTAAGCACCAATAAATCGGCCATTTTATAATTCACTAAGTTTTCACTTCACAGGCAGCACGGTACACTTGCGAATTGTGACCAGGTTACTCTTTACAAAACCGTACCCATCACGCAGCTGCATAATACATGCCTAATACATGACCAGAACAGCTCACGTAATGCGCACTCTACTCAACTTTGCGCCACCATGCCTAAGCTGTTATAACCTTTCGTTTTAAGCCACACTTTTTGCAACCACTAGATTTATGGTGAAGTTATTAGAATGTGAGAGCCAATTTGTGCAACACTTGGTGTTGTAAAAAATTAAATGACTTCTCTTGTATAATTTGTACACTAGGCCAATCGGTTTGTTTACACTAGTTAGTACCCATTTGATGTCGGATTGTTTCGACAATTTTCCTAATTTTGTACTAATTTGTCAAGATCCTCAATTCAATAGTTTATTGTATACGTGTTCATTTTAATGTCATTCGCCTATTAAATCTAGTCGTTGTATCTTATGCTTTTTGTCATCTGACAATTTTTCGATAAATTTTAAACCAAGTCTGACAATATTTTTGGAAAATACATACATACATACCTTTAAAATTCATCTTGTAATAACAATCTGAATCACATATTTTTTATATACAGTAGACAAAACTGGAAAATCGTTTATCATTTGAGCAAAAAAAAAACATTTTTTTTTGTCTAAGATTTAAGTGCATTTCTTATCTACAAGAAAAAGCATTTCTATTGTTCATCCACTATACTACATAATGCTATATACTTTCAAAAGCGTTTTGTCTTCGCAAAACAAACAACAACAAATTCTAAACTTCTCATCCTCCATGCAAAAAAAGCTAAAAAAAACTATTCGATGTATAGTTATTTCATGAGATGAATGATTTTTTGTATTTTTGTTGTTTTTCTGCACACTTTCCTCCACAGAAAAACCGTTTTTCTACTAAACCCGTATATATATACATACGTATATGTATGTATATCGAGAGTTGGGTGAAAATTTTCATTTTTAAGTTAACTCAAGTTGAATTTAATTTGAGTCAATTTATGTTTCGACAATTTTGTTTTTATGTCTATTAAGGGTATTATTACACGAATGAATGTATTTAAAAACATAAGATGATGATGCTATTTGATAACGTGTTCATATAATATTCGTGAGTGTGTGTATATATGTCTCTTGTACCATCATCTTTCTCATTTCGGACATAAAGACGTTACTAAACGAATTTATGATTATGATTCCCTTGTGACATTTATCCTTATATTGTTATCACATCTTTGAAAAAATATTTATTTTACTTTTTAACAATATTTATTGTGATAAGACATGCGACCACGTTTTATTTGTATAAAACACCCTGTTTTGTTATATACGTATATAGGTACGAGTACGACAAGCACAAAAAGACTGCGGCATAATAATTCACCCGTTGATCATTTCAACACCGCATGTACATACACACATATATACATAAATAACAGAGGAGCGCGCTTAACAAAAAAAAATCAATCACACTTTATCAACACACATTTGTACACATATATACACACACACACATAGGTTTACAACCTAATATTGATTTCCCTAATGTCTGGGTAATATATAACGTGTTTCTTAAGTTCTTTATTCAGCGCCCCACTCTAACCAAAAATTACCTTCATAAAAAAGCGCTGTTAGAACAATAAAAGCTTTTACATTAAATAAATAAAAGCAAAAACTCTTAAAATTTATATGCTTACGTTTATGACATTTTTATTAGAATTTTCCTTCCTCTATGCCGTAAAGCACAAATTTTCCTTCCTTTTTATTCCTTGGCTATTGAAATTCGGTCTGAAAAGCGATTTACATACAGGTTAACATATCACTTGTCATCTGAGCTGACTGTGGATATAGAAATTTTTTTAAATCGAAACTTGAAAATAACAAGTATGTATGTACTCGTACATATATGAATAGACAAGAACCTATCAACCATAAATGCAAAACAATAAAAATGTTAATTTTGCATTAATGCAGCATTGTACGATATAACGTTATATTTCATAATTATTTATGTATATTTTGTAATTTATATAATGAAAGAAATTATTCAGTTAGAAAATGAAATGAAAAGCCATAAAAAAAAATTTCACTTATGTTGAATTCCCGCGCGCTTATACAAATGCCACCACATTATATGTACGAGTAGGTATGTAAAATGATAAATACTATATGTACAAACGGTTCTAAAAGTTCTTGAGAACCAAACACAAAAGTTGTACAAAATAATTTTTGTAAGAGTCGTGAACAAGTTATGCCCCAGTAATTTCAATGACTTTCTCTTTGTACGTTGAAGAGATCCTCATGTATCGGGGTAATAAATTTGAGAGTGGTTTTAGCTAATATCCTAGCTTTGAATAATTAGAAATATTTATTTATGAGTATTACGGAGTTTTTAAAGCGCTCATTCAAATGTTGAGTTTGCTTTATGAGAAAATTTATGTTTAATTCATCATTACTTAAATGAATGATTTGAATTTATCTCAATCACGAATTCAACCCTATAGCAATTTTTAACTCAATCTCCAACTTACCTAAATCTCCATCTCAATCCCCTGAACTAAACCTCAAATCTAACTCAACTTACAACTCAGCCAAACTCAATGCGCAACTCAATTGCTAAATCAACACTAAACCTCCACCTCAACTCGACCCCAACTCAGCCTTTAACTCTCCCCCAAATTTAACGCCCAACTCAACTTTCAAAACAAGGCTATCTGAAAAACTACATTAACTCAACTGAAGCTAATCCTAACTCTATCCTCAATTCAACCGCCAAATAAATCCCTAACAGAACTCCTCAACCACAAACCGACCCTACAACTCACTTTACTATAAAAATAGCATATATCGTATATAAAAATTCACTAAAGTGGATCGAAAACCACGTCGTATGGCCAAGTTTGTATGTCCGGTACGCGATCCTCTTGACGAACAGATTGCCAAAGCTTTTCATTTCTCCGCCTTTACAATAGAAACATATTGGTGAAAATATTCCAAATTGGATAAGCCGTACAGACATCCAGACAGACGGACGGGTATTTTTTTTTTGTTTTTTTGGACTCAGCCACCTTAAAATGTCGAGAATAGTGGTTTTTGGATAAAAAAAATGTTTGGTCATTTTTGGCAGAATTTCAATAACTTGAATGTTTTCATTATCCCAGTTCAACTAAATACTCCCTTACGTAATTTTAACAGCTCCGTTTCTTCACAAAACTCGAGAATTCGCAACTTTAAGAACTTTAACTCTAATTCAACCCCAACTCAACTCCCAACTCAGTCCCAAACTGAATGCTCAACTCACTCTAATCAACAGATCCGGAAAACTGAAGGTCTACATGAACTCAACTCAATTCGAGTTCAACCTCCAACTCGACCTCCAACTCAACCCTCAACTTAATCCTTAACTAAACCTTCAACTCACTCCTCAAAGCAACACGGTCCGAAAAACCGAAAGGGGTACATGAACGCAACTCTCGACTCGACCTGAACTCAACTCCAATTCAACCATAACTTAACACCAACTCAATATTGCCCAGTCCCAACTCAACCTCAAGCCGACCTCCAACTCTTCCTTTAAGTCAACCCGAAAATGAACGCCTAACTCAACTTCAAAATCAATGGTCGGAAAAAATACAGGCATACATGAACTCAACTAAAGCTAAATAAACCAACTTAACCCTTAATTCAACCGCCAAATAAATAAATAATTGAAATGCCGATTCAACCCTAACCCAGCCACAACTCAACCCAATTCAACTTAAACCAACCCACAAGATGATCCGATACCCCCCCCCCCTCCCCTTCAACTGAACCACAAACACAGCACATGTAAAAAATGTCTTAAAATCACACAGTCCTGAGTTAATTTGTATGGCAGATATGCGCTCTTCTTTAATAAAGGTTTAAAAGCTTGAGCATAGAAACAGATTGGTGAAAATAATTCCAAATCGGTGTGCTCATCCAGACAGATGGACGGACATCTTATTTGCAGACTCGGCAACCTTCAAAACGTCGAGAAAAGGTTTTTCGACAAAAAAAAATGTGTGGTCATTTTTGGCAGAATTTCTTAGAACTTGAATATTTTCATACCAGTTCAACTACTTACACCCTTAAGTAATTTGAATACCCCTGATTCTTCGCCAAACCCGAGAATTCGTATTTTTTAACACCAATTTTAATTGAATATATCTAATAATTCCAAAAGTCGCTGTTTTGTAAACAATTCATTTAGAAACTAAACATCAGCATCCAGAAATCGACTTTGGAATATTTACAAAAACTTCTAAATTTAGATTGCACAAAAATCGATTGCAGCTAATTAATTCCCATATTTTGTAACCTGTGGCCCTATTCTCGAATTCCACATCCATTTCCCACATGTGGACATCTGTCAAAATTCATAAAAATTGAATTTTTTCGGTACTAAGGGAATATTTCCGAATGGGTGCATGTTGAAAAAATTCCCCATATAGGAAAATATCCATGCCGCATGTGTTTTATATACGAATTACAATTTTCGAACGTTTTTGTGTGAACTTTGACAGATGTCCACATGTGGAAAATGAATGTGGAATTCGAGAATAGGCCCCCTGGTCCTAAATTTCCTCTTCCCAATTCGAAAACTATTATGTTACCACACGATAACCAATTGAACCAAGTTTTCCGATTAGATTTAATAAAATGGGCTTCCTCAATTGCTTAACCTTTGGAATGGGGATTATTTTCCGAACCTTCCACTGATATGAGAAGAAAACGAATTTGATGGATGTTAAACTAGAATTATTTAGAGCTAAAGTTTCCGATTAATCCGTTTGAGAAATATGATTCAGAGGCTTTTAGATTCATTCAGAGAATAGTAATTCGGACAAAGCGATAGTTCTTCAAAAAAATCGACAATCCATCGAAAATCCGCGCTAAAATTATATCGATCGATGTATACTTGGAAAGAATTAAAACATTACCGCTGACCCTTACCGTCAATAACAAATTTAAGGCCACCAATCGATTACGCCCGTAAAATCCTATAACTTTCTAAAATTTTTTCTGGGGGTTGGGGTTGGTCTTTTAAAATGGGACAAAAAGTTAAACCTTCTGACAACGGTAGTAATCCTGAAATTGATTGCTTGCAGCGAGAAAATCTTGAATTGATGAAACAACTTCCCACATGCTGATGATGAAACCTTAAAAAGTTAACTGGAGATATTTCGATTAGAAAACGAGCAGCTTAAAAGAAAATCAATTAGTAATTGTTGAACATTTTCATTTGCTGATCTTTAAAACTCTTTATCTGAATTACCAATTTAAAAAGTGGTTAGAAGAATAAAATATGTCCGTACTAATGGCGTGGAATCCTCCAGAAAAACTAATATTTGCGAAAAAAAATTAAATAGGATCTATCAAAATAGCAACATTAAAAGACTTTATTTTATCCGATTTAAGGATAAAAACCAGTAGCGCCGATGTCCATATGAGATTAGCCAATCGTAAGAAAAAATCTGATAAGCCATTTAGAGAGTATTATTCTGCAATGCGTGAACTAGTCAGCATGAGTCATATAGAGGAAATTTTCGTTATCTAATACATAATTAACGGTATAAACTTGTTCCGTTGTTTTAATTGCGAAAAAATAGGGCATGAGTTACGAGGAATGTCATAGAAGATTATATGGTCCCAGTGCTTCAATTGTATGGAACATCGACATAAACTCCAAATTGCCCACGCCTCAAAATATCACGGTCTTCAGCGATGGCAATGAAACGAAAATTATTCTAAGCGCAAACGACTAATTCAACCATAAGCTAGTGAAAAATAATAATTACGATCAAAATAAAACATTCAATTTATTTGGCATTGGCGAAACACAGATTAAGACGCTTGGCTGTTTTCAAACATTAGTGAAATTCGATACAATCTATGTTGAAACAACTGTTCACTTAGTTCAATGGATGTCACTCATTCTAGAATGCATCACCGGTAACGATATTCTTCGCGGGATAAAAATAATTATGAACGAGAACAACGAAAACCTATTAGCTTGTTACTCGATTCAAGAAGAGCAAGAAGCAATAAATTTTCCGTAAGTCGAAAATATAGCTTGTACAAATAAAATTAGGACCTTGTAATCACTATAGCCCTTATCGAATTAAGGAATCTCCAATTACCGATTGCATCGCTTTGAGGATGACAATGCATAAGAAGGACATAGCACCTAGAATCGCTGGCTGGGCTTTAATGCTAGAAGATTAAAATGACACTCTAGAACATCATCCATGTTCGAAAATGAGCCATGTGGATGTATTAAATCATAGATGAATTTGTGCAACGAATTCAATTATGTGAAAACAATGATGAAAATTTAAATGTAATCAAGCAACTTCTTCATATGGACTATGTAAAAACTGATGCAGCGGGAACTTATAAAAACCATTCATGTGCAAGGTCATTTCGGTGTTACAAAAATTCTCGAATTAATCTATAGAGAATATTACATATGTATTTATACTCCGGAAGAAATGTGAACCTTAGCTGTAACTTTTTCCAGGTAAATTAGTCGATGAAAGGGTGTTTCCCAAAATGTTACCCCTTCCTGGTGCCTCCCTTCCCTAGTTATGATTTTTTGAAATTAAGAATTGAGTGATTTTTTGCTATTTTGGATAGGAAACCATTTCAATTAGGTTACTTTGTTTCTAATGTTAGAGGCCTCATTCTCTTCGTTATTTATTGAACTTTCATTTGAAGTTAGTTTCAGAGCCTCATATTTAATATTGGCTAAATATCACAATCATATCTTCAAACAAAAAAACGGCAGATTTAAAATTATCGCTAAATTCATGAATTTCTACTAATTTACTTCTATCTAAGCTCATTTTTTTCATCTTTCCAAAAACTATCCAAATTCTTGAACCACATTTAATTTGGCCAAAAACTTCTAAAGTTACATGCGTTTGAATACAACGTCGACGAATACAAAGTCCACAAGCATAAGAAAAAGCTTAATAGTAGGTTCAACACTGTTAAAATATAGAAAAAATTCACAGTTGTGATTGATTCCCTTGATAGAGCTTTGTAGCCAAATCGGCAACCCCTGCGCATGTTATTTTTTGAGATAAATAAACTTTTTTGCGATTAAAATTTTCGTTAACATGCCTACTTTTTAATGACATATGGCATTTTTATACAGTGACCCAGAAAACCCCACAGATCATGTTTTATTGATTTTTATGAAGGTCGAAAAATTGGTCCTTTTTCGGCAATATTTCATCCACCACCTTGGACCCTCCCCTCCATCTTGATTATTAAAATTCTGACGACCTCAAATTCGTAATAAGCGACCCCGAAAACACACTAGCTTTCTATCTTCAAAAATGTCAAGAAATTTGTCACTTTTAGTGGCCATATTAGATCCGCCATCTTGGAATTTTAAAAACTAATAAAACATTTTAACAATTGGAGTGACTCCAAAACACTTTCGAGTGAATTAACAGAATGAAGTTTACGTTTTTAAAACAATTTAATTAAAAATAAGAGATTTGTTTAGCAGATATGGTCCGCCATTTTGAAAATCAAACGACGCCACAAAAACGCCATTAAAATGTAGACATGTTAACGAAAATGTTAAGCCCAAAAAATTGTAAATCATATGATTTTTTTCAGCTTTTTATAGACACAAATATATTAGTAATAAATGGCATTCACAAGATCTTCGATTGGTATTTCATAAGCAAAATCAAGAGGCCAATCATTTGTAATATATCTACCCAAAAAAGTAGAAATATCAAACCGCCACATACTTTAACCCCAAGAGTTATACAAAGTATAACACGTTTTGTACTGAAAAGTTTGGACTACTCATCAGGTAGCTACGACCAAACTACAAAAATACAATTCATACTTAACACCGAGAGTATCAAGTACAAACGCAATGGTCTAGCGAATTAAATTCACTAAATAAAAAAACAAACCCAAGGAAAATCCTCCTCTGTGTGTGTGTGTGTGTGTGTGTGTATAATGCCCACACAATTAAATTTCAAGTTTAGAGAAGAATGTCTGTTTTAAATATCAAATGATTTTTTTCGGCTTTTTATAGACATAAGGGGGTTTGATATTTCTAATCGATCGAATATCTTGTGAATGCCATTTATTACTAATATATTTGTGTCTATAAAAAGCCGAAAAAAATCATTTGATATTTAAAACAGGCATTCTTCTCTTAACTTGAAATTTTATTTATCTCAAAAATTGAAATGCGCAGAGGGGTGGCTGATTTGACCAAGAATGTCCCATATGGACAAAAGTATTTGAAAATTAAGTTTTTTTTAGGAAAGGTTTGTTATCTTAAGTAAAATAACAAATCTTTAGGTTTTAATATCGAGTGACGTCTCCCTTTGCTTCTATTACAGACTGAAGACGATTTGGCATTGAATTTATAATTTTTTTAAGATATTCGAGATTTCTTTCGATTTTCCGGTTAGGTACGCCACTTCTGCCCAAACATTTTTCAATTACATTTAAATCTGGACTTTGTGAAGGCCACTCTAAAACAATGAAATTCCAATTACTTGATGAAATAATGCACTACCACTTAGATTGGAGTTTTTTCTTCGTATTGCTGTTTCATTTTTATTTAAGAACTAGCTGTACCCTGCGCGCGTTGCTACGCTACCAACTAAAATAAATTTGAAGGAAAGACATACAAATATTCAACTCATTTTGAAGCTGCGTACATGCTATACATTTCTGGTGAAAAAATGTACACCACGAAGTTAGCTGTATGAGTTGAATTATTTCCAACTAGAACAAAAAGTTCACCAGGGTAACCAATTTTAACTAAAAATTTTACTATTTTGCTAACTTCGTGGTGTACATTTTTTCACCAGAATTGGAGCATGTACGCACCTTAAGTCATTTTATTGATTTTGTTTATTTCGAAAAAATTGTGACATTGCAGCGTTTCGTTTCAATTCGATATTTATTGAAGTGCTGTGGGATACACAATATTTCTTGTTTTTCCATCTGGTGCGTAAACGAATAAATCAGAAGGTTTACCGACGCGTGAGCAGGCCACATAGAGCTGCCCATGTGAGAAGCATGGATTCTCCAAATTTAATCCACACACTCGCAACGATTGTCCTTGTGCTTTGTTGATAGTTATTGCGAAAGTGAGTCGCATCGGGAACTGCAAACGTTTGAATTCGAATGGCATATCTGTCGTGATCATTGGGATACGTGGCAACAGTACGTCTTCACCTTTGAATTTTCCAGTCAAAATTGTTGCCTCGATAACATTGATCATCATTTTCTTGACTGAGAGTCTGGTTCCGTTGCAAAGTCGTGGTGGATTTACGTTTCGAAGAAGAATGATGGGTACGCCAATTTTCAATGTATGAACGTGCGGTGGTATGCCTGGCAAATCAAGCGAATTCAAGAATTCAGTTGGATAGTTGACAACTTCGTCTTGATTCACCACAGTATCGATGGACTTATATGTTGTCGTTTCGCCGGGTATTCCATTCTGAATAGTGAAGTTGATGGTATTGACATCGATGTTTTTGGTCGCTAATATAGCACGCATACTGAGCCACTGATGATTTTTGTAGTTCTGTGCAATGTTTGGGAAAACTTTTGCACCAATTCGTCTATGCTTTCTGTGATCTTACAGAAGTTTGCTGGCGTAGATTCATCAATTTGCATTCGCCCATTTCCAATATCCATTAATTGTTTTGCAAAATTTCCAGCCGATGCATCCCGTTGTAGTTGTACACGCATGTTGGTTTTCGAAGTCAATTTCTGTAAATGACGCCATAAAACTGATGATTTGAGACATGCATTAAGTTCATCAGCGGGTGTTGAACGTGGTATAACCGGCAGTGTTTGTCGAAAATCACCAGACAATAAAATGAGTGCGCCACCAAAGATTCGTCCGTTTCCTCTCAAATCTCGCAGGTACGATCAAGCGCTTCCAATGCTTTCTTGTGAGAAATTGTAAATTCGTACCATATGATAATTTGACACGTTTGGAGTACTTTGCCCATTCCAGAGTTTTTGCTGATTTTGCATGTTGGTGCCTCAGTGTTTTGTAAATTCAACGGCAGTTTCAATGCTGAATGCGCTGTTCGGCCACCATCCAAAAGAGTTGCCGCAATTCCAGATGATGCAATGGCCAGTGCAATATTATTTTTGTGATCGTATGGTTGCCAAAATGAGTGAAAGAAGAAAAGTCTTGCCTGTACCACCGGGCACATCTATGAAAAACAGTCCACCGCTTTGTTCTGTGATTGCACGCATAATTCTGCGGAAGATTTGTCTGAACAAATGTGTGTTTCTCGTTGCAAATCACGATCGAAAAGGTCGTTCGCTGGTCGGTTCGGAGCAGGCATTCCCAGTTGCACCAGTGACTTGTTAGCGATTGCCAAACATATTTCTTCAATCAAAATCAATGCCTCATTATACACGTTTGGTGTGAATTGAATGTCCGGATTTTGATTCGCAGCGCGCAAACGATGTAGAATATATTCACTCATGTAGTCCTTGTATTTTTCCCAAAGATCTTTTGGATTAGATGGGAAGCAGGTTGTCAATATTATGGCAAATAATGTGAGTATTTTGCTGTGGTCGAGCAGTATTCGATGCATCAGCGAGTACTGTACTCCCAATGTGCATCATTCTCAAGAAGATTTAGTTCCTGGCAAGCTTGGCGATAAGTGGCGCACAGCTGACCGTTCACTGTTCTTAAATCTTGGAAAGATGTCAGTCCACGTACATTGATTAACAGGAATCACAGATAGAAGCATTCTGTATTGTTCGGGTGAACAGTGTACAGACGGCCCAATGCGTCACTGGAATACAAATTGGGATGTCCTTCAACTGCTTTACCTTGTTTGCGACGTTGAAACTTTTTAGCCGATGCATTCCATGTGTAGAATTTCGATACCTCAGAATAAAGTAGAGTCTTTGCAAAAATATCATCTTGGCACAATGAGTAAAATGCAGTTAAAGTTGTTGCCGGTGGAACCAATGCTCTTGCACGTACAATATCTGCTGTGAAGTACACGCGCTGTCCATTCTCGAGATGCACCGCCAAGTGTACTACTATTGAATGTCGTTCATGGATTGGAAATGATAAGATGCGCCATACTGCTTCATTGCTGCTAACGTAGCGTCCAAGTTGGTATTGGTTGATTTCATCGAGCGGTGCGGCCACATTCCCTACTCCGAAGACTGCCATGTCGCTTCCTTTGTTGACATATTTGCAAATGTATTTGAGCGACTTCACTGAATTGCAATACTCAACATTAATGTGTGCTTTGAAGGTCTTTGAGAGCAACGGTGAATATGGCACAACCAAACGATTATCGACTTCGACATCAACGTTTCGTATTTTCAGAACGATGTATTTGCCGCCATCCTCAACTGATCGTCGACGATACAGTGGGTATCCGTCATTGCCAGTGATGGTATCAGAAACCAAGTTTCTTGGATATCGTTTCGTGTATGAATCATATTTTTGGTAACGACGTCGAATAAGTCTGGATCAATGTCCTTATCTGGTATTTCTGCTGAGATGATTTGGTCAATTTGTTCTGGCGTAATTTTGTTGATTAACCAAACCAAAATATGTGCATGTGGCAATCCTCTTTTCTGCCATTCAATGGAATATATCCAGCAGCGTGTCTCTCCAAAAACGTGATGCTTGATAATAAAATCCATCAAAGATTTCAATTTTTGTTTAAATACGCGTGCGGTAATGTCATGGCGGTCCGAAGATGATTGTCCAGCTAACAGAAGCTCTTTAATTTCATCTCATGTTGGATTGCATGTAAATGTGATGAACAAATCTGGACGACCGATATGCGCGAACGTATGTCATCGCATCTTGTGCGTATTCATGCATATGCCGTGGACTCCCCGTGAATGTAGACGGTAATATGACCATTCTTCCCAATTCGTTTGGATTCACGTTACCATCATTAACGATTGCGTCTCGTAAATGAATGTACTCTTCAGAACGCAACTCGGTTTGATTCAATCGAATATATAGGAGGCGTTCGGTTTCAATCTTCGCTTATATGTCGACGATGTATTGATGGAACAATTGTCGATATTTCAGAATGTGGTCCTCAGCGTCTTGATGAATCATCAATCGATACGAATAATAATTCATGGCACTGAGTTTCTTATTCGTTTCCTCGTCTGTTTGTGGATTTCACATTTTGATGTTGAAATGATATCCATTTTCTCCTCGCCAAAACAGAATCGGATACTGCCATTCGTCGTATGAGCGATGAGTATCGGAGTCTCGCTGAACGTCACCACTTCTGCGATGAAGAATTATGTCGCGCGATTCGAATTCTTCGCCAACTATCACGATCGCCACTTCATCGATTGTTGGTGCATTGAACTGTCTTTCGTGTTGGTCAACGGGTCTTTTATCTGCTCGAATTACAACTGCGTATTCATCGGCTGGCATTCGTTGAATGGCGGTTTTAGACAACTGAACTAATTCATTGTGTTGATCGAAAAAGACTTGTAACGCAGCCACGATTTCTCGTCTAGTGCCCGCATTATAATGACATCGTTGTTCAATTTGTTCATCACTGTTTGCCATGAAATAAATTAGAAGAAACTTTTGATCTGCGTCCGGCAATGGTAGAAGCTATCCGGCACGATGATAAATTTGCCCTTGGACTCTGAATGTTGGCATGTAATTTTCGCGCACGATGTTCGTTGCACCGAACGATGTCATTTGAAAACATGAATTGTATTTGCAGTTGTTTTCCAAGAAATGCTTCGACTCACGTGTAACACCTGATAGCAACGTTGAAAGTGGTTCGAGTGGTGGATGTAATTCTGGCAGTTTAACTTTTCCATTGGCGCAGCAGCACATTCCTTCCCGTTTCGTTCTTAAATTTGAGGGCGCTACAATACATGCAAGTTTTATCCATTTTTCCAGTGACGACACTTGGATGAAGACTGTAATCATTATTACTGTCATAATGGAATGCACCAAGATTTAAATCAGCGTACAGTGTTCGTCTTGATCGAGCGGTGCTCATTCGAACATTTTGCAGCCTTCTTTCCCGTTGTTCAGTTGTCTCAGACGAACGGGCCTGAGTAGTACGTATACGATCAGTTTCTAACCTCACTTCTCGTTGTTCAGATGATTCAGACGAACGGGTCTCAGCGGCATGTACTCGAAGATTTTCCAGCCTTAATGCTCGTTGCTCGTCTGATTCTGAGGCTCGTAATGGTCTTTTCTTCCGTGCTTGAGGTGTAGATCGGCCAATTGCTTGTCGGTTTGGAGGCATAACGGGAACGATGTAAAAAATGCGTTTGAATTTATTAGATGTCAATCAGCAATCCGAATCTCACAATGTATCCAATCCAATTGAACCGGCCGTTCACACACGGATGAAAATGTTAAATTGGAGTGAAAAAAATCAGCTTTCGAGAATTGTTGAAATCGATTTTAATTCCACTCACGATGATATCCGAAAAAAAACTGCACAGCAAATGCGTTCGGAACGTCAATCAGCAGTCAGATCCTTCACATACACATTCGATGATCTTCATGAATTCACTCGCCGGAGAATGAATAAAATCAGCTCACGGAAACTACGAAAATTCAATTCGATTGAATTATTTATCTAAATTATTAATTTAACTCACAATGAAATGCACAAAACTATTCGAAAAACGCTCCCAAATATAAAAATACGCACAATATTGTCTGTTCAATGTGAGCCGGACATGAATTTCACAATTTACATAAATTCTTATGTCACCCACAACTCGAAACGTCCTCATTCGTTCGTTGTTTTCGTTTCAATTCAAATCAGCATGAACTGCCACGGCAATATATGAAATTCATTGGAATGACAGTGGCGCCATCTGTCGAAAATTGGTCGTACCAACTCAGAAACCTTCGTGGGCTCATGCGCAACAACTTTGCTAAAAAGGATCAACACATTTTTTTTTTTTTTTCCTTTTATTTAATATTACAACTGATTTACAAATCATTTAGTAATTTATCTTTCTTAAATGAAGATTCACATTTGACGGGCAGTAGCCCAATGGTTACTCCCGTTTGAATTTACATAGTAATTATTTTTCTCTATCTGAATTAAATACAACTGCCCAATTCCAAAGGTTTCTGCCTTTGAAGTCTTCTTACTGCATTGGTGGTATCCAACAAACTTCGTATGTCTGCATTTTGGTGCCGAGATATCCGCTGAATGTGTTTCTTCGCATGATTTTGTATTTCTTCACTTACATATTCCATGTTTAAGTCCCTATGGAGGTTATCATTTCTAATGTACCATGGTGCGTTTACAATGCCACGCAGCACTTTGTTTTGAAAACATTGAATCATTTGTACATTTGTCTTCTTGGTACAACCCCAAAGTTGAATACCGTAGGTCCATATTGGTTTAAGTATTTGCTGATATAATAGCAATTTGTTATGTATTGTAAGCTCAGAGTTTCTACCTATTAGCCAATACATTTTCCTATATTTAATGTTCAATTCTTCTTTTTTCTTTTTAACATGCTCTTTCCATCTAAGCTTGCAATCGACAGTCATGCCGAGGTATTTGGCTGTATTTGCATTTGGAACCGGCCTTGAATTAAGTTTCACTGGAATCCAGTTAACTTTCTGGTTCGTGAAGTTTACGTGAACCGACTTTGCTTCGTTTAGGCTAATGCACCATTTCTTTGTCCAACTATTCAGTGTCGGTTGCTTTTTGAAGTTTGGTCGTTGCTTCTGATATACACTTTCCAGTCGCCAGAATAGCTGTATCGTCTGCAAATGTTGCTATGGTGGCACCTTCTGTATTTGGCATATCTCTGGTGTACAGGATGTACAATATAGGACCCAGTACGCTACCCTGTGGTATGCCTGCTGATATTCTCTTTAGTTCAGAGTACTCTTGGTTATATTTTACACGGAAATGTCGGTCTGCGATATAAGATTTAAGAATTTCATAGAATTGCTTAGGTAGATCTCGATGCAATTTAAATTCAAGTCCTTGGTGCCAAACTTTGTCGAAAGCTTGTGCTACATCTAAGAAGATGCTGGAGCATATCTTCTTATTCTCAAGTGAGTCTTCAAATATATATCCGTTATTCTGTGAACTTGTTCTATCGTAGAGTGATTTTCTCTAAATCCAAATTGGTGTGGTGGAATCAAATTTCTCTCTTCTATTATTGGCTTGAGTCTCTTGAGCAGTAATTTTTCAAATAATTTTGAAATTACAGGAAGTAGTGAAATCGGTCTGTACGACTTTTTATCGTTCGCTGGTTTGCCTGGTTTGGGGATCATAATTACTTCAGCAACCTTCCATTGCCGTGGGACATATTTTAGTCTGAAGACAGCATTGATAATTTGAACCAATTTTCGTAGTCCCTTCTCGGGAATGGCTTTTACGACTTGTCCAGTAATTAAATCATTTCCTGGAGCTTTTTTTGCGTTCAAATTACACTTGATCTCATTTTTTAATTCCTGTAATGTTACACATCGAATATTATATTAGATCAACACATGATCAAATGCATAGTTTACGATTCTATAAAGGACATACAGACAAACATTCATTTTTATATACATACATATACTAGTATATAGATTATAAAAACTAGGCACAAAGAAGATGTGAACAAAATGTAGAAGCAAAGTTTCGATTTTATTAAATGCTCTACAATTTACAAAATATTTTGCTTCAAATATAAAAATTCCAAACACTTTTGCCTATGACCGACATGGATCATCTTTCTCTCCAAAATTGAGCGCAGCGAATCGGGATGTTTCAGGTATCAAAATTTTTGTTAAATCATCACACAGACGAACAAAAAAAAATTTAAAAAAAGGAACATAAACAGGAAGACAACCAGATTTTCGGCGTATTTCTTGATGCTGAATCCGAATCAGGCTGCAAAATTGCCCTATCACTTCTGTATTTTGGGATATCCTTATCTAAGAGTGCAAAATGCTTTTTGTCTGGGTTTTCAATATTTTATTGTATTGTTAGGGAATTAAAGAAAAATCAAAGTATTATAATTTTCATATGAACTTATATGTCATACACCTTAACCACGATATGCGGATTTATTCGTGAACACAATATTTGATTTACGATATCTCGGTAATAGATAAAGATATTTAGACGTTTAAGAAAACCCATAAAAACAGCTTTTTTGCACTTTAAGGTTAGGACATTCCAAAATCCAGAAGCGATAGACCAGATTCGGATTTAGCGTCGAAAAATACGTCGAAAATTTCAAAAAGTACCACGCCATCTTTTTTCAAATAGTACCACAAAATTTGGATACCTGAAACATCCCGATCCGTTGCGCTCAATTTTAGAGAGAAACGTGATCCGGTTGACGCATTTTGGGCCATATATATAATTAGGCTACAAGCAAGCATTCTAGATATTGAATACTGCTCAACGAACTGTAGAACATAGCTGTAAATTTTTCCGCGTAAAACCTTCTATCATCGTGAATTTGTAGATGGAAACATTTTTATTCCAGCATTACTCTACATTCAATATTCATACCATCATTATTCTGTGTTTATATACGAGTACATTACTAGTCATATTGCAATATCGAGTTGACAACGAAAAAAAAAATCCCATTACAAGGCATTACGTATTCCCATATGATAACTGATTTTCTTCCAAATTATATATCGTTTTCCATATATTTCCGAATCACAATAATTTATTTTTATAACAATTCTTCAATTCCTAAAATAGACGTGTATGTGTACCTATGTTGGAAACATATCAATTTTCATATTATAACAACCAGAATCGATACCATAAAAAATGCTACCAAACAATGGAATGTGTATTTCCATAACTTTTCCGGATAAATTTTGGTTCGTTCATAAGTGTGATGGATTATAGATCGATAAAAGCCACCTGTATAATGGATGTGTGTAGCAAGGAATTAATATATTACTCGCGCATTCTACTTTATATGTACGTACATACATATATCCATGGAGATGATGATGTGCATACGCACGCAATAAAAATGTTGGTCGTTATTCTCTGGATGATGATGATTGTACATAATATACGTTTGTATGTACAAATTTCTTCGAATGTACATTTATCGAGAGACTAAAATAGAATTTTCCAAGAATATCATAATTTTGTGAATGTGAAAATTTTATATTGTTCCCTTTTCCACATAGGCACACGTTTTGTAACAACTTTGGATAATAATCGACAAATTATGTTTGATGTCAAATTAATAAAAATAAAACAAAAAATCTATCAGCTGTTCGTAATAAATATTTCCCAATTTTAAAAGAAGGTTGAATTACCGAAACGTATGTCGCCTAAATTTAATTTAATTATAAATTTTGAAGTTACAACATTTTGGCCCCATTAGCACACGCAGCAGCTGAGATCGCGCGGAGGTAAAAATTCTGCAATCGTAAATTGCACGTGACCATTTAAATTAATTTTCATTTCATTTCTAACTGAATTCATTTACAATTTTCCACAATCATCAGATATCATTCATCAGTATGATGATTATTTATCCCCCTTTTTGCCCGTATTGTTTGTGTGTATAAGCATCATGTTTTAAAACATAAAACATGAAATAAATAATGTTATGTCGTCTCCAGAATTAAATCACATACCATAATTGTGTTGTTGTTAGTTATCCCCCTTTGTTATAACCAAAAATTCCTCTTAGTTTTGATTAAAATTAATTTTAGCGCCAAATTTCCCCTAATATCGCAGTCAAGAAGACACATTTTTTGTGCTTTCTTTGCGTTCTTCCATCAGTCACAGAAAATGCATTTAATTTCTGTCTGAAACAGATACGGTGGCGGGTGTATGCATTTATACAAATCAACTGAAGTTCTTGTTTTGCATCATAATCGCTTTGTTGCATACGTGAGTACGTAACAAAAAATCCTTTTTATATATAAAAGGACTTCTAAACAAAGCACGTGCTCTTCCCCCTTTATAAAAATATGTGACTGTTATGTTTTATGATTAAAAGTTTTGTTGCAATTTATATACCGTGTCACATACGCGGTTTACATAATTTTGTTTTGGAAATATGAAAAATGTTACAACAACAAATTTAAACTACATTTCGTTAGTGTTGATCATTTTATATGCTTTATGGCCCATTTAACATATGTACACAGCAGATTTAATGTCTTAATTGATTTGATATTTATATTAGACGAGAGCACGGTATTGAAATGTTTATTTTTGTTTGGATACAACGACGCACACAGCGGCTGGTGTGCGGTCTGGTATTTTCTTATTATTATGATGTACGTTTTGCAATGTCGCACAAAGTGTTATTTTTTGTACGGGTGATCGTCTATTGGTTGCGAGGTTGATATAACGGCGCCAAAAAAAAAAAAAAATTGGACGTAATTTAAAAAAATACAATCAACATGATTTATAAGAAACCCCCCATTACTATTTTGCTTCAAATATGTCAGAGAGGTTGTTGATTTTGGTATCAGAAGTGGTCACCTATAAATCAGCACTTTCGATTTCAGTCTTACAGTAAGTACACGGTTTAATATTATCATTTGTGAAAATGGCTGTTAAGGCAAGAGCTAAATTTCAACAAAAGTTTCTCAAATGGCATCATGGGATCCCGGTCTCAAAAGTATGACCGGGAAATTCAGGGATTTCTCGGGGTTTCCCGGGTTTCAATTTATTTATTGTTAGTAGTCTTTTAGCTCAAAACCGCATACGAAATTTAGGGATTCTCAAACGAAATTTGTGGATCTCGTTTTCTGTATTAAAAGTATCACCGGGAAATCGCGGTTTTCCCGGTAGGGGTCATGTTTTGTCCAGAAAAAGGAAAGCTTACGCTTTCCGAGGTAGACGCGGCCTTTAAAAAATCGGATAGCATGAATGGTTTTTATTTTTTACTTTTTTGTTATCATCCTCTAAAGATCATGATAAAGTATCGACTATTTTTTAAACGTTTGACGAGATCCTTTGATCCGAAATAGAAAATTCACAAATGTCTATTCCGTATTTATGTATAAATTAATTTGTTTGCTTCAGTTGCGATTAATATTTTAATACAGCAAAAGTCACTGATTACGACTAACAAGCCGAAATATTTGATAGAGAAGTCCTAAACTTAGTAAAGAAGTCTTAACCTCTAGTAAGCTTAAATTATTTGGTCTGTAAAAAAGCTGAACTGCTTGTTCTTCATTCAATAACTATAAACAAAATCGCGAACGAAAGTTGAATTGAGTATCCCGCAGCTGCTAGAAGATTGGTGGAAATTCGGTAGATGAATTATGTTTCAGCTACCGAATTTCCACCAGTTTCAAAGCTTTAACATCTGCTATCAAGATGTTCAAAATATATCAGCAAGGTGCGGTTGACTCTTGGGAAATGGGTAACCAATAGCAAGCAATTACTTGAGGATATACCTGAAGAGGTTACTAAACAAATCAATCTGGTAAAAGTGTTGGGTTTACGGTGGACTCCTGTGTAATGGTGTTGTGAGGAGCGTATTAAAATATGTTTCAGAAATTGTGGAAAATCAAATTAGACAGTGGGACGATGAATTGCCCATGAACGTGAAGGATCAGTGGACATCGTTGTGAGTGAGCAAGCTTGTGGGGCAGTTGTTGATGTTCGTATGATTTATGCTGGGAATGTTTAGGTTTCAATGCTAAGAAGTAAGTCAAATATAGCATCCGTAAAGCCTCTGACTAATCCAAAATTCGAATTGTGTACTAGCCAAATTGTTAAATATTGTAAAAGAAAACCAGAAAGGCTATCCGCGTACCCTATTGGAAAGGATATTTTGTTGAAAAATCGTACGGCATTGATGTTAGGTAGCATCAGTCGAAATTGTTGGAAATATGTGAGATCAGGCGACAAACTTGCCAATTTGTTTTTCCAGAGGTACAACACCATAATTTTTGAACGTTTTTGAAGCAATCACAGTTATGGAAAAATGGGCTTGCTTGTGTGCCAGAACATCACTTGTTATGGATGGTATATGCATTTTTGAAAAAATAGTCAAGATTGTCGTTCGAATCATATTCGAAGTTATCGAATCACGAGATATAGCAAGAGTGAAGAAAAATCAAGAAGTCCAGCGACAATCTTGTATACGAAATATAAATTCAGTTTTAGAAATAAACGGGTTTCTCAGGGTTGGCGGACGTTCAACATCCAATCATCTTACCAAAGAAATCTGAAGTAGTAAGAAAACTGGTTGAATAGTTTCATGTTAAATATCGGCATGAGGTTTCCACATTACTCAACAGCATTTTAAAGCAGCGGTTTTTTATCATAGGTAGCAGAATACTGATTCGGTGAATATTCCAACGTTGTACCCAATGAAGAATGGCCGTACCATTAATACACCAGCAACTGATGAGGCCGTTTTTGAAAACAGGTGTTGATTATGCGGGACCATTTATGACATACTATTATAGAGGAAGAGGACAACGGCCTTCTAAAATGTATGTGTGCATATTTCTGTTCCTTTCTTCAAAAGCAGTATACCTACTGAAGCATGGAAAAAATTGACGGGTAGACGAGGGCTACGCATTGACTTTTTCAATGATTGGGCTGAAATTTTACCGATATTATTAAAATGCTGATTGATTGATATAAAATGTTAAACACAATAATAATTTAGTCGCTGAGTTTCTTATAAGACAAAAGGTCAACTAGCACTTTAATCTACCTGCTGATCCAGACATTGGTGGAACAGGGAAGCTGCCTCAAAACACACTTCAGGCGAGTCATATGTAAAACATTTTAACAACAAGTAAGTTCAACACGTTGGTAATGGAATCTCAACTTCGGCACACCTTCTTATTGGTCATCCAATTAAGAGTTTACCAGAACCAAATTTAAAAAGGGCGGAAAACAATGGCAATTAGTTAAACAAATGGTGCATCATTTCTGCATCAGATGGCACTAATATGTAGAGTTGGAAATTGCCTTCTAATATTAAGTTGGCTGATGACAATTTCAATAAACCACATCATATCAATTGGGACAGATCTGTTATTGGGCGCTAAAACATTGTGCAACTTGATGTTGATTGGAGTATAAATAATTGGCTCAAATGACATCAATTTCTTCAGGTAAAATACCGCCCCATAACTACGTTTTGCTTGGTTTTGCAAAATGCATGCCAATGTTGCTGAAATTCGTCCTAATGACACTAATTATGTAAATTAGTTAAGTTTTTAATGGACGCTCCAAGCCTAGAACTTCAGTTTTTCTAACTCAACACAGTCACATTTAGAAGACTACTGCACCATTTCTTGCTTCTCGTTGCCTCAAATTAATCATAACTTCACATGCTGTGTATCCATTGGGCTCAACCGTCATAAAAGTATTCACCAACTGATATATGTAAAATCGGAAATACCCAGTTGAAGATCACGAACGATTACTATGGTTGGCTGAAGGTGATTTTGTGTAAAGATATTGGTTGTTTATTGGCAACGCAACATATAAATAAACGTGTGGCAAATTTGGGTTCACGGATGCAAGTGAAAAGGTGTGATATATGCAAATTGCTGCCCACCTACTCAAGAACGAATCATATGATTTAAAGGAAGGACAATTAGTGATCATAAAGGATGAAATTGTTCCACCTTGCAAATAGTTACTTTGTAGAATCATCGATAATATCCCAGTAGCTAATATCAAAACCAATAAAGGGAAATTCAAACGGGCAATCATCAAGCGTTTCCCCCTACCAATAAATGAAGAAAATGATGTTGATCATAACTCCGTCACCCCGGCCATCCTAACATTAACCGATAACTCAAAAGGCTGACAGGCAACCTCAGCTCTACAAAGAAGCTGTAACAGCATGTAAGGAATAATTAATCCTAATTTTAAGGCTACGGAAAATATTTCGTTCGGATCAGAAACAGCGAAGTCGTCTTCCCTGCCTTAAGGGGCAGAAGATGTCTCACCATTTTTCTTCATAACAAATACAATGAATGATGCAAAAAGGGGCCCACTTGATAATTCACCTCACCTCTTGGTTTTCCCTCACTGACAAACGTCTTGGATGAGTATAAAATAGCACATCATTTTCCAAGACAGTACGAATTTCATAATCCGGTACATTAATGTCTGAAGAGTCGACACCGTCATCTAATTAAATTAAGTCATATCTCTCGATTTATATCGAACTGAATATTAGGAAAGTCAGAGTTAAGACTAGAACAAGAAGAAGCCATGGGCACAAATGTATTACTGAGGTTCGCGACTTCGTAGCTCTAAGAAACGTTCACGAGTTTCCAATCCAATAATTTCATCGGCCATATCTTCTAATGCTTCTTCAGTGGTAGGGTCAATTAGTTCGTTTATACATAACAATTTCACACAAGTTGTGATAACGTCTCAAAAAATACCGAATTTTTGCCCAATTTGGGTGACCGTGCTTTGTTTTTAACCATAAAAATTCATACGTTATTCTGAAAATAAAAATTACTGTTTACAAGATCATAACAATCATGTAACCAAACATGATCGCTCCCCAAGACAATACCGGTATAGTTCAGAATTTAAATCCCTTAACCATTCCTTTATTCTGAGCATCAAATCTAATTATTCTGAACTTAACTTACATACCCATCATAGCCATTTCCATCCAATCAGCTGCCACAAAAGCAACTAAAATCCACTTACCGACACACTCACAAGTCATGAGACATGTGTATTTAAAAATATACAAATCTCACGACCTACAACTTAAACCACAATCGTGCCATACTAACAGAGTTACTACTATAGCATTATAGCCCTATTTACTCATCAGCCATAATCATTTCTAAAATTTTAAATTCTATATCAGGCATTACCACATCAATAAGGCCCACCGTTTACCACCATCTCAATCCCACCTCAATGGACGTGTATCCAATTGTAAGAGATGACAATTGCCTCGTTGGTGCCTAAGCCCATCAACTCCAACTTAAAGAGTCTCTGGCGTCCCCTCTTCCACATGAGCTTCGCTTTATTGCCGTCCAGCATATCACGGCAAATCTAGCTCAGTATTTGGCAACTATTTTGGTTTCCAGTCGTGAGGTCTGCAATTCAGAGTTTATAACCAAAACCAATGAGGCATTAATAGAAAGATAAATTTGATGATAAAGGAAGTTACTAATATTACTTAATGGTAGTTAAAAAATCCTAATCCATACGAATCGTTCGTTTAGTAAAAGTTCTACAAAATTATATTTTTGAAATCGCACTCAATTCTCAAGGGCTAATACCGGCCATTGCCAACAATGATGACAAAGGATTTGCACTTGGAATAGGCCCTTTAATTACCACAAGTCAAAGCACTTGGAATAGGCCCTTTAATTACCTAGTCAAAACCCCTAATCCATACGAATCGTTCGTTTAGTAAAAGTTCTACAAAATTATATTTATGAAATCGCATTCAACTCTTAAGGGCCAATATCGGCCATTGCCAACAATGATGACAAAGGTTTGGCTAGCACTTGGAATAGGACCCTTAATTACCTAATTAAAAAACCCTAATCTATACGAATCGTTCATTTAGTAAAAGTTCTACAAAATTATATTTATGAAATCGCACTCAACTCTTAAGGGCCAATATCGGCCATTGCCAACAATAATGACAAAGGTTTGGCTAGCACATGGAATAGGCCCTTTAACTTCCTAGTCAAAAATCCTAATCCATACGAATCGTTCGTTTAGTAAAAGTTCTACAAAATTATATTTTTGAAATCGCACTCAACCCTTAAGGGCCAATATCGACCATTGTCAACAATGATGATATAGGTTTGGCTAGCACTTGGAATAGGACCCTTAATTACCTAATTAAAAAACCCTAATCTATACGAATCGTTCATTTAGTAAAAGTTCTACAAAATTATATTTATGAAATCGCACTCAACTCTTAAGGGCCAATATCGGCCATTGCCAACAATAATGACAAAGGTTTGGCTAGCACATGGAATAGGCCCTTTAACTTCCTAGTCAAAAATCCTAATCCATACGAATCGTTCGTTTAGTAAAAGTTCTACAAAATTATATTTTTGAAATCGCACTCAACCCTTAAGGGCCAATATCGACCATTGTCAACAATGATGATATAGGTTTGGCTAGCACTTGGAATAGGACCCTTAATTACCTAATTAAAAAACCCTAATTTATAAGAATCGTTCATTTAGTAAAAGTTCTACAAAATTGTATTTTTGAAATCGCACTCAATTCTCAAGGGCTAATACCGGCCATTGCCAACAATGATGACAAACGTTTTGCACTTGGAATAGGCCCTTTAATTACCACAAGTCAAAGCACTTGGAATATGCCCTTTAATTACTTAGTCAAAAACCCTAATCCATACGAATCGTTCGTTTAGTAAAAGTTCTACAAAATTACATTTTTGAAATACCACTCAACCCTCAATGGCCAATATCGGCAATTGCCAACAATGATGACACAGGTTTGGCTAGCACATAGAATAGGCCCTTTAATTACCTAGTCAAAAACCCTAATCCATACGAATCGTTCGTTTAGTAAAAGTTCTACAAAATTATATTTTTGAAATCGCACTCAACTCTTAAGGGCCAATATCGGCCATTGCTAACAATGATGACAATTACCTAATTACAATGCTGGGCAAATTACATTACACTGAGTAATTAAAATACTTTTCCTAGTTACAGCAAACTCAGTAATTAAAATACAAATTACAAATACTTTACATTTGTAAATTGATAAATTTGATTTGACAAAACTCATTTAGTGAAAAAACGTATCATTAGAAAAAGATTATTAAGATTAGGTTTTATGCTGATGACTTTGGAATCAAATTTTAATAAGCCTTGAAAAATGTAAATAAGAAATTTCAAAAACTGGGGTAATTAAAATACAAATTACAATTACTTAGAATTTAAGTAATTAAAATACAAGATACTGTTACTTGGAGAATGAGTAATTAAAACACAAATTACAAATTGTAATTTGTATTTTAATTACGTAATTCAAATACATGTAATTCGTTACTGCCCAGCATTGATGGTAGATATACCGTCAACTAGCCTAATTTGATCAACCCATGGCCCATATCTTCCAGATATTTACTCGATCTACAAAGCGATGGATTTTGGGGCGGCGTCGAATGTTTAAATGCTATCAGCCATTTGAAACGTATTAAGATTAATGTGTACCAACCTGGCGTTCTCTACCTGCTATCATTTACACCTAATCACGGCACATATCAGTATGAGGTTAACCTTCTGTATACAGGAGCCCACTATGATAGCCTAATTCCGTCAACCGTGATATATTCAACAAGGGGTCCGCCAATCAAAATGTCACCAATAACCTTGATCGCAACATTGTAGCAGGAAGCAATATCTATCAGCTAGTCGATACTACACCGGTTATTCCCCATCTCCTAAAACCAATACCAAACAGTTTTGTTTCGGCACTTGGAATGTACGAGGATTCAACAGTCTATCCAAGCACGATACAATCAATGATATCTTGCTTAAAAACAACATTGAAATTTACAGTATTCAGGAGACGAACATGGGGACCGGAGCAGGCACCACTACTAATTACACCTGCTATCTTGGCAACGTCCCAAAAGCACAAGGACGAGGAATAGGCATCCTCATAAAAAGGAATTCCTCTATCAAAATTAAGAGAGTCAGATATTATTTAGGTGCTCTAATCACCTTATTAGGACATTTACCTAATCAAGGAGAGATACTTTTTATTTCAGCATATGTGCCCTCCCCCACATTCGCTGCTAATCGTCGACTATCCTCCAGAATTTTTGCCACCCTCACTTCTATAGTAGATCGCTGTCCCAAATATCGGGATATTGTTTTACTAGGTGATTTTAATGCTCATCTTGGATACAGTGTTTCCTGGATTCCCAAATTTATTGGGCCAAATTTACATCACCGCCTGGACTGATGGAAGAACCTATTCTCAAGTGGATCATATCCTAACTAGATATATGAATCATTCCTTATATGTTTTGTGTACTAATGCCGATACATTTCACCACAAATTGACCGATCATTGCTTAATATGGGTTAAGTGTAACAGACGCAACAAAACCCAGGCCCCCCAGCCCAACACCAGAACGACAACCACCTTAGTACCCACCATTTCTACCTATAATTACAAAAATCTGAATTTATCATTATTATTAAATGAAAAAGTAGTTGGTGAATACCAAACCGCTTTAGCCAATCTTCATGAGCAAGCTACAACTGAAAATAGAAGTTTCAATCAGTGGCAACTGGTTGTCAATAATCTAAAAATTTCATCGCAACTTACCCTTACTACAAGGATTCCATTGAGCCCGAAAAGGAGGAAAGCCCTAGCATGCTTAAAGGGAGACCGTTATTATCGTAACTCTCATCCTAATGATTCCTCCGCCTTAACCGACTTTCAAGAAGCTCGAAGAGCTTTGAATCAGGCCTATATAGCTCATCGATCAAATCAGTATCAACAATTTTTTTCTGACTTAACACAATATCAGCCATCCGATAGAATACGCAAAACCTATTCCTTCTTTAAACAATATAAACGAGAAACACAGAAAAATATCGGCCAATATATACCTATATCCTCCTGAATCCAAGAACTGCGAAAATCTGCCAGAGAATGGCCAGAACTCATTGCAGAAACAGATTATCACCCATTAGGGCCACCTCCCACCTTAGAAGAGAGCCCCCCATTGAGCTCTTCAAATATGCACCTGAGAAGATAATTCAGACGCTCCAGACCTTTGAAGCCGTATGGATCCGAAATGAGCCTCCTTCAGAGTGACTTGAGACCATTCAAGTACCCATACCTAAAATTAGAAATCCTAAAGGGGTCGACGATTATCGCCGAATAACTTTATGCAATGTGGGTTATAAAATTTATTCGAAGTGGCTGCTTGATCGTTTGGACCAATATTTGGATCTTCCCTCTTCCTATCAAGCTGCATTTTTGGCCAATCGTTCCACTGAAGATCATAAGTTTTCTATACGGCGTATACTGGACGAAGAATGGCGTGCTGGTCACCGAATATATGTATTTTCCATTGACTTAGCAAAAGCTTTTGACTCTGTAAATCTCAATGTGGTAGCCGAATGCTTGCAACAGTACATACCACATCACCTAGTCAATCGGATCATCAAAGCCTGCTTTTGGGAGTAGACCTTAGTCAAGTGGTTTAACACATTTACTGAAAAGGTAAAGAAAAGTAAAGGTGTGAAACAAGGATATCCCTTATCCCCACGCATCTTCAATTTTATCCTAAATGAGGTTTTGGTCACCGTAGTTGATCAGTACCCCTGCCTAAGTTTAGAACAGCGAGAAAGGATGCAACTTCCTCTTGTACTTGCATATGCAGATGACATTGTACTCATCACCATAGACACGTCAATCCTAGAACCAATACTTAAGGAATTAATTGAAGTCTTGAAGTACGCTGGATTAGAGATAAATCCACGAAAATGTACAATCCTTGTTCGGGATCCAGATTCATCCTTTAGTCCGCCAACAAATATACTTTTAGCTGGAATAGCTTTTACCAGAGTTGATGTAATGCGATACCTCGGAACACACCTGACCTCAACATTGAACAGACCCATGACAATTCGAACCCGATGCCGTAAGGCCCTAGGCCTCGTGAAACAAATGCAACTTTTTATTCGAAGGAACCGCGTGCCCTTTAGAATCGCTGTTACCATGTATACCACCGTCATTGTTCCTATATATTTGTTATACACATTTAATGAAATGAAATTCAAAACAACAAGTATTTGCTTAGAAGAAGAATTTGCCATTCTCATGGTGTATCCACTTTATGATGCATTTCTATAACCCAATACATTAAAGTACTTCGCTGCGGAATCGTTTTACTTTATGGACACCAGTTCCCTCTAACCACCTAATGGGAGACCAGGGGCTCTATTTCTGAATATGAATACAAACAAAATATGTACGAATTCGTGCCATTTGTATTTCTGAATACGAATACGTATAATTCTGTTACGAATTCGTGTATTCTTGATTCGTTGTAAAATTTCCCCTATTTCGCAATACGAATTCGAACCGTTTTTGTACGTTCATGCACGGATTTTTCTTCGATGACAAATTAGTTAACAACACCAAACCAAATAAGCAAGATATACACAATAAATTTATATGTTGAAAAATCATATTTTTAGAAGTTAAAAGATAATCCTTTTTCACCAATTTATGTATTCCGAATTTGCCGGCAATATTTTGTATAATCCATCGTCTAAAAAACTAAATAAATAAACATAAATAAATGCACAAATTTTTGTTTACTTTAAATTTTAATTATTTTAGTTCGACACAAAATATTTATCAAACCATACCTACTCGATTTTATCCATAAAGAAAATTAGAAATATTGATGTCAAAATTTTGACATATTTACGCGTATTTTTAGATTTACACTATTTAAGGATATTTCACGTAAAACCAAAATTTCCCTTTGCCTACACTACAAAAATTAAAATATACTGTTACGTTTTTGGCTTGTCAATCAAGGTTCGTATCACTGGATTGTGAATAATACAAACTCAATTCAATTTATCACCAACGAATTTATTTATTTCACAAAATTTATTACAACACAGTTTATCAATAAAAATTCACAAAATCACTTTATATAAATTATTCTTAAATTTTACTGATCACTTTTACTTTATTTATCGCACTACAACACTTTTTAAATCATTTTTTAATTCCTTTTAATCTTTATGCTATCGCTTACCAAATATTGCTAATAATCCAATTCGATCTTGTTCGCCTTTTTATATACACAAACCAAACTTCTCGAAAGTTCATGACTTTTCCAGTACTAATAGTGTAGAAACATTTAGAACTGTTTTATCATGGAAAATTCCATTTTAGTACAGATAAACATTGACCTATTCATTTAACTTCTTCTATTACACACTAGGTGTCACCGTCACAATACGTTCGTATTCAGAAATATCAAAGTATTTACGGATCGAATAGAACTTTCGTTTCGTACACTGACTCGCATCGCATTCAGAAATAGGGACCCAGGTAGAATAGTTTGTACTAATTTCATTCTACACTGTTTTTCAGCAAAATATCTAAATGCCCTAAGAGCAGTGATATTCAGCTACTGAAAAAAGAAAGGGTTTCCTCTACCATTAAAAATGAACAAAAAAAATCCAAAATTCAGACAATTTAGAAATTCATGAAAGTAAACAAATTTTAAACAATTTTATTTAAATTTAAGGAATTTTTATTTCCTTGCCCGATAATGAAAAAATGTTAAGAATGAACGGCATTTTGGACGGTTAAAAAATATAAATTTGATTTACGCATTTCATCGAAATAAAAATTGTTTTATAGCCATGTCCAAACAATCGTGCTCGGTGATATTGGACAACCGCATTTACATGTATTTGTTTACAGTCGGATATTCTCTTTATGTATAACAGTAATTATAGAAAGAAGCAACACATTCAAAACACGAACGAGATTTTTGAACAATACAATAATAATAAATATTCGTATGTCCTATATTCCTACGTACCATCGTTGCTAAATGTACATTAATGTATTTCTAATAATCTTTTCGCACACATACACAACCAATTTAAAAATGTATCAAATACCATTATATTATATTGCATTCATTATAGCTAGTGAAATTCACAGTAATAAATATTTACCGTAGAACATCATCATACTACAAAACCAACAAATAAATCAAACATTATAATTGTTTTCACTACCACATACAAAAATGCATATAGCGGGAGCTTACCTGGCTAAAGATATCTAAGAAGTACAGCTATGTAAATTTTGAATACGAGGATCCCGTCTCATGTTCAAACACCACACTTTATTCCATTAACTCACTTAACAGAAAAAACCACTGGATACATTTTATTCACTATATATTTATATATTTTGAATATACATACACTAAGCACAACACAACTCATTAAAACACCGTATACACACCAATTCACAGCACTACGCAAAAAATCACTACTTTACCACTTTTTATTAACGTATATAGCAATACTCACAAGTATATAGCTACACAGAACAAAAATCACTAAATGAAACTTAAAATTAAATTAAATTAAAATTCAATTCACGAAGAAAGACAAAAACACGTCTATCTTCGTCGAGCGTCACTAATCAACCATAACGACTGAACGGTCGTTTATGGGACAAAAGTCGTTATACGCGGCTTGACGAGCTCTTTATTTTAGTTTTTCTTTATACTTCAACTGTTTCTGATTTTAGGTATTTCTTCTCTTTCTAGGAAGACAAACCCTTTTTTCGATATTTAGTTATGTTAGAGATATTAGCGAAACACTTATTGGCGAGATTTGGCACCAAAATGTCGGATTTATAGCATGAAGTAAATTTTTCTTGGATGGTTTTTCTTTGGCCTTTTCTCCGACTATACCTATTGTAGGTGCCTGAACTGTAACTTAAACATAAAATGCTGAAACTAAAATCCCAATGAAAATTAGAATAAATAGGATTGGTAATGTATGTATATTTGATTTTTTTATATTCGGGCATTTTAGGCTCAGATGCCTAAAAATAAAGGAAAACCAATAGTAATGTTTGCTCTAGCAAGCTCTTTCATCTTTCGATATTTCGGATATTTTCCTACATCGAATGTCCTTGCGTTCACAAATAAGAAGAAGCTCAACAAGGCAAAATAAAGAGCATCTCAACTTCAGAGAACTTTAATTCATAGGATTATAGAAGTTTTTGTGAACCGCGAAATTCACGTATAAACATCGGTGTTACATTGAAGTGAGTGGATTGAAAACCTGCTAAATAGAGACAAAATGTTCACTCATATTCAACTCTCGTTAGAGAAGAAGACACAATAAATTATTCTAGTTGTTTCCCAAAGCGGTCCATGATAGCCGCCTTCATCATAAGATTCATTCATTTGATTAGAGCTCCCTGTGAAATTGTTTGATTTGTTTACCTCCTGACCCTCGATCCCGAAGCAGAGTAATTGATTTATTTTTTGCAGGATTACAAAGGAATTGTTATGACGCTGTTGTGTCCCTCGATAATTTTAAAAATAAACTCTGCTTCAAAAGAGTTAATGTGACTGTATCATTATAAAATGTTTTGTATTTTATTGAGTGAAAATGTAGCCCACTTAGCTATGATTTATACAAAACCATTAGTTTAAAATTATCAATTCGTACAGTGAAAATCACAAATATAAAAATAAATATGACAACTAATTATGATGCTAATACCTTGTAACTGTCAAATTATGATCATAATTTGTTTTATGGTCCAATTAAGAAATTATAGTGTGATGACGAAGCGTATATGAAGTTTTTATAAGAATGTCAGTTTCAGTTTGGCTTCCATTGCGTTGAAACTTGTGTACATTCTGATGTATTCTCAAATGTAGAAAATTTCACTCAAACCAAAATTCTTTTTTATATTAGGCTTTTTAGCCGTAGTAAAACACGTAGCTCCTACTTTTTTTTACTGAGTCCATTTAGTTTCGGTAGATCTCAATTAACTATAGTTATAGGCGAAAACGAAACTACTAAAACAATAAAATAACCTATACCATAATAGAAAACTATTTTGAAAAAAATTTGAGTGGAATTTAATATTAAATGTTTTATCTTAGTTTGTGCGGGTCGCATCGACACGCTCAAAGCGATTTAAAATACGTTGTTAGGTTAGTGGGATAGCTTTTCTAATCTAAATACGTATTTAAACCAGATTCGACCATGTCGATGCGACCCGTACAAGCTAAGATAGAACATTTAGTATTAAATTACACTCAAATTGGTTTCCCAAATATTTTTTTATGTTCTGTTGATTTTAATTTGTGTAGCATTTCCTTTGAGTTGAAATTGAAAAGTTTTCATTTTCTAGTCCACCAGTGAAAATTTGTTGAGTGAAACTTGGAGTATTTTTAGGTCACAGTGTAAAATTTGTTAATTTGCCATAAACTTCACTCCGATGCTTTTCTCATATTTAGGTGTATATATTATTCAAAAAGACCTTTTTCCTCCAAAAACCTTACACCTAAATTCATCGAAGCCGCAGGCTAAACCAAATAAGGATTATTACTGTAAACCAAATAAATATGAATTTTGCTTTCTGAAACAATATCACGTTTGATTTCTCAAAACCATTTTGAAAGTTGAATTTACTGTAATAATTTAATTTCTTACCTAAAACACTAAAAACAAGAAAACAATATTTATAAGATCAAAAGATCAATAAGAACACAGATTTCAAAATTAAAATTTAAAAGACCGCAATTCCTTTAACTGAAATTCAAATCCAACTCGTCTTCAACTAATATCTCGAGAACGGCTTGTCCGATTTGGATTTTTTTTGCCAGTCTGTTTGTATGGTCAAGGCCGAGAATTGAAAAGCTTCTGGTACTTGCCATACGAATTGACATAAAACCACCTGATTATATAAATATTTACTAATTTTTTATATATTCCGGTTTGAATATTGAGTTGGGTACTGAGTTTGGGGTTAAGTTGAAGGTTAAGTTAGGGTCAATTTGCGGATTGAGTTGAAGTTGAGTTGCTGTAGCGTTGGATTAAGATATAATGAGCAGTTGACCAATTTTATATATGCTGGTTTTAGGATTGACTTGGGCGTTAAGTTTGCTGTTGAGTTGGGTTTCTTTTACGGGTTGAATCAAGGTAGAGTTGAAGTTCAGTTGGTGTTGGATTAGGGTTTAGTGAGCAGTTGAGCAATCTTTACATATAAAAGTGAGTGTTTGTATGTGTGGTATTTAAACAAATCTATAGTATGATAGTATGATGATATGATGGTATCGTATTAAGTATTGAGTTCAGGTTTAGTGAGGGTTGAGTTCAAATTTTTTGGGGAGGGTTGTGGGTTGAGTTCGAAATTAGTTTGAAAGAAGGGTTGAGCTCAGGTACGCATAGTTAAGTTAAAGGTTGCGTTGAGGGTTGAGTTGTCGAGTAGCAAGGTGAATTGGGGTTGAGAGACTGAGTTCAGTTTAATATTTATTTGGGGGTTGAGACAGCAGTTGCATTGGAGGTTAGATTCTTGAGTTCTTGTACTCATGTGGTTTTCGAGCCGGGTTGATTTAGGGCTTGAATTGAATGTTGGGTTGACTTGAAGGTTGAATTGAGGTTGAGCTGAAGGTTGAGTTATGGTTGAGTTAAAATTAAGTTTAAGGTTGGGTTGAGTTGAGGTCGAGTTAGATTTTGGGTTTGGGTTGGCCTTTAAGTGTACAGTTGAGTAGAGGGTTTAGATTTGGTTCGAGTTAAGTTCAGTTGAAGTTGAATTAGGATTTAGTTAGCTTTTTTTTTTTTAAATACCTTATTTTTGGTTTTGTGAGTATAAATTTACGAGTCGAACTTTTTGGGGCAGGATTCCGATATGAAAATGGAAGAAGTTAAAAATTATGTGTTTAACATGTATTTGTAAACTAGAAACGAAAGACCAATTAGGATCCAAAGTACAAAAGAAAAATCATGAAGGATCAAATGTAGACGCAGTTTACGGTCCTAAAATATACTATAAATTCAATATCCTTAATAATTTCATTTACTCGTAGGTTTCAATGTAAAGAGTTCCAACTTATTTTTTGTCTGCGATGGTTAAAAGACCGTAGAAATGAGGTGACAAGGTCTTCCAAATAAATGTTATAAGTATATCAATTTCGAAGTAAAAATATTTAGTTTGCACGACCGAAAACAAAAAAATTTAGGCAGATAAAAGCTTTCAGAATATTGGTTTCAGTATTTTGCTCAACCGTAAGAACCTTTCTACTGGTTTTTTTATAGAGTGGCGATTTGAACATCTTCGGATATTTTGTGAGGGTGGGACGTCTAGATCTAAAGTTATGGCGTATTGCACTAGCTAAAAATAAAATTTCGGATATGGATGCGATTTACTATGGCAAGAAATGGAATTTTTATTTATAAGGGGTTTGAAAAAATGCTACATTTTATCCAACATATTTTTCAATTCTCAAAAAATTACTTTCTGCGATTGAAATAATTTATTTGGAATTTTTAACAACTTTCACCTATCTGCTAAAATGACTGACATTTTCCAAGAAGGAATTCAGTTTAACGGTTTTCGCCGAAAAATTAAGAGGACAATTTTAGAAATGTCTTTCGCAAATTCTTTACGAAAAACCGAGATCTGTTTCACGTTGCAGCAACCATCACTTATTTTTTATGCTCAGACCCACTCAAAATTAGCGATCTAAAGCCTAAAGTAAGATTTATGTATTTGTTTATATTCTGAACTTGAGCTTTCTCGTTTAATTAGGAGCCATTGATTTAGAAAAAACGCACACTACAGATTTTTCATAGGCTTATAGTTTGATTGAAAAGTCAATCAACTAGCGACCATTGTACCAACCTATCACTATTTATTCATCAAAAATTCTCCGTACCTTTTCTTCAGTAGGAAAATCTGTAGTGTACCCTTACAGCGGGCTTCTCTTTATTGAGTATGAATCGTTTCGTCATTGTAACACTCGTTTTCAGATAAACCCCTTAACTCTTTGAACCGTTATTTGGTTCTGTATATCCCTTTTAAATTCCTCAGTTTGAAATTTTGTAAATTTTCCAATTTGTAATGATTTTTCAAAAAATCAAAAAATTGTTTTTGAAAATTGGGGATTTCTATAATTTTAAGAAAACGAAAGTTATCAAGCATATTCGCTACCGCCGCTAAACAAAGCGTTTACTAGATTTTTCAGAATGATCCTGATCCTACCAACAAATCACAATTGCTATTTTGCCTAAAATATGTCATAGATATTGTTGATTTTTGTATCAGAAGTGAAGTGGTCATCTATAAATCAGCACTTTGGGTTTATTTCATCACTTCATCACTGTAACAGAACAGTAAAGGTCAGGTTCATCAAAGCATAACCGAAGAAGTCTAACAGTCAGAATACACGTTTCAATATTATTATTCGTGAAAATGGCTGATAGCGCTTCTAAGATTGCTTTTGCTTTACCCCTCCAAGACATAGTTGTACATATTTATTTGTGAAAATCAAGATGAATATGGATTATTATTAACTGAGGATAAAGATTCGACAAATGGTTCTTGCACATAAATCGAAAACTGCGCTGATTTAAACATTGTAAATTCTAGATTCTTGATCTACAATCAGCTTTATAACAGATACATTATTTATACGGCTAGGGCTCAAATTCTAATGGTCTTAGAGTACTGCTTGTGGAATTGGAAATTCTACAGTGACTACAGATGTTTGTGAAGTGCCATCTAATAACTGCTATAGTTCAAAATGACTTGTCCGCCATTATACTTTGCTTCAGAGCTCATCGATTTGGTTTTAGTGCAGATACATGAAAGAATCGCGACTGCACAATTTTTTGTTACTCTTTTCCTCAAAGAATTATAGCAACAACTTCACAAAACACACATGACATCTATGTAGGCGATATTTTGACTGGCGCGAACCACATTCACCAACAGATCTCTGTAAAATCGGAAACAGCCAAGAGACTATATTCAGCTGGCACGGATCTTCGAAAATAGTACTCTAATTTTTCAAAGATATTTCAAGATGTGCCACTTGAGGATTACGAATAATTACTATACGGTTAAATATATTGAGTGTTTAATGGTAACCTAACTGTGATAAGTTCCACATAAAAATAAACGTATAGCCAACTTGGATGGGATGATCAGTTGACACCAAGTCTCGTTAATCAATGGACAAAATTTCGTAGTGATTTACTTTAAACTGCGTAGATTCGCTGAAGCAAACGAAAAGGCAAACGGGATGTGATATATACGAGATATTGCTTACCACAAGATTTGGCTCAACTCCTTGGCCCTTGCTCAATTGATGAAGAAAATCAAAGCTTCACTAAATTTGGACATTTCAAATTTCACAATTGTGCACAATAAGGCATTCATAGTCAATAGAGTGTCGAACATGCACGGACTGAGCAACAGTTTTTCCAGGAAGCACCAAGATTCAACGTTTGACCGGTGAGATATTTTCGGAAATGCGCTTATACAATGTAGCTACAGTTCTTTTTTATTATCGCTCCAGGTACCTCCAAGCTCTCCCTCCTGCATTCCTTGCTGCTGAGCATGAACAATTCTGGCCAAGCACAATCAATGAAAAACTTTTGGCCGGTGAGATATTTCGGGAATGCGTTTAATACTTTAAAATCAGGCCACCAAAAGTTTGAGGTTGACCACAGAAACTGGGAAATCTACCGGTAAGGCGTATTCGACCATCCTCACCATTCGATACGATAGGTTTCGATTTTGGTGTACCATTCTGGGCGAGAGCCACAATCTGTATTTTACAGTAAAAGCCGTCCACCTAGAGTTAGTAAGTGACTTAATCACAGCTTAGTATCTTAAAACAGTTCGTAGTGACGAGAAAACGTTGTCGACTTATCTATTCAGAATTATATACATTTTATTGGGACCAACTCAACATTGAATGAGCTATCTATACTATTCCAGCCCGATGATCACAATCATCGACGGCAAGGATGGTGCTCAGAAAACAAAGTGACATGGCTTTTTGCATCGCATTGTGTTGTTCGAAAATTCCACTTTTCCTACGAGTTTTTATTGCAAATCAAGTTAGCGTGAACGTTCGAATACTTTTGAAAAAAAAATCGAGTTCGTTAAGAATAACAATAAAAGTGATAAAACGAACTTTCATTTAGGAAGCGACAAACATGAATTAAATGAACATTTTTTCAGCTCCATTGTTTCCTTATTATTATCATACACTGTATTTACTTGGTCCAATTGGGTTTCATTAACCTAACCCGAATTGTATTTCAAAAATTTTCTAAATTTCAATAAACGCTAGGTTTCCACCCCACTAATAATTTTCTAAACCAAACCGAATTTTTTTTTTTTTTTTTTTTTTTGACTCGTGTCATGGTTACATTTACGTATTATGCATGTGTTTTCATCAAGCCAAGAGTTAAACAATAGAAGCAACTTATTTTCTTTCCCTGAATTTTCTTATGTAATCAGGAGGGAAAAGGTAAATAAAAACACACGACGTAAATGTAACGTAATGCAAATGGGATCTATTATTAGTGAAAGCAGCACATTACATTTGATAATTTTTCATTTTGCCATAAATACTGGAAAAAAAAAACAAATCATGAAAAATAGAAAAACATTAAGCTGAAATCAACATTTATACGTACGAGTACCTATGTAGTAGTAGGGTAGTATCATGAGATGCCAGAAAACTCTTATGGATTTGTATTTTATACATCCCATTTTAGTTATTGTTGCTGCTGGGTAGTGCTGCCGAAGAACAAAGAATATACCTCAATACAAAGGACAATGAAAAATGAGAAAATAAAGTAAAACTGTTGTATGTACTCGTATATATGTAGGTATGTACACACATAAATACTTACATAAGCGACGAGGATACTGTAAATTTTAAAAGTCATTGTTGTCTCAAATAAGCAACAAAAAAAATTGAAATTTCCACGTTTAATTTTAATTTTTCCAATTTCTATATATTTTGGCTTTGTTTTGGAAAAGCGATAAAAGCTGTCGGAAAAATTGCTAGTTTAATGAAGTTTGGTGTAATAAAGACGAATTGCAATTTTTTGTTATTGCTTAAATCTCATTTCAATCTTGTCTGCAATATAAATCGTGGAATATGTCTATGGTTTGACCTCATAACCATCTGTTGATAATTTGAATTAGATGAGCGGATGATTCGATTCGATTTGTCGATGACGTTTGTCCTATTTTGAATTTATTACGAATATTTTCCAAAAAGTAGGAACATTACTGGTACAGCCTAGGAATAATCAAATTTCTATAAAAAAAAGTTTTAAAATTTTGGAACGAATTTGCGATTTTGAAATTTAGAAATCTGGGAATTTAGTAGCTTAGAAAGAATTTCGTAATGTTTGAGAAATTCAAAATTTAGGAATTTTAGAATCAGGTGAATTTCAAAACTCGCGGAATTTCGAAAATTTGCAAGAGAGATCTTTTTTTTTTTTTGGACCAACAATTTCTCAAATAGGGATGGTGGTACAGAATTTGTAATTTCACGTAGAATAATACTTTGCTAGTTTGAAATATGAGAAAGGTGTGGAGTGAAATTATACCGGTGTGAAGTTTTCCACAGAATTCAGAAGTGTAGCTACACAAAATTAATAGATTTCAAAAATGAAGCTAAACAATTTCGCAAAGTAGTCAATGTGGATAGTGTAGTTGTACACACAAAATGTAGCAGAATAAGTTTACATTTACTTTCATGCAGAAAAAAATTAAAGTTTTTGGTTAGATATCGCCGTTCCACACTTTTATTTTATACAAATAAAGTGTAGTGGTCACTTGATGGTCAGTTACAAGAAATCCTAGAGATGTCTAAGTAAATCTGAGTGTGATATGTTATTGCTTGCTTTTAGTAGAACATTTGGTCCATTAATCATTTTAACGCGACCCTCAAGGGGTGAGATATCGCATTTCCACACTTTAATTTTATACAAATATAGTGTAGTGGTCATTCTTGGCCAGTTACAAGAAATTCTAGAGATGTCTAAGTAAATGTAAGTGTGTCATATTATTGCTTATTTTTAGTAGCACATTTGGTCCATGAATAATTTTAACGCGAACCTTAAGGGTTGAGATATCGCATTTCTACACTTTTATTTTATACAAATAAAGTGTAGTGGTCACTTGTTGGTCAGTTACAAGAAATCCTAGAGATTGAGATTTTGAAGTTATTCTGAGTGTGTTAAATTATTGCTTATTTTTAGTAGAACATTTGGTCCATGAATAATTTTAACGCGACCATCTAGGGGTGAGATATCGCATTTCCACACTTTTATTTTATACAAATAAAGTGTAGTGGTAACTTTTTGTCAGTTACAAGAAATCCTAGAGATGTCTAAGTTATTCTGGGTGTGTTAAATTATTGCTTCCTTTTAGTAGAACATTTGAATTGAATAACATGAATGAGGATGAAGAAATTGGGGTAACGCAAAACTGTTCCGTATTTGCGGATGAACATCCAATTCAAATGACGGCATTGATCGATTCTGGAAGCCCGGTAACTTTAGTTAAGGTGTGTAAAATAGTGAAACCTGAATTAATTAAACGAATCGGAGATAAAAAAGATTTAACGGGTATTAATAATAGTAAAGTCAAGTGTATTGGTATTATAAATGTCAATGTTCTAATATTTGGGAATTTATATAATATTGATTGTATTGTGGTTGAGAATAATACTATGATGGTAGAATTGTTGTTGGGAAGAGATTTTCTTCGAATCGCAAAAGCTGAATTAAAAATTGAGGATCACAAAATTAATTTTGAAACAGAATTTCAAATCAAGAAAATCAAATAAAAATAAATGATTCCCTAGATATTGATACGAAATCTGAAATATATCAAATGATAAATGATAACTATTTCAGTACCAAGAAACCAAATGTTCCTGAAGTCAAATTTGAAATGAACATGGAATCAGCGCACGATAACCTAATTTCAGCAGCACCAAGGCGATTGTCATATGCGAAAGGGATTCATACGAGTCAGCAAATCTAAATATTGTTCGCCGATAGTGCCTATAAAAAAGAAAAATAAAGAAGAATATCGCTTATGTGTAGACTATCGAGCTCTCAATAAAATAACGGTGAAGAGTACCTCTACCAATTATCGAGGATATCTTGGAATTTTTACATAACAAAAGAATTTTTACATCACTGGACCTGAAATCCGGATTCCATCACGTAACAATTGCTCCAGACTCGATACCATACACATCATTTGTCACCCCTTTTGGCCAGTATGAATATTTACGATTACCATTTGGATTAAAAAATGGGCCAGCAGAGTTCCAGAAATAAGTCAATAAAATTTTTGCTAAATTGATTGCAAAACGTAAAGTGGTCATATATATCGATGACATTTTCATCGCAACGAAGGAGATTGGTGAACACTTGGAAATCTTGTACCAAGTATTAAAATTGCTGTCCGCAAATTTGTTGGAAATAAATGTGAGTTCCTGTATACACAAATTGATTACCTGGGATATTATATTAATGAAAAAAGTATTCGTCCCAATGACCGTAACATCAGTGCTATTGAAGAGTATCCGGTGCCAAGAAACAACAAGGAGATCCAGAGTTTTTTGGGTTTATGCTCGTACTTCCGAAAATTTATAGAAGGGTTTGCATTGATTGTCAAACCATTACAAGATTTGTTGCGCAGGAATGCGGAATATATATTTGGACAGGATGAAATGAACTCATTTGAATCATTGAAGAGGAAATTAATTGAAAGCCCGATACTAGCGATATATTCACCTAATGACGACACAGAGCTGCATTGCGATGCCAGCAGTATAGGATTCGGTGCAATTCTACTACAAAAGAAAAAAGATGGAAAGTGGCCTCCAATTAGCTATTTCTCAAGACGCACAACAGAGAATGAATCGAGGATACACTCATATGAATTGGAGTGCTTAGCAATCATATACGCATTCCGAAGATTTCGGATTTTTTTGCATGGTCGAGAATTTAAGGTGTACACAGATTGCGATGCAAATACTCTGACATTAAATAAAAAGGCTATTCATCCAAAAATTGCACGGTGGGCCTTGGAAAATGCAAGAGTATAATTATACGATTCATCATCGAAAGGGAGATCTGATGAAACACACTGATGCATTGAGTCGAATTCAGAGTGTCTTAGTAATTCACGATAACCCTTTTGAGCAAACATTGGCTTTATTGCAATCACAAAATCCAAAGTTTGAAGAATTACGAAAGCAACTTGAGTTAGCTGAAAGTTCGCTTTATGAGCTACGAGATGGATTGATCTACAAAAAGATCAATAAAAATAAAATACGTTTTTTTGTGCCAGGGTCGATGCAAAATCAAGTGACTAAAAACTCTCACGATGGAGGTTATAGGAAGAGATTATTGGTTTCCCAATATATCCAGCATCGTAAAACAATACATCCAAAATTGCTTGAAATGCATTAAGTACAATTTACCAACGGGGAAGGTAGAAGGTTTTCTTCACAGCATTCCTAAAGGAGATCAACCTTTTGAAATCGTACATGCCGATTTTTATGTTTATGGTGCTTGTACCATCGAGTGTTTCCAGCAATATTTTAGACAGTTTAGTCGTCCCGATAAAGTAATTACGGACAGAGGCAGTAATTTTACTTCGCATGAGTTTAAGAACTACTTAAAGCAAAATTGTGTACAACATATTTTGGTTGCTAGTGCCGCGCCACATGCAAATGGATAAATTGAACGATTTAATCGCACGTAAACGCCTATGATAGCAAAGTTGGTCAATGCCGAACGAAAAATCGAGTGGGACCAAGTCCTGGAACAAATAGAGTTTGCGTACAACACTAGTGAGCATAGTACGACGAAATTGACACCATCCTTGATATTATTTGGAAGAAATCTGAGGAGTCCCGTAAATGATAAGCTTCGTGAATTTCGCGAAAGAGAAAGCAAATTAGATGATGTTCCGGAAAACATTAACGCAATTCGGGAAACTGCCCGTAATAACATTGAAGCATCACAAGCGTATAGTCGAGAATACGTGAATAGTCATCGAAAGGAAGCTGTTACGTTTAATGAAGGTGATTTAATCGTCGTGAAGAATGTGGACACTGCTCCAGGTATTAACAAAAAACTAATTCCAAAATACAGAGGGCCATATCAAGTTAAGAAAATATTGGGTAATGATCGATATCTAATTGGGGATGTCGCTGAATTCAGCATTACAAGCGGGCCGTTTGAAGATCAATGTATATGATATTACTCGCATGAAACCATTTATTAAATTGTCAGGCTAACATTAATTGGTCGTTATTAATTATTAAAACCGAGACGGTTTCAGTCGGCGGTTTGGCCGAATTGTTAGGTTAAACAACCCTGATTTATATTAAGGTGTACCAACTTCAGAATGTTTGTATTATGTTATATAAAGAAATTGTTCTATTGAACTACAAAAACCGAATCTGGGTCAAAAATCTGGATCCCAATTCATTTTTTTTTTTTTATTTAGACCAGTTTCTTGCGTTAATAGGCCACGACATTAATTTGAATTTTGAATTTTTTCCAGATTTTTCACAGCTAACAATTTTTCGGGTTAATTTTCCGGATAAACCAGGTACCCCTACCCCCGAAAAAAATCGAACATATGTATATCTGATGAAATTCCGCACTAGTGTATGGGGTCGTAAATGTGTTCATTGCCAATCCAATTAAATCATTTTTTTTTTTTTAAAGTCAAGAATTTATAAATTTGGATCATTTTAAAAATTCTTAGAATTTAGTGAGAATCATAGAAATTAAAAAATGTTACTAATTTTTAATTTTACGAATGGAAACAATTTCGAAACTATATATAGAATTCCAGCTCTTGATTTTGCTGATCAACAAAATGCGTGCCACATTTTAGTACATAAACGGTATTGATGAGGGGTAAATTAAATTGTCGTCGGATAAACAATAAACAGTTAATTGTTATAGAGTTTAAATTTTATTTTCAACTTTACTTCAGTCTAGTGGCAAACGGCAAACATTAATCATTGTACAAACAATAAAATAAAATGGAATTTTTAATAAATAATTCACCAGAGCTAACAATGGCTGACATAACAAAATTATTATTTAACCGGAATTTTTTATCCGACGTGCAATTCTATGCGGACGGCAAAACGATTTACGCCCATTCATTCGAATTAATTAAACGGAGTATTGTATTTCAAAAGGAGTTAATTGGAACAATGGGTGAAATTAAATTAATTTCAATTACCGACATAAGCTACGAAAATCTTTATCAATTTGTTCGTTTTATTTATACCGACGAATGTAAAGTGGATAATTCGAATGCAATTGATTTATTAAAATTGGCCACCCGTTACAAGGTGATAAAACTGGAAAATGAAATAATGCGTGTTATCGGCGAGGTAGAAATGCATTTGAATTTGTATGAACATTTTTTGCTGGCAAAAAATCATTTACATTTACGCCGTTTTGAATTGGCGGTAATAAATAATTTGGGTAAATGTATTAATTCTAGTAAGTTTTTAAGAATTCATCGGGATGTGGTTGAGTCCATTCTAAGATCTGAATTGACCAAAGCATCAGAGTTCGACCTTTTTATGGCACTCGCTCGATGGATAACACAAAACAGTTTTGTCAATCAAATAGAGTTGGACGAACAAAGGGATTATTATGATGATTTAATTCGTTTAATTCGCTTTCCCGTTATGAAACCCGATGAGTTTTTCAAGTGTACAGCCAAATATTCGCATCTATTCAAGGATGGTGATTATGTGTCGATATTTAAAGAAATGGCACGAACATCAAAAAGTGAAAATAATATGTGGAACTCAGAAAAAAGGGTTCGCTACCAACTGCAGTATGAATATGAATGGATAACAATGAATGGCCAAAATTTGGAGACTAAATTTCGTGTATCACAACAAATGTTATTGATTGGGGTACGATTTGGTGGCGATAGAAATAATACATTAGCCCATTTAATTATTACAGAAAGGGATTTGGATATGACTACCGCAACAGAGCTACAAATTAAATGTGCAAAAAGGGTGAAGTGGTCAACGCATCAAATTAATTTAGGTGAATCAATTCGCTTGCAACCCAATCTCCAATATGAAATAAAAATTAAATTTGCTGCCCAAAATTGGGAGGGATTAGAAGTGTTTGGTCGAAAGGAAAATGTGAATGTGTTCACTAATGAAGCGCCTAACTTGGTTGAGTTCCAAGTAATATCTAGGAACCTGCTCGAAATTTATTTTAACTCAACGAAATAGCTTAAGTTTGTAATATTGTAAAACTTTTTAATAAATTTATGTTTTAATCATTTTCACTTTTAAGTCATTGGTGTTGTTTTAATAAAACATGAAACTTTAAAACCCGTTAACAAAAAAGCCATAAAATTGTATTGGCAACAATGAGATCAAACGCCATCACGATATTTGTAGACACTTTTGCCAAAATTCCAAACTTGTGGCGTGTAGAATCTGAAATTTGAACAAATCTAATAAGAAAACTGAGAATTTAACAATCAAATAAAATTTATTAAACAATTTTACAATATTATCAAATACACAAACTATTCTGCCAACTTAAAGTACATTTCCAGCATAATCCTAGATACTTGTTGGAATTTAACCAAATTGTGCGTTTCATTACTAAAAACTGCTACATTTTCTTTTCGCGCAAAAACTTCCAATTCCTTACAAATCACATCAAATTTAATTTGTATTCTATACTGTAGATTGGGTTGCAATCGAATCGATTCACCTAAATTAATTTGATGTGTTGACCATTTCACCCTTTTTGCACATTTAATTTCTAGTTTTGTTGTCGTATTCACTTCCAAATCCCTTTCTGTAATAATTAAATGGGCTAATGTTTTATTTCTATCACCACCAAATCGTACCCCAATCAATAACATTTGTTGTGATACACGAAATTGAGTTTCCAAATTTTGGCAATTCATTGTTACCCATTCATATTGTGATTGATGCTGAATCCTTTGTTGTGAATTCCACAAATTATTTTCACTGTTTGATGTCCGTGCCATTTCTTTAAAAATTGATACATAATCACCATCCTTGAATAAATGCGGATATTGTGCTGTACACTTAACCACCTCTTCGGGCTTCATAAGTGGGAAACGAATTAAACGTATTAAATTGTCATAATGACCTCTTTGTTGGTCCAACTCTATTTGATTATCGTGACTGTCTTTGGTAATCCATCGAGCGAGTGCCATAAAAAGGTCAAACTCTGTTGCTTTGATATATTCAGATCTTAGGATGAATTCAATCACATCACGATGAACTGTTAAAAATTGATCGGAATTTAAACATTTGCCCAAATTATTTATTGCTGCCAATTCCGAACGGCGTAGATGTATTTGAATATTTTCCTGTAAGCAATACTTGTAGAAATTGTAATTCATATTTTCTCCGTCGATAACACGCATTATTTCATTTTCCAGTTTTATCACTTTGTACCGTATGGCCAATTTTAATAATTCAATTACATTCGAATTATCCACTTTACATTCGTCGGTATAAATGAAACGAACAAATTGATAAACGTTCTCGTAACTTATGCCGTTAATTGGAATCAATTTAATCTTACCAATCGTCGTAAATAACTCTTCTTCGAACACAATACTTCGTTTCATTAATTCGAGCGAATGGGCGTAAATGATTTGGCCAGCCACATGGAATTGCACGTCGGACAAAAAATTACGGTTAAACAATAATTTTGTCAAGTCAGCCATTGTTAAGTCTGGTGAATTATTTAATCTAAATTCCATTTTATTAGTTTTAATTTTTTATGGTGATGTGTTGAAGTGTGATCTTGGTGAAATGTTTATTGTTTGCTGTTTGCCACTAGACTGAAATAAAATACAAATTAAAATATACCTCTAAATCCAATTAACGGTTTGTTATTATCCGAAAGGTAATTTAATTTATAGTCCTAAAAATTGCACACAATGAAAAATTAAAATTTGTCAAGCGTTTTGATGTTCAGCTAAATCAATATTATTGTATGTAGGGGTAGTAGACGCTTTACGACTTACACTTTACATTTTAGGCTTAACATTTAACAAATTTAAGAATTTACACTTTGCACGTTACGCTTTACACTCTACACTACAATACACTTAAAATTTTACACTTTTTTATTATACCATACCTTACACTTTAAACGTTACTCTCTGTACTTTGACCTTTACGCTTTAGACGTTTGGCTTTAAACTGTACATTTTATATTTTAGGCTGTAGACTTAAAACGTTTGACTTCATTTTCATTTTAAACTTTGGACTTTTTTAACAATAAGCACTTTACATTTTACACTTTAGGTTTTAAACTTTAGACTATAAACTTTAGATTTTAAACGTTAGACTTGGCTTTAGAATTTAAGATTTAACTTGAGCGTTTAGACTTTAGATTATAGGCTTGTCATTTTGGACTTTATAATTAAAAGTTTAGTTTTAAAACAATATACAATAGACTTGAGACTTGTAATACAATTATACAAATATGCATTTTACTTTAAGACTATGTCGGAAACCTTTGACAACTTTTATTTATTTGAAAAACTGCAAACACTTAAATTACCACAGTCAATCGCTATGATAGTGACAACTACAGAATAAATTCATTGTATGATTGACAAAATATAGCAATGTTAAATTAGATCGGGACGAATTATATCAGTTGTAACATCGAAAGAAGAGCTTTTAGCTGAAGATGGCGCAGAGAACCTGCTGGATAGGTACAATTGCACTTTCATGTGTTTTATAAAAAAAAATGGAGGTGTGGCCAACACACGACTTTCTTTTACGAACAGAGAATTTTGAAATTTTTTTTTTTTTTTTTTGAATTTTTTAATTTTTGGAAACATTTTGTATTAAGTAGATTTTTGTAAATCTTATACTTTTTAACATATTTGCAAAATAAATTTTCTGGACCAAGGGAGTGGCCACTTCCGTTTGACCAATTTGGAATAAAATTCACTGGGACCTCCCAATTTATCAAAAAAGTTTAAACCTGAAGTTTCAGTTCGATTGATTAAACCATCTGGGCTGTAGAGAAGACACACACCGACAGACAGACTGACAGACTAACAGACTAACAGACTAACAGACTGACAGACTGACAGACTGACAGACTGACAGACTGACAGACTGACAGACTGACAGACTGACAGACTGACAGACTGACAGACTGACAGACTGACACCATTTCGAAACCCACTTTTTCGGACTCAGGGGACCTCAAAACAGATAAAACTTTGGCACGGATTGGTTTTAGCAGTCTCACTTGACAGGCGACGGTGGCAAATTTTGGAAAAGGAAGATTTAATGTTTTTGTAATTAAATAAACAGCGATTTTTAGTTATTAATATTTCCACACCAAGAAATAAATGGCGCCACTTTGAATGAGACAGCTAAAACCAATGCTAGCCAAAACTTTTTTTTACTAGAGTAAAAGAAAGTAATAAAGTGAATTTATGAAACTAACAATTGGTTTTCATTGCATTATTGATTATTTATTATGCGGTATTTACATTTGAACAAGATACTGACTAAATGTGGGATTCTAAACTGATTTTTAGATGAAGTTCTAGAATATGGCCAAGTAGAACGTGATTTGGTTATTTCTCAACCGATTATGGTGAAATTCGACATGAACGGTGGAAATGGGATTCTAATATGATATTTGGAAGAAGCTCTGGAAAAATGGCCAATTTGGATGGAACTCGGTTATTGGTCAACCAATTTTGGTGAAATTCGATATGTGCGATCGAAAACTAATTTTAAGTTAATAAATAAATATGTCGTTACATAGGCATACAGGTTTTCACTTAATTCTAAGTGATTGATATACTAATCCGTTTAGTTACTCATCGCCATCCTTTTCTAATGATCTTATTAATATTTGAACATCAGTATGTATGATTTCGTCTTTTAGTTGAAAAATAAAGTTGGATAAATTGCCAAACTTTGTGGCTTGTTTCCTAGTATAGTAAATTAAATAAAAATAAAAAATGTTGAAAACCAGGCCAATTGCTACTTGCACAGAAGAAGTTATGTAATTTATTTCGTTAAAGTAGACGATTATTTTTCTAAGGTTGGTGAGCTCCTCGCCCTCGATCGCAACAAATGGCTGAATGTAAATTAAAGAAAAAAAATGTCTGCGACTTCTGATTCGAGTCTTTTTTTAAATTTAGCTGCGATCTTTTGTCGCAAATGTATTGTATACATTTATTGTATACATTTTTTAAAATGTGATTTACAATAGCTTTCGGCCGATACACACTTGGGGGATCTTTTGGTATAGTGTAGTGATTTATGTCAAGTTTCTTTCGTTGAAGAATCTGAAACCTAAATCGAGAAATTATAGTCTCCTTCCAAGTAATTAAAGCAAAAAATTATACAAATCTATTCGCTAAAATGCTAAAAGAATTTTTAACGATTCGCCATGCTCTACTCATTCTATAGTTGAAATTTTTTTTCTTCTTTAGTGGAACATTTTCCAATATGTTTTTCATCATCCTTGTGGTAAGCCTAAAAAATTCGTCAGCAATGAAAACATAAGGAATCTTTTTAGTGGTGCTGTCATTCGATAAAACAGAATCATCCGGAAAATCCATGATATTGGCACTAATACCTTGACAAAGCAAGCTTTGGGCATACACTCCATCGTCACTTACTCTCCCGTTACATCCCACATCTATATAAACGAATCTGTACTCCGCGTCTACCAACGCCATTGACACAATACTATTAAATCCTTTATAGTTGTAAAACTGGGATCAATCTACTTTAGATGGATGAAAGGCGATGTGCTTGCCATCGAGCGCTCTCAGGCAGTTTTGAAAATTCCACATTCAGCCTTACTTTGCCGGGTCTGAAATTACTCACAAATAAACAACAAAATTACCTTTAAATGCTGATATTGCAGGAACAGAAATTCCGCCGTGTGTTCCATTTGCAAAGCATAGAAATTTCTGTAATTTCAGTCTACGTCAAAATTAAGCAACGGATTTTTACAAAAACTCAACAATTTCTGGTGTTCTAAATAGGTGAAGTTTGCTGCACTAAAATGTTTACATCATTCATAATAGATCCTGTAATGGAATGGATGAACGAATTTTGAACTTCTAATACATCAAATTTATTGAAAATATTTTTATTGTGCAAACTTAATAGAAAATTATTAGAGCTGTTATTTCAATACAGTTCGTAATATCAGAGTAATCAAACGCATTAATTTCAATCGCCGAACTTTTGAATTAGTATTTTGACGGATGCTACTATATCAAAATAATCTACTGATTTTGTTGTGAAGTCACACTTTCATTTTTGGATAATTCATTAATTTCTGGTTCGTATTCACTGCTTGCTACTAAATAGCAATACGTACCTTAACACTCTAATCTGTTTACTGTAGGTTGAATATTTTTTTGATTAAATCCGTCAATATATCGTCAGTTTTGTTTGTATGCATGCTGCATATTTTAAGTTCGCCAGCTAAATATTGATGTTCCTCCTTATTCCTCCTTATTTAGCTACGTTAGAGCATACCACCATTGGTTTAGTTAAATTAGTTGTCCAGCAGCCACTCCTCTTTTGACCTCTTGGTAATAATTCTAGGATTGCAGATGTCCTGTTCGGAACAAATGTTCCGAGAGTCATTTGAGAAATATGGTGGAATCTGTCCAAGCATAAATTCTAGCTGGTGGTACATTTATCTTTGTGGTGTTCCATAACTTCGCCAACAAATGAGCCCCATACAATTCTAATCCTGTAATTGAAACCTGCTTGATTAGAGCCAATCAGATTCACTTTGATTTCTCCATTTTCTCCAACGACTTTGCAATATATAACAGCGGCATATGCTCATTCGCTTGCGTCGCAAGATCCATGGTATTCTTGGAACCTGCATTTTTTGCAGGTACTTTACAATCTACTCAATCTATCTTAATCCCAATCTACCTTCATTGTTTTGTTATTGTGGTATCTGTATCTAATTTCACACTAAAAGTAAACGAATCTTTCGCTGGGTTTTATTGCAACCTGAGTATTTTTATAGTTGCGGTTTCATTTTCAAAATTGACTCTTTTTGACCTAACACTTGTCGGTGTCAATGTTCGCTGTTAAAGCGTTTCGATGTTGTCGAAACCTTGTAAGTATTGAACGTAAGTGTAAGTTTTACAAGACCCATCAAAAACTACAGGAACTTTCGTAGTGAAACTTCCTTCCTTTATCCATTAATATCTTCTTCGGGAATGCATTCCAAGTGACCTTGCGCTATAAAATCCTCCATTGCCTTTATACATTCCTTTTTTAATGCTTGGTTTGACTGCAGTTTACTTTCTAGATTGTAGAGTTGTTTCGTCGCCGTTGAAAAGGAATCATTTTCCAAGCGAACAGCTTGGCGTTTGTTGTGGCGTATCAAATGATGAACTAGTATCGGCAGTAGGTCTTGATGACTCAGTATTGCCGCTAGTGCTTTGTGAGTCACAGATAAACAATTAAGACAGAGCCTTTTGTTCACTGTTAAAGCTCTTCTAACACTAATGTTCATTGCTAAAAGTTAGTTACGTAACTTACGTAGTAGATTGAGTAAATTTCGGTTACGGAGCACAACTCCCAAGTTCATCACTTCTGTCGTGTAGAAGGTAGGTAGCATACTAAAGCAGCCTTCTCATCGCGTAAGAATCCTTTTAAATATTAAAGCTTGTGCACTTTGCGATTTTTTTGTTATCAATTGAAGCTTCAAAAAAATCGCGAAAGGACGGAAATTCTTAATATATCCCGGAAAATGGTGGCAAATTTAATTAAGGTAGTCATTGATACAAAATTCTCAGGTATACTATTAAGATCACGTCGAATCTGAATTGTGTGGGGCTGTGAGCATTTCCTAGCGTGACATTTAGCCAATAGTTATAATTAACTAGCCAATGGACCAACACTTCATTTATTTCCAACTGCAAAGTTATTGAAGCGTTTTGGAAGATCCCTACCTTAACCCAATCGAAATAACGTATTGGCAGAAGTTGCGGAATGAATCATTCCAGGGCCCGTATTCTCGAAATTCATCCGAAAAAGTCATCGGTAGATTCCTATTGAACATTTAATTTGCTTTATACTAAAGTCATCGACAACTGTTTCGATTGGATTCAGAAATACGAGCCCAGCGTCGGATTGTCGAAAATGAGTAGCCAGTCTTCCAAAATTCTGAAAAACCAAACTAACCTATTAATGGAGCACGAAATTAACAGGCCTCCAAAAATCACGGCCCCTAGGCAAGGGCCTAGTTTGCCTAGGCTTTAATCTGCCCTGCATTTAATAGGCATATAACATCATAGGCTAAGCAAATTGAATGTTTAGGTGAACCAATATTGAGGCTGTATTTCGCTTTAAAACTTATTTGTACACCCAATATATTAATGTGAATTGAATACAATTCACATTAATATATTGGATGTACAAATAAGTTTTAAGTTTATATTCTTGTTAAAGCGTCATCATTTTCCTCAGAACAGAAGTGTAAACAACATATTTATTTTGTGCTCTAACCATGTCAACCTTTGTGCCAACAAAATTCAATTTGCGGGAAGCACTGCTTTTTAGTTTTAATTTGAAGAAAAGTGCAGCTGGTGAACATGGATTGCTGTGTGAAGCAGAGGCAAAAGAACGTGAAAAGAGGCCAGTAAAAGTTTGAAGACGCTGAGTTGGAGACGTTATCGGACCAAGATTCATTCCAAACTCAAGAGGGGCTCGCTGATACATTGAGAGTGGCTCAACAATCGATTCAAAACCATCTCAAGGCCATGGGTATGGTGCAAAAATAAGGGAATCGTTACATCGTGTTTTTTGCATCAAATCGTAACGGGGGGACGAAAAATGAATCCACTACGACAAGCCAAAGCGCAGAAAATCGTAAGGTAAGCCCGGTCATGCATCAACTTCAACGGTGAAACCGACTAATTCTGTTCATCTGGTGGGATCAGTTCGAAGGGATCTACTATGAGATACTCCAGCCTAACGAAACCATCATTGGAGAACGTTATTAACAACAATTGCTGCAGTTAAGCTGAGTATTACAACTCAAATGTCCACAATATGTCAAAACACATGACAAAGTGATCTTTCAGCATGACAACGCTCGACCACATATTGCAAAATTCGGTTAGGAAACTTTGGAGGCGCTTCAATGGGATGTCCTACCCCACCCGCCATATTTACCAGACATTGCTCCTTCCAACTACCACTTGTTCCGGTCGATGACGGACGTGCAAACGTCGAATCTTTAAATTTTTTATTCAAGCTCAACTCTTTAAAATTTACATTCAAAGCTCGACTATGAAAATTTTGCATTCAAAGCTCGGCTCTGAAAGTTTTGTGTTCTAAGCTCGACTCTTTAATTTTTTTTATCCAAAGCTCGAATCGTTAAACATTTCATTCAAAACTTAACGCTTTAAATTTTTCAATCATATGAGTAGCTAAACTCTTTAAATGTTTCATTCAAAGCTCGACTCTAAACATTTTTCATTCTAAGCTCAACTCTAAATTTTTTATTCAAAACTCGACTCTGAAAATTTAGCATTCAAAGCGCGACTCTAAAAATTTTCCATTTAAAATTCAACTGTTTAAATTTTTCATTCAAAGCTTTAAATTTTACAGTCAAAACTTGACTATGAAAATGCTGAACTCTTCAACTTTTTCAGATCAACTCCTAAAATTTTGCTTTCAGAGCTCGACGCTGAATGTTTTGCATTCTAAGCTCGACTCTTTACATTTTTTATTCAAAGCTAGAATCGTTAAATGTTTCATTCAAAGCTCGATTCTTTAAATATTTCTTTCAAAGCTCAACTCTTTAAATTTTTTGTTCAAAGACCAACTCTTTAAATTTTGCTTCCAAAACTTGAATAATCTCAAATCTTTAACTTTTTCATTCAAAGCTGGAATCTTCAAATTTTTCATTCAAAATCAATCAATCAATTCAATTCTCACTCCTCAAATTTTTTATTCAAAGCTCGTCTCTTTAAATTTTGCATTTAAAGCTTAACTATGTATTTAAATATTTCTTTCAAAGCTCAACTCTTTAATTTTTTTATTCAAAGATCAAAATTCTCAAAGCTCTCTCAAAATGAAATGTTGCATCCAAATCTTAACTATGAAAATTTTTGCATTCAAAGTTCGACTCTGAAAATGTTGCATTCTACGCTCAAATCTTTAACTTTCTCATTCAAAGCTCGAATATTCAAATTTTTAAAATTCATAGCTGGAATCTTTTCATTCAAAATTCGAATCTGAAAAGTTTGCATTCAAAGCCCGACTCCGAAACTTTTGCATTCAAAGCTCTACTCTTTAGGTTTTTCACTTTAAGCTAGACTCTTTAAATTTTGCATTCAAAACTTGACTATGAAAATATTGCAGTGAAAGCTTGACTCTTTAAATATTTCATTCAAAGCTTGACTTTTTAAATTTTCATTCTAAGCTCTACTCTTTAAATTTTTCATTCAAAGCTCGAATCTTTAAATTTTTTATTCAAAGCTCAAATTTCTCAAAGCTCTCTTAAAATTGTGCATCCAAATCTTAACTCTGAAAATGTTTGCATTCAAAGCAAGACTCTGTAAATTTTTATTTCGAAGCTAGACTCTTTAAATTTTTCATTTAAAGCTCAACTCCTTAAATTTTTCATTCAAAACACGAATTTGAAAATTTTGCATTCAAAGCCCGACTCCGAAACTTTTGCACTCAACGTTTTACTCTTAAAGTTTTTCATTAGAAACTAGACTCTTTGAAAATTTTGCATTCAAAGCTCGGCTATGAATATTTTGCGTTCTAATCTCAAATCAACTTTTTCATTCAAAGCTCGAATTATTAAAATTCAAAGCTCGATTGTTTAAATTTTCTATATCATTTCATTCAAAGCACACCTTGGTAAATTTTTAATTCGAAGCTAGACTCTTTAATTTTTCATTCAAATCTATACTCTTTAAATTTTTCATTCTAAGCTCAACCCTTTAAATTTTTTATTCAAAACTCGACTCTAAAAATTTTTCATTCAAAGCCTGACTCCGAAACTTTTGCATGCAAACGCTTTAGGCTTTTCACTTGAAGTAAGACTCCTTAAATTTTTTATTCAAAGCTCGACTCTTTAAATTTTGCATTCAAAACTTGACTATGAACGACTCTTTAAATATTTCATACAAAGCTTGACTTTTTAAATTTCATTCTAAGCTCTACTCTTTAAATTTTTCATTCAAAGCTCGAATCTTTAAATTTTTTATTCAAAGCTCAAATTTCTCAAAGCTCTCTTAAAATTGTGCATCCAAATCTTGACTCTGAAAATGTTGCGTTCTAAGCTCAAACCTTTAAATTTTTCATTCAAAGCTCAAATATATAAATTTTTAAAATTCATAGCTGGAATCTTTTCATTCAAAGCAAAACTCTGTAAATTTTTAATTCGAAGCTAGACTCTTTAAATTTTTCATTCAAAGCGGCTCCGAAACTATTGCATTCAAAGCTCTACTCCTTAAGTTTTTCATTCGAAGCTAAACTCTTTAAATTTTTATTTAAAGCCCAACTCCTTAAATGTTTCATTCAAAGCTCTTAATTTTTCATGATATAGGTATGTGGCTTCTGTGTAAGGTTCTGTGTGATTTTTTGCAAAAAGAGAAAGAATATTGCAGATTTGCAATTTAGCTAAAATTAGCTAAAGAATAATTGAAACCATACAATATTCCAGTCGTGTTATTTGGTTCACCGTAGCTGTGTGATCGTTGTCCGGTTCAGAATCAAAATCTTTACAGGCTTTTCGGGGATATTAATCGAAATTACCGTGACATATTATTAAAGTAAGAAAATTTCGATTTTCAGAGGTTGTTCACCTCAAATTTGAATTCATTTCAAGCGACATAGAACTTTAATTTTCCACATACACATATTCTATGTAGTGTGTCTATCGAAATTTTCAACTATATAACATTCAAACAAGTCAATTTATTTTCTTTTTTCTGAAACATCTTTTGTTTTTTATCAATATTTTCCCGCATTTCCACGCCAATATACGTGGAATATATTAGATAACAGTATAAATAATAATAAGACAATGAAAATTAGACGAAAAATTTATCTGACAGTAAACACAACATCTCTCTATGTATACAGCCACAAACACACACACACACACACACACTACTTCTGTGTATAGGGAAAAGTTGAATCGAGAACAATACCGTAAATGTGTAAGAACATTTTCTTCTTTTATTCTCGGATCTCACATCGCAGCTGAAATAAAATTTATGTATGTATATTCAAATAACTCAACCTCCTCGCCGCCGCCTTGCTTTATGTTTATACCTTCAGGGCGAGGGGTATGAATTACCGAAATAAAAATAAAGGGTTATTTCATTTGTGTACGTTTTACAAATACATAAACATACGCATACCCGAAATGCAAATTCATTACACAAAATTGATAATGATAAAATTAACGAAACAAGGGGAAGGAACAACAAGTAGGACGAAAAAACGGAAAAATTCTCTGCGGATTGAAGAAAATCAATTAAAACGTAAAAAAATTTAATTTAAAAATAATTTAGGATGCTCTATGGCTGATTGATTGGCGTAAAGGTAATTTAAAGTAGGGTACGTTACACTCCCTTCAGTACAGCTGTGATTGTTTGCGTTTGTGGCACACACAAAAACATCAAACGAAAAGGAATTTTATGTACCTATACGATTCTTTAAAGGCGTGAAAGGATTACGCTTGGTTCTATAAAAATAAGAATCCTAGGATTTGTCGTTGGAATGTTGTGCGACAAAATTTCCGAGCACTATATATGGGACAAGATTAAAAAACGATTTACTTTAGATTTGTATCTGTCCATTCTTGGTACATTGAATGATGATGCCTTTTATATGATTACGTAATGAACTGGAAAGTCGTACATAAGTGTGGTGTATTTATGGGTGTGCAGAATGTTCAATTCAATCTATCATAATGGTTATGAATTTTTGATATTTTTTTGCTCAAGAATGCGGGATATTGTGTATCGGGATTTGAACAATTTTTAACACACAAGTGTCTAAAATACTAAAAGCTCTAATATTTCTCAATCATTTTCAATTAAGTTTTTTTATGATTTTTCTAATACCATCACGTCGCAACAATTCTAAACTCGAGTCTGTAAAATGAATGACTTTTTAAAAGCTTTATGCTAATAAATCGATAATTACTTTCTATATTATGTAAGTTTGTTATGTAAATAAAAGCTTCAGATATATTCTTGATATAGTAAAATTATAAAGCTTTTAAATAAATTTGTTGTAATGTTTTGATGCAGACATGTTATTTGCGTGCAGAATCAGGTGCAAATATTTTTTTTTTGTAATTTAAATTCATCCTATTTATACTTTTACAGTTACAAAAGCTGTCCTTGTTCTTAACTGTGGACCTAGTTTGATTAATATCTGCAGAGTAGAAAATTATTTGAACGATGACAGATTAGTAAACACAGCGGAACCAACCTCTGTTCTCCTTGACGAATTAGTAATGAAGAATTTCGGGATTAATATGATTGAAGTATACCGGCACCTGTTTTCACTCTTTTGCCTTACAAAATCTGATACAATTACTGCTGAGTAATTTAAGAGCCTATATCTTGTTGACGTTCCATTTCTCCCTATCACAATTAGGTGACGGGCCTACTTAAAGTTTCCTAATGCCCTTTTACACTAATTATTTTCAAGGCTTCTTCCATAATCGTTATGTAAGATTGGATAAATACTTCATAGCGAATACCGGCATAGTCCTCTTGATTGTATTTGTTCCGATGACTCACGACTGAAGATCCAGTTATTTGCCTTTAGTTTTAAAACCTGGCCATTCTTGGGGCGCTTGTGTTCACTTTCACTGTTGGCTTTTCCAACAAAGAGTCCATTTGCTAACCGCTGACTATCATTTTGTCATTGACCACAGAAAGAAAAAGTATCCCTTTCATAGGTTTCCTCTTTTCGGTTGGTATTTGCTTACATGTAGTTCTACATAGTTGATAATTCAGTCAGCTGTGTTGAATGCTATGACAAGGTATTTGCCTTTATGGTAAGCAAATTGTATCCAATGAAGTCATGAAGCCGACATATTGATCAACCAGCCTCGCCATCGTCTTAAGTAGAAAATGATTAATGCCTGTCGGCTTTTTGAATAGTTTTTATAGGGACAGGTTTAATGCGTCTCTTCATTCTTGAAGAGTATGTATTAGTAGGAATAGTAGTATTAATTTTTCAGAATCTGTTTGTTTGGTGTGTATTGGCGGAATTGAGGATTGAACGCTTGCGTCCCCAATCCTTATTTCAAGCTTTTGTTACCTCTGAGTTTTAGAATCAGCTTCAGACTGTTTCACACTCTCCTGTTCGTTTTTACAAATATCCCTTTCACAAGAGAAATAATTTTGTTTCATAGGAAAAATAAAGTCCGCCAAACCAGCACCCGATGAAAAAAACCAGCTCGGTAAAATCAAGAGCAACCAGGAACTATATAGCCTGGTGCCAAATTCAGTATATAAGCTGGCAAATCTTGGACAAGCTGCTTCTCATAAGTCGGAGTTCTCTAGGGACAGCTTGATAGTGTACACCCAGCTGAATAGGTACGAAGCTGGAGTTATACCACTTAACTCTATTGAGTCCTCCCCCTCCAGCACATAAGCTTGACCAGCACATATTCACAGTAAGTAAAACGGGCAGCGGATAAGCATGACAAGAGCTATAAAGCAATCCAGCAAAATATAGAATGGAGGAATATAAAACAAAATTGAGCTACAGAAAGTTTACGTTCAGGTTCAAATGTCGACTGTCTGTCGGAGAAGGCAATTAACATATATGAGCAAAAGGCAGACGGGAAAAAGAATAGCATGCACAAGAAACCGGTAATGACAAAAAGTCAGTTTGGGCAAAAGGACGGCGTAGACAAAACGCTGCCTTGTTCAAAAGTCCGAAAATGATAAAACGCTAACTTGGACAAAAAGTCGATTTAGTCAAAAGGCCATGCTGGCCCAGCCAGTAGAATTTCCGGAAAAAGGAAAAATATTCTGGAAAATTAATAATTATTAACATTTTAAAATTCGAGAATTTAGTTGAGTGCATTAGAATAAAATGTTGGCTTTTTTCCGTTGGCGATTTTATGGTCGCCTTTTGTCTATATTGGTTTTTTGTTCATAAAGGCCGTTTGTCGTCCCAGTTGGGGGGCTAGTAGACAAGAAAGAAGAGACGCAACAACTTCAACAACAACATCAAGCAACATTTACTATGCTTAGTACAAATTTAGACGACCGCATGGGAACATGATGATGAAACGAAATCTTGAAAAATATTACAGATAAAAAAAAATTCCTTACAGCTTCTCACAAAACTTGCAGCACCACTGGGAAATGCTGACTATAGGAAATTATGTTCGCCTTGCGACTAACAGCTGACTATAAGGAGAATTGTGATTGCCTGTGTGACTAACAGATTGTCATTAAAAAAACAAAAAAAAAGAAATCGGCACCAATGGGGAACGCTGACTATATGGAGATTGTGTCTGTCTGGTGACTAACAGCTTGTCATTACAAAAAAAATAAAAAATCCGTACAGCTTTTAAAAACTTGCGGCACAAATGGGGAACGATGACTAGCTTGTCAGTAAAAAAAAAGAAATCCTTACTTACAGTTGTCCTTGTGACAAGAAAAAAAAAAAAGAAATCGACACCAATGGGGAACGCTGACTATAAGGAGATTGTGATTGCCTTGTGACTAACAGTTTGTCATTTAAAAAAAAAAAAAAAAAAAAAAATCGACATCAATGGGGAACGCTGACTATAAGGAGATTGTGATTGCCTTGTAACAGCTTGCCATTAAACTAAAAAAAAAAAAATCCTTACACCTATTCACAAAACTTGCGGCACCACTGGGGGAACGCTGACTATAATAGATTGTGATTGTCTGGTGACTAACAGCTTGTCATTAAAAAAAAAAAAAAGGAAGTCGGCACCAATGGGGAACGCTGACTATAGGGAGATTGTGTCTGTCTTGTGACTAACAGCTGGTCATTAAAAAAAAAAAAAGACATAGGTACCAATGGAGAACGCTGACTCTAAGGAAATTGTGTCTGTCTTATGACTAACAGCTTGTCATTAACGTAAAAATAAAAATAAATCTTTACAGCTATTCACAAAACTTGCGGACCACTGGGGGAACGCTGACTATGTGATTGCCTGGCGACTAACAGCTTGTCATTAAAAAAAAAAAAAATCGGAACCAATGAAGAACGCTGACTATAAGGAGATTGTGTCTGTCTTGTGACTAACGGCTTGTCATTAAAAAAAAATCCTTACAGCTATCCACAAATCTTGCGGCACCACTGGGGATCGCTGACTACAGGAGATTGTGATTGCCTGGTGATTAACAGCTTCGCATTACAAAAAAAAAAAAAAAAAAAAAAAAAAATTATACTGACAACAAATATACTAACTATCGGCTACTTAGGTACCTGGAATCGGGTCGATTCTTTGTTACTAACATACCTTTCCTTTCGTTCGGTTTTGTTATATGTAAAAAGAGTGTACGGTGGACCCGGCGTCTTACCGGGAGCCTTGCTTATTCTTGAACGTACAATAACGGCCATTTGCCGTACACCGGGGGGGGGGGGGGGGAGGGGAGGGTAGAATGCTTGGGATACAAAATTGGGTATTGGTTGTAATGCCTTGCTCTCCAAAAACAAACCTAATAGTTGCCTTATGTCGGTTTTACGTTCTGGAAAAAAGATTATGTACCAAGAAAAAGTTGCGTTTGGAATACTCAAAGCTTACGCAGGATTATCAACAGCTGGGTCACTTGGTTGAAATTCCAAAAAATGAAATATGTATCAAGACCAGATCATATTTAAATAAAGCATATTTAAAAAAAGCAGATGTCTGGTACTCTCTTCTCATGAACCGAATTATTTGGAGGATCGTCGATTCCATGGTAAGAAGAAAAAGTTGTCAAAAACGTTCGAATTAAATTTAACAACTATGAAAATTAAAACGTATTTTTGTCAGTAAAAAGTTTTCATGCTCAACGACAGAATAAAATTTATTATAGACTTCAGTGGGCACGTCAAAACACACGGTTTTCACATTTAGGCCTTCGAATTTCTTCGAGAGCAACGAATTCCAAACTTCTTCTAACTTTTTAGTCTCATCATACAACAAACAATGGATACTTTGGTGGCATTCATTTATTAAGCTGTGCATGCTTATTACCTACTTTTCTTGCTACCGTAGCGTGATTCATTCGGTCTAAATAAGTATTATGGGAAATACTTACCAAGCACGAGACCTCCCTTACGTTAAAACATTTTAATTATTTTTGACTCGGTGCGATTTATTCGATTTCGTGTTTTGGTAAAATAATTACTAGTTTCATCTGTCTCGAACTACTTCAAGTAAAATAAAACAATAAAGTTGGGAAATGTGTATAAGTACGACATAAATTGGATCGCGTGCCTGCCGTTAGTTTATAAATCTATATACAAAACTATTTTTTAGACAAAAATGTTTGTTGTTATATTAAAATTACATAAAGTTAATTTTTTTTTGCTGTTTTGTAAACTATCTCTTGTCGTATTTGTGTTACAAGCAATAAAAATTTATTTTGAATACCTCGCATACACGAATATAAATTAGAGATGCGGGAATTACAAATTTTTTCTTATTGAAGAGATAGGTCTATTTTTAAAAAACCAATTAAACGATTTTTTTGTTTTGTACACCCTAATAAATCACGCAGTTTTTCAATCTTTAATAAAAATTTAATGATCTTATTAATTCTTTAGCTTAACGTCACACAACGCCACCACTTCTCGCACCCTCTACACGCAAAATCAACCTGTTGTGTTAACAATATAATTTAACAGTAGTAAGGAAACAAAAAATCGAAACACATCGCTCTTGGGTACATATCTTGAAAAACAGAAAATTTATTGATTCGTATTATATACAAGCCATAACTGGAGTATAAAAGAGGGAGAGGCGAGGTGTAAAGTGTAGTATATCACTTAAGCCCAACATCAAAAATTTTTATTGCTCGGACTTTTTTGGTTTTAAAAACTCTCTCTGTTTAAAAAGATATCCGCGTGCCTATTAAAAACTCCGGAATTTATGGTCTATACACTTTTTACGAGTATCGAGAACGACATAATGCAAAACAAAAACAAGAAATTTATCGCCATGTAATAATCGTTAAATTAAAAGAAATAATTCTTCGTCCGTTCCGACATTTTGTAGGTACATATTTCGCATCGATACTTATGCATGGGGTTTCTGAAATTCCGGGAAATTTATGTTTTTGTAACAACCCAAAATGTTTTTTTTTTGTTTGTTAAATATTTTACGTCTTTCACCAATTATCTAAGATTATTCAGCAGATTTTCGTTTTAAAAATTGTAAATTTTATTGTTTGGTTCGGCTGACAAGAGTTTGGGATGGGTATCGATGATTTGGAAAACCTAAACGACTTTTTATCGAAAATTGGTATAAATTTGAATTGTCGAATAATTGCTACGGCGAGGCAAGATATATTAATCAAAGGTTGTTAGCCTGTTGAGGGGGGTTTGTAGTTTTGACTAAGACTAACTCGTTTTTCTTAATTTTTTAATGTTATTGGCGGAAAGTAACAATTTTGTGTTTGTAGCTTCCAAACTCAGATCTGACACTTTCATCGTAGAAGCTTACTTGTATAATTTTAAAGGCGGAAGAAACAGTTAGCCGGTACATCAAATACTTTCATTGATTTTTAATAATTGAAAGTGTGGTTTAGACCGTTAGTTTCGGTAATAAATCCCGTTGGTTAAAGATACGAAACTGTATCTGTTTTATCTTATCAGTCTAGACTAGATAATTCGATTCTCACAGGAATGGATGGAAGTTCATTCCTTCGGTCTTTATAAACCTAAAATGTCAGCTAACTGAACAATAGAGAGTCCTGTTGCACATAATCCCGACATTTCCCAGATTTTTCCGGGCTCTTTGGGGACCATGGAAGGTGTAGTTGTTACTTGCAGTCGGAATGTGACGGAGTTCTCGGGGGCGTAAGTTGCGTTGAGGAGCATAAATAATAAAACGTGAAAGAATGTCAGTACAGTCTATTTTACCACAAAAGATGTCACTCGCAAATATGGCACTTGCGCATGTACTAGCACACTGAAAAAAATATAGTGCATTTTATTTACGAATGTCGTTCATTAACCATAATTCGTACTATTAATGTAAAATTTATATTTACGTAAAAAACACAAAATTTAGAAAAATTCATGAAAAGTTGTGGGTTAATATTACGAATATACACAGTTCATAAACTAAAACATGGTTTAGGTTATTGCATGATTTTATTAAACAAACATATTTATGAACAGTTCATAATATTTATGAATAAGACTCTGATGAAAATTAATTTTAAATACTTATTGTTGGTCATATTAACGAAAGTGGCTCTATAGTACTTGAATATTACGAATTAATTCATATGCCTAAAGATTCCATTACATTTTTATTTGTCCGAATATATCAAATTTCATAATTGCATAACATATACGAATTTGTTCGTATTATTATGATTGGATGAATCTATTCTAGCATCTACGAAAATTACGTAAAGTTGAATCATGATTGGGACAACGAAAGTTAATAAATTGCATACGCTTTATTATATTAACTGTTATCGTGCGGCTTGAGAGGACCATTTGAAATACATAGTTTGAAAAATCGTGAGACATTCAAATAATTTTTGTGTATTGAAAATCAGGTAAATATGGTATTTAATGCCCGTGGTTTCGTTTTAATAAGAACTTAAATATAATCATCGCTTTTGTGATCGATGATTAACTTTTATTTCGTGAAATTAAAATGAAAACACTTTTGTGTGAAAAACCCTAAAATTCATTGTATAAATAATGTGTAAATTTATAATTTATGTGATTTATTATTGTGTTAGTAATACCTCTGCCTTATTATATTGCGCTTGTAAGAAAATGTCTACTATTCCAAATTTTGCCGATCCTGCAAATCAAGATATTTCAGCAACACTTGGGGAAAATCATGAACTAAACTCGCTTTTGGAATACTTTTTGGGATCAGATCAGGTAACAAACATAAGCAAATAAAAGTACCTACATGTGTGGTTGTAATTTAATTTATTGATTTTACAGAATAGCAAATTACTATCGAATTTCAAAAGGAAAATGGGAGAAATCAACGAATTCGAATGTAACTTGTCAACATGCCATTTATTAATCCAATTATATTTTTTAATTATTAATTATATTTATTTTAAAATTGAAGTTTATTTTTATGAGATTAAATTAACCGCATTTTAATAACAAATAGAAGAAACCAAAAAAACAAAGGAATTACAAAACGAAATTTTAAGATTTTTATTTCTTTACAATTGTGTTTTATAATAAATATAATGTAATTTTGATTATAATTATGAACCCGTTCCTGCATTTTATGAATCATTTTTAATATATTTATGGAAATAATCATCATATTTGTGAATTATTCATAACCACTGAGCACTAAGTTCTTCCTCCATACGAATAATTATGTAAGTCAAATATTGAATTTCTAACTAAAATGTATAAATTTATTCATTAATGTGGTTTACCATTTCATTAGAATTATGAAAAATTTCGTCTTATCTTTTATTTCTTTCGTTAATAATAAGAACCAATTTATCCACAAATGCTATTAGCTGCATTATAATTATAACATTTTTCGTATCTTATATGAATCGAATCATAAATACTACAACGTAAGTAGTCAAGATTAAAATAATTTTTTTTTATGTGTTTCACTATATTAATGTATGATTTTCGTTCTATTAACGAAGGGTCGTATCGGCACAGTTTTAACGAATTTTTCTTACTATTAATGCAGTTTTTTTCTGCATTGATGTAGGATTTTTTTCAGTGCACTTAACGATTGGAGATCCAGGAAACGACATCGTTCTACATATGGTGATAGCCTGAAATTATTGACGCTCGAAAGAATGTAATTTCATGAGAACAAATAACAAAAACTGTTTTTGAACACTTTCAATTCTGTTTGAATGAGACTCGTAGAACGAGGACGAAAGGAAGACTTTAGAATTAAACCTTAAATCCGAGCTAAAGAAAACGACCAAATCAGAAACCTTAACTCTCTTCAATCTCACATCATTTAAGAAGTAGTCAAAAACTACTGGAATAGGTGATTACGTGACACACACGTTAGCAACACACAAATGATCATAAATTGATCACGATCCAGTTCACTTGAGATGTTTGCATATATTTTCATGTCTTCAGCAAATAAAATACAGTCAGCGAATTTGAAACAATCCACAACATTGTTAATGAACAATAAAAATAATAGTGGACATAAGACATAAGCCAATTTAAGGGAATAATATCGCAATTCAGTTCACTGAGCTTATTCAATAAAATCCTGTAATTAAGTTTATCGAACGCTTTAGCGGATTCGGTATAAAGCACATCGATTTGAAGTTTCGAGCCAACAAAGTTAATTACATTATTTTGAAAGACTGCTAAATTAGTGACCGTTGAACGGCTCGGAAAAAATCGATGCTGACGTATGCTAATACGTTACTTTAAGTGGAAGTAGATCAAATTGTTAACCATCGACTCGAATAGTTTAGAAATGCAAAATAGTATGTATTGCAATTGGTGGTTGGGCGTCTATTGGAGGGGGAGACCAAAGTTGAGTAGATTAATCTACCAGCTCCGTAACCTTCCAGTAGGCTGCGCATCGCGTGAGCTGTTCTGGTCTTATCATTAGGCAGCTGTGTGATGGGTACAATTGTGTAAGGGGTAACCTGTTCACAATTCGCAAGTGTACGTGCTGCCTCCTCGTGGCAACCACTGGTAACTAAGGCCATTTGGCACATTTTTGGCCATTTGGCACAGGCTAAAGTACAGTGCTAAAGTAGAAAACCTTGACAAAAAACCCTAATCTAAGGTGAAACAGCATATGCCGATGGATGAATGGCTGATAGGTTAATCAGTCCAAAATATGCGGACTATGGATACCAGGCACCCTCCAGTTTTATTTAGCCTTCCTGTAGTAAAGCTGGGTGACGTACAGGCGATTTGCAATTCCCAGCAACTCGTAAGAGTAAAATGAAACGGAATACGGGACAGGAGTAGGAATATAAGGGAGTGGGACAACCCTCTCGAGGTCCTTGGGCTCCAATGCTACTGTCTTTCTAGCAGAACTACATGATGTAGTAGACATCTAGGAGGGAGAGCAATAAGCCCAGATAGTATGTGTCACGTACCGGGAGGCTGTACTGTCAGGTTTATTATAAACCTGAATATTGACTGGACGGATAATTAAGCAAGGTCCAGCACAATAGATATTTTAGGTCGCAGTGGGAAGTGGCTGATCGCCCGCATGGCCCTCCAATAATAATAATAATAATGTATTGCAATACCACGATAATTAGTGACCTCACTGCGGGGGCCGCTATTGTGGATCCGGAAATTTGCTTCATCTGAGGCTTAATTTAAATAAATAGCACAAAGGAGCGGTAAAACCGACTGCACCCAGCTTCAATAGAGATCCCCCCCTTCAAGTTCAGAAAAAGCAATTTTTAAATTATTGGAGTTAGATAATATATGAGTGTGTGAGGTGCCATTAACAAAAACACTGCTAAAGTATTCAGCGAAGAAATCGGAAATCTAAAAATGACGGAAAGCAGTTATTGTGATTCTTAAATTTGACAAATCTCCAGAAATTCTTCGGATTACATCGCAAATCGCCTTTATTGTCAATTATGTAATTATTATACAGGAAACGGTTGAGATAGCAAAACTGTTTGCGCAAAGACTTAAACTGGATATAGCCATGGGCCAACCCAGTATAGGCGTACACTTCCTGTGACATTTTTGAAGCAGGTTTTCAAGTTGTTTGAGTTCCGGGTACGAGACTTTTTAATTATTTTTTTAGAAGCAAATTTTTCAATAGCAACCTTCAATAATCAATGAATTGTGGTGTCTAATGAACTGTTGATATCAATATTTAATAGAGTATCAGCCCAATGAATTGAAATCGGGGTTTGATAAACTGTCGAAGATCCGGCAAAGTTGTCGCAAGATTCTAGTTTAAAAGATCTATTATTAGTGTAGAAAACCAAATCCAGATAGTGCCATGGCTATCACATATAAAAGGCAATAAATTACATGAGATTAAAATCAACTGAAAGCCATGTTTCGGTCAGAATTATTACGTCGTAATTAAATTCTAAAATTCCAAGATAGAAATTTTTGAATATGAATTAGAATTTAATGCGTTGATTGAAATTAAATTGATACTTGGCTGCGAGCTCCTTTCTCGTTTTTTGAATGGCGTCTTTCTTGAAAATCGCGAACTAGAACCCCAGGTGGCCAAAAATCATGATTTTTTAAGATACCATGCAAGTTTTCGATGACTCAAATCTTGAAAGACACAAACGTTAGTTCTGCTGGATCCCGGTCTATATTTGATGAGTTAAAAACGCTGTTTTTAGATGTAATGTAATGGGATATCGACTCGGAGGTGGCAGTTGGATGAAGACGGGAACCATACAAATACTTCCTTCCAACCACAGGTACTGTACACAATCCAACGAGTTGTCCTAATCAAGAGAATGGTCAGTTGTGACTGGAAAAAATTCGATTTAATTTAAGTCTCTAATCTCCACGGTGATTGAGCACGAATAAATCTGTAGACAAATTTGGTGGCCTGCATCCTTGAAATATCCTTATTAGCAAACAATTCTGTTTTATATAAATATTTATTATTTAGAAAAAGAAGAAAAGTAAAGAGTTGATAATGCGGAACCCTGTTAACGCCAGGCGAAAATATAAAACCGGCAATGCAGATTGTCTTATCCCAGCCAAAAATAAAAAATTAAGTCATAATCAGTCGATAGGATCAGGTATAGCATTTGTGACTTTTGCCAATATTCATAATTGGCAAAACTTGCCCCAGTTCCTTGTGGAAAATTGTGGAAAATTCGCGAAACCCAAAAAAATATTTAAAATTGGTATAAAATCAGCGTCTAGAGTGTTGGCTGATTTTATACAAATTTTCCAATGATTTTTGGAAAATCGAGTTTTCCCAGATTTCCCACGGGAAACTTCAATTGATATTTTTTCCAGCGATAGCTGTACTGACAAATCACATAAGAACGGCTCATTTTCAGATATACACTCTGGAGGCTAATTTTATTCCAATTTTTTGGATTCTTCTGATTTTCCGATATTTTCCACTATTAGCTAGAACAAAGTTTTCCACGTGACATTATTACGTAATCTGCATCAACGACTTTTTACTTTCCTCGGCAATAACGAAAATCTTTCTCCTCCCCAAAAGTTTTTCAATACCTCAAGGGACTTGGGTAATACATATTTTCCTACTCAAAAGATGGAAGCAGACACTAGGGAAATGTGGAAATTGGAGACATCAAACGTTGATTATCCCACTATTGAAAATCTCTTGTCGGTTTTAAACAAAATGTATGAATTCATTACAACACACATTTGCGACCCCCAGGAGATTCACCCAAAATAATTACTTGTGATCACGCCAATTTGGTAAGTACAGCAATCCTTCCAACAGCTCAGATAAAGGTAGGGAAGGAGCGCTGGTTGATTCCGGCTCACAAACCTTATTTGTAACGGAGAAATATTTCCAACGACTTGCTTTAAAAAGAGAAAATGGCCGGAATTTGGATAAAGAAGCTGTATGATGTCACTTCGGGAATATCGAAAGGCGCAGCAACGCCTTTGTATAAAATCCCGATTTTATGAGGAAAATTACACGACAACAGCGAGAGTGCTCATATTACTTAAGATTTCTTCATAACAACCCTTGATTCACGAATTGACCGATCTGAAAGGCTTTGACAAATTAGAGCTAGCGGATCCGTGGTTTAATATGGAAGGCAAAATAGATATGGGAGTGTTTTTTTTTTCAAATTATTTGTTATGGCAAAGAGTATATTCCGAGGACAAAACTTTTTGCTCACAATACAAGGCTAAAGTGGGTTATAGTGGGAATGCCAATTCGATGCAGATTTAGCTTTTCGAAAATTTTGGGAGATCGAGAAGGTCAACGTTGTCGTTCGTTATACTGAGGAAGAAAGATTGTGTCTTGAACATTTTCAAAACACTGTGTAAATGGATCAAGTCGGAAGGTTTGCCGAGACTGGGAAATTCCAAAGGAACGGCAATAAAGAGAATACATTATTTAGAAAAGAGATGCGCACGTGACACTGGACGAGTATTACAAGCTAGGGCACATGAAGATGTTACAGGATTCTGGTGCCGAACAATAGTTTTTATCGCATCATGGAGTGATTAAGGAGAGCAGTGAAAAAAATTATGAATTGGCGATAGGGCCAACGGTCCAATCTATAGCTTAGTAGAATTATTACTTAAATTTCGCATTCATAAATACATGTTCAGGGCCAAATTGTTTGGAGAAAGAACCCCCCTGAAGAGCTGCAATTCTACAAACTATTAACCTTTAACTATGGCACGTCACCCGCTTGATTCTTAGCTTCACAAACGCTGAACCAGCTTAATTTACTCCCGGAGCAGACTAATATATCTCAATTTTGAATTTTGAAGGCGACTCTCACGCCATTTCGATACTGGAAATGTGTTTTTCTTCAAAAAGTATCAGCAATCTTTGCTGATACTTTTTGAAGAAAAACACATTTACGATTGGTTGACTGTCGCCAACCGCATAATAAAAATAAAAATTATTTTCCGGAAACTGTGGTTGTTAGGTGTCGATTGGGATGAGCGTTTACCCGATGCAATTTTTGAAAACTACACGACCATTTGAATATGTCAGAATACACAGGTTTTACATTGAAGGAGAGGAATTAGAGTTGTATGGCTTTGCTGATACTTCCGAATTAGCTTACGCCGCAGTAATCTACAGTAGCGTGATAGGAAAACTGGTATATTGGTGCTGCAAAAACAAAGGTTACTTCAATTAAAATGATCAGCGTACTACGCATGGAGTTTTGTGCCGCAGTATTGCTGACCAAGTTAATAGACTCAGTGCTAGAAATGTTCAAAGGTTTGAAGGTTATTAATTATGACTCAACTATAGTGCTCAATTGGATTTCATCATTCAAATACTCACCACATGAGCGTCTCTTAACGGGCACAAAGTATAACGCTTATTGTATAATAAAAGTTAAGCAGTGCTGTTCATTACATACTTTAAACTCTAAATATTGTTAAAGCAAGATTTCGGTCGAAGAGGTATCGTACAAACAACTTGGTTGCTCTTGTATAGTATTCGCGCTTACATGCAGAATTCAAATTGCTTTTAGTCTCCATTTAAACAATTTGTGTTTGTCTGTGGTGTGTTACCTTAAAGTTGTTATGCATTGGGGCGGAATAGTGTAAAGCCACAATGATTGCAGCAGTGTAATACCAACATTCTACGGAGAATATAATCGGTGGAGCTTGTTCAATGAATTACTCAAAGGTCAAAACAAAAGAGTGCGCACCACTGTAAAAATGGCAAATTTAATGTTTCGTTTAGAAATACGGGCAAGGAGTTACTAGAATTTACCAAAATTAACGAAAAACAAAAACTAGGCGTTTGAGTGGAAAATTCTTTTGGTTCGACCACGACACAAATCCAATGAGTGACCTGAGTCATTGTTCCATCATATCTCTTTTATAAATGCTGCTACCAGTGTCGTGGTGTTTAACAATAACTTCGAAAAGGTCACAATTCTTGGAGATGTGCCCTTTTCGAAATTACATATTCAATTACATTCAAAGAGGATGGGAATGGAAATTTGTTGCGATATGTAGTTATGTCTGTGAAGATAAGCCAAATTAGTAAAAATCTTATTCCACCCTACATCAAATCTTCAGATGAATTATTATACAATAATTTAATTTATTTTCATTAATTAAAAAAAAAACCCTTGCACAAAGCTATAATTATAACACTTCCCTATCTATAAACAAAACATTAAGACATAACCGAACCCAAACAAAAAAACGAGAGAATACATTTTTTGTAGTTTCAATTTTTAATTTAAGAAATTCTCATAAAAAGGGTTGATAAAACGGATGTTCTTATCAGACACTACAAAATATTTATGATAAACATTTTCCAATTAACCGAAAACAAAAAACGGCGGGGACTTGACTTTAAAAAAAAAAATAAACGAAATAAACTTTTAGACACTTCATAAGAAATTTTTATTTTCTTATCATTTGTACAGTCAGTAATGCGATAACAGAACAATTTCAAAAAAAAATATTGAAAAGCTCGAAAAAAAAAACTTTTAGTTGAGTATTGTATCGCTTGTAGTTTTTATGTTGTTGTTGTAAAAACAGCCAAACAGGATAAATAGTAGAAAAGTTTTTCTGTTATACTGGGTACGTACCTATAATATTCAGACGACTTGAACATTTTTTTTTTATTCTGTCATTTCAGCGAATTTTCTCGTTGCAAATTTAATTTTTTTTTTTTGTTAGATATTTTCCTATTTTGGCTTTCATGACTTAACTACTCATGGCAAATTGTTTATAGTTTTGTGTTTTTTTTTTTAGTTTGAATTTTTAACTCTTTAAAACCACTCGACGAGAGTATTTTGTAAAGTACCTGTAATAGTTGAAATTTACATTTAGCGGCGATTTTTTGAGTGGCTTTTCTAGTTAGTGCATTTTTATTTAAAGTAGTATAGTTCAGTAGCCTGCATTTGAAGTTATTGACCAAATTATTGAGTTGAAAATTCATCTCACACTCGACACATTAAAAGCTTTAATGTCTTTTAAAAAGCTTACAAACGAAATTTTACTTTTTATAATCATTAATTTTCCAATCATTTTCAATTAAAATGATTTTTTTATTTTTTTCCAACACCACTCTTGCTGTACAGCTATTTTCATACGCAGAGTGAAATAATTTTCCAAATAAAAATGAAATCAATAATCGCGTATAATACAAATAACAATAATAGTAAAAGAAAGCTTTTACAAAATCGTTCGTCGGGAGGTAGCAATAAGACTTTGCTAAATTATATAAATAATTTACATAGTTGTCACGTCGCACATCGCCGTATAATTTGTTTTGTGCACAACATACAAATGACTTTTTAAAAGCTTTACGCAAATTAAATGTTTTTTACGATGTTGACGATGACAACATACAACATATACCTTTGTAACAGCCGTTATTTTTACTTGAATTGTATCAATTTGTTGGCGCTTTTGTTACGTAGTCAAAATTTAGCAAAAATTTTGCCATCGATTAGAATTTATTGGCTTAATAATATTGTAATGCCAATTTTTGTGATATTATTTTAATTTTTTACAATAGAAATAATGAAATAAATTTTATCAGTATGCCCGAAACAGATCTCCATAGGATTTTAGCTGTAACAATTGTTATTTCAGCTAAATAAGATAAAGAGAAAGTAACTTTAAGCTAGAGCTTTCTTAAAAGAAAGATTCGTTTTTGATAATGGATCCTCATAAAACTAATCATAAAATTTACAAACTACCTATAGTTATACGAGTAGCTTTAATTTTCACCTGACTTCGTTCTCCAAGTTTCTTTTTAAAAGTTTCTGTCGATTTGAGATAAAAACAAGAATATCAGTCTTGGTTTTTGGTTTGTTTCTACCTTTCTTATTGGTTTTTCCGAAAAAAAATTATTACCTAGTTTGAGCTATTAATTTCATAATTTCACTTACTTTAACAAAGTGAAATCAATTAAGTCGGTAAAAATAAAAGTTTACGAAATATTTAGTATTTCATATTAACAATATTATTCGGTCGGTTTCGCCTCGTCCGAGCGCAAAATCTGAAATTCATAAAGCTAAGTGAACACAACAATAAATCACAAAGAACAATTTTTATCGTTCTTGCCATTATATTTCTACTTAATGCAATCTAATGGAATTCAAAAATTAACTTTTAAATCAAACAACTTACCAACACCTTCGTAAGGCAATAAAGCTTAACGATTTGGATTGGTTTATTAAGTTGGAAAAGTTAGCGAGCCAGCAATATGAGATATTATTTACGAATCAAATAAGGCGTCGTAAAAACTTTAGCAGTTGATATAGAAACAAAACACCCTCCAGAAATAGTAGTGAGTAATATCCGATGAGTATAGACGCAATAAATCTAATAAAAAAAAACAACAGAAACTTATTAAGAAAAAAGTTTGATTGGAATTTAATACTAAATCTGTTAGTTCGGGCGGTTTACGTCGTTTTGGATGAAGTGGCTTTGAATTGGTATTTAGATTAATCAAAGTCCTTTATTTGTCACACTGCTTTCAAAATATTGTCTCTAATCGTTAAAAAATATTTTTCACGTCGCAGTTTTAAAAAGTTTGTATAGGAGCCCCAGGTTTTCCGATCGTAACCAAAATAAGAAGCGCACATCACATAAAACAACAGCTGAACCCAAGGTTTATTTCTGTTATTATTTTTATTGCGAAAGACGCTTTTTGTCTCGTTATTCATGAATATTCACCAATGAATGATGAATTCACTCATTATTCACCATATATTCGAACATTATTCACTTAATATCCTCTTATTATTCACCCATTTTTCACACGTTTTTCGCTCATCAGTGAAAGTGGGTGAATATTCAATAATAATTGAAGACTCATTATTCTCTCTTTATTCTACTTTTACAATCATCCATAGAGAATTGGTTTTAGATCTGACGGAAAAAGTCGCCTCATTTTTCTTCCGTTACCAGCCACTCATCTAGAGTTTGTAGGGGTGATTTGGGTGTTATTCGATTCGGGAATAATTTTTCATTCTTGCGTTTTTGTTACCACTGGGTTATTTGCGCGGATAGTTAGATATTACGAAGTTTTGTTTCTGATAAACATTGTTTGGGACATAAACTTTTTTTACAGTTTGCCCCATTACTAGGAATGGCCACAATATATCGATATATTTTATTCGATATTTTTCATTTGATATACTATATTGATATGGTTTAGTTGTTAGAAGTAGTTACACATAAGATAAATGCCAGAGGGATTTTAGTTAAAAAAATTCCAATAGATGGCTCTTTACCAATTTTGGCTATGTAAAATGTTATTAACCCTAATCCAACCATTGGTCAGGTGTGAAGTTGCTCAGGAGATTCAAGTTGGCACTTTTGGCCGGCTCCGTAACTTGCAACTTCCACAAGTGCTCGTGTTACCTCCACGTGGTGACCGCTGGTAACTAGGTTGCTGATTCTTTGGCTTCTAAGCTGAAACACGGCGCTAAAGGAGTCAATCTTAAACCAATCGGTGGGCTGGGTTAAGGCGTTAATCGTACCGTGCCGATAATGGACCAGAATCGGGACCTCGCTTTAAAACTAGCTCAGTCGCTAACGGTGGATCCGGATATTTGGCGCCCTGCGGAGTAAGTAGCCTTATCTGTATACTGCGGATCTCTGCACAGATGGTCACTTCTTTCTCATTACTCGTATGACCAATCATGGATCCAAATAAAAACAAACAACAACAAAAAAAACGGCCCTCTAAAATATCCGGAAAATGTGGACAAAGAGACTCGGGTCTTTAGGCCTGCCTCTAAGTCTAAAAATAAACGATGGGACATAAGCTCAAGAGAGCAATAACATCTCGCCAAAAGAGCGGACGGATAAAGACAAAGCCACGCTTGAGTGGGCAAAAAAAGTCACCGGGAAAAAGTCGGAAGGCCCTTCAGCTGGCTCACAGCTTAAAAGAATCAGATCTCAGGAGGAAAGTCCTAATGTCGCAACGAAAACGAAGCTCCACACTACCGCCATGAGGGCTTTTAACGTGGTCCTCAAGGATCAGCTGGTTGTGGCAGTTATTGACCAATCCCAAGAGGATGGAAGTATCACGCCCGCCAATTGGAGGAAGTTGGAAGGGGCCTTAGCCACCACCTTCCTGAAAATCCTATCGGAAAATCCAGGACCTGCGCCGACTTGTCGGGATGGGGCCTGGCACAGGAATCAGGTGAAACTGACTTCCTGCGCAGATCAGTGGTCCCTGCTGCTTTATAAGGCAGTGGGGGACTTGGCGAGGTATGACCCGGAGCCAGCAAGGTTGGAGTCGTCCTGGGGAGTGGTGCAAATGCTCATCACCACTCCTTTTCTGATCATTGTTATCTTCAATTTGAAATGGACTTAACTTCTCCAAAACGTCCAATCTACAGAAACAGGAGAAAAACCAACTGGGATACATTTACAACTATTCTGGGTAATTTACTACCAGTTCCGGTGCCAAAACCTCCAAAAACTGCGCAAGACATCGATGGCTTGATGGACGAGTTTTCCAGCACTTTTAATGAAGCGATACTGGGCTCTAGTCCCCTTAGCAGGCCTAGGGATTAATCTCGGCCACCCTGGTGGTCCAAGGAGATTCAAAAAAATATGTCGAAAATGCAAAAGACTTTTCAAAACAGTACGGAAAACAAAAGCCGCTTTAGACTTGGACTCCTATAAGGAAGTCCTCAAAATTTACAAATATCAATTGAGAAGTGCCAAGAACAGCTCTTGGAGACTATACTGTGGTAAAATTCAGGAGTCTTCGTTAGACCATTAATAGTGTAAAATCGCTGAAACTTCTGCTGGAGACTCGTTTTCCTGGTTGTTCCAAATCTGTACATAGCACATCAGTAGATAAAAGGGCAAGTAGCCTCATAGGCCAAATTATTAGCAGAAATAGATCCTGTGGGCGATAATCAGTTGTAAACCATATAAGTCGCCTAGACTCGATGGTGTTATCTCTGCAGATATTCAACAAACTATGGATCTAACCATTTCCTGGTTAGAGGTCATTTTCAAAGGCAGCCTAGAACTGAAGGTTGTTGACAGAAGTGAAGGTTGTTTTCATACCTACGGCGAAAGACCTTAGACCAATTAGCTTGTCTTCCTTCCTTTTTAAAACACTGGAAAGACAAATAGAAGCTCGTATTAGAAGCACGATTGTGCCAGAAAAGCTCTCTAAATCTCAACATGCCTATTGCAAGGGGAGATGCTCTTCATTCTCTTATATATTTCGTTGAGAAATCTTTCGAGTAGAGAGACTACGCAATGATAACCTTCTTGGATATTGAGGGGGCCCTTTAACAATGTGCTTCCAGGGGCTATAACTCGGAACTTTCATATCTGGGAGTGGATGAATCACTCAAGGACTGGATAGATCAAATGCTGTCAGAAGGTTTGCAAGCAGAGGTACGCCGCAGGGTGGCGTACTGTCCCCTACTTTGGAACTTGGTCATAAATGACCTGTTGCTGAGACTGGAGGACGTTGAATGTGAACCCACACAAAACTGAGTTAGTTCTCTTCTCTAAGAAATATAAACTTCTTCATATCGATCTTCCCACTTTAAATAGGTTCCGCTGGACTTTTACAGTTGAAGCGATGTTTCTGGGTCTCGTTTTGGATAGCAAATTAAATTGGAAAGAAAGCTACGGTAACGCTATCTCTGGGGATCAGTGGTGCACTGAGAATCACATCCACTTAGGCACTAAACTTTGGGGAAATAGTTGGCAGCTTGTAGTGCCATACGACTGAAATCCATCTCAATGTGGACCTGCAACAATTCAAGGCACTCATCTATGGCAACAAAGAAATTTCCAAGACCACCGACTATACTGTCCCGTCACTATCTTTTGACATAAAGTTCCGAACTAGGATCCCATCCAGGGAGGACTGGATGATGGGTGCAGTTTTGGAACCAGGAGGTATAAACTTCTGCGCTGATGGTTCAAAACGGGGCGGGAAAGTCGGGGCTTGAGTGTTCTGCGAGGAACTTCTGGTAAATATCTCCCCGACTACTGTAGCATTTCTCAAGCTGAAGTAACTGCCATAAAGGAAGTCATATACTAGTTGAGGTATAATGTAATATCGGTTTGTGATATTCGCATATATACGGATAGTCAGGCTGCTATTAAAGCAATCACACCTCCTCACGTCGAAAGTAGTTCAGAATTGTCTCTCATCTCTTAACGAGATGGCAAATCAGTTCAACATCCACATTTTATGGGTGCCACGACATTTCATAAATAAAGGGAATACAAACGGCGATGAACTGGCTCGACGTGGTACAACGGACCACTTTTCAGAAAGCAGATAGGATATTGAAATGCCTCTTGCGGTATGCAAACTGCTCCTTCAGGAAGAAGCTAGCAAGCTGGCGAATGACAGATGTTCAGGTATCACCACATGTGTAATAACTCCGCAGGTCTGGCCAAAGTTAGACTTGGCGAAATCCAAACAGCTGATCTCACTTCAGCGAAGTCAGATCAGTGTGGTTGTTGGAGTGATTACGGGGCACTGTCTTATAGGGAGGCACGCGAGTAGACTTGGTGTCTTCTCACATGACTACTGTCGTAGATCAGAGGACAAAGAGGAGGAAGAGACAGTACTTCATCTTCTTTGCAGACGCCCTCGTCTGAATCGAAATAGACTAAAGTTTTTAGGGGCCCCCTCTTGGTGGTTTGGTGTCTATTAGAGGGGGGGGGCCAAAGTTGAGTAGATTTATCTACCAGCTCCCTAACCTTCCAGTAGGGTGCGAATAACGTGAGCTGTTTTGGTCATGTCATTAGGCATCTGGGTGATTGGTACAATTGTATAAGGGGTAACCTGTTCACAATTCGCAAGTGTACGTGCTGCCTCCTCGTGGCAACCACTGGTAACTAAGGCCATTAGGCACATTTTTGGCCATTTGGCACAGGCTAAAGTACGGCGCTAAAGGAGAAAACCTTGACAAAAAAAACCTAATCTAAGGTGGAACAGCATACGCCGATGGATGAATAGCTGATAGGTTAATCAGTCCAAAACATGCGGACTCTGGATACCAGGCACCCTCCAGTTTTATTTAGTCTTCCAGTAGTAAAGCTGGGTGACCTACAGGCGACTTGCAATTCCCAGCAACTTGTAAGAGTAAAATCAAACGAAATACGGGGCAGGAGTAGGAATATACGGGAGTGGGACAGCCCTCTCGAATTCCTTGGGCTCCAATGCTACCGTCTTCATAGCGGAACTACATGCTGTAGTAAACATCTAGTAGGGAGAAGAATAAGCCCAGGTAGTATATATCACGTACTGGGAGGCAGTATTGTCAGGTTCATTCAGAACCTGAATATTGACTGGACGGATAATTAAGCAGGGTCCAGCACAATAGATCTTTTAGGTCGCAGTGCGACGTGGCTGATAAAATTAAATTAAATGTTAAAAAGAAAAAAAAATTACAATACCACGCGGGAAAAAATTAAAAAGTAAGGTTAGTGAAAACTAAAGTGAAAAAGAAAAAAATATATATATATAAGAAATGGAAGGTTTAAATAAACCGAGTCCCTTGATAATAAAAGGTGATTTGTACAACAATTGGAAACGCTTTAAAGCGGGGTTTGAAGTATTCCTCATTGCAAGTGGAAAGGAGGATGACGATGAGAAAATTAAAATTGCAATGTTCAAGGATCCAGAAATTACATTACCAACCTGTATAAAAGAAGAAAAACATTGGACAAATATTGTGAGCCAAAAATCAACGTGTTGTATGAGAGATACAATTTTTTCAAGAGAAATCAAAAATTATACGAGCCATTTGAGGACTTTTACCAAAATTTAAGGGCTATGGCGGATCAATGTGGGTTCAAAGCGGAGAATGACGCGCTAATCAGAGATAGATTGGTGTTTGGTATCCGGGAGACAAATTTAAAGGAAAAATGTATAAAAGAAGGCAACCCTGCACTACAAGATGTAGTGGATAGATGTCGTATAGAAGAGAGAACGCGAAAGCAAGCTGACGAAATATTAAAACAAGCTGAGGTAGCGGAAATAAAAGGTACCAATAATTATAGATATATACAAAATGATTGTAATCGTCAATTAAATAGTAATTTTAATCATAATTATTGTAACAATAAAAGTAATAATGCAATAAGAATAAAGCAAGGTGTTCAAAATTAGAGCAATGGTGACAAATCCGGGTTTGCACAATCAACAGACGGGTTTGTTTGTCGAAGATGCGGTGGAAAGCATGAAAAAGGGAAATGCCCTGCATATAACGCTACATGCGCTAGGTGTCATGCAAAGCATCACTATACAAAATGCTGTCGAGCAAAAAATGTAAATGTTGTGGACCTTGATTGTCAAAACCTTGATTGTGAAAGCCTTGATTGTCGGAATCTTGATTGTGAAAATGAAAATCATTATATAGAAGTAATTGAAGTGGAAATTGTTACTATTGTCGATAAAATAGTGTGGTTCGAAATTTTTTTTTATAAAGAATTTTGAATTAAATTTTAAAATAGACACAGGCTCTGAAGTTAATGTTTTACCTTTAAAAATTTTGAATAATTTGAATGTTAATTATCAAATAGAAAAAGCTAATGTGATCTTGAGGGCTTTCGGGGGATCGAGAATTGTGCCATATGGTATGGTTAAATTGGAAATAAGGCGTGCTAATTTAGAAAGTTTAGAAAATTTTATAGTGATTGATTCAGATGTTACCCCTATAATGAGATTAAAGGCCACAGGAAAATTTGAGTTGATTAAAAATGTTAATGAAATTCAAAAAGGGAAATAACAATTTATAAAAGAAACGAAACGGTATTTACAGGACTAGGTAGATTTCCGGGGAAGTTAAAATTAGTATTAAAGGAAAATTCAAATCCAGTGACAAGACCTCCTAGAATAATTCCAATAGCACTACGTGAAAAGGTAAAAGAAGCATTGGACAATTTAGAACGGACAGGAATAATAGAACAATTATCTGAACCGACAGAATGGATTAGTAATCTCGTAGTAGTACAAAAACCGAACGGGAGCTTAAGACTTTGCTTAGACTAAAATTTTTAAAAGAGGCATTAAAGAAAGATTATTATGAAATCCCAAAATTAGAAGACCTAACTACTAAATTAGCGGGTGTCGAGGTGTTTACAGTTTTAGACTTGAAGGATGGGTTCTACCAGATCAAACTGGATAACAACTCGAAAAGTCTTTGCGCTTTTAGTACACCTTTTGGTTGCTACAACTTTAGAAGATTACCCTTTGGAATAAATATAGCCCCAGAGAGGTTTCTACAATTAAACGAGAAAAATTTCGGAGATATCTCGGGAATTCACATTTACATAGATGACTGGGCGAACGGAAGAAGAACACGATCGTAATTTAAATAAAGTAATTGAGAGACCTAAAAAATTAAATATAAAATTTAATCAAAATAAAATTCAGTACAGAATACAGCAAGTTAGTTTCTTAGGACATATTTTCAATCGGGACGGTATACGTGTAGATCCGAGCCGCATAAAGGCCATAACCAAAATGAATGACCAAACATCTAAAAAGGAATTGGTCAACTATCTACGAAGTTTTGTCCCTAACATGGCAGAATTAACGGAACCTACACGACAATTATTACTAAGAAAAAACGTAGAATTTAGCTGGATGGAACAACACGTTCAATGTGTCAAAAAACTAAAAGAGATAATTACAAATACACCTGTTTTACAGACATTTAACAAAACGGAATAGGTTGTGTGTTATTGCAAAAGGGAAAGCCAGTGGCATACGCATCAAGAAGCCTAACAAATGCTGAAAAGCAATACGCACAAATAGAGAAGGAGCTTCTCGCAATCATTTTTTCATAGTGGAAGTTCATTTGGATCACAAACCACTGATGAGCATAATGAAAAACGAAATGCATAAGGTCAATTCTTCTCGTTTACAGAGAATGAAAATGAAATTATTAAAATAAGAGATAAATGTAATATACAGATCAGGTAAAGAGATGCACATAGCCGATCACTTATCTAGGAGCTATTTACTGGGCGAAAATACCGAAGAATTTAAAGAGTATGAAGATGTGATACATACAATAAACATGTCAGATCATAAAAAGGAAATATTTATACATGAAACGGCAAAGGATGAAATTGTATCCAAGATATTAAAAATATATAAAGAAGGATGGCCAAATTCTAAATGCCAGCTCGATAATCAAATTAAAGCTTTCTGGAAATATAAAGGAAAAATATTTTGTGATGAAGTGCTGGTTTCTTTGGGAGAACGAGTAATGGTGCCTTTTAAATTAAGACGAGAAATGCTAGAGTCATTCCACGAGGCACATATGGGAATTACAAAAACTAAACAGAGAGCAAGAGAAATATTATACTGGACGGGCATGGATTCGGACATCGAGGATTATATAAGCGAATGTAGAACGTGTGAGAAATTTCAGATATCGAATATAAAGGAGCCGTTGATCCCGCATGAAATACCAAATTTACCTTTCGAAAAGATTTACTACAGCAAGTGGCTGGAAATTATTCCGTTGAAAAACAAACAATCAACCGAAATCATTGAGAAAATTAAAAATGTATTTACCACTCACGAAATTCCAAAAACGATGATCTGTGACAATATGCCGGTTGTATCTAAAGAAATGGAGGAATTTAGTGAAAGTTGGGAATTTAAAATTAAAACATCGAGCCCCACGTTCACCAGATCTAATGGTCAAGCAGAAAAAGCTGTTCAAATTGCAAAGAATTTAATGAAAAAGTCGATGGAGGATAATAACGATTTAAATTAGATTACTGGAGTATCGAAATCATCCTGTGGCTAAATTAGGTGCTTCGCCCTCACAACTACTCCTTAGTTGTCGAACTCGAACGAAAATTCCAATAAAAACAGAACTACTTATATCCGCGATCTTATGTAATAAAAAATTAAGAAGGTCGAATTATGGAATTCTTTTCATTTAAGAAAGTCAAATAGAAGACCTCAATTTAGAAATGAACTGGACGATACAAGAAAGAGTGTACACAGTGATCAGAATCCTGATTTAGGTATAGGACAACGGAATATGGAACAAAGTACTTATTCACATATTGACAATGATAGGGTTACAGTCAACGAAGACAGGGTGACTAGGTCAGGGTGGATAACTCGTCAACCCCGAAGGTTAGATGATTACATTAGATATTAAGTAATTCTGGGTTGTATTTAAGGGAAATAAGGGAAAGGTAATAAGGAAAATTATTGATTTGTATAAGGGGGAGATGTAGAGAAGTTAATATTAATCTGAAATAAACTAAATGAACACACCCTACATATATATAGTATGATATGAACGCAACCAATAGTCATAAGAAGACATGTTGTATTTTTATGTAATGAACTAGCGTATATTTTATGTTAAATTAATATTATAAAGTTACTTAGTAACATGTTGAGTTTTTAATAAATACCGCTGGACACAACAATACAATCAATGGCTAGCATTGGTTTAAGCTGTCTCAGTCAAAGTGGCGCCATTTATTTCTTGGTGTGGAAATATTAATAACTAAAAATCGCTGTATTAAATCTTCCTTTTCCAAAATTTGCCACCGTCGCGGTCGCCTGTCAAGTGAGACAGCTAAAACCAATCCGTGCCCAATCAATTATCACTGTTTCACAAAAAAAAATTTAAACGAAACCGTTAAACACCTCGAACCATATCATAGCGGAAGAAAAGTAACAGAACCAAAAAAAAATCGGAAATAACAATTCGCGAAAATCCGAAAATGACAAGAAATTGGGGGATGCAAATTAAATCTGTGCACCACCACAAACCCAAAAGAAAGGATATTATATGTATATATACTATATTATCAAATTTTTAAACGTAAAAAAAAAGAAATACAAAAGCAAACTGTTACATATTTTATGAGATACCATATATTAAAGCAAAAATAAAAAAAATCGTTAAACTAAACTTAAGTAGCAAAAATTTTACTTATACTGGGTTTCCATCGTCATAGTATAATAGCATAATAGTATTTTACTATTATACTATGACGATGGAAACCCGAAGTTGGTAGTATAATAGTTTATTATAATATTTCATTATACTAGCTATCAAAAATATAATAGTTAGCAAATTGCAATTTTAACAGTGCAATCATGGCAGTGTCTAGGCTTGTTTGAATTCTTTTTCAAACTAATTTTTTTAGGCTGCGGTTGTAGTGTGTTTTTTATATTTTTTATATTACTTGAAGTAATATTTATCAGGTAATTTTAAAGATGCATAAAATATGGGTTTTAATAATTTTTCGCTATCAAAATAATGAATTGCGTCCAAGTTCCCATACAAAAATATAAAACGATTTTAACTTCACACCAAATGATGGAAACACGATAGGGAAAAATAGTATAATAGTATTATACTATTTTGCTATTATACTATTGACGATGGAAACGTGGTATTAGTGTAAATTAAAAAGAGAAAAAAAATCACAGTTTGGTCGTGTAAAACTAAAATACCTTATACGGCCCGTCCGGCCACTCAGCTACCAGCGCCGTCGCAGAAACCCCCTCAAAATGGCTGCCATGCCCTCACAAGCGGGAATACTACTTTAATAACACGAACACAAAATAACTGCACAAAATTTTTAGTCCTTTTTTTTTATTTATTTGATTATTTCTTGTACATAATACTTTATACGAATTAATGTTAAACAATATAAATATTTTTACCTATCACTTATATGTATGTACGGTACAAAATTAAAAATTTAAAATTCTAGTTAATTTTATAATATATCTCCAGTCTTTATTCACGATTAAATTTTGTGAACTAAAAATATTGAATATTTATCACGAATTGTCGTATTGTGTGATTTATTGAATTCAATCACCCATTACATACATTATACATTATAATGGAACTGTGCGGTATGGCACGGTAAATTGCACTGATTCCTTATTTTTGGACTGTACGAACACTTACAATTTTATTTATAATAATAATTCCTTTGATTTTTGGTTTATTTATTACTTTTATTAGGAGTGACTCCTGCACATGTTACTTAACGAACGACTAAACAAATACTACTTATTGGAGATGTGCGGGTAGTAACTATTCGTTATTTAATACTCGTTACTTTTAACTACCCGAAGTAACGATTCCTTCGATTAAAAAATATTCGTTACTTTATACCTACTAAAATGAAAACAAAAAACAAAACAAAAATTAGTTCGCTTCATTGAGTTGAATCCAACGTATATAATCTAGTTCTGTCTTTTTTCTCCTTACGTTTGTGTTTTTACATACAAACAATGAAAAAAATTTTTTTGTTTATAGTAGTGATTACTTTGTAACGAATAAAAAGTAACGAGTATTACGTCAAAAGTAACGAGTACCCGTGATTACCTAAAAGTAACGAAACTGCACATCTCTACTACTTATTTAATAAAAATGGTTGCCTATTTATAGCAACGTCACGTTAGAAGTATTGGCAACAAGTTGTGTGATTGTGTTAATGTGCCAAATATAGCAGTTCTCAATCGTTGCCAACTTTGTTGCAATTCATCTGTTGTGATTGTGACGGTTTTTTTGTTATTCTTTTGATTACAATTTTTGTTATTTAAGTTAGGTTATGTAAAGAAATTATTAGCGAATACAACAGAAAATTATTAATGGATATATAAATCCATTAAGTAGTGCGTTTGAAGATAAGTATGTATTCAATTAAATGTCCTTTGTATCACATGCATTAATCTTATGTATTTATTTCAGAAATCGCGTTCGTCGCTGTAATGATAATCGTATATTACAGCTGTAACACAATTTGTGTATTGGATATTCTGGACAGGTAAATGAATTCAATAACTATAATCAAAACATTAAACTAATTACATTTCTTATTATATTTTAGGAATTGAAAACTAAAACTACTTTAATGCCATTGCCGGTAGCTGATTTTGTTTATCAATTAATTTAAAGTGTTTGTTTGTTTGTTTGTTTGTTTCTTGATTTATTTTTTACCGTCCTACCTTACGCCTGGAGTAGCCAAATCGAGGACGGGCGGCTACAGATCCGTCTTTGAAAACCACCTGCACATTGCATTGCTTCATGCCAACCCGTAGTGCTGACATGAAAGGTGGGTCGGCCCATGGATTCTGCACTCTCAACAGGGGGTCATAGATGTGTTCATCTTCATCACCGATCGCAATCAGATGATGAAAAATCCCTTTTGCATCCCGCCCCTATAGGGATTCGAACCCGGTACCTCCCGATCCAACCGCCGCAGCTTTAACCACTGCGCCGTTTGCTCGGTTAATTTAAAGTGGATTTGTGGTAAGCATATTCAAATCTTTAAGACATTAATGACGTAAGACGTTTTGTTTACATTAATTTAATATTTCTTTTTTTTAGGTGATTTCTAATTTTAATGGCATAGACATGCCGCCGACGTTGAACGAATAGTTCAAGATGTTCGTAATACGATTACTTTGGTGATTGGCCGTTTGAAGATTCCGGATTTGGTTTGTATTGACACTACTCGTACCAGTCCATCTGAACCGGGATGTGTTTTTATTATTTGGCCCAAGGGCCATCTTGCTGGTGTCGTGATCTCGTCACGGATTAATACGATGTCATCTACTTGCAGGTTTACATTTTTATGCTGCCATATCGACCGATTGTGGAGCGTGGTCAAGTACTCCAAATAAAATCGTTTCCAGAAATGTTGTGTCATGTGTTGGATTTGTCTCCATCTGGTCAGGTGATTTATGTTCGTTGTGGTAAGATCTCGATCGGGTGGCAACGTTAGTGAATGACCCAAAATAAAATGGGCCGGAGTCAGCAAATTGATGTCGTCTGGACCTGATGATAAGGCGCATAAAGGACGTGAGTTTAATATGGCTTCAATTTGTGCCAATAAAGTTGACATCTCTTCGAAATTGAGTATTGTGGTTCCTAATGCTCGCCGTAAATGGAATTTCGTCGATTTGACGGCCGATTCATATAATCCGCCGAAGTTAGGTCCGGATGGTGGTGAAAAGTGCCATTTAGTTTGGTAATCTAATAAAAAAGTAGAAACTGTATTATTATGTGGAATTGATTTGTTTAATTTGTAAATGGCTTGGAATTGGTTTTTTTCGCAAACGAAATTGGTGCCGTTGTCGGTGAATATATCGGAACACGCTCCTCTTCTTGCCATAAATCTTTTTAAGGCGGCTATGAATGCGTTGGTTGATAGGTCACTGACTAGTTCTATATGGACTGCCTTGCTGCTCATGCAAACGAATATAGCAATATATGCCTTATGTGGTTTAATTCGCCTTCCTATCATGGATCGCAGCCATATGGGACCAGCATAGTCGATTCCCGTCTGGTTGAAAGCGTGTTTGAAATTTACTCGGGCCGATGGTAAATCTCCCATTAGCTGATTGGGGTTGTGAGTTTGTGACGCTTGTATCGAGTACATGTGATGCAACGGTGTATTTTTTGTCGGACCAAATTTTTGCAATTTAATATCCAGTATGTTTGTCGTAATATGAATATCATCAGTGATTGTGCTGCGTATAAATATTTGGCGTGGGTCTCATCAATAATTAAGTTCGTGACGACATGTTTGGCTGGTAAAATAACCGGAAACCTTTGATGATATTCAATATTCGCGTGGCAAATTCTGCTACCCACTCGTAGAACTCCATGACCATCGACGAATGGATTTAACGCGTTTAGGTTGCTATTTTTAGGAATAATTCTGTTGGTTTTGAGGCACGAAATTTCGGTAGCAAATGCATCGTCTTGTACCCATGTTAGGATGGTATTGGTTGCGCGCTGATATTCCTCAAGTTCTAGAATTATCGACTTCGGTTCTCCTTTACCGGATTTTTTTATGTTGTTAAAGAAATGGTATAACATTGCTGTAACTCGAATGAGTTTCGAAAATTTGGAGTATCGCTTTGTTAATTCTTCAAGCAACGGATTCGAAATTACTACTTCCAGCTTGTGTATTCTAGTTTGTCGCTCTTCGTCGGTTTGGGTATTGGTGCGACTCAAATGATCTTGACTAGGCCAGGAACTTGGAAGTGGGTCCCTTCCACCAAATTTCGTAATCGGGCAGTTTTGATGGTAATATCCCTCGTGACGCGCCATCAGCCGGGTTCTCCTTCGTTGGTACGTAACGCCAATCCTTCCTTGAAGTTGACTCTAACACTTCGGCTGTGCGATTAGCCACGTAATTTTTCCAACATCGCGAATGCGATGACAACCACCATAGCACAGTGGTTGAATCTGTCCAATAGAAAACTTCAATTTGTTCGGCTTGAAGTGCCTTGATGACTGGTTTCATTAATCTTGCTAGTAAAAGAGCACCACATAATTCTAGGCGTGGAATTGAAACATGCTTGATAGGAGCAACTCTGGTTTTGGCACACACTAGATTGGTTTGGATGATGGCCAGGTTTGTTTTGACTCTACAGTACACAACAGCGGAATACGCGACTCCGGAAGCATCCGAGAATCCGTGTAGTTAAAATGTCTCTTCCTCGGTTGATAACCAGCGAGGAATTGATATTTGGTCTAACTGGTGCAATTCTTGCCTGAGTTTTCCATTGTTTCGAAATACTGATTGGCAAAGGTTCATCCCATTGTAACTTGAGGAGCCATAATGATTGGAAGAGGAGCTTCACTGTAATAATTAATGGTGACAACCACCCGAGTGGATTAAATAATTTTGATGCTTCGGATAACATTGTGCGCTTGATATTGGTGTTTTCTGGATTGATCGCAACTTTGAACTGGAATGTATCGCTCTGTGGAGACCATTCCAAACCTAGGAGTTTGATTGAGCGAGTACCCTCGGAAATCTCAAATGGTGATAACTCTTGGCTGTTCGTCGGTATCGCCGCTAATAATGGTCCGCAGTTTGATGTCCATTTTCGTAGATGAAAGCCGGCTGATCCTAAGATTTCAATAATTTGGTGTTGTAGTAGACTCGCGGCATGTTCGTTATTGGATCCGGACATCAAGTCGTCAATATACATATCCTTGTTTTATGACTTTTGCGGCTAAAGGAAACTTGATCAAATTGTTGTCGGCAACCGTTGCTAAGGTTTTTGTTGCTAAATACGGTGCGGAGGCTGTTCCATAAGTTACTGTCAGCAGTTGGTAGTCTTCAATGGGTAAATCCGGTGATTCTCGCCACACAATTCTTTGGAATGTCGCATCTTCTTGAGCTATTCGGATTTGGCAGTACATCTTCTCTAAGTCACTTGTGAACACAATTGCGTGTTTTCGGAATCTGATAAGGATGGCGAACAGACTATCTTGAATAGTTGGTCCCACCATTAGGTTGTCATTGAGTGATATTTTGGTTGAGGATTTAGCTGAGGCATCAAACACCACTCTCAGCTTGGTGGTGGTACTGGTCTGTTTGTGCACTGCATGGTGTGGCGCATATAAAACGATGTGGTTGGGTCGGTGATTGGAATGGTTGGGTATATGCGTTCCATATGACCTAATTTGATATATTCTTGCATAAACGTCGAGTAATCGATGAGCAGATGTGGGAGAAGAATGGGCCACCTCAATAAGTTTTGCAGTTAAGGATAATGGAACCACCAACTTCCATTCAGGCAAATCAGTATACGAATGAAATTTTGTAATTATGGTCAACTGATGAACTCGATTGATCTGTTGAACATATTCGTCGTCCTGAAATGCTGAAGAGTTAAGATCAATATTTAGTACATCACTATCACTTGATGCGCTGAGACTGGACATTAGGGTTTGGAGACTGATTCATATCATCTGTGGACACACTGTAAAAAGCTCTCGATAAGGCATCAGAAACGACGTTTACCAAACCTTTACGATATCCGATTTCAAATTTACACGCTTGTAATTTTAGGCTCCAACGGGCGACTCTACCAGATAAGTCTTTTTGGGACATCAACCAGCGGAGACTAGCGTGATCGGTATAGATCGTGAACGAGTATCCCTCGATATAAGGCCGAAATTTTTGGACACTAAGTACTGCAGTGTAACACTCAAGCTCGGTTACGGAATAATTTCGTTGCGCGGCATTTAATTTGTGAGAAATAAATTCAATGGGGTGTTCAGCGCCATCCGAATCAAGCTGAAAAAGTACACTACCCATACGCCAACAGCACTTGCGTCGCATTGAATAAAAAAGGAGCACCAATAATACCCACATAAAGCCAAAAACCTACGAACCTACTCAAATGTACAAAGACTTTGTCGTGTAATTGGTACTGTATCACGTGGTGCATAGGTCGGCACAGTGTTTGGGGAGCATTGCACAACCCAAAGGGCATGACCTTGAAGTGATACAAGGGACGACCAGGGACTCTAAACGCCGTGTTATCGTGGGATTGTGGATCGAGTGGTATTTGCCAAAAGGCGTCTTTTAAATCAATTGCTGAAATGTAGCGTGTTTCATCCAAACGACCCAACAATCCGTTGATAAGGGGAAGCGGATACGCATCCCTGACCGTCACCTTGTTCTCCTCACCGCCATCCAAACACAGTCGTACACGACCATCCTTTTTATGCACCAACGTGACCGGAGAACACCAAGAACTATGACTTTCCTCAATGACATCCAGAGATAGCATTCGATCTCGCTAATTGTATATCAGTTTTTGTTTAGCAGAGGACACTGAGTAAAACCATTGCTTAGCAGGCTTGGATTCACCGACATCAATCACATGTGATAGTAATGTGGTTCGTCCAAGACGTTTAATGCTGCCTTTTAGTGCCAGAGTATGAAATTTAGGGGTTGAATTGAGATCTATGGAGTCAATTATTTCGCTCAACGCAGAGACATTTACTGAGACGCCAAACTGATTCCAAAAATCAATACCTAAGTATAGTGGTTGTTCCAAGGAAGGCACCAAATATAGTCGAAGATATTGAGTTCGGGAGTTATACTGCACCGGAGCGTAAATATAACCAATCACCTTTTGAGATTGACCACTGGCAAATTATGTATTTTAAAATGGTTATCGGTCAACAACTTCTCAGAACCGCAACCCAAAACACTTACACTCGCTCCACTGTCAAATAACCCTCGGTATGGCACATCATTAACAAGGACATCGGCATAAGGCCGTTTGTCACTGGTTTCAGAACCGGGGATTGAAGAGACAACGAAAGATCGCATGACCCGACGTTCCTCCCAATATTTTTTTGAACGTAGCAAGCGAGTTGGATTGAAGTTTTTTAAAGTGTTGACGACAGATTTAACAGATTTAATAAATGAAAATTGATTATTAGAAGAAAAAGGTGAATGAATGGAGTTTATCAACGACGAAGAGGATTTTACTCGACATTCAGGAATAGAAACGGACACGCAGGATTCCGACACCATTAGGTCGGAATCAGAAGAACCAGATCCAGGAGAGATTTCGGAGTCAAAAGGCTCAACGAGAACTTTCACTGGCTCGTCTGATTCTTTCCACCTGGAGTCGGTCACCGCAGAAGATACGGATTGGTATTGAGGGCTGAAGTTGTCTGTGACCCATGGATCCCCAGTCTCCATGAGCCACTCATCTGGTTTCCCGAGCTCGGAGCACAATGGTTAGTATAAGTTGGTACCGCAGGTTAATCATCATTGGTACAGTCAAAACCAAGTTCACTAATGACTCGACGAGGGTACATTGAATAATCTGGTATTGATCGGAGTCTTTTCAAGGAGTCTTCCCATGGCGTGCAACTTTTAATGATTTCATTTACGTGTTAAAACTGTCGATCAGTAAGATGATACGGAAGAACAGGCTTCATTATTCATTAAAAGTTGAATGTACTCATCTTCACCATATGGAGTATGACACTGCTAGTGGTAATAATCTATGAAATTCTCATTCTGCTGTTGTTTACATGACTCAAAAAATTTAAAAATCTTCTGTTTAAGATTAAGGTGTCCTTGGAAGTTTGCTATGACAATATAGTAGAGGGTTGTATTGGCTACCTCTGGCCCCATTCTGAACACGATTTGCTTTTTAAAATTTTAACTAGATCAATAAATATATTGCATTCTCTTAGTTAGTTAATAAAGTTAATAGCCCAAAAGTTAAAAAATAGCTAGTAGAACCCATTTCTGTACCGATATAACAAACTTCCAGGGCCACCATAATCTTGAGCAGACGAATTTTTTTCAAAACTTTTGTTTACAAGCAAACCAAGTTCAGAATTCGAACAAATTTAGCCCATAGGGCTAAGAGTATCCATTACTACACCAATGTAATGAAAGTCTGGGAAAATTTCAAGGCGGGTAATTATAAGGAGTAGGTATTTTCTTTTCACTTTTGTTGTTGGTTTTAGGAACATGTTGTTTCCCACCTCTTGTAAAACCTTTTGATGGTTTAACTTCTGGTTCTCTAAATTATTTTAGATACTTAGCAAACCTTAGCTTATAAACCAAACATATTTTCATCCCCTATTCCCTCAAATTTATGTAAAAGCTAGGACATTCAGGGTGGTATTTTCCACCCAAAAAAATATTATTTGATTTATGTCTGATATAGTTTGTGGTTCCCGCCCAGATTAGTGTACATACAATTTGAAGATAACACTAAATTGACCAACAGACCATATCTTTATGCAAATAATTAGCTAATGTACATACATTACCATATTATATAGCAAAATATTTTACATTAGCAAAATTAAAAAAAAAAAAAAAAGGGATTTCCTGAAATAATTATCGATAACGCCAATAATGAGCTACTGATGAAATCAATAAAATTAATTCCATATAAAAGCTCTAACCCCAAATCATACAACCAAACATAATATTATTATACTTATGTATATTACAAAAAAAAAAAAAAATGTTGTTCATTAAAAATAATGAATTAATTAAAAAAATATTTTTAAGTATATTACAAATAATAAGCTTTTCACCAATTATCATCACATCATTGTCATCCAAAAAGCTTGTTACCTGGAAAATTCTGGAAATTGTTTTATTTGCCGCAAATATTTTTCTACTTTTCTTCTATAATGCCATAATTATACTGTACAGTGAACAAATTTTCATTAATTTTAATTGTTTGGGCAAATTAAATGATTTAATTAAATTATATTTATTCACCGTCATCAATCTTGTGATTGTGACCCAGACGAGAATTTATCGCAACAGTTTTCAACAAATTTATCAAAAATCTAAAATTATTAATTTACAATTTATAAAAATTAAGAAACCAAATTTTAATTTTTTCAAATCCCTAATTTATGCGATCATTTTTATATTCTACGAATATCATTCGGTAAGACATAATTTGGATTCAAGGCATGCGATTATTTACTACTTTGTGACCATAATGCTGAATGTTAATTCACGACTACGTCATTTCCAGTATAATATGTGTGTGTGCAAAGTGAACGAATCGATTAAAAATTTAAATCGAGAAGTGCATAAAATTTGGGACAACAAAAAATTAAAAATAATTTTTGATGACTACCAAAATTTGTATGAGATTAATGAGTTGATTAATGAAACATTCGGCTGGTCGAATTTAGTGAATTTTAGTGAAGCATTTTTTCATTTAATGCTCGATTTTTACTGGATGTATTGGAAAATTGTGACCGATAGTAAAATGTTTATAATGCGCCCAATTAATAGTCATGTATTTGATTATTTAGTTAATATTTATTTGATCAGTTATCTGGCACTCATTAACTTGTGGACTAATGATGAATGCCTAATGGAGGTGACAAAATTTATGGCGAATTTACAAGAATTGGAATGGAGTAACAGAGTGGTGGATCGAAAAATGATACGTAATTATTGTTTGGCTGTGCAACATCTAAAATTTGAATTTAATGCTTTGGGATTTTTTCCGCTTCGCCTGACTCTTATTAAATCGGTAAGTCAATTATTATTAATTTGATACAACCTAATTACGTAAAAACCTCTCAAGTTAATATATTTTGATAAATCACAACGAGTTTTGTTTATTCTATAATTGAGTCCTTTTTTGGGAATAAATCATAAAATACGTTCATTGAAACAGTTATTGATAAACGGCATTACGCGGAACAAACATGTTATGTCACAAAAAAGCTTTCTGACAACTTAGCATCTGATGTTAATATCTGAACCAACTGATTATAGGAATAAAAGATCGATGTTCTACAAAAGGCAGCAGCGTTAAAGTGGTACACAAAGATATGAAAATTTTGATAATGGTTCCAGTAGAGATATTAACTGTAGGGGTCAAAAGGTCAAAGTATGTAAACGTTCCAGATAGGAAAACACGTCAAGAGGATAAAACAACAACCGTGTGAATGTGAAGACAGAGAAGTGCATATGGTGAGAGAGTGTCCATCAGGATCTACAAGAGGTTTTCAACGAGACGGTAATAGTAATAATTTGATTCAAAATAGGGTAAATAATGATTATTCATGTGAACGTGAGGTTAGTTCGAATAACCATATGTCAAACATTCAAAATAGAATAGATATTGTGATTATGGGTAATTTCGGTGACAAGAAAAAATGTGGTTAAGTTACCGTTTGCAGAATATAATTGACGTGTCTTTTGAAAATCGTGAATTTAAAATGAACATTAGCAGATTATCGGAGATATTTCGCCGTGTTCCATTGTCCGTCCGTGCTAACTGGCGACTGGACTGATTATACCACAATTTACATTCTATATATACAGAATGTGTGCGTTAAGTACTAGCGAATCGTACTAATGCAGATGAATTCTCTTACAATTTTTCTTCTTCAAGAAGAAAAATTGTAAGAGAATTCATCTGTATTAGTACGATTCGCTAGTACTTAACGCACATCACATTCTGTATATATAGAATGTAAATTGTGGTATAATCAGTCCAGTCGCCGCGGCCTAATGAGAAGATTGATTTTTTCATAATCATAAGCTCATCAGTTCGAAACTGGATTGAATTCTCTTACAATCTTCGGAACATATTAAAATCACATAGCTTAGGTTTGTAAATAAGTATGAGACCTGCCAAGTGACACGGGACAGTAAATCGTGTAAAATTTATACTAGCTGGCTTGATTTTTTTTTATGGTACGGAATTTCTGGTAGCAATCGAAGTATACAGTACATGGTTAGAGGTAGTTTAGGCGTATAGTGTTTCTGAGAAGCTTGATGGTAGTTTTAGCATATTCGGACAATGGACCGCCTTTTAGTAGCGAGTATTTTTCAAAGTTTTGTGGCAATCGTTGCATTGATCCTTCAAGTAACGGTCAAGCTGAGGGTGCCATTCAAAAGACAAACCTTTAATTTTGCCGATAAACGCTTATAGAAAAATATCGGCACAATAGGGTTTTCTGGTTCAATGAAAAATACTAATCAAAAACATTTTTTTGAAAGGAACTATGTTCCCCAGGATTGGTCATAATTGACTCGCAAAACTTTTATTTAAAGGAACGCCATCAATTCCCACGGAAGGACGGACACAACATTTTTCTAATCGATGTTTTGGAGTCCTGGTAACCTAATTCGTCGAGAAATGTCAAAATCTGGAACAACATTTTTTTCTCGATTACAATACTTACCCAATATAACTTTGTTATAGTGGGAAAAGTAAGAAGTCATAAAATATTATAGATACAGTTAAGCAAAGGTTGAAGAATGCTGACTTAAATAGATGAAATTTTTATAGAATAATCGAGATTTTCCGAGATCCTCGAAATCATGCTTAGTTTCGAGATTGTTCGATATTTTCGAGATTATTGAAATTTGTTCGATAATATTGAAAATTGTTCGGAGCTAGTTGATAGTTTATTAGTGTTAAGTTATCTGCTGTTTAAACTTGTACTGCACCATGATCTGTAAAGTGGTTTTTGGTATAAAAAAATTATTTTTGATCCTCCCTTGCTTAGTGTGTTCTATAAAATTAAAACAAAAAATGAAAGTGCCTAAAATTTGCTCGTTAGAACAGAACGTAACACGTGGAAGAGTAAAACAGTTGCACATTTTTGTATTGAAACAATCTAAATTTTCTTACGGATGCAATACAAAGACCAGCCGCCTCTGATTACAAGAATAGTTGTGTGTTTTCTTCATAAGGGTACGTTGAGTTCTGTAAAATTGTATTTGGAATAAGTTTTTCAACTCAATATCTTCCAACAAAGTGGCCATTCTTCATAATTTAATTTGAGCCTTTCCGAACCGAAACACCACAGCGAATATTTGCATGGACGATTTCTCTTGAAGCATAATCGGTTGGATACTAGCGCTGTTATTGAATTGCCAAGAACCTACCTATCTGTACCTCCATTATTGTGCCTTGAACCTATCGTTTACACCTTGCTAAGTTTGGTAAATTGGTGCTACTCCGGTTTAGATAGTTATTCTACTTATATGGACTTGCCATATTAGGAATCCAAATATCAGAGCCATAGTAGTCTTTTATGTAGATCGAGTTAATGTTTTATATTTCTAGCGAGTTAATGCAAGGTTCTAACCGTACCTCATTGTTACTATTAACTTTCTGATTGTTACCGAGAATCTCCCTAAAATTCATTAAAATGACTGATCCTTAATTTTCTTGATATCGGCCCTAAACACAACCTTACACGCTTCCGCTATTTGAGTGAAATCATTTTCTAATTTTCCGACCAGCTATGGGTCCCTTAATGAAGCTTATCTCTGAACTGGTTTTACCTAAGGCATCGAAGAATATACGCACCTTTCTTGTTGTTTTTTAAAATGCTGCGACTTAATAAGGGAGATAATATTTTGGTGCTTCTAGTCGTAGTCAGCTGGAGGAACTTTCTGCTTGGCCCAAAATATTATTCCATAAATTCTTGATTTTATTTAGATATCCCTAGATCTTTTGCGAGACGATTTTCTACTTTTAGTAGTCTACTGTAGCTCTTCATTTTCATTCATTATTGTTGTGCCTCTTGCTGCGTCGTACGATCATGAAAAGTAGTGGGTCTTTCTATTTACAAATCAAGTTGGAGTTTAAATTTATCCTGCTGTTACTTCGGTCGAAAAAGACCAAAGTATTGAAATCCTGACGTTTTGAACCGACACACGCCTTGACCGATTTGAACTAAACTGTACACAAATATTGGTTAAGACTTAACAAAGGTCGCGATTAATATCTCAAACCTCAAATTTAACCTTTCACAATTCAAATTCAAATTTTAGCAAATTATATAAATGGGCAGTTAGAATGTAACTTATCTATTTCTTGACGGATTTTAGTGAAATTTGACTCCCGCTTTGGAAATGGGATTCTGGCATCCCTATTTCTCAACTGATTATGATGAAATTTGACATGTGCGTTGGAAATTGGATTCTAAAATGATTTTTCGGTGTAGTTCTGGAATATAGTCAAGTATGATGTAACTTGCCTATTTCCCAACCAATTATGATGAAATTAGGCTTATGCATTGGAAATGTGATTCTAAAATTATTTTTCGATAAAGTTCTGGAATATGGGCAAGTAGGATGAAACCTTACTATTCCTTAACGGATTATAATGAAATTCGAGATTGGGAATGAGGATTTGAAATAATATTTCTAATTCCGAAACTCTACACTATCGTTAGTAGTTTCAATACCGCGGCACGTGTCCGCTACACAATATATTTTTCTAAACCTGGCCAAACTTATCGCTCTGACAGCAAATACTGAGAAAACATAACCCAAAGTTTAAAGGGAAGGATTGGCAAGAAAAATTTCTAATGTAACTTGAATATTATTACCGAGATAATTCGTTGAAAACGTTAAAATTCATCATAATCGGTTAAGGAATAGCCAAGTTTCATCCTACTTGGCCGTATTCCATAACTTTATCCAAAAATCATTTTAGAATCCCATTACCATCACCAATATCAAATTTTACTAAAATCCGTTAAGAAATGGTCAAGTTCCTTAATAATTGGCCATACTTCAGAACTTCATCTAAAAACCATTTTAGAATCCCATTTCCAACGCACATGTCAAATTTCATCATAAACGTTTAAGAAATAGTTAAGCTCCTAATTAGCCATTCATATAATTTACTAAGGGTTTAATTTGAAGCGTAAAAGGATCAATTTGAAGTAAAAAAACCTGTATGATGGTATAATGGTATGATGATACAACGGTAAAATGACATGATGGTATGATGGTATGGCGGTATAGTGGTATATAGATATGATGGTTTGATGGTATGATGGTATTATGGTGATGGTATGATAACGATGGTTTGATGTAATGAGTATGGTGGTAAGATTGTATGATGGTACGATGATACATAACGGTACCATGTTATATAGATATATAACGGTACCATGTTATGATGGTATTGTGGTAAGATGGTATATATGATGGTATGATGGATTAACATTATTATACGATGGTGTGATGGTATGATTATATATGTATTCAATCGTGTCCACTAATTTTTTTGAGGGATCTACTTGAGGGGCACCTCTGATATACATGGTATGACGGTATGATAGTGTAATGTTGGATGGTATAATAATATCACGGCCTGAGAATATTATGGTATTATTATATGATGGTACGATGGTATGATGGTATGATGGTATGATTTTATGATTGTATGATGGTACGGTCGTACGATGTTATGATGATATGGTGGTATGAAGGTGTGGTGGATTGATGGTAAGATATACATCATTGTGATATGGTGAGATGGTTCGCCGTCACTATGGTACGATGGTATGATTGTATGATGGTGTAATGATATAATGTCATGATGGTATGATGGTATAATGGGATAATGGTATGATGCAATGATTGTTTAAGATTACGATGGTACGACGGTACGTATGCTGGTATGATTGTAAGTTGCTATTGTGGTTTGATGGTAAGTAGGGTTTGAGTTGAAATTCAGTTGGATTCGAGATAGAAGTTCGGTTAGGGATTAATTTGAGGTTGAGTTAAGGGTTTAGTAGGAGGTTAGATTGAGTGGGCTTTCGAATCGAGTTAATTTTGGGATTGGGTTGGAAAATAAGTTTGTAGTTGAGCAGAGGGTTGAGATCCCAAGTCGAGCTAAGTTGAGTTGTTCGGTTGGGGAATTATTTAAGGGTTGATTTGGAGTTAGGTTAAGCGTTGATTTGATGATTTAATTGATGACTGGGTTGGCCGTTAATTTGATAATTGCGTTTAGGTTTGTATGTAAATTGAGTTGAAGGCTAAGCTGAACCCTTTAAGTTATCAAGTGAATTAAAATTTCCAATTTGAAAAAAAGTAGTTGCAGTTTGCCCTCAGGATATCTATGAATTTAACTTGAAAGAGTGCTTAGTGCCAACAATTTAGTAATAAACTGAACAAAACTAAAGACACATTTGAAAAATGTACAACTCATAGTTAAACAATTAGATAAAGGTTAAGAAACACTGACTACCGAAATTATCGAATTTTTTGTATTTAATTATATAATTCCAGGCGGTCGCATCAATTACCATCAACATATTAATATTCATGCAATTTCTACCCATCTACAAGGAATAAATTATAGCCCTTAATTAGCTACGATTTATTACTGCATTAATCATACGCCACTAAACCAAAACTACAAAATAAATTAAAAATGAGGAGAGATCGACCACCCTCGACAAAAAAAATAATTTCCATCCACAGTAACCAATTTCCATTCAATTCAATTGCATACAACCGAAAAATGATAACGAAATTAAATTTCGATTTTAAATTAAAATTTATTTTATTATTTTTACAAATATTTGGTGTTAATTTAATTGTAGAGCAACCGCGCGACAATAATCGAAATCCCAAAATAAATCGCTACCTCCTGGCATGGAATACAATTTTAATCATTTTCACAATCACATTAATTGTTGTCGTATACATTGAACGGGCAAATATTTTTTACGTTTTTCATGCAGTTGGTCAATTTACTGATATGATACAATTTTTGGGGCCAGCAGCATCAATGCTTGTACTACTAGTTGAATTGCATTATAAGCGTGATGGCCATTTAATGATACGGAATAATTTAAATAAAATTTTCGAAATGATTCCAATTCGGCGCGACCTTTATGATGGAATTATAAAACGTTTGTTGATAAAGTGGTTATTTTTGTTTGTTTTAACGTTGGCAGTGGAAATTTTTATTATGGTTGATGTAAAAGTGGAAACGGTTTGGTCACTACATTGGTATACGACAATTGTACCATTAGTAATGATACGGCTTGGTTTGTTGTATTATGTGATTTATGTGGATTTTATAACTGGTGCACTACAAACGATTAATGGAATATTGTTAGCTGTACAAAGACAGAGTCTTGCGACCGGGATAAGTCAAGAATTAAAAAATGTTCGTGAAACAGCGAATATATTGTGGAATACTGTGCGCCTGGTAAATTCAATATATGGATGGTTTCAACTAATCTACAATCTTCAACTGCTATTTATGTTAACATGCGATTTATACTGGGTGGTTGGATCGTTCGTCGTTAGCCATCATTTATATTTTCTCAGTTCGGTGTTGTGCAACGTAACGCCAATTACATCAATGATAATTTTATTCAATTCTACGGAAAATTTGAAAAAACAGGTAAAGTATAAATATTCTTGTTCAAATGTGGTTTTCAATATAATTTTGAAAATTTATTTTTAATTTCTCCATCTGACTCAAAGTTTCTACATTGTTGGACAAATTTAGTTTACCTAATTGTCAAATTTGTTTACACAGGCGAATTGTATTAAAGTAGAATAGTATTGTGCTTACTACCATCTACCTTAACGGTGAACTGCATCTATTCTGTATCGTCCATCTGAATAACTAAACTCAAACCTGGGGGAAGTTGACGGTGATTCACCTGAAGCCAGTCTCACTAATTTTGCCTTGATTGTACGTATTGCGGCTATTATCTTTGTCAATTGTCAAAATGGCGGAACTAGCTGGATAAACTGAAAAACATGATAATTTAAAGTATTCTCACTAACATAAGAAAATGGGTTGTCAAAATTGCCAAAAATGTTTTTGTTTAGCAAATGGAATCCCATCTAGGAAAGAAAGACAATTTTGTGGGATGATTGAGGTATTTCATCCAGTTCTCGAAATCAGTATCCTGGAACAGGAGCCCCAAATGACCAAATGCTAAGGTTAAACTCCAGTATCGATCAATTAGATCAACAGCAACGACAGTTTTTCAATCGAAAAACTTTACGGATTTTTCGATAACCCAAACAGTCGATTTGCGGCCAGCACATATTACCATTGAATCCTTTGATTGTATAATTATACATTTTGAATGAACTTCCGTAATCTAGTTTTGAGTTCGATCCTCGTTAATGATAAGTTGTCTAACGCCCAAAAATGTAAATGCCTGATGGGTTTCCAAAACGGTATAGCTCATAAACTTCTGATGATTACCTATACCCAAGATATTAATACAAGCTTTAATTAAAAATTTATTGATCAAGGTTCTATTTGTAAAGGGAGTAACACGTTTAGGGAGCTAAGTGAAAGGCTGACCTGACATCTTCTCGGTAATTTATTTAATGTTGCAAAAACTGGACAATGAAACTTAAATGCATTGGGCTGAGCAGATAGACGACAAATATTACCCAAGATTTGAGAACTTTTTGAAATTCCTAATGAAAAGACGTAATATTCTAGAAGCTTGACGACTGGTACTAGCCCTTTCATAAAAAGTAGTTAAGCCATTTTTGCAAATACAGACCTTTACTTCATAGATCGAATTCTAAAAATGTATTATCTGTGACCAGAACAACACAGTACCATCTAATTTTGTAAATGCTGCAATTGATAATTCTGCAAACGTTGAATCAAATATGTACTTCAACTCAAGGCAATCGTTTTAAGATGCAAGTTTCTCATGTGACAGAGCGCGGTTTTTATTGTCATTTGTCAAAAAGCCAGATTTAGGTAATTCACTAAACGCATCAATGGCCCCGATTACTTTCTATGGAATAGAAATTTGGAAATGAAAAATCTTTAAAAAGTACTTATGCAGATATAATGACAGAATATCCTGAATTACGACACGAACTTCACACGTAATTGTTTGGAGACAAAATTCTTTTAATTCCATTTCTTCGTCCGACCTAGGCAACGAACTGTTATTGATCATGGAAGTGATTACCAATTAGTAGCACCAGTTTTAACCGATGATCTTTACATGGATGATTTATTGTCTGGAACTGAGAATATCAACGAAGCCCTCAAAATTTACAGGCAAACTGTATCTTTAAGTAAAAAGGGTGGTTTTAAACTCAAAAAATGGATGCCAAAATTCCTGAAGATAATACCAAAAGAAATTCAAGAGACCAAACAAATGAAATTTGTTGCGAAGCCGACCGAGATTAAAACTTTTAGATTAAACTGGAACCCAAAAGAAGACACATTCCAATTCAAGGTTCTTGTTAAAACCAATGTTAAAATTTGGTGCCAACGCCTTTGGTTGCAGAAACTTGACTGGGATGACGATCTTCCGTTCAAAATTGGTGGGATATTAGGAATGTTTTACCTGAACTTTGTTATTTCAAGGCAAGCTAAAGAAAGAATAACTATCCAGTCTCCCACCAAGCTAAAGACTTCCGTTTGCGATCAAATCTCTTTTTATTTTCCTTTTGGATGGTTTCTATAGCTTGTCGAGCATCTTCCCACGTTTTGTTTCTCATATCATCAAATAAATTGGCGTTTTCTGTTTCGGTAGTTTCCTTAATTCTCTGGTCTTCGGCAGAATTCATCTCGTTCCCAAATAATAACTTAAATGGCGATCGATTGATAGTCCGTTGGCATGAATTGTTTATGTACATCTGGACTCGATCTACATTTTTGTAACAATCTTCAGATGCTTTCAACGCCAACTTCAGTAGGCATCCCCGTCGTGCCTGCTATTTTCCCCTTCACAATATTCCTAGAATTCTGTTGACATGAAGGCCGCCGTTGCTTCATCCGAAATGATACTTTTTGGATTACCGAATATTGCCTTTTGAACCTCTAACTTCCGAATCGTCTCTTTGGTTGTTGTACCTTTGGTTGGGTATAACCACATAAACTTCGTAAATCCTCCCTCACACAAATGATAAGCTGGCGTCATTTTTTGGTTGCCGTTAAGTGCCCTCAGATGTTCCGATAACCCTTGCCATCTTCTTTGTCAAATTCTCCATAAAAAACTCTTTCTTCAACCTGTCCTCGGTTTTCGTTAGCTCGAAATGGCCTTGATCGTAGTATCTCATGGTATCACTAGACACTCAGTTCCGTTCATTACTTTGTATAGGATACCGTGACTTCGGGTAAAACTTTTGTAGTGTAGGATCTTGTTGCTTTACCCGGTTAACCATCTCCTTCTGAATAGCCATAATCAGTAGAGGTCTAGACAAGGCGTCTACGCGCCGCAGTCTGTGCGACGGTCACTGTTCTAATTCGTAATCAAAATCTTGCAAGATTAAGGCCCATCCGGCTATTTCCAACGACAACTCTTTTCTCTCCATAGTACCTTTGAAATCTGCGCAATTTTTTGGCTATTTTAAACTTCAGGCCGAGCAAATAGATCCTGAACTCTTTTAGTGTACTTATTATTGCCAGTACTTCTAGCTCATAGCTCCACTAATTTTCCTCGCACATTGTTGGTTTGCGACTAAAATAGGAAACCGGATGGAACTGTTGTAGGTCTGTTTTCGCCGATATGGAATACATTTGTAGAACTAGGCTTGTAGTCAGAAACTCTTTCAACTTCTTTACTGCCTCCTTCTCCACTGCACCAAATCGGAACGGTCTTTCGCAGTAAATCTGAGATTGGCTTGGCTATGATTGCATAGCTTTCGAAGAATCTTCGAAAGTATCCAGAAACTCTCTCTACATGGTCGTTTGATGCTGCTCTCGATCTGGTATCTAAAGTATTCAACCTTCTTCATCAATAGATTGGATTTCTTCCAGTTAATTTGTAATCCGTTATGCTGCGCCACCCCTAGTTCTCTTTTGACCCTATTCACCGCTTCCTCTTCTGATTTGGCCATAACAATAATATCGTCCAAGTGCACACGTACGATTTTCTTGCTACATAATTCACGAAAAATATTGTTGACTAACATACTAACTTAGTATACTATTAGTATACTATTGCCGTCAATTCTGGCACGGATTCGCGTATCATGATCTTATTCGGAGTAAAATTGGCGATCGTTCGTTTTAGCAACACTTGCCCCCAAGGCAACGTCTGCGGCAACAATCCATCCTCCACTATGTGGTTGTCCAGAACGATTATCCACTTAACTGAGCCAATTCAATTCTCCTAATCCCACGTCTTTGAATGTTGTTAATTCGCGATTAATCACATAGCCTTTTTATAGTTGAAATGAATTGAAGTGGCTGCCACTAACAACAATCGCATATAATTCCACTCCATCAACCACAACTCTTTTGACTTCTCTTGCTTCACCTGGTTTCTGGTGTTCCACCGTGAATAGGGTACTTTGATCTTAGTTTGGTATCGATTTGCAGCTCTGCTTAGTACCAAGTACCTTCTAATTTCGTTAAGGACATTTCGCCGCTATTAGGCCAAACTCGATATTTAAACCATCTAATATGCCTTTGTGAGTTCACGCATTTACTAAATGTCATATATCGACACAGATGTAACACTTTACAGTCTTCCGTCGGGATCTCCGACTTACTAATCGGTAATGTTGTTATTTTTTTTTTTTTTTGGTTTTTTTAATCTCTGCAATCTGTTCTGGGGCTCAAGGCACTCCCAACTCTTTCGCAGTTTACTTTTACCGTCCAACTTTACGTAGTATTAGCCAAATCGAGAACGTACGGCTGTAGACCCGTTTTGTATAAACCACCTGCACATTGCATTGCTTCGTGCCAACCTATAGTGCTGACTTGAAACGTGGGTCGGCTCATGGATTCTGCACTCTCAACAGGGGGTCATACATAGATGTGTTCATCTTCATCACCGATCGTAATGAGATGATGAAAAATTCCTTTTGCATCCCGCCCCTATCGGGATTCGAACCCGGTACTTCCCGATCCAAACGCCGCAGCTTTAACCACTGCGCCGTTTGGTCGCTAATGTTGTTTTGGTCACGGTTTTCTTCTTTATATTCTTGTGGTAGCACCATTATTATTATTGTTTTGCCTAACTCCATCATTGATATGTGGTAGCTCAGATAGCTTTCACCTGTTCTCTTCTTGCTAGCTGCCATTTGCCTGTGAATTGTTGCGCTTGTATGTGATGGTTTGAACTCCTTAACCAAAAATGTCTTTCCCCACATTGATATGTATGCTGTGGTAAGCCGTCTAGTACCCTCTTCGCATATATTGTCATCCGAATATCCGACCAACTGTAAGTTTTTCACTTGTTGGATGAGAATATGTATCGTACCCGAGAAAGTTAGCGTAGATGCATTTGTTTCTGCCATCTCCAGGATCACGAAATTTACCCTTCGGTTTTTTTGTTGACCCCGTACCCCAGATTTATTTTAGTAATACAAAATTGCTTGAAAATGGAAAATGAATTGATTGAATTTGTTTATTTTCGAGGCACAAGCGAAAATTGGCGACCCCCATAGTATAACGCAAACGAAAGGAATGCATCCAAATACGTAATAATTCATGAAATACATTTTTTGTTTTTATCATTCCAGGGCAATCAGGTGATCCCGAATCTAATGAAACTGCACAAAAGTAAATTCAATGAAAAATTACAAATATTCATACTTCGCTTCACCTATCAAATGACAATCAATGCATATTATTGCGATGTTTATGGTTTTTTCACACTCGACTTCATCTGCCTACGAAATATGATTGCCGCAATTTGTACGTACATATCAATATTTCGATCACTATCCCCAGCATAAATACATATAAATAAATAAAAAAACATAATTAATTTAATTATAAAATTTTCTTTTTAATCTTGATAATATAAAAACGTTAAATTTATTTTTTATATATAATATTTATTTCATAATATAATCGCGATTATAAATTATCACAATTTTTATTTATTTATTTTATGTTTTTTTATTAATAATTTATATTAGCATTTTTTTTTTAAATTTATATTATGTATATGTAAATTTTATAAACTAAAAAATAATAATAAATTATATTTATATCGATATATATTCAAAAGAAAAATTATTTCTTCTTTTTTTTTGTTATATTTAAATTTAATAAATACAAATTTTATTTTATTTTTATATGTAATAATATTTATTTATTATATTTATATTTACGTTATATTATCCGTGTGTTTATTATATACTATTTATACAGTAATATTGAAAAGCAAAGAATTTGGATGCTATTTATTTACAAATTAAATTAAAATAAACAAAAAAATTGTATATGTATTTATATATTTTACTATTTTCCATGGGAAAATAAATATTTGTTATTTTTTTTATAATGTCATGATCATTTCTAATTAAACTTTATAATTATATAGGCAAATAATAAAAATTAATGTATTGCATTTTATATTAAGGGGATGTTGATTTAAACCGAAACCATAAAAAATAATAATTTGGTCTATTATGAATTCTTTGAACTTTGTATGAATTTTTCACATCTCAAGCTTTCAAAATCGAATACTCATGGGAAAAGAATTTTATTTAGATTATTTTATTAAAAGTTAGTTGGAGGCTCATTTTAAATCAAACTTGACTAGAAGATTAGCGATTTGAATCAATTGGCAAGACCCAACATTTTTAAAAGCGAACAAGTAAACTGATGAAATTCCAAATTCAGAAGAAACTGGATAGTATTCGGCATAAACCATCTTCAGAATAAACTAGCGCTGTTTACACTTCAAATGCAACGAAATGGAGCAAATTATTTTTTCGAGTTGAAATCATGGTTAAACATGCCACATTAGGTTAAGAACTTTAAACTTTAGTTAAGAAACCAATGATGTGACAGTGGTGGCAGATTCTGATATTGAAGTTACTGTGCACAGTACGAATTACACTCACGCTTTCAACTAATAATTGGCTTAAATTTATTCAAATAAAATATTACTATTAATTATTATATACATTTTTGAAACACGTTTCACCTGTAGTTGTTGTTTCTTTTAAAATGTTAAAAGGCGCAAGTTCCGCTTAACTAAAGTTCCGAGTTCCATAACATTAAAAATTATTTAATTTGAGTTTCAACCAAATGTGTCACATTTAACCATGGTTTCAACTAAATTTCCCCATTTCGTTGCATTGAACTCTAACTTTAAATGATTGTGTGTACAGTCATTCGGAAAATTCGAAATTTTATTTTGTAAAACTTTCAATTCGTATTAGTTAAATATTACTTTCGAAAATTTTGAATCTTGCAAATCACAACAGATTTGTTGTTAAGGAGATTAGAGTTAAAATGAAATAAAATTTATTTATATTTGTTTTTCAAAAGCAATAACACATCGTATGCATAATTTACCTGTAAAATGCCTTTACTCTGGCCTTTGTCTGACGGATCTGATACAAAAGTTAAATGCTAGATAATTAAGAGTAAAGATACGTCCTTGAGAATATTTCTGGTGAAAAGATTTACTTTTGGGTGGGTGTACATATTTCACCAGCAACGTTCTCATGTGCGCGCCTTAAACAAGTACAAAATTCCAAAAATTAATCACAATTATTCGATGATTTAAAAAAAAAAAAAAAAAACGAAACGAAAAAACACCTTGACATAATAAGTAAGTGGACAACAAACACAATTATCATTCTGCAAAACATTTAAAGCTAAAAAATAAACTAAACCAAAAAAACTTAAACATAACACTGATTATTATCAATTATTTAACAAATAATCGCGAATTAAATATAAGAGCACATTTCTTAATACTTAAAACAATAAAATATCGGCGCTATAAATTAGGAGAATTTTCTTGGTTTGTACTCGGGAGGAGGAAAATTATTTAAATTTACAAAATATTTAATTTTTTAAGCAGCTTTTTCCGCTATCCCTGCGTTAATTTTTTGCACACATACACATACACTGTTTTCTAAAACATTATAATGCTTATTCTAATACAATCTAATCAGTCAAAGATATGTGTTTTACAAAACATTTTCATACACACAAAATATTTTATTTTTTTTTTTTTTACTATTTACAATTATGTAGATTGCCTCCTGTAACAAAAATTGAAAAATTTACAATTTTGTATTTCGCTCATTAATTTATATCGGTGTGTATGTGTCTGCATGCTTGTTTATTGCAAATAAATTTCCTTATTTGATTTGATTGTTCTCAAATTTTGTATATATTATACCATACATAATAATTTGTAACGGGTGGTGAGTTTAGAAACGAAAAATAAATTAGGAAATAATACATAAATGAGATCCGAACTATTGTTTCATCCAATGAAAGCTCGATGAAAGTAAATTAATTCAAATTCATATAGATACGCCTTTGGACGGATTATTGAACTGAAAAATACACATGAGTATATAAGCTTTATGGTTTTTTTAATCGCGATCTTAACACTATTTTGAATAAAAAAAAAACAAAAATACTAAAATTAAATAACACATCAGCCTCTTGCGCAATAATCGAATATTTCACAATTAATATATAATTTGGTATGAAACAATACTTCCCAAACAAATCTCATTTGATTTATTTGCAAAATCTACGTTTTATTAATCACCCGTTAATATCACAAATTAAATTAAATTTAAAATAATTAAAAAAATAAAAATAAATTCTAAGAATTAAAAAAAAAATCATTTTCTAAATAAAATTACAAAAAAAACAAAGGTTTCTAACTTATATTTGCCTAATTACAATCTAATGGTCTCTTACACACTGTACTAAACTAACTATTTATAAGAGCTTTCTTTTTTCTTTGTACTAAAATATCGTAAAATGGATTATGGCTAATTGATACAGATAAACATTTTATCCACTCCTGTTTGTCGTCTTCAGTTGCTGCTGACATCCTGTAAACGGTATGCTTACCCTCAACAACCTGAAAATTATAAAATATGAGTTATTTAAAAAAAAAATTGTATAACACATACATTCCAACGGATGGACTCAAATTTCACTCATTTACTCACTTATTAATAATATTCGACTTATCTCAATTGCGATTCATTCAAATGAAATAAATTTGATAAATTTCAGTATTATCGGTTTCAAGATCGTCAAATTGACCGAAGAAATTGAGTGAAATTAAAAAACCGAAATTGAGTGAAATTAAAAAAAAAATTGAGTATTTTTTGTTTCTAATAACGTTCTTCAAAATTAAGTAAAATAAATTCCTGCGTTAGGAATTCGTAGGCATTCCTTTATTTAGATAAAATCGATATCGTCACTTTAGGTGTGAAAAATTATTTCACTCATTTCCAATGTAAGACGACTCAACTGATTTTAATTAGAATAATAACTAGGTCTTGGCAAATAGAGTAATGAACAATTTACTGGCTGAATTAAGAATCAATATTCTTGATCAAATTTTATAAGAAAATGTAAATTCTAACCAAATCAACTGTCACAATTTTGCTCTATTGATTTTTAGAAGTGTATGACCTTCAAAATCTTTAAGTTATTGGAATTATGGTTCGTCGTCAATCAAACAAATTTAACAACAACATCCACCATCAAAATTTTGCTTACCTTTCCTTCCGAATCAGTCTTACACGCTTTAATAATATCAGCACCACCGCTAGCAAACAATTCAAAACAATGTGGTTTATTTCTATCTTGAATTTCTCGAACCTACAAAAAAAAAATGCAAACAAACAAATTTTTATGACCATTTAATAATAAAAAAATGTAAATTAAACAAAAACTCACCGAAATATTTTCTAATGGTATAATACCCCGTGGCTCTTTATCGGTTGTATATTCAAAATAATATAAACAATTATCGTTCAAAATAAACCATCGACGCTTCCACGATTTATAACGACCACCCTGTTTCCATAGCCAGCCCTCTTTATCTGGATTAAAAAATGTGTGCATCAAATCATTTCCATCATCTTGCGGTATTTTAAATGGTTCAGTTCGTATTGATTCATATAATGACTGTAATTAAAATGCAATTATATAGTAATAATGATAAAAAATTGCAACCAACCAAATAATTTAATTTACATACTTCTAACAACTCACGCGGTAAATCACCTCCGTTATTAATTCCCCGATTCATTGAAATAAACTGTTCAACTCCGGGTTTATCTTTAACCTAAATATAAAAATAAAAATGTAATCAGTACACGAATAAATTAACATAAAACAATTTAGTATACCGATGGATTATGTAGCGATGTGTTTAACATAATTATGGCGAAACTTAGTACATAGCATGTATCAGTATTTGTAAATATATCAGGATTTAATTGACAGTAGCGTTGCGCAAAACATTCCATCATGCGATCAATTTTTTGTGCTTCACCCGGCAACCGGAATGACCATAGAAATTGTCGTAACGCTTGGACTAGGATTAAATTTGTGAAATCGTGCAGTTCAACGAAGGCTTTCAGTACTTGTTCATTGAAATCATTTTTTTCACCTAAATAATCACCGATTGCGGTTTTGTTTAAACCTTCGCCTTTATACAAGAAATCGGCTACATCCTGTGGATCCATACGAAGCAGATGATTTTCTACGAGATATTCGATACCTGGAATAATAATGAAAAATTGTGATTAATTTAAATGTTGTTTTAAGAAATATCGTATCGTATACAGATTCTGTATCGTTAGTATTAGTTTAGCCAGCAGAATGGAAGATGTGCATAAAAAATTGTTTTAAATCGTTTTATCGAAGCGAGAGTTGGTTGGAGAGCCATTTTTGGAAATTGGTCTCAGAAAACATTAACGTAAAGTGAAGCCAAAATATTGATATTAATATTTATCTCGAACAATTCGGATGTAAGAATAAACCAAGGATTTTACAATACAGACAAAAGTTGAAACGAATTTCCGACATTTTGATCCAAACGCAAAAGGCGTTTCTCTGGTGCTAAAATTTCGAAATCCGCCAAATGCGCTCCAAGTTAGGTCAATCGAGAATATATGGTCTCGGAGTAAAGAAAATGTAGGTAATATCAAGAGAAACGAAACTGAAGAAAATGTTTCATACAAAAAGGGATTATGCATGGGGTTATACAACCGTATAACTCTAGTTATGTGTATCCAATTTTAGAAATAAAACAACGGACGAATAGGAAATTTAAGGCAGAAACGATTAGGTAGTTAAAAAATGTTGTTGTTTTAACTGTTCGAAAAAAACAAAAAATTTGCATTTGTTGGTACTACATCTGATTAAATTTTTTATTCAGCTTCGGTACTCTTGATATTCCATACTCTTTGCTCGGAGGCAACATTGTGGTGAAAAAATACATATGCCTTGACAAGTGGACCGATGTGCAAACAACCTCATACAGTAAAAAATGGTTAGTTGGTGCCGCATGAAGGATGCGCGAACGACAGAAATTTCGAAATCAGAGAAATTGGATGATTTTTTTAAGGAATAGTTTGTTCCCTCTTAAAATAATGGGACTGTTAATAAGAAAATAGGCTCCTTGCGTTAGTTCGGTAATATCGTTAAGATAAAATACGAAGCAATCATTCGGTATCATAACCAATGGGGTACACCGAGAAACCAGGGTAAAAGCGATCAATCACAGTTCAAATCTAAAATCAGATTTTACGACTGTCAAGAAACTGGTCACTTGATGGAGCGTACGAAAAAGGAGAGAGGTTCTTAATGTTCCCTTGCCGAAGGAGGAATGCAGTGTAATTAGGATCACTCTTTGTTGAGGTCATCAGTTATTTACTTGAATTAATCACAAAATTATATCCAGAAACGAGACACAGATGGAACTTTATAACTGCTTTTGTGTTAAAGATTGACGGTTCCTTAATAAAAACTTTTATTTAATCCCTTGACATATTTTGTATACATTTTCAAGAAAATTTTATTCGTTATAATAAAAAACTCACACAACAATGAATTTCTAAAATTGGAAAACTTCTCTTCTGTACGAATACCAAAATTACACAAATACCTTTTGTGATTGATTCCGTAATACCTTGAATATTTCTTAGGCCATAAACATTATAAATTTAGAATACATACATACCACGAGTACAATGGAACCAGATGTATGTCTGTTATGTTTAAAGCATAATATTTTGGCATAAATCCAAACATCCATTGGTTTTGATTAGTTGTATAAATCACGAAATTTCAATAAAAATGTAAATACATTTCTAGGAACAATGTAAATAGACATCGACAGTTATAGTGTTTGAAATTGTTCAACAATTTCATCATTATGTAGTAAGGTTAACGTTTTTGATTCAAATTCCAAATGGCATTTAATGCTGGTTTGGAACGAGAAAAGTTGGGGAATGTCTATAATATAATAGTACAAATGATGAATTCAATTATTTGGAATTTTTTTTTTTTTTTTAAAGGTGTTTTGTGACATTTTTGGATTTACATTCTACTAATTGCATATTTCTTGGAAAATATCTGATATTCAGGAATATTATAAAATACAATAAGTAGATTATGTCATGATGACTCAAATCAATTCATCCATATGGGGGTTAAAGAAATCATTTACAAAACCTTATCCGTGCACACACAACACATCACAACACGGAATAAATATAAAAATCAATAACAGTGTACGGACGACCACTATTGAATTCATAATAAAGAAAAAATTTTAAAATATTCAAAACTTTTAAATTTTAATATTTCAACATTCATACTATAAAACTACTTTATAGTATACATAGTGACATTACGTGTTACGAAAACATAACTAAGGTATAATAAGGAGAGACTTGAGCGAATTATTAATAAGATTCACGGATGTAAGAAAATAAATGTTTTAATTGATTTTGATTGGAAAGGTCAAGTAATTTGTTGTGTGATTAGACGACCTACATATGTAAATATACATATTATAATAGGTACAGTGCACGAGGTTATTATTAATAAACAAAAAAGATTAAATGTGTATACATAAATTGGAGAAATAAATTTTAAGTGCTAAAAATAATTTTCTGCCGTACTTTCGTTATTATTTTGCTATGCTTATTTGTACAAATGGTTCGCATTTATAACAAATCTATTTTTATAAAATTAATTAGCGAAGATAAAAAAATTAGTTTTGATTAACACAAGAATTTTGTAAATTTATTACGGACACCGACGATATTTTCGTATTTTGAATTATCAAATTATAGATATCCTCCAACAACAAACGGATCGTTTACTTTAATTTTAAAGTTTATTAGAACCTAATTGGTTGTACTACGAAAACAAAAAATTAAAGAGAATACTCGGTGATTTACCATAAAAGTAACATTACGAATGAATCAAAGTTTTTTGAAAAATTGCCAAAACAAGTTGAATTCGCCTTGAGGTTATTATGCAGTAAAATTTAAAATGTCAGTAATAAATCACAAAAAATCAAATTATTGAAATAGGATGATAACAGAATAGGAGAATGTTAAGTAACAATTATTACTTAGCCATAGGAATTTTATAAATTTTTAAAATATTCCGAAGGTTATTGAGAATATTGAATTTTAATACTTTGGAAGATTTGACGAAATCTGCGAGAAGATAATTTTTATAAATTATTTATGATAACCTTGAAAAATACTATTTCAAATTATATTCTACAACATTATTAAGTGATTCGAGATATTTAGTTCTGAAATATTTAGATGATCCGCTTGGTGGTCCACACTGTATAAAGAAGATATTTGTTTGGTATTCGATCCGAGAATTTGAAACATTTTTCTTGTGATCGTGTAATATGAGACAATCGAAATCTTGATCTTGTAACTTCCAAATTTTTCTAGCGATCAATGTTTGTAGGTTAAATCAGTGATCGTAAATTTTTAACATGACGCGTTTGTACTTAAGATTTGCTCAAAGCTAAAAGTAAGTTGATCGTCGTCATTTGACTGGGGTAATTATTTATTAAAAATCACGGAAGTCTAATTTCATGAATCATTTGAAATCCATGGAATTCTTTATTTGGTTTAAACACATTACAAGTTGCTTTGTATTGTTTTTTCTCAAAAAAAAATTAAATTCTGAATTACATACATACATGTAGTATGATGTATGTACTTTAAAATTTTTGGGTCTTATTGGGTTATTTCGTTAAATTATATTTGGGCACAAATGATGATAAGAAGAAATGCACAATACATTAATATTTAGCGTTTCGATATAATATGTATTTATAATAGAACTGGTCTATCCCAATCAGTTCGCTGTATCAAACTTTTTGAGGCATGGAACATTTTGATATTTCATTGTTAGAACTCAGAAGAATCGATCAGTTCTCAGACTTGTCAATTTCGGTGTAATACTCTAGACAGACTGTGGTTTAATAAATCCGATTTATCTAAACTAGTTTAGAGTGTTAGATTTAGCTATCTTTTCTGAATTAGCGCTGGAAATTAGCGCTAATTCAATTTCGCGTTTCCTACGCATATTTATAAGCGCTCTTACTTTGAACAACCATCATTGTTTATTGTTGGCGAAAAGTAAATATTTTTTGATTTCAGGGTAACGATCTCTTGACACGGCTTTATAAATGCATAGAACTCCCAAATCACTATCTAGAGACCAGTTCTTGAGGAGTTTTTTGTATTCTGTCATTAGCAGTATTCCAATAAAACTTCGTATTTCGTTGATTACTGACAGAAAAATCATGATTATTTTTCTGTTGAGCATATCTAATAGATTGATCAACCATATAATTCACGATTTCATCAGTAAATAATATTTCAAGTAAATTACGCGGTGACAAATCTTTTATTTCGTTTTTCATAACATTGAACTCACTAGTAGCTCATCTTGCTTTTTTAAATCAAAATATTGCGCTGCATCACCGGATTGATTTTCTTCATCATGATTATCACTTTTTAAGAATAAATCTCCTTCTTCATTGGTATCTCTTTCAGAAATTTCCACAGTACCTGGAACTTCGGTTGCGATCTTCGACAATATCTTCATCGAACTTTTCGGTATCTGTCAACTCATCCAAATTTGATGGAATTATACACATTTCTAAATTATAATGGCCACCAAACTTATGATTTGAAATATCCTCTGATGAAAAGTAAATATTGTACTTTAAATGTTGGTAACACTGTATTGTTATGTCATGTAATCATGTATTTATATTGTTGCTATCTTCAGTCTGTAAATAAATGTCAATCTCTCTTCCGCTTTAGTTACAGCAAGTACAAGTTGTTTTTTATTTACGATACGCCAGAAATCTCTGTCCATCAGGTTATGGGCCCAGAATTATCGAAATAAAAATAAGTGAGTAATTTCTAAATAAAAAAGCAATTATCATCCATCATGGCGATGTCAATGATACCATTCATCGAGAAGCTGAATGGCCGAGAAAACTACAATAATTGGAGTTTTGCAATGAAGGCATACCTTCAACATGAAGATTTATGGTCATGTGTACAAGGAAAAGATGCCACAGAAGATGAAATTAAAATAGCAGCTAGAGACACAAAGGCTAGAACCAAAATAATAATGATGGTCAGTCAACAGAACTATGTTCATATTCGTTCAGCCAATACCTCAAAAGAAGTTTGGGAGCAATTAAAAAATGCATTCACAGATAAAAGATTATCAAGAAAAGTTGGTCTAATGCGAAAAATGATCATGACAAAAATGGTTGATTGTAAATCAATGGAGGAGTACGTCACTATCATCATGTCAACTGCACAGATGTTAAATGATATTGAGTTTGCAGTAAGTGAAGAATGGATCGGCACATTTCTTTTGGCTGGATTACCTGATTTATACAAGCCGAAGATAATGGCAATAGAGAATTCGGGGGCTACTGTAACAGGAGATTTTATAAAAACAAAATTACTTCAAGAAGTGAAAGTGAATAAAAAAGAAAATACCGGGTTTTTTTCGAACAATAAAACGCATTACAAAAAGCCTACGCGTTGCTACAATTGTAATGAATTGGGTCATTACGCTAGTAATTGTAGAAAACCAAATAAACGACAACAACAAATTAAACCAAAAAGTGAAAAGTCGTTGTTAAGTATATTCGCCGCGACTGATAAATTGAATGATCAGAGTTGGTACATCGATTCAGGAGCATCGGCACATATGACGCACAATGATCAGTTAATGACTAATGTCAATCGTAGTGCATCAAATGCAGAGGTAATAACAGCCAATAATCAAAAGATTTATGCGACAGGCATCGGTGATTGCAAGTTGTCTTTAAGTGTTAATAACGAAGTGTCAAAAGTCAACATATCAAACGTTTTGCACATTCCGGATTTGTTAGCAAATTTGTTGTCAATAAGTCAAATGGTGAAAAATGGCAAGCGTGTTGTTTTTGATCAGAGTGGATGTCGAGTTTATGATACTAATGAAGAGTTGTTGGCGACAGCTAGTTTAAAAAATGGGATTTACAAATTAGACATGGAAAGTTCAAACATCCATACGTCATATTATCTGCGAGAGGATGTAAAGCTGTGGCACAGACGTTTGGGTCACATGAGTGATGGCTATATGAAAAAATTACAGAATCATTTGAAAATAAATCTTATGAAAACAAATGACAACGAAAAATGTGAAACATGTATCAGGGGTAAGCAAACTCGATTACCCTTTCCAGATAGTGGAAAGCGAGCGGATGAACTATTAGAGCTGATGCATGCAGATCTGTGCGGTCCCATAGGAGAAGATTCGCTTGGCGGTGCGAAATACATTTTCGTTCTTGTGGATGATTTTTCACGAAAAGTTTTCGTATATTTTTTCAAGTTTAAATCTCAAGTGTTAAACAGTTTTGTGGAATTTAAGAATTTGGTTGAAAACCAAACGAACAAGAGAATAAAAATATTACGCACTGATACGCACGGAACAGAATTCTGCAATATTGAGATGGATGATTTTCTTCGAAAATCCGGCATCAAACATCAGAAAACGACAACTTACACGCCTGAGCAGAATGGAAAGTGTGAACGGATGAATAGAACTCTCATCGAAAAAGTCAGGTGTATGCTTATTGAGGCCAATCTTCCGAAAAAATTCTGGGCAGAAGCTGCAAACACAGCAGCATATTTGGTAAATCATACGCCAAACCGAATGCAGGATTCAGTAACACCAGAAGAGGTTTGGTCTGGAATAAAACCACAATTAAAACATTTGCATGTGTTTGGCTGTATTTGTTTTGCGCACATTCCGAAACAAAAAAGGGGCAAGCTGGATCAGAAATCAGAAAAGTGTATTTTTATGGGATACAGTGAAGAATCTAAGGCATATAGAGTGTTCCATATAGAACAAGAAACTGTATTAATCAGACGTGATGTGGTTTTTATGGAACATCAGTTTCTCAATGAGGAATTTTTAAATGAAAATATTGTTAACTTGTTTGGTATGTCTCTAGAAATAGATGAGAAAGAAAGCTTAACGAATACAGATACTCACCCACATGAGATAACAAATGATGACACTGTTCAGATTCAGGAAATGGTTCCGCAGGAAGAGATTCAACAACAAATGTCAGTTAGTAGGTACAGATGGAAATGTTAACGATTCGTACTGTACGGATGTAGAATCATTCTTTAATACAAACTCAGACGATGACTATCAACCACCAATAAGTATTCCAATAGCTGAACAACCAAGGAGAACCTCAACACGAAATTTGAAAACTACAAAAATACCTGATTTTGTGTACCACACTAATTTCGAGGCGGACAGTTTGTATGAAGATCCATCATCAGTAAATGAAGCATTACAAAGTATACATTCGGATTTGTGGAAGCAAGCCATGGAATCCGAATATCAATCTCTAATGAAAAACAATACTTGAGAGTTGGTTGATCTGCCTGTTAATAGAAAACCCATCAGTAATAAATGGGTATTTAAAACGAAACGCGATGCTGCCGGAAGACTTATAAAATATAAAGCGAGACTAGTGATCAGAGAATGTGCGCAGAAACCGGGCATAGACTTCACAGAAACGTACTCTCCAGTTGTGAGATACAGCTCGATTCGGTTTTTATTAGCAATGGCAGCAAAATATGATTTAGAGATTCACCAAATGGATGCAGTCACAGCATTTCACCAATCAGAACTTGAAGAAACCATTTATATGGTGCAGTCAGAATGTTTTCAATATGGTAAAAAAGTTTGTCACCTTAAAAAGTCATTGTACGGGCTTAAACAAGCCAGCCGCATTTGGAATCAACATTTAGACACTCAATGCACACATGCATATACTTAATAATAGTAGCTCAAAAGATCATAATAGTCGCTGTATACGTAGATGATCTCATATTATTCTCCAATGATTTGGATTTAATGGCTGAGCTAAAGAAACATTTAATGAGAAAATTTCAGATGGAGGATATCGGTGAGGCGAAATATGTACTAGGAATGAAAATTGAAAGGAATCGAAAGGAAGGAACAGTATCGATATGTCAGGAAGGTTATATAAACGATGTTTTCAGAAAGTTTAACATGACAGATTGCAATCCAGTTGCGACTCCGCTAGAGGCTAAACAAATCTTGTCTAAAGAGATGAGTCCAAAAAATGTTGAAGATAGTGAAAAGATGAAACACATTCCGTACCAAGAGGCAAGACCAGATATTTATTATGCCGTCAACAAATTAAGTCAATTTAATCAGAATCCAGGAATGGCCCATTGGAATGCTACGAAACGAGTGATGAGGTATTTGAAGAGTACATCAAGTTTTAAATTAGAATTCAGCAAAAATAGCAATGCAGATATGATTGGATACTGTGATTCAGATTGGGCGAGTGATCCTGAACAACGACGATCAACTACTGGATATGTATTTGCGATACAAGGAGGACCAATATCGTGGAACTCGAAACGACAATGCACAGTGGCTTTGTCAACTACCGAGGCAGAATACATGTCTATAGTAGCAGCAACACAAGAAGGCTTATGGCTCAACAAATTACAGAGCGAAATTTTCCCAGATACATCGATTGTAATCAAACTTAATTGCGACAACAAAAGTGCAATAAGCTTGAGTGCTACGAATACATATCACCCAAGGACGAAACATATAACTGTCAGATATCACTTTATAAAGGAGTTATATTATGAATACATTCCAACAAAGCAAATGATTGCTGATGTTTTAACAAAAGCTCTCCCTAAGCAGCAACATCACAACTGTTCCACAGTTATGGGTTTACAAAAATAAAAATACAATATTTAGGGGGAATGATGAAAAGTAAATATTGTATTTTAAATGTTGGTAACACTGTATTATTATGTCATGTAATCATGTATTTATATTGTTACTATCTTCAGTCTGTAAATAAATGTCAATCTCTCTTCCGCTTCAGTTACAGCAAGAACAAGTTGTTTTTTATTTACGATACGCCAGAAATCTCTGTCCATCATCCTCCAAGGCATCTTCCAATCTGGAATATTTTTCGTTTTTTTTTTCAAGTCACACAAAAAAAAATTAACATTCACAACCGATGATTCAGGTTAAACGATGACATTTAGATGACATTGGAGTAATCGAATTTTAACTCCTTCAACTATTCATGCATTCGTTCTAAGCGTATGTGCCGTTTCATGCTTCCACCACCGACCAACCAGAATGCATGATAATTAACCGAGGAAAGGTAGAAACAATCTCGATGAAACGGAAACGGAGTTACGCAAGGAACGCAAAAATAAATTTGACGTATGTTTTTGATGTTAACATAGCCTAAAACTATAACGAAAAACTATTTGATTGTCATAAATCCCATTTTGTCAAATCGTTTTTTGATCGTTTTACAAATGAACAATGGTTTCCAGGAATCAACTGTGTGATATATAGAAAAGTAGGGCAGATTTTATGTAAGGTCAAAACTGAAATTATCAAACATTGTCTCGATTAACTGATTATGCGAAAGTCCCCAAATCAGAGGTGTTTGGAAGAGGTTTTAATACCAATGTAATGAAGCATTAGAAACGTCAATTCTTATGAACCCGGTACATCGTCAGACTTTAATGATTTTTCAATTTTTTCCTGAAAACTTTTCCAAAATTATTTTGAAAAAATGTAAAGAATTAGATAAGGATTTTGGTCGTAAAATGAAACTTGAACAACAATAAAATTAAACGTATTACATCTGTAAGTACTTTCATGAAAACCGCGGAATTGAGGGTTTTAGAATATGGTATGTCAAATTTTGAAAATGCATTATGACAAGTACTCACTAAATCCTCACTCAGAGATATCTAATTTTTTAAGCAACCTTTATCAACCTTAAAAACAAGCTAAGTGTAGATATCGTTTTAACAACAAATTTGCGTAAAACTCTTTATATCAAGAAAACTAATTATTTTCAAGTTCATTTTTGTTATTTCCTTTTTTTTCTATATGATGACTAATTTTGTTAATACAAATTTGATTAATCGTTTGAAACAATAAACGCGGATTTATTTGCTTACCATTTTTATTCTGTTCGTGATAACCCTAAATAAATTCTTAGATTGCAAAGGTCATAAATTTAATAAGATTGAATGATCACTAACATGAAAATGATTTTTATTATAAGACGTTGTCTTTGTTTCAACAAACATTACTGCAATTAACAGATTATCGACCATAACAATTTTTAAACTTTCAACAAGGCGTGTTGACCACCTGCAATTAAAATTTCTAGTTTGAACAACCTTCAACCACAAAATTTAATACCCATCTTCAAATGAAAGCACAATATCATTGCTAAAAAACTCGCGCGCCTACAGTTAACCAATTTGTTTTTTTTTTTATAACAGAACGCGCAATATCTAAAAATATGTTAATAACACGGACGAGTATGCAAATCATTTGTGTTTACATTTCTACAAATTTGTTGTGGTTTTATTGTATACTGTGAAAACATGTTAAACTTCCGATTTATATTTCTAACATCATTATAAGTGTAATGAATGAAATTCTTTATGAAATCGATTTGTAATCCAAAAATGTTTTTTTTTTTTTAAATACTTAATGCCCTTGATTTAATCACGCGGCTCCGATAATAACCGCTGTAATTATTTAGCAATTCAATTTCACTCAAAACTTGTTACATATATATATATATATATAATTAATGGGGTATTTAAAACTCCATTTATTGTGTTGGAAAACTATTTTATCTGTGCGCGATTAGTTTCTCGTAAGTAGGAAGCAAAAAAAACATTTTTGTTTATTTGTTGTGCAAAGCATAAAAAAAAATCTGCGAAATATATAAAACGAAAGGTCATCATCATCATAGATTTTAAATAATCTCGCACACATTTCTTTATCTTAAAAATATACGAAGAGCTGTATATTTTTGATCTTCAGTGCTTCTTCGTAAATTGATTTATTTTAGCTCGATTGAATCATCATCTTAAAATTTTTATATCTGCTTACGGATGATATACAACTTACGTCGATTTTAGTTTTATTACCAGTGTCGAAATGCATTTATTGCATAGGTCGAGGGTAGCCTATTTTTTTTTTTTTTTGGTTTTTATAAATCATATCTATATTTTATTTATTATTGAGAAACCTTGACATTCGACGCGAGTGCGATATTTTTTTTGGCAACGTAATTGATATAGAACGCAAACAAAATGTGTGATTTAATTGGCAATCATCATTAATTGATGGAATAAAATAATGTCATCGAAATTAAAAAAATTACATTGTAAATTTCTCTTTATTTATTTTGATTTATATATTGATTTCTTATGTAGCACTGTTTATACAAAGCTCTTGAAACTTATCGATTTATTCAAAATATAAATTATAATTATTTATAGATAAATTTCTAATTTATAGCAATAGCAAAATCCACTTATATTCAATTTCTATTTGAGTGCTTTTCATCTTAGATATTAATAATAAATTTTGATACTACTTCGCCTTCTTTGCTTAATGGGTGGATGTGGTCTTTCAATTTTGTGTTGGTTTTCTTACAAAAAATTTGCCAATATTTGATCGGATTTTCGAAATACAAATCAGCCTGTACGGTATTAGTTATACCACAAAATATAAAAACTTGTATAATTTAACCGGAAATTGGGTTTATTGGTTTAATTCTATTTTGCGATTTAGGTTGGAAAATTAAATTATAAAAATAACATTTTTTTTTTTTTGTAAATTTTATTTGTTTGTTGTGTGTGTTTACGCTAAAAACATTTTTGATATAAATTCGCATAATTTTTTTTGTGTATTGTATGTGTATACAACAAATAAAATAAAATTTATGGGATGCACACCAGATGTGCCTTAAATTTGTTTTGATCTAAATAAATTTAGTCCATGATCAAAGAGAGTCTCTGATTTTTAAATTAATTTTTTGTGAAGAATTAAAGAATTTATTGATAAATAAAATTTTTTGAATTAATAAAAACATTACAAATAATACATGAATATGTATTTAGATAAACAAAACCTGTGAAAGAAAATGCTAATACTTGTGCCTTTACTAAATTTTACTAAAGTTATTATAGTAGAGTAATAAAAAAAATGGAATAGCAACTCAAACTATGATATTTAAGGAAAATTTGAAGTTTTGGAAACTTTTGAAAATTTTATCGTCCTCCGTAAAATATTTCTGCACAAAAACTCTGCACTAAACGAAATCGGGCGTTCACGTACCTACTTTAACAAAATAATAATAAAACAAATTTCCAATCTACGACCAGATACTATAAAAATATCAAATTATAATCCAAACCCTTAAATAAAAATAACAAAAAAAGTGAAATAATAGACGAACTAAGCAATAAATAAAAGTCAATAATTGACAAACAGAGCGAATCGATTAAATTTCAATCGAATGATTAAGTTAGGTGAATTGAATTACAGTGTGTCAATCTACAATTTTTATCGTCGCATTCATCAAATATTGTATATACGCGCGCATACACACACACGCTGTGTTTATTGTTTTCTAATTTTAGAAAATGAAAATATGATAATTTTCCTTTGCGTATTTCGCATTCGCGTATTCAATCTGATTGATTTCATTAAAGATATTCGATACATTTTTTGAAGGGTATTGAGGTATTACTCGTATTTAAGCACGTAGGTAAGTTGCTATTTAAATTTTGTAGTGTGTTTACTTCTTGATAGATGGCCACTGTCGACATTAGTTTTTCGTGTTCTTTGAAGTTTTATTTTTTTTAAAGTTTATGCAGAAGGTATAATGGTATAGAATAGTATATTATCTTACTTTCTGGTGTATGTGGTGTGAGTGTGATGTTGTGAGGTTAACGAGTTCGTGCGTTATTGTGTTTTCGTAAAGGACAAGCATGTGAAGGGTAAAAATGTAAGTATTACTGATCTGGAAAGTTTGATTTGTTAGGTTTAATTTATTGGCGACTTCCGAAAACTGAAGGCGGCATTGGTTCCCTCGTCAAGAAGAAAAATACTGACACGAAGTGGCAATTCATTTATGACGTGAATTGTCCAGCGAGATTAACTAAATGCAACCAAAGTCGAATAATTGGGCATGTTGTCAAAAAAGTGCAAAACAAAGATGCAAGAGAGCCGTTTTGAGGAAGGAAATGGAAATCATAAATGGGACAAGTTTAGTACGCCCAAAATTGTTGTATCGAAGACAGCTGTATAAGAGACATTTTAAAATTATTGATGATTTGGAGGATAGAAGTGAATGATTAGTTTAACATACCAACTGATTATTATTATTATTATTATTATTATTGGAGGGCCATGCAGGCGATTAGCCACTTCGCACTGCGACCTAAAAGATCTATTGTGCTGGACCCTGCTTAATTATCCGTCCAGTCAATATTCAGGTTCTTAGTGAACCTGACAATACTGCCTCCCGGTACGTGGTACATACTATCTGGGCGTATTGCTCTCCCTCCTAGATGTTTACTACAGCATGTAGTTTTGCTAGAAAGACGGTAGCATTAGAGCCCAAGGACCTCGAGAGGGTTGTCCCACTCCCTTATATTCCTACTACTGCCCCGTATTCCGTTTGATTTTACTGTTACGAGTTGCTGGGAAATGCAAATCGCCTGTAGGTCACCTAGCTTTATTACAGGAAGGCTAAATAAAACTGGAGGGTGCCTGGTATCCAGAGTCCGCATATTTTGGACTGATTAACCTATCAGCCATTCATCCATCGGCATATGCTGTTCTCCTTAGATTAGGGTTTTTGTCAAGGTTTTCTCCTATAGTGCCGTACTTTAGCCTGTGTCAAATGGCCTAAAATGTGCCAAATGGCCTTAGTCACCAGTGGTTGCCACGAGGAGGCAGCACGTACACTTGCGAATTGTGAACAGGTTACCCCTTACACAATTGTACCCATCACGCAGCTGCCTAATGACAAGACCAGAACAGCTCACGCGATGCGCACTCTACTGGAAGGTTACGGAGCTGCTGGATTAATCTACTCAACTTTGGTCCCCCCCCCCCTCCAGTAGACGCCAAACCACCTACCAACTGATAAAGATTGGAGTAATTTGTTATGAAATAATGCGACTTGGTGAAATATTCGTCCGGAATTAAAAGATGGTAAGTTCGTTTTATGTAACATTTGAGTTTTTCATTTTACTAAATAGATGATGCTTACCTTTTTTTGGATCCATATTGAATTTTTTTCGTCCTATCGACATTTGTTTATCCTTTGAATTGGAATGTTTACAGTCATCCTGTGAATCTAATGTTTCCATTTCCGATACGACTTCACACAGCTCATCTTTGATTTGCTGAAATTAGAGGAAAATAAAAATAATATTTAATAAGATGCTAACACTTATAAATCTTGGATAGACCTTCCGAAATTTTTATATAATAATTGTTACCTTCTTCGAACATATATTCCATTCCGATTGTGATGCTAATTTTGCTTTGCAATTCGAACATACTTTTGGTTTATACTCATCATTATATATATCACCCGTATTACTATCATCATCAATATATTCTAAATCACCACCACAATCATCACCATTTTCTTCATCATCACCCAGACTAAGTAGCATTCCATTCCGCTTTCGTTTACTTTCACTAATACTTGTGCTACGATTAAGATATTTATTTTGTAATTGACTTAATAGAAATTTACGACTATTTTCTAGACTGCTCAGTAATTGGACATCACCGTTGGCAAGCGCTTGTTTATTTATTAATGTGGTGCGCGTAACTGTAGTCGTTGTTTTAGTTGTAACCCCGGTTGTTGTACTAAACTCTTCTTTTTTATTATAAATGACAACAGTTTGATTACAACCATTATCATCGTCGACCGACGAAATGATATAATTTTGTGGCGAACTTATTGTAGCTATTTGAGGCGATGGTGAACGCATTAATACTAAACTGGGTAAATTATTATTGTAACCATGATAAATACTAGCTGGTTTGGAACGGACCGAACTCATTGTATTGCTGCGGGTTTTAAAACGACAACATTTTGTGCATAAATTACGATCATTTTCCGAGGTGAGTGATGATGTTGATGTGGTTGAATAAATTGATGGCGTGTCCAATATATACTCATTGGAACGGGATGTTTGAATTTTTGGCGATGTATTTGATGCTGGTTTTGGTGTTGTCACAAGCGTCACCGCATCAGACGCTCGCGACAAATCTAAACAACTTTTTTGTAATTTTTTATCATTTTTTTTCTTTGGCGTTCGCCTCAACGATGAAAACCAATTTGTTATACGAGGTGTTTTATCATTTGTTAGCATTTTGATAATTTCATAATATAATTTTAAACACTTAAATTAAAGTCTCTATACACAATTTTATCTAGAAAATCCAGAAGAAAAAAATTGTAAATTTCATAAACCATTTTTTTCTTTTTGTAATGTAAATAGAAGAGAATTTAAACGCGAATATGACCTTTCTCGTATGCTGTATGCATATATTGAAAAACACTTAAGACGTTTAAAATAAAATAAATATTTTTCTTTTAAATATATTCCAACCAAGAAAATATTTAGTTCATTTCGCGGCAAAACAGAAACCGCGATGTGTGTGTAGCATGTTAAATACGTATAATTAATGTATATTTGCATAAAAGACAATTAATGTTGTATAGTTTGCTCATTAAAATGCAACTTCAAATAATACGCGAAAATTGTTAAATCTACATATTACAATTTAAAAGATCAAATAAATTCCGCGATTTAAAATGCAGGGGTTGAAAACTGGGAACCCCGATGATCCGAAGTTTTTATGGTTTTGTGTTTGCGATCGCACCGCACCATCCATCCATCACCTTTGCAATCCTGTAATATGTACTGACATGCTCTGAATTAAAAAAAAAACATTTCCTGTTTACACATTCAAATAACTTTACGTGTTTCAATCAAAACTTATTCCACATTGCAAATTAATGCTAATCGATTTATTTTGTTGATGTGACTGCCATTTTATTCTCACATTAAAAAAACGCTAATTAAATATTTTATGATTCAATTTAGTCTGTCCCAAAAAAATTAAAATACACCCGACGACAATAACAAAGCTATTGTCATTTAACATGCTAGTGTCTGCGCGACCATCACACCACCAATAATTTTAATTTTAAATCGGGTCGTTAAAAATTATTTCCGCTTAGTGTAATGGCATGTGACTATATCATACCACGATAGCGTGCATCTGTTTAGTAGATAAACAGTAGCCAGACATGTGCGCGCTGTTTAGTCACAATTCTATATTGTTGCATTGTGTTGCAAGCTGTATCTCATATGTAAATGGAATTTTTGCTATAAAGTCATTAGAATCAATTAAGCAGAAAATGAAAAAATCTGACCTAAAAAAAAAAAAACTGTTAACCGACGTTAGGCTTGGCGTACTACATATTTTCCGATTGAATCAAATGCAATTTTCTATATGCTCTATGTGTCTGATTAATCATTCTTTAACAAAATAAAAAAAAAATGTATACACACAGATATGATATATAAAAATTATATACGTTCGACATATTCTAACGCGAGTTTTGAACATATGTTGAATATAAAGCATTAGACTGTTGGAATGTGTGCCCTGAATGGAGTATCGTTACGCGACCGTTGAAAATTTAATATATTTCAGTTTTGTTTGTTCGTTATCGATAGGCGTCAATCGGTTGTAAAATTTTAATTAAAAAAAATTTAAAGTTCGCGGTTTTTATTTTAATTAAGACATTGTAATCGCTTATACAAACGACATCAATTAAGTTAATTTAGTATTTACTTATATGAAGCAAAGTCGAGAAATTTTTTCAAATTTCTCAATTGATGTGAATAACATTGATTGAATACCTAATAAAAATCGATCGTAAATTAAAACTTGATCCGTTTAACCTCTGTATGTAACAGCAAGCACATTATTATAATGATGTAACATAAACTCAAATTATATTGACCGTACCAATAAAAAATTGTGTTACACTAATTCACCATAAGCGGAATTAACATCGCTAAAATCTATAAATGGAAACAAACGACCGCAGAAATATTTGCATACATAAAATTTCTTATTTGCGAATTTTTCTTAATTTAAAATAAGAGAAGAGGATTCGAAAATAGTTTTGTGCAAACACCGCACATTTTCTGCCAATTTGAATGTGTCAACATCTGATGTTATTTTTGTTCTTATGTATATACAATTTGTCAGTTAATTTATCTATGAACACGTGCTCGCGACACGATACATACAAAACACATATTCCGGGTAACAAAAAAATGCTTTAATTTTTTACCCATATGACTCAAGCAAATTAGGGGGATGCACAAATCACATTACAATGATATCGTATTATTTATTTTAAGTTTCCTTTTTAAGAAATGATAAAGCTTCCTTTGCGATTTGATAAACAAAATAACACCATCTGTAAGCCTGTCTTGAATAAATAAATGTTTTTTTTTTCTGTGTTGTTATCGTTTTATCATCATTCTTGGATTATTCCCAATGACTACTGACTTCTTTATATTTCCGGTGTAAATCGCGCCCGGCCGATACACTTTTGATTGACACATCATTCATTGTATAAATTATTTTTGATTTTATTTTTTTGCAATATTAAAATTATGCATGTACACCGAATAATAAAAAGGTGCTGTGTGCTCAGACTAATGGCCCTCTCGTTTAATTCTTACAAAAAGGTTATGTAGGTTGATATATAGCCTTCAATTAAGATTTACACTCACAATTTTAAATACACAAAAAAAAAAAACAATAGCAATTAGAATTCTAATGTATGTTACATAATCGCCGTGGCATTACATCATTCTCACATGATTGATTTGCGAAACGCGATTATTTTACATGTTACTTATATACGGTGATTATTAAAATTCTTTGAAAGATGAGATTATTGAAAAGATCGAAAAAAACACATCTGGCTGTGTCTCGCCTAGAAAATATTAATATTAAATTTTTACGAATTTTAGGCATATTTATCTGCCATAAAACAGATCAGTATCCATCTAGTAATCAGTTAATCGTGTGATCAACAAATATGAATTTACCCGTAATACAATAATCTCAATAAATTCATTATCTAGTACGATCGCTGTTACAAAATAAAGTTTTATGTACAGAGGGATCTCGACGCTATTACTTTCACAACAAACAGACATACTTTCTGTCCTTTAAATTAATCTTTTAAAATGCTTAAAAATAAATAGCACGATCACAAGTTAATTACTTTTCTCATTGACGACCTTGCGATCGGGTATTAAAATCAATAGCAAATAATGACTTTAAATAACGTAGTCTAGTAATCTATAAATGCATTAAGTTGTACGATCGACTTATAATAATATTGCGTAACATCGAATTTGAGTTCAAAATTAATCGCGATCGTGCAATAATTTATAAGCGATTTTTTAATCATGCAGATCGATCGATTCAACAATTATTTAATATTATCAATCAAGGTCGCGTGCGATCATGCGATCGTGGGTGCGAAAACTAATAAAACCTTATTGAATTTTAATTTTAAATTTTATTCATTTGAACTCAATTCATTTACATATTATATTCAGTTGAAATCAGTAATTTAAATAAATTTACATGTAACGCGATCAAGTGCACAATTTTTGAACGTCAGAGAAAGATTAACTTTACCTGCAGCGTACATAATTTAACATTTTTGATTTTGATAAGATGAAAGTGTGCGATCGAACTGGGGCATCTCAACTTGAAGATGGCGTTACTCATAAAAACCATTTAGTACTACAAAAGTGTATACTTCGAAAAATAAGTGTCAGTCGATGTCAGTGGTCTTAAAAAAATGGAAAAAATCGAACGCAGCGTCAAAAATTTAGCCAGAGCACAAAATAAATCGAAAAATGTAATTTGCCTAAGAGTTGGCGGTAAGAATAGAATAAGGCGGTTAAAATGTAAGAACAGAAAGGATTTTGGTTCAGTTCTGAAGTTAAAAAATTTTACATGTAAGGTAAATTTAATTCCCTCCAGTGCATAAATTACGACTTTAAATCAAAATTTTCTGAGCGACCGAAAAGAGAGCGTAATTCAACTGTTATGCTTGAGCTGCCATGAAAAATACAGCAAGTTCGTACTAATCATTATTATTATTCTTAATGACGATATAATGACCTCGAGAATAAGAATTCTTGTTGATCGAATTTTTCTTTCCATTTTTAAGTAGACATCCAATATGATGATGCCTAATTGATCTCGTTTTTGTGATCTCAGTGTGAAACGAGACATGGAAAGTCTAGACAAAAAAGGCTTCGATATTACGGGTTACAATCTTGAAATCAATTAACTTACGGTACAATACAAGTTAAATAGAATTAAACAAAAATATCAGATATAAATCAAGCTCAATTCCAATTAACCTCAAAATAATTTAATTTAAATTGTTTTATTGAAACAAAAATTGGGAGTTGGGCTTGATTACGCAGTGATGTTGGAAATTTTTGGCAGAAACTTAGTCAGAACTTAAAACAAAATACTAATCAAATTTTCAGAAACATCAAAATAATTCCGAATATATTAGAGTTGATTTTGATGGACCAATTAAATATGAGTTAAACGAACCTTAAAAATACTAACCGTAAAGTAATCAACCCTAACCAATTCAATATAAAATAAAAGGTTTTTTTTAGGACACAGAACGACAAGATAGGGAGCCAAACGACACACCTCTAATTGGATCACGCAACACATACTAGACATGCTACCGTCTACATGTTAACAATTATATGTTATAAAATGCATTTAATTCCCACATGTATCAAATATTTTTTTTATCAATGATCAATTAAAAACATTTCTCACATAAAACTAATTCAACATACTAAAATAATTATGTTTCAAGAGGTTACTAAAAACCACTATAAATAATAACTAATTTTATAGAACAGAAAGCGTTAAATTGACTCAAGTTTCTAAAATTAGGCAATCATTTTATTATAATAGACGATTCCTTACAAAATCGCTTAATTTATTACTTTCACCTAATCGTGGTCCTATCGCAATAATAAACTTTAACATTTAAAAAAAAAATAAAAATTCATCACATGCTGGAAGCTGGGAGATTTGAAAAACAAATTGTGTTCAATATTCTCTACATATCTTACCAGGAACTACTGTACAACATATTTACTATATCCAGTTCTTATCAGTACTTAGAATTCATTTATCGGAGTTGTTGGCTAACGGAAACCGGTTAAAAAATTTAAGTTTCATGATTTTAATAATATTGAGGGTGCCAATGAGATACACAACATTATGTTCATCAATCATAATATTTTTTTTTTGCTTTTTGCAAGAGATTTGAATATTCCTTGGCAATTTAAAAATATTTATTGGTAATAATAGACAAATTACACGAACCACTAAATTTAAATTGATTACTTCAGCACATTATACAGTGAATGCTTGAATTTTTAATAATTGCAAAAACACTTTTATATTTTCGATGAAATCATTTGCCTTTCGATAGCGTATATCCCAATGAAATATTATTTTAACTATAAACAAGATGTTTTATAACACAGTGAAGCTGGTGCGACGAGATCTGACGTCATTTTCTATATATTTTATATGTTTGTGTGGTATGTTACAATAATAATAATAATAATATGCAAAACAACTTGTAGTATATTAAAAAAATAATAATAATAATAAGACGACCAGTTTTCTTACAAACTACAACAAACAAACAAACAAACAAACCAAACAACAATAATAGCGCAGTAATGACACCATCATCAAATTTAATTTATTCTTATGAATAAATAAGACGATGATAATCGACATATACAGAAAATTGAACAGATTAAATTGAATAATATACACACACAAGACAACAATTGCACTTCTTCACAATCTAAACCAAAATTAAATTGGATACATTATTTATTTATTCATTCATGACTCAAATTATTAATTAATGACTGTGTATATATTATAAAGGGATGATTATTTACTTAAACATTTACGTCTTATAAACATATACAACATTTTTGTTATCATCAATTCGGGTTTTTATTTACATGTTTATCAAGCAACGTTTTCTTTTTTTTACTGTGTGTTATCCAAAAATATAAACTCAAACAGTTGGTTTGATTTTGACATATCCGTCATAAATTTATTTTGTATTTTATTTAAATTCTCTTCTATTTAATAAACAAAAATTTCGTTTTTGTTTTATTATAAAATTCTGGCGAAAATTATTTACAATTTTACAAAAAATTTTCCACTTTTCACTAAATATTGTAAACATACAAACACACACACACACACAGTATAAATATAAAAACCACAAACACTTTTATTTATTTTTTAATAAAATATTTTCAAATTTTTAATTTAATTTTCTACAATAATCAAATCAATCAATCAAGTACACAAAAAAAAAATTTCCACAACAAATTTTCACTTTTCATATAGTAAAAAAAAAAAGAAAACACTTTTTTTTGTATTCACCCAAAAAATAATAAAATAAAATAAAAATCGCGTATAATACAAAATTCGCGACCTTCTCCGCAAATTATTTTTAAATGACTAAAAAAAAAATAAGTAATCAAACTCATTTAACGCATACATCCAGTTTTGGTCTGTGGTGTTGTATGTATACATACAAATATATTGTATTTTAAATTCATTCTATATAAACTCAGATATAAGAAATAGAGGGGAATCTAAAACGTTTGAATGCGGGCTACATTTATGGTTTTATATTTTTAATTAACAATGATCGATGAACCAAAACAATACGGTACGTAATTTTGTTTCAATTGAGGAAGGGAATAGAATTCCGGATATCAATAATTGTGTTATTCGTAAAATGTCGTTAAACTCATCAATGGCTACAAACATATGATATAAATCAAAAAAGTGTCAAAATATGTTGAAAAATTTGAAAATGTGTAAGGTGTCAAACAAATATAAACCGATTAGTGGAAATATTGTCAGTCTGTAAGCGGTGTAAAAAGTGTAAAGTGCAAAAAATGTAATAAAGTGTTAATGGTTTAAAAATTTCCAAGTTGTAAAATCACCAAAAGTAGTATACGTTCGAAGTGTTTGATGACGCTAAGATATAAAGTTAGTTTAAGTCGAAAACTTTAAAGTTTAAAGTGCCAAAGTATTGCAAGCAGTGAAAAATTACACTATATTTAAATATGCGTTGAAAGTGTAAAAATGCGTAAGGCTGAAATGCTCTAAATCAAGCAAGCCGCATAAAAAGTGTACTAAAGAGAAAAAAGTGTGGCATAACTTGTAAAAAGTGTCAAAAAGCAAAAAAATACTTAGAAGTGGTCTAAATCTAAAGTAAGCGGTAAAAAAAGTGTCAAAACGTGGTATAAAAATGGCATAAAGTGTAAAGTGTCACAAGTTAAAAAATGTTAAAACCGTAAAAGTGTTAATCGTACCAATAAAATATTTCACTGAAGAACTAGAAATCTTAGTCAAATTCTTAATCACTAAAACTTTAATTCCACAGCAAGTGAAGTAGTAGAATGGGGTCAGATCTTTGTTGTTGTTTTCAATGTAAACTTTGATCTGATCCAGATCACTTGGTATCTTGAAATGCGGTTAATTATGTGAAATACGTTTATTTGAGAATCTCGATATTATTTAAGCTTTGCACGGGTTGAGTTGCGAATAGGGTTGAGATAGAGACAGGGGATTCTCGAAAGTCCAGTTTATTTGGGTTATTCTGGCTTGATTTGCGGGTATGCTTAACGTTCGACTACCTTGGTATCAAAATAGTCGAAATTATTAAGATTTTCGATATTACCTATTTATGATTTTCAACATAATTTTTGGATTTTTCGAGATTGTTCTACAAAAATTGTTTTAGGTATCAGATAACCGTCATTTCCATTATTTATAAGAGATATGTAGCCAGCTTTCTTTCACCATGTGATAATCCAATATTAATTTGAAATCAAGGTTGGTCAGTTCATTTTCTTAAAGCTTTGTACAAAAATTGTCACTAAATGTTAAAAATGTGCAAAAACATTGTCAAAAATTGCCAAAAGTGAGGCTTAGCTTAATAATCCTGTCTATTACTGATCATTCCAATTTAGTTTAAGCTAAAAAATGATTGCTTAAGTATTAGAATTCTTGCAAAATTACAACTTGCATCAGATATTATTCTACGCTACACTAAGTCACACGTGACATTAGTTTAAGTTGAATTATTCTACTTGTAGCTTAGTCACATTATAGGCGAGGTACATTCAATGACATAAGACATCCGCAAAAAAGTTGAAACACAGAAAAATGTATCATCTGAGAAACAAACTCTAGTTGTCGAGTTTCAGCATTTTTCTCTAAAATCGTCGTTACGTGAAGTATCGTTCTACCAAAACTGCAAATTTATACGGGTAATGGTTTAAACCAGAGGAACTGAAAGGTTTAAGCAAAATAATATCATTTAACATAATTTTGAAACTCATCATTGGTGTTCTTTAAACCTTAAGGAAACATTTCTACCTGTTTGGCCGATATAGAATATTGAATAGACGTTTTCGTTATTTTTGATTTTTTGTTCAGGTTTATTACTGATTCTAAATGATCTAATCTTGTTAGTCAAGCCTAAGAGTTTATCCAAGCACTTGGTCAAATTACTCTTTCTGAACAAATTCTTGAAACAGAAACGAACCCACTTTTAACATGTGTCGCAAGACAAACAGCTTCAAGGGTCAGAATAACAAGTTTATTTCTCATTGAACTCAACTAAAGAAATTGATGGGCAAAGTCGGTTTTTTCCAAACATTTAGAAAAATAACAACTAACTCACGTCACGTCATTAAAACATAATTAAAAAAATAAACATGTAACCAGAAAATTCGGTCAAGTACCTTATTTGCAATTCACCTTAAGCCAACTTGACTCAAATATCAAACAAACAATACTGCTTTAGTTACGTAAGCGCACACTCCAATAAAATTGTGTAATTTTAAACGTCATAAAAAAAACGCAAATGACACATTTCCACAATACTCGTCGTGATATCTTATCTAATCTACGCAAACCAATATAAATATTAAGAATCATAAACTAGCTAAGGTGTAAACAAACAAAAGGTTTTAAGCGCCTGAAAGTATTTATCACACATACAAATTATATTGTGAAGTTTTTAGCTTCTCTATTACACTCTATACTCGCTAAAAATGTTGCTATACAACCACATTCTTTCCTAACAAATATAAAGAAGAAATAATTTAATAGTAATAGCAATAATAATAAAGAAAACTATATATAATACAACAAAAGCGTCGATTAACAACGATAATAGTAAATATTTGTCGCTGTTTTTTTTTTGTACAAATATTACACATAGTTCGCGAATTGCAATAATCTATTTAAGAAGAAAATTTTCCACATTTTAGTTTAACTGATAAAATACTCCGTTATCAATAAAAACAAATTATATACAACTAGATGAATTTAAATAAAGCAAACCACTTACACAAAAACGCGAAACAAAGAATTCAATCTTTGTATATACGAAAAAAAAAAACTGCATCCGGTCACTCTCAGTGCCATTATATTTACATTGTTTTGTTGTCCCCCTCTATTTGTATGCAATTTTCCAACAGTCATTAACCTTCATTTTCAACTTTGGTGTATCTACCTTATAATTTATGTTATCAACCCCCCCCCCCCCCCCCGATTATCAACAATTTGTTTTGAATGAATCATGCGAATGTTGCATGCAACATTTTATGCAACATTCATTAATTTGCACATTTATAGAGATTCTATAAAGGCGCCAATGAATTTTTTTTTTTTTTTTTTTGGTTTCGTTTAATTAATCAAACATTTTTCTCGTGAAATTATGCACATGATCTTTTATTATACGTCAAATAAATACATATACGTTTAAAAACAAACATAGAATATGCGTTTATCTGTGCCGAGTGTAAAAAAAAACACCAAACAGAAAAGTAGAACGAGTGGTATTCTTAAGAATGTCAAAATACAATCTGTATTTGTTTTGCACTTCCTATTAACGTTAAAATTTTGTCTGTGCGGCTAAGCAAAAAATATTGTGGTTTTTTTTGTGTGTGGGGCGAATATTGGGTGTACTAATTAGGGGCAGATTAGTAAAAACCGCAAATAAACTACTGTTTACCAATTTTTCCTAAATAAACAACATTAAGACAGTAATAAAGAAATCAAGACATTGCGTTTAAAATATATGTGTTGTTATGTTAAGTGAATCATGTGTAATTAACATTTATGGCACATACATACCCAAAACATATAATTTGATGACAAATAATTTAATAAATTTGAATGCTTAGGCGCCACTATATGCATATGAGCAAAATAGATTATTAAATATTTTCACAGAAAAATGTTGTTTATTTTTACGTAATTTTATACGTAAGAGATTCATTTGGCTGACTAAAAGTGAACACAGATTCTTTTGCCAAATTTACACATGATATTATGCATGGGTAAATTTATTAACAAACTAATTGCTCTAGCGATTGAGATACATTTTTACTATGCGCTAAACTACTAAGAAATTTCATTTAAATTTGGGAGTAGGTGTAAACTTTCTTCACTAAAATTTAACAGAATAAAATGCAAATAACAAACTACAGAAATATTGTCCTATTGTGCTAATACTAGCTTCCTAATCTCCAGCTAAGTTTGTCAGGCTTTTCTGGTCATGATTTTAGTGTGCACAGGCTAGCTTTAGAGAGCACTCTTTCCTTCTGGATTCCTTCTGGTGGTAGTATGCTGTGTCTTTGAGAAAGTAAAGCCGAGGATCCTAGTTGATATTCTAAAAAGTTCAGCTTGACATGCTACAAATGAAGATTTTCTGAGGAAGGATAATGACTACATTCATTATGTATATGCAGTTGTCCAGCAAAACCACTTGCAGGCTAATTTACATTTAAAGATTTTCGCAGATACAGTTATCAGATTAAACTTTCGTTTTTTTAAACAAAAAATTGCACGTTTTTGGTTTTCTTGTAAAGGGCTTCCAATTTGAGGTTAATTTTTAAATTTGCCGCCATTTAAATTTTTTGTGGCATTAGCGTGCCATATGTTATTTTTTGACAGATGACAAGTAAAAACATTTCTGAAGCTGTAAGAAAATTTCGTACAGAATATAGAAGAGAAAATTGTCCATCAATTGTGACCAATCGAAAAATTGTTACAAAATTTGTGGAAACTGGTTCGTTAAAGGATTAAAAAAAACAAGTAGTGGTTATTCAGAAGAAAATATTGCTGCTGTAAATGCTAGTGTTACGGAGAGTCCAAAAACATCAATTCGTCATTGTTCTCAGCAATTACACATTCGACCAACCACTTTATTCAGAATTTTGCACAAAAATCTTCGTTTGAAGGCATACAAGATTCGCTAATTGGGCAATTAAAATATTTTCAACAAAGTCATCTTTAGCGACGAAACAAATTTTGAACTGGATGAATTCCGGCGAAATTCTGTCATTAGATTCGGATTCAGCACACAAAAGTACGTTGAAAATAACTTTCCACTATCAAAACGAAAGAAGTTGCAGATTCTTGAAATAAATAAGAAAAATCTATGGAATTTTTGTCCATTTGTATCATTAGTAATTTCCATACAGAAATCCTTTGCATTTTTTGAGATTAGGTTACAGGTTATGGTGAAGCCAAGCGCACTGTGCACCGTTCCACAAATTGCAACAATATATTTTTATATTGAAAACGCCTAAGAAATACGGCGACTTTATTTTTAAATTGCTTGATAAAAATTACTGAATTTATAAATTGTTACTGCAGCAGCAACTAATCAATTGTTCAAGTTTTACACTGAGTTATTTAAATTAAAATTATATGTGCATTTGAGGAAAGGCTGTTTTCGAAACGAATACTTATTTGTGGAACCTATCCTGACAAGGTGACTTGTTTTCTACCTCTTACTTACAAAAAAATATAAATTGCTTATGATTTTGTGAGTGAAAATTGGTCTAAGGTGCTAAGGTATGACACATACAAAATGAAAATTTAACTTTGGCGTATATATGAGGTGGTCGAGGTGACTGACAGCATACTTATTTGAATAAGTTAGGTTCCACAAATAAGTATTCGTATTCAAAATAGACGATTTTTTAAACTACAAAAAAAGTAAACAATAATCAAAAGTGTATTCCCGCCATATTAAAGGACAAAGCATGTTTAAGTTGCAAACGTTGCCTAAGCCAATACGATCTTACAGAGTGCCCAAAAGAATGATAGGAACGCTAACACAAGATATATAACGACGACATGACCTAGATCTAGCAATTGAATACAATTAGATTCCCCGTACAAAGACCACTGCTCTGTTAAACAGAGATATACAAATAAAAGTGTCTTGATAGAACCGAGAGCTTATAAAAGCTTAGAAAGATCGCAAAAAAGGAATTCAATAGAACAAAAATAATTCGTAATGAGAGAAATATTGCAATCCCATAGGTTTATAGAAAACTGTTTGTGAACCCATTGTCGGCACACAGTAACGAAAAGAGCACCGGATAATTTTGGGTTTCTAAGCAAAAGAAACGGGATGAAGACCGACGAAAGATCCAAACTGGAAGGACAAAAAACGCGAAGCATTTCTGAAACTCCTTCAAGAAACAAGGGTCACATTAAAGTTGAATCTATCCAAATAATTTGCAGCCAGCCTAAGCTATGGCTACGTGTCCCGACAGTGGAGGAAATAAAAATTGGGTTTATCGCTCTAACGAGGACGGAGATAATCAACAAAAGATGAAGCAAAATCTGATTGATTAATACAATATATCAGACTTAAGGTGTTAATGAAAAGGCAAGTCCACTGTCACAGGACTACATCTTGTAAAAACTATTAAGTTAACTATGTGAAGATGTAAAGGAAGTAGCCCTACAAGTCTTTATGGATATAAAGGTGTAAGCTGACCCCTATTCGCCTTTTAAAAGCCACCCGGATATCTTTGAGAAGATATCCGGATGGCTTTTCAAAGGCGAATAGGGCAACCAATCAATTTTTTATCAGAGTCGAACAAGAATTGACAGTTCTAATTTTAATTGACTTTCAAAATTCCTAATTAAAATAATTGAACCCGGCTAGATAACAGCCCAAGTATCAAGATAAACGATGCAATTGTAATGAAGAAATCGGGGAATACTATCTTGATCAACAAGTTCCCGGAATAACCACCGTGTGGCGCTCCCATCGTTCCGATTTGAGTTCTGTTTTTTTTTTGTTAAGTTGGTACATCTGTTGTTGATATTCCCTCTAAATCTTAGCGTCATAGCTTGACATTTGCAAAAGTTACGTAGTCAAGAGTACATCTATCTCTGTGTGTGTTGGCGATTATTTACAATTTTAGAAATTATTTACAATTTTAGACATGATTTGCGAGGCTGAATCCGATCCCACATTCATCAAAAGGATCATTACTGGAGACGAGACGTGGGTTTATGAGTATGACACGCAATCCAGACATCAGGCAAGTGAATGGCGTTCACCAAAAAAAAAAACACGTCGTTTTCAGTCAAAAAAGAAGGCAATGCTCACGGTTTTCATGGATTACAACGGTGTAGTGCATCATGAATTTTTGCCAGAAGGCCAGACCGTAAACAAAGAATATTATTTGGTCGTTATGAGACGTTTGCGTGAAGCAATTCGCCGAAAGAGACCAGAATTGTGGGCAGAAAACTCGTGGATTTTGCACCATGATAACGCACCGTCGCACAGTGCCATCATTATTCGTAATTTGTTGACGAAAAATGCAACAAATACCATTCAACAGCCACCGAATTCACCTGATTTGGCTCCCTGTGACTTCTTTCTGTTCAATCGAGTTAAAAAACCATTACGGGAAACGCGTTTCAGCAGCCGAGAGGAAATAATGGAAAAATCGCCAACACACACAGAGTAGATGTACTCTTGACTACGTAACTTTTGCAAATGTCAAGCTATGACGCTAAGATTTAGAGGGAATATCAACAACAGATGTACCAACTTAACAAAAAAACAGAACTCAAATCGGAACGATGGGAGCGCCACACGGTGGTTATTCCGGGAACTTGTTGATCAAGGTAGTATAGATAGTGGCTTATCAACGATTTTAAAACCTACAACAATTTTATTTAATGTTTTCAGCTAAGATTTAATGGATCTTTATATCATTTCCAGAGGGATTTGTCTGAATTTAAATAGTCCCACAAAAAATAATCACATAATGTGGTGTACGCTTATCAGAGTGCCTGAAAGATAAACCTTTCTGTTTAGAAATTTTAAAACCTTCTTAGAAGCGTTCATTGTTGGGTAGGGATTTTGAAATATCTAGACACCACTTGGATACACACATTTTATATCTTTTAAAAGTGTTTTTAAACGATTCTTTACAAGTCAGCTAAATAAATCTAAAATACTTTAGTAGATTACATCGGGTAATCAAGCAAATAATATTTACTCTGGTAACGCTCCTCCCTCTACAACATAACTATGTATATTTATTCATATATGCAGTCACTTTCTGTGTTGCTCTTGTCTAATAATGTGCAATCTAAAGTAATCTCAGTGCTGGTGTGTTTTAATTACATAAAAGGAACGTAAAATACAATAGGATGGCGGCGAAATTTACACTACTAAAACAGAAATAGAAATCGTAAAGGACCGAAACAGGAATAACGAAAAGATTTGCTCTTTAGGCATCCAGCGATTTGCCTTAAGGGAAATTGTTGGCAAAAAGAAAACAGTTCTTCAAGCAGAGTAGTTAGGTGGAACCCCACAGCTTTGTTATAGAATTGCAACAATAAAGTAAGGCGTAGGCTTAATTGTACCATAAAACCTTACTAGATACACTGAAATTCATAAGAAATTTAATTTTGATTTTAAAAATTCAAAACTTTTTGAAAAAAAAAATCGACTCAATAAATTGGAATCTTAAAAATACTAAAATTTTGGGATATTTCAATAAACAAAATATACGATTGCTGAGTAGGATCCGGCAGTTTCTGTGGACTGATTAATTTCGACAACTTTTCATATCATAGAGGACAACCTTCTTCCAAGTGACGTCATTGTAGACAATTAAACAAATATAAAAATTTGACAGTAAATCGACTCGAAAATATTGACCGGAAATGGTTATAATGGTTGTCACGCCATCCGGCCTTTATAAGTCCCCAGCAGTATTCCATAGGCTATCATAATTGTTTTTCGGGCTCAGTTTGGTGAGAACGTTTGCTGTGCGTAACTATCTGATAGTATTGACAACAAGTTGTCACAAACTTAAATTGGAGTTAGTAGTGACCGAAAAAATGGTATTTAAATAAAATGGCCAGTGCAGGTTTTTAGCGACCAGAAATAGAGATGGAATGGAAAAACATTCAACAGCAAAAATAGTTAAGATATCAAAATAACAGAAGAAATGCAGAACAAGAAGTGACCTGCGAAAAGTTTAAGGTGGCTCTATCATCAGCACCAGTCAAAAGACATCATAATGCGAAGCTAGATATAGAACTTATGAGTCCGACATGTTAATGATCATGTCGGCTTCGAAACAATTTTGAGTTTACTTACTGGATCTTAAACGGGTTCAAGATTTTCCAAGTAGTGAGTGATGAGGAAATAGGCGAGAATGACTCACATCAAAATTCAGATGTGGATTGTGGGCCTTCGTGCCCGATACCCACATTTTCAAATAAAACGAGAAAAATTTGACAAATTGTATTATTGTTGTAGTGTAAAAGCATGGTCTTTCTAGAAAAAAATAAAATAAATTAAAATCATTCTTCTTTTCTTATGTTGAAACCAGCCAAAGGCGGTTATGTTTTATTTCTAACCCGATTTTCATAATTCCTACCTAGGCCGTGCTCGAATACCATGTTAAATATTCACACGTAATAATTTTTGGCATAAAACACACACATTCGAATTATTACAATCGTTCCCTATGATACATTTTGACATATCCATGTGAAATATTTTAGTATTGAATGTGATTAGATATAGCAACCAACAAAATAAATTTGAAGGAAAAAACATGAGTCCCATCGTAAGCTCCGACCACATTTTTCAATACAGGTGTACAACCTCTTCGGCTACTTAACAACTTTGAACATAATTGATTCTGTAAATGTTTGGCTATGCATTTCTATTACTGCTCCCACGATTCTACGGTTTGTCTCACTGGGAAGCCGCAATAAAATAAAACCATGAGTTCTAACTCAAGTTTACCATCCATGCATTTTGCGTGATAAAAAATCTGTAAGGCTTCACAAAAGTGAAACACCCCAGAAAATCTTCGTATATTTCGGATAATTTGAGTTCTAAATTGGAAATAAACAAAACAATAGTGAAACTACACTATTCTTGCTTAACATTTTGAATATTTAAAAGAAATCATTTGAGTGAAATTTTGAGTGAAGAAACATAGAATGCATTTAAACGCTATTTGAGTACAAATTGTGTTGGGATTTCTTTTCTAAATTTATTGTATGAAACTAATAAAGTTTAACATTTTTTAAATTTAAAATTTGCCAATAAATTATTGACGTTAAGGTTCCTGATTGTGATAGTCGACTAAGGTCCAGTTAAATGCAATTCAAACCTAAAAATGTATTCCTGTTTTACATTCTTGTTCGAAAATGATTCAAAATTTATTTTTCATTCTTTCAATTTACTTTCCAATCTCTTATTAATCCATATGAATGTTAATCACAAAACTTCAGAGGAATAAGCAATTTTACAATAAGTATCCTACCTAGATATAAAAATCACCTGAACTCTCTTTCACAAATTTTCACAAAAAAAAAAGGCATAAACACTGTAAAATCGTAAAATATCCATAATTTGGATCAATAAGTGATCGATTTCTACTCAAAGAAACATTTTAGTTACTAAGCATTAACAATTTAAATTAACCCAAATCTATTCGACAAATTCAATTTCTTGGAATCGTATTTATCAGTATCTTAAATATTTTATTTTTATTTTTGACTTTCCTCGGTCACGATATGACGATTTGATTTTACTGCATGATGTCACAAAATTTAATTATTTAGTTTTTATTTATAGTTCTCAAACTAAGGTTTTATTTCTTGTGCGGAACGTGATAACATAAATAAATGAATCATATACACAATATAGCAGTATGATTAACACTTGACTTTATTGATTACTTATGCTTATCAGCAACACTAGTTTATAGCCCATAAATCATCATCATCGTCGTTTATGTGCATACTTATTGCTAATTAAATATTGGGCAATTATGGTATGACCCTTGAGTGTAATTGTGATGAAATCTACTTGTTCAAATGTAATGAAACAGTCTAAATATGGTGTTTCGTATTTGAAACGAAATGAATGTAAAGGAAGCAAAAGGAAATTTACAATGTAATTGAATTCGAGATGAAAAGGTGGATACAATGTTCGGATCAGAATAAGCTCGTTCTAAAATTTGGTATTGGGCTAGGTTTTACTTCTAAGTTCGAATAAATTCTATTAGATCCAGGAATAAGTTAGGATTGGCAGGTCTTCGAAATACACTAAACTACATAATTCCAACTAAACGAATTCCCGAACGGATACCTAACAGGCATAATTTGTGCTAGCGGTAAGAATTTTAGCGTTTCTCAGTGTTCTACTGTTTTGTTGAAATCTTAGGCCTGTTCAAAGCTTGCTCAAGCCAGAAAACTGTGCTAGCGTTAAATGTACATGTAATAAATCTCTTCAGAAAAACCGTTTAGAATTCACAATCAATTCAAGTACTTAAAACGAAAGGGCACACCTGTCGCCACTTAAAATAACGAAATCGAATACAATTATGTATAAAACAACACATTTGGTGACGTTTTCATTTCACAATGATATCACAACAGTTATAATTTATGAGTTTTCTTTATATTTTCAAAACATTTCGACGATAAAATGCATGATGACTCACAAACACACTGGAGATTAAAGAGTTTAACACACTTTCCATTTTTATGTTGTGTTTAACACATTTTCAACATAGATTTCATAATTTTCATGAATTGAATAATATACCAAACACAAAGAATTTGCTAATATACGATTTGAATATTTACCTGAATTTCTAGGAGCAATTCTTGCTTCCTTTTTCTTAGCTCCAGTAGGAGTTTCTGTTGTTCTGGCGTCAAATCTAAAATTATATTGAAAATTTACACGAATATTAATACTGGATGGTTTAACAGTTTAAACTAAACACTAAACTGAATGTCTTTAAGTTATAATTTTAGTTTTTTTTTTTTTTAGCAAGTACAGCACTCAAGATAGACAGGGCGAGAAACTCATTAGTATTCCACCACCGCAAGAGGAAATTCCATTTATGTCAAAACAACAAAAAAAACAAAAAATTTTATATACGCGTAAAATTATTAATAATTAACTGTACCATTGACTAAATTATAATTTCGAGACAATTTATTAGGTTCAAGAAAACACTTGAGGATTCATAAACCACATATACACAAAACACCTACCTGGGGTCGAGAATGCATCATTATGTTGTGATATCGATGACATTGTTCCATATGAACAATTTTGCATCATGCTCACCATATTACAATTAAACAAATCGCGCACATAAATTAAATGTTTCTATTTATTTATATTATATAATGTTCACTTTAATTAATTAAACTCGTTTTAAAAGGAAACAATTAATTAAATTACGAAAAAAAAAAAAAACTAAATATATATAAACAACAACAAAATTTTGTTTTTGTTCACTTCACACAAAACAATCGGCCATATTGAAAATTTTCGTTATGTCGTCTGTACTATAAAATATGTGTCAAATTTAATGTACTAGATTTGTTTTTTTTTTAGTACACCAACCCTTTTTATAGCAAACATTACTAGTACAATTTTGTTATAGTACAACAAAATGTAATTTTAACAATTAAATTATTTAATAAAATCAAATATATCAATTATTATAAAAAATTTAACATAAAAACTTTATTATTATATCTCAACGGTTTAATTATGTAGCTCATTTTAAATATTAAATATAGATGGCAGAGTAAAATTTTAGTACGGTCGATATGGTAGATTTTAGAACAATTTTTTTTTCGTTCATTAAATTCAAATTTTTATCTTTGTTTTCGGTTCGGGCGTTGACAGTGAAAGTTTACAAGATTTTGACTAAAAATTTATATTTTACTTAATAATTTGGTAATTTACTAATTAAATTATCTTCAAAATTGAGGTAAGTTTAGTGTGTATTGTTTTATTAAAGAAATCGTTTAAATTTGGCCAATATATTGCGTTTTTGGTATGATTTCGGAATTTTGGTTGATGAACGACGTACTGACGTGCACACTAATCAACTGTTACAGTCTAGACCAAACAAAATGCGACAAAGTTGAGTTGAGAATTTAACAAGTTATTTGCAGTTACTAAATTCCTTGCTGAATACTAAACCCTCAGAAGTGGTCGATGTAATGTAGCCCTCTGGACTTGCCGTACTTACACTTTGGTTTGAAACAACGGTTACAAAAATTCTTTCAGAGAAATAGTAGTGCTATATAACAGAAGTAACAGAGGTTTGAATAACAGTTGATCCCCTTTCTTTAGCTGTCTCATGATACTAGGATATAAGAGATGATCAAGAACTTTAGATATTGTGGACCAAGCTCTTTAGATCACTCTCTTTAATAGCCGTAATGTCGGCCGATTTCCCTGGAATTTTATACGATACTCATAGTTCTGCATTTCCATGTAGCGTTATTTAATCTCTAAGCTGTACTTAACGTAAGCACGACGCCGCTTTCCAAATAAATGATTATTTGCTCTTACTTTATTTATTTAGGTATTTATGTTAGAGAAATTGAGGAGCTATGTGTTCATGTTGCCAAAACAAACAAAACTAAGGAAATAAACATTTAAAATACTAAATGCAAGACAATTTAAAATAAATGTTTCTTCAATTTATTTTTGGAGTAGTCACTAGATATTGAGAAATCAAATAAGTCTTCTACGTTGCTAAACATTTTAACTACTTCGTTAATTGATACAAGTTCCTCATAATTTGTTCTTTGTCGTACTGCACGGTTCCGTTTCGATATAATTGTCTTTATCGGTGAACTTCTTTCCATTTAGTGGTTAAGTCTATGATCCACCAAGGCAAATTGCCATTTTAAGGCCGTTGACGAGATAGTTATTTTAAGCTAAACACCATCTGAGAGACTTCGCCCGCTTCCTCTCGCAATCAATTTTTAATCACTTGTTGTCCAATTTGCAGTCATCGTCCAATGTGATATACCTACTTTTCTCAGCAGGCACATCGTTAACTTTAAGTGAATGTATAGCTTTAGGTGCTTTTAACTTATCTTATTTTGGAAAGCTATCCGATGTTGAATTCTCTCTATTTCGAATACTCATTGAATTTTAAAATATTTAAATTATTTTTTACAGATCCCTCGAATTTTGGTAGTTGTTCAAAGTGTATCTACACTGAAAGCAAGTTTGCGGAATGTCTTCATTTATCAAACTTATCGTAGTTACACTTTGACTTGGAATTTATTGTTAAGTTCAAAATCGATAAATTATTGTATAAGTTGAGGATCTTGGGGGTCTGCTCCTTATAGCCGTGGTTCGAGTGTCGTACGACACGAATTAAATTTTTAGCTATCCACTGGTGTGCTCTTTATAAAACACTGAGTAAAAATAAATTTTTGTTTTTTTGGTTATTTTCTTGACGAAATATAATTTGTATTTTAAATGTATGGATACCAATTAATTAATAATTATTATTATTATGTTTGTTTTAAATTTTTGTTATGTATAATACGGTATATGTGACTTTAGTCTTCTCAAAAACCATATCTCTTTTTTTTACTTAGCTTCTGTTAACGATTACGCCCGACAGCCAGACGAAAAGTACTAGCAAAAAACCCAACACGTTTTTACGCGACCGGAACGCCACACACTTCCATCTCAGTAAAACACCGTAGCTACACGGTATCGTCAGAAAACTTACTGGACGATTAACTCTGCGTCCAGTTTTGGTCGTTTTCGGAACTTGGACTAAACTCGATAAAAGTACGGTCTTCTCTGCGTCCTTAGCCTCAGTCTGTACTGACAATGAAAGATCTGATTGAAAGTTTTCATTTAACAAAGCCTCGGAATAACTTGGTTTAAGACTGTCTATCGAAATATTCTGGTAAAATTTCTCAGCCTTAGTGATTACTGCGTGAAGGCCAGTATATGACTCTAGTGCTTCTCGTAAAGCATTTGTTCTTTTAAGAGCATAAGTCTATTCTCCTAATTGCAATTCCCTAAAAAGCTAAGATTCAAACTGGGCAGGGATTAGTGACTATAAATGCAGGTACGCCAAAACGTGCTGAATATAACGTGGATGCTACCGTAGATGCTGTGATATCAGGTACCGCAATGTTTTCAGCCCAATGGGTAAGCCGATCGATCATTGTCACGCTATAACGGTTACATTCAGATATTCGTACAGGACCAATAATGTCTATGTGGATTTCAGCAAATCGTTTGGATGTGACTTCATACGAACCCGTCACTGATCTAATGCGTCTAACATCTTGAGCAAGTGATCTAACACCTTTTTAATTAAGAGACACACATGATGATCAATCAACAATTTCACAGACGCCTTAGTCCCCGGGTGGGCTAAATTATGATATGTGGTAAACACCTGTGTTGATATATCACAGTTTGTGCTTCTGCAATTGCAATGTAGTCTATACGCGAGAGAGCATCAGCGACAACATTATTTGCTCCAGAAATATGTTGCAAGTCGCTCGTGAACTGGCTTATAAAATACAAATGCCTACATTGGCGTGGTGATGCATTTACCATGTTTTGCCTAAAACGGAAATCAATGATCTATGATCGGTATACAACGTAAAACAATAGCCAAATAACGAGTGTCTTATACCTAAATAAACAGCAAGCAGTTGTACCATAAAGAGTACTTCGTATTTAGCGAAGATGCATTTACAATCGTCGACAAATTAAAATCGTGGACAATCGTCGGAAAACTGTAGACAAATGTGCGATGTGATCTTCTCGCGAATCTGACGCCACCAGAATATCGTCCAGATATACAGAACAGTTCGGCAATCCTCACAATGCTGAATGCATCAGCCGTTGAAATGACTGCGCCGCAACCAAAAAGTGTGGATATAGCAGTTTTTGGGATTTTCCTCTATTGGGATTTGGTGATACGCCCGTACTAGATCCAAGGTAGAAAATACTTGAGAACCTGTCAGTTGAATGGAAAATTCCTGTAGATGAGGAATGGGGTAACAATCCGGAAAAGTGACATTGTTCAGAGTATATGGTAGTCTTCGTCTGGCCACCATTCTCTGTTTTTCTTAAGCACTAAATGCAGTGGGCTGGACCATGCGCTACTACAGGTCGACATATGCCCTGTGCCATCATGTTCTCAAAATGTGCCTTGACTCTTTGAAGTTTATCGGGAGCTAGCCGACGTGTCTTGTATGATATCGGTGAACCTCGGGTTTCTAAGCAATGAGTTACGTCATGTTTCGTCGGTTTCATGCTGGGGTTTCATGATTTGCGAGTAATGGAGTGGTATTGCAATAACAAATTGTGGTAATTTCTGGACTTGTATCGGCCTTATCTAAAATTGATAATGAAGCATCTGACACAACAGTGAGCGAACCGACTATATAAAAGGACGTTAAAGGATCTATGATTTGGTGTTTTTGATATCTACTACGATTACGGTGCTATGTAAAAACTCCGCTCCCAAAATTGACATTGATACGTCCTCAATAATAAAATTCCATGCAAATTATGTCTTAATCCGAGATTAATATTGGGAATACGAGTACCGAATGCCTTAATACGCGTGCCATTGGCTGGATATAAATTAAATTCATGCAACACTTCATGACGTTTACACCCGAAAACATATTTATTCGCCCGATCACCAAACCGACGATGATAATAACACTCGTCCTTGTTTAGTTTTCGCTCTCGGGGAAATAGGCAGATTCCACAAACATCAGTTAGCCCAGTAATTTGTAAAGCTTTGAAGCAACTATGGGTGAATATTCCATAAGAAGGAAAATTAATTCGTCTTTAAAACATACACTGATGCTAAATTTCTCTATTGCGAAGGGGCACTATTAAGAATCCTAAACAAATAGCTAAGGAATTACTTTAAAAAGAACCAACCGGACAACAACTCATGAATGTATAAGGTTCTTCAAAAATCATAGAAATAAAGCATCTCTAAATCATTGAAGAGTTGCTGGTCTGAAAGACCGACTGCTGGAAGTAGTAGTCAACAATCGACCAATATGCACCGAGCAGAAAATAATTTAAATAGTAAAAAATAAATCAGTTGCAGAATCGATAAAAAACTAAGATTAAGTGACGTGTACAAAATAGTTAGAAATTAACAGACGAACTGCCAAAATAAATTATCTAAGCGATAAATGCAGCATTCGAGTTTGAAACAGCAAAGGTCTCGATAAGAGGCAGCAATTAGGTTGTCAATCTCCGGTTCTGACGTCAAATAATTGAAGAGATTCGTTTAAAAATATTTGAACTTCTTCGTAATAGTAAATACTTGAGAAAGTAAATTCAAGCCACAATCAAAATTGGATAGGACTGTTAAGACAGAAACTGCAGTCTTTTATATAGAAGGGAGAAAGAGAAATAAAAAAAAATATACGCAGGGTAGATCACTTAACTTGACTAACGTAGTTAACTCGAAAATTAAGCATTTTAGCAAAAAATGTCCCAAAACAAAGTTGTTTGGCTTTGTGGGAGACCCATGTTTAATTATTATTGTGACGATTGTGGCCAAAGTTCGATGCTCGTCATATCCAATGTTTTTATTGCAATTATTTATTGTGGAGATCGAAACATGTTTATACACCAGCGCACAAATTCATAATGATCTAGTAAAACCCAGAACGTCCGATATGTAGTGTACAAAGGAAGGCGTGGTTTAGTAATTGAATAATAAAATGAATAACCATACAAACACATATACACCGCCCGTCGCGATGATGAATGATGATGATTATGACAAGCCATAAACGATATTTCCAGATGATTATAGGTCATAAACAGATTTCCCACAATAAAGGAAATTTCGGGAGTAGTATTAAATTGGTACAAAAACGATGGTAAATAGAAGACAGTTTTTTGGTTTATTCTAAATGTGAAACAAGTGAAATAAACCTGTTTTTAAAACCCCCATCAGTGGCAAGCGGACAGGTTTAAAAAGTAAAGTCTAAGCAAATATTAAAGTATGTAAAAGTAAAGTAAAATCAAGTCGAATAAAAGTACAAAGTGTTTTTAATTGCAAAATTCAGACGAACTTAGAAGCCCAGTTCGTATTTTAAATGACCTTGAAATAATTCGCCCAGTTCGTAACATTATTTTAAACCTATTGAGATGATCTTTAGAGGGCAACTTGTTTTTTTTGTAATACGAACGAAAGTTGAATTTAATAGGCATATTCAAAATAACTTAGTTCTGTTTCCCCTAAAAATGAAATAACTTTCTAATGAAACATATTTTTTACAATTCTTTAATTTTGACAAGTTGATTCGATTTAAATGCGCCAATTGCGGAAGAAACAAATAAAACAACTAGTAAAAGTTTCGTTTAAAAAAAAAAAATGATTTGATGCCATATTTTGAGTTAAAATTGGGAAATTTCCCTACATCCGAGGCGGTCAGCTAAAGATATTCAAAAGGGATCTAGAAAATCCTCGGCACAATTTCGCGTTCCATTCCAAGATCTCTTGGTTTCGCTAGGGATTTTCCTGAGACATGAGAACGAGGTTGAAATTGAACCACGGTATAGAAATATAAAGATATGCTCAGTTACTTTACAAAATTGGTTTTATTTGGCGCATTTCGTCATCCAGCGACAACTTCATATATTTTAGTCCGGCGCTTTAACATACTTTTAACATACACTTATTTGAACCTTGCCTGCTGCGTTTATTATTTAACTAGAGAACGATTATATTTTTCTCACTCAATGACGACATCATGGGCGTGAGCATATCTTATTAATTCCCTATATCGTGAGATTGAACAGGATAGGCTTTTATGTTTTTGTATCAGAGCTTTTATGTTTTTCTATCAAATGCGTATTATAAATAAAATACAGGTGAAGGTTAGGTGAACACGTTGGGATGAACTCACAATTTAGTTTCTCTAGCTTATGGGTAAGTGGTGTAAACTACATCCACTTGTTGCCAGCCCTCACCTCAATCATACTATATAAATGTACATAGAAAGAGACCAGATTGGTTATTGTACAAGGCAAAATAAAAGATTTCACACGAAAAAACAAGAATCTATGTACCATGGTTTCGAAAAGTTTGGACATGGCGGAAAGAATAGCAATTCCTCGATACATCATTACTAATTTCATATCTTTTACCAGATTTAAAAATTGCATGAATAAAAGATATTTTCCAAGGATCAGGAATAATCCCAGTCCGAATGCTTTCATTAAAGATGTAAGTTAGCGGAAGAGCTAAACTCTCTGCACAATTCTTAATAAGAATGGGTGGACTGCCATTATCAACAGCCACCTTATTTACATCAAGAAGAGACCATGGACGGGAGATGGAAGAGACGAGATGTCAGAGGACTTGCTCGCCAATGAACTCTGAAAAAACATCAGGCGCAACAGTTTCATATTGAACCATTCACGAAACCGTAGTTTATTTTTTAATTAAAGGCACTTACCTCTAAACACCAGTCTTTATTAGTTCGTTGAACAATAAAACGGCTTTGTTCAAATTGTTTCCATGTCTAAGGGACTCCCGATCAGAGTTGATAAGAAATTAGTTTAAAAAAATGTACTCGGGCTGCGTAAAAGCAAAATGAACATGCTACTATACTATATACAGTAAAATCATCACTTGAGAAAATATCCGAATACTTAACGTCAGATAAAAACACCAAATCCAAAAATGTTCCTCTATTGTTGCTTATCCGGTTCAAGTGCTTTGTTGATATATACTAGCAAAGTAAACGGTGACGGCCAATGTTTTTTTAATACTTTGAAGAGGGCGAGAAAACGCCATCCGGTCAGGAATATTGAAATCACCAATGATCATGGCTTGTTGGTCGAGTAGACATCACAGATTTGGAAAAGTCAATCAATTCCAAGTAAACTTCTAAAGTTAATCTGCAGGGAAGTATACAGCGGCAACGAAGATATAAAAAATGGCGATTTTAATACGTACAACCATAACATCGCTTGTAGCCAAGGCTGGGCAAATTATATTACACTGAGTAATTAAAATACTTTTCCGAGTTACAGCAAACTCAGTAATTAAAATACAAATTACAATTACTTTCGGGTGGAGTAATTAAAATACAAGTTACAATTACTTTGAATTGTCATTTGTAATTAAAATACAAATTACAATTACTTTACATTTGTAAATTGATAAATTTGATTTGACAAAATTCATTTAGTGAAAAAACGTATCATTAGAAAAAGATTATTAAGATTAGGTTTTATGCTGATGACTCTGGAATCAAATTTTAATAAGCCTTGAACAATGTAAATAAGAAATTTCAAAAACTGGGGAATTTAAGTAATTAAAATACAAGATACTGTTACTTGGAGAATGAGTAATTAAAATACATGTAATTCGTTACTGCCCAGCCTTGATTAAAAAATCCTAATCCATACGAATCGTTCGTTTAGTAAAAGTTCTACAAAATTATATTTATGAAATCGCATTCAACCCTTAAGGGCCAATATCGGCCATTGCCAACAATGATGACAAAGGTTTGGCTAGCACATGGAATAGGACCCTTAATTACCTAATCAAAAAATCCTAATCCATATGAATCGTTCGTTTAGTAAAAGTTCTACAAAATTATATTTATGAAATCGCACTCAACTCTTAAGGGCTAATATCGGCCATTGCCAACAATGATGACAAAGGTTTGGATAGCACATGATATAGGACCCTTAATTACCTAATCAAAAAATCCTAATCCATATGAATCGTTCGTTTAGTAAAAGTTCTACAAAATTATATTTATGAAATCGCACTCAACTCTTAAGGGCTAATATCGGCCATTGCCAACAATGATGACAAAGGTTTGGCTAGCACATGATATAGGACCCTTAATTACCTAATCAAAAAATCCTAATCCATATGAATCGTTCGTTTAGTAAAAGTTCTACAAAATTATATTTATGAAATCGCACTCAACTCTTAAGGGCTAATATCGGCCATTGCCAACAATGATGACAAAGGTTTGGCTAGCACATGATATAGGACCCTTAATTACCTAATCAAAAAATCCTAATCCATACGAATCGTTCGTTTAGTAAAAGTTCTACAAAATTATATTTTTGAAATCGCACTCAATTCTCAAGGGCTAATACCGGCCATTGCCAACAATGATGACAAAGGTTTTGCACTTGGAATATGCCCTTTAATTACCACAAGTCAAAGCACTTGGAATAGGCCCTTTAATTACCTAGTCAAAACCCCTAATCCATATGAATCGTTCGTTCAGTAAAAGTTCTACAAAATTATCTTTTTGAAATCGCACTCAACCCTTAAGGGCCAATATCGGGAATTGCCAACAATGATGACACAGGTTTGGCTAGCACATAGAATAGGCCCTTTAATTACCTAGTCAAAAACCCTAATCCATACGAATCGTTCGTTTAGTAAAAGTTCTACAAAATTATATTTATGAAATCGCATTCAACTCTTAAGGGCCAATATCGACCATTGCCAACAATAATAACAAAGGTTTGGCTAGCACATGGAATAGGCCCTTTAACTTCCTAGTCAAAAATCCTAATCCATACGAATCGTTCGTTTAGTAAAAATTCTACAAAATTACATTTTTGAAATAGCACTCAACCCTCATGGGCCAATATCGGTAATTGCCAACAATGATGACACAGGTTTGGCTAGCACATGGAATAGGCCCTTTAATTACCTAGTCAAAACCTCTAATCCATACGAATCGTTCGTTTAGTAAAAGTTCTACAAAATTATATTTTTGAAATCGCACTCAACCCTTAAGGGCCAATATCGGCCATTGTCAACAATGATGATAAAGGTTTGGCTAGCACTTGGAATAGGACCATTAATTACCTAATTAAAAAACCCTAATTTATAAGAATCGTTCATTTAGTAAAAGTTCTACAAAATTATATTTTTGAAATCGCACTCAATTCTCAAGGGCTAATACCGGCCATTGCCAACAATGATGACAAACGTTTTGCACTTGGAATAGGCCCTTTAATTACCACAAGTCAAAGCACTTGGAATATGCCCTTTAATTACCTAGTCAAAAACCCTAATCCATACGAATCGTTCGTTTAGTAAAAGTTCTACAAAATTACATTTTTGAAATAGCACTCAACCCTCAAGGGCCAATATCGGCAATTGCCAACAATGATGACACAGGTTTGGCTAGCACATAGAATAGGCCCTTTAATTACCTAGTCAAAACCTCTAATCCATACGAATCGTTCGTTTAGTAAAAGTTCTACAAAATTATATTTTTGAAATCGCACTCAACTCTTAAGGGCCAATATCGGCCATTGCCAAAAATGATGACTAAGGTTTGGCTAGCACTTGGAATAGGACCCTTAATTACCTGATTAAAAAACCCTAATTTATAAGAATCGTTCGTTCAGTAAAATTTCTACAAAATTATATTTATGAAATCGCACTCAATTCTCAAGGGCTAATACCGGCCATTGCCAACATTGATGACAAAGGTTTTACACTTGGAATAGGCCCTTTAATTACCACAAGTCACAGCACTTGGAATATGCCCTTTAATTACCTAGTCAAAAACCCTAATCCATATGAATCGTTCGTTTAGTAAAAGTTCTACAAAATTATATTTTTGAAATCGCACTTAACCCTCAAGGGTCAATATCGGCAATTGACAAATATGATGCCAAAGGTTTGGCTAGCACATGGAATGGGACCCTTAATTACCTAATCAAAAACCCTAATCCATACGAATCGTTCGTTTAGTAAAAGTTCTACAAACTTATATTTTTGAAATCGCACTCAATTCTTAAGGGCTAATACCGGCCATTGCCAGCAATGGTGACAAAGGTTTGGCTAGCACTTGGAATAGGCCCTTTAATTACCACAAGTCAAAGCACTTGGAATAGGCCCTTTTATTACCTAGTCCAAAAACCCTAATCCATACGAATCGTTCGTTTAGTAAAAGTTCTACAAAATTATATTTTTGAAATCGCACTCAACTGTTAAGGGCCAATATCGCCCATTGCCAACAATGATGATAATTACCTAATTTAATTACAATGCTGGGCAAATTACATTACACTGAGTAATTAAAATACTTTTCCTAGTTACAGCAAACTCAGTAATTAAAATACAAATTACAAATACTTTACATTTGTAAATTGATAAATTTGATTTGACAAAATTCATTTAGTGAAAAAACGTATCATTAGAAAAAGATTATTAAGATTAGGTTTTATGCTGATGACTCTGGAATCAAATTTTAATAAGCCTTGAAAAATGTAAATAAGAAATTTCAAAAACTGGGTTAATTAAAATACAAATTACAATTACTTAGAATTTAAGTAATTAAAATACAAGATACTGTTACTTGGAGAATGAGTAATTAAAATACAAATTACAAATTGTAATTTGTATTTTAATTACGTAATTCAAATACATGTAATTCGTTACTGCCCAGCCTTGCTTGTACCGGATGACATGATATTATCTCGCTCGAAAGTAAATTCTTCGCGGCGATCAACACACCTTCTACTTTCAAATGAGATAATGAAATTATGAAATTATAAATTAGATTAATTAGGATAAGAAAATCTTGAGCGAATGATGACGTGCTCAATATGGGTTTCTATGCTTCCTGCCAAGGAAAGTTGTGATCAAAGATCACAAAGTTAATTTAATATTGTTTCTGATCTGATGCAGCTTGTTTGAACCAATATATTGGTATTTATGATGTTTTGTAGCTGGTAATTGTCATCCATTCAACAAGTTCAGGAGCCTCCGAGGTTCTCAGTTTGCATTCTTAATGCTTAGTAATTAGTTTATTTGGAATGCATTATATATTTGATTTATTATATTTTCACCAAAACAAGCTGTTTATCAACATCAAGTGAAGTAGCGTTACGCTGAAGCGATAAAGATCCCAGTTATGTTTGTTTTTTATGTAAACTCCGTATTTATGATTACAACAAAAAAAATATCGATCGTTAACGTCCAACATCACGTCTTTTTCAATGAAATTCCCATTCACACTCACACACAAAATTATTAACAATAATTGATGAATTATTTGTGATAAACCAAAACTCGGCGTGAGAATACATATGTAAGACTTACGACCGTGACATTATTTTTACGATAGATAGTGTATAGTAAGTATACCAGCTGATTTTTCTAAGATATTTTCGCAGCTGAGTGAAAATATATTTTTTTATGTCATGAGAATAAATTGGTGTGGACATAGAGTATATTATGTAGTGATTCATAATATATACCGAGTGCCGCGAGAATTCTTTGTAGAGGGGAATTTTTTTTTTTTTTTTCAAACAGTCGAACCCTAATCATTTTATGTATACAAAGTACAGATTATTGAATCATTTGAAAGTAGCCAATTAAAAAATGTTCATGTTCGATTAAATATTTAAATAGGTCACGTATTTTGTGGTGCAATTTAATGGGACAAAGGTGATTGTAAAAACTATTTACTATTATATTTCTGCCCTACTGTAGTTTCATTATCTAAATAGAAATACTAAAAACAGAAACAAAACAAAAATGAGATTAAAATTGTGGTGTACTACAGTTACGTTTGTCAGAATACTCAGGCCAAAGACAATAGTATATATTTATACTCAGAATTGCTGTTTTAGTATACTAAAGCAAGTCAAACTGTTAACATCTGATTTTCTGTGTTTACTCAAAGTGTTTCCGGGATAAAAAGATATCGGGGATCATAACTATTTTTCTCATACTAAAATACAAAGCATTTTTTTTGTGTGCAAATAATTGAGTTTTTCATTTTTGTTTATTCTGTACAGAGAAAAAGTTATAAAAGAAAATTATTGATTTTTCACTGTACGCTCGATTTTCATTACTCGTCGTAAAGAGACTTTTTTTTTTTGTTTTTCGTTATAATTATTAAGTAAAATAGAAACAGCTGATTTGTATTTATAAATAGTGCGGATTGTGAATGGTGTTAATAGAAACGACTTTTTGATTTGTAGTAAACTATGCACTATTTATGATAGTAGTTTAGTATACAGTGAAGTGAAGTAATTTAAATGATGTTGCGGGAGGATTTTTTTTCAAGTAACTAAAAAGAGACGATACACTAATTATTCATAATGAATTCGAGTGAATCCCCTTACAATGTAAGTAGTTTTGAAATGTAAATAATTTATCAGATTACTCAAGCGTACTTGGCCATTATTCACCTAGTGGCGATACTGATTGCTTGATTTGTATCATTAAATTCAGAATGGGGATGTTGGGTATTCACCTAATAGTTGGCATACTGGTTTTACAACGTCTATATGTGAAATTTATTAAATGTAGTCTATTCGTTTGATTTGATTAGATAATTGGCCATTGACATACATTTTCATATCATATTTTAAACATTTTCTGTGCAATATCTTTGCAAATTGATTTGATTAACTTTATAAATTTGTTCTATATTTGATATTGCTTGGAAGCTGTTGTGGTCAATGACTGAACCAAATTTATTTATTGTAAGGTAAACAGATACAATTACTGCGGATTTCGCAATTTTGCAAAATTTTTTTTTTTAATAGAATCTGCCACACTAGTTGAGCAATGTAACAACCAGAATTCGTCATTCAATTAAATATTTCTGTTTATGGAAGAATTCAAGTGTGATAAATTTACGCAGCTCACTAATTTTTTTACAATAATTAGAGACAAGACGGCCTCTAATTGCTTTTTTATGTTTATTCTAACATTTAGTAATTTTCAATTTTATATTTTTGCATCCTACGGTTTTTGGTTTTCAATATTCAAATATTTCGATTAACTCAGGCTAACCTTGACTTATCCAACGAGCTTTATTTGAATAACCAACTAACAAGCTTTAGAAAATAGGTATGGCTGTTGCTTACCAAATGTTTGTTCCTATCGTTAAAACAAAAGTATGAAGATTTAGTAAAATTTACATATTTTAAGATTTATGACTGCATGTAATTAATAAGCAGGGTTTGTTTAATCTTAGAGGAATAACATTTGGACAAACATAAAATTTATCAAGAAAAATCAATTCCACATCGATTAACTTTTCTAACCTTTTCGGGCATTTTCCTCACCGTCTGTCTTCTGAGTCCCTGATGTATCGATTTTCTTTAATTTTTTTTATATTCGCTGCTGCTAACCATTCTTTCCAAATTTTACCAACAAGTTTCCATTGGTGTGCGATCGGATTAGAGTTCCCGTGTAACAGTGTTCTCGATAATAAAGCGTTTTTTCAGTATTTTAAAATGTACATTCTTTCGGGACAAATTCAATACTGACATAAATTTACGGATAAGGTAGCTTTAGCGTAATGAAGGTCAATACTCTTCCCTGGAAAATTGGTTATACGGATAAATTTCTGGTGTATTGGTATTTCTTGGTTAGCAGACTCATAATAGTATTTTGATTATTTAAATTTTAAAGGCTCGCCATCCGCCATTATACATGTATATAAATTGACGTTGAAGTGAAATACTATTGAACATTTTTCTTGACTGTTTTCGGTCCAGTTGTTTTAATTAAACGGAATATTCTGATTTAAGTTTATAAATATTCTTAACCAAAGCTGTCTAATTATGTAAATAATATCAGAATTCAGAACTGTAAAGAAAGTTATCGACTTTTTGGTGAAACCTATAGAAATATTAATGAATTTTATTTGACGGGATCGGAGAAGTTAAACAATTTCGTTTTCATGACGTTTCCAAACGGAGTAAATTTGTAATGTTCCGAAAAAATTTTCTTCCATACTAAAGAGTAATTTGTAATTTTTAAGCGAAATTATGAAATACAAACCAATTAAGATAAATTGATCCAACTAAGACAAAATAGTTCAATTAAGACAATAATTATTAATAAAATATTAACATGGTGGACAGTGCTTAGAATTTTGTTTTAGACGAAGTACAAAACAATTCTTATCAGATATGATTTATCCTGCAATACTTAGAAGTACACGTCTAAAAGTATTTTTGTTTTGTTTTACCTTGGCACGATATTTGATTAAAGATCACGACGTGCGACAGCAAAGATTTATATCGCACTCGTTGAAGAATCTGTATGCTACTTCTTTATGTGTATTTGCTTATACGTACTTACTAATCTAATTAATTTTGTATTTTGCAGATCTTATCATCAAAACATTTGGGTATTGCAGATCAATTAGACTTTAGTTCATCAAAAGTTCAACTAGTGCTCGGCCTACTGCCATGTGCCTTTATAGGAATATTTTCATTTTTGGAACTCTACTTTATAGTGGGTTACAAAAGGGTCAAAGTGATATGGAATCTTATTTATACGTTAAAGACTTTAATTATAGCTTTAATTGTAATTACAACTGTAGTTAATATTGTTTTATTGGTGGTAGCCGACCCCGACAACCAAGATAGTCTACTAGTGACTGCAGAATCTTTTAAATTAGTTAGTTTGGTAAGTTAATAATAAATCCCATTTTGGGCGTCAACATAATTTTTTCTTTTATTTTCCTTTTTACATTTCTAGATACTAGCATGGTGCTTACAAATTTTAAATAAAAACCACGGAATTATTACATCGGGAGTATTATTCATATTTTGGACGATTTTATTTATAGTATCGTTACCAAATTTAATTTTAGAGCTTATATCTAATAATAGAATTAGTGTACATTTTTTTAACTATATGGTTTATTTTACGGCCCTAATTGTCGTAATATTCTTAAACTGTTTTGTTGACAAAAATGTTAAATGTGATAATAAGAAGACTCGTAGCAGTTTTACTAGTAGTAGTAACCAAAGTTCCGAGTGTCCTGAGACGCGGGTTAGTTTTATAAATAAAGTATTTTATGTGTGGTATGATAAATTTACGTGGATCGGATTTAATCGACCGATCGAAGTTAGGGATATCTGGGAGTTGGATGAGGATAAAAGGACGAATTTTATTGTTCCTGCGTTTGAAAAATATTTATATAAAGCAAAAAGAATGAATGATGGTGATGTCGAACGACCAAAAGTATCAGTTCTACCGGCTATTTTGAAAGCGTTTGGGACCGAATTTTGGATCGCTGGATTAATTCGGGCCGCAGTAACTTTTCTTCAGTTTACTTTTCCACTTGTATTAGGGTAAGTTTAAATATAATCTTCTTTTGACACGACTAAATCTGTATAATTTTTATTCAGGCTCTTAATAAAATACATTGAAACTGGAGGTCCATTTTGGAAAGGAATGCTGTATACGTTTATTTTATTTATAGTATCCATAGTGACCGCTATAACAAATGCCCAACAATTCCAAAGAACATTTATAGTTGGGTTCCGGGGAAAGACATCACTAATAAGCGCCATCTATCGAAAATCACTGAAACTATCGAGTATCGCAAAACAACACACAACAGTCGGTGAACTTGTTAATTTAATGGCAATTGATGCACAACGATTTTTTGACACGCTTATAAATATTCACATTATATGGGCCGGCCCTTTATCTATTATGATTGCGTCAATATTAATATGGCAACTAATTGGTGTTGCTGTTTTCTTTGGTTTGGCTGTGATGGTTCTACTGATTCCTGTAAATGTTTTGATCGCGCGCAAACTAAAAGCACTTCAATATAAACAAATGAAAGTTAAGGATAGCCGAATAAAATCGATGAATGAAGTATTAAACGGTATAAAGCTGCTCAAGTTGTATGCGTGGGAATTAAGTTTTGAGAAACAAATAACAGATTTGCGCGAAAAAGAATTACGTTACATACGTAAAGTTGCGATTTTACAATCGCTGAAATATTTTTTCTGGAGTATTGCCCCATTTTATGTGGCTTTTGCATCATTCATCGCTTTTGTGCTGATCGACGAGAAAAATGAATTCACCGCCGAAATAGTATTCGTCTCGATGGCATATTTTAATTTATTGCGATTTCCTATGTCACTGTTTCCGGTCGTCGTCACAAATCTCATACAAATTATAGTTTCAGCGAAACGAATTAATAATTTTTTGAATAGCGATGAATTAAAGCCAAGCAATGTTTCGCACGAGACATCAATCGATGCGATTACATTCGATCGTGCAACGTTAAAATGGAGCGATGAAACAGATTTTAAGTTGAATGATATAACGTTTAGTGTTAAAAAGGGTGATTTGGTGGCTATTGTTGGTCCAGTGGGGTCGGGAAAATCATCTATTTTATCAGCACTTCTAGGCGAAATGGAGTATGTTGCGGGGAGTATAAATCTCGATGGGAGTATAGCTTACGTGGCGCAACAGGCTTGGATACAAAATATTACGTTGCAAGAGAATATTTTGTTTGGCAAGCCGTTGGAACCGGATTTCTATGATAAAGTTGTGTCAGATTGTGCACTTAGTTATGATCTTGAAGTCTTGCCGGCTGGTGATCAAACTGAAATCGGAGAAAAAGGGATTAATCTATCGGGTGGTCAAAAACAGAGAGTTTCTATAGCACGCGCATGCTACAGCAGGGCAGATATCTACTTACTTGATGATCCGTTGAGTGCTGTTGATTTACACGTCGGGAAACATATTTTTGAAAACGTAATCGGTCCAAATGGACTTATGGCGGGTAAAACACGAATTTTGGTTACACACGCGATCTCTTATTTACCGTATGTCGATCAAATCGTTGTACTAAATAATGGGTCGGTAACGGCCATTGGCAATTACAAGTAAGTTAATACTTATAATTAATTTTATCCCTCAGAATTTTAAAAATTCTCAAAATTTCAGAGATTTAACAAGTTCTTCCAATTCAAATTCGGATGGATTTATAAAATTTTTGAAAAGTTTTATGGAGTCAAAATCCGAAGAGGAAACTCTCGATGGTAATGAACCGGAACAAGAATCTAATGAGTCTAGTGCTAGTCTTAAGACAACAAACGGAATGGTGCCGGAACTGGATACTTCAACAAATATGTCGGGAAAATTAATAACCGCAGAAACTGTGCGGTCTGGAAATGTTGGGTACAAAATTTATTTCGAATATTTTCGAAATGTTGGTTTAGTATTGAGTTTTATAATACTGCTGGCAATGATGTTAACACAAGTTTCATCGATATATGCAAATATATGGTTGACGATATGGGTCAACGATCCCAAATCAAAAGAAACCGGAGTTAGGGACTATTATATATCTGTATATTCGGGTTTAGGTGGAGCACAGTGTAAGTTAAATTTAGGTTCTAAGTTTATTTCCGATTTTATTGTGTTTGTTTAATTTCAGCGCTGACACTGTTCATCAGTACACTTCTCATTTCACTTGGGTGCTTAGGGGCGAGTCGGAAATTCCACAGACATCTACTAAATACGACCCTCCGACTACCAATGCTGTTTTTTGACACCACTCCGCTGGGTCGACTAATTAATCGATTCTCGCGTGATATAGACGTGATCGACGACGCTATTCCATTTGCCATGCGGACCTGGATGCTGACCTTTTTTTTGGTTTTATCCATTTTTATCGTAATAATTTATTCGACTCCAATGTTTTCTATAATAATGCTGCCACTCGGTGTTATGTACTACTTTATTCTGGCACTGCATGTAAGAACATCACGACAAATCGTACGACTAGAATCTATAACACGATCACCGATTTACTCTCACTTCAGTGAAACTATAACGGGAGAATCAACGATTCGGGCGTACAAAGTTCAGGATAGATTTATTAAAGAGGCCGATATACGGCTTGATAACAACCAAAGATTTTGCTACGCCAATATAATTGCTAATCGATGGATTAGCGTGCGTCTTGAAACAGTCTCGAGTTTGGTGATACTATTCGCTGCATTTTTCGCGGTCTTAGGCCGAGCCCATATAAGCCCAGCCCTTGTAGGTCTTTCATTGTCGTATGCTCTTCAAGTCACGAATATGCTGAATATTCTTGTGCGGACCACAACGGAAATTGAATCAAAAATTGTCGCAGTTGAACGAGTCGAAGAATATGGCAATCTAAAAAAAGAGGCGGATTGGGAAACTGAATACGATCGGCCTGATTGGCCATCGAAAGGCGACATTGAGTTTCGTAATTATCAAATGCGATACAATAAATCGTCTTTGCCCATACTGAAGGATATTAATTTTAAAATTCATGATGGTGAAAAAATTGGTATCGTCGGCCGAACAGGATCTGGAAAATCTAGTTTAACGCTCGGCCTATTTCGTATTATAGAGGCGGATCGTGGCGAAATCTTAATCAACGATCAAGTAATTGAACGATTAGGTTTACAAACATTGCGGTCGAGACTTACAATAATTCCGCAAGATCCATTTTTATTTTCCGGAACACTACGATTGAATATTGATCCATTTGAAAAATATTCAGATGAAGAAATATGGCGCGCCCTAGAACATTCCCACTTAAAAAGTTTTGTCCAAAGTTTGCACAATGGTCTGTGGTATTTGGTATCCGAGGGTGGAGCAAATTTATCAGTCGGACAAAAGCAATTGATCTGCTTGACAAGAGCTCTCTTGCGTAAAACAAAAATCCTTATAATGGACGAAGCAACAGCGGCCATTGATTATGAAACGGATAAGTTGATACAGGAAACAATACGAACCGAATTTAAGCAATGCACAATTTTAACGGTGGCACATCGTCTGAATACAATTATGGATTCGGATCGTATTCTTGTGCTGGACAATGGATATGTAGCGGAGCTGGATACACCAAAAACATTATTGGCTAATGAAAAGTCGATATTTTATCAGACTGTTAAGCAAGCAAATCTAGTGTAGAATGTATTTTATAAGGCTAGTGATGTGTGAATGAAAATAAATAAAATTTGTTAAAAAAAACTTATCAGTTGTATCAGCCACAATTTAGTTTATCAATGGATAAGTACAAAGACTGACTTAAAACGACAGTAGACGAGGTTTTTGTTCTGTAGGCCACGATTTTTTTTTTATTCGAATTTATAAATTCTAAAATAAATTTAATTTAGAATTTTATGATTTCAAAATTAATGAAAAAGAATGTTTACGACCCATGATTATATATGAATTTGCAGAAAATTAATTACTGACCATATTTTACAAGATAATAAAGCTGACCAATTTAGGCGAGTGTATTGTGCGATTTTAGAATGAGATAATTTTTTTTGTGCTAAATGTGTTATCAATCATGACGTATGACTCTTTACAAGCTGACATTGCACAAAAATTTTTGTATTTGTTTGGTCACTCTTGGGTGTACATAGTGTAAATAAAATAATATGCTAAGCTAACACCCGAAAATCTAAATACCAGTATAAAATTAGTCGTGCTTAACGCTTAACCAACAAGAAGATCAGCAAAAGTAATCTCACTCTCATAATTATTGGGACAGAGTATGTCAAGGCAAATAAGCTGGAAATCATGAGAATTCAATTACAGTGAACAAAATTCTGCTCATTTATGGGTATTTTAAGCGTCACACAATTGTGCGCTCTCAAGATTAAATATTTTTATTTTCGGTGTTTGTTTAATTTATATAAATTCTAATGTTCGCCGCACACATAGATTAGTTGCCGGTTGAATATTGTAATAAACACAAGTGTAATTAATTAACTAGTGAAATCAAATGAGTGAAAAATTGAAATAATATTTAAGTGAAATTTTTGTTGACTGTTATAAATACGTTTTGTGCTAACTAAAAAAAAAAAATAATGGCGGGATTTTGTGGTGATCCACTTTGGGTAAATAAGAGACATTTAAATAAAACACCTTGTTTATAAAAGTAATCATGATGCTCACCTTTTATTTGTGCAGTTGAAAATTATAATGTGAGAATTTTGTAAGATGTATTTGTTTCCCTAATATACATAACGTAGTTGCAAATATTTACAATTTTATGTTTTGCTTAAATTTGTGATTTATACAATGTTATTTAAAATTGAGAATTACCGTCTTTATAGATAAGCAGTGAATGCTTGAAGTTCATGTGTCTTACAGTTGAGGGCAGTCCTTGAGTACTTCAGGTTTTTTTTTTTTTTGTGTCAAACATAACTGAAAAGTGTTTACACTACCAACTTGAGTGATAATAGATTTTTTTTTTGTATGAAGTGGATATTTGAATAATATTAGGTTGTCATTCTCTGCTCATTCATTTATGTAATTAAAGTTTTACTCTATGTCTATAACAAAAATATTCGAAGCTTGCGGCATCGCGCTTGAATGAGAATTACTTTATTATCTCTCTTTGCATTTTTGAATCTTATCATAACATAGCTCTTATCATTTATCTAATTCGTGACTTACTTGCGAATCATTCTATAATGATTTGTAAGTTTTAATCGATAACCGCCCCTTCCCTTTCAATATTGAAATAAACCACTATTGGACATTTATTGATTAATTTGAATTTACTCTAATCATATTTTTGTATGTGATTCCCATTGATGGTTATGTTTATTCGTTGTGACCTATTACACCGTAAATACTCAATCTACTAGTGATTAAAGCTTAGTCACCTAATTAGAATTTTATGAATTAGAAACATATTAACGCATCCAAAATAATTATGTCAACAAACAATTTGTCTGTTAACTGAATTTGAACGAGAGCCGAGGCGCAAGTAGTTTTAACGCAACCAAAAAATAAATCAAATTGCTCATTAGAGACAAATTAGACATTAAATACGATATTTATTTGACTAATCTCTTTTAGTTTTTATTGAAGGTGATAAACCATTACGTATACCTAATTTGAACAAGATGATTTCCCAATTTTTAATTTTTAATAATAACCTGATAATAATATAATAATGTTATCAGTGGTATCACTTTATCAGTGTGTCATAAAACCCGAAATCTATTTGGAATAGATTGTTTTGTGTATTGGTTTTTTAAAGTGGCCCTGCATAAATAGGAAAGATAAAAATTATTATTTTGTGTGAAAATTAAATGTGGAATGCCAAAGTTGTATTTTATTTTATCAATATTTTGAAAATTAATTGTATTGTAACTAGTGGATACTCATATTTTAAAACTAGGTTTCCACGCAGGAAATAAACCAAATTTTCATCCTGCACTTAATATTCAAAATCGTTAAATGAAATCCAAATTTTAATTCAATAAGTCCGTACCCACCTATATGAATGTTTATTTCACTTTTTAGTGTACATAATCGTGGGAAATAAATCACCAAAATTGTGATACGAGGATCTAACAATGTCTGTCTATAAGGTGTCTGTTCGATTGCAGAGTTAAATAAATTGAAAGGTTAATCAAAGAGGATGAGTCCCATGACCATAATCTCAAATGGTATTATTATTGTGGATTCTAAGTATAACAACACTTGATTTCAAACAATTAAATATGCACCTAAATAAGACAATAATATAATTGGATTACAAATTAGTCAAAGCCAAATATTTTCACAAAAAATTTGGGGAAAATGTCACTTATTTGTCGTTCCTTTAACATTGTTGCGAAGAAATATAAATGCAATTTTTCAATCGCAATGGCTCAGTATATAAAAATGAATATGACTAACATTTAGCTGCCAAGTTCATTTTGGATATTATTTTAATACATAAAAATTGGCAGATTTGTGTTGGCGTTATTAACATACATTGAGGATTATATAATTTGATTGTTTTTTCATGAAATCTAAGTAGATTCGAGTTATCACGAATAATATTCGTTTCAAATTTCACTCACCTCAACCAATAAAGGGAAACATAAGTTACTTATTGATGGGTTTTCTTATAATGTGAATAGAAAGATCGAAAACACTTACTTGCAAAGGTTGTGTAGTGATTCAATTATTAAAAGAAAATCATAAAACTTGGAAAACCTTTTCGTTGCATTCACAAGAGCCATCGGCATATGAGAAAGACGTATGCCTAGCTAACACTTCCTAAAGATTCGAAACTTCCGCCATAAATTATAATCAGGGAATCTATTATGGAAACTGCAGACACCTCACGAGTATATCTGCCAAATAAACATAAAGGACCCAGAATTATTTGAATTTTTTGACAGTGTGAGGTTTTACTCACCAAAAAGCCTCCTACATGCCACAGAGAGCCCATACTGGAACCGCTTTTGCATTATTTCGGTCTGGTCCACGCTGCTACCCATTTTAGGGCCCTCATTTACATTCTACACCTTACTTTGTTAGGTGTCCGCCAGACAACCATCGCTTCGCTTCTGCCGCAGTACTGACTCAACGTAGTCTGCGAAAGCTCGCCACGCTACATCAGACCGCAGAATCGCTTCAAAAATAATACTAAAGCGAGCCGTCTTCTTTCTTCAATGAACCGACCGCACCGAAAGAATCTATGACAAACGGCATCACACTCTTCTGGGCAGTATCGACATTGAGGTGACATCGGTTTTCCCATCTTATGCAAATAGGCCCCAAAATAGCCATGCCCAGTAAAAAACTGGCATGTGAAGAAATCGAGCTCTCCGTGGCCACGATTAATCCAGGAACCAAGGTCCCGAATCAATCGGGCCGTCCATCGACCACTATTCAACCCATCCCATCGATTCTGCCATGCCACAAGCGTAATGCTGCGGGCTCTCACCGTAGAATCCTTTCTTCCAAATTCAGCGCTCAACCGATAGGTCTCCCGACGCTCCAGCGCCAGCAGATCTATCGGGATGACTCCGGCAACAACCAAGGCTGCAACTTCGGATACTGCATGCGATTCTTAGTGCCCCGCGTCTTTGAATCGATATCATCCTCGTGCGGTATTTTTTGACCTCCATACAACAGGATTGACTGGACCGTTGACATTATAAGTCTTCGTTTGCTAGGGCGGGGCCCCCCTATGTTTGCCATCAATCTGCTAAGCGTTACAGTCACTTTTGATGCTCGGTCACAAGTTCTCCGGATATGCTCCCAGTAAGTTAGACGATTATCTTAAGTAATCCCCAGATATTTCGTCATTCCCTTTTATATTACCTCTTCTGTCCCAACCTTCATCGGGATAATGGTTGGAATTCCCCGCCTAGTGAGCATGACGATCTCCGTTTTTGAGATGGGCCAACTGTAGTCCGTGCTTATATCCATCCAATCGTTTACCCTCCTCATCACTTGATTTAACCTGTACTGAGCCAAAACTGCGCTTCTAGATGTTATCACAATAGCCACATCGTCTGCATACCCAACCAGGAATACTTCGTCAGGCATCTCTAGTCGCAATAGGATGTCGTACATAGCGTTCTATAGATGGGGACCAAGAATCGAGCCCTGGGCCACTCCAGCAGTAATTTCCTTCACTTTTTTGCCGTCAGACGTCTCATATACTGTTTTGTCCCTTATGGCCGTGAACTCGAATTAAAATACACGCGTAATTTACAAGGCTTATTATAATGCTCTTTATTCTACGAATGTTAATACAAGACTTAAAACGAATAAAGAAGAAGCAAAAACTAGCAATAATGACATTTGTATAGTGTTGCCAAATTCACCTTATGTGTACAATGGGTTATAACAATAGTGTTGCCAAATTTACATTAGATGTGCAATGGGTTATAACAATCTCCCACGCTTAATTGAGAACTGGAAATATGAATTATTCAAGGAACATAATCACAAAGATGAGTTGGCATGTTGCGTGGTCTTGTAGACCTACGAATAGCTTGACCCTGAATTGGTTGAGTTGGTTGAGATATGTGCAGCTCCTGGATCCCTGGAGGGTTTACGGGTGCAGCTTGATCCTGACTAGGTTGTGTTTGTTGGTTTGAAGTTTCAAGAATATACTGGCGGTAACATTGATTTTGTTGATTTAAAGGTGTATTTGAATTACTTGACGAGGAACTTGAATCAATGTCGCCATCAGTAATGTCTGGTGCAAAACGTACTTTACGTTGTTGAACTTTCGTAGCTTTAAGTTGGTCTATGTGACGTTTAAGTGTATATCCATCATCTAACTTTACAACATAATGGAGTTGTCCAAGTTTCCGTAGTACCGTACCTATTTTCCATACAGTTTTGTTGTCTCGAAGATGTATGACTTGAACTCTTTCTCCCACGCTTATCTGACGAACACCCGGTATTGGTTTTGTAGTATTATTTTTCATTGTCGGCTTTAACGCATCTAGTTTAATTCGTATTCGTCTATTGAAGTAAAGTTCAGCTGGACTCTTCCCACAGCTGAGAGGTGTTGCTCTATATCTTTGAAGAATTTCGTTAACTTTATTTTGTAACGACCCTGGTTCCGATGACATAGCTTTTAATTTGCGTTTTAATGTTTGCACGTTGCGTTCAGCTAATCCGTTTGTACTAGGATGTCCCGGGGCGATTAATTTTTGGAAAATACCATTTTTACTGCAAAAAGATGTGAATTGCTCACTGGTGAAAATTGAAGCATTGTCTGATACCATTACTGATGGGAATCCATGCGTAGAAAAAATTTCGGTTAGAAGGTTAATAGTACTTTGTGTCGTAGGTGAGTCGCGAATGACTTTAAATTCTGACCATTTTGACTTGGCATCGACGACAATTAAAAAATTATGGTTTTGGAAAGGCCCTGCGTAATCGATGTGAATTCTTTCCCAGTTTTCATCTGGTTCTTGCCACTGGTGTAGTGGGGCTTTTGAAGGTTTATTTTGGACTTCAACACAGGCTTCACATGAACGTACCATTCTCTCGATGTCCCGGTCGATTCCTTTCCAAACACAGTATCTTCTCGCCAGTTGCTTCATTTTCGTAATCCCTGGATGGGTGTGATGTAATTCTTGAAGTATTTGCGACTGGAGGCTAATTGGAATGAGAACTCTTTGACCCTTGAATATAACACCATTATCGAGCGTGTATCTTCCCTCGTTATCCGCACCATTTTGTAGATTTGCCACGATTGTTGAAAGTTCTGGATCTTTTGCTGTCTCTACTGCTAACGTCGCCGCATTTATGTGTTCACTGGAGATTTCGAAAATTGATTGACTGCATAATTCATTTACCTCTTCATTGATAATTTTGTCTGTAGATGGTTTTTCATTCAATCGTGTTGCACGAGATAAACAATCAACATTTGTGTGTTCCGACCCCTTCTTGTAGACTATTTCGTAATCGAAGCTTGACAGAAATTCGGCGTAGCGCAGTAACCTTGCTGCTGTCATGGCGGGCATCTTGTTGTGTTGATGGAAAATGCGAGTTAATGGACGATTATCGGTGACTAGTTGAAATTTCCTGCCGTAGAGATACATAAAAAAGTGATTTATTGTAAAGATGATTGCTAATGCTTCGCGATCTAACTGGCTATAATTTGTTTCAGCTGTTGTTAATGACCTTGATGCGTAAGCAACTGGACGTTCTATGCCGTTGACTAGGTGTGAGAGTACGCCTGCTATACCTGTAGGGCTGGCATCACAAGCGACTATAACTGGCAGTTCCGGATCGAAAGGCATCAGGACTTGATCACTGGCAACAATATTTTTAAGTTTGATAAACGCAGCTTCACATTTTGCGGACCAATTAAATTTGTTATCTTTCTGGAGCAGTTGACGTAATGGATGTGTTATCGAAGACATTTCGGGTATAAATCTGGTGTAATACGTTATCATGCCCAAAAATCTTCGGACATCATCTGCTGTAGTCGGTCGAGGTATATTTTCGATTGCTTGAATTTTTGAAGGCGATTTTGAAATTTTATTATAGCGTACGACGTGTCCCAGATATTCCACCTGAGTTTGCAAAAATGAGCATTTGGTTTTATTTAGATGTAGATCATGTTGTTTTAGACGTTTCAGACACTCTATCAAGTTGTTTTTACATTCAGCCTCGGTTGTGCCATGTATTATAATGTCATCGAAATATGACATAGTTTTGTTTAATCCAGATAGAATTTGCTCAATGATGCGATTAAATTCCGCTGGCGCAGTTTTAATGCCAAACGATAGACGATTTACGTTGTATGTTCCCTTATGGGTTGATATTGTTTGGATTTCCCTGGATTCTGGATTTACTCGAAGATGCAGGTAGGCTTTATAGAGGTCAAGTCGACAGAAATATTTTGACCCTTTGAGATTATTTAAAATTTCATCGACACGCCGTATTGGGTAATTTGCAGAAACTAGTTGAGGATTAACGCCTGGCTTATAATCGACGCAGAGTCGAATACCACCGTCTGGTTTTGTAATGATCACTAGGGGAGATCCCCAATCACTCCTTTCACATTTTGTAATAATCCCAGCTGCTTCTAAATCATCGAGTTCCTTTTCAACCCGTTCTCGAAGTGCATGTGGAACTTCTCGTTCTTTGAAGAATATTGGTTTCGAACCTTGACGAAGCTGGAGTGTGACCTCAAAATTTGGAACACAACCTACTTTCTCTGTAAAAACGTCCTCAAACTTGTCAACAATATCTGAAATTGAATCAAAATTATTTTCCTCTAATGCATTGATATTGTTAAAATGATGGCTGTCCACTTCATGAAGGTTGATTCCTAAATGGCGAATCCATACCCGGCCTAAGAGCGCATCGTATTCGCGAGGAACTACATACAACTCCTCATTTGCTGTGCAGTTGTTGTATTTGACTTGAACTTCGATTTTACCATCAGGAAATATAATATTTTTAGTATATGATCGGAAAGCAATTGTTGAAGGTTGCAGTGGTGCCTTTATTTGCAGCTGATTATATTGATTCCTTGGTATTAATGTATACCCAACACCAGTGTCGACCTCAAATTTTTGACGGTGTCCATTTATTTCCACCGTAGCATAGTACTTATCAGCATCGTTATTTTTATTGTGCTGATTGCAAAATATATCGACGATTTGGTTAATACCATACATTTGGTGAACTGATTCGTCATGATCATCATTTCTATGAGTTGAACTATGGTTTGAAGTTTTGACTAATGTTTTGATGCACACTTGTTGTATGTGACCACTTTTTCCACACGATTTACACTTGAGATTACGTGGATTAGTACGGCAGTCCTGTGTTTTGTGGTTGTCTCTACCACAGCGTATGCACAAGTTGTCGATTCCCAACTGGGCGTAGTTTATTCTAGATTTTGAACGACCTTGTGCTCTTGAAGACTGAGCCCTGGAACGACTTTTTTGACGGTTTGAATTTCTGGCTTGAATTTTGTTTACGGCATTATTGATGGGTTGCTTTGTAGTCAGTTCACGACAATCGATTTTTGAGGCTTCTAATGATAAAGCTTTTTGTACTATTTTTTCGAAATCGTCTTCTTCCGATTGAAGTAATTGCTCCCGGATTGTGTTGTCGTTAATGCCCCGTATAAATTGGGCTCGAAGTAAAATGTTTGATATGTCAGCCTTGCAGGCACACTTTGACACAAACTCGCACTCATTTGTATCCCGCCGGAGTAATGCCACATAATCAGCTATTGTATGTTCTTCGCCTTGATATGTGGAAAAAAATCGGTGTTGACTTACTAGTATGTTTTTTTTCGGGCACAAATGAGTTTCCAACATTTTCATTAAGTCGTCGTACTCGACTTCGTTGACTGTCTTAGGGGCAATTAATGAAACCAACAACTTAAAATGTGTAGGTCCAATTGAGTTTATAAGCATTTGACGGCAAAGTGTTTTATTAGTAATAACACCCTTCATGGTCAAATAATTTTCGAAGCGTTGATGGTATAGCTTAAAGTTTTCTTTTTTATCATCAAAGTTCTCAAATGGAGCACACATAACCTGTAATGGTGGCTGCTGCTGTTGTTGTGGTTGTTGTTGTTGACTGCTACTAGTACTTACTTGCTTTAGCAAGTCACGTTGTGATTTGCTGAAGGCTTCTAACAATTGCGCAAATTGTGAGGCATCCATTTTGTAGAAGTAAATTTTTCCTCCTTGAATTTTATTGTGTAATTTTTTTTTTTTTTTTTTATCTTGTAATTTAATCTTTTTTTGTCCCTTATGGCCGTGAACTCGAATTAAAATACACGCGTAATTTACAAGGCTTATTATAATGCTCTTTATTCTACGAATGTTAATACAAGACTTAAAACGAATAAAGAAGAAGCAAAAACTAGCAATAATGACATTTGTATAGTGTTGCCAAATTCACCTTATGTGTACAATGGGTTATAACAATAGTGTTGCCAAATTTACATTAGATGTGCAATGGGTTATAACATATACCAATCTTCGATTCCTCAAATAGTCCCGAATCATTAGCAGAAGATTTAGCGCCTCGATCATATCTTCCCATCTCGCCGAGTTGAAAGCATTTCGCACATCCAATTTCACTAGAAGCACCAAAGGCCTCGCTGCGTGACAAGCACTTTCGGTTCTTTTAACTGTGTTAATTACTTCCTCTATTGCGTTTATAGTTGATCGTCCCTTCCGAAAACCATATTGCCTCAGAGACAAGTCGCCGGCAACCGATATGGCATTTTCTAGCCTAGGCTTTAATAGCTTTTCCAATAACTTCCCCATTGTGTCCAGCATACAGAGAGGTCTATATGATGACGGGGAGTCGGGATCACCACCTTTTCCTTTGTTTATCAGCACCAGACGGGCTATCTTCCACCGTGAAGGAAATACTCCTGCTGTTAAACATCCATTGTACAATTTGAGTAGTAATTGCGGATATCTACCAGCAACCGTTGGGATGCCGTCATACCCGTCATGTGGGAATTTCTCCGACTTCCTTTTCACTATCGTCTTCTACTATTAGTGAGTGTGTTGGGAAGAGGGCATCAACAATTTTTGACATTGTTTCTGCATCCAACGTGATGTGCGTACTCAATAGACCCAGCTTTCGAGTAGCAAGCTTATATCCTCTGCCCCATGAATCGCTATCCACCTCGTTGCACATGTTTCTCCAGCATTGCGGTTTGCTCGCACGGATAGCCATGCCGAGCTCTTTCTTTGCCGCTTTGTGCTGAGCTGACTTGGCAATTGCTTCTTCTCTACCTTGTTCTCGTTGCGCCCTTCGCCTAAGCTGCAGAGCTTTCCTTCTCAACTCTGCGATCTCGTTCGTCCACCAGTAAGCCTGCCTCGTGCCATTCAACTGTTTTCTTCGTGGCATAGAAGAATCGCAAGCTTGTTGAACTAGCCGTGTAATGCTGTCAACAGCCGCCTCAATCTCGACTCTATTCGTAATATCTTGCAAAGCCAGTGAATTGCTCGCAAGGGTAACCCCAACAGACGCAACGAGCTTTTCGCCGTCTAACTTGGTAGTGTTCCAGCTCAATGGATTTCGATACATCGCTCGCTGTACTTCTCGCTCATCGTCGTACAATTTGAAGCTGATGTAATTATGGTCGCTAGCGGTGTAATCCTCCATCACTCTCCAGTCTTTCGCCCATGATGCTAGTCGTGCGGATACCAACATTATGTCTGGGATGGAGTTGCCGAAACCTGGCCTTCGGTATGTTGGCGTAGATTCCTCGTTTAACAGACATAGATCTAGTCTTGAGACCATCTCCAGTATATGTCTCCCCCTGGAATCTTGGTATGGCATGCCCCATTCTAATGCACGGGCATTGAAATCTCCGGCTAGCACCAATTCTCCTGGTACATCATGAGCAGAGTCCTCTAGTTCATTCAATTTGGATTGAAACTCCGAGATCGTATCGTTCGGTGAAAGATATACACTAAAGAACGTAGCATTTCGACTTCTGATCCAGACGTAGCCATTTCCAGAGCAATGGGCATCGATGCGTACTTTATGGTTATCGACCACCCATATTGCTGCAGTTCCCGAGGGATCTGAGAACCAGTTTGTGCAGACTCTGTTCTGGTATTGCTCGCAAACGACTGCTAGCTGGACTTCTGCCTCACAGACAAGCTACGTCAATAGGTCTTGCGCAGTTCAAGTTTCCTTGAAGAACCTTCATGTGCGATTATTACCTCCCTTCGCTCGCCGCAGGAACCTTTGGAAGGTCTCACAGATGCCTGATCCTTGTACATGGTTGTTACCACCAGGTTTTTCAGTGCATGTATAGCATTTTGGTTGCGATTCGCACGCCGCGGCCTTATGCCCACTTTTCGCCACACTTCCAACACTTATAGCTGCGGTCAGGACCTGCGCAGTTATTCCTGATATGTCCATATCCTTGGCACTTGTAGCATTTCTGTACAGAATTATTTGAATTATTCGTTTTATGTGAAGCGGAATTTAAAGAATTTGAAGCTCTTATCACCACAAGCCACTTGCTGGATTATGGATGCCATATGAGGCAACTATTTTCAATTAATGAGAAGATTGAAGGAGACATAACACTTGTACGTGTTTTGCAACCTTCGAGAGCTTGGTTTAGAAGCACAAAATTAATTTGAATCCTAAAAGAATTATTTTCGAATTTGAGAAAGTTATATTTTCCTCAGCCAGCCCTGGATGCTTCAAAATCGAATGCTTAAAAGTTTGCCATTCGTACCACCAAAGTACGTTTATGCGTACGTTTATACATTATGCGATGATGATGCGAGAAATATTGGAACATGGTTCAAACAAAATTAGATTTGTGGTTCATCCCAATCAAAAAGGGAGTCCTAATATAAGCCTGAATTTTGGTCTCTTGCAGATTGGCATTTGGCATTGTCGCCTTAAAGTTTATCCTTGATTTGTCGAAAGAATTGATTTTGGCAAAGTCTCTCATTGAGAAAGTAAAATCTGGGGAAAATTTACCGAAGAATAAACGGAGAATTCAAAGGAAAAAAAATCAAAGGAGTGATAACAAATAGGAATAGTCTTGAAGCGAATTACGAACAACGTAACTTAATTGAATTTGAGATTTTATAACTATCGGATTTGGAATACGGGATATTGTAATGAGGAATTTTGAAATACGGGGATTTGTAATACGGGATTTCTGGCCGCTCCTTATTGCCAAACCATTCAAAAATGTTATTGATTGATGTGCATTCAAGCAAACTATCGAATTGCAAGATGGATCATGATGTCAGAGGAGTTCGAATATTTTATGAACCCTGAGCAGGCAGATTAATCCAATATGTCGCATTGTAACGGTTCTCGAAACCCAATATAAATATGAAGATTAGGTACATATAGGAGTGAAAAATTGTCAAAAAAAATTTTTTGTGAATCTTCTCTGCACAATCAGATTTTAGCATTGAAGATAATTCGTATTAACCGATATTATACATATTTCTAATTTTCTCAATCGGATTTAATTTTCACTCAAAATTCTTAATAAATGATCTTGAACTTAGGTCGATAAAAACCAATATTTACCTGACAATTAAGTAGATACCAACATTTATATTTTTTTAATACAAAATTTTATCGATATATTTAGGATTCAAATGTAACATGGGCAACCGACAATCCAGATTTTACCGAATGTTTTCAACTAACCGTTCTCACCTGGACACCGTGTATATTCCTATGGCTTTTTACACCGCTGGAAATATATTTTATGGTAACAAGTCGTTATCGTGACATACCGTGGAGCTTTTTAAATATATCAAAACTATTAATGGTAGCACTGTTGATGATACAGTCAGCGGTTGAATTAGGAATAGCCATTGATTATCTGGAATCTCAAGAAACGTATTCGGTGCATGTTGTAACGCCTGGTATTAAATTGGTGACCTTTGTAAGTATATTAATTTCTGTAGTGAAACAAATTATATCAATAAAATTTTAATCGTTTATTTTTTAGATGCTACTTGGAATTTTAATTTACTACCAGAAAAAATATGGCCTACACTCATCGGGAATCGGATTTTTATTCGCATTCATTCTGATGATATTTGCTATTCCGCAGCTTCGCAGCGAAATAATGTCCGAGACAAATAGTAATGGTTACAATAATTTCCGATATATTAGCTATTCATTCTATTTTCCACTTGTTGTGGTATTATTCCTGTTCCAATGCTTTGCTGATAAAAAGCCGCGAATGTCTGAGTTTAAAACTACAGAAAAAGAATGTCCCGTACTTCGAGCTAGCTACTTGAGTTCATTAACATTCCAATGGATGGATCGATTCATGTATACGGGATATAAAAGGCCGCTGACACAAGACGATATGTTTGATATTACGCCGGATGAGGCGTCACGAACACTTGTACCAATTTTCGATAAACAATGGAATCGTGAATTGGAAAAAAGTCGGAAAAGGCAAAAGAAACGTGGTGAAATATCGTCTGTAACTGATGGATCAACTCTTCCCGTTATGTTAAAGGGATTTTTTGGACCATTTTGGTTATGTGCTCTGATTCGACTATTTATTGAAGCGTTAAATTTTTCATCACCATTTTTACTACGATTACTTATGGCTTTCACCAACAATGATGATTATTTATGGAAGGGATTCTTATATACCGCAGTATTCTTTCTAACATCTTTATTGGTAACAATTCTGACCGGACAGTTCAATTTATACTCTTACCTTGTCGGTTTTCGTATTCGGAGTGCATTGATAAGCGCAATTTATCGGAAATCCTTACGTCTATCAAATTCGGCCAAGAAGCAAATGTCAACCGGAGAAGTCGTTAATTTAATGGCAGTCGATGCTCAACGATTTTATGAATTAACATCGTATCTACATTTCCTTTGGTCAGCACCTTTAGTCATCATAGTTTGTTTATATTTGTTATGGGATATACTCGGAATTGCGACTTTAGCCGGATTTGCCGTAATGGTACTCCTTCTTCCATTGAATACATATATATCAGCGAAGTTACGTGGATTTCATGTCGTCCTTATGAAGAATAAAGATGAACGGATTAAATTCATCAATGAAATTTTAAATGGAATCAAAGTACTTAAGCTGTATGCATGGGAAAAAAGCTTTGAACGTGTGGTTGCTGTCGTACGTGAGGTTGAACTAAAAATGTTACGTCGTGTAGGAATTTACAATGCAGGAGTGTTTTTTTCATTCTCATTCGCCCCGTTTATGGTGTCACTTTGTTCATTTGCCACATACGTATTAATAGATAAGAAAAACGTACTAGACGCAGAAACAGCATTCGTCTCCATTTCGCTTTTTAATATTTTACGAGCACCACTCGCGATGCTACCAATGATGGTAACATTAGCGATGCAGGCTTGGGTATCAGTCAAGCGAATCAATAAATTTTTGAATTTGGACGAAGTAAATCCAGATGATGTGTCACATGAGAAGAGTGAATATTCTCTTGAAATCCAGAATGGATCATTTACGTGGGGAGATGAAAATAATGTAATTCTGAAAAATGTTAATCTTAAAGTGGGACGTGGGAAGCTGGTCGCTATAGTTGGTAAGGTTGGTTGTGGAAAAAGTTCATTACTCTCTGCTCTTCTAGGAGAAATGGAAAAAGTCGAAGGAACGGTAAATACATTCGGAACAACAGCTTATGTTCCACAACAAGCTTGGATTCAAAATGCCTCTCTAGTGAATAATATTTTGTTTGGTAAATCAATGAATGACCGACTCTACCAAAAAGTACTTACCGCTTGTGCCCTTCAATCAGATATTTCGATGCTTCCAGGAGGCGATCAGACGGAAATCGGAGAGAAAGGTATAAATCTCTCTGGTGGACAAAAACAGCGGGTTTCCATTGCCCGAGCTGTTTATTCTGGTGCCGATGTACTAATATTAGACGATCCACTGAGCGCTGTAGATGCTCATGTCGGTAAACATATTTTTGATAATGTTGTGGGCCCACATGGAATATTAAACAATAAAACTCGACTATTAGTCACCCATGGTGTTACATTTCTACCAGAGGTTGACTACATTTACGTGGTTAAGAACGGTGAGATTACTGAATCTGGTTCGTATAGCGAGCTTATATCACAAAAAGGTGCATTCTCTGAATTTATGGCGGAATATTCACAAAAACAGGAAGAAATTGCGGACGAATCTGATGTAGACGAACTGTTGCCACCATTGGCTAGATCGGAGTCAATAAATTCAATAATATCGTCAAATAGATCATTTAAACGCCAAACGAGTAAAATGTCGACTAACAGCGGAAAATCCAAGGATTCAGAAAAAATGAAATTAATGGAGCTAAACAAAACAAAGGCTAAACTGATAGGTGCCGAAGAATCGGCTCTCGGAAGTGTTAGTTTTAAGGTCTATCTGCGATATTTTAAAACTGTTGGATACAGAGTATCGCTTTTGGTCATCTGCCTAAATTTCTTAAATCAAGCACTTCAAGTGGGTTCAAGTGCTTGGTTAACGGTTTGGTCAGAGGACGAAGAATCATCAGAGCCAAGTACACTTAGCATGTATCTAGGGGTATACGGAGGATTGGGTCTTGGTCAGGCTATAGCTTTATTAGTCGCTTCAGTATATTTAGCCATAGGTTCTGTGTATGCATCACGACACGTCCATGCCGATTTATTATCACACACCCTTCGACTACCGATGTCATTTTTCGATACGACGCCACTCGGTCGAATAATAAATCGATTTTCAAAAGACGTTGATGTTTTGGATACCGTATTGCCGTCAATCTTTCGAGCCTGGATGCTGATGGCATTTAACGTTTTATCGGTCGTAGTCGTCATTAGTTACTCAACACCGTTTTTCATACTGGTCGTCATACCGATCGCTGTAATCTACTATTTCTTACAGAAATTTTATATTGCGACATCTCGGCAGCTAAAACGAATCGAATCTGTAACTCGATCACCAATTTATTCCCACTTTAGTGAAACATTAAGTGGACAAGCATCGATTCGAGCATATGCTCAGCAGGAAAGATTTATACAGCAATCCGAGGATCACGTTGATTTTAATCAGGCCTGTTCCTATCCAACCGTAATATCGCAAAGATGGTTGGCACTACGGCTTGAGGCAGTAGGAAGTTTTGTAATTTTATTTGCGGCATTGTTTGCTGTATTGGGACGTGGAAGTCTAAGTCCCGGGGTGGTAGGATTATCGATCAGTTATGCATTACAAGTTACTTCAGCGCTCAGCTTTTTGGTTCGAATGACTGCAGAATTGGAATCAAATATTGTGGCAGTTGAACGTATTGAAGAATATGCTGGTCTACCAACCGAAGCCGCATACGAAACACAGGGAAAAACAAATCCCCATTGGCCCGAAGTTGGTCGAGTTGAATTCAAAGACTTCAAAGTTCGGTATCGTGATGGTTTAGACTTGGTGCTCAATGGGATAACATTTGTGATCGAAGGGAATAAAAAAGTTGGTATTGTAGGCCGAACCGGAGCTGGAAAATCTAGTTTAACCTTAGCCCTATTCCGAATTGTTGAATCCGCGGGTGGCAAAATAATCATCGACGGCGTCGATATATCTACACTTGGTCTACGTGATTTACGATCACGACTCACGATCATACCACAAGATCCCGTCCTCTTCTCGGGCACAATACGTATGAATATTGATCCATTTGAGGCGTACACCGACGATCAAATATGGCATGCACTTGAGCATTCATATCTTAAGGAGTATGTAACGGCACTGCCAGAAGGTTTACAACATAAGGTGTCTGAAGGTGGTGAAAATTTGTCAGTTGGGCAGCGACAATTGATTTGTTTGGCACGTGCTCTTCTACGCAAAACTAAAGTGCTCATCCTTGACGAGGCAACCGCCGCAATCGATTTGGAAACCGATGAACTAATACAAAAAACAATTCGGTCCGAATTTAAGGATTGTACAATTTTAACTATAGCACATCGTTTGAATACGATCTTTGATTCGGATAAGGTGATCGTGCTCGACCGTGGAATTATAGCTGAGTTTGATTCGCCGCAGAATTTACTTAAAAATGAAAACGGAATATTTTATGGGTTGGCACGCGAATCTGGATTGATTTAATAATATTTTGGACGTAAGCGTGTGGTGCGTGTGGTGCGTGTATATAATTGTGTTCCTTATTAGTGAATTTCGCATAATAGTTTGATGTTCTTATAGTTGATGTAATATATTGTTAATTTAATAAAGTTTATAATGTTTTTTTTATGGTTTTTTGTTTTTATTAATTTGAAAAATATAGTTTGGCGTGCCACACAAAAAATGCCGGTGGTGAGAAGGTGGGAAATCGTAGGTTTAAAATGTTCCAGGAAGCAAGCAACTTCGCTAGATCGACATTTTGTATGAAAAGCTACTATACCTTATCTAGAAGGACCGAGCTGACCCAAAAAAATTAATTGACTTTGTCGTATGTATATGCATTGTTGTCGTGGAAAATGCTAAGCAAATCAAAACGTGATGATTTTGTTACGTTCGAAGAGTTTTTGAATTGCTCAATTGCCCCGATTGTCATGAGAAAAATTCTCCATCAACTTATGAGGCTTCTGTTAATGTCGACGTTGACCCCACTTCTATCGATTATAGTCGAGTTAATAGTTCGCGATATCTTCGTGAAAGTGTCTATGGTGAGTGCGTCATTGAAAAGGATTCTTTTACGGGTAAAATGTTTGAAATCGTGGCGATGAATGTAATAGCAGACTGGATTCGATCCAAATAAAGAAGGATATTTCGTCTCATTCCATGAATGCCTTATTCTGGTTTGATAGAGCCATTGAGACCTTCGTTGATATTTGACGTAGTCGCCAGATAGAGGATCTTGGGTGATTATCAATGTGGTCTCCGTCCAAATAGGTCAACGACTGATCAAACTTTTGCGCTGAGGATGGTGCTGGAGAAATGTTATGAAAAGGACATCCCTGTGCACAGTCTATTCATACTCTTCTATAAGACGTATGACAGCATGAAGACGAATACGTTATCGAACGTATTGTTTTACCTGGGCCTGACGTTAAAATTGGTTTCAACGTGCCAGATGTTAAGGGAAAATTTCGGATGCCTTCGAGATAACATTTGGAGTGCGGCAAGGAGACCCAATAGCTCAAGCTCTCTTCAACCTATCATTGGAGTATGTGTACAGAGCTGCTTATAAATCAACTCAGCTATTAGCATACGCTGATGATATTTGAATCCTTGGTCGCAACATCATCTCTATGAAAAGGTCCTCCTTCCATTGGAATTAACAGTCCAACAAATTAACTTTACTAAATTCATGGTCACCGCAAGAAGGTAGACGCATGGAGATCTCATGATTTTAGTTGATGATTGCTCAACGATTGAGCAAGATATCAAGCCACTTTAAGAAATAACCAACTACCTCAAAATAATCACGACCGCTAAAAATAAAGAATGTCACACCCAATATTCTCAAATGGGTATTTAGGTGCCTCTTATATGGAACCAGCGGTAAATATTTTTCACAAACTCCACATTTCCTGATAGTTTTGAATATTAGTGTCCATTTCGGTCCAATAAAGAATGGTTCTAGCTCTTTGTTTACAATTTGGTATTTCAAGATTTTCATGTAGAGTCTTCAATATATCTCCTATAGGTGACCGTGATACCATCACACGATTCCCGAAAAATTCCAGTTCGTCGTCTACATAAATTTCATCTCGAAACATAGTGTTCATGTATGTCTTATGGCCATGATTCATGGTACATTTTTATAAGACATGACAAAACCGGATCGTTTATAGTTTCTCTGTTAAATTGAGATTTCCTAGGATCACCTAGATCGATAGAATGTACAACTACAGATGATCCACTATGTGTAACTCCTTACCAGGAACATATTTAACTTCTAAATCGTAAATTAATAATTTAATTTTCATTCGGACTTAACCGGGAACAATTTACTTTATGGATTTCGTTTTTTATAACTCCTACTTGGGCCTTATGGTCAGTGCGATGATTTCGATATGCCTATCGTAAATGTATTGTTAAAATTTCACACACGCATTAATTCCTTTTTCTACTTGTGCGTAATTGATTTCTGTGTCAGTGAGACTGCGAGAAGCATATGCCACAGGGCATTTATTTTGCAGCAAAATGCAACCTACGAGTATGTATATAGCTGACTTTGAGGCGTCGGTCTGAATTATTATTTTCTCACTCGCATTAAAAGGTTTGAGGTTTGGGGCATCAAAAATTTGATTTTTTAAATCTAGAATCGCTTTATCTTGATGCTCCGTCCATTGAAATTCATGGTTCGGATATTTCAGCCATATTCGATGGGGAGCTTCTTAGCTAGTTCATCATATCTAAGAAATGTTGCAATTCCTTTTTATTATCCGGATTAACTATCCATATACGTGATCGCACTTTGATTCTTTCGGGGTGTAAGCTTACACCGTAGTAGTAGTCGGGAGACTTGGGCTGACCTATATTTTGTTGTTATTAGGTTGGAGTGGCTGCTTATGCACACTTACATGCACACCGAAGTTTATCCGTCCTGCAGTTCCCCATGCCCGAGTGACCTGGGACCCAGATTACCTGGATATTGAATTGCTCACCCATTTCATTTAGAGATGAGTGACAACTCAACGCCACCCGTGACGCCAAAGACACCCATTCTAACGACCGGATCGCCGCTTGACTGTCCACATAGATTGTGATATCGTCTGAGGATAACACATTATGCTTCACCTCCTCTATCGCTACGACTTCAGCTTGGTACACGCTGCAGTAATCAGGGAGACGAATAGAAATGTTTACATTTAATATGTCACTGAATACTCCAGCTCCCACTTTGCCGTCTAGCTTGGAGCCATCCGTGAAGAATTGCAACGCTTCGGTTTCCGATAACGGTCTATCCCTCCAGGATTCCCTTAAAGGGAAGGAGGTGTGAAATCGCTTCTCGAAGCGTAGAGTAGGTTTAATGTAGTCAAGATTCGCCAGCTCATCCTTCAACGATCTAACAATAGTAGAGTGTCCTATACTAAGACACCTCCACTGAGAGACGGCTGCAAGACGTACAGCCGTATTTGCCGCCATCTGTTTGCCAAAAATGTCGACCGGAAGAAGGTGCAACATAACCTCTAAGGCACTTGTCGGTGTCGACCTCAATGCCCCACTAACAAGCATACAGGCCGTTCTTTGCACTCTCTCAATCTTACTTTTATAAGTTACCTTGTCCAGAGCTGGCCACCAAACACCCACACCGTACATGAGTACAGGTCTCACTACAGCGGTGTAGAGCCAGTGTACCAGCTCTGGCTTCAGACCCCATCTATGACCAATGGCATTCCTACAGGAGTACAAAGCTCTAGTAGCTTTGTTTATTCTCTCTAACATGTTGGGCTTCCAACTAAGCTTACTATCCAAGATAATGCCCAGATATCTAGTTCTATCAGTTAAAGCAAGTCTCGTGCCATTTAAGGTAGGAGGGACAACTACCGGGATTTTGTATTTCTTAGTTAAGAGTACCAGCTCTGTCTTGGACGGGTTAATAGCAAGTTCACATTTGCCAGCCTATTTCGTAACGTTCTGCATTACGTCTACAATCGTGCCCAGGAATTTCCCGGTAACAGCTAAAGCTACGTCATCTGAGTAAGCGATAACTTCAATACCCTCTCTCTCCTCTCCAATTCTAGTAGTAACCCGTTTACCACTATATTCCAGAGAAGAGGGGACATAACCCCCCCCCCCCCGCTGCGGGGTTCCCCTAGTTACTCGCCTCTTGATGGTGGAGTCCCCCAACTTCGAGCTAACAATCCTGCTTCCCAGCATATAATTGATTAATCCTATCAGAGGAACGTCCACCTCCAAAAATGACAATCCCTCCTTGATTGCCTCCGCTTTCACATTATTAAAGGCCCCCTCTGTAGCCAGGAAGGCCGCTAAACAGAATTCCTTCGAATTAATCGATTTCTCAATCGTACACACTAAGGCGTGCAGAGCAGTGTCCACAGATCTACCCTTTGTGTACGCATGCTGAGACGGTGCCCACTTCCTGGCACCTATTTTATCTTTGATGTATACATCCAGCAGCCTTTCCAAGGTTTTCAAAAAAAAGGATGATAGAGTTATTGGTCTTAGGTCCTTGGGATAGACATGTGAGCTTTTCCCCGCTTTCGGTATGAACACCACATTGACCTCCGTCCAGTACCCAGGAATATAGCCCAGCTTCAAACACCCTTTGAATATAGCTTCCAGGTAGGGAAGAATAATTACTGAGTTGTTTTGAAGTTCCGCTGGTATAATTTGATCCGGACCAGCCGATTTAAATGGTCTAAAACCCCTCAGTGTTGCTACGCACTAACAGGTCTTCAAAGCTCCCTGGGAAGTGTGTCTCGAAGAGAAGCTCCAGAGATTCTCCACTAGAAGCTGTCCAAGATCCATCCGGTTTTATCAAAAAACTCGGACTAGCTGTACTTTTGGAAAGAATCTTCCTAAGGCGGGAGGTTTCGGATACCTCTTCCATTTTATTACAGAAGATTCTCCAAGACCTCCTTTGTGCCTTTCTTAATTCTTTCTTATAAGTTCTGAGTTTCTCCTTATAGGAGCAATCCTGAGCCTCCCTTGTATTTTTGGCTCTATTAAAGTTTGTCCTACAAACCTTACGATAGGTTCCCAGTTCCCTGAACCACCATACTGGTTTTTGCCTACCTCTAGGCTTAGTCAGTGGGCGGGCAGCGCGAAAGGATCGGTTGCATGCGCTAGTAACGCTAGCCACCATGTCCTCCAGCTCCCCAAAGGTCGTCGGGGGCTCCATAGCCCTCGACGGTAACATATCCTCCAATAATTCCCCATATTTGCTCCAGTTGGTCCTTCCAAGGTTCCTGAAGGCTTCCCGGGTAGCAGGGTGAATATCGAGGCTATAGGTTAAATATCGATGATCAGAAAAGGAGTGTTCCTTATCCACCCTCCAATTTTTAACCATATGAAGAATATTATTTGAGGCAAGGGTCACGTCTAGAACCTCCTGCCTGTTACTGGTAATAAATGTGGGTTCCCGCCCAATATTACACACTGAAAGGTTAGTACTCATCAAATAATCAAAAAGCGACTCCCCACTCCCAGTACCACACCTACCTTTGATTGTTCCGCTTCACGGATCAGCTCCTCCAGGTTATACGGAGGAACGTCCTTCTCCCGGTTCATGTAGGCTGAAACTAGCCAGAATCTACAAGTGCCTACTTCCAGGCTAACTTCAGTGTGTCACCATTGCTGTATTGAGAGAGAAGGAAAAGATTAATATTATTTTTCCCAAGAATACAAGATCTGATCTTCCCAGACTTACTAGAGGATAAAATTTTGTACCCCTTGGTTCTGAGGCCACAGATCCTGTTGTTATTAATCCAAGGTTCTTGGATTAATAACAACAGGATCTTTCACATCCTCACCCGACCTAGTCAGCCTGAGGAGTAGAGCTGCCGAAGCAGCCTTAGAATGGTAAAGGTTAATTTGTGTTATCTTAATCATAACCTTTTAACCTCTACCTACCTCTATGGTATATTCCTGGTACCGCAGGAATATTATTTCTCCGTATTTTGGGATGCGACGGATTCGCCCGTCTCGCTAACCCTCGTACCCTCTGTAGAGGACTTGTCAGTGCCCGTGCTGCCGACATCCTCCTCCATCGGTAAACCAGCTCCTTCGCTTATGTGCCCCTCCTCATCTTCCAAGTGAATCCTTGCCAGACCGAGGTCGTCGGATTCACTCTCCCCCCTACCCTCAGCTTATTCCCCCTGCTGCTGGTACCCCCTTCAGGCCTGGGCGGGTTGCCACCATCCTCCGGTTGGCCTCCCGTACGCGCTTCCGCCCCATCCTTTTTATAAACGTTGAGAGTAATTGACCCGAATCCGAAGTCAATTACTCCCTTCGTTTTGTGCAGGAGGGCAAGGGACTTCTCCTCCTCCTGCTTGACGATCTTCCAATTTCCGGTCAGAAGATTCGGGTTACTGGTCTGAATAATTTTCAAAGTCTCGTCAGGGCTAGCCGGTTCGGATGGCAGCCAGACACGTGCCCTCGGCATGCTGGGAATTTCCTCTTGGCTAACTGCCGCAAGCTTTGCATCTGGCCACACCTCCCCCACTTTGGCTATAGCCTGGGGTGGTCCTGGATTTTCTACTAAGACCTTTAAAAAAACGAGGTTGAGTGCATTATATACCAACCTCCATTTTTCCGCCGTGATGCTCCCATCTTCTTGACCTTCGTCAGTTACGGCTAGCATCAACACATGCTCCCTCAGGACATCGCTGAACAGCTTTGTCCCTGAGTTGGAGCTCGGCTTCTTGTCAGTCAGCCACTTGGCCCGCTTGCTGTTGACTACTTCCACCTCGTCCTGGGACCGCTGTCTTTTCGACACATGGTCCCTTTCCGAGCTTCCGCAGCCCACAGTGCTCCTTGCCCAAGGTACTGATGTTCTTTGCTCTTCCGTGAGCTGCCCCTCTGGGGTCGAAGCCCACTTCTCGAGAATTCGGAATGCCGAGCGGCGATTTCTGTACCGCCTTTTCGCCCGAGGAATGTCTCTCGTTCCACTCCCCTGTGCTACGTTGGTACCGCTAACTCCGGGACTGGTGTCCTAGAGTCAGCCACCTTTGCTATCTTAGAGGCCCCACTCGTCTGGTTCGAGGTACCTCCCTTCGCTGATACTGGCTTTTGAGGAGAGCAGGTGCCCTTGGTTTCTTTGTGTTTAGATCCTTCCATTTTGATTCCCACGAGTATCGGAGAAGAAAAGGTCTGCCTGCGTAGAGATCCGTATACGCAGGTAAGGCTAATTACAACTGGAAGTCGCCATGTATCCAGAGGGCTCCGTTAGCGACTGGGCTTTGTTAAATGGGTCCCCAGCCTAGTTGATCCTCAGCGCGGGTCGCTTAACACCTTAATCCAGCCCATTCGGCTCGCTAGCACCCCGGCCTCCCCGCACCCCCTTCCCTCCGCTCCACATTCTCTCCCTCATTCATCTATTCACATGGAGAGCCCAATCCAATGGGATCCATTCCATTCCCAGGGTCACCCGTTTATAAGGTACCCCACTCACCCGCGGAGACTCCGGAGGTGCAGAGAGGACGTGACGCACAGTCCGCCGTGGTTATTGGACGATGGTTTTCTGGCGCCATCTGTTCGCCATTCCATGCTGGGCATCACAGGCACTCAGAATTTAATGAACTGAGGTTAACCACTCCCCAGTTCCCTGATACTCTCCCACCAGCTGGACTGCGGTTGGGGGCGGCTTATTTAATTCACCGCTAACCTACCTATCGATAGGCCGTCCACTATCCACCACCTGTGACCCCCCCGATAGCTGCAGTACGCCACGGGTTGTTGTTGTAATTCGTTAAAGATATGACCTATAAACTTTACACGGTTAACCTTAAACTAAAGTTTACTCAAATTAAATTTGAGCCTATTGTAAATTTGGCCTTTGCCTGCTCTAAAAACTGTTTTAAATTTGTATCGTGTCCTAATCCAGTTTCACCTATGTATAATCAGTAAATTGTCTATATAAATGTAAACAACTTCTAAATCACCAAAATCCTTTTCGTTCACCTTTTGAAAAATTTCATGGGATTGTTTATTCCAAATGGGAACCTAAGTGGTGTGCAAAATGCGCAAAGATCAGATGATTCCTTCAATCTGTGGTTTCAACAAGGGATTCGATAATAAATAGACATTCAAGTTGAGACAATTTTTTCTTTGAGCTGTTCTCGAATTTTTATTTTATTTCAAATGTATCGTCATTTTATCTGGGATCTGGAATCCCAGTCTCTGGATCTTCGACAATTTTTTTGTTTTCATCGATGAACTTTTCTTTTTCTTTTTCAGCACTGTGAATCTGTTTAATTATTCCCAGCTTTATACAGCATTTAATCCTTAGAATGGGTGTTGAATTTGATCCAACCAATATGAACTCCTCTTTAAACATCTTTTCTTTAAAGTTTATACCTCAATTGACCGATTCGATAGTCGGAATTCTCGTTCCACCGTACACCTCGAAAATGGTACAGTTTTTTCGACTATGGCTATTAGCACTTTATTTTTTCAAAAAGAGATATAGGTAAGAGATTCATGTATTATGATTAATTAATACTTAATAATTGTACTCGTTCGCATCACTTTCGGTTTCACCTATATTGTAAACTTTTTTCGAGCGACAAAATCGCACATTGAAATTCGTCATCATTACGTATAATCCGTTAAAGTAACAAAATCTCGTTTTGATTAGCTCATGATCTGACATCATTGGACTAAGAAATCATTTTTTCTTTTAAATTCATGTTTAGTTAATTCAAATCAAAGTCGAAATAATGGTAAAATGAAGTTAGTTTAAATGCTGATATTTTCATTAACCTTAGAGATAGTACAAGGCCGGTGAGTTAAAAATCATAGATAAAATAAATGGACTTATTCATTTTGATGCCAATTGAAAAGATATTCAGAATCATTTTAGAAATTTACACAAATAGCTCAAGATTTTAGAATCATTCACCAGATGTCATACAGTAATTAGTAATTTTGGGCGATTCTCATTTAGGAGCTGAACAATAAGTTTGCTCAACGTACAATATTATTATTGAATTTGAAACTAGTAATTTTTGGGTTTTGGCTAAATGTAAAACAACTCAAACCAGTAACTTAACACTTATTAATTTTTGGTTAGGTGTTAGTAAATCTGTTAGACCAATTTCTTAAACTCAAATGAGTAAAATCGGAATGCATACAAAACAAACAGCTTCACTTTATAACAAATTCTGTTACCAGCATTTTTCGTGTAGACCGACCTAATCCATTTAGAAATATTTAACAGAAAATTTGTTATAAAATTAATCGCAACCATTTAAAAACACTCAAAACATTCATTCGTTAAATATGTTACACTATCACGATAGTATCAGGCAAGTAAAAAATAAATCCCCTGAATGTATACTAAATCGTAGCATTTTATTTTCATACAACATATTGCAATTTGATAATTGATGTTGCGCAACATTACGATACGATAATCCGACATAACGCAAAATGATTAATTATTCGTAAAGTATTTGTAATAAATAAAAAACTTGACCTTAGCATTGACCTAATAAAATAAACACATGTTATGGTGATTAGGCGACAGAGCGCGCGAAATTATTATTAATTTGTGTGATGCGATAACATATAAGCGAGCGCGTAATTTGTATTTTTGTTGTTGTTTTTATCGCAACACAACAACGCCATAACCACTTCAATGTACATACTTGTTTTGATCAAAATATTTGCTTGTGAATGTGTGTATGGTAATTTAATGGGAAACTCAATTAATTTTGAAATTTGTTTTTGTTTTTATTTGTATTAAATATATTTGATGACGCGCGACTTTTCTCGCAATTGGCGAAAACACTTTAATCTGCATAAAAATGTTATGTAGGTATGTATATGGTATATCGTTTAAACAAACAAAAACAACTTATGCCTATGTTAGGCACTTCTAACTACATGAGATGAAAAACAACAAAATGCGGTATTTGCGGCTGTAAGAAATTAAGCGCAAATTCATAAAATGTGATTTGAATAAATTAGAAGTCGTCTTATTATAGATGATTGATATCTCACTATAATCTAATATATGGAGTTAGGTGGAAAAATAACTCAAGGTCTTGATTGATTTAAATACGCAAATGATTTTAATTAGGTAAGAATATTGTGAATGACATTCTTAACGTATATAGTAACAATTTTTTTAGTTGTATAACTGCCGTTCAGGTGTGGCACACATTTGGAAGATTGTATCAATAATTCGTTAAAGAACTCGAGACACTTTATCAAAAGGCGTTTATTTTGGGGTTTAAAATTGTTAATTGAAACTAAATTAAAACTTGATGCGCTAACAACTTTAGTAACTTAAGGTAGAATTTAAGCAGTTTGCTATTTTAAATTAAGAATTTAGCATTCCATTTCTTGAAGCTAAAATGTTACAGGCCGACACTGAGTTATTGAGATGGGTAAAGCAAATGTTTTGCTTTTGGAATCATTAAGCTTGCTGATGGTCTTGCGAGCATGTCCGGAAAGGAACTTTACGTATTTTATTAGTAAAATATTTAGCAGAAAATTTCGCAGAATTTATTTATTTTTTATTGTACTCGTAGATGTTATTAGTGAACACCTGCGTAAAATGAAAAATATTAGGGGGGTTTACAACTTCGTTTGGTAACATATCGTTCTAAACAATAATTAGTTAAATAAAAAATTCTGTAGATTAGAGATTTTGGCAATCCGCCACATACATAGCGAAGTAACTTTTCGAAAAAATGGGTTCTTCAGTAAATATCACGGTGATTTTACTCAACAAACGACACCACCTGGCGGAACTGAAAGCTTCCAAATCGTAACTCATTTGTCAATTTCACTTGCTAGGGTAACTTCTATGGGTACCGATTATGAATCTCTCGTATTTCGAGATATGAGCTGCGAGATAGACCTTGCAATTCATAAAATCGCAGTAGTCGGCCAACGAGATAGGAATTTTTGATATTTTATGAGATTTAGTGTTCGAGCGTTTTGGATTAATCTGAATTTTTGGATGTGAATAGTGTTAAGTAGCTTGGCATCGATTTTTTTTTTTTTGCTTTAGTTGTTCATCTTGTTAAAGAATTAGTGATAAATCGAGATATTCGATATTTATGAGGTGTTTGGAGGTTTTTAAGCTTATTCGTGATTTGTCTGCCGTTGAGATATTATAAATTTTATATTACGGATTATTCGATATTATGGGTTAATGATTTCTATAAATTGAGAAATATCTTCTTATCTGGATATTAGTCGAAATTTGCAAGAAATTGAGTTACGCAATGTCAATGATGTCAAGGTGATGTGAGAATCAACAAACATCGGCACAAAATTGCAATTTTACGACCAATAACGATTTTCAAGCGATATTCATAATTTTGCCAGTCGATATGATATCGAAGCGAGAAAAGCATTCACAATCATAATAGGTCTCGATGTGATATTGATCTAACTATATCTTGTTAAAGAAGGGTAAACCTGTACTCTGTATATTACTGGCCCTATACATTTGAGTAGGTCGTTTTAAGTATTGTTTTATGACGTTTTAAAATAATGGCTTTTATTTTTAATTTTTAGTATGGCTCCAAATAAAAAAGCATAGTAAGTTGTTGGAACACAAATTTGAAACATATGTACATACAAACATACATAAGAAACCATACAGGTTTTAAATAAAATCTCAAAAGAAGAATAATCACAAAAGAAAGCTTCTATATTCCTTTCTAAACATTAGCGGACATTCGTTTTTGCAAGTGGTAGTGTAATGTGTAGATGAAAAAAAAAAAAAATGAGAAGTTTAACCCTTGTGTGAACCCCACATTGTATTTTCACATTGGAAACACAAGGGTCTGGCCAGACCCCTATACGTAAAATTAAGTTTAGTTTCATTTCACAACGGGTGTTGTTTGCTGAAAAAATAGTGGAACTTAATCAATTTGCTGTGATATATTATAAAGTCTTAATTTTTACTGGTAATGGGCCTATTATTGCCGATCGACACGAAAATTGCTTTATTACTTGTGGATTGTTACATCGAGCTTCTATTTACGGACAAACTAGAGTTTCTGAAAGCGAAAACAAAAATTTCCTGCGAGCATCTGTTGTTTTGTAATGGTTCACTTCTTTGTAGATGATATAACTCGCCAATCCCATAATGTCAATTATGTTATAAAAGAATGCCAAAGTCCTTCTTTTTGTTCGTCATTTTGTGGTGAAATGGCTTAACATTTGGTCCATTGCGTCGACGCCACTTTTGGTTTTATTATAATAAATAATTGCTTCTGGCTTTTTTAGATCACCAATTACGTTCTTGAATCACTGTAGGATCATTTTTCTACTTTACTTTTTTTTGGTGATACCCAAATATTGATGAATGTACTGGCCATGAGGAATTTTTTTTCATTTCAGGTGGAATACATGTTTTGCTGCTTCGCCTCTTTGAGGCGTTTACACCCTTGTAAGGTAGTAAAAAAATTATCGGCCACGATTGCCTTTCCCGAGTTCGAATACCTCAACGCCAAACGCAATATTTCATTTTGCCCTCGATCAACGGCCCGTTCTATACCTGCATCTTTACCAGTATAAATATTTCCTTGTAATGGCTAGTGTGTGTTTGCATCGAATGCCCACCATACTTTTATTCCATACCTCGCAGGTTTAGACGGTATGCACTGAGTAAACCTCGTCCTCCCACGATATGGAAACAATTGTTCGTCTATGGTAATATCACTAAGTGGTCGATAATTCCTTTCCAAATTTTCTTTAACAAATTCCACATATCCCTAATTGGTGCAGCTTTATCTCATACGTCTGTTGAATTTCTAATTCCTGCTCTGCTTCTATACCCAATGCGTTATCTTCATTTGGTATAGAATCAGCATCTTCGTCGGAATCTGCTTCGACAGCAAAAATATCAACGTCTTCTTCTTCCTCCGTTGCTCGTTCTCGTTATTTTCATATAAAATGTGTATGGGGTCTGGCTAGACCCTTGTGTTTCGAATATGACTAGAATTTTACGATGCCCTTTAAACTCTCGACCACCCACCTATTTTTGGTAGTTTTTTCATATATCTGTTCAAAACTAGTAGCTTGAGGATATCATGGAATATTTTGACGATGGGGAAATTATAAATATCAAAATAATGCAAAAAAATACAAAAAGGGTCTGGCCAGACCCTGGTGTCTCCAAAAGGGTTAAGTTGCCTAAATATTGGTTGTTACGACATGGGAGAAGTAGCTTGGCTAAAAAATTGATGATGGTGATACTAAACAAAAATATTTTTGCTTTACGCCTTGATTTTGTACTGAAAAATTTGAATTTCCTTTTGCATGCATTGCACTCAAGAACCAGCTATTTTTAAGGATTATTTTTCCGATAAATCGTGATAACCACTTTAACATGTTCATTAGTGATTTTTCTGAGTTTGTTGAGTTTTTCTTCTGTATGCCTTTTAGCCGAAATGAGCAGCAAAAATATTAAATTTTTTTTGAATCCAATTGATTAGGTATAAGGCAAAAATGTTGAACTAAAGAACTAAATCGATTAAGTCTTACAGACCAGAACGAAGCTCATAATCTTTTATCCCCATACATTTTTCCAATCCCATTTTGGTCGTGATTTACCTGTTCACCTAAATTTTTCTTCACATCATAATCATTCTTCTACATTTGTGCCAAATACAGTACCTTGTAGGCTTACAATAAACACTTTAATGAATAATGTTGATTTCAATTATGGCTCCCTGAACGGTACATATTTGGTTCATACCACAGAGCTAGTTTTGATTACGAAAAGTTACCCACTGTTTTCAATATAATCAGAATCGCGGGGAACGGTAGCTAATTGCTGCCTAATCATCTATTTCTTGCTTTACATGTTTACCAACTAAATAGTTGTTCATTTAGAGTTGAGGTAACAATTATGCTCCTATCGTAGTATAAAGAGGAATATGTCGCAAGATCACCTAAAAATCAAAGATGAAGATTAACCAACCTTAAATTTAGTTTGATGTTCGCATTCATAACAAGCCCTATTTGAAGCGTGTAGAGGAGAACAGGCACAGACAACTTAAATCATACAACAGTTAGTTCAAATGATGTTGAAATTAAGAAACATTCGCAGATTAACTAATTACGAGCTTTTCGTTTGAGCATCTTATAGAACTGACGGTTTATGATATTTTAACTGAGCCAAAAGGTTTTTTTTAAACTGTTTTGGAATTTCCCGTTTGATATTACAACTTACAAGAAAAAACCGATTATGAATAATGTTTGGCAAAGCTTGATATTTTTTAAACTCCCATAATTTGATAATTAGAATTAAAAACAAAACAACACTTAAAAAAGGTTCTAAACTAACGATTTAAAATCTTTTAAAATTTTAATAATCGACTCGCACTGAATTTCGATATTTTAAAATGTGTGGAAGTAAATATTCAGAACTTCCACCCGGAAAATTATTTCAACTCCCAAATCAATCCTTATCTGCACATCTTATTGTAACTCAATCTTCAGCTCAATCTCCGACCCAACGCAACCCACCAAATCAATCTCTAAACCAACCCTCACCTCAATCGCCAAGTCAACGCCAAATTACCTGTTAGATCAACCCTGCTGTTAGGTTACCTCAAACTCAATCAACGAATCATTTCCCAAATAATTCCCCAATTCCATACACAATGGTCAACTCAATCCCGAAATTAACTCGATTCGGAAGCTACAAGCATCTATGAACTCAACTCAAATTAACTCAATTTTACCTTCCACTAAACCCTAGATTCGACTCCAAATTAATCCCCAACTGGACCTCTCGCTCAAATCTAACTCAACTTCAACTCAAACCCTATTCAAACCTAATTTGAACTCAATTCACCCCTCAACCCAACACTAATTTCAATCATAACTCAACCTTAACATAACCTACAACTAAACCTCCAATTCAACCCTCAATTCAACCCCAAACTCAAACCCAAAATCAACGTTCAACTCATACGCTAAGTCAATGAGGTTCGAAAACTAAATGAGTACATGAACAAATTAAATTAATCCATATCCTCCAAATTAATCCCCCAACAGAACCAACTTCGCCCAGTCACAAATCAACACCCTATAAACATTCAACTCTCAGCGCAACTCTCAAAAAACGTCAACTCAAAATTCAAATCAACACTGTCCGAAAGGGAGCAAGCTTGTATGAATTAAACTCAGAACAAGGCCAGCTAACTTCCAACTCAAATTTCAACTCAACCTCCAAATAAATCCACAATTTAACGACCACAAATTTCTCCCTCAACTCAACCGTAAACTCAACGCCCTACTCAATCCCCAAATCAACATAGTCCGAAAAAATACACGCATACTTAAACTCAAGTAGCTTGACTTCCAACTCAACCCACAACTCTCCCTCAACCTTCAACTCAACATCAAACTCAATCAATAAACCATCACGGGCCGAAAACTAAATTTCTATTAGCTTCTATTAATTCAACCCAATCCAAACTCAACCACCCAACTCTACCATCAACTTAACCACAAATTCAATATTCAACTCAATCCTCAAATCAAGGCGGCTCGAAAAACTACACCAACTACATGAACTCAGCCTTAGTCCAACTCCAACTCAACCTTAAACCCAACCCTTAAATCAACCCCAAACTCACGCCAAATTGAACTCCCAAATCACCTTGGTCTTAAAATCAAATCACCTTGCTCCCTTTAAAAGCCACATGTTTACGTGAATTCAACTCAGGTTAACTCCAATTCAACCGTCCATTTAACACACAAATAAATGTTCAGCTGAAGCGCTCACTGAACCCTAACCGAACCTAAACTTTACTCCATTTGAACCTCAGCTCAACCACCAATTGGAACCCAACTTAACCCTAACTCAACGTCCAACTCCGTTGGGCGACGTACAGTTTCCAAAAACTTTTTAACTATCCGCCTTGACCTCAGAAACTGATTGGCGAAAAAAATAAATCAAAATAGGACAAGCCATTCTCGAGATATCACAATCGATCACAATGACAAACATTTTTTTTTTGTTTTTTCAGATTCAACGACTTTGAAAATGTCGAGAAAAATGATTTGGAACCAACAAAATTTTTTTGGTTATTCTTTACTGGATTCAATAACATTTGGACCCTCTGTATCGCAGTTAACATCTTTGAAACTCGGCCTTCTAAATATTCATTTTTTTAATGCTTATTTTGCGATTAGAGTAGAAGTACAGAAATTTAGAGTTTGGATAGGAGGTTTTCAGTAGTAAATGAACTGTCAAAATATAAAGGGCTGAAACCTGACAAGGTGATCAGAACCACGAAAAATTACGAACTCAATCTAATCTCTAACTTAACTCCCAAATCAATCCCAAACTGAACCGCTTAATCTTTTACTCAACCCTAACATATTTCTTACTCAACCCTAACACAATCTTCTAGCGCAAATACCAACTCAATCACCAATTCAAGTTTCAGCTCAACCCCCAACTCAGTCCCAAATACATTTTTAAATGAACCGTCGACTCAACCTCGAAGCAACCAAAACTCAAACCCAGCTCAACCCTAACCCCAAACATTAACTCAATCCTAACTCAAACCCAAACTGAACGCCCAGCTCAACTCCCAAATCAAAATGGTCTGAAAAACTACATGCATATATAAATTTGGCAGCATATTATATAAAAAATTGGTGCAACGTTGATCGAATATCGCTTGTTAAAACCACGTGGCTTGGGGTTAAATTATACAGCAGATTCCCGATCCTCTTGAAGTAGAGGTTCCAAACGTTTTTCAAGAGATAGGTTGGTAGCCAACAAAAACTCCAAATCAGACAAGCCGTTCTCGAGATATTGTGGCTATACAGGCATTCAGATATTCAGACAGGTTCTTCCAAGAGAAGTGAAAATTGGGTTCTGGTGTTCCTGCGAAGGGAATCCAGAGCCCAAATGGGAATTGGATATTGAATTATTGTTAATTTTTTTTTTTTGGTATATATTTTGGTATTATTTTTTCCTAAGCAGTAAAGAACAATAAAAAAGTCACAATAAATTAATTCCCAATTACCCAGTGAAACCGGATTATAGTGCCACAGGCCGAAGTTAAAATGTTTTGTAATCACAACACAAACAACTGTTCACCTTCAAAACTAATTTAGTTGTTAAGCTCCCTTGTTAAGTTCAGTTTATAAGCACTTGAAAATGCAGAAAAGCCAGAACGCCAGCTATCTTTCAAATGTCTTATATTTCATATAGAATTTTATTTTATATTATTCTTTACCGATTTTGATAGAGCTCTACACTCCATTAAATCATGGCTTAAAAACATGGTCTTAAAAAATATTTTCCCTTACTACATATTACCGGTTCGCATAAAAAATGTCTTCGATACCTGCAAAAATGTTTTTGTTTTTCACGTGGATTTGAATTTAATTTATTGTGATTCATTTTATTGTACTTAATTATCTTAGTAATTATTTAAGTATTCACATGGCAAATGAATCGTGCGCATTAAATATATAGCATTGGAATTTTGAGTGATATGGATGCGAGGGGTGTTTCCGGTTTTATTTACATAATTTAAATTCTTAAAACGTGTTACGCTTTTGGCATATTGATTTATGTATATAGGATCTGTTTTTAGGAGTGTTCAAAGTCGTTTATTCTAGTATGCAACAAACACGCTGTATAAAGTGTCGGATTAGTTATATAATAGATAAAAAAAATTTCACGCAGATTATATTACCCCTTTCACCAAATTACTAAAGATTTATGCAACCGCGTTTTGCCAAAATTATAGAATTTTAATTATCGAATTTTGTTCGAATATAATATGCAACCAAACACTCGAGTATGTTAAATTTCCAGCCATTCAAGATGTTAAAATAAATAATTTCACTTTTAACAAACGAATAATTAATTTGCATATGGAAAATGCTTTCTTTTACAATAATTTTATTTAATAAAATATTTTCAGTTTTTTGTAAATAATTTAAATATGAATACAAATTGGACAACAATATCAGATCGTAAAAATTGATCGGCTGCTGTTAAATAAAAAGATTTGTATAATGCTGTAATTTTGGCTAAAATTTATAATTTTTTGGAATTGCGCGCATGTTATATAATTTTATATTGTTGAATTGTGATCTATAAAAATTGATTAGACCATATTACAAAAATACTATACACGCTAAATTCGTATAATACAAATATTTTGCGTGTGTTTTATTGTGATTTGTAATTTTGATTTGATTTGTTTCGCTTTGTTTGGTTTCGGAGTTTTAGCATGTGTGACATAATTTCCTTGATCATATGTCAAGATTGGTTGGCGGTAATGGGCAATTATGATCTTATACACTAGCGGTTTATTTTGTACTAGCCGGAGTTACTTTCGCTTCGATTGAACAAAGTCAGCCTGGCTCCTATCAAATGTGTATTGAAAAATGAACCATTAACTAAATCATCATTTTCTCAATACACCGACAAGTGAAGTTTCTGAAATACTCAAAACAAAATTCTTATTGGAATGAACTGAGAGATTTCTTTCGGTTAAGTTTCTAACAAATAAATAAATCGTAATTATTTGATTCCAAACAAAACACATCCAAATTAAAAAAATGGTTTGAAATTCCAATTAAAACGTAATTGAATGAGTGTTTCCATGTAAAGCTTAGAAGAAAAAGTTTTTTCGAAACGGAAAATTTGGAATCTTGTTAATGGCAGTGTTCCACTTACAATGTTGAGTATTTTCTGTTGGGGCCCATTAACAAATACTGCCAGAGATTTGGGCAAGATTCGGCTATATAGGTCATATAAGCCAAGGTGTGGATGCACATTATCCAAAAGAAGTTTTTTCGAAATGGAGGATTCCAAATCCTCCGTTTCGAAAAAACTTCTTCTGGTTAATGTGACCATACCTTGGCTTATATCACCTTTATAGCCGAACTTTGCCTTAATCTCTGGCAGTGCTTGTTAATGGGCCCCCAATAAAAAATGGTCAATAGTGCAAAACGGCCATTAAGAAGATTCCAAATCCTCCGTTTCGAAAAGACTTCTGTTGGTTAATGTGCCCCATACCTTGGCTTATATAACCTTTATAGCCGAACCTTGCCATAATCTCTGACAGTGCTTTTTAATGGGCCCCCATTTTCGGTGTCCTGTTAAAAATTAATATTGCCTAACACACTAAAATTCCACTTAATACACTGTTCACTACCTTAAGCTATTTATTTTCACTTGTTACTTTTAAAAATTTTGACACAAATTTAATTTATTTTCTATCACTTTCACTTTTCCGTGTTCCGCTCTAATCAATTTCCTACAGTTTACCGACGCATGCGTCTCGCCACTGTCCATATATATATATATATATATATATATATATATATATATATATATATATATATATATATATATATATATATATATATATTATATATACTTCCGAGCTGGAAAGTGTCCCCACCACAACAGGATAATGAAATATTTGAGAATGTTCCAGAAGATTCTGGACTTCCGCTTTCTAGAACATTCCAGAATACTGTATAATGTTCTCGAACGTTCCAGAACGAGAAGTTCCTTTGTTAGGAAAGCACCGTCTAGAACATTCTCAAATATTCCTGAACCAGAAGTCTCTTTGAAGGTCCAGAACCTGAAAGCACTTGAACATCCTGGAATATTCTCGAATATTCTGGAACATTCTAGAGCACTCTCGAACATTCTGGAAAGTCCTAGAACATTCTCAAAACTTGTGGAAGATTCTGTAGAATTCTGGAATGTTGTAGAATATTCTCGAATCTTCTGGAAGATTCTATACTACTCTGGAATATTATAGCACATTCTGGGAACATTCCTTAGCCTTCTAGAATATTCAGGAATATTCTGGCGAATGGGAAGTCCATCGATGGAATCGTCTGGAACATTCTCGAATATTTTGAAACCGGTAGTCCCTTAGAAGGCCTGGAACTTTCTGGGACATTTTAGAACATTTTGAACATTCTAGAACAAATTATTCAAATTATAAATAACTAATTAGATAATTCCATTTAATATAATTTCACTTAATATTTTTGAATTAAATAGTGTTACGTTTTTGCCTTGTCACTCAAGGTTATATCACTGGATTGTGAATAATACAAAATCAATTTAATTTATCTCCAACGAATTTATTTATTTCACAAAATTTATTACAAAACAGTTTATCAATAAAAATTCACAAAATCACTTTATATAAATTATTCTCAAATTTTACTGATCACTTTTACTTTTTATTTCGCACAAAATCACTTTTTAATTCCTTTTAATCTTTACATTATCGCTTACCAAATATTACTCATAATCTTACAAGTTTACTCTATCGCGTTCCAAATACTAATAATCCAATTCAATCGTGTTCGCCTTTTTATATACACAAACCAAACTTCTCGAAAGTTCATAACTTTTCTAGTTAGAATAGTGTAGAAACATTTAGAACTGTTTTATCATGGAAAATTCCATTTAGTACAGTAAAACATTGAGCTATTAGTTTAACTTATTCTATCACACGTTAGGTGTCACTGTCACAATAGAAATAATGTGACGGTGACACTTAGTGTGTAATAGAATAAGTAAAACTAATAGCTCAATATTTTATTGTACTAAATGGAATTTTCCATGATAAAAATTGTTACGTAATGTTTCTACGCTATTCTAACTAGAAAAATCATGAGCTTTCGAGAAGTTTGGTTTATGTATATAAAAAGGCGAACAAGATCGAATTGGATTATTAGTATTTGGAACGCGATAGAGTAAACTTAAACGAGGTAAAAACGTAACGATTGGTGACAGCGGTGGGTGTGAATAATAGGACAAAGAAAATGATTCTCCCAGAATTAAGAGTTCCAGAATTAAAAAAGGAACTTGAGAAACGGGGTTTGGTCACTGATGATAGTAAAGCAGAAGACACGGGCTGAAACAAAAACATTGGTCGAACCAGCACAAGTACCTTCTGGAAGTTTGGATTTGCCGCAGTTAATGGCTTCTATGAACCAGATAATGGAACAGATGGGTGCAATGAAACATTAAAACGAACGACAAATGAAGAAAATTGAGCAGTCAAACCAAGGAATAAAGCAACAAATGGAACAACCAAGAAATGAAACAACAAGGAGAGGAAATTGAAGACCAAATTATAAGACGCGAAATTACCGAGGTAGAGAAGTTGGAAACGAAGGTTCAACAGGTTGAAGAGAAATTACAAATGAAGATTCAACGTCTCGAAAAAGAGTTTACTGATGTCAAAGCAAGTGGGATAGCGACTCAAGAGATTCAAACCGACAAAAGCCACCAACATTCAACGGAGCAATAACTTTCGGCATTTTCAAATTTCAATTTGAAACGGCAGCCAATCAAATCCGTTGGAATGATGAACATCGTGTCGCGTCGTTAATAGTGGGCCTTAAATGCGAAGCAGCAGAGGCTTTACAAACCATTCCAGAAAAACAGCTATCTCGAAATTATGAAAGCGCTGGATCAGAAATCTATCGTATGGAATTGAAAAGCCGCTACCAAAAAGGGAGGAGAGTCGCTACAGGAATTTTCATCAGCAATCGAGCAACTAGTGCATTTAGCACGTAGCAGTACGTCGGCCGATTACATGGAAAACCTTTAAATTGACGCATTAACTGATGGTATTCCAGATCCAGAGACACGCAAGGCGGTGATGTTGTCACCTAAAGCTACCTTCGCAGAAACCGTTGCTTTTGCGTTAATGATCGAGGCTGTACAGACTATCACCAGATCATCATTATTCAAGAGCCATATGAATTCAGACACCAACGGGAACATCGAGCGGATGGTACTGACAATCGGAAGAGGTAGGCTTAGATGCTGGAATGTTACAAGTTGGAGAGTAATACAAGAAGGGAGAAGATCGCCACCTTTTGCAAGGGCGATCGTTGAACGATCAGGATAAAGATCCAGATGCAGCGAATTGAGATGTTGGGTATGTAACAAGATGGGCCACATCGAAGCAAGATGAAAACGGTACGGATCACCAACTTCTGTGGAAAGAGCACCCAGAGGAAAGCAGGCATCAGATGAACGAATGGCAACAGTCGGTATAAAGTGGAAAGGTTGGAAGTCAGTTTGAAGTAACGGAAGCTGGCTTTGCCGTCTGGTTGTTCTATAACATACATCCTTGTAAGAGTGTAGCACGAGGCGGAAGCAGCGTAACAATCAAGTGATGGGATCAATTATTGATGGGAGGTAGTGTATCATTTTGAGACTTGACGGCAAATCGGTGAAACTCTTTTCCCACGCAAAGTTCTGATCGCGAAGATTGTGGACAAAGTAATTTTGGGGATGGAATTCATGAAAGCGAATGGCTTCGTATTGGATTTTAGGCGAGGAGTATTAATTAGTGATAAGATCGAGCTGCCACTTAAATTCAACGGTATGGATGCGACAGTAAGGCGATTAACAGTCAGCCATTGCAAAGAGCCGCTATTGAAGTCAGAAACTATTGTGGAGGGAACCAATGAACATCAGTTTAAGCAGATATTTGGTAAGAAGTACCTGGTTGTGCGAAGAGTACAAGAACAGCAATTGGTATTGCTTCACAACCCGCAACGAAAAAAAGAGGATTTATCGTAAAAATTGCAACCTGTATGGAAGGCATCCTACAGGACTAGGAAAGGACAAGGAGGTAAACCAAAGGTGGTGCTTTTAGACAGGTTTGACCTTGTACAGAGGAGGCGATTTGGGTCCTGTTCGGAATGAACATGCTTAGGTGAGGGGTAGTATTACGGTGACACCTAGTGTGTAATAGAATAAGTTAAATTAATAGCTCAATATTTTACTGTACTAAAATGGAATTTTCCATGATAAAACTGTTCTAAATGTTTCTAGACTATTCTTACTGGAAAAGTCACGAAATTTCTAGAAGTTTGGTTTGTGTATATAAAATGGGTCGAATTGGATTATTAGTTTTTGGTAAGCGAATGTATAAGAATTAAAAAGTGAATTGGAAAGTTCTTTGAAAGTGTTTCAGTGCGAAATAAAAGTTACAAGTGATCAGTAAAATTTATGTGAAAATTATAAAAAGCGATTTTGGAATTATTCTTAATAAATTGTGTTATTTTGATTTTTGGTGTAAAATAAATAAATTCGTTGTGTTAAACTGAAGTGGTTTTGTAAAATATGGCTAAAAGCAAAGAGTATGGAATATGAAGAGTACCGAAACTGAATAAAAATTTTAATCAGATATAGCACCAACAAATGCAAATTTTTTGTTTTTTCCAGCAATTATAACAAAAACATTTTTTAACTAATCGTTTCTGCCTTAAATTTCCTATTTGTCCGTTGTTTTATTTCTAAAATTGGAAAACCATAACTAGAGTTATACGATGAAAATAATTCTATCTTGCGAAAAGGAAAGCCAGCAGCCTTATTAAATGTGAAAACTAGTAAACTTCCAACAGGACGTCGATACGTGCCACACAGCGCACACCATGAGCGTTAAATTTGTTTCAATGTTATTGGATGAAACTACTGGCTGGCTCTATTTTCCACAAAGTTTATTACTCTCGCATTCGCATATTGTACGACACAATACCAGAAAAACTATTACAAAAACCGTACATAAGTTACACTCATTGCACATCTATCCGCGGCTAGTACAAATCAATTACAAAATATCTGCCGCAAAAAATTATTATTTAATACCATAAATCATAATTTTTTATGCATGTGGTGTATAGTGTGTACGCGGGAATGGATCATTAAATGAATTACTTCCGTTCGAATTTTTTTTTTTCTAAATTCACACCTTGGTGAATTAATAAATTTTTTATTACTACATTACAAATATAATATTCATAAAACTCATGCTATACCAATGTTATGTAACAGTGAATTTTCAAATGGTTAAAAAAGAAAACCAAAAATTATCTTATATAATCGTAAACAGATGGACGATTATCGCGTTTTATTTATTTGTATGACAATACAAAAATAATCTAATTAATTTGCATATATATCTCCTATCTAATAGACTGGTGAATGTTGTTATCACTTTTAGAAAATTTATCGATTTCGTTCGATTTCCGTTTTGACTTTTATGCTTTTTTTATATCATGACTGCAATAAATTATTATAGTTTGAATATAACTTCAGCAGAATTTATTAATTATATCTACCTGCATCGTGTATAAGTAATTCATGTAAATGGTTTTGTATGACAAATTAAACACGATTAAATTTAATGCGATCGCCGATAGTGCGGCATTTTACATACACAAAAAACACAATCAAAAGAACCCTATAATATATGTACTTGAGGCTGATTTTGTCAAAAAAAAACACAAAACAAAGCGAAGACATAAATCAGTGGTAATTTTCTTTTATGTATGTTATATCATCTCGCGTTTTTTATTTTATTGATGAATGAAGAGATCTCTTCTTTTTCTTCTTCTATAGACGTTAAGATTAATCAGCAGCAAAAAAGGTATACAAGTTAAAAGTTATCGCAAAATGTGTACGATCACGATTTCAATCATCAAAATTTAAACTTTGTATTACATTACATAATTTTTGTATCATTGTTACTATATACGGACAGGAGTAGTTCGTTCAACGCCCTCTCCAAATGTCATTACAAAACATTTTATATTTCGCTTTAATGTATGACACACCTAGTGAAACTCCCATTATCATTTTTATTCCCATTATCATAAGCTAATAAAAGCTTTCGGTAAAAACTTAATTTCAGTTTGTTTGTACGAAAGCTCAAATCTCTACAAATTCATAATTAAACTTAAATCGTTATTAAATAATCTGAAAAGTTCTTTAACAAAAAAAAAACAGGTTTTTGATCAAATATATAACATTATATTTGAAAGCTCTTATATGGTGAATATTTGCAGCTTATGTTGAACAAAAAATCCGAAATATCAATCAAAACCTAATACTTTATAAGCTTTGGTTTATGAGTAAAATCACAATTTCAGCTTTTAAGCTTTTTAGAATTCAATTAAAGTTCAAACAAACCTGATATTAGTCACAACTCGAGATTACTCCTTTTAAGCTTTCATTATTCTTAAAAGTTAATGATATAATTGTTGTAATTAGGCTTCCAATAATGTTTTTACACCGAGCGACTAAAGCTGTCTAAATCTTCAAGACATATTTAGTATTTTGTAGAGCTTTATTGTACTAAACTTTTGTTCCTATTTCAGTTTGGACTAAAATTTTAGTCACCTTAGTATAAATTATTAAGAAATGTGAAAAATCACAGAAAGAACAACATTTTGCAATCTCTTACATAAGGCAAACAATCAAAGCTGTGGTTCATTTAAAACTGCACTAAAAACGAAACTTTTTTTTCACGAAAATCTTTTATACGATTATGTCATGTTTTATCGAAATATTATGAAAAATCTAATTGAGATTTCCGAATTGTAGTATAGATAACAACAAAAAAAAAATTTTTTTTTGCGTCAATAGAACACAAAAATTTGATCTAGATCAATTTTTTTTGATATTCAGATCAAACTCTTTGAGTCATTAGGAGAGCACTTTAAAAACCGATTCGCAAATATGGGAAGACTAAAATATGGAATACATTTAATTTTGGCGATAGGGAATAATTTTCTATGTTGATGGCTGGTGAATATCTTCAGCTGTTCTGTGTATTATTAGAACCGCAGTCCATCTATCGCAAAGGGCGTTAATGACCTTTTGCCAATTTCAGTCAAAATTGCGATTTAAAGATTAAAATTTAAAACAAATTTAGTTGGGGGATTTAATCATCTAGCAATGAGTAGAAATGGAGCTTGTTCAGCAGTTTAAAATTCGAAACACATTTATTGCTAGGAACAGGGGTACCTTATCATCTCGATGGATGGCAAATTCAATTAGCTATTTGGTGTATTATCAGAACTTGAGTCCAAATCTCTAACAAAGAATGTTAATGGCCCTTTAACAATTTCAGTCAAAATCGCAATTTGAAGATTAAAATTCGAAAGAAATTTATTTCTAGAGACAGGGGTTACACTTCACGTTGATGGATGATTTGAAAATTTGGCTTTCATTTTCTCAAAACCATTTGGATAAACATGACGAGTTGTAAGTTTTGGGCATAATTTTGTCGTTCTCCATTTCTCCGCTTCAAATAACTATTTTAAGATATTCCATGAAACAATTCCATCAGGCGTTTTCAGTTTACTACTAATAAATGTATTCCTGTTGGATTTGATCAACTGCGGTAAAAATCTTGTAAAGGATGTTCTTACAAATAATAAGCATTTTGTAACATTTCCGGTTATTCGTACCTTGATCCGCAAACTACCGGAACTGTGTTGAGCCCAATTTATTTGAATTGTTTTACCAGACTACGAAATAAAAAAACTGTGACAGCAAATTTAGCAATAGTCGGTAATCTTGTTTTATTAATTTGTGAAAACCCATTGATACCGTCATGTACTCTGCCATACTCCAAATCTTGTCTAACAGACACTTCGTCGAACATTAAAATTACTGGCTTTTCACACATTGTTACAAATGGTCTACTTTCTCCTTAAGTCCTAACAAAATGCAGTCATTTAAACCTGGTTTTAAATTTTTGATCGGAGCCCAACGGGATAGTGTTGCGGCCACTGCTTCTTTAAATCGATCAAAATTTTAACAAATTCATTAAGGTTGTTACATGAATGTTTGGATTTCAGGGTTCTTGGTCGTGGTCGTACCCACAATGAAATCGATCATACCCCAATTTTTTTATTTGTGTTTCATTCTTTGTATTTCTAGAATTTTTGGTTCAAGATTTCGAGAAAATTGGTTAAGCTCATAAAACATTTTATATTCGTTTTAGAGCAAATAGTCATCGATAAGCTTTAATTAAAGGCCAACGCTTTTCTGACTCAGATATTTTTTAGAGCAGAAAATTTAACTTTATATATTTATGGTTTCGATGAAAGCTTAGTTAGAAGTTTTCCTTAAAAAAAAATCTTTAAATAAAGCTGAGTGACATAATCTGGTCTTTAGATAAAAATGTAAGGACCAGGTTATGTCACTCAATTTTATGTTTTTATGTTCAGCTTTACATCTTGATGATTGTGGTTTCAGGATACAGATGAATTTAGATATCAAATTTTGGTTGTAATTAATAAACACGATTAAAATCAAATAAAGTTTCTTTGCCTTATTAAATTATCTAACTTATTTAAAGCTTTGCAGTTTACATAATACATTATGCTTTATTAATTACTAGCGGCCCGCTCCGGCTTCGCACGGGTATAAAATATATAGCCTATGTCACTCACTGAAAAAATGATTAAAATCGATCCAGTAGTTTTGATTGTTTCATTACTGCCCGTGGCGTGCACTCGTTAAATTTGGAGTAAAACAATTCCCCTTTCCCTATACCATGAAGACTTCCTTCTATCTTTGGAATATCTAAATTCATACACTACATTTTTACTTATTTACTTTTTACATTTTTACCTATTTATTTTATTTTTACAACAATTAATATATTACAGAATGTCTTTATATACAACGTTCACAGCTTTCTTGTCATTATACAATACAAACATGTTTTCTCTAGAGGTTACTCTTGAAAGAGCGACATACAGTTGGCCATGTGAAAAACAGTCCACGCTCAAATCTAAGCCTGCAACGTTGAAGGTTTGACCCTGCGATTTATTAATGGTCATTGCAAAAGATGTCTTTACCGGAAACTGTAAACGTTTAAATTGGAAGGGTAAATCCGATGGTATCAGAGGGATTCGGGGAATCAATACATCTTCTCCGGTACCACATCCTGTGAGTATTGTGCACTCTATTATGAAAGTTTTCAGTGATTTTACCAGCAAACGCGTGCCATTGCAAAGTTTAGGTGGATTCAGGTTTCTTAATAAAATAACAGGACAACCTACTTTCAACACCATTTTGTGAGGAGGGAGTTCAGACGGGTTCAAAGAGTTTAGAAATTCTGTAGGAAAATGAACAGCTTCTTCCAAATCGAGAACAGTATCGACCGAGTAGTATATTTTCGTCGGCGCATCAATCTTTGAAAGAATCAAGTTATTTACCTTATCTACTTGTTCGTTAGTTGGTGACAGAATCGCTCTTTCTTTAAACCAAGATATTGTCTTATAACTTATGTTATCAATGTCAGGATAGACATTGTTGACTAACTCTTGGATGTTATCTATCAAAACACAGGTTTTCTAGGTTAATCCTTCCCTCACTTTGTGTTAACTCTCCATTGCCAACTTTTAGCAGCATCTCTGGAAATAGGCTGTTCTCACGTGAAGATGACGAAACCCTTATATTAGTTTTAAGCTCTAATTTATTGACATGTGGCCAAAGCTTGGATCTTTTTAGGGAAGCATTTATTTCGTCAGCACGTGTTCCTCGAGTCACAACTGGTAGGATTTGACGGAAATCTCCTGAGAACAGAATTGTACATCCACCCATAGGTGAATTTTTGTTGCGCAAATCGCGCATTGTCCTATCCAGTGCTTCCACAGACGTCTTGTTTGACTTGGTAGCTTCGTCCCAGACTATTAATGAGCAGTCACGCATCAATTTTCCTGTATTGCTCTGTTTAGAAACACTACAGACGCTGTTATTATCATATGTGGCGATTTTCAGCGGGAGCTTGAATGTAGAGTGTGCGGTTCGGCCTCCTTCCAAAAGCGTAGCGGCAATGCCGGATGACGCAACAGCTAACGCAATTTTTCTGGTAGATCTCACTTTTTTTAAAAGCAGATTGATTAAAAATGTTTTTCCTGTACCTCCTGCGGCATCAGGGAAAAACAATTTCCCTTCATTGTTATCAATTGTTGATAGTAATGCAGTGAATACTTTTTTCTGATCGATGTTTAATCGTGGCTCATCTTGAGCTATATTTTGTAAAAGTCTCGTTTGATCGTATGATGTTTCTCTTGTGTATTCGGCACTGTTAGTTAAATCTGAGTTAGTAGTATTAGCTGGCATCGGCAGCCCAAAATCCTTGATCGATTTACCCGAAAGTAATTGCACTACTTTGTTCAATTCAAATAATGCTTCGTCAAATATGTTTTGATCATATTGTACATCATCTGAGTTTAACTCTCGCCGTCGCCGAATCAGAATATCACTGGCCATATTTTCTTGAAATTTATTCCATAGATTAACAGAATCAGTTACTTGACAAAACGCTACTATGACGGAAAATAAATATCTTAATGATGTAGCTGAACTACAAACAGTTGCTTCTGATAATGTGTTTTCCCAGTGAGAATCGTCTTCCAAGAGCCCCATGGCTTTGCATGCTGCTTGATAAGTATTGTAAACAACACCTTGTACAGTTCTTAGGTGTGCAAAGGATGTCGGGCCTTTTACAATATGCAGTAACATCTCAGATAAAAGCATTCGCTGTTGTTGGGATGAATCACGTAGACTCTGCCAAGAGCATCCGTTTTTTTTACTCCGGGGAAACCATCAACCGCAGTACCTTGTTTTCGCCGTTGAAAAGTTTTAGAACTCTGGTTCCATGTATAGTAAGAACTCTGTCATATGTCAGTGTTTTCGCGAAATGATCTTGAGCACATAACTTGAAGAATGCTGTCAATGTTGTATCCCGCGGGTTATTAACAACTTCTTGTATATTGTTCTCAGTGAAATATACTCTTTGTCCATTTTCTAAATGAACTGCAAGGTGGACAATTGTGGGAGCCCGGTCGTGCACTTCGAATGATAAAATCCTCCATACAGCTTCAGAGCTGCAGATGTAACGTCCAGACTGATATTTTTCCACTTCATTTGGTGATTGTATGCTGAAAGTGGCTTGATCACTGCCTTTATTAATGTACTTAGTAACATATTGGATTGACTTTATTGAATTGCACAACTCTACGTTGATGTGGGCATCAAAAATTTTCAAAAGGAGCGGATTATAGGGAACGATCCATCGGTTTTAATATTTCATGGTTTCGGACGGTAGCATTTTGCCCACCCTGTTCTGGCGATCGTCGATGATATTTGGGATATCCGTCATCGCTAGTACTTGTTTGAGTTTGGAACGACTTCGGAAATTTTTTGCTGCATTTAGAATCTCGCATACATGGCGAATTCGGGTTTAAAGTCCCGCAAGGGCCGTGTACCATATGTTTCTTTACGATTTCGTACAGGATAGGATCTTCATCTTTATCCGGTAATTCAGCTGAAATAACCCTGTCAATTTGGTTTGGTCTAATTTTGTTCACTAACCACACCAGCCGGTGTACATGTGGCAAGCCACGTTTCTGCCATTCTATTGTGTACATATGACAGCGCGGCGGACCGAATATATGAGACTTGTTAATGAGGTGCAGGAGTTTCTGTACTTTTAAATGGAAGACTCTGTTAACTATATCGTATCTGTCTTGTGGAGTTAAATTGGTGTTAATATTTTCTTTGATTTCCGGCCAATTTGGGTTACATGTTGCAGTTATAAATAAATCAAGTTTGCCGTAATTTCTGACGTAAGTCATGGCGTCTTGCGATTTTTCGTGTAAATATCGAGGTCCACCTGTGAATGATGAAGGTAGTATAACCAACTGCCCAATGCCGTTGCGGTGTTCATTCGCCTGTAAAGCATCCTGAAGATGAACGTAATTTTCGGCTCTCAATTTAGTTTGATTATTACGGATGTAGGCCAATCTCTCAGATTCAATTTTCGCATATTGATCTACCAAGTATTGGTTTGTTAACATTCCATATCTAAGCAAAGTGTTGAAATTGTTACGTTTTGTCATTATACGGTAGCAATAGTAGTTCATACATGACACTGTTTTACGCAGAGGTGTACCACCGATTGGGTCAACTTGAGAAATATTAATGGCATAACCATTTTCTCCACGACATAGCATCAACGGATATTGTAAGCTGTCATAAGATCTGTGTAACTCTGAAATTTTTTGCAAATTATCATCACGACTATGCAATACAATATCTCTTTTGTCAAATTGCTGTCCAGCTATCACCACTGCTACTTCACTCGTGGAAGGCGCATTGTATCGTCCTCTGTGTTCTCCAACAGGAACTTTATTTGCATGGATTACGACATTAAAGTCAGGAGTATCTGCTGGAACACTTTCAATCGCAGTTTTGAAAGACTGTATGTAGCAATTATGAGAATGTAACATATCTTGGAGAGATCTAATCAAATCTCTATCAATTGGCTGTGCAACACTTGAACACCGCGTAGATGCTTGTGTATCTGGATCTGCAATAAAATATATTTGCAGAAATTTGTGATCATCGGGTCGAAGTGGTAGCAAGCTCCCATCTAAGTGGTACACTTGCCCTTGAATTTTAAATGTAGGCATGAACCCACGCTCAACGACTTGCTTACTCTTAAAAGAGGTCATTTGAAATGCGTTATTATAACGGCGTATATTGCGCATGAATTGTTTGGATTTCTGATGATCACCCGTAAGAAGAGAGTGAAGTGGTTCAGGTGGAGGGAGAATTTCTTCTAATTTGACTTTTCCTTGTAAGCAACACATGCCTTTCGATTCGTCCTTGAATTTCAATTCCAAGCAATGTTCACACACTACTGACATAGTACCTATTGATACTATACGATCGTCCTTGTAAGAAATCGAAGGATCGTAATTCATGGCAGAATTTTCTTTATTTACCCATGAATTAGTAACTCGTGCTGATGATTCTCTGGCTCTCTGTATTCGATGTCTATCCCTATCTCGGCTGCGGCAAACCTCACGCTCTACTGAAGATTCTCTCTCTCTCTCTCTCAGCTCTATATCTATCCCGAAGCTGACTGAGTCGAGCCTCACACTCTACTGATGATTCTCTGTCCCTCTGAACCGTATACCTATCTCGATCCCGGCTGCGGCGAACCTCACGCTCTACTGAAGATTCTCTCTCTCTCTCAGCTCTATATCTATCCCGAGCCTGACTGAGGCGAGCCTCACGTTCCGTTGACGATTCTTCATTTCTTGCTGAACGTACTCTTCTGGCATTCACTGTACGACCTATGTTCGAACGACGACGTCTTCCAGACATGACTTTATAATTTCTGTACAAAATTTACTCAGTTCTATATGTATGATTACCTATGCACAAATTGACATATTATAAGTATGTGCCGCAGTAAAAAATATCTAAATACTTACCATTTAGAAACAAATGATTTAGAAACAAATGATAATCAATAATCATAAAAAACAAAAGCTACCTATTCTATTCAGTTCTTTTTTTTAACTGAAATACCTCAACTTAAACTACGATTTTAATTAAATTCGTGCGACTAAAAACAAAAGATAATCAACAATCATCAACAACAAAAGAGAAACGCTATGTCCCGCAATTTTTAAATCATCACTACATACAGTCGCTTTCGCTGTCTCACTACATAGTATAAAACAAAGTCGCTTTCTCTGTCCCTATATCCCTATGTATGCTTAGATATTTAAAACTACGCAACGGATTTTGATGCGTAAAAAGTAAATGACAAAAAAATGTTATTGTGGGAATATGCATAAGAGATAGACATATACCATCGCGGAGTTTTCTGTAGACCTTTTCAATGTGTACAATACTTAGTACATTATTTTGATAAATCTCGTAGGGTTCAGCCTGCGTTTGCAATGTAAGCGGAAAAAATGTAATTATTTACGACATCACATTAGAAACCTCAAAAATAACAGTATTTCTCCACTATTTAATGGATGTTATTATACATATAAACCTTCCTCTTCAATCACTCTATCTATTAAAAAAAACCGCATCAAAATCCGTTGCGTAGTTTTAAAGATTTAAGCATACATAGGGATATAGGGACAGAGAAAGCGGCTTTGTTTTATACTATGTAGTGATGATGAGCTGTTCCTGTTCTTGATTTTAACCAAAATATTTAGTTCAATATTCATTCAACATTGTTTTAAGAGACAAAAGCTTAATAATGAAAGCTCATTAAGGTACACGAAGTAGCACACATTTTTCGATGTGTAAATTTTATTTTTTAACTTTGAAAATTTGCTTACGTTTCTAAAATAACAAGCTTTTACACATACAGCTTTTTTAGTATTATCCCGTAAAAATTTAGAAATTTCAACAGAAAACTTATTTTGCAAAAATTTTTATCAGAATTTGTAAGCAATTTGCTTAATAAGTTTTCCAAAATTTCCCATTCGTAAAAAAAGTCGCGGTTGGCCACACCTCAATTATTTTCCGGCTACCAACCTTGTTTGTTGAATTCGCAAAAAGTTGAACAGATTTGAACACGACCATTAAAAATGGAAGACTTGGCAAAAGCTCGTACAACCATACTTAAGTTTTCATTAAAGAAAGAAAACAAACCAATTTTATAGTTAAATTCCAACACTCAATTTAAGTTCCTGTACTTGGTTTTAACTCAGAAAGTTGAATTAAGGGAAATAAAAGCTTTCACTTAAATTGTTCTAATATTTCGAGGAAGTCCAGCTTTTAAAACATTTATTATTTGTGTAGTATCAAAACCGTTTAGAACGTGGTAAACTACTGAAAGCTTTTTTATATTTACCGAAAATCAAAAATGCTTTCCTTCGCAACGCTTTTAAATGTTCTGAAATAGAAATTCTAACTCAGCGTACAAAGTATTCGTAATTTTTCAAATAATAAAACTCTTCAGGGAAAATTACTAGTACGAGTAGTAAGTAAGACACGGTGACACATTTTTTGATCGACGAATCTAAATATGTGTATGCGTCCTATAATACGCCGGCTACAAAAAAATGGTTCAGACAAAAATTGTCAAGGACAATGGGGATCATCTATCTGTGGTATTACCTTGACCTTCAGGTCAATTTTCAAAATTATTTGAGAGTTCAGAAGGTTAAATCAAAGTTAAATGTTTAAAAAGCACTGAGAACCTGTTAATTTGAATTTGAGGGGTTTTCTGAGCATAATAAACGTTTGAAGTATCTTTAACAGGTAGGGTAAGAAGCAAAAGTGTCAATGAGATTGACTTTAAGGTTAATTTTGAAAGTCATTTGAAAGTGATGGTGATTTTTTAAACGGAAAGCCCCGTTTTGTCACGCGATTTAAGAAGAGCGGAAATTTCCACTGTTGAATTAATATTACGATGCGGAAGATTATTGTGATCTTGAGAAGGACAAATCAAGGTTAAATGTTTGAATAGTACTTAGATGCTGTTAATTTAGATTTATGAGATTTGTATGCATGACAAGTGTCCGGCGGCACTTCGAATAGTAGAGAAAGGGCAAACAATTTGAAAACCTTGTCCTTACTTTTAGCATTACTCGGAAGCAACGACGTGGATGTACTGTTTCGTTTGGGGTGATTGACTTTCGTGAGTCTTCAGCAAGGCCCTTATGACCTTGACCTTCAAATGACCTTGAAAGATGACCTGAAGGCAGGGATGTTTGATGACGCGTCATCTATTATTGTCGACGTTGACGAGTCGACAATGCGTCGACAATAAGATTTCAGCGTCATCTATGTCGACAAAGTTATTAATTCGTCGACAACGTCAACAATTCGTCAACAATAAAAAAGAAAACAAAAATCGTTAGGATTTTTATTTTATTTTTACATTTTTTATTATCTCTCTCATTCTCATCATAATCATACATAACATATTACAAATTTCTCAGTTTCTCAGTCTTCATTGATTTCTTTTCCACTTTCTAATACAACACAATTAACAAGTGGCGTATATCTTGAGTCAGATTCAGACGTAAATCCGATCGTTTCTCAATGTTCCGAAACAAATTATTTAGGTATCCAGTGGAACAACCTCAGAATCTCAATTTTTTCGGCATCTAGAAAACTATAAATTCTCGAAAACAAATAAGCGGATTTTTTGACTGCTTTACTAAAGACAAGGAAGAAAAGATAAATGAATTACTGGCTAAATTCTTTGGATGTAATATTCCATTTAGCGTGGTAGATTCAGAGCACTTCAAAAATTTTATCAGAGCATTACGGTCGAGCTACGCCGATAAAATACCTGGCCAACAATCACTTTCATCAAAAATGCTAAATCAATTATATGAGAAATCTGTACCTAATATATCCGTAAATTGTAGTAAAGAATCGGTTCTGGTTATTGACGGATGGAAAAATACGGCCAATAATTCAAAAACCATTGTAACGATGATCGAAAACCTTTGAATACCGAAAAATTATTTATTGTTGACATTGTTGACATATTCGACATTGATGACATTTTGTTGTGTTAAATCGAGACGTCGACAATTGAATAATTGACATGTCATTGTCGACTTCACCATCGCTGCCTGAAGGTCAAGGCCATTAGTACGGATAAATGACCCTCATAGTCTTTGACAATTTTTGCCTGAACCATTTTTTGGTAACCCGCGTATTTTAGGAGACATTTGGATACGTTGATTAAAACGGGGCATCGGGTATATGAAAAGCTTTAAGACCATTAATGATTGGTGAAAGCTAGTGATTTGGAAGCTCATTCAATTTTCACCAACATAAGCTGTAACTAAAATTTTAAACTTAATTGTAGAAAAGTTTGGAACGCATTGTATTACTAATGGCTGATTGTGAATTTATGGAGCCAGATGAATTTAGGTAACAATTTTTGATTTTATGTTACAGTAATTCGATTAAAAGCTTATTTGGCATAAAAGTAGGTAGAGAAGAGCATAGCTTAATGATTTCCATCCAATTCATTAAATCTAAACGCCTTAACATTTTGAAAACATAAATAAAGCTTTTTAATCTCGAAAAGCTCATATTGCTTACAAAGCACAAATCAATTCCCTAAAGCTCTTTTTTATTTATGGTAAACATTAATAACGTTTTATTACATTATAAGTAACCGCTTTATACGAGGTGTGCCTGTATGACCAATGTATACATGACATTTAAGACTACAAACACACACAGCTTAAAGAAGCTGGTCGGTATATATGACCGCGTGTTATCGAACTTTAAATGCGAGTACCACTTTGTTTCCTGTAATCAATCAATTTCAACCATTTTTCTGTATTGTTTGATGATTTGCCGTCGATTTCGGTTTTTTTTTATAGCGCGCGTCTGTATATGTATGATTAATGCGATTTTAACAAAATTGGTTATCGCGAAATAAGGATCTTTTGGTTGTATTGTGGATGGATGAGTTGTAAAAAAAGTTTGATTGATAACTCTCAACATGTATCTAGTAGATAGATAGATTTACCGTTAGTATGAAGAATATTAAGACGCCATCCCATCATATATAAGCGCCCCGATAATTTTTTTTTTAATAAATGCGGCTTGCGAAATTTTAATTTATTGATTTAAATTGAGGTATGATTAAGAAGTTTGATAATACAGAAACAAACAAAAATTAACAAAATTGTTTTGAATGACCAATTTGGTTTGGTCACAAGCAATCTTATTATATTTGATCAGCGGTCAAAATTGTCCACGCACTTATACACAAGGCACAAAAATAGTTTTAAACTTGTTTTCAGTATTTACATAAATTAATGTAAATCTATTTGCACAAAAAAATTGAGCAGAAAAAATGGTTTTAAGTCAGCAAGCAAAACTGGGTGTAACCTATATCATTGAGTGTGCCGGTAATTGCAACTTTTAAACATTTTTGTAAATCGTGTACTTGTTTACATATTTTTGTTAGATACTAACTTGTTTGGGTTGGTGAGCATCACGCAAAAAACAAAGATGTGGTTAAGATATTTTTATTCTACTGTATACAATTAAGAAATGGCTGGCAAATAAATGTATGAAGGTGTGCTTGAGATTGTGGGAGACTTTGGATGAATTTTAATTAAATTAAATTTATTGCCACCAGTTTATTCCTTATTTGTAATTAATAATATTATTTTTAAAAACGATTCAATTGATTTTGATTTGGGACTGTAGATTATAAAATTCCAAGTATAAATATTAGTAAGATTAAATTTCATATAGCAATAGAATTTTGGGAAGTATTTCAAAGTCCGTTTGCTACAAAATGCAAATTGTAGTTGTTATCACCTTTTGGTGCTAAAATTTGTTACATTTTGAGTATATGGGTATGATGTATAGAATGATTAAAAACTGCACCGGGCCTTTCGCTCAACTTTTACTCAATTTCAACTCAACCCCTACTCAACTCCAATTCGAGCCCCAACTCAACCCTAAACCTAACCCTGAGAAACTGTATTTGCTTGCCCTGAGAAACTCAACTCTCAATTCAACCCACAAATAGATCTCCAACTGAACTGCTCCCTCCACCCTAACTAAACCCAATTCAACTCTAAATCAAACTTAACTCAACCTGTAAATCGAATCAAAACTCAAACCTCAATCCAGGATACCTTAAAAATTGGCCATGGCTCTAAAGCCACACGAAAATACCACGTATTAGTACCGACGTGTTTTTGGATCAATTCATATGGCAGGTACCCAATCCTTTTAATATCCAGGTTTCAAAAGTTTTCCAATTCCCGGCCTTGACCATAAAAACGGATTAGCGGATATAAACCCCAAATTGGATAAGCTGTTCTCGAGATTATTTCTTTTTTGGAATTTGTGGTTTTATGGAAAATTTTGATATCGTATTTTACTAGATTAGGTTAGGTTAGGTTAGGGGTGGCTGTCCCAACGGCCGGCATAGACACCACAAAAAACGGTCCGTATAGCGATACCACATAAAATTTTCCTTAACTATACTTATCGAACCATCCAGAGCTTACAACAGAGAGCCGAATACACCTGACGCCCATTTCATTGTGATCCGGCAGGTAATTGAGGAGAGAAGTCCCTGGAAATTTCCTTTAGCTTTGCGCTTGGCAGGGACTGATGTATAGTACATAGTGTACAGTTTTTTCCTCATCTACCTCCTCGAAACTTCCACAGTAATAATTCGAGAAGAATCCTAGTCTCCGCACATGCTCATCTATGCGACAGTGTCCTGGAACAACCTCCACGGCCATAGCAATGCAGTTTTTGACCAATCTTGTTTTAAGTGTCCAGACACCCAGGTTAAGTTAATGTTGAACTGATCTGCTATCTCATTAACAGATGAAAGACGACTTTGAGCAACCTTCGACATAAGTATCCGTAAGGGTTCGTAAAAATGCGAATATCCTTTACAGCTTCTAGTCGGGGAGACAAAATGAGGGAGAAATGAGAACCCTACCATCTATTTTCGAACCATCCGTGAACAAGTACAAAAGTTTAGGGTTTAACATCACTTCACTCAGCCAGTGGAAACATCAGTACGAAAACCTTTCCTCAAAAGATATTGATGGAATCATATAATCGGTGGTGCCAGGGATGTCTCTTATTCACAGAATGGATGAGTATCCTGTATTATTACAGGTCTACATAGAAATGAATTTGAACCTTACATCTGCGCTCCACTTGAAAGCCCAGAATATTTAGGGGTATGAGATGAATGACCCTTTCTAAAATATCAGGCTTCCAGCTAAGTTAGCTGTCCAAAAGCTAATACCATTTAAAACGAGAGGATCAATCTGAGGAAATTTGTATTTCCTGGAGAGGAGAACCGCCTCAGTTTTACGTGGATTAATATTTAGTCCACAACTGTTGGCTCATTTAGAAAGAAAACCAAGCCCACTTTCCATGCGCTCTCTTAAGATACAAGGATACTTACATTAGATACCAAAAGCAACGTCATCCGCAGAAACAACCACCCTGAAGCCTTGCCTCTCTAGGTTCAGTAATAGGTCATTAATGACCAAGTTGCAAAGACGAGGGATCAATACCCCATCTTACGGTCTGCCTACACGAAGCATAGCTGTTTAACGTTGTTGAAGGCCCCTCTATGTATCCAGAAAGGTGACCAAGGGTATTCCTTAAATTCTAGGGATTACTCAATAGGAGAAATTAGGGAGTGCGTCCTGGTTCCATCTAAAATTTCCATATGTTTCTAAATTTCTGTTACTTATTGTAAATAACTTAAATATTTGGAGATAATCCGCGTTTATTCAATACTTCCAGGTCATTTTCTTGAAAAAAGGCAAGCAGTTCTAACTTACGTATGGTTCCCGAGATTATGATTCACTCTGGCTCGACAGGTGTTAAAATTAGTGAAAAATATAGCTGCAGGAAAAGGTAAGATTTTTTGTATTTTACATCAAAAGTGTACATTTCAGAATTTCTTGATTTCATTCGTTTCGGCACAAGAAGTGCTGCAGAACGCAGAATATGATTTGCTTGCAGCATTTTCTTCTTTCTGGGGCATTTTTTCAGTATTTGATGTTTGAACCATTCATACGACGGGTTTTTCGAAATAGCAGATTCTCCATCGGAAACACAAAATAATAAACAAACTTTTAACTCGTTTACAAGTTTAAGATAGCAATAAAGCTCAAATGAATATTTTAAAACTATGATTTTCAGGTTGCTCATGAATTTTTGAAAAAGGATTATAAAAAATGTTAAGAATCCGAAGAAGTGGTCCGAACGGCGAAGATACGATGATAAACGTTTCAGGAAAAAAGTATTTTAGCTTATGATACCTTTATAAGGCGGAATTCAAGTTTTCTTAATGACAAAAAATCAAAACAGTATAATTATGTAGTTGCCATCAGTTTTTTCTTGGCTACACTCAAAATGATCGAAAAAATTAGGTCGAAGACCAAAAGGTCGAAAATAAAATGATCGGAAGACAAAAAAATTGAAAGACAAAAATAATGAAAGATTAAAACGATCGAAAGCAAATTATTTGAAAGCAAAATGAAAGAAAGAAAAAAGGTCGAAAGCATAAAGCTCGAAAATCAACAGGTTGAAATAAATAAGGCGGAAAGCTTTGGGGCAACATTGTATTAGTTTGAAAGCTATTTACGAGCATTTCTACATAAATGAATAACCTGTGTAGGTATAATTAACCGTTCAATGTCGAAAGTCCGAACGTCAAAAGACCGAATGTTTAATGACCGAATGAGTCGAAAGGCCGAATGTATCGAAAGACCGAATAGGTCAAAATGCCGAATGTCAGAAGGCCGAATGGGTCAAATGGCCGAACGTGTGGAAAGGCCGCATTTTCATGAAATTTTCCTTTACTTAATTTATTTAAATCAATTTCTAAAATAATTGAATTTATTTCTTAATGTAAAATGATTTAAATAAACTGAAAATACGTGCTAATAAATCCTCTGTATATGTAGCTTATTAATGTGATCAAATTTTTTCGGGAAAATGTGTGTCGGTTTTTAGTGTTTTGTGGTTTAATGATGTATCGGTCACATTTTTAGTATGTTTTGTTATAATAACTGTTCACAGGAATTAAGAAACAATTCCAGCAAAAATGTTATATTTCTTTATAACTGAAGCACTATAATTTATAAAACATTCTTTTGTTTTATTTAAAAATCAAATCAAATTTTTTTTTCTACTATATGTCGGCAAAATGACAAAATCGTTGTTTGAAACGGGCCGCGATCGTTACAGTATATTTGATTATGGAATGGTGCACTACAGCATGTTTTAGCACGGTATATAGTACACAACGGCATATTTCAGTTCGGCACGTAGTATAAAACAGTACATTTTAAGCCTTAGTTATTTCTTAACCATGTTTGATTAAATTCGATTTATACGATGGAATTTTTTGTGGGATTCTAAAATGATTTTTTTGATGAAGTTCTAGAATATGGCGAATTATGGTGGAACTATTTCTTAAATGTTTTTATTGAAATTTATTCACTAAATAGAATTTTCCTTGATTTAATATAATTTTTCTTGGCTTAACTAAATCAAACTTTCCTTTACTTGACAGAATTCTCCTTCAATTAATAGAATCGCTCTTTACTTTACTTAAGAAAATGTTCCTTAACTTAATTCCTTTCACTCTGATTCGGCCTTTCTAGATTAGGCCTTTCGACCCTTCGACATTCGTCCTTTCGACCCTATTCCTTTATAACTGACTATTTTCAACTGCATTTGAAAATTAAACTTATGAGCAAATCCCATTAAAACAACAAGAAAGGGTAAGTTATGATTTTCATAATCTTTCACAAAACCTTCAATCCTTTTCGATGAATCCTTATTAATCCTCCGACATTTACGTAGACTTGCCACGGCTATCGAAAATCAACATAGAACCGTTTGCGGGCGATTACAAACTATGGCCATCATTTCATGATTTATACATAACAGTGGTTCATGAAAATACCGGTTTAAGTCCAGTGCATAAGCAGCAGTAGATTATAAACGGGTTACTAAGGGGTGAGGTTGCAGGATTAATACGGCACATCAAGGTCATTGAGCAAAATTATGAGAAAGCATAGGCTAAATTATTAGCTCGATATAATAAGCCGAAATCGATAATTTCCTCTCTAATCCAGTTATTTTTGGAGCAAAAGCAATCAATTAAATTATAAGAATCTAAGGAAATTGTGCGATACTTTGGATGAGGTTATTCGCGGCTTGAGGGCACTAGGGGAACAAGCTAAAATACGTGATCCGTGGTTAATCCATATATTACTTGGCAAAATAGACGCAGATTCAAGACAACTAAGGGCGAATGAATCTGTTGAAAACGCATTTCCTACATTCCATAAATTTTTAGAATTTTTTAACACTTAACACATACATAAAATCTCATTACGCAACCAAACAAATGGAGCTGTGTCGCTTTTAAGAAGGATCATTATTTATACAAATATTCACTCTTCAAAAGTATGAATGTGGAAAATCGTTTGTACCTAGTAGAAAACGCGATTATTTTTTATTTTTCTCACGCTACGTGCTTGATTTGCAACCTACGACATCATTCACAACAACTAATTTTCATGCAACAAACGAGAGTTATCTACAATCAATACATCACCATTAGAGGCATTAATACGGTCAAAACTTCGAAAACTTTAACAGCAACAGCAAACAATACACAACAATAACTGAATTTGAATACAACATCATTACATGAAAATGAAACACCTCTGAACATCCTGTTACCTACGATCTTGTTTTATATTCAAGCAAATAATGGACAGGAAATGTTAGCAAGGTCACTTCTCGATTCTGGATCACAGTCATCCCTTATTAAGGAATCATGTGTTCAACACCTAGGTCTACGTCGGAAATATTCTAATATGAGAAAATCTCGTCACCTCTACCAGAGACACATACACACCCGAAAAAAATGAAATATGGCAGCTCGATTTAGCAGATCTACAATTTAATCGACCTAGTTCCGTGGATTTTTTATTATTATTATTATTGGGGAGGCCATGCGGGCGATCAGCCACTTCGCACTGCGACCTAAAAGATCTATTGTGCTGGCCCCTGCTTAATTATCCGTCCAGTCAATATTCAGGTTCTTAATGAACCTGACGATACTGCCTCCCGGTACGTGATACATACTATCTGGGATTATTGCTCTCCCTCCTAGATGTTTACTACAGCATGTAGTTCCGCTAGAAAGACGGTAGCATTGGAGCTCAAGGACCTCGAGAGGGTTGTCCCACTCTCGTATATTCCTACTCCTGCCCCGTATTCCGTTTGATTTAACTCTTACGAGTTGCTCGGAATTGCAAATCACCTGTAGGTCACCCAGCTTTACTACAGGAAGGCTAAATAAAACTGGAGGGTGCCTGGTATCCAGAGTCCGCATATTTTGGGCTGATTAACCTATCAGCCATTCATCTTTCGGCATATGCTGTTCCACCTTAGATTAGGGTTTTTTGTCAAGGTTTTCTCCTTTAGCGCCGTACTTTAGCCTGTGCCAAATGGCCAAAAATGTGCCAAGTGGCCTTAGTTACCAGTGGTTGCCACGAGGAGGCAGTACGTACACTTGCGAATTGTGAACAGGTTACCCCTTAGACAATTGTACCCATCACGCAGCTGCCTAATGACAAGACCAGAACAGCTCACGTGATGCGCACCCTACTGGAAGGTTACGGAGCTGGTAGATTAATCTACTCAACTTTAGTCCCCCCCCCCCCAATAGTCGCCAAACCACCTAGTTCCGTGGATATTTTCATTGGTGCAGAGTTCTTTTTAAATATTCTAAGTGAGCAGAAAATGTTCATTCAAGGCCTTCCAGTGTTACACTACTACAAATTTGATTTGCTAATAGCAGGCAACGTAAGTGAACAAAGAGAAGCCTTACGGTTACATAATTTTAAGGTAAATCTGGAAAACAAAATTATTAACGAAAATTTAATGTATAGATAAGATTTAGAAGATAGAAGATTTTGGCAAGTGGAAGAACTATTATTTGAAATAAAATCTTGTATCGTACCACTACCACACGATCTGCAGAGGGCAAGTTTATTATTAGGCTGCCATTAATCAAACCAAGGCCAGAACTACGAAATTCATTAGTCAATGCGAAATCGAGCATGTTTGGAACGGAGAAATGATTTACCAGATTGGACTACCACAAGGAGTATAAAGCATTTATGGAAGAATATATTGAACTAGGCCAAATCGAACCTACCTTCATGCAATAATAATAAATATTTTATGCCTCACCATGCCATTTACAAGGAGAGAACGACCACTAAGCTCCGCGTTGTATTTGATACTACTGCGATTTTGACAAAATCTAATTGCTATCAATGCAGCTATCGAAAAAATCTACAGGCAAATTCTGGTGGATCCAGCAGATACCGGGGATGAAAATGACCCCCCTCCAGAATTGGTACAGAGCCACCAAAAATTCATCATTGGTTGCGACGCTAATGCACACCACGTTGTCTGGGGAAGCAGCAACACCAATTTAAGAGGTGAGCAATTATTTGAATTCTGTCTTAGTAACAACTTAGCAGTAAACAATAAAGGGAACTTTGTGAATGCGGTTAGGAGAGAGTCTGACATGGGTACCTTCAGTGCAATTCCCGACTGGCATGTGTCCAAGGAGGCATCCCTCCCAGATCATATGTACATCAGGTTTGATATCAATATCCCTTCGAGACAAGAGTTGATGTTAAAGATACCAAAACGCACCAACTGGCCAGTCTATAACAACAAACTTTTGGATAACTTAGCTGGCCTACAGACTACGATAAATTCTGTCGAAGACCTCGACAGAGTAGCAAATGACGTTACAGAGGCAATAATTAATTCCTACCACTCAAGCTAACCCCTGGTGCGTTTATCTTAGGCACAAGGGAGGTTTCTTGGTGGAACCAAAATTTGGAAAATATGAGACGAAATGTCCGTAAACTTTTTAATAGGACTAAGAGGACGAACGATTGGACTATACCTATCAGAATTCCCTTACCCAATACAACATAGCTCTGGAGAGACTTCTGTAAAAAAATAGACAAACTACCTATGGCGTGTCGACTCCAGACTCTCCTTGGAGCACAGGAATCCCTTGGGATCTGTAAGGAAACCAAGTGGAGAGACAACCACAACCAGGGAGGAGATTCTGTAATGTCTAGTGAGAGGTCACTTAGCGTACATCCGTATCTGGTTCCAAAGGGGGCTCACAAGTTCTCCAGGCAGTTTTTTACACCGGAATGGATAAGCTGGGCAGTCAAAGCATTTGGCCCTTTCAAATCACCTGGAGGGGATTGCGTATACCCCACCTTTTTACAACAAGGCCTGCATACGCTCCGGAATAAAGAATTATTACTATGCTACTTCATTGATATCCAGGGAGCTTTTGATAATACTAGTTTCGAGGTAATTCAGGAACATGCTAAAAAAAGGAGGATTAGCGGCCACCAGAGGATGCCCCCACGGAGGTGTTCCCTCTCCCTTATTGTGACTAATCGTAATGTATCAACTACTTACCACACTGCGGAATTTAGACTTCTGAAACATTACCTATGCGGACGACCTAATCTTGATGGTTAGGGGAAAATTCGCAAATACAGTAGAAGAAAGAATGCAACAAGCCCTAGAGGTAGTAAATGATTGGTGCACGGAGGTGGGCCTTACGGTAAATCCTAACAAGGTCAACTGCACTCTCTTTACTAACCGGAGGAAAACTGTCCTCCCGCCGATAGCCCTTTGGGGGGGGGCGGATGTAACTCTCCAACTGTCGATGGAGGTTAAATATCTGGGTGTCGTACTTGATCAGAAATTGACATGGAATCCCCACCAAACAAGACGAATAAGGCCTACTTCATCTGCCAAAGAATGATTGGCAAAACGTGGGGACTGAGCCCACAAATGTTGGTTTGGCTCTACCGGGCCGTCATTAGACCTATGGTCTCTTACGCGGCGTTTGTATGGTGGCCAAAGACGGAGCAGACTGGTGCACGGAGAATTCTGGACAAGATCCAGAGGTTAATCTGTGTGGGTGCAACTGGATCAATGAGGACTTGTCCAACAGCTACCCTTGAGAGAATACTGGGGCTCTCACCACTGCACCTACACATTAAAAAAAGTAGCCGGTTCAGGTGGTCTGAAATTAAAAATTACAGCCAAAATTAAAACCATAAGGCCAGGACACAACAATGTCCTACATAAATTAAATTTTAAGTAGGAATTGATCCAACTATCAGATTTGATGGTAAGGACAATCGACTGTCGGAGGAATTTTACCATTAGTTTGCCGGATAGGGCACTGGTAGAGAATATTTTCTCCTTTCTCCCCTGCGATGCTTCTGTATGGTATACGGATGGGTCAAAAACAGACGGGGGTACTGGTGCAGAGATAGTCAGGCCCGACCTAGAACTATGCATACCACTGGGTAGCACCCCCACAATTTGTTAGGCAGAGACCCTTGCTATTGTGGTATTTGTGCTTCAATGTCTCAAAAATAAATATAAGAATACCGAGATCTATATAATCTCGGACAACCAGGCAGCTCTGCTATCCTTAGGAGCTTCAGTGTTCAGCTCGAAATGGATCTGGAGCTGCTACTGTAATTTCTTAGAACTGGGTAAAGCAAACAAAGTCATCCTTTTGTGGTCTACTGGCCACTCCCAAGATTTCCTGGGTCTTAGTCCTAGTATTGCTTTTTCTAAAACCCGAGAGCAGAACTATAGGAAATTACTCTGGGAGTCCTCTATTGGGATGAGGCAGGCCAAGAAATTATTCAGTTATAATATTATAAGTCTGGGAGAGGCACCGAGGATGGACCGCCAATCCCCGTTTTTAACAGGGCACGGCGCTTTTAACGGTCATTTACATAAAATGGGAAGGTCCCTTACGGACCAGTGCAGATTCTGTGACTACGGTAAGGAGACATCGGAACACCTACTCTTCACATGCGATGCTATCATCCTAAAACGATTCAAGTTCCTCAATGCGTTCATAATCCAGTGGCCTAACGCCGACCCACTGAATATGCATCAGGTAGCGGCGTTATACCTACATTTTACGTATTAATCTCTAGGAATGCACAATAGGCCTCAATGGTCGTAGTGCTCTGGGCTACAAACACTCACCGTTAAAAAAAAAAAAAATATCCTACCCCAAATCTACTTCAACTTAACCCGCAAATTGACCCCTAACTTAAACTTCAACTCAACCCCAAACTCAATACCCAACTCAATAATCAAACCTGCATATAAAAAAATTGCTAAATATTACTATAACCAAGTATTTTGGGTCTATTCGTATGGCAGGTACCCGACCCTCTATATGTCAAGGGTTCCAAGACTCCAAAAGCTTTTCAAATCTCGGCCTTGACCATAGAAATAGATTGGCAAAAAAAATATTAAATCGAACAAGCCAATCTCGAGATACCATGGGTACAGACATCCAGACATCCAGGCAGACGGACCGACATTTTTTTTCTTTTTTAGACAGGGAAATTTCAATACTTTGGACGTTTTGAGATTTTTAGAGATTTATCTGTTTAGAGGTCCCCTGAGTCCGGAAAAGTGGGTTTCGAAATGGTGCCAGTCTGTTAGTCTGTGTTCTCTTTACAGCCCAGATGGCTTAAACAATCGAACTGAAACTTCAGATTTAAGGTTTTTTGATAAATTGGGAGGTCCCAGTGAATTTTACTCCAAATTGGCCAACCGAAAGTGGCCACTCCGTTAGTCCAGAAAATGTATTTTGCAAATATCTTAAAAAGTATAGGGTTTACAAAAAACTACTTAAAACAAAATGTTTCCAAAAAATTAAAAAAAAAAAAAATTCTTCAAAATTCTCTGTTCGTAAAAGTGTGTTGGCCACACCTCCATTTTTTAGACCGAAGTAATCAAAGTGAGCATTAACTTGTAAATATTTAAGGAACTAGTTTTAGAGAAAATTTCATTAAAATTTTGAGTAATATATCTCGTTTGGATCACCCAATTTCGAAAAACGCAAAACGATTAATCCCAAATTCATTGAACTCGGCATGAATCCATTCAATTTAATACGTGTCTGAGTAAAGAATGACCACCATAACACCTGACTAAAAAAAAATCATAATTCATTATGAGGTCAGATCGCCACATGCAGTGAAAAAAAAACTATTCCACAGTAACTACACATACAAATATTTATGTCATGAAGAATAATTCATTCATATTTCTATATAGTAAATACATAACACATAAACATATTGATAAAACATCATCAATAATTAAAAAAAAGTAAAAATTTAATTTCGAAATTTAAACACAAAATATTCGATTATAAAAAATGAAAGTTCGTCAATATTTATCTTTTTGATCTCATCTCGTTTACAGATTAATGTACCAATTTTGTTTTTTTTTTACTTAAAGAAAAAAATTAAACATAACTAAGTAAGTACATACATAAATACATAAGAATTAATGTTGAATTACAGCAATCGCAATAAAAATTTTAATTTCAAATTCATTGAGACATAACATTTTAAAGGTTTCATCAACACTCTTAAAATATTGAAAAGCGCCGCTTTTATGCCATCACTGTACATAATTGAAGTGTACGTATACATAAATTATTATATAAGATGTCGTTTCGTAATAAATAAATATAAATATAAAATCTTTAAGTTTTAAATAATAACAATAATTATTATTATTATTAACCGTAAAACGTAACAAAAAAAATAAATAAATTCATAAAATTTTTTTTTGTAAAAGTAGCCAACAGCGAGCGCAGAAACACATTTAATTCATTTGCGAATGAATTACTTTGTATTTAGTAAGTAGTTATATGTAGTTACATAGAGGTAGAAAGGCACACCTTTTTGCGGTATTATGACATTCTCGGTTAATAAAATGTTTAAATACATAAATTTCCAATAAAGAAGAGATCATTTAATTTAATTGTTTTGTGTGAGGTAGTAGGTGATGTAAATCAGTGTTTCTTAAATTATTTCAAACTATGGAACATCAAACACTAACATATATTAGTCTGTGGCTACCACCACCATTCATTTCCGTTTGCTGGGTTTCTTGGGTGCTTATGTTGGCTGATTAATCGACTCACTTCACGGCGTTAATCGGGCAACATATGATCGAAAATTTTCTCGAGTAAGAGTGCGGCGAAGAACAAGAAAAAAACGTAATTCAAATGAGTGTGAAGTTTATGATAAAAAAATAACAAAAAATTACACTGTTAAATTAGCTATTTCCCAATTGGAATTTAAATTATATGAAAATTTAAATTTTTTGTAATTTGGGATTTTTCGTACCACCAAACAGATTCTTTTCAGCAGGAAACAGGTTCTTTTCATCGTTTTCAGATAGCTGGACCTTCTGTTTATCTAGTTAAGCAAAAGCATCCAATTGTGTTGAACATTACTACAATTCAGATAATTTAAAAGTTGTCTGATTTTTAATGGTTTAAATAATTATTCAGCGTCGATCCTGGAAATGTTCCATAGGCCCGCACATTTCTTAGAATAGCTAAGCCATATAGTGGTCAATGTCACCAAGCCGATCGAATTATAATGAACTATAATATATTTCACAGTTTTTGGAATTTTTAATAATTTTCCATTATTTTAAAAATTTATATCGCCGACCGCAGAGATATCCACAAGGTCTTGCCTATATTTTTGGATAATTTGACCATATGCCAGTCTACGTGGTCAATCTTATCCAATTGTGATGAACTATACTATACTTCACAGAATTTAGAATTTTTATAATTTTGTTGGTTTTAAAAATTTTTGTATCTCCGATCACAGAGATGTCCACAAGGTCTTGCCTATACTTTTGGATAACTTGACCATATGCCAGTCTAACGGATGAGAAGTTTGTCCTAAACTGTCCTAAACCAACAACAACAAATGCGAATGTGAGAAAGTATTTGTTCTAGCAAAACCAACAAAAATGTTTATACAAGCCGTCTCGTTCCCTCCTTACACAGATACTATCAAAAAAATGTACACTATATTTATTATGAATGTATAACCTATACTTATCTGTTTTGTGTATATATACTTTCTGATTTATTTGTATGCATCACTAATACTACGCCTTAATGTACTTTTTTATACCTTAAGTGTCTGTACTGTTTGGCTTGTATAAACATTTTTGTTGGTTTTGGTTCTAGTAATAAAAAACAATGTCATTTAGGCGAAATTATATATTGTAATAAAAAAATTTATATATTAGAAATATTTTACATTAATATATATTTTATAACTGAATTAGATCCATTCTATCCAAAACATATCACATTTTTCGGGAATATTGAGAAAAACTAGGTTAGGATCCCATTTTTACTTGCTTAGTACGTTTAAATCAAAAATCAAAATTTTCATGAATTTTTTTTCTCGACATTTCTAAGAGGTTACTACGGCTGAAATGGACATTTTCACATTGAACTAGAGCCATTCTTTCCAAAACATTTCACATTTCCGGAAAATGTTGGGGAAAAGTATGTTAGGATTCCACTTTTACTTGCTTGGTACGTTTAAATCAAAAATCAAAATTTTCATTAATTTTTTTCGATATTTCTAAGAGGTTACTACGGCTGAAATGGACATTTTCCGGCATATGCCCAAGTTATCGAAAAATATAGGCAAGACCTTGTGGACATCTCAGCGGTCGGCGATATAAAACTTTTAAAATAATGGAAAATTATTAAAAACTCCAAAACCTGTGAAATATATTATAGTTCATTATAATTCGATCGGCTTGGTGACATTGACCGCTATATGGCTTAGCTAGACAAAAAATCCGTCAACTTTTAAATTATCTGAATTGTAGTAATGTTCAACACAATTACATGTTTTTGGTTAACGAGATAAACAGAAGGTCCAGCTATCTGAAAACGATGAAAAAAACCTGTTTCCTGTTGAAAAGAACCTGTTTGGTGGTACGAAAAATCCAAAATTACAAAAAATTTAAATTTTCATATAATTTAAATACCAATTGGAAAATATCTAATTTAACAGTGTAACTTTTTGTTATTTTTTTTATTGGCATAAACTTCATACTCAGTAATTCAACCTAAAATTAGGCAACGAAAAAGACACATATTTTTCTTTGTTAAAATATAAATGTTGTCAGCCATTATTTTATATAATTTGAAATAAAATTGGTATTAAATATAATATTGACTAAATAAATTAATGCATAAATATAAATAATATTAAATATATATAAAAATAAATTTATAACAAAAATAATTGGGGTCAGAAATGTATTTTATTTTTATAACGTGGTGCTCAACATAAGTACAAATACGCAACGACCACCACAAATGGTGACCCCGACAACAAAATAACATTAATTATCAAATTTCAAAAAAAAAAAAAAAAATTGGCAATTCCAAATATTGTATGTGGACATCATATGCCATGATGCAAATGGTCATGCCGCGGGTAAACTAAATCTAAATTTATTGGAAGCATCAACCAGTAAATCGAAAGTTTAACTACAATAAAACATCTATATCCAGATTATCTTTAATAGACAATAAATAAAAAGGGATTATCTTCAAAAAAATCCGGAAAGCGCAAATATCATCACGAGGTTATATTTCTTCATATACTCGTACGAGAAAATACATACACATTGTCATCGCCACCATCATCAAGAAAATAATCATCGGCACATCATAGAAGGAAGAAAAGCGGTCAATAAACTCAATTCATCAGTAAACAAGGTGAGTGCGTTTTTGTTTTTCTTTGTCTCCAGTAGTGCGGTTATTCGCTCGCGGATTTCATCCGATATCATATTCGACATTAGTTCACAAGATTTAGTTTCATATTGTGTATATCGTACATATTTATATAAGATTTCGGGATATAAATCGTAAGTCGTTTAGTCATGTCTTCAGACAACGAAAATAGTGATAAAGGGGCGAGCACAAGTAAAAGTGATGCGAAGCACCTCATGTCGAAGTTAAGTCACATGAACGTGTTACGATTAAAACACCTCCATTTTGGTGCGAGATGCCAGAACTTTAGTTTGCCCAAATGGAGGCACAATTCATGAACGCTAGCATTACGCAACAACAAACGTTAAATAACGTTAGCGATATTGTTTTACAGACTGCGACTCACAAGCAATATGACGATTTGAAGCAAGCATTAATTTCCCGATTAGCAGAGTCAGCGGATACTAAGTTACAAAAGCTTTTAAAGGATTTGGACTTGGGAGACAAAAAACCAACCCAATTGTTGCGAGAGATGAGAAACTTGGCGGATAAACAAATAACGGATGAATTATTAAAAAAACTGTGGGTTCAACGTTTACCACAACAAATACAAATTATTTTGGCATCCAATACGGAAAATCTAACGAATTTGCCAGTTATGACGGCTATCATAACGCCTTTCGGGTTGTTCGAGTTCACTCGAATGGGATTTGGTTTAAGGAACGCTGCGCAATCGTTCCAACGATTTGTCCATTCTATTTTTAAGGGATGTTACTTATTGCTATACATATATTGACGATTTTTTGATCGCTTCACGAGATATGGAGGAACACAAGTTTTTCAAAGATTACAAGATCACGGATTAATTATTAACGTAAATAAATGTGTATTCGCTAAGAACGGAATGACCAATTTTTATCAACGATTTGTTCCAAACGCAGCCAAAAATCAAGCATTATTAAACGAATACTTAAAGGGAAGTAAAAAAAATGATAAACGTAAAATTAATTGGACCGATAATACAACCAGGGCTTTCGAAACATGCAAATAGCAGTTGATCGACGCAACAATCCTTGCACATCCAGACACTAAGGCGCATCTAGCGGTGATGGTGGATGGATCAGATTTTGCAATTGGTGCAGTACTTCAGCAAAGAGTAGAGGGTATTTGGCAGCCTTTAAGTTTTTACTCGATCAAACTTTCGGATACGCAGAAACGCTATAGCGCTCATGATCGTGAGCTATTAGCGGCCTACGTAGCTATTAAACATTTTCGTTTCACACGGATCATAAGCCAATAATTTATGCACTTCAGCAAAATCCAAGTAAGGCTTCGCCTAGACAATTTAGATATTTGGACTATATCGGACAGTTCACTAGCGACATTCAACATATCTCGGGTAAAGACAACGTTGTAGCGGACACTCTATCGCGCATTTGCAAAATCGAATTACCAGAATCAATTGATTACACGAAGATTGCCAATTTACAGAGCCAAGACACCGAGTTACAGGAACTAATTGAAACAAACAAATCGCTTGAATTTAATAAGTTTCCAATATTGAATTCAGACAAAACTATTTTTTGTGACGTCTCCAATCTTTGTATTATTAGGCCGTATATACCGAAAGAATTCAGGAAAACGATATTCGATATAGTACACGGTTTATCACACTCCGGAGTTCCGACTACTACTAAAATGTTGGCTAGTAAATATATTTGGACATCAATCAACCAAGACGCTAGAGAATGGGCTAAAGCTTGCGTGGATTGTCAAAAGTCGAAAATACAACGTCACACCAAGAGTCCTGTTGGCCAATTTCCATTAGTTAGTAAACAGTTTGAAGTGATTATTGTTAACGGAAAAACAACCATCTCCTGTTACCCCATTATGAAAGAAATCAGATGAAAAGGCATTTTCTACAATTGTTCACACAATTGATGACAGCCAGTTGCAACACGTGCGTGCATGCAAAAATGCCAAATCGGCATGGAATGCGCTTAAAGATTTTCACGGAAAGGATTCTGCTGGTAGCCGTGTACGCATTCTCCGAACAATAATGACGCAACGAGCCGATGAGAGCGCCAATATCGAGGAGCATGTTCAGAAAGTAACTGAACTTTTCCAAGTACTCTTGTCTCTAGTGACATAAAAATCGAGTTTTTGATGTCCGCAACATTATTGGGATCGCTACCAACTAGCTATGATAGCCTTATTACCGCACTCGAAGCCCGAAAAGAGGACGAACTAACCTCTTCTTTCGTTCGATCGAAAATCGTTGAAGAATACCGATGACGCATTTAGAGAAATGGCGGGACCGCGACAGCCGCGCTGCAAGTGTCTTCCGATAAATCAAACAACAATCAGCATATTCGCAAAGGTCTCAAGTATGCGTTTTGCAAGAAATTTGGTCATGAGAAGAAAAAGTGGAAAAGTCGAAATTCCGATTGTTCCGTTGAGTGATGCACCTGAAGTTTCTGAAGCCGAGCTAATCGATGATGGCATTGACAACAATGAAGATGGGTGTGAAATTATGCCACATCAATCTGATAAACAAGCAAATTTAAACAGTAGAGTGCAGGAGCGACGACCCGATCGATCGACAAAAGCCATTCCGCCGAAAAGATTGATCACAGAAATTAAAATGGTAACACAGTTTGGTTTCCTTGCTTTTAATGGTGAACCAAGATCATTTAAAGAAGCAATGTCAAGTTTGAACAAAGATAATTGGATCGGAGCGATGACGATTGAAATAACCTCGCTTCATGAAAACGACACTTGAAAATGGGTTTACAAAATTAAATCCGATAAGATATGCTTCAGTCAAAAATTCGGAACTGACTACGACCTTCGGGGGCTCGGCAAGCCACACTAAAAATCTTGTTATCAATCGCAGGACACAGAAATTTACCAATTTATCATCTTGATGCAAAAACAGTTTTTCTAAATGGTAAATGGGATGAAACTATTTATATGAAGCAACCTCCAGGATTTGCGACTGAAGAATTTGGTTTAAATGATGCAAAAACAAGTCAGACTCCATTGGACGTCGCATATATAAAGGATGACAGCAGCGACTTGCTTCCGGATAATATACGATATCGGAAAGCAATCGGATGTCTTCTCTATGTCGCCATTAACACACGTCCGGATATATCAGCATCCGTAACAATATTGGCTCAACGTGTTGCCCAGCCAAGGCAGCGAGACTGAATACATTGAAATTTGGTTATTCCCAAGAAACACAACTTGTTGGGTTTTCTGATGCTGACTGGGGCGAAGATAGGCAAACACGCAGATCGAACTTTGGTTTTGTTTTCTTTTTTGGTGATCCAATTAGCTGGGCATGTAAAAAGCAAACTTGCCTTGCTCAATCATCAACAGAAGCCGAATTCATCGCTCTTGCTGAGGCTTCAAAGGAATGCATGTGGCTACGCAACATTCTAAGGGATTCCTCTATTCCAATAAGCGGACCAACAACCATAAACGAGGATGATGCGCACAAAACACATTGACATAAAATCGCATCATATCAAGGACAACATTGAAAAGGAAATTTTGAAGATTGTATTCTGCCCGTCAGGTGAGAATACTGCTGATATTTTAACGAAACCATTACAAAAAGCTAAATTTCTTGAGCTAAAGTCTAAATTCAATTTGAACTAAAAGTATATATTATCGCCTATCGTATGGATTGAGGAGGAGACTTATTAGAAAGTTGATTTAAAAATATAATTTAATATATATAAATTAAGGAGGAGTGTTAGAAGTGTAATTTCCATATTACTACATATCATTCTATTGTATTGTTTACTTATCATTCACTCTGTAACCTTACTTTCTACATGTACAACACATGTAAAATCTTTTGAATAAAATAAAATAATAATCCTGAATCATCCGAATTATAATTAACTAAAATACTTGTTTGTATTCAGATTCCATCACTATCTGGGCTCATTATTCTCCCTCCTAGATGTTGCAGTCTTTTGCGGAAAATGGTTGGCCATTGGCACATAATATGTTTCGCTTCCAGGTCGCAGAAGCGGCATCCATCGATCATACTTAGGCCCATTTTCTTAAGATGATATCTTAAGAGAATGTGATCTGTGAGGAAGCCAGTAACAGCCTCAACTCAGGTTTCCTAAGTTCAAGCCATTAATTAACCCTGACTGACGCGTGTGATATAAATTTCTACATCTGTCGCAAACCTGAAATTTTGCGCCAGTAGGTGGCCGCTCCCCTTACCGCTGGCCTAAGGTGCTACTTAGTGACGCCGCATAATGGCTGTGGTCCAATGAATGGAGAGGTGGAACCCAGCTTTTAAGGCCGATTGGCTGTCTGATACAATATACAGCTTTGCATCGTTTAGGCCTTTTGCTATGCCTATCCTTGCGCAAAGCTCTACAGCATGAACTTCTGCTTGAAAGACGGTAGCGTTGTTACGCAAAGACTTCGACAGGGCAGTCCCACTCTCGTGTATTCCTACCCACGCCCCTTCTCGCTCAAAATATGGTCCCCCCATTCTCCACATATCCCGGTTAGGTAATCTAATACAAAATGGTTTGTGGAAGTTCAGTTTAGTTGGCATGCAGTCGAAAGGCATTTATTTAGTTGGTCGGTCTGAAATTCCTTAAGGATTTCCAGTTAAGCCACCATATTGTCTGGTTTGATATTCTTCGTAAGGGCCATAAAAGCAGCATTTGACATGTTTTAATTGAGCCCGTAACACCGATGCAAACTATACGCTGAACCTTATTCAATAAAGTTTCCGCTGTCCTCTGTTCAGTTTTAGACCACCATACTACCGATGCGTAGGTGACCATAGGCCTAATGATTGTAAGAAATGACCAATAGATCATTTTTGGTTGTACTTCCCAAGTACATCCATAGAGCCTCTGACAGACACAAAAAGCCTTGGTGGCTCTATTTTGAACTTTCAGTAAATGTTGTTTTCAGTTCAGTTTTTGATCTAGGATGACACCTAGACATTTAACATCTTTGGAAAAAGGAACTGTAAGCGAAAGCTTTTTCCTCCTCGTAAAAGGGACAAGGACAGTTTTATTTGGTCCTTCCTGGTCACACCACTGCCATATTAGATCGAGTGCATTTTGCATGAGATCAGAGATGACCCCATCAAACTTGCCTCTAATTATGATAGCCACATCATCCGCATAGCCCTGGACATCAAACCCATGGCTACTCAGAAGGAACAGTAGTCTGTCAAAAACCTATGACCACAAAAGAGGAGACAGTACCATTCCTTGGGGACAGCCTCTATGTGGTGTATATAGGATAAGTAGCGCTCGACGGGCCGCGTTGATTTCTATGCTACTCGTTACTTCTTGGGGACACTTCTTTGATGGTTCAAAAATTCGGGTGATTCACTGTTCAATTGTGAGCGATGTGTTCTGATTTCGTTGCGGTATTTTCCGTTTCCAAATTAGTGCTGAATCCAAAAATGTTGTTAATAGTTTTTTCCGTGTCCGGGGAGAGAGCTGTGGTAATATTAACGATGCGGTGGTTTGGATGTCCAGGTAATTCAGGTAATAATCAAAACACGTTTTAACTTTATTTAGACTTTAGGTTTTTATAATTTCTTTTATTTATTTTAGGTGTGAACACTTCGAGAGATTTTTCCAGAAGGAAAGAAAAAAACACATTTTCTAAATTTACAAATTTATACAAATTTGACAATTATGAAATGATTAATTACTTTAATTGTCAGTATTTATCATGAATCTATCACGAGGCAGATGTCTCTATACGCCATTATGGAGTAAGTAAATTTTCTTTTTTAAAATGTCAAATGAGTGTAAATAAATAATTATGCTGTCAAAATTTTAAAGAGGTACAGAGGTAAGTTATATAATGCAAATTTGGGTATTAGTTTATGAATAAAAATTGACATATGATTATAATTACAGCTTACAGGTAACTTGGGTTTAATTGTGGATATGATGAATGAACAACGAACTGGAGATGAAATTCGTGATGATCAGCTGTGATTCAGATAAGTAAACAGCTGGAATTAATTTTCTTCATTGGTTCTTTGTGGGTTTGTTTTGTTTATTTTCAGGAACCTTTGTGTGGTCTGCGGTTGCGCAAACAATGTGGAACCCTCTTCTCCATTGCTGCCCTCTCTATCGATCTTTAGGAGTTATTATCAGAAGCCCCCTCAACGTACATAAAGGCACAAAGGGCAATTTCCTTATATACCACTGCTCTTTCAATCCTCGTGACTAGACCGCTAAAAGCCATCACAGTGAATTTACCAGTTTGATAAGCAAACTGGTCTTGATGCATTGGATTATTTACAAGAATCTCACTTCTTATTTGATAATCCAGGATTTTTTTCCATCGTCTTCAATAGAAACGATGTAAGGCTAATTGGCCAACGATGCACCAACGACGTACCGAGTATGGCTTCATAATGTTGTCTTGTAGACCAAATCGGATAAATCGGATGGCCGTGGTATTCTAAACGAAATGTTGTAAATAATTTGTTTTATCTGTAGAAAAAATTAATTAATTATACTTACGATAAACAATTCGAAAAAAATTGTTTTGCCATCTTGCTGTTCCTAAATATATCTCCATCACTTTATCTTCCAGCGGCCCCTATATCACACATAATGAAGTTATAGTTATGATCACATATCGCCATTAACCCAATTGAATAATGGAAAAATTATCGTCGGGGTGCCCGGAGGAAATCGTGTGCAAAAACCGGATCCTATGGGCACCAAACGGCTTTAAGCCCTATAAATCGGGGTGTCTAAAACTGAATTATATTCTTAGGAAATGGACGGAGGTTAGGGTGATTTTCATCCCGAAAACGGGGAAGAACTCACAGGCCTACCCAAAGGACCTAAGACCTATAACTCTATCATCATTTCTGTTTAAAACATTGGAAAGACTGATCGACGTGATACATACGTGCAAAAATAAAACCCAGTAACTGGGCGCCTTCTCAGCATGCGTACTGGAAACGGAAAACTTTGTAAACACGGCTTTGCATTCCCTGGTGCGAACAATTGAGAAATCAATCCACTCGAAAGAGTACTGTATGGTAGCCGTCCTCGGTATAGGGGGCGCCTTTAACAATGTCAGGACGGAGGCAGTTCGGGAAGGACTGTCTTTCTTAGATGTGGACTACCCCTTAGGGAGGTTGATAAATCAGATGCTAGAATGCAGGATTATAACCGCGGATATAGGGGAATCCACCATTAGGAGGCGAGTAGTTAAAGGAACTCCGCAAGGTGGTGTCCTATCACCTCTTCTCTGGAACATAGTAATCAATGGATTACTTTTGGAACTAAATTGGATGTCCAATATTTTAGAGAGAGTAAAGAAGTCCACCATGGCTCTGTACTCATGTAGGAATGCCGTCGGTAGGAGAAGGGGTCTAAAACCAGAGCTGGTACACTGGCTCGTCACCGCAGCACTAAACAAGAAAACTTATAAGAATAAGATAGAGAAGGTACAGAGAACGGCCTGCTTGCTTATAAGCGGGGCACTGAGGACAACCCCTACACGTGCTCTGGAGGCTATGTTTTACATTCTTCCTGTCGACATCTTTGGTAAGCAGAGAGCGGCAACTACTGGTGCACGACTCTCTGCCGTGTTTGAGTGGAAATGTCATCAGACGAGCCACTCGACGATTGGCAGGTCGCTAACGACAGATGTGGAGAATAGTGACTACACGATACCGATTGTATGCTTTGAAAAAGGTTTCCGGTCTCTTCTCCCCTCAAGGGAATCCTGGGGGAACAGGTCAATAACAGGAACTTGGAGTATACAATTCTACACTGACGGCTCCAAGCTAGACGGCAAAGTCGGAGCAGGAGTCTATTGTGACAAATTAAATGTGAATATATCCGTTCGTCTTTCTGATCACTGCAGTATGTACCAGGCGGAGGTGGTAGCGATTGAGGAAGCGCTGACTTGGTTGAAGCATAATGTCATATCCACAAGGGATATAACAATATATGTGGACAGTCAGGCGGCAATCAAGTCGCTGGAATCAGTTTCTCTGACGTCCGTGGTGGCATTGAAGTGCCGCTCATCTCTTATCGAGATGAGTGAGCATATCAATATCCAGATAGTCTGGGTCCCCGGTCACTCGCACGTACTGGGAAACTGCAGGGCGGACGAACTGACAAGGCATAATAAGTCCTAGTATAATCAGTTCAGTCGCCGCGGCCTGATGAGAAGATTGATAACCAATTAAATAATTTAAAACTTAGTTGGCGATCAATCTATAATGTATCTAGTAGTAGCTCATTGCAATCAGTTTTGTTTTAGTTGAATATCGTCCGTTCGAAATTAAACAGATCCAGCAATGGTTAACGTAAGGTTTTTCTAAAAAAAAAATTTATTTCTATTTCTTTATTAATTTAAATAATTAATTGTAGTTTAAGAAGCCAACCATACGTCGGCTTTTTCCATATTCCGTGGCTGCCATATTTTGCCATTTCATAGGGTACAATATTGTTCGAGGTGCGTATATTGAATTGATAATAAAATGTTCATAACTATCTAGGTTCTATATATTTATTCCAGCTATTTTGCTCGACAATTCGCATTCGGTAACAGATTTACCCCGAGGGGAAATCGAATATATTCTGTACATTTTTACACTAGCTGAAATTATTTCACTAGTGGTTGCGTCTATTGTAATTCAATTCGTTGACAACAAGTTTCAGTTAATTTTTATATTTACAATCATATGGATGTTTGTGTTGGCGATATTCCATGGATCGATTACAATAAGTTCAGCTATTTTGGTCTCTGTTGTTTCGAGTTTATTAAGAGTTGGCCTATTGTCATATGGAGCTGGAGAATATGACTCGCGATACTCGTCAGAATTGTACATATACTTTTTGTTTACTTATCTATCAATTATATTAGGTGAATTGGGATCAATTTATTATGTTCCACCCAATGCGAATAAATGTATATCTTCATGTTTCGGGACGGAATTTATGGCGAAGAATATTGTGATATCGATCACCTTCGGAATTGCTTGTACAAGTAAGTATTTTTAAAAGAAAATATATTTTTTAGTTTATACAATAAAACGCGAACAATTTTATTTTTTCAGCAATATTTTACATAAGCAAATTCAGTTTTGAATATCCCGGTTCAACACAGTACGGCAGTCGTATCAGTTCAGTATTTGTCGCAAGAAAGATGGTATACATGTTGATATTCATTGCGCCATTTCTCATCATATGGATTTCTCAGCAACAGATGGTTACTAAGTGGCCTATACAAGCGTACCTAACAACACCGGCCATTTTATCGTACATTTTCGATCGAGATTATGTGCATTTTGTATACCTTTGGTGTATTGTGATATATGTTTCGATATTCTACGCTTTTTTTTATAAGAAATACTCGAAATGTTTGACCTCATGTCCGTTTATTGCGATTACAATCGGATGTATTTTGTTGTGTTTCGCTGCCGTTACGACTCGTAAGTTAGAAATGGAGACTATACGGTACACGAATAATGTGTCACAACCAAACGTATCTTGGTTATTGACTTGCGCCATTCGCGATATACCTCTGCATTTTGAGACAAATAGTTCAAGTGTTCCGTTTATTAATGTGAATCCTGGAACATGTGAAATGGTGAAATTCCCGTTAGATTCACCATATGAATTTGTAAGAATATCTGAATCGATTGATCCAGCTCAAATATATTATAACTACGAATTAAGCATTGTATTTGAAGAAAATTTTTTAAACTTTTTGGGTCAAATAGAGGATATAGATTGTGTTAGCCCTCGTCCAGATTACTTTGATCCAACCGTATTTCCAAAGCCGGCTGATTGTAAAATGGGCGGCTCATCAATCACATCAATGAAAAGACCAAAGTCGGGGCTACCAAAGGTATGTGTCACTTGTGGATATTATCAAACTAGGCCAACCATTACGTTATACAAAGTAAGCAGTGTCGATCAAAAATATGTAGGCATCATCCGATATAATTTTATGTGTCCGGATAATGACCCAGACTGTTTACTTGTTGCACCAGGGATTTATAGATTAAAAATTGATTTAAGGACGACACTTGATAATTGCAATGACGTATTCTATTATGAAATTGGAGGTATATATTCTGTGCACGTTTCTTCGAACATCGAATTTACGGACGTAATATCCACCACATTAGTCGGTCCAATTGAAATTTCAATTTTGTGGTTATTATTTCCTATAACAATAATGGCAGCTGGACGAACATTAATTGAAGTCACAGGAATATACATCATATATACACAAAGCCATCCTTTGTTCAAAACTATTTCAATAGGATGTTGGATGGCTGCTTTAAGATCCGGTGATTTGGTGAACAGAGTTTGTAATCGAAGATATGGAAATTATGATGCCCTGGTTGCATTAAAACATGTGTCACATATATTTTTCTATACCGCTTTGCTTTTTTTTTGCATAGCAGTCTTCAGGATTTGCTGTTTCAAAACGAATTGGACTCCAAGCGCGCTATTAAATCCTGACGTCATTGAGAGTACCAATGAAGCCGAAGGAAAAAAATACGAAGAAGTGTGACTTGTTAATAGTAATTGAATAAATTTATAATCTTTACACGTTCTTTGTTTAGACAATCTTTAGTTGTTAATCCTTAAACTGAAAGGGATTTTCAACGGGGCCTTCTAACGAGAAAATATAGTAGTATTCAAATCTCGCTGGAATTCTAACAGATCACGAGCAGAAAAAATACGTACATATCTACACAGGTTCCTTAGTTGGTAATAAAATGTTTCCATAGACGTTGTTTCCATAGGCGTGCAACTTTTTTTTCACAATTTTTTGCATGAAATATTCTCCCTCTATGTATTATGACTGACGAGTCGATCGATAATCGACACGATTCACTACTATGTAAAATACACTGACGGGCACAGAAAACCCAAAATTTTTGTTTTGTTTTTTTTTTGTATGGATCTGTCAATTTTGGTGTTGTAAACAGTGAGGTTTGAACCAAACAAATAAATTGAAACACAAAACAAAAAAAAAAGAAAAAGAATACCGTCATGTCATATATGAATATTAATTAATATACATTTTTTTATCTTTTATGGGGTTACCAATTATGGGTATGGTATTTGCGCGACCAGCAAATGCTACTATATAAACCTACTTAGTCGTTTTACTGTACGGACCGATTTTGTCTGAGCCGCAGACTGTACATTTTGACTAAACGTTACCGACGTTTTAGGACGTGTTTGTTATTTGTTGAATTACCTCATTTGGGATATTTAATATTTGGGTAAACGAAGGTGTATGCATGGAATCAGGTTCGCACTGCTCCACAAAACAAGGATTTGGTCTATTAATTGAAATATAGTATTTGCGTCTCTGTTCCTCACCCTTAATGTGAAATATTTAAGGTCGCGCCGTATGACGATTGTAGAGCTCGCTTTACTGCATCAGTTCTCACGAACACGTGTGAGTAAGTATTGAGATCTTTGAATATAAATATGTCATGGCTACCATGTCTTATCGCCGGGGTAAGTTGAACATTTTTGAAATACAAATTGAATTTTCTAAGAAATGTTTAGAAATAATCGAGCAATCAAAATGCAAATTGTTATAGCAATTACAGGTCCCGAAACCTATGGATAGAGGTATCAACCATCGTAATCGGAGCATTTTAGATTTTAGCCGCCCAAAAACTTGTGGGCTATAGCACAGTTGATTTTCAATAAAATTGAATTTTCTAAGAAATTGTTATAGCAATTAGAGGTCCCGAAACCTATGGATAGAGGTATCAACCATCGTAATCGGAGCATTTTAGATTTTAGCCGCCCAAAAACTTGTGGGCTAAAGCACAGTTGATTTTCAATAAAATTGAATTTTCTAAGAAATGTTTAGAAATAATCGAGCAATCAAAATGCAAATTGTCATAGCACAGACGCCACATTGGGATTCCACATTAAACGAAGCAGTCATTACCTCATCTCCAAATCAAATACGCCAATTATTCGCCATTATCATTACAATTTGCAGTCCTTCCAGTCCAAATGAACTATGGGAAAAATTGAAAAATGCAATGACTGAGGATATTCTTCACACATATCGCAGTATTCACAACGACTGCACAATTGATTTCTTACCAATCATGTTCAATTACCGTTTAATTTGACTTGAGGATATCTGTATGACAATTTCAAATCGAAATCTTCAAACTTTAAGATTGCCATCACGAAATACGCTTGATTTACTTGAATTTGTTCAAATTAATAAGCCAAAATTGATAGATGAATAAAAAATTATTTACGACAGAATTTTACATGCAGTTCAAGCCCAAGCTGGGGGCTTCTTTTTTTTGGATGCTCAAGGCGGAAGGGGAAAAACTAGAATGCACAATGGCTCATAAACATTCATTGGAGGCATTGGATCGAATATTAAAAGTTTTCAAGAACAACACAAATAATTTTTGGTGGAACCATAATTTTACTTTTTGGGGATTTCAGACAAACACTACCCGTTATGCCACAATCAACATATGTTGATGAAATAAACGCATGCCTTAAATCTTCATCTTTATGGCAAACAGTAATACCAATGGAATTAACAACAAATATGCGTGTACTTATCCAAAACGATCCTTCAGCTGAATTTTTTTTCTAAACAATTGCTTGACATTGGAAATGGAATAATTGCTGCTGATCAAATAACCAAAGAAATCGAATTTCCAGAACAATTGTTAATTCTCGGGAAGAACTAATAACAAATGTATATCCAAACATTCTACAAAACTATAAGCAAATTCAATGGTTACAAAATCGTGCAATTTTAGCGCCCAAAAATATTGAAGTAGAATTTTTTAATCTAAAAATTCAAGATATGTTGGATACAGAAACAATGTTTTTAAATCAAACGATATTGTCATTGAAGAAAGTAAAGCAGTTAATTATCCAACGGAATTTTTAAATTCCATAAATATACCAGGTTTTGCACCACATCATTTGCAATTATAAATTGGTTCTCCAATTATTTTATTGCGCAATATTCAATCGCCCAAATTGTGTAACGGAACTCGCTTGGTAATTAAAAAAATATATGGCAATGTTATTGAAGCGACAATTATAATAGGAAAATTTGTAGCAGAACATGTATTAATACCACGTATTCCTATTGTTTTTGTACGGATACCTTCCTGCTTGGGGCACTTATTACCAAAATACGCTTGTTGATGATCCTTAAGTCCTGGGTGTGTGTCAACGACCTTACCTAATGCCCAGCAAGCGGACGGTAAGCCTGTCTCGGCAACCAATACAACATCTCCTGTTGTCAAATTATCGGATTCTGTAGTCCATTTACATCTTTTTTGTAGTGTTGTGAGGTAATCCCGATGCCATCGGTGCCAAAATTGCTCTTGCATCTGTTTGACCAGTCTCCATCTAGCCATAGGCGATATTTTTTGATTTAGAACATTTTCGTCTGCTACATCAGTGAATGTACGCCCAATTAGGAAATGTGCTGGTGTGATACAATCAATATCCTCGGCTTGTGTTACAGCTATGGGCCTTGAATTCAGAACGGCTTCTATCTTGATCAGCAACGTTCCAATCTCTTCAAGCGTCAATATGTATTCGCCAACCACTCTTCCCAGATGTATTTTGGCTTGTTTTAAAGCTGCTTCCCATATTCCGCCCATGTGTGGTGCTCCCGGTGGAATGAACTTCCAATTTATTTTGTGACTCAACGGCGCTGCAGATATATCGGATACCTTGGCCTGCAGGAACTGAAACAGATGTTTAAGGTAATTATTTGCTCCTACGAAATTTGTGCCATTATCGCTGAATATCGTATGGCAGTTGCCTCTTCTTGCGATGAATCTTGTTAGCGCTGCGATAAAACTTTCTGTCGTGAGGCTACCTACTATTTCTATATGCACCGCCTTGGTGCTCAAGCAGACAAATATGCAAACATATGCTGTCATTGGAATTTGACCTTAAACGGTACGCAATAGTCTACACCCACCTGATGGAAAGGATGTACATATTGAACCCTTTCTACTGGGAGGTTCCCCATCATCTGATACTGTTTCTTCGGATTGTTTCTTACGCACTTAACGTATTTGTGTACAATCGCTCTAGACAGTATTTTACCTCTAATTATCGAAAATTTTCGCCGTATGATACTAGTGAGTAAACTTACTCCCGGATGATTATATAGCATATTTGCGTCCCTGACTATGCATTTAACTGCATGCTGATTCGATGGAAGTATGATCGGATGTTTGACGCTGTAAGGTGCAAACGATTTTTGAATCCGACCTCCAACTCGAATAATGCCTCTCTCGTCTATGAAGGGATTCAAGCTGATTAATTTGCTGCTTCGCGGTAATGCCTGATCATTCTGCAGTGCTCCTATTTCCGCCGAAAACTCCGATTTCTGAATCTCTGCGATTAAAATCATTTCTGCAGCATCTATTTCTCCTCTAGTAGTCAGCGTATCTCCTTTTTCTTCTTTGTACCTCAGCTTTTTGATAAATCACCTGACAAGAGCTAATACTTTCGACATCTTTGCTAAATTTTGAATTAAAATGTTAGTCAAGACTACGAATGTATCTCGGTCATTGAGGGTCGTAATTTTTCATTTGTCATCTTCTGGGACCACACGTTCTTTGATTGAATTGCCTTTATCTGTTCCGCATCAATCAACCAATAAGGTCCACTCCACCACATCTTGTTGTTCACTAACTCTAACGTGCTCATGCCTCGTGATGCAATGTCAGCAGGATTGTCCTTGGACGCGACATGCCACCAGTATTCTCGTTTGTACAAATGAATAATCTCGCTGACTCTATTTGCCACGAATGCGGTCCAACGCCGCGGATGACCTGACAACCAATACAATCCAATTTGTGAGTCAGTGAATAATACGGTTTTAGTTATGGTTACGGTTAACGACTCCTCTACCAGTTTCATCACATTAGCCAACTGCAAGGCACCCATTAATTCAAGCCTCGGCAGACTTAATTGTTTCACTGGAGCTACACGGGATTTGGAGGTGATTTAGTGAGCCTGTAGACCCTCATTTGTATCCACTAAGGTATATACCACTGCGGCATACGCTTTCTCGCTTGCGTCACTAAATCCAAATAAACTCACTTTGTTTTTCGAGTGCAACCATCTTGGAATTCTTATGCTGGTTGTTTCGCATATTTGAGTTCTAAGTTCCAACCATGATTGCAGTGTGCTTGAAGGAAGCTCGTCATCCCAGCTTATATTCTGCATTCACATATTTTGGAATAAAATCTTAATTTGAATTATTATCGGAGACAACCAACCAAGCGGGTCGAAAGTTCGGCTGGCATCCGACAACAGTGTTCGCTTGGTATGTTTGCATCGTTCAGGTAATTGGACTGCGAATTTAAATGCGTCATCATAAGGATCCCATTGAAGACCCAGCACCTTTGGCGTTTCTGCATGCTCTCCGATTTCTTTAATAGCGCTCTCCGTGGTGGTTTGTATGAACGACCGCAGCTTCTGATTGTTGGTAAGAAATTTTCTTAGCTTAAAACCATGACTGCCTAGTGCGTGTGTTACCTGCTCCAATAAATTTCTGGTCTGTGGTATGGACTCGGCCCCGGTCATTATATCGTCTACGTACATCTCCTCTAATATAGATCGAGCTGCCTCTGGCTGACGGGATTGCACTCGGATACCAACATCTTTCAAACAGCGGGTAGCCAGAAATGCTGCTGAGGCAGTGCCATACGTAAGCGTCTTCAATTGAAATGTGATTGGCTGCTGATGTGGACTCGGGCGCCATAAGATATTTTGGTGTTCTCGATCATTGCTGTCTATCCACACCTGCCTGTACATTTTTTCAATATCTCCACAAAAGACGAACTCGTGTTGTCGAAACTTTAGCAGTATATTGAGGAGCGGTGGCTGTACCGTGGGACCTACCATTAAATCATAATTTAGCGAAAGCCCTGTAGACGATTTTGTGGATGCGTCAAAGACTAATCGCAATTTTGCTGTCGTACTTCTGGCCTTTAAAACTTCATGATGCGGCAAGTAGTATATAGATAATTTATTACGGCCTTGCACTTGTTCCATGTGTCCAAGCGTCTCATACTCCGCCATGAATGCTCTATACAGTTTTCTGAACTCCTGGTCACGTTCGAATCTCCTCTCCATTGACTTTAACCGGTTTAGAGCAGCGTTGTATGACGTTCCGATCACATTGCCGGATTGCTTGAATGGTAGCTTTACTATAAATTTCTTATCTCTACCGATTTTTGTAGTTGTTCGAAATAATTCTTCGCACTGCTGTTCTTCGGCTGTTTCTCTTATATGTTTTGGAAGCTCTTCTACTTCCCAGAATTTGCGTAGAGATCTGTCGATATCTAGAAGCACATTGAAATTTTTAGTTACATCCATACCTTGCTCCTTGTCGGCAATTCTCCCGGCCACTATCCATCCAAAAATTGTTCGAACCGCAGTCAATCCATTTGCTAATTTAATACTCTCTGATTCCAATGCTTCAAAAAATATGTCCACTCCTAAAAGCACGTCGATTTGGCATCGTTTGTTTAAAGTTGGATCAGCGAGCTGCAACTGATTCAGGATTTGAAAATCCGCTACTGATAAATTGAATTCATTCGATACACAAGACACCTTTGGAATGATGAATGCTTGAGTTTTTAATGCAGGTTTATGATCCACAGACGCAATCGTCAGCTCTACGGACCCTCTGGTTTCACCCATGACAGCTTCACCAAGTCCCTTCATAAGAACCCAATAAATAAAAAAAATTCATAATTTTAGATGAACTTATTGAAGCTATAAGAGGCAATCCCAATGATGCTATAAGAGGGAATCGGTGAAAAGGTGTTGCAACAGGTCCAAAAAGGTTCCCAGTAGCGGAAGTATCAGGCAAATTAAAGAATACAAATATGGCAAAGCCTTGTCATTTTTAGATGACACATTTGAGCCTAGACCGTTAGTAAAATAACAGTGTAAAAATTTAAATTGAAAAATATTGGACATTAATTTTTTGTATGTTTCAGGACATCTTCGTTAACGAATATAGATTCAAATGAGGGGGTTTTGAATCCAGTCGCATACCACTCCGAAAATGTAAGTACCGTTGATTACATTTGCATATATATATATATATATATATATATATATATATATATATATATATTTATATATATATATATATATATATATATATATATATATATATATATATATATATATATATATATATATATATATATATATATATATATATACTGTTGTAAAATTTCCGATATTTTTAAATTTGGTAATGTTACCGGTAATATTACCGGTAACACGAGTAAAATAGGTAACACACTTTTTATTCAATATTTTAATGCTAATTTGTACCAAAGAACACTAGTAATATTTTGACGTCTGGACAAAAGTAGTAAGATTTTTAAATAAAACACAAACGGCTTATTATTCTTTCAAATATATCATCCTCTTCAAAGAAATCTCCTTCGGATAGAATACAATTATGCCAATGTTTTTTCCAGTTTTTGAAACAGTTGTTAAAGTCTATTTCTGGAATGGCCTACAAAACGTTCTTCGATTCGGCTTGAATCTCTTCAATCGTGTCAAAACGATATCCCCGGAGCGGTTTCTTGAGTTTCAGGAATAGCCAGAAGTCAAGCGGAGCTAAATCAGGAGAAGGATTTGTTGCGAAACGTACAACCAATGCAGTGTGAGATGGCGCATTATCATGATGCAAAAACCATGAGTTTCCTGCCCAACAATTTCGTGATGTCAACAAGATCTCTAATTCTGTATTTTTTTTGGAAAACTAGTTAACTATTTTAGCATTTTTGTTGATTTTGAGTTATGAATGAAAATAACTCGACAATTAGCTAAAGTTTCAAAAATAAATTTCAGTTTTCCAATATTTCCCACCATTTCTCCGGAAAATCTAAAACCTACTGTGACTTTTTATTTCAAAAGCGTTTTCTGAAAAATTTACTTTTTGTATTTAACTAGTTTTCCAAAAAAAACACAGAATTGTACACCACTTTAGACAAAACAGCAATCTCTCAAAAGAAGATGGTTATTTAGCAATCGTAGGTAGTACACAGTGAACAATTTCGAATAGGAGATCGTAGATTCCTTCACAACTGAGTTCACTTCGGCTTCGATAGCCAGCGCCTTCAGAGCATAGCTGAATGTAGATCGAATGTAGCATGAAAAATGTGCGAGTTTTTTTTATTTCCGAAACCATCCGTACGACTAACTGTAAATTTAAACTGTTGATAGACTGAATCTTGAAAATATCGAAAATGAGCAAGTTAAGTCCATGGCAGATGCACCCATGCTCGGTAATATAGGGATAGCTTTTGTTAACCATTTCTCGGGACGCTTTATTGTTCGTTCCATTGTCAGTAATAAGTACATTAAATTTATAAATCTCGACGTCTTTTAACACCGCTTCAAGTTTCTCGAAAAGCTTTTCGAAACTTTAAAAGCCAAATGTTGATTTTCCTTAGTCAGTAGATTTATAGAAAAAGGCTTTGAGTGTATTGATGACATAATTTGTTATGGAGTCCCTGCATATGTTCGACCAAGCATCGGTCTGCAACGTCAGAAGCGCCGGCAATTTTTGGTAAGACTCACCCTTCGACGCGATAGTACTCAAGGCCCAACAATAGATTGGACAGTTGGTATCTCGAAGGAATTTTATAGAACGGTTTCAATTTCTTGAACAAATCAATACAAGCCGACTTTGTGGTTGAGCCTAATGGAGCACCAAAAATGAAAATTGCTCGATTAATAGCTCATCGAACATCTGGTGCTAATTTGGTCTCTTGTTGTCAAAGAAATTCCAGCATACTAGAGCTTTTCATCGACTAAGACGTTGTAGCCACTTTTCTAGTTAAAATAGTAATTGGTGTTTTTTCCAGACAGAGCGATGAATCATATTCAGGATCAGATTCCAGCTCAACTACGTACTTGCCAATTGAATATGTTAATGAAACAGGAAAAGGTGTAGATTATTATATTTTACAGCAAAAATTTGGTGTAGTTGGTTAATAAGGAAGTATATATAATGCAGTGGAGTCACAACTCTTTTTGCATTTATACTAGTTGAGTTGTTTGGAAAAATGATTTAATTTATGTTACCGCTATTACCATGGTAACACCACTTTGGGTAATATTACCTAAAATTACCTATTTTACCGGTAATATTACCACCGATAATATTACCGTATATATATATATATATATATATATATATATATATATATATATATATATATATATATATATATATATATATATATATATATATATATATATGTATATATATATATATATATATATATATATATATTTGATTACATATATGTTTTTTCAACAGGTGTTGAAAGTTTTGACTAAAAGGAACACCCCACAGCCAGCTGGTCAGCCGCCAGCTCCTCCACCAAGAAATTTCCAGAATACTTTTTTTGGAATTTGTGGTGTTGGAGCTTAAATCTCTAGATCCAGAATTCGTTGCTGAGGGGCAACGTACAATTTTTGATTTATTGCAAGAACTGAAAATGAAGCAATTTAATCAAAATGCATTAAAAAACCCGAATATAGTACATACTTGCTTCTATTAGGCATAAAACCCACTGTAATTTTTTCAAATTATAATTAACTTTTTTGAAACTATTTAATATTAAAATCTAAATTCTGCCAATTTGTCAAGGTGTAGTACCTCCATGTTTTGATGGTACCTCCCTCGAGTTATAACCAATTGTTCATCAATGGTTAAATTTGATTGATTTTCGATACATCACGGAATGCTGCCAATTTAGCGGGTTTTAGCTGCTTCTTATATCATAGCCCGATAAAATGAACGGTTGTCAAGACGGTATAATTCATCCAATCGCTCGTCCCAGTTCTTTCGAGCGCCAGCATAAATTAAAATGCCGATCAGAACAAACATTTCCACCAAATTAATATCATAACATACACGGTGTGGTGAAAAAGCTAGTAACTGGTGGTTAAATTTTTTGCTGTTTGTACCGTGAAGCCTTCTCTTTCTCGCAGCAGTAGAAAGTCACGTTTTCTGGCAGTTTCAATATTTTCTTGTTCATTAACTCGATCGTAAGCGTCAAGTGTTCAAAATTTTCATTATGATTAAAATTTATCGGCACACACATGCTCATCCCCATCGTAATGACAAACGTTTATCGGCTCAGCTGATTCACTCTCGTCGCAATCGAAAAAATCCACCTCAATATTGTCGTTTGCTATTACCTCTTCTTCGTTTACAGCACTCTTGTCTTTTCCGCGCCATAATAACTATATTTACAACCAGGACTAACTATTTTTATTGGTAAGCACCTTAAATTACAAAAATATACTAAACCAGAAATATTGTTCAATCGCTGTTTGGAGCAATTTCTCTCTCAGTCTCATTTACTAATTAGCTTAGAAAAAATGAACAAAACATCACAGACATATGCAATACATTCATAAAGACAAATTGTAAGTTATTCTTTGATTTATATAGAAAATAGTACATAAGGGGTCATTTTGACCCCAGTACACAGAGAGAAAGTTAATACTGCTCCCGAAATATCCGTTTTGGTTATTCTGTTTATGACACATAATCATCTTGAAATATCGTTTTATGGCTTGTCCTTTGTACGCTACATCTCGGACGTTCTTGTTTTACTATAGATCATTATGAATTTAAGCGTTGATTGACACAATAAATCACCGTTAAAAAAACATTGGCTAAACTAGCATCTAACCACCGACCTTCCTGTTTATACCACGCGCCAACCGTCTGAGCTATCGCTGTTTACCATATGGACTTGTTATATGATGGCCATAATCGTCACAATCCGAAGGTATGTTTTCTACCGCATGCACAGTTTTAAAGTTGAAATTTTCGTCGGCAACAGAACCGGCTTGAGAACCTGATCGACGACCAACTTAATACATCAACTTTTCATAGAGAGACTCGCGTGTTATATGATATGATATATTATCATCATGAACATATTGATCGGCCACGACTGATAACAAATTATCTGATTGAAATGCAAAATCTAAACAATAAACACACATGATTTTTTGTATATTGAAAACAACTTATTCCGCACAAGGTTAAAGATCACTTTCTACTTTCAAAGTTTTAAAAGTTTCTGGTATAAGCACATAATTTATAAAGCAGTTGAATTTATTACTATTAACACACACACACACAAAACAACATTTTTTTTTGTTTAAAATAATTAAATTATGGTAAATATTTACAACAACAATAACAACAACAAAATCAATCAATTAACATGGAATTAAACGATTTTACAAAATTTAATGGTTCACAATTGTGTTTTAATTAAGAAAAAGGAATTAATTAAAGTTTTGTGTTGTTGTTGTTTCCATATGATTGTGTATTAATCCATATAATTATGTGTGGACAATGGTAGGCACGATAAATAGTGCGCGCATTACATATTTGGTGTTTTGTCGGAGATTTATTATAACCCTTTACCAACACTTTCATTTTTTTTCTTTTTTATTACATGCTGTAAAATAATGCTCTCTAAACATTATTTATGTATATGTAGCATGAAAGTGCATCTAATTAAAATATATTTCACTGTTCATTTGTGCGCAGTCTTTCTCTTTTCCACAAATCTATATTGCCTTGTATCTCGATTAATCCGTAAAGAATAATTTTTATTCTTAAATTAACATAAATTCATTGATAATAAAATAGCTCTTATCAATATAAGCGAAAGTGTATAGGTAAATTTTTTTTTTATCTGGGTTAATTAACTAGATAATTAAAAGTGAAATTTAGTTTTTATGTGTTTTTGTTTAAAAGTTTAATTAACAATTTTAATTATCCGATTTGATTAGGTCAAGATATTTTATTTTGCTAACGAATCGAAATTTATTAAAATTTTTAACTTTACAATAAAACTACGTGTCGTATTGTTCGTGAAATTCAAATCTTAGTTAAACAAAGCTACATCCTCCAAATAAGCTTTGTATTGCAGGTACTTCCTATAAGAGAAGGCAAAGAATCCACTGCAAAAATGGCTTAAGCAAATTCAAAAGACAAAATGGTATCAAATTCTCCAGATAAGTGTATACACAAAATATAGAAAATTAGTTTGATTCTTCTTGCCAATTCTAAGATAATGGTTAAAAGATTTCAAATAATTTATCTCTGAATATGACGAGATCGGATTTGTAAAGATTGTGCTTTTTTATTCCAATTTTTTGGTAGATTATCGCGTTTAAATAACAAAGTTTTCAGCTCTAGTTAGGCCATGCAGATTACCCGGTGTTCAGCACTGATAGTGTTTGCGTTATGAATTATTTACTTTGATATCCAAATCTGCAAGTTTTTGCATAAACCTTTGCCTTACCTATGTCTTTGCCTCTGCCTATGCATAATTAACCATTACCCATTACCCATTACCTGATACCCATTACCCATTACTCATTACCTAATATCCATTACCCATTGCCCGTTACTCATTACCAATTACTCATTACCCATTTGTGGTGATTGCGTCTATTTGGGGGGGGGGGGAGAATTAAGTTGTGTAGTGAGTACCAGCTCCGTAATCTCCCAGTATCGTTTACATGCGGTGGGTGCGATCAAGTGAGTAGCAACCTGATCATGATTTGCAAGTGTACGTGCTGCCTCCGGTGGAGACCACCGAAAACCTTAGGTTTTAGGCCTCCCCACACTTGCCCTTTCCGGTTGCAGCTGGAGAGTCGTACCATGCCTAGCAAGTTCATCTGCCCTGCAGTTCCCCATGACGCCCGAGTGACCTGGGACCCAGACTACCTGGATATTGAAATGCTCACCCATCTCATTTAGAGATGAGTGAAAACTCAACGCCACCCGTGACGCCAAAGACACCGATTCTAACGACCGGATCGCCGCTTGACTGTCCACATAGATTGTGATATCGTCTGAGGATAACACATTATGCTTCAACCATGTCATGACCTCCTCAATCGCTACGACTTCAGCTTGGTACACGCTGCAGTAATCAGGGAGACGAATAGAAATATTTACATTTAATTTGTCACACAATACTCCAGCTCCTACTTTGCCGTCTAGCTTGGAGCCATCTGTGAAGAATTGCAACGCTTCGGTTTCCGATAACGGTCTATCCCTCCAGGATTCCCTTAAAGGGAAGGAGGTCCGAAATCGCTTCTCGAAGCGTAGAGTAGGTTTAATGTAGTCAAGATTCACCAGCTCATCCTTCAACGATCTGACAATAGTAGAGTGTCCTATACTAAGACACCTCCACTGAGAGACGGCTGCACGTCGTATAGCCGTATTTGCCGCCATCTGTTTGCCAAAAATGTCGACCGGAAGAAGGTGCAACATAACCTCTAAGGCATTTGTCGGTGTTGACCTCAATGCCCCGCTAACAAGCATACAGGCCCTTCTTTGCACTCTCTCAATCTTACTTTTGTAAGTTACCTTGTCCAGAGCTGGCCACCAAACACCCACCCCGTACATGAGTACAGGTCTCACTACAGCGGTGTAGAGCCAGTGTACCAGCTCCTTTAGACCCCACCTATGACCAATGCCTTTCCTACAGGAGTACAAAGCAATAGTAGCTTTGTTTATTCTCTCCAACACGTTGGGCTTCCAACTAAGCTTACTGTCCAAGATAATGCCCAGATATCTAGCTCTATCGGTAAAAGCAAGTCTCGTGCCATTTAAGGTAGGAGGGGCAACTACCGGGATTTTGTATTTCTTAGTAAAGAGTACCAGCTCTGTCTTGGACGGGTTAATACCAAGTCCACATTTGCCAGCCCATTTCGTAACGATGGTAAGCGCATTCTGCATTACGTCTACAATCGTGCCCAGAAATTTCCCGGTAACAGCTAAAGCTACGTCATCTGCGTACGCGATAACTTCAATACCCTCTCTCTCCAAATCAAGTAGTAACCCGTCTACCACTATGTTCCAGAGAAGAGGGGACAGAACTCCCCCTGCGGAGTTTCCCTAGTTACTCGCCTCTTGATGGTGGAGTCCCCCAACTTCGAGCTAACAATCCTGCTTCCCACCATATAATTGATTAACCCTATCAGAGGAACGTCCACCTCCAAAAATGACAATCCCTCCTTGATGGCCTCCGCTTTCACATTATTAAAGGCGCCTTCTATATCCAGGAAGGCCACCAAAGAGAATTCCTTCGAATTAATCGATTTCTCAATCGTAGACACCAAGGCGTGCAGAGCAGTGTCCACAGATCTACCCTTTGTGTACGCATGCTGAGACGATGCCCACTTCCTGGCACCTATTTTATCTCTGATGTATACATCCAGCAGCCTTTCCAAGGTTTTCAAAAGAAAGGATGATAGAGTTATTGGTCTTAGGTCCTTAGGATAGACATGTGAGCTTTTTCCCGCTTTCGGTATGAACACCACATTGACCTCTGTCCAATACCTAGGAATATAGCCCAGCTTCAAACACCCTTTGAATATAGCTTCCAGGTAGGGAAGAATAATTACTGAGTTGTTTTGAAGTTCCGCTGGTATAATTTGATCCGGACCAGCCGATTTAAATGGTCTAAAACACCTCAGTGCCCATAGGATCCGTTTCCTGGTTACGATATCCTCTGAGAACACTGACAGTGATTCCTGATGATTGCTACGCACCAACAGGTCTTCAAAGCTCCCTGGGAAGTGTGTCTCGAAGAGAAGCTCCAGAGATTGTCCACTAGAAGCTGTCCAAGATCTGTCCGGTTTTATGAAAAAACTGGGACTAGATGTACTTTTGGAAAGAATCTTCCTAAGGCGGGAGGTTTCGGATACCTCTTCCATATTATCACAGAAGATTCTCCAAGACCTCCTTTGTGCCTTTCTTAATTCATCCTTATAAATTCCGAGTTTCTCCTTATAGGAGTCCCAATCCTGAGCCTCCCTTGTATTTTTGGCTCTATTAAAGGCTGTCTTACGAGCCTTACGATAGGTTCCCAGTTCCCTGGACCACCATACCGGTTTTTGCCTACCCCTAGGCTTAGCCAGTGGGCAGGCAGCGCGAAAGGATCGGTTGCATGCGCTAGTAACGCTAGCCACCATGTCCTCCAGCTCCCCAACGGTCGTCGGGGCTCCATAGCCCTCGTCGGTAACATTTCCTCCAATAATTCCCCATATTTGCTCCAGTTGGTCCTTCTAGGGTTCCTGAAGGCTTCCCGGGTAGCAGGGTGAATATCGAGGCTATAGGTTAAATATCGATGATCAGAAAAGGAGTGTTCCTTATCCACCCTCCAATTTTTAACCATATGAAGAATATTTTTTGAGGCAAGGGTCACGTCTAGAACCTCCTGCCTGTTACTAGTAATAAATGTGGGTTCCCGCCCAATATTACACACTGAAAGGTTAGTACTCATCAAATAATCAAAAAGCGACTCACCCCTTTCATTAATGTCCGTGCTTCTCCAGATAGTGTGATGCGCATTAGCATCAACTCCCAGTAACACACCTACCTTTGATTGTTCCGCTTTACGGATCAGCTCCTCCAGGTTATCCGGAGGAACCTGCTTCTCCCGGTCCATGTAGGCTGAATAGAGCCAGAATCTACAAGTGCCTACTTCCAGGCTAACTGCAGTAGTGTCACCATTGCTGTATTGAGAGAGAAGGAAAAGATTAATATTATTTTTCCCAAGAATACAAGATCTGATCTTCCCAGACTTACTAGAGGATATAATTTTATACCCCTTGGTTCTGAGGCCACAGATCCTGTTGTTGTTAATCCAAGGTTCTTGGATTAATATCACATCCTCACCCGAACTAGTCAGCCTGAGGAGTAGAGCTGCCGAAGCAGCCTTAGAATGGTGAAGGTTATTTTATGTTATCTTAATCATAACCATTTAACCTCTACCTATCTCTATGGTATATTCCTGCTACCGCAGGAATATTATTTCTCGGTATTTTGGGGTGCGCCGGATCCACCCGTCTCGCCACCCCTCATACCCTCTGTAGAGGACTTGTCAGTGCCGACCCGTCTGGCCGGGCTGCCGACAGCCTCCTCCATCGGTACACCAGCTCCTTCGCTTATGTGCCCCTCCTTATGCTTCAAGGGAGGCCTTGTCCGACCGAGGTCGCCGGCTTCACTCTCCCCCATACCCTCAGCTTCTCCCCCCATGCTGCTGGTACCCCCTTCAGGCCTGGGCGGGTTGCCACCATCCTCCGGTTGGCCTCCCGTACGCGCTTCCGCCCCATCCTTTTTATAAACGTTGAGAGTAATTTACCCGAAACCGAAGTCAATTACTCCCTTCGTTTTGTGCAGGAGGGCAAGGGACTCCTTATTTATTACCATAATTGATAATTTCGAGCCCCCCTTCGCCTCCTCCTGCTTGACGATCTTCCAATTTCCGGTCGGAAGACTCGGGTTACTGGCCTGAATGATTTCCAAAGCCTCGTCAGGGCTAGCCGGTTCGGATGGCAGCCAGACACGTGCCCTCGGCCTGCTGGGAATTTCCTCCCGACTAACTGCCGCAAGCTTTGCGCCTGGCCACACCTCCCGTACTTTGGCTATAGCCTTTTTATATAGACCCACAGATCTAGAGTCCAAGCATGCAGTCATCTTCACACGCCCTTGATACCACCCCGCATCTCTGCAGGATGGGGGAGGTCCCGGATTTTCACCCAGGACCTTCAAAAAGACGAGGTTGAGTGCATTTTACACCAACCTCCATTTTTCGGCTGTGATGCTCCCATCTTCTTGACTTTCGTCAATGATGGCTAGCATCAACACATGCTCCCTCAGGACATCGCTGAACAGCTTTGTTCCTGAGTTGGAGCTCGGCTCCCTTTCAGTCACCAACTTGGCCCGCTTGCTGTTGACTACTTCCACCTCGTCCTGGGACCGCTGTCTTTTCGACACATGGTCCCTTTCCGAGCCTCCGCAGCCCACAGTGCTCCTTGCCCAAGCTACTGATGTTCTCGGGGGTCGCAGCCCACTTCTCGAGAATTCGGAATGCCGAGCGGCGATTCCTTTATCGCCTTTTAGCCGGAAGAATGTCTCTCGTCCCACTCCCCTGTGCTGCGTTGGTACCGCTAACTCCCGGGACTTTTGCCCTAGAGCCAACCCCCTTTGCAACCTTAGAGGCCCCACCTGTCTGGTTCGAGGTACCTCCCTTCGCTGATACCGGCTTTTGAGGAGAGCTGGTGCCCTTTGTTTTTTCGTTGTTCAATCTTTCCATCTGATTCTAACGAGTATCGGAGAAATAAAAGTCCGCCTGCGTACAGATCCGTATACGCAGGTAAGGCTAAATACAACTGGAGGTCGCCAGGTATCCAGAGGGCTCCGTTAGCGACTGGGCTTTGTTAAATGGGCCCCCAGCCTAGTTGATCTTCAACACGGGTCGCTTAACACCTTAATCCAGCCCATTCGGCTCGCTAGCACCGCGGCCTCCCAGCACCCCTACCCTCCGCCCACATTCTCTCCCCCTTTCACCTATTCACATGGAGAGCCCAATCCAATGGAATCCATTCCATTCCCCGGGTCACCCGTTTATAGGGTACCCCCACTCATCACCCGCGGAGACTCCGGAGGTGCAGAGAGGACGCGACGCCCAGTCCGCCGTGGTTATTGGTCGATGGTTTTCTGGCGCCATCTGTTCGCCTTTCCATGCTGGGCATCAGAGACACTCAGAATTTAATGAACTGAGGTTAACCACTCCCCAGTTCCCTGAGACTCTCCCACCAGCTGGACTGCGGTTGGGGGCGGCTTATTTAATTCACCGCTATCCTACCTATCGATAGGTCGTCCACCTACCACCCCCTTGGTACACCCGGTTTATACGCTCCCATTTTTCATTCAAATTGATGCTTCTTCTACCGGGGTGGGATGGGTCCTTGTCCAGGGGCATGATAACGCAGAGCACCCCATAGCGTTTTACTCGCATAAGTTGAACGCGGCCCGGTTCGGGATAGAAAATTATTGATTTGTCTGTGGTACGGCTGTAGGTACTAAGGCACCGACTTGTTCGTGTGGAAATTGATAGTTTCGAATAATTTGGCTGCATCGCATGTCGAGCAAGCGCACCTGTCACCATCTTCGGCGCATATGGGGATATACAAAACCCTAGAAAGGCTGCAAAGGCAATTCTTTTGGAAGGGTATGGGAAAGGACGTCAAGAATTTTATTAATCGCTGCATTGTTGTGCTCATGTGGTGAATGAGGTATTTAATCTGTGCTCGGTACCTCAATCAGTCCTGACCGATAACGGTAGACAATTCCAATCCCAGCTGTTCGGAACTCTTTTAACAAAATATGGAATCGAACACATAAAAACGCCGTTTCATGCACCCCAAAGCACCGCATCCGAAACGGTGAATTGATCCATATTGGCGGCCATACGGGCCTACATGCAGAGTGGGATGTTCATTTGGCTGAAGTAGTAGCTACACTTCGTAATACTGCCCATTCCAGTAATTTATATTCACCACATTATCTCGTGTTTGGACAGCATTTAATCATGCATGGATCTGATTATGCACTAAAGAACTTATTGAGCCTGGGCACAGAAAATGAAATGTCCTTCTTTTAAAGCTACCAAACCGAATATGATTCGAGATAAAGTGATAGAACTTCTAAAATAAGAACATCAAAGACAAACTCGAGTTTCCAACTTGAGGGGAAACCCGAGAATCCTGACAGTTGGTCAACCCGTGTTTGTACGCACTTACATTCAAAGTGACCATTTACAAAGCACCCATTTTTTTTTCTTGAAACTCGACCTAACATACATGTGGATACCAACAAGAAAATAAAACCACAACCCGAATAACACACAAACTACGGGACTAGTTCTATTGCTTCGAGAGGACAGTTGTGTTTTATCGTTGGAATTTTGCGGTTAAGTTATCGGAAACACGGATATGGTGTAACTCTACGGGGATTTGTTCGGTAACTTCAGCACGTATCGGAACGCGGAGGAATTTATTTAATCATCTTTCGAGATGGTATAACCTAATTTTGTTGTTATTCCCGTTATTTATAATTAAGTTTTGTGTTATTATATTTTGTGTTAAATTTAATTTCCTGTGCGGGAATTTCTGCGATTTTTGTTGTTGTTATTCATTTCAGAACATTATACTGGGTACGGGGAGCTCTGCGGAACCAGTTGATGTCCACTATTCATGCACCTGGAACACCCGAGGAATATATACGAATAACTAATTCAATTTTTTTTATGTAAATCCGTAATGTTTGCCTTAAGGAACAAATAAGCAATTATGTATACATTTGGTTGTACCACAAATGTGACTATATTGATGTGTATTGATTATTCGCGCTCAAGCAGTATTCCTCAGCAAGTATTCCTCTTTTCGGGGTAATTCTGATAACGGGATCGGATTCAGGTTGACCGGAATAAACCTCATGATGATCTCGTTACACCATCCAGGCGCAGAAAAGGTTCACTTACTACTTATTAAAATCTTTTGGTTTACCCAACTGAAGATACCACCGAAACAACCAACTTCCACGTAATTCATTGCCAACAAATGAAATTCATAGGCCTAACTGTCTGTCCTAAAAGGAACTATTTTTCAGACTTGAAATTTTTATATTTTATATTAGGCTCCTCACATGAAACTTAACGTATAATTCCTATAGTAAGCAGTATCAAACCAAAATGATCCTTATATCCAGTCATAAAATCGCTACATGAAAATATCAGATTATAGGTAGTTTTATCTACATTATCGATATTTTTACTGTCGGCTAACTTTAAAAGAATGCTTGGTTTTTGTATCTTTTTTCAAAAGATCTACCTGTTTGACCAATATATAATTTAACTTGGGCATTTAATTTTATTTTGTGCCAATGCTATCAGTGGGTTATTTAAGTTCTGTTCTACATGTTGGTCCATTTTTCGTTAGTTATAAAAATTGTTTTCTTCCCGAACCTTTTGAATGGTTTCAGCATATTATTTTGTTGAATTCGTCGCTAACGTAGTTCTAATTTTGACTGTTTGGTATTTTGTTGTTAGTTAGCTAAAATCAAATTGTTGAGGAAAGATACTCGTATACACCTTAATTATGTTGAAAACCAAAATTAAAAGTCATATGTCTGCACGAATTGAGATTTACTAATACCCTTCTAGCTATAGTATTCTACAAAAACTAAAAATTTCTTGAATATTTCTTCGAAACATATTTCATTCTATTGTAGCCGAATCTACCACCTGACAGCCAACTACAATAACATCTATACTTGATTAATGATGTAATACATAAAATTTGATTTTTATTAGCCAATTATTATAAAATATTTTTCAAATGATTGGTTTTTAGGTCATCACAGCCAGTGAATAGATTACATGATTTGATTATAAATAAATTCTACAATAATTGCTACTTAAACTGTTTACCTATATAATTTACATTAACCGTCTGTATGTTAATAAATTTAATAGCATCCATCGTTATTTTAATGGTAATTGGTGTTTGAAGGTGCGATATTATACATACTTGTGCTAGTCATGTGATTCAGATACCAGCTGTTAAAACTAAAAGGATTAAAAGTCACGAAACGGAATAATCAAATAATTTTTCAAATAACTCATAAAATCTTATCACATCCTGCTTACAAAGTTATTTACATATATGTACATCTATAAGAAACGTCTTCACCCTTGTTAATTTATTATTCAACACAAAGAAAGAGCCAGTAGGAGATAAAACCTTAGAAATTTATGAGAATAATATCCCAAAAAGGATGTAGATCTTATAAATAAACAACAAAGGGGACGATATCTTTGTTAAATCATTTTATTTATATCTCAGGTATACGCACATCACATTCACAGTTTTAAATCTCAATTTTTTTGATCATCTTTCTTTTATATGAAATACATTAAGAATGTAGTTTGACAGGTTTAATGTAAAAAGTATGTTAGTAGAGACAATAAAAGGAGTTCCAGAGTAGCGTAACACAAATCGTTCATTGGTTTCATTTCAATCATATTCATATGTATACCCACCATAGTTGCTTGCTCTTGAATATGGTGGGTGATTGTCTTATTTTAAATTAAGCAGTTATTACATTTGTGACATGTAAAAAATCTTTATATATTTATTTATTATGAATGAAGGATAAATTTTCGTGGGTGTGTGTTGTTTGCTTGTCTTAAGAGATGAATAATAAAAAAAAAATACGTTAGTCACGTTTTGTAGACGTTCCATTATAGGGAAACAAATAATAACCATCATAAATAGCTGAGGAAGTTGATAATTGCCCACTAAATATTCCAATTTATGTTTATATGTATGACTGACTTTTCAATTTGTCAGTTGGCTTGATCGGAAGCTATTAACAAACCATACATTCCATTGTTATCGCAGGTTAATGTTTTTACATCATAACTTAATCTATCGGATATTTATTTATGTAAGCCTATAAAGACGCAAGTCTGCTTTGCTCTAATTTTGTCAAATATTTCGTGTATTAAGGCCAAATATTTTTTTTTTTTTTTTTTAATTGTGTTTGTTCCACTTGATTGAATATAACTCGAATAAATGTCAAAATATTTGTTACCTGTCCTATGTTACATGACTTATTTATTACAACATATCGATTAATGCGCGCGCTCGCGTACTCTCGCGCGTTTTATATAATTTTATTGACATGAAATCATTCACTGTGATATGAAAAAAAAACCTCCTTGAAAAAAGCTTGTACATAGTAATGCGATATTATGTATGAACATACATACATGTGAACAAGAGGTGTAATTAAATTATTACATTGAGTAAAATTCCAATTCAATCGTGACCATGCTGAAGGCTGAAATTTTTAGTTTTTATTATCAAAAACTGTGTTTTATTGTTGTACGACACATAAAAGTAGTGCCCCGCGTGACCCCGAACGCTTATAATAGAACAAATGATAAGGAATTGAGTTTTAGGTCATTCATGTTTTATTACAATTACGTAATATATTTACAAAATATTATTTTCAATTAGTGTCGCACCTTAGTAGTTTTTGAGAAATTGGATTGTGGGAAATTCCTAAACGTATTTTAATTTGTATTAAGAAATTGGCTTAAAATTAGGATTGGAAATTTCCTCTGTATCGCATGACACCTTATTGCGAATATAAACTAATATAGGATCCTTTAGAGAAGCAATTGAAAATTAAATGCCAACATCAATAGCTTCGATCTCATAAGAACACTCAAAAAAATTTATTCGTTACCACAAACAATTTTTACAGCTAACACTTAAATCTTCCATATCGGGTTTGGGTGAAATTCTAAAATATATTTGGAATAAACAATTTGTTTACTGGCAACAAATACTTTTATGTTTGTACCAAACCGCATGTGTTTTTGACAAACAAGAGATTATTTGATCGAATCACGAAATCTGTTTGCATCAAGCATTTTCAGTTTAAACCAAATAATAATAATGGTATGACCAAACAAGAATCGTGTCGGGGTACAGCCGCGAATAATAAAAGTTGTAAGCCTTTTATTTTTATTCACTATCACAGCTTGTACTTATAATCCCGAGTTGAGGTTAAGGTAAGATTTTATTGTGTGGCGGATATATGAAAACGTTTTATTTCCAATTTAAAAATGTATTTTTTATTAAATGTTTATAATTTCTTGATTTTGATTTGGTTTTTTATTATTTTGTTGTTGACAATTTCAAAGGTATCGCAAAAGTGACTTTTGAGAAAAAAAATTGTTATACATAAAATGTCCGTCTCGAAAAACCATTAGGATTGCCCTAATCAAATAAATTTCGGTGTATCGGTTATGGCATCACTGTTGGTTTTTCGATCGAGAATATCATTACATAAACATTGCTACTATAAAAATAAATTAGACTGTACCACAATTATCCCATTTGAATATACTACAATAATTATACTATTAAATACTCTTGAAATGTACCAAAACATAAACAATAACAACAATATTGACATTTCCTAAAATTTAATTGATGTTTACAATACGATTGAATAACAGGGATTAAATTAAAGAAATGTGAACTAAGGTAAAAGTACAGCTTTACATTTACGGTTTATATAATTGATGAATATATTTTGTTTTGCAGCTACTGGACAAATCGTTTAACTCAAATTTTTCAATTATTTACTACAAACAACTGACGTGTTATTTACAAACAAAACATATGTTTATATCAAATAACTGTGCGTGTTTCGGAAAATGATATTTATTTGTGGAATTAATTGGGAAACCTGTGGGAAAATCAATACTTTTACAATCAGAAAAAATATTCTAACACTTTCGAGGAACCTTGCTCTTACAATTTTTTTTTCTGACTGTAAGGATTATTCATATTCCTACTGGTCTTTCTATTAATTCTTATACTAATCAACACAATTTTCCGGATAGGCGCGCCAATAATGAAATTTAACAGAAGCTTTGAATATTTTTCGAATAAAAATAAAATTTTCATTTTCGTAACTCAATTTTTATTTTATATATTGTTTACAGATAAATTAATATTAAAATTAATTAAATTATAAACTTTTTTATTTATAAGTTCTTTGAAAAACAAAGATTCAAATTCATTGCTTTTCCTCACCAAAAACATTTGTAAATGTGGGTCATATGTAACGGTATCAAGGGCTTGACAACAGAAAATAAACTCTGTTTCAATTTGGACAATATATTCAATGAGCAAAAAAAAGGGAATCTCATCTTCATAATACTGATTAGTTATAACAACTAATCCACATTTGTAAGTTACACCTTTAAATTCCATACTACTAATAATTTTAAAAGAATTATCTGGCAGTTTATATTTATCTTTAAAATTGGAATCAGTATTTGCAAACTTCGTTGGTTTTGCGATTGGCTTACTGTATTTATCACTAATTTCATTGTAATTGAAAAGTAAATAACTAAATTTGAGTTGGTTTTTGAGACAAAGTGTGTATAGCAATTTTTTTCTAGATTTTGTCGATCTACCAATTTCTTTGAATTGCTGATGTTTGGCTTCAAACCTCATTGAACTAATATTTTGCAAAGGACCAATTTTATTCATAATGTATGGATAATGTACTGTGAAATGGAACTTCGGTCTTAAATCTTCGGCAAACAACTTTATAAATTGATCATGGTGATCTGAAATCATATTTTCTAAAAGTTTACTTGTACTTTCATCTGCTTTTCTTGTAACCAGGATTTACAGAATTTCTCTTAGGATCAAATATAAATTCCAGTGTTTATTTGCTCGTGGTATCATATCTCCAATCAAACAATTGAGATGAAATACCATTACGCTCATTTTATTAGCCGAGTATCTTAATTTTGTTCCAGAAAGCAATGTTTCTTCTTTAATTGCGGGTGGTTTGTTGGATGAAGTTGTAAGGTCCAAAGAATTAATTCTGCTATTCAAAAAATTTATATCGAAAAATTTATCAATGTAAATAAATTGTTTTAAAATTCTCATAAGATCATAGTGGGCCACCCCTTCCAAAATGTCATGCATAATATCTACACTAAAATTATCGGTAACATGAAAGTTTTTTATATCATTGAATATGCATGCTTCTTTTATTCCTGTCATTTTTACATTACAAAGATTAACATCTTGATTATAATTTATTTTATTTCGGATAAATTCATCGTTTTGTAAACGCATATCACGTGTAGTGTTTTTATTGCATCTGCAAAATCTACAGTAGATATTAGAATTAAAACTCTCTGCAAATCCTAAAATTTGATTGAGGCCTAAGTTATCGCCAAGGATCAAAGCGGTTACTATTAAAACTTTATTATACTGTGGATGACTTATTAATATTCCTACGTCTTGTAAATTATTTAATTGTTTTATTAATGGTGTAAAAATTCTGCAGTTACAATTTGGGTATAACTTTTTTTTATCTGCAGTAAAAAATAACATTGCCAAATAAATTTGACAAAGCTGTGATTGCAAATAATCTGGCATACAAGGTAACATAACATAAACAGCACCAATTTTTTTTTTATTACTGCTTGATCCTAAAGGATTGTTGGGTTCAAATTCGTCAAAATAGAGGAAAAGGGGTAAAACTAAAGTTTTGTCATCGGGACTGATTTGTTTTAATTTCGTATTCCAACTATTACTTTGTATGTAATTAATAATAAATTTATCTGTCGTGCTTTTGAGTTCTTCGATGTTATTAATAATATCATTGAGCATATTTGTGCTATTAAAAAGCTTGCTAAATAAATCGATTAGATCTATTATTTCTATGGTGATTTTCTTATGTTTGGTGATTATTTCACAATTTTTGTTCGACAATTGAATATTAGATTTTATTACATGCGTTACGGGATACTACCTAGCGTCATGTAATTCTTTGAATACAACATATTCTGAACCAATTGTACAACTGTCATGCAATATTTGTAAATATTGTGAAATTTCATAGTTAGAACTATTTGTTTTAAGAAAAATATAGTTTATATGAGATTTGAAAGTAGAGAAATTGAGATTTAATATTTCTAAAATCTTTTTCCTTGATATAGAATTTTCGTTATACACGTTAACTATAAGTTTAAGAATGTCGTTTTTAACAATTTTTTCAAAATCATCGGTATTTTCTACTGAATGTTCAATATTAGTATTGCAACTGTTTGATATTGATAAATCCATGACTGAAAAATTGGTTGTAACAAAGTCTAAAGTTTGTGAACTTGAAACAACCGACATCTCCGAGTGATGTCTGAGTAAATGGCTTTTATAAGATTCCAGGGAACTGAACTTTATTGCACAATCTAACACACTACACAAGTACCTATCTAGATTATGCTTATTCAAATGATTTATGTAAAGAGAAGTACTTTGAAATTCTTCTTGACATATCCGGCACGAAATTATGATTTAAAAATTTATATGAAAATTCAATCCAAATTTATTTAAAAAAAAATTAAGCTAAAGATTTAATCAATAAATCTACTGAAGGAAACTTGTTTTGAGTGATATTCAATTTAAAAAATAATAATTCGATAAAAACCCATACGTGTTTACATTTTTCGGGATACTTAATATTAAGCCCACAAAAATAATGAAAGCAATATTCTAATGCTTTAATTGGGTCGTCAAAATACACTTTTTTATCAGCAACGGTAATAAAAACTTTTGCACGGCATATATCTCCGACTAATATGATTCTCGGCTGCTTAAAATTTGGAATGGTTATATCAGCTTCTGCTTCAGTCTGAAAAAAGGAAAGACGGTGATAAACTCTATAGAAACCATTATTTAATTTTATATCTACCTGAAAATGATCCAGAAAGCTCTCCTGGACTTCAAGTTTACTCGGCTTTACCTTTCCGGTAATGAAAGTGGTTGGTAGAATATGCGGCAACAGCAATAAACCTACGATATTTTTTGTTTCCTGGCATGAATCTAAATCATATAAAAAAGAGTTGTTTGTTTTAAATTTACACAAGTTGCTGTAGGTTTGTGCTGTTGATAAACCTAACCATTGTCTGACGCAATCTTAAGAAATTTAAGTACTGTTGAGCTTTTAAATTGTTTGGCCCTCTGGATAAGCGTATTGCACACTGTAACTACTTCCTCTGGCGATATATTTTGTATGGATGGATATCGATATTTTGTGTCTATAGCGACCTAAATTCAAATGTAAATTTTACTTAGCTAACAGATTCCTTATATAATATGATTCCTTGTATGAAATTGTACATAATATGTATACTTACAAGTTCAAAACTGTTGGGCTCAGTTAAACAAGCAAATTTTTCCAAATAATCTTTCGTGCTGATATCTGTTTCCAAGATCTGCTTTCGCTTATGGAAGGTTTTTTCCCAGCTTTCGACGACTTTTTCCCAAGGTACTATATTTTTGGTTAAAAAATCTATATGTGACTGAATATCTAAATCATGTTCATCCGGCAATTGCTTGTTAGCTACGTGGATTTTTGTAATGTTACTCGACAGTTTTCGTCGTGTGATAACACCAGCTTGTGATAAACTAGTTTTTTTTATTGAAGTACGCGTTAAATAGTTTGCCTTTCGCTGGTTGGCCGAACTCTGCTGGAGAGTAGTAGACACTGGCAGATTCGGTATCTTTATTGAAAATTGTTATGATTATTTCAGATAATTTTATGAAATCAGTTCTTTTCAATCTGCAATAAGAAAATACAAAGGGAACATAAACAAACTTGCGATTTGGTTTTAATATAACAAATACTTACACCAATTCAGGACATCTATCCAAGATTCCATTAATTATGGTTTTCGAAATATTGATTCTATCTGTATTTGTTAAAGACGCCGGATTCGTTTGATATTTTGATAGAATTTCTTTGGTAGACTTACAAAGAAGTTTTCGAATGTTCTATAAATAATACAAAAAAATAATTAATTATAATAAACATTTAAAGATATTCACTGATACAGTAAGATAGATATGTGAAAGGCCATTCATATAAAATCAAAATTTACGACCATTGATAATTTAAATAATAATAATAATAATATTAAACGGTCTTACAGGCCATTGCTGGCCTATAACGTTTGAAAATACACTATTTTAAAAAGGATAAAATTTTGTTGAATACTCGTACATTAATATTGATTTGAAAAATGGAATGATGGTTTTCGTTTCGCTGATCAAAATGTTGAAATTCTTCTTCACCTAAGCACGATATTGTTCGTCTCAGTTTACTCGAACGAGGATGAGATTTGTCGTCTAAACCATTACTAGTACTACTATTATTTTGAGCTGTTTGATTATTCAGATCGATGATATTTCCATCAGTTTGATTTTGGTGATCAATTATTTCGAACTGAAAAATGTTAGGAGTAATATTTTGTGGGATATCTGTATTGTCGATATTACATGACATAACATTCTCATTCCCAGCTCCACTAGTGCAGATCATATTTTTATTATGCGTTGGTGTTACTGATTTCCCAGATTCATTAAAATCGGCCTCTTGATCAAGAGTTTCAGAAACAATATTTATATAATTGAGCGCTTCAAACAACTCTTCGACAACTAAAATCAAATTGTGGCCGTATGTTTCTACATACGGTAAAAAAAAATTCTTTTTAATTTCAGCTCCACTTTACTCATGAAGAAACTTAAAATTATTTTTTATAGAAAAATGTGATGCCACTAGGGAAAAATATTTAGGAGAAGATTGTAGAAAATATATTGAAATTTAACAAATTAATAAAATAAATACTGTACCAGCTTGATGAAATATTTCATATGTGAAAATTCCCTCACCCATCACTGGAACAATTTCGGTTAAATTCATATATTTAACAGGTAGGGCTTTAAAATACTTATTCATTTTGATAATAGTATGACTGTAACAAATTGTACTTAAATAATTCAAACTTCACTTAAAACTTTATTCACTGGAAGCATTAGAAAAATCACATGTTACGTACGTATCAACAATAACTTTAATCTCTTATATGTACAATCGTCGAGATTTTGTATGAATTCATAACACAAATATAACCGTTCTAAAATATTAATAACTTACCAAAACTATATTTTATGTAAAACACTTTAAACACTTTAAAATTAATCTTTTCTTAACAAAAAGTAATTTTATTTGAAATTTTCACTACAACACAAAATACCGCTTTAATATAAATGATGCTAGAAATGTGTTCTAACGGAATTTTTATTTCACAAGCATTAATTCTTTTCACCAAACACATACTAAAGATACATGTTAAACCGAAAGTGATCTGACTGAAATCGTTCGAGATAAATTCAACATGTACGCACGGCGGCTTGACTGAAAGCAAAGATTATTAACAAGATCTTCTTGTTAATAATCTTTGCTTTCACTCAAGCCACCGTGTACGTGTTTAATTTATCTCGGACGTTTTCAGTCAGACCACTTTCGGTTTAACATGTATCTTTAGTAACAAATTGTTTGCAGCAAACACTCTTTATTTTTGTTGCTTCTCGCAAATAATGTAATTGTTTGAGAGAAAGAATTTTCGTGTTTAGATAAAATACTTAAATGAGAAACAATAAATGTTTCTTACTAACATTTATAGTATGTAACTAAAATAATTAAACGTTTCTTGTAAATACTAAAATTTTGAATTATTTATTATAAATGCTTATTTATGACAAATATTTCAGCGAATTTCTTAATAGTTGCATTAAAAATTGATAGTTTGAAATAAATTAAAATTGTTTATTACAAATACAAGAACGGTTCTCGTAAATAATCTCCAAATAGTCTTTTTTTCAGTGAACCATCAAAAAACGTAAAAAAAGTCCAAATGGTTGAATTGGAAGCAGACGATTTCTCTTCTACAAATGGTTGCTAATGAAAGCATCCGGCAATTATTCTGAGCTACGAACCATTAATATTACGACGAAGACATTGCCATCCTTGAAATGTGTAAAACGGCATCCGTCATTCAACGGACACCAGTGAAAATGTTGTGGTACAAACAAGTTCTGGAGTGCACGAGGAGTACACACACACAACCCATAATTATTCTGAACAGATATGGAGATTGTAAAACTAGTTGTCAGTTTATTGCGCCTTAACCACTCTTTATTTGCCCCACAGCACTCAGCTCCCTTTTTAAATTTCAGTAATAAACCTAAACGCTCAGAAAGTCCTCCCTTGATACAAACATTCAATCCATTCCATTAAGATTGTACAATACCCAGGAGCCCTATTCTCGAATTCCACATCCATTTTCCACATGTCGACATCTGTCAAAATTCATAAAAATTGAATTTTATTGGTACTAAGGGAATATTTCCGAATAGCTTTAAGCAGGTGGAAGAAATTCCCTATATAGGAAAATGTCCATGGTAAAATTCATTCGAAGCCACAGTAGAACTTAGCTTCTCGCTGAACAATGGTTTCGACGTGACCAGACTGTTTCATTCAATTATAAAGAGTTTTCTCATTAGAGAGTTTTCAGCCACCACCTAAATGTTAAAAATGTTATGCCAGAAACTAAAATTTATGTGAGTTTTCCGATTCAGTTTTTGCCTACCTCCTCAATTTATTGGTGAATTGTGCGAACTTATACCTCGAAGTTTACGTGTTAAAACTGAGGTTTATGAGACGTTAAAGAAATGTATCGCCCAACATTGTTGGTTCAGAAACATTTACTGATAGTAGCTGTCTTGAACCGCTTAATGATTCAACGATGAAACACTACTGTTCGGCTTCATCATCAACAAACATCGCTTAGTAGCTAAAATGAAGAGACAATTTTTAGTTAATCACAACACCATACACTGCATACACTGTAACTTATTTTAGTCGTTGATTCATCATTACTGGCTAGTGGCTATCATCAATGCTGAAAATTATATCAACAAACAAATTAATATTTGATAGCACACGAAAAATCAAGTCGGAATTAAATTAAATTAATTAATAAAAATCAAAAGGTAAAATTGAAGTGTTTTTTATTTGCTAATTAAACCCAACATTTTCTGGTCCTTCGAGCCGGATTCGAAGCTTACCGGCAATATCATACCATAAGCTTCATAATATTAGTAATAAAAACCACAAAACCGCGTGTGTCAGATAGCTGCCATTAATTAATTTTTTTTTGTTTCGTGTTTGAGTAAAATGGAAAGGTTGAACAAAAGGAAAGGCATCATAAAGGGTCAGCTCACTCGTCTTAAAAATTATATTGATGCAAATGGTGCAAATTTAGCTTATGATGACCTAAAAACTTGATGTGATAACGCGCATAAATTGTACACAGAATTTATTTCGACCGAAGACGCCATATTTGAGATCGATGCAACCGCACCATCTGAAATGGATACCGTTGATGATCACTATTACGCGATCATTCCGCAATTACAAGCGCTAATTCGGGTGAAATCCGGAAGTCATCAGCCATCTAGTCATGAGCAGTCGTTCGATGCTACCAGTAATGTCAACCCAACGTCAGATTTTAAGTTGCCGTCCCTTACTATGCCAACATTTGATGGAGATCTAAAAAACTGGCAATCAGGCCATCTTGGCTCATTTTCATGGCAATGGAGCGACTTGACGACGAAACAAGAAAGGCATGGAGATACAAATCTGCCGAAGAGGATTTTCCGACGCTGCAGAGCTTTCTAGATTTTTTATTAAATCGTGTCGACGCACTTACAGAAGTTAAGTCATCTCAAAGGAAACCTGACACCAAATCGCAACCAGTTAGTAAGATCTTCTACACTGAATCATTACCAGTACCCTGCAAATTATGCAACGGAGATCGCCATCGTCTTTTCGAATGTACGCGTTTCAAATCTATGGCATTACTTGAGCGCAGGAATTTTCTAAAGGAAAAGCAGAGATGCTTTAACTGTCTTGGAGGAAATCATGCCGTCTACCCATGTCGCTCAAGAAGAACATGTCAAATTTGCAGAAGAAGACATCACACTCTTGTTCATTCCGATCCTGATGACAGTAAAGGGCTCAACCAACAGAAGTCTACTGAAGGCGCTTCCGACAGTAGTCCAAAAGAATCAACCAGCGAAACCTATACATCAGCTGTTATCAAGGATGCAAATATCGCTATCGAAAATGCGATGTTACCAACAGTGTTAGTCGAAGTGAAGGATAGTTTTAACAACTGGCATATTATTCGAGGATTACTAGATTCTGGTTCAACCAGATCATTTCTCAAGGAATCGTGTGCTAATAAACTGCACCTAACCAAGTCGAATGCCAGAGTTGTCGTAAGTGGTATCGGTGGAACCAAGGCAGGAACATCCAAGGGACTAACACACCTCATAATAAGATCGAGAGTTCATCGTGATGTTATTTACCAAATTGTAGCTCTAATCGTGCCCAAACTTACCTCACATCTACCAACTCACCCGGTAGATGTTGACATACCAACGAATGACAAAGTTACTCTAGCCGACCCTACATTTAATAATCCGGGTCCAATTGATCTATTAATAGGCAGCGATTATTTCTTCGAGATGTTAAGCGAAGGTAAAATACCAGTAGGCAATCCAACGTTGATGGCGCAAAACACTACACTGGGGTGGATAATCGGAGGCAGATACCTTTCAGAGCCCAAGACTTCAAATGAAAGGGTATACCTAGCAGAACATCAGGAGGTTGATATCGATAAAACCCTTCGATCATTTTGGGAGACGGAAGCTATACCAGATACGCTACAGCATACGCCAGACGAATCCGCCTGCATTGAACGCTTTGAAGCTACAGTTGAAGTGAGCAAAAAGGGAAGAATAATTGTTGGCTTACCGTTTAAACGAATCCCACCTTTATTAGGTCATTCATATTCGGCAGCTTTGCGTCAGTTTTACGCGTTAGAGAAACGGTTATGTACCAACGAAAGATTGCGTTTGGGATACATTAAGTTCATGCAGGATTATCAACGGTTGGGCCACATGGCTTAAATTCCACAAAATGAAATTTCCAGACCTGATCATCAGATGTTTTATTTGCCTCACCATGGTGTATTCAAGAGAGCAGATACCTCAAAATTGCGGGTTGTATTCAATGGATCGCAGAAGACGTCAACAGGGCAGTCGTTGAATGATGAGTTGCTTATTGGACCAACTGTTCAACAAGGGCTGTTTGAAATTTTAGTGCGATACCGAAAACATGCTTTCGTATTCAGCGCCGACATTGAGAAAATGTATCGGCAGGTGAGGATCCGTGCAGAAGACACCGATTACCAGCGGATACTATGGCGAGAATCTCCTGATCATCCATTAAACCACTACCGCTTGCTGACCGTCACGTATGGAACGTCGTCTGCACCGTTTTTGGCAACGAATTCGTTGAATTATATCGCCAACCAGTTTCAACATAAATACCCAATCACAGCTGAAAGGGTAAAATCAGATATATATGTCGACGATGTGCTCACAGGGGCTTGCTCACTATCTGATGCACTAACTTTACGCGGCGAATTAATGACAATAATGAACTCGGCAGGCTTTATTCTCAAAAAATGGTCAGCGAATCATCCCAAATTATTGGACAATATCGAGGAAGCAGATCTACAAATTATCGACCGGGAATTTGCAACCACTGAAGCAATAATATCAGTGCTAGGTTTATATTACCAACCATCACGAGATTCTTTCAAATTTCGAGTGTGCCTACCACAACATAGCACAACCACGAAGCGCGGACTACTTTCTGAGTCATCCAGGATATTCGACCCGATGGGGTGGTTGTCTCCAATCATGATAACCATCAAGGTACTTTTTCAAGCGTTATAGCTTGAAAAACTCGGATGGGACGATGAATTACCCGAGTCATGTCGAGAAAGTTGGGTTAAGGTACGAAACGAGTTCGCGTTAATTGAAGAAATAGAAATCAAGAGATGGCTATACACAACTGACGACACATTTGAAATACATGGGTTTGCTGATGCATCCAAAGATGCTTACGCTGCTGTCCTGTATTCGCGGGTGACATCAACCTCGCAAGAGGCCACCATCAATATCATCGCCGCAAAGACAAAGGTAGCACCCATAAAAACTCTATCTATTCCCAGATTAGAGCTTTGTGCAGCCACATTACTAGTGAAGTTGATGAGAAAGGTCACAACTGCACTAACTTGTAAAACCCAACCGAAGCAGTTTTTTTATACTGATTCCTCAATAGTGTTGGATTGGCTCTCCAAACCACCGAAATTATGGCCAACCTACATTGCCAATCGTACTGGCCTAATATTATCGCACACCAACCGAAACCAATGGTACCACGTTCAATCAAAGCAGAACCCAGCTGATCGAGCCACTCGAGGAGTAACACCAAACGAATTCAAACATGATGTCTTGTGGTGGAAAGGTCCCCTTTGGCTTTCAACCAACCCACTAAACATTCCAGAAGCAAAGATGAACTTCTCGTGTGAACCCGAAGCAGAAACGCAGGCTTATTTCGTTCAAAGCTTCAATGAGTTTGAGTGTCAATTAGAGGCGATGATGTGTAGAGTCTCCAGTTATCCGATGGTAGTGAGAATTGTGGCCCGAATGCAAAGATTGTTCCGAAATGCGAAACAACCAAACTCTTCCACAACAACTGCAAATATTACCGTAGATGAACTCAACATTGCTGAGACCTACGTTATTAAACACATTCAGCGTCAATCGTACCAAACTGATATCGAATCCATCCAATCAGGTAAAACATCGAATAAACACAAATTAAAATTATATCCATTTCTTGACAGCCAAGGTATACTACGGGTTACCGGACGATTGTCAAATTCTTCACTACACTACGATACGCAGCACCCGATTATTCTTCCATCATCGCACATAGTAGTAAAGAGAATGATTCAATATTTTCACCGCAAATTGTGTCATGCCGGCACGTCTCACATGATGGCTTATGTCAAACAGAGGTTCCATATTGTCATATTGGCAAAGCATCTCATAAAAGGCACAATTAATCAATGCTTAAAGTGCCACCGATTTAGAAAGAAGGTTCAACAGCAAATGATGGGGCAACTACTCGCACCACGGGTTAATCTCGTCAGACCATTCATTCAAAGTGGCATTGATTATGCGGGTCCATACTTAATCAAGGCCCACCAACTAAGGAATTCGAAAATCATAAAGGGTTATATTTGTATTTTTACGTGTATGTCGACAAAGGCAATACACATCGAGTTAGTGACGAATTTAAGCACTGATTCATTTATAGCTGCGCTAAAGAGATTCCAGTCTTCTAGAGGGATCTGTTCGGATCTGTTCTCAGATAACGCTACCAACTTCATCGGCGCTATTAACCAACTTCAAGAGATGAGGGATCTACTACGGTCGGAAAGTTTCTCGAACAAGGTGATCGATTGGACAGTCGACCAGGGTACTAAGTAGCATCTTATACCACCAGCTGCTCCAAACTTTGGTGGCTTATGGGAAGCTGCCGTGAAGTCGACGAAATTCCACATTAAACGTGTCATAGGAGAGACCATACTAAATTACGAAGAATTCCTTACGTTCTTAAAGCAGGTGGAAGCAATTCTTAATTCAAGACCGTTGTGCCGGAACGATGATAGCGATGATCCATTGACCCCAGCACACTTTATATTGGGGCATCCACTTACACTTGCTCCAGAGTCGACATTGATCCACACCAGACTAAACACACTATCGAGGTGGCAGATGCTCCAAAAATTAATCCAACATTTTTGGCGTCGTTGGCACGAAGAATATCTCACAACGTCAAATCAACTAAACAAGCCATGTCAGTCAGCCAAACAAATAAAAATTGACGACGTAGTCATATTGAAGGATGAAAACATATCACCAGCGAGATGGCCACTAGCAAAAATAGTCGAAGTACATCCAGGACGAGATAACTTGATACGAGTAGTTATCGTAAAAACAGCAACGTGCACCTTCAAAAGACCTATCACCAAAATTTGTCTGATTCCAACAATTGACTCATACGAGTCAAGGGCGGGGGAATGTTCGGCTTCATCATCAACAAACATCGCTTAGTAGCTAAAATGAAGAGACAATTTTTAGTTAATCACAACACCATACACTGCATACACTGTAACTTATTTTAGTCGTTGATTCATCATTACTGGCTAGTGGCTATCATCAATGCTGAAAATTATATCAACAAACAAATTAATATTCCAGTAAAAAAAAAAAAAAAAGTCAGCGTGATAGCACACGAAACATCAAGTCGGAATTAAATTAAATTAATTAATAAAAATCAAAAGATAAAATTGAAGTGTTTTTTATTTGCTAATTAAACCCAACAACTACATTTGGTCAACCTTTACCTGCACAAATAAATAACGTTATACACAAATTCTGAACTAACTCGATCGATATTTCGTTAGCCCAATAGATTTATGGTGAAAGTATCCCCCTATTGTGAAAGTGGTGGAAGTATTCCCCTAGATTCCATGCGCCTTCTAGTTTCATTTAGTTTTCTGTGGTAGAGCTGGGTGTCCCTCAGGCAGCTTTGCCATCCCAGTAACTCATGGGAACAAAACAGAGGAATTAATCAAAATTAAGGATGATGACGCTCTTAAAGTTTCACAAACCATTGGTAGTTCCATCGTGGATTCGGACGACCTCCGCCCTCTTTCCAGTGTGGAACTCCCAAATGAGACATCGTCGGATGAAAGTTCGTGATAGAGTACGAGGAATTAAACCCTCTTCTCTCTAGATTGGGCATTTCGAAAGATGATGCTAGTCATTCTTTAAAGGATCGTCTTGTGAAAATGGGTGAAAGCTACTGGACAAAAAATTAAATTCTTGGCATTACGGCAACTGGAGGAGACTAGAACTCCCCAAAGAGGTTTCTGCGGCCAAGAGAAACCGGACTGAGGATGAACCAGCACCGGCAGTGGAGAAAATCATGAGGGACGAAAGTGTGCTGATGACAAATCTGGAGTTATGTTCAGCGGAGTTCGACTTCATTACGGTCTGGCCCGTTCGTTTTCTTGAGATGATCTGGGGTGGCTGTTGGTGACTTGTTTAAAACAGTGGCAACAACCTGTTTCGTCCTCAGATTGGTTTTGGGACCTTCCCAAATAGCGTAGAGGTTACGATTATTCGGTTAACTGAAAAGGTAACTGGAAAGTGATCCAGAGGGAGGCAAAAAACCCCTTGTTCTTTTATACTGTCTCAGTGGATCACTCGTCCAAAGAAATATTGAAGCAAGCAAGCTAACCACAAGTTTGGTCTGGTCCAGTTTCATCCAAAGGGTAGCCAAAATGTCAACCCGACTGCCAAAAATACGACTACAGGGCTAAGCCTGTGAGAGAGGACGAGGATGGCATGAGTGGATCATTGCCTGCACCAGGGAAAAATCCCTCACGCCAAAAGCAGAGAAGAGTGACACCAAAAACTAATAAAAAAAAAAAATGAAAATATGCTAAGGCCGCATCGGATGTCCTGGGCTATAGGCTTACCTGTTAAGACATGGCCCTGATTCTGGAGCCTTGGGCAATAAGTGTTCTAGTCAAGGGATTACCAAAACAAGCGGGCAAGTTCATTTTTGATAATGGAACTCAGAGTCCTAGAGCAGAAATATATCTTATTCCCATTCCAGAGTTCATCTCGAGAGATCTGGTGGCGGCAAGTGTTGGGGAAAAAGGACAAACAGGAAGCTGTAACGGCCTCTGCCTAATATCCTTGTAACACAAAAGTAACTCCTCCAGATGAGGTTAGTCGGCTCATGTAGTCCACTGCAAACAGAGTGGATGCAGAATCAAGTGACTCTATATTTGGTGTTACAATATCGATTTGGCGGCTTCTTGTACCGTCGATCACTGCCTTACTCGCCATTTTTAAAAATTGGTCGAAATTATTGTATGCTAAACTAGTAATGAGATTTGGTGCTCTTCTGATTTCTTTGGGGTAAATTTGTGTCTTCTCATAAGCGGCAAAGGTTGCTTCCGTTTCAAGCCATTCGATTGCTGTATAGCTAGTTATCTATTGCTTGTCAAACTTTTCAGTGCAAAACCTAACGTAATATATTTTGATGTTTTTACGCCGCCGTTAATCTTTTTCGATTGGACCCCTCACCACTAATCTCTGCTGCTCAACAACGTTGAAAAGAAATTAAGTAAAGTAGTTTTTATGTTTTGTAATTGTTAGCTTCTAGTAAATGTTTCTTCTAGTATTTATTCAATGTTAGTTCACATCAATATGTTTCGTTCGATGATTCGTGATTTCCTACAAGCCGAATTGTACTTTGGTTGTCGATGAACAACGGTGTCGACTCCTTCTGTTTATGTCCAATATCCAATACCAGTTGACGTATCCAAACTGCCTCTTTGGCCCCTTCAGCTGCGGCCATGTATTCCGCTTGTGCCAAAATTCAATGTCCATTTCAAATAACGAATGATTCGCTTCACAGCTGCAATATGCTCGGATGATGGATTCTCCAGAAAATGGGCTAACCTCTCCCACTGCATAAGAAACATCTGGTCTTGACACTGTCGGTCCATACATCAATGATCCCACCGCACATCTGTAGGGGAAAATTGGTTCATTTATTACTTCCGATTTCTTTAACATGACACTTGCATCGACTGGCGTTGATATCGGATTACCATTAGTCAAGTTACATTTTTCAATGATCTTCCTTATATATGCCGATTGCCTAATACTGATCGTTTTTGCTACTCGATCCCGTTTGATCTCCATTCAAACATAGCAATCAACGCCACCATGTGTTACCTAAAACGCGTTCTCCAATTTCTGAATCAACGCACTCAGTATTTCCCCGTTACTGGACAAAATCATGCCTTTATCAACATAGAGCAGCAAAATGACCCTATCGCCATTGATGATACCATGAAATACACAATTGTAAGCATCAGATTGTACTAGATCGCAATCATTTAAAACAACAGTGAACTTCTTGATGCTTCGAATCGACAAACTTTGCCACTAGTAGTATTATCCGTTCCCCTCTGGTATTTCCATGTATGTATATCTCTACTTCGAGGTCACCGTTTAAAAAATCAGTTTTGATGTCAAACTGCACCATTTCCATGTCTTCGGCTGCCGCAATCGCCAAGACCGTTCGCACTGAAAAATATCTGACGACAGGCGAAAATATTTCACCATAATCAATGCCTGCATGTTGAGAATACCCTTTTGCGACCAACCTCACCTTGTATCTCAGTTGTTCGCTGTTTGGTTGTGTTTTAAATTTAAAATTCCAATTACAACCAAAAATATTGTGATCATTTAGTCGATCGAACAAATACCATCTGCTTCAAGTTCGTCACTCATTGCTCCCAACCATTTTTCGCCTTGTATGTTAATGGCTCGTCCATGATTGCTGAGTACTTACTGGACGCAATGAATATTTTGACCATCTTTGTTTCATCAAGTGTTTCACCCAATTTATCTGCATTAATCACAAGCCTGGTCTCTATTTCACGCATTGCAAACATGCTCTTGTCCTCGTCATCTCGTCCTGCATATCATTTTCGTTGAACTTCACATCACAACTGATGAACACCTTTTTTGATTCCACATCATATAAACGGAAATTCTTTGTTGTCGGCTCATAGCAACGGGATGAACCTTTCGTGCCTTCGCGTCCCATTTCTTTTGACCCGTTTGTTTCGGCACTAATGCAAATCCTACTGTTCGAAAACTTTTACATGACCCAATTGCGGTTTTTGCGCCAGTCCATGATTCATATGGTGTCGTCTCTGGATTTCGTGTGCTGCATGATCTATTCCAGAATCGACAGCCGTTCGTACCGCTTCTGGCCACAACATTGTACGTGCTGACTCTTCAATCGTGCGACTGTCTCCTTCGATGAAATCATTTTGCTCAGGTGTGTACGGTGCAATACGTTCAATAATAATGCCCTTCTGTGATAACAATTTCTGTAATGAATTCCGTTCCGTTATCACATCGAATGTAATTCACGTGGTTTCCAGTATTATTCATCACCATCGGCAAAAAACCCTTTAACATTTTGAAAACATCAGACTTGTGTTTCATGAATTAGACATACCTGAAGCTCCTAGCCTCATCCTTTAGAACACACATACCTCAACGTGAATGTACTATTCCGTCTTCGCATTACGAATATTGCTTGATAAATGTGACGTTTTCTTAATTTTTCCATATTGACATTGAACAGAAAAAAAAACGTTTTTTCATCCGAAAAATGTATGCCGTCGATAATTTTAACGATGTAAACGACGATGCCATTGTTGCAGTGAAGCTGAGCTTATTCTGTTTCACTCGAAAAGCCATCCTAATTTGATTTCTTGCGTCTTTGAAACCAAACGCTCTCGTTGCATCATCGCAATCCATTATTTTGCAGCGATCACTATGAATCACCATTGAAAAACGCTTTGCCGTTGTCGAAGCATTTGCAAACATATTTTGTTTTAAACCAGGTACGTATTTAACGTCTTCAAGTCGTATTGGAAACCATTTTGCATTACACCAAGCTTCTAAACATGTCGTGCCATAACCATTAATTTTCAGACGTTCATCGTTTGCAATGGTTACGTAGCGATCAACTTTAATACACTTTAATTCACTGAACCATTCGCATCTCGATGTGATGTGCTAAAAGCTATCTCAGTTTACACTTTTTTTCTTCCGATGAATTATTATTTTGGTTGCGTTTTGGACACTCACGCCACCAATGACATATTTCCGTACAGAAATTGCATATCGAATTTTTTTTTAAATTCTTCAATGGACGTATTCGTTTTCTTACCCATTCCACGGGACTTTGCATAAAAAGCTGCCTCGGTCGATTCACTCTGCATTTCCTTTTTTAACTGATCCTGTTCCAATTTCAAGCGGGGCAATAAATTATCCAATGTGCGAGCTTCTTTCACATTGTACCATACCATATGAAAATTCTTAAACTTGAAGGAGAGAATGCTGATGATTCTAATCATTTGTATATTTTCGGACAACTTCTCCCTTTGGTCTTCAATTTCAGCTGCCAGCAATGTGCATTTCGATACATATGTCATTACCGAATCATCCTAAGTCGACGGGGCTTAGGTCCAACCGGCTGACTGACTGTCTGACTGACCGTGATATTTTTGTTTGCGACACTCGAAAAACAACAACAAAAATAATATTTTCACTGTCTACAAATTGTCTACGAATTTTCTACATTGTCTACCTGTTGTCTACTTGGCTACGTGCAAAACTATTGTCTATGTTTACGTGTAAACAATGGCAAAATTGGCGTAGACGTACAACACACCTTTCCAGAGTCCACAATTAACGAGGTACAAAGTTCAATAAAACATTGAGCAAGGAGTATCTTACTGTGTTACTGTGTCCACCAGTTTTATTTAGCGTTCCTATGGTAAATCTTGGTGTCCCACAGGCGACTTTCATTTCTCAGCAACTCGTGGGAATCAAATGTCAAACAAAGATAATCAAAATAAGGATGGTAAGGCTCCCAAAGCGTCACTCACCAGCGATAGGAGGATTGACATCGAGGAGGACACCATTGACAAACCTGTCGCGGCTCCTCGTGTGAAAATGTGTGGAGCCGCTGGAAAGCAAAACGAAGAAAGGAAACGAAACAAGGCTTCTGGCGATGCGGCCACAAAGGGAGATTTGTGCTCCCACTGAGGCCTCACCGTCGAAGAGAATCCGCTCGTCTGGAGTTACTTTCAGGCAGGCCGCGGAGTCGGAGATCGTTCGAGAGCAGCTTTTGGCTGTCCAGGAGGGTATCCTGGATATGGTGGTAGAGCAAGAGACCAAGGAGCTTAAACCTAAGTTCCTTGGCTGTCAGCTTTGGCCTGGTTAACTGGTAGAAACCTGCGCTGACCAGGCCACTTTTCAGTGGCTCAGTGGGGGCCATAGCGAATATCAAGCCATGGGAGAGTGCACAGCTGATCGTGGCTGAGGCTTACCAAATAGTGCTGAATCAAGCACTGCTGAAACTTCACTTGAAATCAAGTGGGTAAGTTGATTTGTTATAACGGAACTGAGAGTCCAAGAGCGGCTATTTTGGCTAGTTCGCAAATTAATTTTATTTCCATTTCAGAGTTCATCTCCAGGGACTTGGTTGCAGTAATGGTGGAGGTTCTGGGTGAAAGAGGCAAACAGGAGGCTATAATGGCCTCCGCCTAATTTCCTGAAGACTCACACTTAATACCTCCACTTGAAGTTAGGCGGCTCATAACTCATTGCAAACGCAATGGGCTGGCCTACATGATAGGATGCAATGCAAACGCGCACCACACGGTGTGAGGTAGGACGGACATCAATAACAGGGGTGAGTACCTTTTTGAATTTCTGATCTCAAATAATGTAGACATTGTCAATAGGGGAAAGAAACTTACTTTTATAAATGCGATTAGGCAACAGGTCCTAGATTTGACTTGGTTAAAATCTGTCATATATCTGTAGAGGCCTCATTATCGGACCACTTGTACATCAGATTCGATTTGGCGGCTGAGACCATGCAGCGGAAGGAAATTAGAATTCCAAAACTGACCGACTGGGACGAGTTTCACTCGAATCAGAAATTCCTTCGTTTGTTTGGAATATAATATCTCCAGAGAGTTTGGAGATCTGTTCAAACCAGCTGCATAATTCTATACACTTGGCTTACGAGAATAGCTGCCAGGTAAACTGAGGGGAAAATCGAGAAGATTATTCATCAAGGCTAAACGCTCCGGTGAATGGGGCGAGTATAAGATGGCCTTGACGGAATATAATCTCGAATTAAGAAAATTCAAAAGAGCTGCCTGGATTAATTTCTGTGAGGGGATCAATGAATTACCCACTGCAGCTCGTCTCCAGAAAATTCTTTCCATCGGCGGTTCACTGAAAACGGGGAGGAAACCTTAGAGGTACTGTTAGCGACCCACTTTCCGGATTCAGTAGTGGTAGGAGCCCAAGAGAACCCGCATGATCCCTCAAGTGAAGTGACCCTATGCGCCTCACAGTAGGATCTGGAGTCTCTCTGGGAAAATTTTCACACCCAGCAAGGTGCGATGGGCTATTGGGTATTTCAAACCTTTGAAATCCGCTGGAGGGGAAGATATCTTGCCAGTTTTACTTCAAATAGGTATTGAGGAAATACGCCCCAGCTTGATCCAGTACCAGATCCCCACCTTTCTTAGCCTGTCAAAGACTCTACTGTTCATTTCTTACAATCATTAGGCCTATGGTCACCTACGCATCGGTTGTATGGTGGCCTAAGACTGAGTAGAAGGCAACGCAAACTTTATTGAATAATGTTCAGCGTATAGCCTGCATCGGTGTTACGGGCTCTATGAAAACATGGCCAATCGCTGCGATGGAGTCACTTCTAGGACTGACACCGTTACACCTGCATGTTTAAAAGGATGCTGCAATTATGGCCCTGAAAATGCAGGCGGAAGGAAATATCAACCCAGGCAATATGGTGGTGGGTCATCTGGAAATCCTTATGAATTTCAGACAGACCCTAACTTAGGACTGCCTTCCGACTGTATGCGGTTACCTGACCGCGGTGTGTGAGTGCAGTTGAACCATCCTTTGAGCGAGGGTTCATGCAGTTTGGTTTACAGATGGATCAAAAACGGAAAATGGGGCGGGAACAGGAATATACAAGAGTGGCACTGCCCTCTCGAAGTCCTTGGTTGCCAAGCCAATTGGCCTTAAAGGTTCTTAGAATCGATGGAAATGAGGCAGATGATGATTTCGCCCGCGAGGGTTTCTGCCTCTCCATTTATTGGACCAGAACCCTTCTGCGGCGTCACTAAGGGACACCTTAGAGCAGCCACCTTAGTTCTGTGCCAATACCCAGTCCTTTTTCAGCAAAGACTGCAACATCTAGGAGGGAGATCAATGAGCCTAGATAGTATGTATCTTATACCGGCCGGAACTATTATCAGATTCATTAAGAACCTGAATATTAACTGGACGGATAATTAAGCAATGTCCAGCACAATATATCTTTTAGGTCGCAATGCGAGGTGACTTATCGCCCACATGGCCCTTCAATAATAATAATAATAATAATAATCAACAAAATAAGGCCAAACGACAAATTTGTTTGTGTATTTCGTCTTATAGATGGTTTCTAGATTTCGTATTTGGTCATAATGCATTACACGTATAATACGTTTGCATTTGCATGTTGTACGATTAAGTCATTATACGCATACATGTTGTAAAACAGTTATAATTATTATTCGTACACATATACCAAACAATCAATCAATCCCATAATATTCTATTGTTAAATTCTAACGTACGAGTATTCTATGTACAATAATAACCACCAATCATAATAAATATTAGCCGAATGGTTAATAAAGAGTTCAAACTAACTTTTATGGAATATTGAATGAATTTTTACCGATCGACGCTTTCATATGTGCATATGTGCCTTTATCAGTTATGCTTACAGGTTTAAAAATTTTATGATTGATGCATTATAGGTTTGTAATACGTGACTTTATTTAATTCAACCATTTTTATGTTTTGTGTATTAATATTTTTTTAATAAAATTTAACGACTTTTGAGTTGTTGCTGCATGTGTGAATAGAATCGATACGCTACGGTCTAGACTAATTGATAGAAAATTTTTAATTTGCATATACGTTCTGGAAAATGCTTAAAGGTGATCAAAGAACATCGTCAATCAAATCAATCAAATTCCTCGTTCAAATTATTTTATTTAATTGTAAGGAATTTTTAAAATATCCCGGATGTACGTACCCGTGACAATGAAAATAATCCGCGTATACGCGGTAAAAATAATCATTAATCACATCAAATTATTAATTCACGATTTTTTCGATCTCATTATCGGTAGAGTTTTGAAAACTATAAAATTCGTGATCCATTAAATCGTATTTTATACATAATTTGATTGCATGATGTATCATCGATTCAACAAAACACTTGTTTGATATTTGTACATATAGTATACAACCTCGTTTACAAGCAACCAAAAACTCGTGATACATGAACATCTAATCAACTAAACACAAACCTAAGTATGTAACTACAAAAGGTTTATATGTAAATTTGGTTAAGGTCATTTTGTATGATGTCTAGTCCAATAACCCTTTTCGTTTTTTTTTTTTTATTATTTATTATAATAAGACGGTATTAAGAAAATTTTAAATTGATAACCTACGTCAACTGATTTTCAGTTATAGGCATTTATAATAATGAATAATACTCTGTCGACCTAATTTTATTATTCACTTGGACCAGTTTTTTGTGTTGGAGATTAGAACGTACAGAGTTTAATTGATTTATGTACATGACGAATGTTAAGATTTTAGGTTAAATTTGTTGCACCCTAATGGAATTCATATTTTTGATGAAGATGATTTATGGGCCGGATTAACAAAACCGAACAAGTAAAATTACTTACCTGAACAAATTCAATTTCAATATACTCTTAGGTTATATTTACGATGTAGAGCACAATTATACATACATAAGCTTCATTAAATTTTATAGTAGACAATCGCATTTTATAATCCAGATAAGGCATTAAAATTCCGTACGCATGTAATCCACACACAAAAAAAATTTAAAGTTGACCCAAAACCATTAAATCATTCAAACAGGCTAATAAAGAATACATAAAGCATTTATTATGAACTAATGCTAATTTAATGTAATCGTTTGAAAACTGTTCTAAGTATTTTTTAAATATGTAAGCGATTTGCACATTGTTGTGGTCAAATTTTATGAGTTAAACTAGAAATTTATTTATTATTTTGGGCTAGATATGAGTTGCATATGCAATTTTAATAATCGTATATATCGTATAATCTCGGTCAATGTTCAGTTAAATATTGCGTTATCCGTTCCATAATGTGTTTGCGTCATTTATTCAGTTGACTCAAAAATTTTATCTGAAACCATTTTGTTCAAAAAAAATTCTGCGGCAATGAATATTGCTAACTACTATTATAGTTGCCGTTGGATTTTGACCCTGCTGATGAAGAAAAGCGTGGATGGCCTCAATAATATCAACTTATAATTAAGTTTTCTTTTTGCGTTTGGTACAAGTGGATCATTATTTCTATAACAAAATACTTACGAAGTCGTTTCGCTCCTTTATATGGCCCCTCATATGGAGGAGTTAAGCCGATCTTAACTTTATCCACTCTGACGAAAACTTGGTCAAAGTCCATTAAGTCCTTACGACGTTGCATATCGACTGTGGCAGGCGATCGACTAGGATCTGCTGGAGTGCATCCGCGCGAGTAGTGGCGTAACTACTAATTTCGGACCCACCCGCCAAATTTTTCTTGGGCCCCTAAAAATTCTTTTATTTATGAACAAGTAAAGATTAAAAACTTATTTCTTCCTATTGTCCAGCCTCGCATTAATTAAAGTATCTAATTTCGAGATAACGAAACAGCTCGTGATTTAGTTCAATGGCCTCAATAAAAACAAAATTTCTTGCAATCAACTTAATGCCAAGACGATTTCTAAATATATCGATAAAGCATCAGAAATTTCGAGTACAATTTTCAAAATTTCTTGAATATTTTAGGAAGTTCTGAAATTTAGTATTAAGTAAGAAGTATGTAAAACCAAAGGAAATCCTATACACGCTAATCACCGTCATGTAAAATGTAAATAACACATTCTTGAATAATTTCGAATAACCTAGGAAATTGGAGAAATCTCCAAATCTCGAAAAATCTAATAAATATCACGATTCAGATTTAAATGTGTAACCTCTGAAAGTTCCCACTACTCAAGCTCAAAATTGAAAATCTCTCAACATCTCGAATAATCCTACAGATAGAAATGTCGAGAAGCTTAAGAAATCTAGAATAAACCGCGGAACAATCTCAATTACCCCAGAAAAATTAGAATCATATCTATATTATGTGAATATCGGTTGATCTCGAACAATTTCAATAATATCGAAAAATTACTGCTGTAAAAATGTAGAAAACGCACGAAATATTCGAAAAATTCTGAAAATTCAGGTAAATATTGAATTCAGGTAAATATTGAGTTTCTGACAAATTGACAAAAAACCGTACAAAAGTTAAAAAGTGTAAATGCTCCACTACACTAAAATTGTGTAGCTGGAATTTAGATCAAGGCATCGTAGGGATGTCTAAGTAATACCGAGTGTGCCATTTCATTGTATTGACCTCTGTGCATGATTTCTAGCAGACAACATATTTATGCGACCCGTCCAACATAAATTTATTCAAGTTTCAAAAATGTCACGTGGTAAAATTCTGTAGTTGAGATTTCTATGGCCATTGACAAGGCATCGTAGAGATGTCTAAGTATTGCCGAGTGTTTCCCATGTGACGTTTTCCCATGTGTTTTGGGGATTCGTATAGACGAATTGGTTTGTTCCAATTTTCTTTGTTATTTATATTATCTGGCTCTTCCTCAGAATCATGGTTTTTCGCTGCTTGATTTGGGAGTTGGTTTAAACGCTTGTAAAACGTTTATTGCGTTTAATAAGCGCTCTGTTTTGTCTTTTAATAGGGCAATAAATCGTCCAACCCTTAAAAACTTTCTTTCCGCGGCACATGCGGTATTACTTAGACATCTCTACGATGCCTTGACAATGGCCCATAGAAATCCCAGCTACAGAATTTTACCACGTGACATTTTTGCAACTTGGATAAATTTATGTTGGACGGGTCGCATAAATATGTTGTCTGCTAGAAATCATGCACACAGGTCAATACAATAAAATGGCATACTCGGTATTACTTAGACATCTCTACGATGCCTTCTCAATGGCCCATAGAAATCTCAACTACAGAATTTTACCACGTGACATTTTTGAAACTTGAATAAATTTATGTTGGACGGGTCACATAAATATGTTCCTAACGACCCAATTTTACCACATGGCATTTTTGTATCAAGACATCTCTACGATGTCTCGTCAGTCATTTCAAATATCCACATAGCAAAAGTGGAGCAGTCCCTTTAGACTTTTTAGCTGTTGTAAGGTTTTTTGTCAATTTGTCAGAAACTTCACACTGCCATTATTTGTCAAGTAATTTAATGTTACTAGGATTACTAAGTAAAATGCTATTAAGCAAGTTAAAAATAAGCTCAACAAAACGGTATAGAACAATCATATTCTTCGAATATTCGAATAGGCTCTAGGATTCTCGAATAACTATTTTGAAACAGCGAATTACTAATTAAGTCTGAATATCACCCTTCCCATTTCTATGCTAATTTTGAAAAGTGATCAAAAGGTGAAATCCGAGATAAGGGGATATGAAACAGGAGAACCTCGCCGAAAACCACCAAAAACTCGGTAGATTCGGTAAATGAGAAATTATACAATAACATTCAGTCTTTTACAAACCAAATTTAATCTTTTCTGATCAAAACTTGATTTGTAAATTTAAAGTTCAAAACGTATATTACAAATAAATCAACCCAGCAAACACTAAAATCGTTATCGTTATCGATGTCGAAAGCTTTGATTTCAAAGGAGTTTAGAAAATTTACTTTAAGAAAATATTTAATAGCAACAGGAACGATTTCTTATTTCTCTAAAAACTTTACCACCGTCTTTTCTTAAAGATTTCCAAGAAATGTCCCGTTTAACAAATTTGGAAGGGGAGTCTATTTTAAGCTTAATCTGATCTACCATATCTATCTGCTCTTGACTTTGAACTAATATTTGAACGCTTGATAAATCTCGTGGGCCTCATTAACTATGGGCTGCGGGTGCTGCGTGTACCTAGTTATGCCATTGTCCGCGAGGTCATGCTTGACTGAAGTTCTAATTCCAAAGAGACAGAATAGTAGCTGTGTGCTCTAGTTCAGGGTATTTTCTCTGGCATATAATAAGGCTTTAAGGGTACGATGGTATTGCTCCACCATTCCATTTGCCTGTGGATGATAAGTCGTACTCCGTATTCTGTATGAACCTAACAGTTGGTTAAATTCCTGAAAGAGATTACTTTTAAACTGACTGCCTTAATCAATCGTTATCTTGAGGGGTACACCGGTACTGGTCTAGTGTGGTCTAGTGGCGAACTTGGTGAGGCTTCGCTCCAACTTTGAGGACATGGCAGTAGTCAGTGGTTTATGGTTTGTAAGGATAGTAATTTCTCTAGAATACTTACGTTCGGGTGAGGAGAGCTTTTGGAGAAAAATCTCATTGGTGGCAAAGAAGTGTTACCTGAGGTAGGGCGGCTTTGGTTTTATTCATTAGACATGATTTTCCCTGGAGATGGACGTATTCCATCTTTAGAGATCTCTCGAACGCTTCTGTCACTTTATCCATGAAATGATGGAAAGTCGGCGCAGTGTTGCGCAGATCATACGGCATTCTCATGAATTCAAAAAATGCAAAAGGAGTTGTAATAGCTCTATTGTACACATCTCCCCTTCTTCAAGCTCGAATCAGGTCTATATTTGAAAAGATAGTACAACCCTACAAGTTCAGTGAGAAATTCTGAATATGGGGAAGGGGATACCTATCTGGAACTGTCACCTCGTTCAGCGTACGAAAATCCTCACAAAGTCGTCAGACGGACAATTTTGATTTTATATACAGCCCAAGTGAATTTATGTACTCGAACTCATTCTTCGCTATCCGGTGTTTTTAAGTGTCTAAACGACCTTTACGGTTCTATGCAAAATATCGTGTTTAATCGGCAAATCATATCTGGGTTCCTTTGTTAAACTAGGGACTGATCGAAGCAGATCTTATGTCCATGGTATTAACTAATAATGACCGACGTGTTCGAGTAAAGGAAATCAGCTCGAATTCAGTTTGAATTCACGACGGAAACCTATATCGATGCCAAGCAATCTAACTCCATAAGTTACTATAGAAGAGCCATTTGCAGCGAAAACTAGTGCCTATTTATTTTTAAGGCGTTGGGTTTCCGATAGACTTAATCGTTTGATCACTTCCGACTTAAGAGCTGCAAGTTTCTGGCGGTTTTGTAAGAATGTCCGACACGGTCACGATTATAACAACGGGCAGTGCAGCAACGGTTAGCAAATACTGCTGATTGTCCGAAGTAATCCGTTTCGCGCTAAATAAGGCTTCCACATGCACAAACTAAAGACATGCCCATTCATGCCAAAAGGGTGGAAACCTGTTTGTTTAATTTTCACAATACATCACTTTTAAATCATTTCTTATGTTTAAAAGAAACCGAAATGCTTAAAAATATGAGTGAAACTGACTATCATAAACAAGTTATGAATTGGGAAATGAGATAACGCTGGGCAAAATGAGCAAAAGCATGGATGGTCTGCAATGATCTAAAAACACGAAATATGACTTGAAATGTCTTCTACATGGAAGAACTACCATCGTGGAACCCAGGATAAGAACTGGGATGATACAATGTGTTAAGTTCCAACAATAAGGTCAATTACACTTTGAACGAAGTTTGCTTTATATGTATTGAGCTCGATAATTTTAAGGAATGTTCAGCAAGTACACCTAAACGTTTTACAAACAATAAGTGAACTCATTGAGGATTCAATATTTAAGATTATAGCGAACAAAATTGTCTACTTTCAGCTGAAAAGACTGCATCACACCAAAAATCCTAGAGCTTCTAACGAATCCAAAGTCAAACTTATATCGATCTAATCCTAGCACCACACGAAAATATGGAATTGTAAATGCAATCAAACCGACTTTCGAGAAAAACAAGTATCGCCCTGCTGTGTTCGTAGGAATCCACTAGCTTTTGATAAAAGTTGCGCACCATGAACTATACCTCTATATTTACTCTATCTATACTACTAAACCGATTTTGACCGAACTTTCATCACCGTCAATGTAAAATTATATCGCAGTTGTTATCGTTGATCAAAAAATGATGGGAAAAGGGATAAAGTTTCATTTGCTCGGTTAAATAGGTCAGTTGGAATAAGCGAGAAACGTTCGTGTTAAAATTACTTACACTTTACATTATTTTTCGTTATGGTTAAGTTGAATATCACTTCAAAAACTGAAATTCACAAATAGTCAGTTGTCTAAGAATTTTTCTGCTTCTCGCTACAAATCTGAAACGAAAAATGTTAGTAATAAAGAACGTGCATCAGCATCATCGAGAGCAAAGAGTGCTGCTGTGTATCATCCTCTCGGCTTCAATACTCTCTTCACGCGTGCATCATACATTTCTTCCTCATTATCCCGGCAGTCTACTGGAGGTTCTTACTACATATAATGTTTCCTTCAAATTCGTCAGAGAGACGTATGTCGTCCGTAAACTTTTTAAATTATCCACAATTTCTTAGGGTTGGACGTTGAATAGGCTCTCTGAATGTTTCATAAACAGTATTACCCATTATTCTCAAATCTTGAATTTTTTGCACCCCTGACATGCAACAGAAGGAGCCGCTTTGGACTCATAGTATACAAAAGAGGTATTTCCCAATAGTAATATTGATCAGCTCTTGGTGGTATCCTTTGACTTCAATAATGCTTTCTTCTCTATTTCCATCATGATGTTAAGATTAATACTTAATTTAACCGACTATTCCTCTGCCAGTTGAACAGCAAGTCGTTCGAAGATTCTTTATCTTGCCTTGATTGATGACATTTGGATTCTTGAGATCGACATTTGGGCAGTCATTTCCTTTACACACGTGTATAAAAAGATACTTGATGCCAGCCATACACTAAAGCGCACACTTCAACGTTAATGTGGCAGTTGAACTTCAGCAATATATATGCGTTATAGGTACGGAACAATCCATCTGTTTTTAATTTTGTGTCCTCTCACATTCACCTCGGTGCCTTTCCTTCACCTGTATATTGTTATCTGTACATTACCTGTACCTCTCTCCAAAATTACGTGGACATTCTTACTGTACCTAACGTTTTTTGACATTTCTTGGTATTATCTTTATCTGGTATCTCGGCCTTCACTTTATCAATTTTCTTCCTCAGTATTGAGCTTGGAGGCTGAAAACCATTCTGATAATTTTAATACATAAGTCGAAGGCCAACTGGTACCTACATACCTTTATTGATCTCATTGGGATCACATACCTTGAATGAATAATTCTCTATCTAACGGTGGTAATCCATCCTTGTTACTAAATCCAAAACTTGCTTCATTTGTAGTGGCATTTGTAGTTGCGTCATGCAACATCTTATACCATATGCTGCACAAAATGGATTTTTAGTTTCTATGAACCCAACCATATCAAAGACTTTTCTTTTCAAGTTCGCGTTAGCAGAGTGGCTTGCTCTCGCAGATAGCTTGCCAGCTCGTTCCAGTTTTATGATCTACATGACCAAGTATTCTAAAGCATAAAAGGCCATCTGGGTACTTTCGTAACTCATCTAACCTTCCCTTTCACACAACAACTCGAAAATGTTTTGGAGCGTATTACATTTCCTTAGTCATCAGAAGTTGTGTTATATTTGAAGTCCAGCCTCGAAATGCTTTGCTGAACAGTCAATCCAAGTTTCTGTCAGAGTTCCAATATTTGTGACTCATTGTCAAAAGCAATCTCAGCTAAAGTACTGCAAACTTCGTCGAAGGGGAACATTATATAACGTTGACCAACAGACAGTGGGCGTTGTTCAGTCTTTTCAGGTTTTGGATATAGTCGATGACAAAATTAACTCTGGTCAAAGTGGTTTAAATTTTTTTCCTCATTAAATCAATTTATTTAACCCAATCATTCTCAATCAATCTCGGTCCAACCGATCAAATGGCGCAGTGGTTAAAGCTGCGGCGTTTAGATCGGGAGGTACCGGGATTTGAATCCCGATAGGGGTGGGATGCAAAAAGTGATGACGATGAACACAACTATGACCCCATGTTGAGAGTGCAGAATCCATGGGCCGACCCACATTCCATGTCAGCACTATTGGTTGGCATGAAGCTGTACGTCCTACGCCGCTCAAACTATTTTTTACCTTTTGTATAAAAAAAAAATTGTCACCTTAGAATTAAGGTCAAGCAAAAGGTTAATTGGTCAGCCTACTGCAATACAATTGCACTTATTTATTGCGAGGAAACGCAATTAATCGAAAAACGGAATTTCGGCTTCCAATACGTTGTAAATGTTGGAAACAGATTTTGGTGACAACGCACTATCCAGATTGAGGGTTTTCGATTCGAAGAAGGCAGAGAACGCGTTGAAGGTGATGAACGTCCTTACAGTCCTTTGACGTCTATCGAAAGTAAGGTGATTTTCAAAAAAATCGAATTTTCTACGAAATGTATAGAAATAATGAAGCAATCTTAATGTGCGTTGGTACATCAATTACAGGTCCCGAAACCTATTTTTAGCGATCGCAAGGATTTGGTGCTCAAAAATCGTCCGATTGACAATTAGAGAGCTTATTGACATCACGCAAAAAGCGTTTGCGTCTCATCTCGTTCGGTTCCGAAAAATCTCAATTTTTTCGAAAATGAAAAACTTCGTGGTGTCAACCAATCAAGTGAATATCGTACCAAAGGTGAACCAAAACCGTAAAAGTTACGTCAACGCAAGTCGTTTTCTTCAATTATCGTGGTGTGGTGCATTAGGAATTCCTTGCGTCAGGTCAAACTATTAACAACGAATATTATTTGAGCGTTATGCATAGTTTGCGTGAAGCCTATAGTATTGCGGTTATTCGAGTCTATTTGAGTTTCCGATATATTTCTGGGATTTTTCGAAGTTTTTAGGTTTATTCGAGATTTTCTTTATTATTTCAGATTTGCGATATTATTCGAAAGAATTGGAAATTATCAACATTGCTATATTTTCGAGATTACTCGAGGTTTTGCAAAGACTGCCTATGGGATTTATCAAGATTATTCTATACGAGTTTTTAATATTAGACGAGCTTTTAGAGATTATTCGTGTTCCGCTATATTTCTCGAAACTTCCATAGAATATTTAAGATTTTCTGAGATGCTTGGTTTCGAGATATTTGTTGAAGATAATTCGAAATTTTCGAGATTCAGGCACTCGAATAATGTTATACGCGAGTGCTTTAAGTTATCGGAATGAGGCAGAAAGATACCGATATATTTTCCCCCTTTTCATTTTTAGACACAAACAAAAATTTTCAAGTTTGTATATTTAGTCATTCTCTTGCATTAGCAGATACAACAAGTCGTATTGAAAGCCATTTTGAAAAATGTCAAACATTGAATTTCGTGCAATTATTAAATTCCTCACAAAACAAGGAAAGCTGCATGAAATTCAATATTTGACATGTGCTCATCAAGTATCAAGTTGTTTTTGAATCGTTGGTCACAAAAGAGAGCTTATATACTATAAACAACACTTCAACAAGTTTTGGACAATTTCGAAAATTGTGTCCCCCTGTTTTAATACAGATTTTCGATTCTTGAGCTGACTTATTTACTTTCTAGTATGTCAAATTGTACCGTATATATGTATTCCAATTTAATGATAAAATTGGTTGGGTTTAGTCCAAGTTTATCATAAAACACGTATTCGCTATAGAAAATTAAATCAAAACTGGAAACAATAAAAGTTCAAAGTTTACTAAAACATAAAATGTAAAGCAAAAAATTTATTTTGTAATGATTTATAGAGATCGGAATTTAGTTCAAAACCATTATGTTTCAATGAAATCGTAAATGACTCCTTGAATTTTGAGTCATATCCAAAATATACTTCCATAATTGTTATCTATGACTGGCACACACACACACACACACATACACACAGCCAAATTAAATAGGTTTTCAATCATATTTGATTTATCCTCACTCAAGGTTGGAACAATAAATTTTGATGATGAATTATAAGTTTTTTTATGAGCTTTAAACAAGCGCAATTGAAACTCATCCATTGTTGTAATATAATTCATTGAAAAATATTGATGATGATTCATTTTTAACATAAAAAAAAAAATTAAGAAAAACATTTTTATAAAGCATTGAAATTCCCTTTAATCCCGCCATGATTGCAAAATATTTTCTATGATTGATGATATTGGATTTTCATGCGAAAGAGAAACTTCCGCGTGTGTAAAACCACCATTTGTATTAAAATGAAATCTGCGTTATCAACACGATCTTATATATTATATTCTAATGTATTCATAGACTCATTTTGTTATAAATACCAAATCGTTACATTTCAGCACGTAATTCTTCGAACGAAAAAAATCAACTTTACACATGTGACATGATTTTATAATTAGAATTACATTAGAAGTGTTTTGTGTTTTTTTTATGTTCGAAAACAACAAAATGAAAAATTAATAATAATTTAAATTATTATTGTTATAAACAACAAAAAAAAAAAAAATATAAATGTACAGTCGCCATTATGATATTCTGAATGACCGCGAACACTTCATTTGCGGTATATTTATATTTGTGATGACTTAGGTCACTGGACGACAAAAATTAATTACCATCCGGTGGCATTCTTTCAATTTTGATAATTTATGACCATTTTATAGTCTCTTAATTAAAATTCAATTAGCTTAAATCATTTACTTATTCATAATAATGTACAAAATTAAATGGTCGCCATCAAGATAAATTTAAATGGTCAAGCGCAAATAGATAATTTATGTACATATTTTTATGACGTCAAACTCCTTATATTTACTCAAATGAAAATAAATTGTGTTGTGACTATATATTTAAAATTATACAAAATAAAATATTTATGTAAATTAATTAATTTGAAACAATTGGAATTTTTATTTTTTATTTTTTTTTAATAAACTCGCGATTTGTTGATATAACAAAACGCAATTATTATTAATAAATAATTCTTATGAATTTTAATTACATATTTAACTTGAGTTACACAAATGGAATTAAATATTTTAAGTGTGCGCAGTTTTTGTCGCAAGCGATTCACATTTTATCAACACTAACGACAGAAAGAGCTCTGTATCTTTAAAAAAAACACACAACAACAAAAAAAATCATGTTAGACAAACAGTTTTGTTTACTCCCATTACAAACCTAAAAAATCATAAAATTAAAACATGACTTAAGTACAAACCTAAAAATCATAAAATTAAAACATGACTTCTGGTTCCTTAAGTATATTTGATGTATTTTATACCAAATTCTAATGCTAAACAAATTATCTGTCTTATTATATTTTTCCCCTTTACGTATGTTAGAGACTAACAGTTTACAGACGATCCGGAGATGCTATTCGAGACTATTTGAGATTATCCGAGTATGTTTAAAATTGTCGAGGGTATTCGATTGCCCGATCTTCGAAGCAAGTTACTGGAGCCATATACTGTAATAAAAGTTTCTCCTATATAATAGACCATAGACACATTGGAAATAGCAGTTATTATGGTTGGTGATCAAACGTCTTCTCGAGATATAGTACTGTCAAAGCCAGATGGGCAATTAAAACGAATTACACTAATAGTTATTCAAATGGAATTTTATTCTTATCGAATGATGGTTCCTGAAAACAGGGATCCCATTACTCGGTCGGGTCGACTATTCCACGAATTTATAGTAGACACTGCTGCAAAAATTGAAAAGATTTAAGGACCAAATTATATCAAAATTTGATAATTTGATAAACGCAACTATGCACATTATACGCATAATTTGATTGTATACCTAAATTTTGACGTTTCTTGACTGGATTCAAAAACATGGCTACCAGTTTCGAATGGAATTTTTCTAATTTTTACTTAGAATCTATTGTCGTCTTATTTTGGCCACTGGAATAGTTATTGGTAAAAAAAATAAAAATGCAAATTATGCTCAAAATAAAAACCGAAAATAAATTTCATTTTACTTTTATCAATTGGCATTCAAAATTAAATAAAATTTAATTTTTTAAATTTTTGTTACCAGATATGGTAATTGTAATGGTATAATTTATGTCAGGTGGAGTACGTATGCCGGTTTGATGATGAGTAGGGTTTGAGTTGAAATTAGTCTCTTAAATTGCAATGCTCTCCTCTCCTCAACAAATGCATCACTTTGAACTGCATGAACGAGCATGCATGAACAAAGCTGTAGTTCCGATTTTGTTGTAGAGTCGTGAAAATAAAAGCGCTCTGCACAATTTAAGCCGGGGAATAGTCTTACGCTTTAGAGGTGCAACCCGACTCTTGGAACATAATTACCTTGTTGTAAAAGTTTCATCGCGATTAATGGCTCGAATATAAATGCAGGCCCCATACGCGGCTTGACTAGCGTCTGCGAAATCATGAAGCTTGAGAGGTTTCGGTTGTCTGGCGATGATACATCTGTCAATGCTAACTAACTAAATCGAACAAAAATTATCCAAAAATTGGCTAATAGCTCACATAACTGTTTTTATTTACGTTTATAAGATATTCGATGCTGTCATAACCAATTGCTGTTTGAAAAGTCCCAATTTCCGCGAGAGCCGTCATCGGTTATGAAATTGTTTTCTGATGCCGAATCGAGAATTCGAGAAGCGCACGACACAAGTATACCTGATTATCTGCACCGGTAATGTGAATTTGGGCTGTTGACAACAATGCGGTTTTATCAACTTAAGCAATATGAAATTGACGGCTCGTTGGATTGTTTGTCGTGATGCTAACTGCAGCTTGTATTGCTGATTGTATGACATCATTCGTGACTGTTGACTGCTTTGACTGATTTTGGTAAAATTCGTTTAGTGTTGTGTTGTGAGGCCTTTGGCATATCTTACAACAATTTCCCACTTTTCTAGTTTGGGCAGAATCATTCCGAATGTGGTTGTTGCATTCATCTACAACTGCTTGAAGTTCCTTGCTGAACCGGACTTTATTTAGATTCGAGATTTTCAGCAAAGCTTCGATGTGATATACGATGCTCCGGCCCTTGTTTCCATTTCGTTTACCTAGCGTTATCGCTTCCCAAGCAAGCTTATAGTACGCCTCCGTAAAGGCAAATTTTTTGATTAAATCAAATGGCTCACCTTGGAAATAACCGCGAAGATGAACATATTTTTCAATATGGACTTCCTTGAACGTGTCCATTCTTCGGACGTGACGTGATTGCCTTTATGTCCTTAACAGATATCGTGGCACTTTTATCAGGTATGATATCAATTTCGTAATTCTTGCCCACACATGTTGTAGCTTCCTCCTCCTCCTCCTCCTCCTCCTCCTCCTCCTCCTCCTCTTCCTCCTCCTCCTCCTCCTCCTTCTCCTCCTCCTCCTCGAATTGATTAAATTCATCCGCATGTGCATCATCGTACTCGGACAACACATACATTTATTTATTAATTTATTTACTAAATTATTTATAAAATACTATAAATAAATAAATACAATAATTGCCTTAAGCGTAAACGTTGTTTTATTTTCCTCTTTTACAGAATTGACAGCAAAAGCGCCCCACATAACTCAAGTCTTGGCAACGACTTGCATTTTACAGCGGATACTACACAACTGCAGCGTAAGCTTTTGTACTAACATTGCAGAACAGTTTGCTTTCTATTTCCTCAATAATTTGAGGATTTTTTCCAATTATATTAGAAGCGTGTGAATGCGAACCGGCATAAAGTTCTGAAATCTTCTGTATTGTGCAAGTTGTTAAAAAAGATGCCGATGTTAACCCGTTTGTGATAGTTAAGAGCAATTTAATCGTAGTGCTATCCACATGTAGGACCACGGTGTGGTAGATAAAAACATCGATGTTGCTACGTTTGGTTTTCAGGAATTTCTACCCGCTCATAAATTAGTAATATAACCTTTTCAATTCTGGTTCTTGGCTAAATCGTTTTTCCAGCCCTTGCCTTATGCCAACCGAAAGAGTTCCGCCAAATTTTGTATGGTGACTGTTTAAACGGTAACTGTCCTACTAATAAAGTTTTTCTCGCAAAAAGGCTTGCTCTTCACTAAATTGTGGTTTTAATGATGTCACCTATTCAACTTCGCAAAGCCGTCTTAAAGTCTGATCAACATTGATATATACTCTTGACTGGTCCATTCAGTCATTTTTTGACCGTATACAATCTACTCAAAAAATTGTTTTTTCCAAACAGCTGAAGAAAGGGTCAGCGCAGCAATGAGTATATCAATTTCATGGGTAATATGAAATTCAGAAATCGCCAGAACATCATTCTTTGGTAATGATATTTTTACACTTGAACTATCGTAGACTACAACGTCGCCTTGATGGATATTTGGAAACCGGATGCTTGGCACTTAAGAATTTATAAGGACTTACCAGACCACAAAACGCGTTTGAACTTTACATCGGAATTTTGACGAAAAACCATGTAACAGTTTGAGCGCAACAGTTGCTCGTTTTTAGATAAATGATATCGGACGGTATTTTTTGGAATATGCTTTAGTGGCGCCGAACATATTTCAAGTAATAATGTTTAAAAATTCAGCAATTGATTCAGAATACTTCAATTTTCGCGACAATTTTTTTTCATCGGCAAGTAAGTAACCAAGGGATCACGGGCTTTAATGCGCTTAGCCCACGAATTAACTCGCTTCGTATCTGCCTCTTCAGTTTCAATAATTTCTGCTATTTGTGCTTCTATATTGCTCAAAATTTCATGTAATTTTACGACCTGTTTGAGACGCACATTTAATTACTCCAGTGTTGTAGTTTCAGCCACCTCCTTTGCAAATTCATTAATTCGCATTAATTAATTTTTATTCAGCTTTCTTTGTCTCTTTAAAGCTGAAACATTTTAATCCGAAATGTGGTTTCGCGCTAGTTGAAAAATTTCCATATGTAGAATTTATCACTTTTATGTTCACTGGATGATTTCATCTTTACCGTTACACTTTAATTATTACGGATATAATCGAATTGGTGGGGTATCCGACTCGAAGGACCACTTTTATTGGAGTTCACTTCATTTTCCGCGAGAAGGTGCCGGTTTTGATTTTATTTAGTTGGATTTTCTTCAATCCTAAAAAACCGTATTATGAAAATACTGTGTAGTTGTACCGCTTCTATAAACTATTTCTCCGAATAAATGCACGGTACAGCTGCACGGTAGTTTTCCAAATACGGTTTTTTTTTGGATTGGAGAAAATCCAATTAAACAAAATCAAAACCAGCAATCCTGCGAGCTAATATCTTTTATGTGTGCTAGGGAATCCTGGCGTAATTAAAGCCATCCATTTAATTTTCATCAGTCGCCTATTAAACGAAACACCTCTCTTGGTAACAGAGACGTACTGTAACGTGCCATACACACTATAGCGGTATCTTCGGCAGACAACTATATAAAAAATCACAAATTGGGCGCCAGTCTGCCGGCACGTAATATTTTCTGGCTAAAACTCAATGATCAATTTCACTCGGGAGGTTACTTGCAGTGGAAAGAAGCTACCACTTCATTTGAACACCTTCAAAATATTTGAGGAGAGGGGGATAATAAATTTTAAACTTAAACAATGGGACCACTTAAGGCAAGCAATAAGCTTTAAAAAAAATACTTAAAATGAAAGAACGGATGACTCACCGTTTTAATGTTGGACCCGTTATCTCTTTGTATGCACAGAATGGACTGATTTATGATTATAAAGAACAGCTCTTCAATAACAATCGAAAGTGCATCAATTTCATAGCATACTCTCTCCTATCCAAGCCCACAGCTGACAATTTTGCCCTTCCGTATGGAACGCTATACTTCACCTCCAGTGACACAACGAAAATTTTTTTAAAAATAAAATCAAAAATTATTAAAAAAAATTTTCGTCAAACATACTAATGTAACCGGAGTGTAAAACAATTTCCAATTTAAAAGGTCTATAATAACATAGTGTTTCCCGTTCTAATTGAACAACAGAAACTTACCTGCATTCGTTTTCGACTCATCAAATTTTATTGACTCAAAAGAAATCTACTAAATAATAAAGAAATAAAATAAAATAAAATACAATCAATTCAATCCATTCTCATCCTGATATTTTCTCAAATCATTAGCATGGAACTTTCCATACTTTACGTCCATTCATATCTTCTAGCTCATAGATGTCATTGCCTAGTTTTTTTAATATCCGACATTTCTCATACAGAGAGTCAAATTTACTATTGTAGTTGTCTATCGCTTTTAACTGTCTAAAATTTCTCTTAAGTAAGATCTCCGCACTATTCAACTTTATCGGACGTGTAGTGAAGGTTTGTTTTTACTGTCTCATGTATCTTCGCCATACCATATGTTGTGCATGTTCTTCGCGATCTTGACACGACTTCTTCTTATCCACGTAGGTAATCCGCGCGCCAGACGCCTCCATGTTTCTACCAAAATTTGTGAAGATCGGCGTATATCTCGACGACTCATGCACAGCGGTTCGTAAAGCATAAGCTACATGCCAATATTCTCGTCCCATATACGTTGATCTTCATCGACATAACTGCGTATAGCCGATAGTACACTTCTATTCACTCTCTCTGCTGGGTTGGCTTGAGGATGGTAATACGCATTTAGCCAATATTGAACCTGATATTTACGCAAAAAATCCTTGAATTTCCTTGAACTAAACTGACTGCCACTGTCTGATATCAAGGTTGACGGAACACCACACGTCTCAGTCTTTCTAATAGCGTTTAACATCACAAACTTACTGAAAACGTCAATTACTACTAGTAGATCGAGGGTACGGCCCCATATAATCGATGGCTATCATCTCCCATGGGCGAGTTGGAACGCGTGGCTCACCCATGGGCACTCTCGAGATCTCGCACTTAGGTTTGTTGAGCTGACATTTTTCACAAACCTTGACGTAATTCCGCACATCACCAGCCATATTAGGCCAATAATACCTATCTTGAAGTTTTCGGAGCGTTTTGAAAAAGCCAAGGTGTGCAGCTAAAGTGCTATCATAGTTATCATACAATATTTTCGTCCTGCTTGATTTTGGAACATATAGCTTCCACTCCCAGCTATAAGCACCACCACCACCTACAGTCTGACAAAATTTGTACAACTTCCCGTCTTGAATACGACGGGATACTTATCGGGAGAATCTAATACACTTTGCCTGACCTTTTGATACGCTGGGCCATCCTACATTTCAGTATCGACTTGAATACACCACATTTAATTTCCCTTTTCTGTGTTGGAATTCAAAGTCATAGCCCTGGAGACGCATTGACCAGCGAGCCAACCTCGATGCAGGGTCCTTCAGATTCCTCAGCCATATCAGAGAAGCACAATCGGTTACCACTTTGAATTTTACACCATCGATATAAGGCCTAAACTTCTCGATGGCTAACACTACTGCCAAACATTCACGCTCTGTGGCCGGATATTTTCTTTGCGTGGATGTGAGTTTCTGACCCATCCATCTCCTTCTTGTGTCAGAAAAGTACCTATTCCGGTATCAGATGCATCGGTCTGGATGGTGAACATTCTCTCTCTCGAAGTCTGGATTGACAAGAATTGGAGCGGATACAAGTAAACTATTCAATTGAGTGAAAGCGGCCTGAGCGGCGGAGGTCCATTCAAACTTCTTACTGGCAGTTTTTCTCAAAAGGTTGGTGATTGGTGCTATAACTGTCGAGAAATTGGTCTTTCACAGATTTCGGTGTTGCAAAGTTGAGGATTCCGGTAATCTTCTCTGGATCATGTATCCAAGATATCTGATTTCCTTTAGACAAAACCGCGATTTATCTACGCTAATGGTGAGATTAGCCTTTCGCAAACGTTTGACTACCTCTTTCAATAGTGTCATGTGCTCCTCAAATGTTTGCGACATCACGATTATGTCATCAAGGTAAACCAACACCCTCGGTTCCAAATCTACTCCGAGAACCTTCTCTATCAACCGGCAGAGAGTTTCGCTAGCATTGCACAGTCCAAACGACATTCGCTTGTAGTGGAAGAGTCCCCTTCCAGGTACAATAAAAGCCGTTTTGGGTCGACTGCTAGCATTTAACTCAATCTGCCAGAAGGCATCGTTGAGATCTAAATTGGACAAGTACCTTGTACCGAATAACTGTCCTAAAATTAAATTTATAAATAGTAAAGGGTAACTATGATTCACTGTAACTTCATTTAATTTGCGCGCATCTAAACAGAATCGCATTTTCCCAGAAGGTTTTGGCACGCAAACAATAAGGTGTGCCCACTCATTTCCTCTTCCACCACTCCCAAACTTAGCATACGGTCGAGCCCTCGTTTTAACCGACTTAGCATTGCCGGTGTCAATATTGTGTTCTATGAGACTCGTACATCATCACTTGGTTCAGCGTCACTTTCTGCAAATCATCCAACCGATGTTGATTCGTTGGACACAATTGATGGCCAGATGCGGAAAGCTTCCCAAAATTCGATACCACAGATCAAATCTTTGGGAATGGATGGGACCACCAAAGACCTAATCACTTTACATTTATTATCTACCAAAAACGATATATCCATAGAATACTTAACATCGTGAACTGTTCCATGCGGGAATATGCCGGAATCAGATATAAATTAAGAAGCTCCAACCGCACATAGATGTCGTTACCCAGCACCGTGCAACTGGCTCCAGAATCCAGCAACCCAGTTACAGTGTACCCCAAAACGTCCACCTCTATGTGTGGTCGGTTATCTCCTTCAATGTTTATCACACATTCAATCATCTGTGGAATACCAAGTAATTCGTTACTGTTTTCACCAAGTTTGTCTCGATCAGCTTCAAGGATTTTCTCATCTTCGCATCCTAATCTACACCTATCGCCTTTCTTACCACTCTTATGTCACTTTTCCCCTTTTAACTGTTTCACATATTGCGATCTACGATGAAATGTCCCTATTCTCAAACTCCGCGCGTGTTGATTGTTATTCTATTGTTATTCTGCTCATTACCATTATATCGGATGTAATGGAAATTGTTGCTTCTTTCGTTTGATATGTTGGGATCTTTTTAGAATTGTCTGGGATGACGAGATCCCCTAATCTCCCAGATTGGAGTTTTCCGACGGATTTGATGGTTTTTGTGTCCATATATGCAAATAAACCGCCACCTTGATGATTTCTAGGGCACTGGTCTGCTCGAAAACCATCCATTCCGCAACACCAACAATAAGTCCCCTGTCTGGGTTTATTACAATCGAAATGTCGATGTTCCGTCTGTAAGCAGTTCCAGCACTTTATATTTGAATTATTTCTATTTGATTGCTGTCTCAAGGCAAATTTACTGGTATGGGCGGGGTTATTTTGCACGACTTCAACAGCCACCACATTCCTCATATCGTCACGTCTATATGTTGGTCTACGTACTGGAGCCACAGGAGGTGGGCTTATTTGTTGCTGGTTGAACTGATGTTGTCTTGCATCCATTAGTTTTGCCTCATCCATGTTTTTACATAATTTCTCCAATTGTGCCACCGTTGATATATCTGCAACCGTCAGTTGTAACTGATAATGAGACAACATATTGCGTTGAAGCACGTACACTTTATACCCTTCGTCTAAAGGCGGATATACCTTGAGGAACAGCTTTGTCATCTTCATCAAGTAGTCTACTATAGGCTCACCCGGTAACTGCATCCTTTCCAAAATCTATTCTCTTATCATAAATTCGTAGTTTTTAGAAAGAAATCGCGTCTTGAGTCCTGTTACTAAGTCCTTCCAACTACGAATTTTGCCTGCATTCACGTCATACCACTCCAAGGCAATTCCTTCCAACAGTTTAAAAATGCCCCTAAATACGTCTCTCATAGCGACATCATCGGCTTCCGCATACAGCTCGATTTTCCGTAAAAAAGTCGGTTAACGGAAGAGACCCATGACCAAAAAATCTCACTGGCCATTTTTCTATAGCCACTCGACGTCTTTCTACATATTTCAGCACTCCTGAGTCCATACATCTTGGAACGGAACCATTTCGATCTCTTATGGGTAATTGTCCTACAACCTCTGCATCACGAAATCGCAAATTCTCAAACAACTTATCAAAATTCCTTTCATCACTTCGAGTATGTATGGATATGTTGTGGTGGTCACGGTGTGATGAAGAAGATCCGACCTGTGCACGTCCTTTTATAATATCATCTTGACTAGTTGTAGCTGGCCTTAATTTTTCTGCTATCTGGGAATTGGCGATTGGCTTCTTTCCTCTGGCTCTACCCATCAAGGAAGTTCGAACGTCATCTTTCTGTCTTGCTTTCGTCAAAGTGTGGTAAGGTGATCGTAGATTTTGCTGCACCGATATTTCTCGTTCTACTGATGACATTCTCAATATTCGTTTAATGTTCCGCACAACCCCATACAATATCGCATCAGTCTCTTGACTGTCACCCGCTGCTCTAAACCTCTCTCAACTTCTTTTGCAATTCCCCAAACTTCTCAATTGCTAAATGAAAATCATCTTCATTTACCGCTGAATCCAATGGTGGCGCCTCTTCTAATTCCAAAATTTTCCTTAGCTCCAATACTTTCTGGCGTGATGTGCCATTTTCTTCAATGTTCCTCACTCGAAATTCTTATAATACCTCCTCAATGTTAAGTGTCTCAGCATCCAATGTAAAATCCAATAATTCCTTCATAATGGTTTTCACAAGCTTTTTGTTTAATATATCGACAATGAAGCCGAAGCTACCGCTATAGTGTGTATGGCACGTTACAGTACTTTGAAACATCTTTCCAACATGATGCATCAACAGAGATAATAACACGAGTGCTAGCCGCCTACAACGTTCGTGCACCAAGTACGGCTTGATCAGTTGAATGGCCTAGAAGCAGGCGAAATTTCAAATCACTACCTTTAATTTCTAACATTAGCATATAAAAAATTCCCGAGTTTTTTGTAGAACTACCATTGTCTCAAGGGTTATATTTAACATCTTATTTATAAAATATGTGGATTAAACAGTCTCCCAACATTAAAGCAATACTTAAATTGATTGTTTATGATCTGCATAAATGATAATTCGCGGCAACAAAAAAACTAAATTGCAATCATTAATTTAATTACATCCCTACGGTTGGTTGATTGTAGTGTAAAATGACACAGGTATATGAGCACAAATAAGATAAACATACGTATGTATATGCGACAAGTAAGATACATTCAACCATCCATTATCTCAGTGTTTGCACAGTAACTAAAAAATTATTTTACCGGAAATCTGCGCGCATTTTTTTTTTTTTTTTATATAGAAAAGGAAATGATTTTAGCTTCTCGCTATTTTTTTATAAATAAATTGGGATGATTTACACAATTTAATATTTTATTTACCATCCATGTTTATTGAACTATTTAAGGTCACCGTATATTGTAATGGTGAGCAAATAGTGAAAATTTAAATGTCCTTCCATTGTTCCATAGAATATTGAGTTAATATTTCGTCGACATCGTAATCTTTTGTCACATTCACTTCAACAATACGTAATTCAAGGTTTCGTTTAAGCAAAAATAAATCTGGTTGACTGTTGACCAATATTCTGTAAAATAAAATATATAACAATACCGGAAATGGTTAAAAATTATTTGTTTGATCTGCCCTATTTCGTTACCCTCAAAATTCGACCACATATATTGACTTCGTCGCAGCGGACATACATGAAAAGTCACAGAGATTATTTGCGTAAGAAATTGAAATTGATTTGATGAACCATTCGACTTGCTTTCAATTTCAGAGTCAAACCGAATATTTTATGTCTATATGTATCCAGTTATTAATTAATCAATTCGATTCAAATTAAACAACAAAAACAATATAACATCGAGAAGAGTACATATGTATAATAATTGGAAATAAGTGTAAGTCATGTATCATGTGCGTGTGTCGCGCAAACAATTTAAGTCATTGACCATTTCGCCATACAGCAGATTAAATTTCGAAATTCCTGTGTGTGGTCAAAATATATCAACGCACAGCATTGTGAAAAACATTATGGATAATTTGCCGTTCTGTTCAACCACAAATTGCAATATCGCATATCACACATATACATACATACATACAATGCGACCACAGTAAATTTAATCACTTTTGGTCGGGGATTGTGAAAGTGACTTCCAATTATAATTCCGGAAAATCTGTTGTGGTTTAGAACAAAATAGAGGTTGATTTGTAATATAAACTAAGCTACTGTATTTTAGAATATACAGATTTATGTAGAATATATCGTAAATTAAGATTTTTTTTTTTATAGAAAAAATCACATCAATGCCAAACTTATTTTATGTTGCGATAAATGTGCTACAGATTAAATTATTTTATTACTGTTCGCCACCGTTTAACCGGTAATTTACCAACAAAACATTCATTTCACATAAGAGCTAAAGCTGACGGCATAAATAATATGATATGAGTTTCTCAACTAAATAATAAACTTATTCAAAATTGAATGCAAACTGATTTTATTCGTAATTTGTTGCCCAGATTCTAGAAGAATATATGAGCAGCATCTAATTAAAAAATTGTGATTGCAACATCACTTCAGTATCTGTTTAACAGTGCAATCCAAAAAAAATTTATTATATGAAGAATAAGATTCTACGCTAAGCTAAATAACGTGAATCTCAGAGATTGGCTTGCATAGGCACCATATAGATTGTAAAGGGGACACCCGGTTTCCCATAATTTAGGTTTGAGTTGTTATCAGAACCCACGAAAAATGAACGTCGAAAAATGTTATTCTACACTTTGCTAAATAACACTCGTAAAGACACCATAACCTGATTGTGGGAACTACATGAAAATATGTTGCAATTTCCAAAACAAATAAATTCAGCAACAGATAAATCCTGCAGTATTAATTTATTCCAAATTTTGATTAATTCAACTCCCACATTAATTTTGAAATTAATCGCTTAAGTAAATCTTGAGCTCAGCCTTCAACTCAATATATAAATCAACCTCGATCCCAATCGCAACATTATTCTTAACCTAACTCCAATACAACTCTTAAATAATTCTCCAAACGAACAACTCACTTAACCCCAATGCAGGCTAACTAAACCCTAATTCAACCATCTGCTCTACTCATACCATCATATCAACATACCATTATACCATCACACCATCATACCATCACAACACCGTACCATCATACCATCATCATCATCATACCACCATCACTATTTCCATCACCATCACACAATTCTTATACACTCAAAAAAATATCGTAGGTGAAATTGAATAATCAATTTCGTTGAATTTTGATTAACATATTTTATTTAATTTGATAGAAAAATTGTTGATTTAATTATAAACCATGTCCATTTGAAGAAGGATTCATCAACATATGTATAATGAAAAATAAGACTTTTACTAACATTTTATTCAAATTGATGGACTACCCCTCTTCAATTTTACTATATTTAACTTAATGTGTTAATTTAACGAAATTTCTTCAAATGAAAGAATCAACAATTGAACAGTTTCGTATCCTTTTCATAGTTTTTTCGTCAAATTGAAGAAATTTAGTTAACAAAGTACAATTACACAATGCTACTACTACAATCGAAGAAATTTGTATTGAATTGACAAAATAACCTAAAAAATTACGACTCCACGTGAATTTAGTTTACAGTTTAACAAAGCAAGTTCAGAAGTATTGTACGTAGGTGGTTAAATCCAATATAATAATCATTAATTAAAAGTGCACAAATAGGCATAATATAATATATAACGTGAACCATTAGCTGGCAGAACGTAAGAGTTTTTAATATAATTATGCTTATATCGCTTTATTGTAATATTGCAAATAGTAATTGTGTTTGAAAAAATTACAGGTATTTTTGTTAGTCATTTTGAAGATCTCGAATTTTGTTTGTTTAATTATCTTTACAAATAATCTATAATAAAGTAAATATGTTGAAGTGTTATTTGTGTAATTTAGATAGTTTTAATTTAAAGTCGTTAATTATTCATTTAAATATCATGCATTCGCTTACAAGGTACAGTGTTTATGAATGTTGCGAAGGAATATGCGCGAACAAGTCTTTTCCTAACGTTAAAAGCTTTCGGGATCATATTAATAAAATGCATCAAGCGGCCACTTTAAGTTTAAACAAAGAAGAAATCCAAGCAACTATTCCTTTGCGTCAAAACAATGAAAGTAAATCTCAGAGCAATGTCGAAATTAATTCAATATCAGACGAAAAAGTTTGTGAAAATTTAGTTTTTCCAACTGATTCATTAGTCGAAGATGCTGCTAGATTCACACTTTTGCTTCATAATAATAATAATTTTACTCGAAAGAACGCTGAGGATATTCAGAAACTAATTGTTGATACTTTCTTACAACCGGCAACATCTTATTTAAAAAAATATATAGATAATAGAATTGAGAATGTTGAAATCAAGAACGATTTAGTAAACTTTGTTGAAAAACTATCAAATCCGTTTAAGCATTGCAAAACAGATCATTTGCTACACGTGTGGTTAAAACAAAATAATTTACTACAAGAATCAGTTCAATTTTTAATAAATGAGTCAGTGGGTGTATTAATGCAAAATGGTGAGGCTATATATGATGAGCAGTGTACGAAAGGCGTTTTGCTTCCTCTTAAGTTTCAAATCAAAGAAAGATTTGAACACTGCGATATTCTTAGCGAAATGATGGATAATATGAAAAATATACAAAAAAATCCAGAATTACTTTCAAATTTCATTAATGGAAAATTATGGCAGAAAAAAACTGCTCCATATCCTGGTGAGATTTGTATTCCTTATTTTTTATTTACTGATGATTTCCAGATAAATAATCCTCTAGGCACTCAATCTCAATCAGTTTGTGGAATTTATTATAGTTTTCCTCTACTTAATAATGTTTCTAAATTAGATAATATTTTTGTTGCTGGATTTATAAAATCTCAGGATCTAAAAACCTTTGGTAATGACGCTTGCTTAGCTCATTTAATAAATGAAATAAGCGAGATGGAATGCAAAGGTATTTCTATAAACACTGTTGGAGGAGTAGTGAATGTTAGATTTATTTTAGGCTTGGTCATTGGTGATAATTTGGGTATAAATTCAATTTGTGATTTTAGCAAATCCTTTTCAAGCACCTTTTTTTGTCGCTTCTGTAAGGCGCCGAAAACAGAGACACATTATATGGCACTTCAGGAAAATAAATATTTACGTAATATCCAAAATTATAATGTAGACGTTGATACAAATTATTTTGAAGAATCTGGAATAAATCAAAATTCTCCTTTAAACAGAATTAGTTCCTTTCATGTAGTTGAAAACTTTGCTGTAGATATTATGCATGATTTGTTTGAAGGTATTTGCCATTATGATGTTTGCAAAATAATTGATTATTATATAGACGTTGTTGCCCTTTTTTCGTTAGAAACATTAAATATTAGAAAACAAACGTTTAATTATGGTTCAATTGAAATAGGTAATTTGTCGAAACCAATAACAATTGAACATATAAAACGTTGTAGATTGAAGATGACTGCAAGTGAGATGAAAACTTTTATTCTTTTGTTTCCACTCATGATAGGAGATTTGATTCCTGAAAACGATATTGTTTGGCAATTTTACCTTCTTCTTTTAAAAATAATTGATTTACTTCTTAGACGAAGCTTAACAAAGGATGATATAACGGTAATGCGACAGTTAATATGTGAGCATAATACAAGTTATGTAGAACTATTCGCGGACACGCTTAAACCAAAGCACCATATATTAGTGCACTATCCAACTGTTGTAGAATTTTCCGGTCCACCTAGGCATTTTTGGTACTTTAGGTTCGAAGCTAAGCATAAAGAAATCAAAGCCTATGCAAACGTCATAGCGTCTAGAAAAAATATTTTGTTAAGCTTAGCAAAAAAATGTAATCTGAAATCCTCGCTCTCTTTAATGTCACCAAATGAAAATAATTTTGTATTTAAAGATAATTACCGCATTGAAAGTAAAAATATAAATTTATTATTCAACAAAACTAAAATTAAACAACAAGATGTAATTGCTTTAAGCAACATAAGTTTCAAAGGAACTAACTACAAAAATGGGTTGATTCTTACATTGTTTAGGTCATCGCTAGGCCTATTTGAAATAGAAGAGATATTTGTTTTGAAAGATACTTCCGAAATATTTCTACTGGTTAATGAGCTTTTGGTGAATTCATTTAGTTCACATTTTGATGCATATGAATTACATAGTCCCAAAATTTTTATTGCCCAAAAATTATTCTTTAAAATTACAGATTTTAATTGCTTGCCTACCAACATTCATTGTACTGTAAAAGGAAAGCTGATGATTAAATTAAAAGAATATTTGTAATTTATAATGCTTATCTAAGTTACTTTAATTTTATTTCTTATAAATAGTAACATTTTGTAAATCTGTAATAAGTACCTAACATTTAATATAGTTAGTAACCAATAACCTAGTACCTAACTTAATATATTGCACGATTGAACAAAATGACAGAAAACGACCAAGTAATAACTTATCAATTACTTCCAATGGAAGATGAAACCGAATATCATTTGATTCAAAACTATAATGTACCGATGAATACCAAGGAATCAGATCAAATGACCCAACCACATATCGATGCATCTACGGGATCTACACTAGAATGTTCATTGACTCTTAAGGAGAAGTGTGACATAAAAGAATTATTGGAAACATGGAATCTAAGCATTCTCTTTCCAGCATTTTGTGGTAAATTGTCAAAAAATAGTGTTCTTGCTGTTATATAATTCTATATCTTTTAAATATTTTCAGGCGAATTAATTAATTTAAATGTCATCCAGAATATGAGCGACCGACACATACAAAAATTTGTCAACAAGTACAATTTAAAAATAGGAACGGATGTAATTCTTGAATCCAAAATTAAGGCATACCAAATATTAGAAACAGCCGAGGTAGCGCATGCTCCGTTGCAAATTGAAAACGATAAATATCAAACAGATGAAAACTCCAGTACTTGCGATGACGTCACAATTGATGTTCATAAAATATTGGAAAAATCCGTTCAAGGCAGATCAATTTTAAGTATATATAAATCAACTAAAAAATTAAGTGAAGGCTCTAGATCGTTAATAGTCGATGCAGTAATAAAGTACATGCTACAAAAAGGAATTCGAATGAATGTCGTAATCGCACAACAAATATCTGAAAAGATAATTCAAATATTTCCATCAGAATTTATAGTATGTATCTCAAGTTTTCAATAGAAAGATACCAGCAAATTAATGATCTTATTTCTTTTCTTGGATAGGCGTACTACTATTCTAAACAATCAGGCCGGAAGCCACAAGGCAAGGTGTACGATAAATATTTTAATAGCCTCCGGCAACTTAGAACTAGTGGAATTATTCCAACACGAAGCTACACAACAAAATCACCTTGCTCAAATTTCACAAAAAATATTCAATTAGGTAATATCATAAACCAAATAATAATGAGACGTACCACGAAGAACAAAAAAAATCTAATAGTTTTTGAAACTTCCTATTTAAAATGGGTAACTATTTGAGGAACATCAGTCGCGAAAAGCTAAAATTCTCTTAAAATACATTAGTTACATTTTCAAAATATTAAAATATTGTAATTGGAAATTATGAATTTAAAGAATTTATTGTGTATTAGCTCGTTATGTAGTTTGATATAACTACCGTTTTGCTATTAATAGTAAAACGACTTTTATAGCTATTTTTTATTCTGCGTGGTCAGTCTTATTATTATTTCATGAATATATTATTATTTTAGGAATATATATGCATTATATAACGCCAAACGAAAACTCTTTTTGTTAATTCGAATAATATTATGTTTTTTCTCAAAATTTAATCAAACTCAAATAGCACCACCAGAAAGTAACATTACCGAGCAGCTCGAGGCTATATTACTCGATAATTGCTCATGGGCTGAGATGGAGCATCTTTGGGAAGCCACCAAAAATTACCGTTTGCATGAAATATCAAATGCCAATTCGACGAACGAAATTTTGACCAAAGCAATATAAGAAACCAATGGGCTACAAATTGGTAATAAACTAATTAATAATACATTTTATTAATTATAAGATAGTATTATGTATGCATTTTACAATAATTTTTTTTTTTTTTACTTTTTCCTTTCCAGATAAACATTGATTTTAATCAGATGTATCCCTCTGCCTCCAGCTTAATTTTAAATTATGAAATTTTCGCAGCTAAAATAATGCCAATATACCTCGACAAAATAAAAGATCATAGCCTCACCTTCAACATAAACAGTACGTTACTGAAAGTAGGTTAATTGATTTTATTTTTTTAAACTAAAATAAACTTAATAACTTTTTCTTTTGTTTATAGGTGGTCGTAGCTGTACATTATTTTTTTTATTGCATAGCTTGCTAGTACCAACTACAACCACCATTGAAGGCACTAACAACAAAAGATTGAGAACTAAATTCTCTATTAGCGACTCGCAGAGAAGCTTTCTCATTGTTGGGAATACCCTAGGAGAATGCGAAGCAGAAATCATACTGCGAAACAAGAACAAGGTTCCAATTCAACCGCTTATTCTAATCATTGGCACTACGCTTGAGCCAAAAGAGTTTTTAGTATTTTTTGACGGGATCAAATATGTTTTGAACTCTTTTGTTGAAGCAGTTGATATTTGTTTTAAAACATTTAATGTGCTTAATTTACAATATCCTATAGAGTCTCATTTAGTATGGACATTTATTCAAAAATATTTTTATTCTATCGATAGTTCTTATGACAAACATAATGTGAATGTAAATTGTTTAATTTCGGCACTTAAATAGTGAACTATATACCTACTTAAATTTGGATTTTGTTGAGGTTTTTAATGAATTTATACCTACCTAACTATAAAATTTACACTAAATTTGAAATAAAGACATGAAATAAAACATAAACCTGTTGTTATTTTTTAACCAGCAAATATTTATATATATATAATATATATATACACCAGGGTCCCGCTTTGCGTCGCTGTTCGGTTCCATACGTGGAGAAATAATAGATAAACACATACATTATTATTCTTAATAAATATTCTCATGGCAAAGAGAATTCTCATTAAATGTATGAAAAAATAAGCAAAAAAATACCGACGCAAGAGTGAATAGACGCATTTCGAATAGCCGCAAAGCGGGACCCTGATGTATATATATATATATATATATATATATATATATATATATATATCAATTCAATTGATTATTTAATCAAATCAACAAAATAACTTTTTTAATTTTTATTTGATTTGACGAAGTTACATGTAAATCAATGTTTATTGAATTGATAAAATTTAGTCAATTCGAAAATTTGGTTTTGCCAAAGATTTTTTCAAATTGAAGAAATTTATTTGATTTCATAATTTTATTAGTAAATTATCAATTTGAATAAAACGTAATCATAATGATCACCTACTAAATTTCTTCAAATTTACTTCTTTATTTTTTTCAGTGTATACAAACCATCATACCATTATACATTAAACCTTCATCAAAAATCGACTCAATTTTTGAAGTTTTAGATTATCATCTCTCAAGGAGGAGATGAATGTCTGACATTTCTTAATTAAGTCTAAAGCAATATTTGTGTAAAGTTTGGTTAAAATCGTTCAATGCGTGTGCATTTGTTTAAATCACAATTAAACACTCACTTTTAAATATAGTGACCCTTTATTTCAACAGACACTCAATTTAGCGGAACTTCAACGGACAAACTTTTAAGTCGCATGCAACTGAAGTTTTCCAATGCAGATCGCCCTTGAATAAGCTGACACTTGATTAGAGCGGACACGGACAGATATTTCTCCGATGATACAGGTTTTACGAGTACAATTCAAATTGAAACTTTATCACTATAATTTGGTCCTTTTACACTTCAAATTGAACCTTTAACATTTTTAAGTCATCACATCATAAAGTTCTAGAATATGACCAAAAAAATAAATAAATGAAGTTTGCCATGCGCATTGGAAGTGGAATTCTAAATCCGTAGATCTAAAACTCAGTTTAGAACCAAATCTCCATCGCAAATATCTAATTCCATCATAATCGGTTTAGAAATAGCCAAGTTCCATCATACTTTGTCAAAAATAGGTAAGCTCCGTCCTAATTGACCATTTTCCAGAAATTCATCTACAAATCATTTTAGAATCCCATTTCCAACGCACATGTCAAATTTCATCATAATCAATTAAGGAATAGCCAAGTTTTATCCTACTTGGCCATATTCCAGAACTACGTCTAAAAATCATTTGAATATCCTATTTCCATTGGAAATGCTGGATTTCATCAAAATCGGATAAGATATAGAATCCCAATAAAATTTTTATAAAAAAAAAAATCACAAATTCTCAGCTCAACGGACAACGTTTTTGGTTCCGTCGATAATCCAACCCCAACTAAACCGCAGCTCAACCCTAATTTAACTCGTAAACGGAACCTAACTTAACCCTCAACTAAACCGCAAACTTTACGCCAAACTAACTCCTCAAACCAGCATATATAAAAAATTTGTCAACAATTCACTATATCCTATTGAGCCTCAACTCAACCAGCCAATTGATCCCTAAACTAACCTTAAAATCAACCCCAAATTCAATGCCCAACTCAATAATCAAACCAGCATATATAAAAAATTGGTAAATATTTTTACAACCAGGTATTTTGGGTCACTTCGTATGGCAGGTACCCGACCCTTTAGATGCACAGGTTCCAAAAGCTTTTTAAATCTCGGCCTCGAAATCGAATAAGCCGTTCTCGAGATAACATGGGTACAGACATACAGACATACAGACATCCAGACAGACGGACGGACATTTTTTTTTTTTAAGCAAATATCAAATAAATCGCCGCTTATACAACACCTCAGAAACCAGATTATTTTTTCACTAGCACTTTAACTTGTTTAGACTTGCACTTATTAATGGTGTAACTAGACTATCACCAAGAAACATTGAACAAAATTATTTCACGACACTTTAAAAAATGGTTTCCACAACGATTGTTACTAAATATTCTGAACCGACTCTATACATTGGGTGTTAACCTTGGTGGCAACCAATAACAAATAGAGATTTAATCTGAATAATTTAGAGCCTATACAAATTAAAAATTTATTTAGCATTTCCAATATAAGATGGTAACTTACCTATAAAACACGTCCAAAACCTTAGATTTATATATTTTATTTCCGTATGCACAATACACATTTTTCTTGGTGAACTTGGCCCTAATAAATACATAAATGAGAGAGGAGCTCCTGTTGGAGATTTTGTGGGCATTGAATACCCGAGTATGGTTTAACTAAAATTCTAAATGAAAAACTGTAGATTTACATAGCGGACAAACAGTCATAATACACGTATATAGCATATCCACAAATAATTAGAAATTTTCAAGAAAGTATAAAACATAAAAGCAAACCAAAATGGAAATAAATCTTAATTTTAACATAAAAATAAAATCATCAATACATGTCAAACTTTTTTTCGGATATAAAATAGGCGAACCAAAAAATCAATCTATTCTGTGTCATAAACGAACAAGAATATACCAATCAGGGAATCAACGGTAAATACTAATTTATATAAGACGTGTCGCGACTTTGAGAGGCCCTTTAAGAACATAAACATTCACATTTAATTCTTTTAACCATTTTTTTTATTTTTATAATTAATTAATTTTGTATTCATTCATATATAAGTCTTGTTGTTTATTTTCCGTATTATTTACCTACGGCATATACCTGCTTAAGAGCAGTGGCGTAAAATCGCATCGAGACAAATGGACATTACAGATATTATATTGGTCGTTAACATTTTCTAAGAATTACATTTTGAGAAGAATATGTCTTTTATGATGATCTGGCGCCTCACTTATTTGGGCTTATACCATCATAAATCATAGATTCGCACGATACTGTTCTATTACTATAACCGCGTATACAAAACTATAAAATCCACCTGCAACTATTTTTTTTTTTTAACAACCATTTAACTATTATTTTGGTCAGTAACTTTTTTTATTATGTACTATAAATAAAAATGTACGCTATTTAACGGTTTTTTTTTGTGCATTTCTCTTGAATACTAATTATAAAAATTCTTTCTTAATTGATTTTGGTTTATATTGAAGCGCAGCAACGATATATACTTAAATATTAAATATGATGTAAGATAATTAAGATCTTCTTAAAGTGCTTTATTTGAGATTGACTACAAAACAAACGTGTACGATTCACACTATTTACCACCTATAAAAGATTAACCACAGCTGTAAAATATTATTGGAGATGAAAACATTGATTTACGTGCTAGACCACCGGTGATGCTTTTTACTAAGGGACGCCTACATGGTTTATATGGAATTGATTATTTATTTTTTAGGCTGAAATACTATACCAAGACTCTAAATTAATTCGCTGAATGTAATTTTGGAATGCTTCATCTGGTATAAGACAGCAAAGAATGCTATTTCATCAAGTTTTGTACCGCACATACCGTGTTATACCTAATTAGTTTGAAATATGCTATTTTGAATGGTTCCCGTTACAAAAAAATGACTGTTTTGTGTTGGCGACCTTACAACCTTGCAACCGGTGATTTTCGCATGAAGAATCAAGCACAAAGTGATGCGAATGAAGTTTATCCTAAATTAATAATAAATTTTACAACAACAACAAAATTGAGGAAAGTGAAGTCGATTATACACTGGTGATGCTGAATTCTACCTATTCCTTTGATCATGATACATTTTGTCATGTAAGCCTAGATCAAAGCGGGGAACGGTTGGTGGGAAGAAAATTTAGGCGTAGCAATAAGAAAGCGTTAAGATTGCTGGATTTTGAAAGGTGGGTGGACAATTTAAAAAACCAATCCAAAATTATAACTCGGAATTTTATTTTTTAGTAAATTGATGTCCTTTCTGGGATCAAAGACGTCCGCTGTTTACCAAACTCTCTGAAAAGACGAAAACCGTATTGTTGAGTCACAACCTTATCAAATTTATATTGACACCATCCAACTCGCGATTATATTTTCTGAAAAGAAAAGAAAATTATATTAAGTTTATGAATTGAAATTTGTAAAAACAAAAATTATTATCATTACAAAATTAAAAATGGAGGTGTGGCCAACACACGACTTTCTTTTACGAACAGAGAATTTTGAGAAATTTTATTTTTTTTATAACTTTTTATTTCTTATTTTTATTTGTTTTTAATTTTTGGAAACATTTTGTATTAAGTAGTTTTTTGTAAACCTTATACATTTTAAGATATTTGCAAAATAAATTTTCTGGACCAAGGGAGTGGCCACTTCCGGTTAGCCGATTTGGAGTAAAATTCACTGGGACCTCCCAATTTATCAAAAAAGCTTAAATCTGAAGTTTCAGTTCGATTGGTTAAACCATCTGGGCTGTAGAGAGGACACAGACAGACTGACAGACTGACAGACAGACACCATTTCGAAACCCACTTTTTCGGACTCAAGGGACCTCAAAACACATAAATCTCTTAAAATCTCAAGGTCCAAAATTTTCATGATTACTATACTTTATTTTACTAGAGTAAAAGAAAGTAAAAGAAGAAGAGCGAACTAAAAAACACAAACAGAACCTATTTGCAATAAAATCGGCACAACGTGGAGTATCCCAAAATATAAAATTTGCCGACCTGTTCTGTACTAACACATCAAGAACTTCCGGAGAACCAGAGCAGCAAAGCAGAGCAGAAGTACCACTGAAAGCAGAAAAGGTGAATAATTATAATTTTTTTTTTTTTTTTTTTTTTTTTTCGTCCCTGCCCAAAAGCGGCTAGCACTACGACCTAAAAGATCTTTTGTGCTATTGGGTACTGTTACTCCAGGAGCTTCTCCACCTCTCTAATAAAGGCGAGAATGCTGTTTATAGAGGCCAATTTACATTTCTCCGGGGTCAGATACCTCTCTTCAAAATGAATCCACCTCCGTGTGCACAGAGCAACACACTCACATAGTATGTGTTCTGCGGTTTCTGTCTCTTCCAAACAGAGTCGGCACTCCGTCTCTGTGGACAGGTTCATTTTGTTCAAATGATATCTCAGGTTACAGTGACCTGAGAGAAAACTCACAAGTTTCCTAATATTTCCTTTGCTGAAATTGATCGCCAAATTTTTGTGGTGAAATGGCCTGATCAAAGATTTGGCTTGTCTAAGGCCGGGAATACAGTTCCAATAAGTCAAGCACTGTATTTTTTCCCATTTACTGATTGTGTAGGTTGCAGAAGCCCACGGGATACCACAAAAAGGCTCAGGGCCAATGAGTGTAGTCGACGAGCCTGCCCGTGCAAGTTCGTCGGCTATCTCATTTCCAGTGATGCCCATGTGACCAGGCACCCACCACAACCTTACTTTGTTTTGACAAGAGAGAGATTGTAGCAGTTTATAACAACTTTGAACCGACTTGGAAACCAAGCAGTTAGAAGCCAATGCTTTCAGTGCTGCTTGGCTGTCAGACAAAATGTGGATGGATGCGCCTTTAAGACCTTTGGTCATAATAATAGAGGCGCAGATTTCGATGGCGTGAATTTCGGCTAGAAAAACACTGGGGTAAGTACCCAGTGATTTCGATATTTTGTGATTGGGTCCAAAGACACCAATGCCGACTCCACTATCCATTTTTGATCCATCAGTGTACCAGACTAGGCTGTTAGGTTCCATCTGCGGTAACCCAGTATCCCAGTCTGTTCTATCGGGGATTGTTACCACGAAATTCCTGCCAAAGCAGAGTTCTTTCGGCATAACGTCCGGGACACTAAAGAACATATTCAGGTCTGGAAGTTCATTCAAAATGTCCAGGTGACCCATATGGTCATCATGACTGTATTGATTCGCGAGCTTCAATCTAGCTGCACAGGTAGCAGCTGATTTTTTGACGTGGATATGAAGTGGAGTGAGCTCGATGAGAGCTTCCATTGCCGCCGTAGGGCAGGTGCGCATAGCACCTGTAATTCCGAGACATGCTAGTCTCTGTAATGAGGTCAGCTTGTTCATAATAACTTTTTGCTGTACCTTAGGCCACCAAACTATTGCCCCATATGTTACAATTGGCCTCACTATCATGATGTACATCCAGTAAATCATTTTTGAGTTCAGGCCCCAGGTCCTGCCGAACATACGCCGGCAGGCCCACATGGCCCTGGCCGCGCGTTCGGTAGTTGAAGTAATATGAGAGTTCCAAGTTAGTTTCTTATCTAGGACAACACCCAGATATTTGACTTCACTGGAGTATCCGATATTTATATTATTAAGACTAATTGAACCAAGGTTCAAATTACGTCTTTTGGTGAAGGGCACCAGGACTGTTTTGCTAGGGTTAATCGAAAGGCCCTCCCCAGTGCACCAATTCGAAATAACAAGCAAAGCCTGTTGCATGCTGGCGGACATCGTACGTTCATGCCCTCCAGAGACTATGATAACCAAATCGTCCGCATAACCAATGGCATCGTACCCAAGTAGATGTAAATTATCAAGCAACTCGTCGATCACGAGTGACCACAGCAAAGGGGACAGGACACCGCCCTGCGGACACCCTCTTGCTGCCGTAATCGTGACCGACTCATTACCTAATTTAGATGTAATCTTCCTACTAACCAACATGGAACTAATCCAGTGGTTAGTCGGATCGTCAATACCTCTACGCTTGATTGCCCTAGCAATTGAGTCGTATCCAGTATTGTCAAAAGCTCCCTCAATATCCAGAAATGCACACAGAGCAATTTCTTTCGAGCGATAGGCTGCTTCAATCTTGGTGACAAGTAGATGCAGCGCACCCTCTGTGGATTTGCCTTTCCTATAGGCGAATTGATTTGGATTTAGAGGTCTGGTTGCCGTTAACCAGTCTCTGATATGAAGATCTATAAGTCGTTCCATGGTTTTAAGAATAAACGATGTAAGACTGATAGGTCGAAAGGACTTAGGAAGTTCACATGGCCGATTGCCAGGCTTTGGGATAAAAACCACGTTTACTTGACTCCAAGCCTGTGGTATGTGACCCCAATTGAAGCTAGTTCTAAACAAGGCCACCAGAGCAGGGGTAATCAAGTCCAGGCCCCTTTGAAGGAGGGCTGGGAAGATTCCGTCCCCTCCTGGAGCCTTGAAAGGCTGAAAAGAGTTAATGGCCCATTTGACTTTATCCGGAGTAAAAAGCTTACCGGATAAACTATTAACATAACCCATATTTACACCCATGTGTGTACCAGATATGGAGTTAGTGATTGTATTTGTGTCGCAAACAGTGCAGCCCGGAAAGTGCACTTGAAGCAGGGTTTCGAGCGACTCTTTGCGACCTGATGTATAACTACCATCGGATTTCAGAAGAAGCCCAATCCCGTTGGACTGATCTTTAGCTAGAACTTTATGGAGTCGAGCAGCTGTAGATATATACTCGATATTTCCACAGTTTTTCCTCCACGTGAGGCGTTTGGAACGCCTTAGTTCTGTGTTGTAACTGGTTAGGGCTTGCCTATATTCATTCCACTCATTGGAATGCTTTGCCCTATTAAATAATTTCCTAACCTTCTTACGAAGTTTAGCCAGCTGTTCGTTCCACCATGGAACTTTGCGATTAACCACAACGTTTCGCACCACACAGCTGCTTTCGTAGGAAGATAGGAGCACGTCATTAAGCAGACCAGCTGCGGTTTCTAGGTCACTAATTGAACTCAAAGATGTTGGCAGCATGTCTGCTTTGATAAATAAAATATACCTATATGTTTTCCAATTTGTAAAACAAGGGATACGACGCTCTGTTGCCTGTATGATCACTCCCGGTATATCGAACCTGATGTGCATGTGGTCCGACAGAGAAGCTTCGCTTGAAACATGCCAGTTTGCAACAGAGTTGGAAATAAACTGACTTGACAAAGTGAGGTCCAACACCTCTCGCCGAGTCGAGTTTATGAAAGTGGGGTTCTACCTTTATAATACTAATATAGGCAATAATTACAATAATATTAATTTTACCAAATTTATAAATAACGAGAGTCATGAGCTATTCGGGTGTAATTTAGGAATTTTCATTAAAAGAGTTAACAATTTTTTGCCACAATACAGAAAATTACAAACATTGGAAGACAGACAGGTAGCATATATTTCATTCGTTTTTTCAATATATCAGGGTTAAACAGACTAAAAATATATACGTTAAATTGCTGCTCTATTGCGAATCATGTCAATAGAGCTCAACTCTTTCATCTAGTGAAGCAAAAACAACCGGATGTTTTCCTACTACAGGAAACAAACCTTCAAGATAGGCACAAATTCGTAGTAGATAACTACAAAATATTCAGACACAATAAAACGGATAGATTAAAAGGAACTGCAATTTTAGTAAAGGATAACTTTAAAACAGACCGGCTAATAATACCTAACATAAATTACATTAAATACTCAGCAATAACTATCGCAAGATCAAACCTCGAAAAAATTCTAATCGTTTCCATCTACATCCCGAATGGTACTAATTTTACAAACCTAACCTACTGAACAATCAAAGCGACAATTTTGTATTGACAATAATAGGAGGAGACTTTAATGCACGCAACACAGCATGGGATGGAGTAGACAATATAACAGGTAACGCTCTCCAAAATCTGCTCACTTCCTCATCCAGCAACTTTGTACAAATCGTAGCCAAAAAAGCAACATTTCCCCGATCAGGATCAGTCATAGACTTCTACCAAGTTACAAACAACATGGTCACTAGTTACGCAAGAAAAGATAACTTTGCGTGTAAATCGATTCCATCATTTTCAGACCACTGCGCGGTGGAACTAACAATAGATCTCTTAAGTGTCACGGATTTTTTAAGAATAGAGCCTCCTAACCACTATAACTATAAAGCTACAAACTGGGCAAATTTTTCAAACGAAACAGACCAAGAACTTCAAAAGGTACGAATACCGAACGATAGAAACCTATCAGAAGCCGAGATTGACAAATATATTAGGATACTGACAATGTCAGTGCAAAAATCAATCAGTATTCTGATTCTCAAAGTAAAACAGAAAAACCACACATACAATAATCTCCGACCTTTACTCCAAAAATTGCTAGAATACCGTAGGAAACTAAAAAAAAGTATTATGTAGAATATATAACAGAACACTAAATAACCAAGATCCTAGTTACCTCTCAGTTAAATCACAGATAAGCTGCCTCACATACATTATTAAACATCATATTTCAAAACACCTAAATGAAAAATTCATAAAGAAACTATCTGGAATCAAACCTGGAAACTCCATGTTCCAAGAAATTAATAGTCTCACAGGAAGGAAAAGGTTCATTGCACCGGAACAACTCGAAATAACTAACGAGTTCGCAAACTATTACAAATTGCTATGTACAGAACAAGTTCCTAATATTAACTCAACCTAAACCCAAACAGTTTGCCAAGAGGTCAATAACTTTATTAACTCCTCCGCTGATCCCCTAACCACGTTTTCGAGTGCAAACCCAGCCATAAAACCAATAGAAGAGAGCTTTACCTATCCATTAGAACTTAATTACTTAGTTACAAGCACAAAAAATCATCAGGACCCGATAAAATTTCAAACTTTATCATTAAAAAGCTCCCAAAAACATACTTTAACAATCTCTCAATTTTAATAAACAACTGTCTAAATTTATCGTACTTCTCTTTAGATTGGAAAAAATCTCACATAATCCCTATCCCAAAAGTGAAAAATCCAAAAAGAGCAGAAGACAGCAGAGCTATATGCCTCAACTCAAACCAAGGTAAACTTCTCGAAAAAATTATATGGAGATCACTCAGGACCTTAGTATACCCAGAAGAAGGCCCATCCAAGATTCCTCAATTCCAATTTGGTTTCAGGCAGGGATATTCAACTACGAATACCCTTACACTTCTCCATTATAATTTAACCTCAAACCTGAGTCGTAAACAAGTCACAGCCGTTTGTCTATTAGATATACAAAAGGCCTTTGATTCCGTCTGGATCAAAGGATTAGTCTTCAAACTTATCAAACACAATCTTCCGCATAATTAGATTAGAATTATTCACAATTTCCTACATCAAAGACACTTCTACGTAGAAATTAATTCCACTAGATCACAAATTCATAATTCAAGCCGAGGAGTACCCCAAGGGTCAATATTGAGGCCCATACTATACAGCCTCTATATAGCAGACCAGCCTACAAGTATAGAGAGATGGAAATAATCCTTTACGCAGATGACACAATAATATTCGCGCCATCCCTTTGCCCAGAGATCGCAACCAAAAAGGTACAGAGTCACATAGAAAAACTGAAAAACTACTATAAAGACCAAATCAAAACTCATAATCTTTAGTCCACCTTATGGCAGATGCATCAAAACAGCAGTGGCAAAAAGTGGAAAAGCAAAGCTTTTGATTAACAGAAAACAAATTGAAACAACAGACTCGGTGAAATACTTAGGAGTACACTTTACAAACAAGCTCAACTTTAACCAACACTGTCAAAAAACTATAGAAAAAGCTAGAGCAGCCTATGCGATGCTAAGGCCAATTAACAATAAACTAGATCTACCTTAACGAACAAAAGAAATTATGTATATCCAACTAATTAGACCCATATTAACTTACGGTTTCACGTCTTGGTTTATATATCACCCATCAGCTACAAAAAACTCGGAATTTTCGAAAGAAATATTCTCAGGCACGCGACGGGGAAAAAATTAGAAAATATAATCAGTATGAAGACAGGTCCCCCTACTACAGTAACACAGAACTGTATGCAAGCACTAAAATCATAGAACTTAGCCAGTTTCTGGAAAATCTTATCAAAGAATCAACACAGTGGGCACACGAACTAGCTCATGACTCAATTAAACTCAAATGGTTATGATGATCATAACAGATATATTCATTTAAGAGAAGTGAGCAACATCAACTTTAGTAATTTTATAAAATGTAAATCTAATGTACACAGGGGGTAAAGAGTGCATATCCCTCATGTAAATAATAGTTTAATAGTTAAGATATATTAGAATAAAGACTTGCAGACGCCAAGCTTTCAATTAGGTAAGAATAATCATGTACTTAAATAAATAAATAAAAATAAGACAAATCCAGTTCAGGGCAAATATCTGTAATAGAATAGGGCTCGTAGTAATAAAGTAAAAGACAAAAAATATATAACAATGTATAAACAAAGTAGGTAACACTGTATAAAAAATGGAGGTGTGGCCAACACACGACTTTCTTTTACGAACAGAGAATTTTGAGCAATTTTATTGTTTTTTATAATTTTTAAATTTTATTTTTTTTATTTTTATTTGTTTTTAATTTTTGGAAACATTTTATTTCAAGTAGTTTTATGTAAACCTTATACTTTTTAAGATATTTGCAAAATAAATTTACTGGACCAAGGGAGTGGTCACTTCCGGTTAGCCGATTTGGAGTAATTTTCACTGGGACCTCCCAATTTATCAAAAAAGCTTAAATCTGAAGTTTCAGTTCGATTGGTTAAACCATCTGGGCTGTAGAGAGGACATAGACAGACTGACAGACAGACAGACAGACACCATTTCGAAACCCACTTTTTCGGACTCAGGGGACCTCAAAACAGATAAATCTCTAAAAATCTCAAGGTCCAAAATTTTCATGATTACTATACTTTATTGTACTAGAGTAAAAGAAAGTAACAAGTGATCAATAAAGAACACAAATAAAAAAATTTAAAGTTGTTTTCAAAATTTTATTTTCATAAAAATCTATTTTAATAATTTGCAATAAATCATTGTGCAAAATAATAGATTATAGTCAAAATAAGATCGACAAAATATCTATTCGTCATTGGAAGCAACGCAAGGTCATTTTACCGCAACATCGTGTAATCATTGGGACGACCTTGCTCCAACATTTTTGGTCCTTCGAGCCGGATGAGGCTTTTGAACAATTGAAGATTCAACCATAAAAGGAAAAAGGAAACCACAAACCCAGCAGCTTGGATTTCAACAGAATTGGTAATCAATAACGTGGTAACCAATAGACCACACCACCCAGATAAGTAGAACTCTAATTTTACCGTTAAAGAAAATCAGTTAACTTAAAGAGTGAAAGAAAAAAAAATTTCGTTAGTATTTCGCAAAATTTAATCGCACAATAAATAGTTTATAAATCGTGAAAACCAATTTATTGAATTGTGAAGTGAAATACATACAATGCCGTTAGACGAAAAGCTTGAGCGAAACTAGCCGGTCTGAAGAAGCAGCGTAAAACGCTAAATGAACAAATGAACAGAATGCGAACAGTTGTAGAAGCAATGAAATCGGGAGTTGATATCGCGGAAGTGCAAATACGGCAAAATCGAGCAAATGAATTACTCAAGAATTTTAGTGATACCGAGAGAGAAATATTTTTAATTAACGCAGATGAGCCTTCCGAGATTATACTTTTCGAGGATATTTATTATGGGGCCATTACGAAATTGAGCAAGTTGAACAGATCGTTATCCATAGAGGGTGCCTCTCAAGATACAGCGTTGTTCAACACCGCAACCAATAATGAAGGGCGTGCACAAGTTAAACTACCAAAAATCAATATAGCTTCATTTAGTGGGGATTTTATGGAGTGGCAGTCGTTTCATGATTTGTATACGTCCACTATCCATGAAAACACTGCGCTAACCACATCGCAGAAATTTCAATACCTTAAAGGTTTATTGAATGGGGAAGCAGTGTCCCTAATAAAACATTTTGCAATTACTGAAACCAATTATAACGAAGCATTCAAGAAGTTACGTGACAGATACGACAGGAAAAAACACACAATCAACGCATTTGTAAGAACTTTTCTAGAACAACCAAATATCGGGTCTAATCTTGCTGCCGATATTTAGGGGATTACTAAATAAGTCAGACGAAGTAATCAGAGGTCTCCGGGCGCTTGGTTCTAAAGTTAAATCACGTGACCCTTGGCTCATCTTCATCCTGCTCAATAAAGTCGATGATGAGACAAGAAAATTATGGTCGCAACAAACAACTAACCAAGATTTCAGCACATTTGAAGAATTCTTAGAATTCTTAAACAACAGGTTAGATGCATTAGAGTCACTAAGGTCAAGTGGGAAATCATCAGCATCCAATAGTCGTGTCAAGACAGTTATATCTTCATGCGATTTGTGTACATCATCGGAGCATCTGCTGTATCAATGTAGTCAATTTTTAGAACAAACAACCGAACAGCGTAGAGCTTACATTAAACATACGAGACGCTGTTTCAATTGCTTATCAGATTCGCATTCGGTTTATCAGTGCAAATCAAAGAAGAGTTGTCACCCATGTAGAAAAAGGCATCATACGCTACTACATATGCAAACAGACTCACAAACAACCTCAATTGTTGCAAATGTACCCACACAAGATGAAGAGAAAGAGGCGCATATTCATTGCGTGCAAGCATCCATTGTTCCAATACAGTCAGCACAACCAACTGCTATTGTTCGAGTAAGGGATGGTTTTGGAAAACGAGTTTCGTGCAGAGTACTATTAGATACTGGTTCGCAGTTATCATTCATTTCCGAAGCGTGTGTATAGCGCCTCGGTTTACCAAGACGAAACGGAAGAATCGCAGTTTCCGGCATTGTGCAATGTAAGGTAGATTCAACAAGAGGAATTACTTCGATACAATTTTCCGACTTAAGCGATATCACTGAAATGGAAGTAGAGGTAATCTAGATAAGTGTTTGAGAGCATTCCGGGAGTTAGAGGAAGGTATTGATTTGAAATCCAAGCTGACGCCACAAGAAGCAGGTTGTGAAACACACTTCGTTTAAGGAGCAGCGCCCCATCTTTGGAAATTCGTTAAATATGGCAATAAAGAGATTAACGACACTAGAAAAAAGGTTCGTGAGAGATGAGGAGTTTACCCGAATGTATAGAGAGTTCATAACGGAGTACATTACTGTTGGACACATGACAGAAATCAGCAAGGAAAGAGCAATTAGAGACAACAGCGTGTTTCTATCGCATCATGGAATATTCAAGGCACAAAGTACTACAACAAAGCTGCGTGTAGTATTCGATGCTTCCGCAAAAACAAACAATGATATATCACTCAATGATGCCCTCTTAGTAGGTCCAACCGTACAATCTAGCATATATGAAATACTTTACGATACAGAGAGCACACATATGTAATGAGTGCAGATATAGAAAAAATGTATCGGCAGATTCTAGTAGATGAACGAGATCAGAAATACCAGTGTATCATATGGCGAGACCATCCTAATAATTCTATTCAATATTTTCAGTTAAAAACAATGACATACGGAACATCAGTTGCGCCATTTCTGGCTACGAGGGTTATTGAAGAATTATCAAAACTAAATAAACACAGGTTTCCCGAAGCATCGATTGCCCTTCATCGTGATATGTACGTGGGCGATTTGATGACGAGAACGAACACTTTAAGCGACGCAATACGGTTAAAGGATAATCTAATCACGATTTTAAATGAAGCAGGTATGCAGCTACGTAAATGGAGTTCGAATTCAGACCAGCTACTTGACACCATTAACGAAGATCAAAGGGCCTTGCATTTTAAACATATCAAGGACAATCACGATGGAACATGCCTTAAACTATTAGGGCTTAATTGGAATCCTGAACATGATCGTTTTGGATTCGTGGTAGAACTACACAAATCAGCTTCAATCACAAAACGAGTCATCCTTTCGGAGAGCAGCAAAATTGTTGATCCTCTCGGATGGTTGGCCCCAAGCACAATACGATTTAAAATCCTGTTGCAATCATTATGGCTGGTCAAACTAAACTGCACGAGGCTGCAAAGATAGTTATTCCTAGGCGGTTGCTTGAAAATAAAGATGTGAGCGTCATTAGTCTCCATGGGTTTTGTGATGCTAGCGAACTAGCTTATGCTGCAGCGGCTTATTTGCGAGTTTTGTACAAGGACGGAAGTTGCACATCAAGATTGATAGCCGTAAAAACAAAAGTATCACCGATCAAACAAGTATCAATTCCGCGACTAGAATTATGTGCCTGTGCGCTACTGGTAAAGCTAGTAGATTCGATAAAATTATTCACCACTCTGGCAATCGATTCAATTACAGCTTGGACCGACTCCAAGATAGTCTTGGACTGGCTCTCATCACATCCAAGAAGATGGACAACTTTTGTAGGGAACAGAACTTCATAATTATCCAATCGATCAGTCGTAACAATTGGCGCCACGTTCCTACAAGATCAAATCCAGCTGACTGCGCCTCTCGAGGGATGTCCGCTAAAGAATTAAGAGAACACAAACTCTGGTGGTACGGGCCAGATTGGCTGATTGAAAACGAATCCAGTTGGCCATTACAGAAAATTAACTATGGCACAAAAGATGAAGAGAGGCCACCAAATATTTATGCATTCTCTATACAAACATGTTCCGGAGATTTCCTAGAAGCTATAATAGAGGCATACTCCAGTTACCATCGAATCATAACTGTAGTTGGTTGGATTCGCAGATTTACAAACAATTGTAGGCGATCTAGAAAAGGTTCCGGACCTTTAACAAGAGAAAAGCTAAGTTGTAGTGAAAGATTCATCATTAAATACATTCAATTCAAGTTTTTTAAAGATGAAATTCAGTCACTAAAGCAAAAGAAAGAAGTCGGACGTAAGAGCAAACTTCTCACGTTAGCTCCATTCATTGATGACGATGGTTTATTGAGAGTTGGAGGGCGAATTGAAAATTCAATAGCATCATTCGAAACAAAACATCCCATAATTTTACCGAACAACGCTAACTTGGTAAAGCTACTAATCAGAGAGGTCTACATTAAGCAAGGGCATGCTGGGTTGTCGCTTTTAAATAACACCCTGAAACAACGATTTTGGATAATTCGGGCAAAAACAGCGGTGAGAGAAATAATTCGAAAATGCGTTATATGCTCCAGATATGAACACCGTATTCAAAATCAAATAATGGCTGAATTACCCGATTGTAGAACACAATATGTGAGACCTTTTATGAAAGTCAGGGTCGATTATGCATGGCCTATTTTCATCTATCATAAACGAGGCAAAGGACAAAGACCACAGAAGGCATACACTGCATTATTCATCTGCAACAGCGTAAAGGCAGTGCATATCGAATTAGTGAACGATCTCACGACGGAAGCATTTTTGGCGGCGTTAAGAAGGTTAACTATTAAATAATGCTTCTGGAAATATAGCTAATTTCCTAGCAAAAGACAGAATCAATTGGCATTTCAATCCGCCCAATGCACCACATTTTGGCGGATTATGGGAGGCGGCAGTGAAATCTCTAAAATTTCATTTAAGACGAATCATCGGAAAACAAATACTTACCTACGACGAATTTTACACTGTGCTGACCCAGATTGAGCCAATGCTAAATTCAAGGCCACTGAGCAAGGCTAGTAATGAGGAGCTAAATGTTTTGACTCCTGCACATTTTCTTATACCAGAAGTTGATGTTACAACAAGCAAACTTTCACATGGGCTCCGATGGAGATTTATGCAGCAAATATGCCAACATTTTTGGGGTCGCTGGCATAGAGAATATTTCATCACACTCCAGAGGAGAGCAAAGTGGTACAGATCGAACACCGAAGCTAAGATCAACGACGTTGTACTTTTAACTGATGAAAGAACACCACCATCGAAATGGCTGCTAGGCCGAATTCAAAAAATATTTCCAGGCGCTGACGGCAACATACGAGTAGTTGAGGTAATTACGCCAAACGGAGTATACAAGCGTCCAATAACAAAATTAGCGAGATTACCAATCGACAATTGAACTTATATGTTCAAGGGAGGCGGAATGTTGTTTATGAATTGAAATTTGTAAAACACAAAAATTATTATCAATACAAAATTAACAAGTGATCAATAAAGAACACAAATAAAAAAAATTTAAAGTTGTTTTCAAAATTTTATTTTCATAAAAATCTATTTTAATAATTTGCAATAAATCATTGTGCAAAATAATAGATTATAGTCAAAATAAGATCGACAAAATACCTACTAGTGATGAGATCTTATGGAACGATCAATTTGATTCGTCTGAATATTCCCTAGCTTATGATATTCGTGTTATAGATCGGGCGTTACAAGTGTACTTTCCGTCACTGCATGGAAAATTTCCATCATCAACCGGAACACGGGCCTACAGTATTGCATGTGATGCTACCTAATTATTTATAACTTTCGAATATTTAATTTCGATACAAATTTAACGAAATGTAAAGATTTCGGGGAATCCATACCGCTAGAACACTCTGTCTACATTATAAAAAAACAATAAATTTTTCCAAAATTATTGCTAGAATAATTCTATACCAAAATTAACATTAAATTAAGAAAATAGTCCAGTAAGAATATTCCAAAAACATTTAGAACCGTTTTATCATATAAAATTCCATTTTCGTACATTAAACTTTACGCTATCAAATAACTTTATCTACTTTTCCCTAGATGTCACTGTACAATATATATTTTTGTCAGAATGATTGCTTTTTGAGTATTTAATTCCGAATCCGTAACGAATTCATGTTATAAATCAAACATGGTGACGCTTATAACTCCTCTCCTCAGCGCTAGATCACTCTGCCTGCATTCCGTATTCGATCAGAATTCCATGGCCGCCATTTTGATGAAGAAGTAGAAGTTTGAGTAAAGCTTTCACTTCCTTATGCACAACTTTTTCGGCTGACATGGTCACGTTCCCTATCCTCCATATCAAAATCATCTTTTAATAGAATCTAGATCTCTATACTGACATGTTGAAATCGATGGAGCATAATCGCTTTAAGCTTCCAACAGCATTCATTGACTTTCAGCAGCACTTTTCTTCAGATGGATGCAAAAAAGCAAAGCATGCCGCAAATTGCATAACGCACGAATTATGACTCATTGGCAATTTGACAAAATAACACATATTGAAAGCTAAAGCTACGTCATGATGCTTTCAACGATATTGAACGATGCGATATAGTAACCATTAAAATTAATGCACACTCCTATTAAAACATAATTTCATCAGAAAATGTTACTACAGGACAACAAAATTTTGGGAAGTCTCATCAGCAATCAGCATCCTTAATGTGGTACCCTAGAAAAATCATAGAAAGAAAACACATTATCCAATTTACTGTCGCATTAAATGAGGAAATCAGAAACCAAAGGGCTTTGCCTTTTTAGGAAGGAACTGCTTGGGCGAAGGCAGTTGATTCAGTCCTATAAAGTCCTTAAAATCACCCAAGACAAGCACAATACCAACTGCTGTTGTGCTAATCATGGGATGGGATAATTCGTTCGTTTAAATTAAAGCTACCCAAAAGAAATGAACTCAAAAGTGGCAAAACAAACCTGTCGTACAGACTATAGTGACAGTAGAAACCGATTTTGGTTGGATTCTCGAGGGCACACTATATATTCTGCTTGAACATTAAGTTTAACATATTTTAACATTATGACTGATATTGATAGAAATCTACGTATGATCTTGAAAATAGAGCAAGTTTCTAAAATCCTATATTGATGATAACAAATGGGAAGATTACCAGTAGATTATCTTAAACAGAGCATAAGTTTAAATGAGGATGAATATGAGCGACTAGGACAAATGAAACACAAATCGGGTCCTACCGATCAAACGTTGTTACTTACTAAACAAACACAAAATTACGAAAAGGATATACGCATGATGGGGCTTTCAATATAATCCCCTCTTTTAGAAACCCTGCAAACGATATTTACAGAACGGAAGTGTTTCTCAGGCAAATACCAAAAAATTGATAGCTCTTGGTCTATTATCTGAATTTTAAAAAAAATCTTGTGTTCGTGACAAAATAAAATTGTTTTCTGTTCTATGCATCCCGAACGCCTTTGTCGGCGAGAATCGATCTCTCGTTTCGATTGAACCAAAAAAGAGCTCTGAAGAAGAAAATTTTGCTGTTTTTGCTTTTAAAACGTTCAATTGACAGAAAAACGTTGCCTTGCGGAACACAAAATTATATTTTGACTTACTCGGTCTACTTCATTCTCTCTCATAAACTTGGTGCCTAAATAATAACGTAAAAGCTAGACGCCAATCGGGTACTCTATGAACTAAAACTCATGGCGGGAAACGTGTTAAGTGGAATATCGTATTTTTATATTTAAGTTGTCTCGTTTTATTGCCAAAACTGTGCGTCTATCAAATGATCATACCCTCGTTAGAGTCTCGCTTGATTATCTGGGTCTAATAATACTGGCCTTAGGTTAGTATTTAACTTCCAATGAGTCCGAGTCAAACATGTAAATAATTTCGCGAATGATTTCATTAATTAGATGCAAGTTATTCCTGATGAAGTCATCGTGTTGCGGTTCGTATATGCATAATACAGAAACCAAATCAAAATTAAATGTTAACCATGTGGGTGGACAATAAATTGTAAAATATTTTTGTATAGTTATAATAAGAACTCTTTGCGTTGATTTACATCAGCACTTAATTTTTCTGGAATTTAAATCAAGCGTCCAAATAATTATGATGATGACGATGACGATGGCGCGGTAATACAAAACAAAGCTTTGACACTTTGAACTTCAACAAAATTCATTATTTTTTGGAATTTCTGTAGAGTAGAGAATGGGAAAGGTTTTTATTTTTGAAAAATATTATTTTAATTATAAACTCCAACTATCATTCGCGTTTAATAGTTTTAAAATTTTTTTTGTTAATTCATTCTATCCGTATTTGTATCTATACCTATATACCTGTACATACATTTAGAATAGAATTGTAAAAGAATCCGTTAGGTTTTTGTTAAAGTTGCGTCTATTACACTTGTTTTAAGTCATTTGTTAACCCAATGCCAAGTGAATAGTGTTTCACGTAGTTGTTAATGCAAAATATGTTGGTCCCGAAATGGTTGAAAAATTTACTGTGCACGCAGAGAGTGGTAAGATTTCATCTCACTTTTTTTTTTATTTATGTATAGAAAGAAAGCAAGAATAATATGGAAAGAATTATTTTGATAAGATCTCAAGAATCTTAAGAAGTGATACGTTATAATGTGATCGGTGTACGTTTTTACGTAAATTCTTAAAAAACGGATGAATAGCAATAAACTATTTATATACCTAACTCACGTCGACATGTTTTTTTTTTTTTAAATAGTTTCGAAGTTAAGAATTTTTGGTTCAATACTGGGTGGCTACAAAAAGGTAATTAACATTTTGACGGAATGATTTGTGTGAAAAATTTGAGATTTTTGGGGATTTTTTTACGCTAATTGTGCGCGCCACGTCTCCACACTGTATTTTCAAAACATGGGTGAATAAAGCGATTGAATATTCTCATGATCACTGGACTACCAAATACGGATAAATAAAGGGTTGGGAAAATCATTTTGGGTTCGATTTACACGCGCTACCAGAATATCTAGAAAATGTTTCTGGGTTCTTTTAAAATCACTTAACTCACTTAATACTTAACCTCTTCTTCAAATTGTTCAATTTTATCTGATAGTTAAATTTTCACTGAAGCAAAATATTCGTATATCTTTGGTCCTTCGCCAGCTGTGTTGTGGTGTGCTTTATTCAGCACTTTAACAGTGGAACTATTTTGACGAGCACCACTTCTCCTAGACATTCCATCTGCCTTGTTATTTATGTGTACCTATGGGTATCTTCACACTGCATCATATCGCACCTGGTTTTTCAAATTAAGGACAGTTGGAACACTGTCATAAAATCTAGGCCCAATAGGCTTTGATTGGTTTTGTGACAAAGTGGCAACATTAAATCGATGCTTCAAGTCAGACTATCACACTCCATTGACTGATTCTTATTCCAGCCCAATGCCAAAACTTTATTAATGGGATTTCCTTTGAAGTCGTTCTCAAAAGAAGTTTTAACTTATGAGTTGATCATAACGCATTGTGTTAATATAGGCGATTTTTTTTAATGTACAAGGAACGCTAATCTAGATGATTTTATTTTGAAATATTTCCCCAACACGGTTCACTATTACTTATCTTTATCACAATTTATTTCATTTGTATTTACTAATTGCTATCCTGTAACCAGTAATATTAATCAGTGTTACTATTGGGCACGGTCCCCGTGGCGTACTGCAGCTATCGGGGGGGGGGGGCTCACAGGTGGTGGATAGTGGACGGCCTATCTATAGGTAGGTTAGCGGTGAATTAAATAAACCGCCCCCAATCGCAGTCCAGCTGGTGGGAGAGTTTCAGGGAACTGGGGAGTGGTTAACCTCAGTTCATTAAATTCTGAGTGCCTATGATGCCCAGCATGAAAAGGCGAACGGATGGTGCCAGCAAACCATCGACCAATAACCACGGCGGACTGGGCGTCACGTCCTCTCTGCACCTCCGGAGTCTCCGCGGGTGATGAGTGGGGTCGGGTGACCCTGGGAATGGAATGGATCCCATTGGATTGGGCTCTCCATGTGAATAGGTGAATGAGAGAGAGAATGTGGAGCGGCGGGAAGGGGGTGCTGGAAGGTCGGGATGCTAGCGAGCCAAATGCGCTGGATTAAGGTGTTAAGCGACCCGTGCTGATGATCAACTAGCCTGGGGCCCATTTAACAAAGCCCAGTCGCTAACGGAGCCCTCTGGATACCTGGCGACCTCCAGTTGTATTTAGCCTTACCTGTGTATATGGATCTCTGCACAGGTGGACCCATGTTTCTCCGATACTCGTGGGAATAGCATGAATGATACCAAAATCAAAGAAATAGGGGCCGGTACTCTTCAAAAACCGGGAAGCAACAAGGAAGGGAGTAGCTTGAAATAAATACGCACTTTCCGGGAAGCCTCGATGACTCGACGGAACCGAGGGCTCATCGAGAAATACCTTCAATAGAAATGGAGGGCATCATGGATAGGGAACGGATCGCATGGGCAATGAACGGGTTTAAGCCTTATAAATCGGCTGGCCCAGATAGGATTATACCAGCGGAGATCCAGAGGAACTTGGCAGTCATCCTTCCCTGGCTGGAGATGATCTTTAGAGGATGTCTGAAATTTGTCTATATTCCTAGCAAACGGACGGAGGTCAAGGTGGTCTTCATTCCGAAAGCGGGGAAAAGCTTGCATGTTTATCCGAAGTACCTGTATTTTACTGGGACGATTTCCGCGACTATAATGTCCCAGACCAGCAACGTATATTTTTCCAGCGACGATTTTCCCACGTAGTATTATCTGACCGGCGACGACTTTAGGTTTTGGGATGATTTACTTTATTAAAAATTGAAACAATATATTTTAACAATTTATAAAATTTAATGTTTATATATAATAGAACACAAGTTGTTTGCGCAAGATTCTAAACCACAATGCCTTTTACAATACTTTTTTTTCTACTACACATACCAAAAAAAATCATATTCACAATTTTTAACCACCACGAAATCATGGTTGCCAACGTACCATCTACAATTAATGGACTAAGCCTAAATGTAATTGGTATAATCTATTACATGTTTATGTTTGTCTTGCCGTACAATTTTGACAGACGTAAATAAATAACAAATGGAAAAATATCAGCTGGATGCAATATTTTACGGTAAGTTTTAACACAATTACATATTTAGTTCATTACTTCTAATTATTCTTATAATATTTTAGGTGAATCTACAAAATCTACGTTATCGTGTTCGACATTACTGTATGACAATGATTAGGTAAGTGCATTACAGATTTCGTGTTGATAACGATTCTTTGTGCATTTTTCTTCTTCATTCCAGGTTGTTGCGGTTGGGATCCAACAGTACCTGAGGCCTATAACTCTATCATCCTTTCTCCTGAAAACATTGGAAAGGATGGTGGATGTACTTATACGATCAAAAATTGAACCCAGCAATTGGGTAATGTCACAGCATGCGTACTGTAAAGGGAGGTCGGTGGACACATCCTTGCATGCTTTGGTACGCACAATTGAGAAGTCAATTTACTCGCAGAAGTTCTGTATGGTCTCATTCCTCGATATTGAAGGTGCCTTTAATACCGTAAAGACGGAGGCGGTGGGGCACTCGACGATAGTTGGATCACTAAGGGATGAACTGGTGAATCTAGATTATGTTATACTAACCTTGTGCTTCGATAAAGGGTTCTGGACCGTCTGTCCTTCTATGGAATCCTGGAGGGGCGGATCAATACTAGAAAAACGAGGCAGTGCAATTTTTCACGGACTGCTCTAAGCTAGATTGTGAGGTAGGAGCCGGAGTCTTCTGTGAGAAGCTTAATGTTAATATTTCTGTTCGTCTTCCTGACTACTGCAGCGTGTACCAAGCTGAAGTGGTGGCGATCCGGGAAGTCGTGACATGGTTGAAGCATAATGTGGTATCAGTAAGAGATATCGCAATTTATGCGGACAGTAAGGCGGCGGTCAGGTCACTATAGGCGGTTTATCTGAGGAGATGAGCGAGTATTTAAGTATCCAGATAATCTGGGTCCCTGGTCACTCGGACATCACGGAGAACTTCGGGGTGGACGAACTAGCTTGGTACGGTACGACTCTCCAGATGCTGACGGAAAGGGCAGGTCTGGGGAGGCCTATAGCGCTCAGTAAAAGGCAATCACCTTGACAAATGAGAGATGGACCAACACTCTCTCGTGCAGGGTAGCAAAACAGGTTTGGCCAAAAACTGGACTTGCGGCGCTCCAAGGCACTGATATCCCTGGGAAGACGAGAGTTAGGATTGGTCTTAGGGATACTGACAGGACACTGCCTTTTTGGGGAACACGCGAGGAGCCTGGGTCTACAGACAAATGATTTTTGTAGAAGTTGCATGGACGAGGAGGAGGAAGAGACTATAGATCACTTCCTATGCTCGTGTCCGGCACTATCATACAGAAGACATAAATACTTGGGTGTGTACGGTATGGACAGCCTTACGGAACTCACGAACTGTGGAGTACGAGATATTTTACGCTACATAAGTAGCACTGGATGGTTTCATGGGTTATAAAATACTATAAATAAATAAATAAATAAAGGGGAGATAAGATCCTGTGGTATCACAATGGGCCACTATTGGCCTAAGTGTGCGATAGCAGCCACTCTAACCTAACCTAACCTAACCTACTGTTGTTTCCGTTTTGCTGTCTGACTTTGTAAACCCATTCTCTTTGGGTCGGTCTTCTTGTAATTCCAGCACCCTGGAAATGATGACTATAATTCTGTGAACTCAACCTCTTCGTTGGTTTCTTTATTGCCATTCTTTTCAGCCCTTCAACCTTGAAAACAACACCATTAATAAAAGAATTTTCGCGAAAATGCCTCGCTGATGACGTTTTGACGTTGGCTTTCTTCAACACGTCTTTTGCTAAGTTGCCCTCTTGACACCAAATTAGTAGAGTCAAATACTTTTCTCTGGTGTCTTTCGTTATGGAAACCATTAATCTGGTCTTCCCATATTACCATATAATGGAATTGGCGGCTAAGCTGGCTACTACGTATACAAATGCTGACTTTGAGAGAGTATATGTAGTTTTAGTTGATGAGGTTATTGCTTTTGTCGCGTAATTGCAGAGCTTAGGTATTTCCGGCTGCACTACGACTTCTAATTATTGCTTCTGATTGCTCCTGCTTCAGTCTTAGAGCCAGTTTAGTATCTTGTTGATAAAAGGGCTTTATGTGTGCGCACATAGAAAAAAGTGCACATCGAAAATTGTTCATACAGAAAATTTCCCACATAGGCAAAAAACGAACAAAAATATTTCAATTCGTATTTTAATTTTTTGCATATTCCCGACAAATTTTCAAAATAAACAGAGCAATGAAACTTGGATTAACAGCACTGAAACTTGGAACGGCCGCAATACTCACTATGCCCTTTGGTTGATAGAATTTAATCTCTTTTGGTGCATTCAGTTAACTACACAGGTTTTGCAGTGTTGCGTTCACAAAATTTAATTCTGCAGTCCGCAATATGTTTTACTGGAAGTAGGCTAAAAGTCTGCGGACTATCGTCTGAGTAGTGTAATGCATTTTAGCGTTTGTCAGTCAGTTTTCGAGATTTACTTGGTGTTAAGTGGTATACAGCATTGAGTTGCTTAACGTTCACATTATTCGAGATATTTGAATTGTTTGAAGACTCGGAATATTGATTTTGACTTCCATCCTTTTTGCTTTATAGTGTTTGAAATAACTACATAATTCAAGTTATCAAAGTTTTTCGACATTTTACTTAGATTTTATTCGTGTTCAAACTAATTCGAGACTATACGAGTTGTACCTGGCGGTATATTGAGTTTGCCCTTTAAAATATTCAAGAGCGATTTCGTCTCGGTTTGAAGATCTGTATATTTGCCGATTTCACGGATTGTCAGCTCCAAATCGAAGTATTACTTGCAAGATTTTAGATGTTATTCGATACTTTCGAGATCATTTGAGATTTTCGAGAATTGATTTTGAATTGATTTTATCAACACTATTTGAGGTTTCTCGAGTTTTCAAGTCGACAATTTTATCGCCAAATTAGAAAAAATTAAACAGGTTTGTGTGACCTGGTTTTGTAAAATATTTTGCGGAAAACTACTAAACTAAGATTCTACATAAAGACACTAATCCTCCGATACCGAATCCTTTCGTTTAACTTGTGAGACGGTCCTGAGCTTATATGTATATACCAAAGTTGGCATTCATTTACCTTAACCTTAGTCAAATATAAATACAATGAGGCAGGAGAAATCAGCAAGTGTAATTATATCAGGACACAATAAAATATTCGCACTACCCAGGGTAAGTTAAGTGTGCAAAGTTCAACAGGTAACCGTTGTGTATGACCTCTTGCTGTTTCTACTTCCATGATTATATGATAAACCTGAAATTGCCTGAAAGATTTATTTCCCACATGCCCAAAGGCAAAAATCACTTCCATCGTATACAACCATTATGATACGATCTCAACCCGGAGGCATGGTTTATGCTTGAATGAAACATAGATGCTAAAATACCAATCTTGTAATGAAACTTACATCCAACAATCCATTGTCATCCATCCGAAAACATCAGACTGCGAGCGCAAGTCACAGTCGTAAGAAATTCAAACTTAATGATGAAGAATCCGGCAAAAAATAAAATCATGCCACAAGTGTGCGAATTCCAGGTGCTACAATCAAGCACCCAAAGGTAATGGTATACCCACAGTTCTACTGTTTAGTGTCTTGGAAGAGGATATGGTGGGTCTCGGGCATACTGTGTTCAAATTACTAAGAGTGGCAGTTTGGTTAACACCAATCTCATAACAATATTCCAAAATGAAAATAATCTGAAACCCAGGAAGAATCTGAAACATCGGCTATACATCATTCGAGTATACTGAAACAATTTGTTGAGCCTTGGGTTACTACACAGCGACACATTCACTTGAAAGAGGGACAGGATTCCGGGATAAAGATAAGGTAATAGAGAGAAAGAGAGAGAGACAGAGAGAGAGAGAGACAGAGAGAGAGCAACTGCATAGCTAGGTACATCTAATCACCTTGAAATAATGGCCAACACAAGCGCTAGTTTCGATGAAGCTTTTATTCTGATTCGTGCCAGTTATCGTTTAAGGAAGTTCCGCTTCTGAGTCACCCTAAGCAATTTTTAGATGAAGGCTTATTCTTTATTATGATTGATGAAGAAATCACACAAACATTAAAGGTATAGCGTCCTGAAAAAATGTACAATTGTGGACCAGGAATGCACAACTCGACTGGAGGCAAATCTAGAATCTTTCTTGGAATACAACACTGGCAGCTTGGAAAGCCACGTTGCTGAACCCCCTGGATGGACAGTGTTTGGATCTCATCATCACATCATCGCATAACGAGTTTTTTACAATAGAAAACTTTGGAATGGAAAGGAAAGTTAATGGTTGAAGATCAGCCAGCTATTAAGCGCTGGGTGCAAAGTTAAATGGTGAAAATATAAAGCTTACATGAGCGGAGAAAATGGAGATGGAGAAAGAGCTAAAGTGTTAGTTTTGTGGCGATCAACTACAAACGATATTTTAACCGGTGAGGTGCTTCAAATGGTTATGATGATATTCGAAATATCTGGAAATGCTGAATAACAGATGGGTTAATTGAACCACCGTCCTGCCAAAATTATGTGATGTCAACATTCCTATAGATGATAAACGGTAACAACTGGGAATGATTTTCTCGAAAGGTGACACCATACAGTCCACTAACAATTCCCAGACTGGAGCTCTAGGCGTCAGTTTTGGGAGCCAGTAGATCTGTAAACTTCACAACTTTCAACCAACACGAAAAATGTTTTGGTCCGACTTCACCCATATACTGGCATGAATCGTATCTCAACATAAAAGATATTGACAGTTTGTGAGAATTGTGTGAAAAAGATTGGAGGTTGGTTCAAGTGAAGACGAGGAGACTGATCAAGATACTTTATGAAATTTGAGTCTCAATACGTATCCATCAAGGCAATATTGATTGGGTATATCGAGGAAAAGAAGCCTTATCCACGACGAATAATATGACAAGTAGGCCCGTGAAACTTTCGAAGCTGCAACCTCCCAAATTTACTGGAAATTACCACAACTGGCTCGATTTTAAAAATGAGTTCCAATTTATGGTAATTGAGGAGGGGTGAACTCACTGATGTTGAACGTTTTCGCTTTCTTAAATATTGCCTCGTTGATAACGCCGGGCAAACCGTAAGTAAGATAGAGGCCCTGTATTTGGTGGAGTGTTGTTGTTGTGTTATTGTTCTTTAGGCCTCAACAAATTGAAATGCTGATTGTAGCAGGGCTTTTCTGGGATTTTTTATTGAAAGGCCAATCTAGATTCGGGTTCAACTAGCCCGTTATTGGCCCATTGAACAGAAAATCGTCGGCTCGAGTGCTACTTTGCTCGAAAGTCGATAATGGGGGTGATTTGGATCACAGTTTGAATGACATGGTAAAAAAAATGTTGGGAAATCGACTCATCCAGGCGATCTCGAGCTAAATTCGCATGATCAAGAATGTGAAAAACACTATAATCTACACATCAGCCGTAGCCAGAATGGTAGTTACGTCGTACGGCTTCCGTTTTCTAATAATCCATGCTGCCTCGGACATTCGTTAGGAATCGTTATGCGTCGCTTCCTTGATCTTGAAAAGAAACTAGATCGGAACCCGGCAGCTAAACAATGTATAAAGAATTTATCGCCTAATATGAGCAACTGCAGAAACCATCTAGCTCTAGTACGAAGTTGAGGGTTATCTTTGATGCTTCTTGTAAAACGTCGAGCGGAGTATCATTAAATGATATTTTAAACTCGGGTCCAAAATTACAGGATGATCTCCTTATCATTTTGCTGCGTTTCCGCCTGTTTCGATATGTACTGACGGCTAACATACAAAAAATGTATCGCCAGATTCGCATTGAGTCACCCGACAATAACTATCAACTAATTCTGTGCAGACCAAACGAGAACGAGTCTGTCAGTATCCTAAGATTGCGAACGGTGACCTATGGTACAGCGGCTGGGTCTTATCTGGCCATCAGGACACTATTTCGTTTGGTCGAAGATGAGGGCCGGAACTAACCCGGTTCTGAGCCGAAATTTTTATGTTGACGATATGATGGTCGGTTCAAATTCGATGTCAACGCTTTGTGAAATGTTGCATCAAACTTCGGCTATCCTTGAGAAGGGCGGTTTTAAGTTGAGCAAATTCTGCTCCAATGATCAAAGGATATTGGATAAAATAGAGCAACAATATCGCGAACAGTTTGTAAATATTGACGAAAACGAGGTTATAAAGACTTTAGGGCTAATATGGCAACCCAATCTAGAGGTTTTTGATGAAATAAAGATTGATGCCGAATATTTTTGGTCTGATTCACGCAGATTACCCTTTACTGGATTAAAGCGGAACCTAGAATTTTGAATAATACAGCAGAATTAGCAGAATCCTGCTGATTGAGTGAGTCGCGGCATGCTTCCAACAGAGATAGCTCGATCCGATCGTTGGTTTAGCGATCCCACCTTTCTTCAATTAGACATTCAACAATAAGCGCCATTCGCAATTTCAACTGAACCATTCGACGCAATTCCCGAGAAACGTGCAATAAAATTTGCACTAATTGCAAACTCAGCAGAACAAAGGTGGAGTGTTGAATCACAAGCAGCAAAAAAAGTTTATCACCATCAAGTGATATGTATGCAGGCATCTCGCCACCTACGTTAGCTGACGAGACAGAGGCTGAAAATGTATTTATCCGGTCAATTCATAAGGCCATATTTTCTGATGATTATGCATTTTTACAAGAAAAACGTGCTATGACCGGTAACAGTATTTTAAAGAATCTCACGCCATTTCTAGACGAGATCTGGCTGATTAGAGTTGGTGGTCGTTTAAAACGAGCTCACATCGAATACGACTCGAAGCATCAAATTTTACTGCCTAAAAAACATCCCTATGTGGCCCTCATATTGTTTTGACCTCAGTTCGCGCAACATACTGGCCGATATGTGGATTAATCCAAGTAAGAAGTGTCGTACATAAATGTGTGTGGTGTTACAGCATGAAGCCAAAATTGATGAAGCAGATAATGGACGACATACCAGAAGACCGTTTGGAGTTTCGAAATACTCGCCCTTTTGCTATCACTGGAGTGGATTTTTCAGGACCATTGACTGTGCGTCATCATATCCACTGTAGGGTCCCAGGGTCAACAGAGTCGTTCATTCGGGGATTGAAAAGATTCATCGCGGATCGAGGTAAGGTCATTAAGATCTTCTCAGATAATGCTAGTAATTTCCTAAGAACGGCCAACCAATTCCGTGAAGTTAAAATAATGCTAAGTGAAGGATCGACCATGATAAAACGTACCAAACTTCGGTGGGTTACCGGAAGCCTCAATTAAAATCGCTAAGCGACTCATTTGGAACGTTATAGGCTGTACTAAGGTTACGAATGATGAATTGCTCACAGTCATTAAGCAAGTTGCTGCTATTATCAATTCCAGGCCAATTACCCCTTTATAGAACCCCTGATGCCAGGGCATTTTCTATATGGCGAACCGCCAACACCGTTACCAAAGTTACCAAATAACGAGTTTAATGTTAATCGCATTAAAATGTACCAAAGATTGGAATGGATAATCCAGCAATTTTAGAAGAGATTTCGCAAGGAATACGTTGTAGCACTGCAGTCTAGAACAAAATGGATGGTGAAGAGCAACAACATCGCAGTTGGAACTTTAGTTCTTCTTAAAGATGACCCGATAAAGACGGGAATGTTCGCGTGCTCAGGATTACAGTTACCGGTGTAGCGGTTCTACTAATTGAATCAATTATTTCGTAATTGAACTTTGGCAGTTCAATGCGGGGGAGTGTGTTAATGAGAAAGAGAGAATTAAGAATGAATTTTTTGGTTAAAGACTTACAGTTACTTTTATAAATATTTATTTTGTTTTGTATAATTTTCTATTTTCGTCGAGTCAGTAAGCTCTCAACTGTTGTATCGAAAAACATTAAAATAAAAATTCTCGAGAAGGTTAGTGGTTCCCTATTAAAAACCAACAGAAATAATGTTATAGAAGAAGCTACCGAATGGAAGTCGTAACCGAATGTTGCTACAGATAGCCACTGGTTTGCTGGCTCTAAATTTCTTATCCAGCCTGAACAAAATTGGCCAGTGCAAAAAAAAAAAAAAAAAAAAAAATTGAAACACTTCCTCAGACGAAGAGTTGTGATCGATTATGCCATAACTTATTCAGCTTACTAGGGGAAGGAAGTTAATTTGACCAATAACGATTTCGATCAAATCTAGGTGTTGGTCATTTATAGAAATTGCAAACTTCGTTTTGCCCAAAATAGATTTTTTGATTGAATTAATTTTGAGCATTCGCACGATTCCATCCGAAATTTGTTTTTTTGATCGAAAATTATCGATCGTTAACAGATGACGCAATAATATTTACGTAATTGACGATAATATTGACGTATTTTCAAACATACTTAATCGATTTCACCGAACTGCAATACTAAACATTGATATGTGTTTTAAATGCTTTAGACAATATTGGCGAATATGACATGATCCATGTGTTGTCAACCACGATATCCGCTCCTTTCAATTGAGTGATGAATGTTCTTCCATTGTCATCTGGTGAGCGACATCGATAGAAGGGATATCCATCGTTTCCAGTTTAAGTTTCCGAAATAAAAGCACGTCCGCATGGTCCGTGGAGCATATTGGTCTTCACCACTTCGTGCAACTCTGGATCTATCTCAGGATCAGGAATTTCGGCGGAAATGATGTCATTAATTTGGTCTGGTGTAATTCTAAAACAGTACAATTCAGAACCGTATACACGTTGTTTCGCAATGAAGTTCATTAAACATTTGAGTTTTTGTTTAAACAATCGTGCTGTAACGTCGTGACGATCGCTTGGTGCAATAACTGCGTAATCATCTGGCCATTTTGGATTGCAAGTATACGTCACAAACAAATCTCGCCGTCCATAATTGCGCACGTAGGTCATCGCGTCCTGGGAGTAATCGTGCATGTGTCTCGATGGCAAAATTGTGAGTCGACCAACATCACAAGTGAATATATTCTTCAGATCGCGACTTAGCCTGATTGAATCTAATGTAATTGAGTCTCAACTTTAATGTATGCACATATCAACTGCATATTGTTGTAGCAATCGGCGATATCTCAGTAACTGGTTGGCAATGTTTTGGCGAATCATCATTCGATATGCGTAAAAGTTTTTATTTGTCTCGACCCCTAAAAATTTACAATTTATGAAGTAACAATCAAAAGTGTTTTTTTTTCTACTAGCGATTGGCCGTGATATCCATCTTTACCACACGGCAGAACATAAGCGTATATTGCAGTGCGTCATACGATCGATGTATCTTACTTATTCGCTGTAGTGCATTTCCAGTTCGGCATTTGATGACTATATCACGCGACTCCAAATTTTCACCAACAACAACAATTGATATTTCACTAACTCTAGGTGCATTGTATTGTCGTTCATGAGTTCCTGCTGGTCGTTTATCTGCTTTTATAACAATGCCGTAATCATCGGATGGCATCTGTTCCAACGAAGTCGTAAACAGTTTGATGAGCTCATGATGAGCAATTGCTGAACTATTTCTTTTTTCGTTGTATTAAAGAAAGTATATTTGCAGTTATTTGGGTTCTTGATCTGGCGGCAATAGCGATCCAGCATTCATCCAGTATTAGCATTCATTGCTGATGTTGGTGAAATTACCTTGTATGTTGGATTGTAAATTCGTTCATTTACAATTTCACCACCAAACGACGTCATTTGAAAACAATCGTTGTATACATCTTGATGTGTTGCAACAAATGGTTCGAATTAGGAGATTCACAGTAAAGCAGCGTGCGCAGCGCTCTGGTGATGGAAGCAACTCTGGCAATTTCACCTTGCCGCTCACGCAACACAATCCAGGCGGTTTTTTCTCAAACTTAACTGCACTGCAATGCTGACAAACGACAGACATCTGACCGAATTGAACTGATGCGGGCACACTGTATTGAATGTTTTGCTCATATCGAAAGGCTGCACGTTCAATGTTTACCGGAATAATTTGTTGTTGTCGACGTTGTCGTACAATAGTCACACATTGTGATCTTGCTTCATCAATTATTTGCCGAGCACGAACATCTCTTCTTCTATGTAAACTATTTCACTCGAAAAATCAATGAAAAATGATAAAAATATCGGAAAATCATTTAACCGTTATAGCACAGCTCAAATTATCAAATCAGAAAGAACAAATAATATGCTGAGCTTTCAAACGGAATAACCGCCTATAGGGTTGAAACACCTGTTGAACTGTAATTGAATTGAACTGAAAAACGAAATGTGCGCCTACAGCGCCACCTGTTGATAATGTTTCGACTTTTCTTTTTTCCAAAACCTTCGCTTAGCAATTACGAACCAACTCGCAGAAGGAAGTATCCAATTTGGTACAGTCGTTTTTAAGTTTTAAGCATCCGAACAAACCACGATCCATTTTTATATATATAGATACTACCGAGGCAGAAGTAACGACGAAACCTATCTTATTATTACGTAGAATATTATTTATGTATTACAGACTTTAATTACAAAACAAATTGTTATGTTAATGTGATATACGATCAACGATTAGGTAAACAAATCTTTAATGAACTTCAACGCCTTGATCGCGCAACTAGACAATAATAATAAATTTGCGCGCACATAAATAAATCATTAAATTGCGTGACACTTTAACGTTTTATGAAAAATTAATGATCGCACCTTTTACTTGAGATTGAGGGACTCAATTGACATTGTCGAATTTCAAAAAGGTATGCAATGCTATTTTCCCACATCCACACATCGCCGATATACATAAAAAAATTAGCCCGGTAGTCATTATCCAATTAATGTTTGTTACACAATTAATTAAAAGTGATTCGTTTGATCTTGCAAATGAGTGCGCGCCTACAACGCTATATTCATTCAATTTAGATTATCTTCATTCATAATTTACCCATACAAACTAATTATGTAATCGAATTATATTTTCTTAACTTAAAAGCAAATAATTGCTTTAATAATAGTTTTGATTAAGTAATATTGGTTTAAAATAAATCTCATACATATAATATTTAAGACACAAGCCGTGGGATTAGGTAAATAAAACAAAAAACAAAAATATTGGAAATGTGCGCACAGCAAATTAATTAAATCGCATAAACAAAATATTAGTAAGACGTTTCTAAATTCCGAAACCAAATAATTCTAAATAAACAAACAAATCAATTTTAAGTCAATGACAAATAACAATGGGCAATAAATCTTCAAATGGACTGGAAACATTTTCTTAAATAGAATCTTTTATGAGTTTCTTATGTTGTGCAAAATAAAAACATAACAAAAAAAAAAAAAAAAGAGAAATGCAAAGTAGTTTTTATGTTGTTGTATGTTGTACATTTGCTTATACATACAATAGGAACAAGTACATAAAGCGATATGATTAACTATGTGTAACGTTGTGGCATAAACGTGACTTATTGTTATTTTTGACATACATAAAGCATTTCAGTGATCGCATACCCCTTACATATACGCACCGTTGTAGTACTTAAATGATTGGATTGGATTTTAGCGCGTCTACTTATGGTTGTCGCCACTGTATTTTTGTTATGTTTTATTTAACAAATTGATATTCGCTACAAATACGGATTTGCTATTTATAATTCTTAAGCGAAAGTTGAATTCTACATTTATATGTATGTACAGGGTGTAAGTAATTTTTTTTTTTTTTTTTAGTAATGCACACAAGGCTACAAGAGTCGTTTGAAAGTTAGGAAGAACCAACATAATTGAACTTTTAATCCAATCTTCTATCTAAGTATCCTCCTACAAATAAATCCTAATATGTTTAAGTATGGGTACACTTCCTCTGCTCCTAGTAGGAAGAGAGACTAACTTTGCTTAACATGAATATCTTGTATGGTAGTGTATGGAACAAAGATTCCAATACTCGTTTCCAAACAGCAGAAATTCTATGGATTAGTAACGTTATTAATCCATAGAATTTATTTATACTAAAACCCCAGCTACTTCCTGTCAATTTTAGCCGTCTAGTTTTAGAAAGAAGCTGATACCATTCCTGCTTCCAAGTTATCTAAAACCATTCAGAAAATTATGAAATCACAAATTGCTTATCATTTATTGAAAAATAGTTTATTATACAGGTAGCCCTCAGAGAGGGCTGTAGTACCTGTACAGATCCTTACCATGTAAACATTGAGATGGGTAAAATTTCTTTTATAATGTGTCTTTGCTTTGCCAAAATTGTTGTGTCCAAACGTATAAACGCAGCCTTAGACACTATCAGTAATTGGGCAATTTGTAATAACATCAAGATTAATATGATTTCTGAAAGAGTTTATGGTATTCATAGTAGACTTTATATTGCGGCTAAATTTGCACTATACCAGAGATTAGAATTAGGCTAGTGAAAGCTTTAATAGTTTCTCAGATTACGTATTGTGCTCCTATTTTTTCGGCTACTTCGAAAACAACCTTAAGCAAACTACGAATATTTCTTAATTCTTGTGCGATGAATACTTTCTTTAAAAATTTAGGCGAGCCAATCACAACCTTAGCCAAATCTATCACAGGGTGTCATCGTTCTCATTATTTAGATTACCTTGTCTGGCCAATATATTTGTATAATAAGCTTTTTGGACCGCCTTGACTGTAAGGTGTAATCCTCCCCCACTGTCAATACATTCAAGAAGCATTCGTACTTGTACTTTTTTCTTTCAGGTCCTTTTTCTATTCTATTCTTTGAACTTTTTCCATAGTTTATCATGATTTCAATTGGCAACATGTTTTCCACACGTCAGTGAACCCTTTCTGTGATCTCTGTCTTTTGAATTGGCAATGATATGGGTCTACTCTGATAAACATAAGAGCACCAGCCGTTCATTGTAATTTGCACAATCGGCCAGCTTCCAAATGGTTCCATATAAATTCATTATAATTTTTTAATATTTTAGAGTCTATCTCCTAAGATCTTAGAGGGCCGGAAATGATTCTTTATGTTTTGAATTGGTAATGATATGGGTCAACTCTGATAAACATAAGAGCACCAGCCGTTCATTGTAATTTGCATTCACATGCTTTACCTATGGGTTGAACGAATCCGCCTCCATAGTCCGTAAGTTTGTTTAAATTCGTATCTTCGTAATAGTTAATATTGCACTTTTCAGCTACATATCTCCGCAAAATGGTGCAACTGCTTCCTAACTCTATATAACATTCGATCTTGTTTCCCAAAACTACCGCAGATTTAAAATATTTTTGATGTGTATCACCATGAACGTGAGTTACGTTTGCTTTATTTTTATCGGGACAAGCTCTCATAAAATGTTCTTCTTTGAAACAATTAAAGCATTTAATTTTTGTTGGACCAGATACACCTGGTCGTAAATCTTGAGGACTGTCATTTTGATTATTTTGATGCATAGAGCTGGGTTGCAGTTGCTTAAAATTATGCGTGCCGCTATAGTTTCCCTCGTTTCGTCTACTTGGTTCATTCGGATTGTTAAATGTTTTATTCGCAAAAGTCGTGTTTCGGTTATTTGCATGAGGTCTGTCACTACTCGCTACCCCATTAGCACCATTTGCACTACCGTTAAATGTGTAACTCGCCTCCTTTAGATCTAGTAACAATTGTGCAGGATTTTGATATTTCCTCTTCTACGAGTCGCTCTATAATTTCACTGTGAACCATGCTTGCCCTGTTACACAGCGCAAGCTTTTTGTCCATACCACGTGCCCTTTTATAACTCTCTGCTTTCTGTCGACGAATAGTTATCACGTTACTAACCGGAAAATTCTCGATCAAAATGTCTTTCCACTTCTTCCATGTATTTTCAACTTCTCCTAAACTGTCTAACCATTCCTTTGCCAACAAAAAATTAGAAACGGAAGTCCAACTTGTCAAAACGGAGGTTCAACGTCTCGAGAAAGAACTAAATGATGTCAAGGCAAGTGGATCAGCGACGCAAGTAAAGATCTGATCGATGAAGGTATACAACCAGCTAATGGATTGAAGTTACAAACAGCAACTGGAGGTAGTTCAATAATAAAAGGCAAAAAGATCGTGAAAATAAAGATCGGAGGAACTCTTTTCCAACACGAAGTACTGATTGCAGATATTGTGGATGAAGTCATTATGGGAATGGACTTCATGAGGGGAAATGGCTTCGTTGTGGATGTTGGACGAGGAGTTTTAATTTACGATCACATCGAGTTGCCACTTCAATATAACAGTGCCGGAGCAACTACTAGGCGAATTATTATTGATCATCGGGAGGAGCTGCCACCGAACTCCGAGACGATCGGATGGGGAAGGTTGGAGGGAGGTTTTGGGTCACCTAGGTTATTGGTTGTTGAAGCTAACGAAGAGGAGAACAGAGCTAAGGAAATTATAATCGGAAAAGCCCTAGTTAAACCAGACAACGACTATAGAGTACCAATTAGGACTCTAAATCTCTCAGATAAGACGAAAACCATCAAGAAAGGGACAGTCATTGGCAAATGTAACGAGGTTTCAACTATAGTAAAGTGTGAACAGAAAAGTCCGATTGAAAAAGCCAACATGCAAGGGCAGAAAGAAATGGTAGGACAACTCATGCAGAAATGGACCGAAGATCTTACTGAGGCCTAGAAAGATTCTGCCAAGGATCGATGATACATTAGACACATTATCGGGTGCTCGAATATTTTCGACATTAGATTTACAAAGCAGCTATTGGCATGCGCGACTTTTGAACGATTAACGGAGCGCGTATTAAAGGGATTACATTGGAAGACGTGCCTAATATATCTGGACGACATCATCGTTATGGGGAAGGATTTCGACGAGCATCTAAGGAACTTGGCAGAAGTTTTACAGATACAGGCCGCCGGATTAAAGTTAAGTCCAAAGAAGTGTAAGCTGTTCAGAACTGAAGTCAAATATTTGGGTCATCTCGTAACGACTAATGGAATTCACACCGACGAAGAGAAGATCGCGGTAAAGAACTGGCCAAGGCCTACAAATTTACACGAATTACAAAGCTTTCTGGGATTGTGCACTTATTATAGACGCTTCGTGCCAGGATTCGCCAACATCGCCAAGAGTTTACACGAGTTGACCAGGAAGAACAAGGCATTCAAATGGAAGAATGACCAGGAGGAAGCATTCGTGGAACTAAGGAGACGGTTATGTGCCGCTCCAATCCTCGCGTACCCTATACCCAACGTAAAATTTATTTTGGACACCGATGCAAGTAATGACGGTATAGAAGGTGTGTTATCACAGGAAACCAATCGCCAAGAACGAGTTATTGCGTACTTCTCCAAAACATTATCAAAACCGGAGCGTAATTACTGCGTGACACGGAAAGAATGATTGGCTATAGTGGAGTGTGTCAAGCATTTCCATAAGTATTTTTATGGCCAAAAATTCCATATAATCATGAAACAATATAATGTCGGAGCACCATTCGAAAAAATTGCAATGGATGTAGCGGGGCTACATCCATTGCTATTCTTCTTACATAAATCACTTTTTATAATTTTCACACAATTTTACTGTACACTTATATAATTTTTAAATCGCACTTCAACACGTTTTAAATCACTTTTTAATTCCTTTTTAATCTTTACACTACCGCTTACCAAAAACTAATAATCCAATTCGACTTCGTTCGCCTTTTTATATACACAAACTAAACTTCTTCGAAAGTTCATGACTTTTCCAGTAAGAATAGTGTAGAAACATTTAGAACAATTTTATCATGAAAAATTCCATTTTAGTACGGTAAAACATTGAACTATTAATTTAACTTGTTCTATTACAATCTAGGTGTCACCGTCACAATATTTTATGTAAACTCCCACTCAATAATTTAAAACTTAGTTGGCGATCAATCGAAATTTTACCATTTAATTATCTAGTGCTCATTGCAACCAGCTTTGTTTTAGTAAGAATATCGTCCGTTCGAAATCAAAGAGCTCCAGCAATGGTCAACGTAAGATTTTTTCAAAAAAACAATTTATTTTTATTTCTTTATTAATTTAAATAATTAATTCTAGTTTAAGAAGCCAACCATACGTCGACTTTTTCCATTTTCTGTATCTGCCATATTTTGCCACTTCACAGGATACAATATTGTTCGAGGTTCGTATATTGATTAATAAAAAAAAAAAAAAAATTCATTAGATCTTATATTTCCAGCCCTTTTGCTCGACAATTCGCATTCGGTAACAGATTTACTCCGAGGGGAAATCGAATATATTCTATACATTTTTACACTTGCTGAAATTATTTCACTAGTGGCTGCGTCAATTGTAATTCAAATCGTCGACAATAAGTTTCAGTTAATTTTTATATTTTCAATCATATGGATGTTTGTGGTGGGGATATTCAATGGATCGGTTACAACAAGTTCAGCTATTTTGATCGCAGTTGTTTCCAGTTTATTACAAGTTGGCCTATTGTCGTATGGAGCTGGCGAGTATGAATCGAAATACTCGTCAGAATTATACATATACTTTTTGTTTACTTATCTATCAATTATATTAGGTGAATTGGGATCAATTTATTATGTTCCACCCAATGCGAATAAATGTATATCTTCATGTTTCGGGACGGAATTTATGGCGAAGAATATTGTGATCTCGATCACATTTGGGATTGTTTGCTCAAGTAAGTATTTGCAAAAGAAAATAAATTTTAACTTATACAATAAATCACAAGCCATTTTAATTTTTCAGTAATATTTTACATAAGCAAATACAGTTTTGAATATCCCAGTTCAACGCAGTACGGCAGTCGTATCAGTCCAGTATTTGTCGCAACGAAGATGGTATACATATTGATAATCATTGCGCCATTTGTCATCGTATGGATTTCTCAGCAACAAATTGTTACTAAATGGCCTATGCAAGCGTACCTAACAACACCGGAAATTTTATCGTATATTTTCGATCGAGATTATGTGCATTTTGTTTACCTTGGGTGTATTGTGATATATGCTTCGATATTCTACGCTTTTTTTTATAAGAAATACTCGAAATGTTTGACCTCATGTCCATTTATTGCGATTATAATTGGATGTATTTTGATGTGTTTCGCTGCCGTTACGACTCTCAAGTTAGAAATAGTCACTCAACCGTACACTAATAAATTATCACAATCAAACGTATCTTGGTTACTTGCTTGCGCCCACCGTGGGTATGGTTATTCATTAGAAACAAATTTTTCAAGAATTCCTAATTTTAATGTGGCGAATCGATCATGTAGGCTAATGAAATTCGAATTAGAATCGGCGTACGAAGTTGTACAAATGGCTGAATCGTATTCATGGAATTTCTCTTATCATATAGCCACGCTTGTTTGTGAAGAAAATTTTTTTAGCATTTTCTGTCAAGTAGAAATGCTTATCTGTGCTTACCCTTATCCAGATTACTTTGATCCAATTAAAAATAATAAAGAGGAATTTTGTAAAATGACCCGCTCATCAATCACGCCAGTTGGAAGACCAAATTCCGGGCTACCAAAGGTTTGTATCATTTGTTCAATTCATATATATAACAATGTGATTATATTTTACAAAATAAGCAGTATCGATCAAAGATATGTAGGCAACATCGTTAATTATTATAAGTGTGAGCTTCGTATGCAATACTGTCAATATTTTGCACCAGGGGTTTATAGAATACAAGCCTATTTGAGGACAACGCTGGATGATTGCAATGAAGCATTTCATTTTGAAATGGGAGGTATATATTTTGTGACTGTCGGTTCAAATAAAGAATATACGGACGTTATATCTACCACTATAGTCGGTCCATTTGAGATTTCAGTTCTGTGGCTATTATTTCCTGTAATAACGATGGCAGTTGGACGAACATTAATTGAAGTAACCGGATTATACGTTATATATACACAAAGCCAACCTAAATTGAAAACTGTTGCAATAGGATGTTGGATGGCACTGTTAAGATCCGGCGTTTATAATCCAATAGAAAATTATGATAATGTAAGTGGATTAAAGCTGATGGCATTTTTATTATTGTGCAGTGCTCTGTTTTTTGTATGCATGGCAGTCTTTTCGATTTGTTTTTTCAACACTAATTGGGAACCAAACGAACAATTGAGCCTTAAAACCATTGCGGTAAATCAGAGTACCAATGAAACTGAAGCCGAATTACAAGAAGTGTGACTTCTAAATAATAATTTATACATTCTTATTCTTAAATAAATTTAAATGGTTAAATGTTTTTTGTTCAGATAAAAAATTTCGAAAATTTTATTTAAATGAGAAAATTGTATGAGAAAATTTAACGAAGATAACGATTCCACATTTTTTGTATTATGGAACACCCTTTTCGCATTTAATCCGCTCTTTGGCCAAATGATGCGCCAAATTATAGAAAAAGAAAGCGGATGTTTGAGAAAATAAAATTGACAAATGCGATTCCTCAATTGGAGGCGAATATCGCATTTAAGTAATCACTCACTTCTTATGCTTATTATGCTACAAATTCTCAGTGATGCCTTGCTTCAAGTAATAAAAGACGTTTAATTTTTATTTTAGTTTAAATGTGTTATTAAAATTTTTTTCTTTTCTGCCGGATAATTAACTTCTATGGAGGAACCATTCTTGTAGCGAACGAATCCAAGAAGACTGAATCCGAAGGCTGAATCATGATGATTAGTTATTAATAGAGCATTTTGTTATATATTCTGAATTTATTTATTTTAGGTTATTACTGGTTATTTTATGTAATATAATTATTTAAGATGTTTTTATGCCTAATGGAAGTGTTTCTAATTTTTTTTATTTTTGCATCTTTCAATAATTTTTATTTGTAATAATTTTTTTCGAATGCTTCCGGCATATACGGCTTTTCTCCTCAAAACACAAAATTTTATGTACCTAAATAAAACTTTTGAAAACTACAAATAATTTTTTTTTATTTAAGATATTCATTTTCATCTCATTGTTCCATTAGTCGAATCATAACAAGCCAATACTCAAAATCTTCCCCTGAAAAGCGATGAACGCTATATACCAAGTGGATGAATAGGACGACAGAGCTCCTTTCACAAACAGAGCCCCTTACACAGACAGAGCTCCTTACAAATGTCTAGATTAAATAAAACGAAATCTATAATTTGTACATTTAAAAAAATTTATTCCAATAATTAACAATATTAAATTAAAATCTTTAAGTTAAAAAAAACGAAATTTAAAATTTGAACGTTTAAAACAATTTATTTCAATAAATAAAAATCTTAAATTAAATGTTTGAGTTTAATAAAACGAAATTTATAATTTGTACGTTTAAAAAAATTTATTCCAATAATTAACAATATTAAATTAAAATGTTTAAGTTAAATAAAACGAAATTTAAAATTTGAACGTTTAAAAAAATTTATTTCAATAAATAAAAATCTTAAATTAAAATATTTATGTTAAATAAAACGAAATTAAGAATATGGAAGTTTACAAAATTTATTCCAATAATTAACAATATTAAATTAAAATCTTTAAGTTAAATAAAACGAAATTTAATATTTGAACGTTTAAAAAAATTTATTTTAATAAATAAAAATCTTAAATTAAAATATTTATGTTAAATAAAACGAAATTTATAATTTGTACGTTTAAAAAAAGTTATTCCAATAATTAAAAATTTTAAATTAAAATGTTTAAGTTAAATAGAACGAAATTTAAAATTTGTACGTTTAAAAAAATTTATTCAAATAATTAATAATATTAAATTAAAATGTTTAAGTTAAATAAAACGAAATTTATAATTTGTACGTTTAAAAAAATTTATTCCAATAATTAACAATATTAAATTAAAATGTTTAAGTTAAATAAAACGAAATTTATAGTTTGTAAGTTTAAAAAAATGTATTCCAATAATTAACAATTTTAAATTAAAATGTTTAAGTTAAATAAAAGGAAATTTATAATTTGTACGTTTAAAAACATTTATTCCAATAATTAACAATTTTAAATTAAAATGTTTAAGTTAAATAAAACGAAATTTAAAATTTGTACGTTTAAAAAAATTTATTCCAATAATTAACAATTATAAATTAAAATATTTATGTTAAATAAAACGAAATTTATAATTTGTACGTTAAAACAATTAATTCCAATAATTAACAATATTAAATTAAATTCTTTAAGTTAAATAAAACGAAATTTAAAATTTGAACGTTTAAAAAATTTATTCCAATAAATACAAATTTTAAATTAAAATGTTTAAGTTAAATAAAACGAAATTTATAATTTGTACGTTTAAAAAAATTTATTTTAATAATTAACAATTTTAAATAAAAATATTTAAGTTAAATTAAACGAAATTTAAAATTTGTACGTTTAAAAAAATGTATTTCAATAAATAATCTTAAATTAAAATGTTTAAGTTAAATAAAATGAAATTTATAATTTGTACGTTTAAAAAAATGTATTCCAATAATTAACAATTTTAAATTAAAACGTTTAAGTTAAATAAAATAAAATTTAAAATTTGTAAGTTTAAAAACATTTATTCCAATAATTAACAATATTAAATTAAAATCTTTAAGTTAAATAAAACGAAATTTAAAATTTGAACGTTTAAAAAAATTTATTTCAATAAATAAAAATTTTAAATTAAAATGTTTAAGTTAAATAAAACGAAATTTATAATTTGTACGTTTAAAAAAATTTATTTTAATAATTAACAATTTTAAATAAAAATATTTAAGTTAAATTAAACGAAATTTAAAATTTGTACGTTTAAAAAAATGTATTTCAATAAATAATCTTAAATTAAAATGTTTAAGTTAAATAAAATGAAATTTATAATTTGTACGTTTAAAAAAATGTATTCCAATAATTAACAATTTTAAATTAAAACGTTTAAGTTAAATAAAATAAAATTTAAAATTTGTAAGTTTAAAAACATTTATTCCAATAATTAACAATATTAAATTAAAATCTTTAAGTTAAATAAAACGAAATTTAAAATTTGAACGTTTAAAAAAATTTATTCCAATAATTAATAATAATAAATTAAAATCTTTAAGTTAAATTAAACGAAATTTATAGTTTGTACGTTTAAAAAAATTTATTCCAATAATTAACAATTTTAAATTAAAATGTTTAAGTTAAATAAAAGGAAAGTTATAATTTGTATATTTAAATCAATTTATTTCAATAATTAACAATATTAAATTAAAATGTTTATTTTAAATAAAACGAAATTTATAATTTGTACGTTTAAAAAAATTTATTTCAACATAGTAAATAAAAATCTTAAATTAAAATGTTTAAGTTAAATAAAACTAAATTTAGAATTTGTACGTTTAAAAAAATTTATTTCAATAATTAACCATTTTAAATTAAAATGTTTAAGTTAAATAAAACGAAATTTAGAATTTGTACGTTTAAAAAAATTTATTTCAATAATTAACCATTTTAAATTAAAATGTTTAAGTTAAATAAAACGAAATTTATAATTTGTACGTTTAAAAAAATTTATTTCAACATAGTAAATAAAAATCTTAAATTAAAATGTTTAAGTTAAATAAAACTAAATTTAGAATTTGTACGTTTAAAAAAATTTATTTCAATAATTAACCATTTTAAATTAAAATGTTTAAGTTAAATAAAACGAAATTTATAGTTTGTAAGTTTAAAAAAATTTATTCCAATAATTAACAATTTTAAATTAAAATATTTATGTTAAATAAAACTAAATTTATAATTTGTACATTTAAAAAAATTAATTCCAATAATTAACAATATTAAATTAAATTCTTTAAGTTAAATAAAACGAAATTTATAATTTTAACGTTTAAAAAATTTATTCCAATAAATACAAATTTTAAATTAAAATGTTTAAGTTAAATAAAACGAAATTTATAGTTTGTACGTTTAAATAAATTTATTTTAATAATTAACAATTTTAAATTAAAATATTTAAGTTAAATTAAACGAAATTTAAAATTTGAACGTGTAAAAAAATTTATTTCAATAAATAATCTTAAATTAAAATGTTTAAGTTAAATAAAAGGAAATTTATAATTTGTACGTTTAAAAAAATTTATTTCAATAATTAACCATTTTAAATTAAAATGTTTAAGTTAAATAAAACGAAATTTATAATTTGAACGTTTAAAAAAATTTATTTCAATAAATAAAAATCTTAAATTAAAATATTTATGTTAAATAAAACTAAATTTATAATTTGTACATTTAAAAAAATTAATTCCAATAATTAACAATATTAAATTAAATTCTTTAAGTTAAATAAAACGAAATTTAAAATTTGAACGTTTAAAAAATTTATTCCAATAAATACAAATTTTAAATTAAAATGTTTAAGTTAAATAAAACGAAATTTATAGTTTGTAAGTTTAAAAACATTTATTCCAATAATTAACAATTTTAAATTAATGATGAAGCTTAAACCTTAATTATACAATAATGCTTAAGCCCAAATAAATCCCTAATAAAATTTAAGTTATTTCAATTTTGTCATTTTGTTAGCTCTAGAAAACATCCTGAAGCAATATTTTCAATATTTATCGCTTAAATCAAGGCTTGTCAAACAAATAAGAAAATATTGATGAAACATCTTATAAAAAGGGTGATATGTGCAACGAAAATAATGGGTCAAATATGCAACTATATCTTGCTTAATAAAATCAAAAAACTAAACGATCATCAACACATACAATAAATTATGCAAATTATGTAATCGATTAAATCATAAAATATATTCTTGGTACTTTGATAATTTATATGGTACTCAATATGTACGTGTTCAAAATGAAATTTAGACGTTCCTCCGCACTAATATTTCGCGTGCTCTAGTTTTATATGTAGATATTAACCGATCGACGCCATGTATACAATTACAAGATTACCAGAACTATTAGTTTCTAATCAAAGTATTTATTACAAACATTTCATGCAACAATTGTTTTCTACTTATGTTTATATGTATACATGAATCGTACAGTACACAGTAGTTTTACGTTTTTTTTTATGTAACCGTTACTTACTTACTATAAATAAGAATAAAATAATAACACAAAAAATTATAAATAAGAACGATTACGATAAGAATGTAAATTGAATTATATGCTCCAGTTTTGTTAACAAACAAAAAAAAAACGCAAAAATCAGCTTAATTAGATTGGCCGTGGGCATCTGCATTAATGAAGATGGCATTGTTTGTATGCAAAAATTTTCCTGTATATATTTTAAAGTCCTGTGTCACATACGCATCATGCGATGACAGAATGCTCATTAAATTTGAATTATTTTGTGTAGGTCATTTACGTCCATACACCTCATAAACCATTTTAGTAGGTTCCTATACATAAATCATATTCATTTCAACCAATTATTTCATTTGATTCACATCATTTAATTATCTAATATCTCAATAGTTATTGATGGTTTATTGAATAATGGCATATTGATTGAGTCGAATTATTTTCCGATTTCAGATTTGTCCTAAAAATGAATGTGCTCTAAATTAATTGTTATGGAATAATTTAAATTTTATACCTTGGAGTCTACGTAGATGCCAAAAGAAACCCTTTGGCAGATTTCATGATTTTATTATTTATTGATTTATTACCTACAGTAAATATATACAATCGGTAAGTAAACATACTAAAACCAAAATTAACAGTTAAAATCAAAAACTTCGTAAACTGTATTTAAAAGCCGGGACATTCTCAAAACTGGTTCCGAAAGTGCGAAATTAGTAGAGGTAGGATCAATATGTAACAAGCGATGGCCGTCCAAACAACATACGGGAGAGTAGATATTGAAACGAGCAAGTAATTCGTCACAATCTATTCTTGAAGTCAGAACATTGTGAAAGAAGATAGCAGATGTGATATCTCGTCGGTGATCCAAACGTTGTAGCTTGTAGTTTTAATAAATTACAACGATCATTATAAGGTTGGAGAACTCGCTTAAATTGGGACCAGATCTGAGATATGTGTATATCAATTGTATATCAAAAGATTGAGGACGTGTATATTCAATGACAGTCTTGTCATTGCCGTCCTATACATCTGACTAATATTATTTCGCCGATTCCTATATTATGACCAAGATTCGGGATGATACTATCGCTTACTATCGTGGTGGGTAGTCCTTCAATTGCAAACAGCTGCTGGAGAGCATATACAGTGCAAGTCGAAGTGGTCTTCGACATTTGTACAACATACGGATATTTTGAAAATGCGTCTACGGCGATTAACCACATTTTCGACATAAATGGCCCAGCAAAATCAAGGTGTATCCGTTCCCATGGGCCAGACGGTGCTGGCCATTCAGAAAATGCTTTCTTTGACGAATTGCCATAGGTTGAGCAACTCTCGCAATGCTTTACCATATTTTCGATGTCATAGTCAATCGATGACCACCAGCAATATCGTCTAGCAAGCTGTTTCATCCTGGTAATGCCCTAGTGTCCTTGATGGAGCAACTCAAGCGTTTTGTTTTGGAGTGTTGGTGGAATGACTACGCGTGTGTAATCTGTCTGCAAAAATATAATATCATTAAATGAAGAAATTGTGTCTTGTCGCCGAAAACAGACGGGCAAGTAAGACATTTGATTCGAGAACTGTGGTAAACATTTTGGCCATCCCATTTTACTTTCTTTTACTCTAGTAAAATAAAGTATAGTAATCATGAAAATTTTGGACCTTGATATTTTTAGTGATTTATCTGTTTTGAGGTCCCCTGAGTCCGAAAAAGTGGGTTTCGAAATGGTGTCTGTCTGTCAGTCTGTCAGTCTGTCAGTCTGTCAGTCTGTCAGTCTGTCAGTCTGTCAGTCTGTCAGTCTGTCAGTCTGTCAGTCTGTCAGTCTGTCAGTCTGTCAGTCTGTCAGTCTGTCAGTCTGTCAGTCTGTCAGTCTGTCAGTCTGTCAGTCTGTCAGTCTGTCAGTCTGTCAGTCTGTCAGTCTGTCAGTCTGTCAGTCTGTCAGTCTGTCAGTCTGTCAGTCTGTCAGTCTGTCAGTCTGTCAGTCTGTCAGTCTGTCAGTCTGTCAGTCTGTCAGTCTGTCAGTCTGTCAGTCTGTCAGTCTGTCAGTCTGTCAGTCTGTCAGTCTGTCAGTCTGTCAGTCTGTCAGTCTGTCAGTCTGTCAGTCTGTCAGTCTGTCAGTCTGTCAGTCTGTCAGTCTGTCAGTCTGTCAGTCTGTCAGTCTGTCTGTGTCCTCTCTACAGCCCAGATGGTTTAACCAATCGAACTGAAACTTCAGATTTAAGCTTTTTTGATAAATTGGGAGGTCCCAGTGAATTTTACTTCAAATCGGCTAACCGGAAGTGGCCACTCCCTTGGTCCAGAAAATTTATTTTGCAAATATTTTAAAAAGTATAAGGTTTACAAAAAACTACTAAAAACAAAATGTTTCCAAAAATTAAAAACAAATAAAATTAAAAAAAAAAAAAATTTAATCAAAAAATTTAAAAATTTAAAAATTCAAAAAAAAAAATTAAAAAATTATAAAAAAAAATTAAAATTTCTCAAAATTCTCTGTTCGTAAAAGAAAGTCGTGTGTTGGCCACACCTCCATTTTTACTTTCTTTTACTCTAGTAAAATAAAGTAGTAATCATGAAAATTTTGGACCTTGAGATTTTTAGAGATTTATTTGTTTTGAGGTCCCCTGAGTCCGAAATAGTGGGTTTCGAAATGGTGTCTGTCTGTCTGTCTGTCAGTCTGTCAGTCTGTCAGTCTGTCAGTCTGTCAGTCTGTCAGTCTGTCAGTCTGTCAGTCTGTCAGTCTGTCAGTCTGTCAGTCTGTCAGTCTGTCAGTCTGTCAGTCTGTCAGTCTGTCAGTCTGTCAGTCTGTCTGTGTCCTCTCTACAACCCAGATGGTTTGACCAATCGAGCTGAAACTTCAGATTTAAGCTTTTTTGATAAATTGGGAGGTCCCAGTGAATTTTACTCCAAATCGGCTAACTGGAAGTGGGCACTCCCTTGGTCCCGAAAATTTGTTTTGCAAATATCTTAAAAAGTATAAGGTTTACAAAAAACTACTTGAAATAAAATGTTTCCAAAAATTAAAAACAAATAAAAATAGAAAATAAATAATTAAAAAAAAAAAAATTTCAAAATTTAAAAATTAAAAAAAAAAAATTAAGAAAAAAATAAAATTTCTCAAAATTCTCTGTTCGTAAAAGAAAGTCGTGTGTTGGAGCCACACCTTAATTTTAACTAGGGACCAATTCCATGTGCTAGCGAAACCTTTGTCATCATTGTTGGCAATGGCCGATATTGGCTTTTGGGAGTTGAGTGCGATTTCTAAAAAATAATTTCGTAGAACTTTTACTAAACGGACGATTCGTATGGATTAGGGTTTTCTAACTAGGTAATTGAGCAACCTATTCTATGTGCTAGCCAAACCTTTTTCATCATTGTTGGCAATGGCCGATATTGGCCCTTGGGAGTTGAGTGCGATTTACAAAAAAATAATTTTGCAGAACTTTTACTAAACGAACCTTTGTCATTGTTGTTGAGTGCGATTTCCAAAAAATGATTTCGTAGAACTTTTAGGGTTTTTTACTTTCTTTTACTCTAGTAAAATAAAGTATAGTTATCATGAACCTTGAGATTTTTAGAGATTTATTTGTTTTGAGGTCCCCTGAGTCCGAAATAGTGGGTTTCGAAATGGTGTCTGTCTGTCAGTCTGTCAGTCTGTCAGTCTGTCAGTCTGTCAGTCTGTCAGTCTGTCAGTCTGCCAGTCTGTCAGTCTGTCAGTCTGTCAGTCTGTCAGTCTGTCAGTCTGTCAGTCTGTCAGTCTGTCAGACAAGAGATTTACAAAAAACTACTTAATACAAAATGTTTCCAAAAATTAAAAACAAATAAAATAAAAAAATAAAAATTTAAAAAAAAAAATTAAGAAAAAAATAAAATTTCTCAAAATTCTCTGTTCGTAAAAGAAAGTCGTGTGTTGGCCACACCTCAATTTTAATATATTCTAACATTTGACGCAGCTCGGTATTATCATGTGTGTGTTTTCGAATTGTTACAGCGTCAATAGGGCAGTTTTCCATTGCTAACTCGTATATATCATCAATGAAATGGCAGGCTTTTTCACTGGAATCAAAAATGTGATCAGGGCCGCAAGGCAATCGGGAGAGGGCGTCTGCGTTGCCATGTTTGTGCGTTGGCTTGTATAAGATGTCGTACTCGTAACCCATTAAAATAATCGCCCATCTTTGCATTCGATTTAAAGTATGTATTGGTAATTTTTTATTTGGGCTAAATAATGTGAGAAGAGGTTTGTGATCCGTCACCAGTTGAAATTTCCTACCTTGTAGATACTGGTGAAATTTAGTGACACCATAAATGATAGATAATGCCTCTTTTTCTATCTGGCTATAATTTTGTTGAGCTTTATTCAAAGTTTTGGATGCAAATACGATTGGATGTTCGGTTCCATCCGGAAAGCCATGTGACAGCACGGCACGGAAGATCATCGTGAAAATGACTCAAACAGGCAGCGTTCTCAATAGCTCCCTTAAGTTGTTCGAACGCCTCATGTACAGTCGTCCATTGAAATTGAGAATTTTTTGAACGTAGTCTATTTAATGGCGCTGCTAAACTGGAAAAATTCTGGATGAATTTATTATAGTAATTTACCTTTCCAATAAAAGATTCTACTTCCTACTTTCTAAATTTTTAATAGCACTCAAACCAGTGCTTGACGGTCGAATTCCGTGTTTGTCTATTATGTGCCCCAAGTAGTCTATCTCGATTTTTGCGAATTCACATTTATTGGATCGACATTTGAAACCGTTTTTCTCCAATCGACATAATAACAATTCAAGGTTTGTTAAATGTTCCTCGTGTGACTCTCCGGAAATGATCAGATCATCCAAGTAAAAAGCACAAAATTTTAGATCCGCCGTCAATTGGAGCACTGGCAATACCAAATGGTAGTCGTTGGAACTGATAAAGCCCAAACGATGTGTTCACTACCATGAACTTTTTTGTTTCCTCTGTTAGTTCGATTTGAAAATATGCATCTTTAAATCGATTTTTGTGAAATATTGTCCACTTTGTATGCGATAAAATAACTCGTCGATTCTGGGGATCGGATGCCGATCGATTTCAATTTGTGGATTTAGTGTTACCTTGAAATCCGTACATATTCGAATTTCTCCGTTTGGTTTTTTTACTGGCACAATTGGAGTTGCCCATTGAGTGGTTTTTACCGGTTTCAGCACTCCTACATTGACGAGTCGTTCCAATTCCTTCTTGACCGCCGCTTGAATTGCAAATGGAATGGTCCGAGGCTTAAAATATCGAGGCTCAGCATTTGATTTTAGTTTTATTTCAGCCTTGTACGACGTCCATCTTCCCAAGGAAACTTCAAATAGTATATGATGCTTTTGAACTAATTTAGAAATTCCACGTTTTAATTCGCCTACGGAATTCTCTTCGGATGACACTGAAAATATATTACTAGACTCATGTACAATTTTGAAATTAAATGATTCAAACCAGTCGATGCCCATAATGTTAGATATATCCTCCTGGTCTACCACAAATAATTGTAAAACAAACTTATAATTTTTATACATGATATTCACGTAGCACGTGCCTTTCACCTTAATCGTGCTTCCTCCATATGCTCGAAAAATTTTCGACGTCGGAGTACAAATCGGATTTCCAAGTTGTCGGTAAACGTTTACACCAACCATCGAACAAGTTGCACCAGTATCCACTTGGAATGATGGTGAATGACCGTTAACTTTGAGTCCAATCCAAATCTTACAACACGTGTTGTTTACATTAAAAACGGATGATGGTGAGTGCATATCAATTGAATTAGTAATATTTCGATCCCTGGCTGGACTATTACTGGGACTTGAGCGGTACCGACAATAACCACGGCGTCGGTATTCGTTATTATCGAGTTGGTGATTATCTAGATATCGGTGATTAAGCCTTGATGTGGATCGACCTCTGGAACGTATCATACAAACACTGGCAATATGACCTATTTTCCGACAGTGATTACAAATGACATTGGCAAACCGGCACCGTCGACGATCGTGTTCGTCAATACATTTAGGACACGACCGGTAAAAATTCGAATGGGAATTCGACGGACTTTGATTACGATTTTGAAAATGAACGGTATCGTCGGCTAATTCGTTTATTTCGGCTGTATCGGCTACTCCTTTTATAGTCAAACATGTTTTCGTTGTGGATTCATAAACCCTTGCGATTTCTAGCACCTCATTTAGCGTTGGGTTTTGCTTTTGTAAACATGATACACGAACCACATCGTGTGGCGTGTTTATAACAATTATGTCTCTAATTAAATCATCAACAAATGAAGTTTTACACGTATCTTTAGAACATTTGAACGCACAATTTTTGGCTACACCACGAAGATCGGCCACCCATTCAGCATAAGTTTGGTTTGGTTTCATGACAGTCTTGTTAAATTCGTATCGTGCGGCCAAAATATGAATTTTTAAAACAAAATAGTTTGTTAAGATTCCACTAAGTTCTTTAAATGCCTTACTTACCACGTCCCCGTTACATAATTTTTGCAAAATGCTGAAGATGAAATCTCCAACAGTAGATAAGAAAAATGCTCGTTTTTGGTTGTCGTCCTCAACACAGCTCGCCAAAAAATGTTGATTCAGTTCAGAATGAAAAAAACGGTGGAATTATCCCGCTACCCGTTGGTTTTACTGTATTTTCGTTCATCCATTTTTGTTGGTTGAGTATTAGGTCACTCATAAATTGATTTTGTTTGGCGAGAATCTGTTCCAATGTTGCTTTATCCATCATGAAAAATGCACAAATACACAAAAAAAAAAATATTGCACGGAATAATGGGTTTAACATAATTATATTTATTTAAGTAAGGTGTAACAACCATTTGGTTTGAGCGTACAATATGGAATGAATGTTTTATTACTTAATACAATGTTATTACAAGAGTTAACAGTTAGTCATGAAACAAAAATTTAAGGCTTTCCAAAATAAATATAAATAAATATGAAAATAAGATATTACAAAAACTGTACTAATATTATATACGTTGTCCGAAACAAGTAACTGTACACCAGTCTGGAAGGGCGTGGGGTCGTATCCCACCGCTGTCACCAATGCAAAATCAGGCAAAATAATTTTTGCCCGAACAGCAGCAAACAACCACTTCCCCACGAACAGCAAATTATTAGCAGGAGCAGCACTATCAATATGGCACATACGGGGAAATAATTGAATGTGTCACCAGGTGAATCCAAAATTATTGATGCTGCCGCTTTTTCTCCTTGTCACACAACATAATCAGTTACATAATTGAACACTACAAATGCACATAAAATACGTAACTATGCTAAATGCCATATCAATTTACAAATCATTAATAATTAAACATATTAAAGAAAAAGAAAAATTTAATTAAGAAATAATCTGCAAGCAAAAAACACATTTAGATTTTTTTTTTAGTACAGTATCTCTTAAGACATTTTCTACATTTCATTGTTGATTTTTTTTTTTTTTTTTTGTTGTTAAGAAAATAAAAATACACAACATAAATAATAATTCTCATCTAAACACATGATTAGCGCAGATCTTTATCATTTCATCACCATGACTGTCGACATTTTTTTTTGTTTGTTTGTTCGAGGCATTTGAAAAATGTGTGCCAGATATCTAGATCCAGGAATACACTTACCTTGGCGTGTACCTTTAACCTATGCAGTACTTGTGTTAAATAATTTCGAAATTGATATAAAGAAAGTTTCTCTACTTTTCTTTCGATTTAAATCATGCAGATATATACCGCGCATTGAAAGATTAAACAATGGATCGTAAAAGGTAATTAATTAGCTGGGAGTATGTCTGTGGGTACAAAACGTATAAGTGAAAAAACTCATAACGACCTTTCATGGTTCATTAATTATTTTGGAATCGCATAAGGTTTATACCGAACAGGAAATAATGATGATGAGTTGAGTATGTAAAACATGCGTATTGATGACACAATGTACGCTTCTGTGCGCAGATGATTTAAAGTTAAGGAAATATAAACGCGATGTTCCCGAATCGATGAAATGGTAAACTAATTTATTTCTAATTACATTTATTATATAGGTAGGGAAGGGAATCAAATGAACGAAATAACCTGTTTCAGGTTGAAAACCCATTACAAAAAAAAAAAGAATTAAATTATTCTTTAATTTCTTTATAATTATACAATTAAATTCCAGGAATAGACCAAATTTTCTTGTCTATTTGATTAACCTAAACTTTTAACATGTTCACGCAATATCGATTCTATATCTATCCATTCATTGATATACACGTTCAAATTTATTTTGTCTGAATGGGTTTTCCGATTTAATTTTTTGTTATTTATAACTTTTAATTTTCATCTAATTTGATTTGGTTCCACCTTCTTCTCGTTCTTAACCAACAAAAAAAAAAAAAAAAAAAAATAAGACAAAAATACTTTGTTCTTGTTGCTGGTTTAAGTGCAACTGTGTGTCCACCACAGTGAAATGTATGTGGTTGGTGTACATCGAACTAAGAGGCTATAAACATACAAACCAAAAAAAAAAAACTTAAAAAGATTTAAAAAAACACCGAAGATTATGATCTCAAACATTCATGATATACTATATGTATCTAGAGTGGAAAATTTTTACTTTTGATTAATTTCACGTGGGTGCGGGGGTATAATGATTTTAAAATTTACAGGTGCACAAAATTGCGGGATGTTATGTTATTTGTCTTTGTTTAACCTCTGCTCATTGCTATTTGACAAACTTTACATAAAAATTGTTTTCATTTCAACATAGAGAATTGTTGACGCTATAAGCCAATTGTTCGCAGTAAAAATTACGTATTCCAGATAATTGGTTTATAGGGATTTCTGGCAAAGTGGGCAACCCTAATTATACATTAAAAAATAGTTGGTTTTATTTTTAGAAAACAGAGTTTGATTTATCAGTAAAGGCATCTCTTTTTAATATTCGTTTTTAATTTTTCTTTTTAATATTCGTTTTTAATTCGCTTAGTTAGGGAGCAAAAAGTTACACATAGGACTCTTGAATGTTATGTCTGAAGAAGTATTTTGCTGTTGTGACTTGTCAATATCTATCGCAAGAAAAAAACTCAGTTCAAGTTTCCCGTGGGAATTTTTTGTAAATTTTCCGAAATTTCCCATGGGAAACTTGAACTGAATTTTTTTCTTGCGATAGCTATTGACAAGTCACATCAATGTAATCCATCTTCAGACATCACACTTTAGAGGCTGCTTTTAAACAAATTTTCTAATGATTTGTGGAAAATCGAATTTTCCAAGATTTTCCACTGGAAGCTTTAACTGAATATTTTTCCTGCCATAGCTATTGACAGGTCACATCAATAAAAATATCTCCAGACATAACATTCTACAGGCTGATTTTATTCAAATTTTCTATTGACCTTTGGAAAATCGAGTTTTGATGAATAAATTTTCCGAAATTTCCCACGGGAAACTTGAATTGAATTTTTTTCCTGAGATAGCTATTGACAAGTCACATCAATGTAATTCATCTCCAGAAATAATTCTCTAAGGCTGATTTTATACATTTATTTCTTACTTTCGGCTAGGTGGTTTGGCGACTATTGGAGGGGGGGACCAAAGTTGAGTAGATTAATCTACCAGCTCCGTAACCTTCCAGTAGGGTGCGCATCACGTGAGCTGTTCTGGTCTTTTCATTAGGCAGCTGCGTGATGGGTACAATTGTGTAAGGGGTAACCTGTTCACAGTTCGCAAGTGTACGTACTGCCTCCTCGTGGCAACCACTGGTAACTAAGGCCACTTGGCACATTTTAGGCCATTTGGCACAGGCTAAAGTACGGCGCTAAAGGAGAAAACCTTGACAAAAAACCTTAATCTAAGGTGGAACAGCATATGCCGAAAGATGAATGGCTGATAGGTTAATCAGCCCAAAATATGCGGACTCTGGATACCAGGCACCCTCCAGTTTTATTTAGCCTTCCTGTAGTAAAGCTGGGTGACCTACAGGTGATTTGCAATTCCGAGCAACTCGTAAGAGTAAAATCAAACGGAATACGGGGCAGGAGTAGGAATATATGAGAGTGGGACAACCCTCTCGAGGTCCTTGAGCTCCAATGCTACCGTCTTTCTAGCGGAACTACATGCTGTAGTAAACATCTAGGAGGGAGAGCAATAAGCCCAGATAGAATGTATCACGTACCGGGAGGCAGTATCGTCAGGTTCATTAAGAACCTGAATATTGACTGGACGGATAATTAAGCAGGGGCCAGCACAATAGATCTTTTAGGTCGCAGTGCGAAGTGGCTGATCGCCCGCATGGCCCCCCCAATAATAATAATAATAATACTTTCGGCTAGATACTTTTTAAATTTTCCGAGATTTTCCACGGGAAAATTAAACTGAATTTTTTTACTGGGTTAGCTATTGACAAGTCACATAAATGTAATCCATCTTCAGACATAACACTATAGAGGTTGCTTTTAAACAAATTTTCTAATGATTTGAGGAAAATCGAATTTTCCAAGATTTTCCACTGGAAGCTTTAACTGAATATTTTTCCTGCGATAGCTATTGACAGGTCACATCAATAAAAATATCTCCAGACATAACACTCTACAGGCTGATTTTATTCAAATTTTCTAATGACCTTTGGAAAATCGAATTTTGATGAATAAATTTTCCGAAATTCCCCATGGGAAACTTGAACTGAATTTTTTTCCTGCAATAACTATTGACAAGTCACATCAATAAAATCCATCTCCAGACATAACACTCTAGAGTCTGATTTTATTTATTAATTATTTACTTTCGGCTGGATCCTTTTTAAATTTTCCGAGATTTTCCACGGGAAAATTAAACTGAATATTTTTACTACGTTAGCTATTGACAAGTCACATAAATGCAATCCATCTTCAGACATAACACTATAGAGGCTGATTTTATTCAAATTTTCGAATGATTTTTGGAAAATCGAATTTTCCGAGATTTCTCACGGGAAACTTAAACTGAATTTTTTCCTGCGATAGCTATTAACAGGTCACATTAATGTAATTCATCTCCAGACAAAACATTCTACAGGCTGATTTTATTCAAATTTTCTAATGACCTTTGGAAAATCGAATTTTGATGAATAAATTTTCCGAAATTTCCCATGGGAAACTTGAACTGAATTTTTTTCCTGCAATAACTATTGACAAGTCACATCAATAAAATTCATCTCCAGACATAACACTCTAGAGTCTGATTTTATTTATTAATTATTTACTTTCGGCTGGATACTTTTTAAATTTTCCGAGATTTTCCAAGGGAAAATTAAACTGAATATTTTTACTACGTTAGCTATTGACAAGTCACATAAATGCAATCCATCTTCAGACATAACACTATAGAGGCTGATTTTATTCAAATTTTCGAATGATTTTTGGAAAATCGAATTTTCCGAGATTTCTCACGGGAAACTTAAACTGAATTTTTTCCTGCGATAGCTATTAACAGGTCACATTAATGTAATTCATCTCCAGACAAAACATTCTACAGGCTGATTTTATTCAAATTTTCTAATGACCTTTGGAAAATCGAATTTTGATGAATAAATTTTCCGAAATTTCCCATGGGAAACTTGAACTGAATTTTTTTCCTGCAATAACTATTGACAAGTCACATCAATAAAATTCATCTCCAGACATAACACTCTAGAGTCTGATTTTATTTATTAATTATTTACTTTCGGCTGGATCCTTTTTAAATTTTCCGAGATTTCCACGGGAAAATTAAACTGAATATTTTTACTACGTTAGCTATTGACAAGTCACATAAATGCAATCCATCTTCAGACATAACACTATAGAGGCTGATTTTATTCAAATTTTCGAATGATTTTTGGAAAATCGAATTTTCCGAGATTTCTCACGGGAAACTTAAACTGAATTTTTTCCTGCGATAGCTATTAACAGGTCACATTAATGTAATTCATCTCCAGACAAAACATTCTACAGGCTGATTTTATTCAAATTTTCTAATGACCTTTGGAAAATCGAATTTTGATGAATAAATTTTCCGAAATTTCCCATGGGAAACTTGAACTGAATTTTTTTCCTGCGATAGCTATTGACAAGTCACATCAATGTAATTCATCTCCAGAAATAATTCTATAAGGCTGATTTTATACATTTATTTCTTACTTTCGGCTGGATACTTTTTAATTTTTCCGAGATTTTCCACGGGAAAATTAAACTGAATTTTTTTACTGGGTTAGCTATTGACAAGTCACATCAATGTAATCCATCTTCAGACACCACACTTTAGAGGCTGCTTTTAAACAAATTTTCTAATGATTTGTGGAAAATCGAATTTTCCAAGATTTTCCACTGAAAGCTTTAACTGAATATTTTTCCTGCGATAGCTATTGACAGGTCACATCAATAAAAATATCTCCAGATATAACACTCTACAGGCTGATTTTATTAAAATTTTCTAATGACCTCTGGAAAATCGAATTTTGATGAATAAAATTTCCGAAATTTCCCATGGGAAACTTGAACTGAATTTTTTTCCTGCAATAACTATTGACAAGTCACATCAATAAAATCCATCTCCAGACATAACACTCTAGAGTCTGATTTTATTCATTCATTATTTACTTTCGGCTGGATACTGTTTAAATTTTCCGAGATTTTCCAAGGGAAAATTAAACTGAATTTTTTTACTACGTTAGCTATTGACAAGTCACATAAATGCAATCCATCTTCAGACATAACACTCTATAGGATGATTTTATATATATACATTTTCTACTTTGGCCGGAAACTTTTCCTAGACTTCCCATGGGAAATTTGAACAGAATTTTTTCCTTCGTAAACCAAATTTTCCACGTAAAACTACTTACAATTTTTTTTATTTAAATCGACGTATCCTATTTACTTTCGATTAATGACTAGAACATTTTTTATTTTCGGCTAACTTTAACAGTACATTGTCGATGGGATAAAGATGGCTGTGGAATTCTTAAACGAAGTTTTTGCAGTTGGAAATTAGAACTTCGAGCTTAAAACATTCAAAAAAAAAAAATTATTCCATCCTAAATAAAACGACGAATAACATAGAAGAAATTATTGTCAGACTTCCTCATATATACCCCAATAAAAGATGGCGTACCCCGTACAAAAAAAACACCTTCGGAGAGAGTTAAAAAAAGGAAAGCTGAATCTTCATCGAAGTTCGAGCAGTCTGAGCAGATAACTAAATCTGCTTAAAGCGTGGAGCATTAGGAAGATAAAACCAAAGAGAAGCCGCCTTTAAATAATGGCGTTTGAAAAATTAGCACGTCAGACTCTGACACATACCGGAAGTTAACCAATAAACGTAAAGTGGATGGTTACCAGTGATTCATGTATACAGACTAAATTAATCGATTAATTAAAGTTATGTCTAGAAGCCTTAATTCAAGGCCTGTAAGGCACTGTAAGGCAGAAAATAATACGAAGCTTAACAACTTATGTAATAAATCAAAATTACTTATTAAATAATTTAAGAATGAGTCAATCAATAGATATTTGAGTAGCCTTACAGCTGAAAAGGACTGAAGGGGCTGAAAAGACCTAAATTTTAAATACTTCCAACTCGGAAACCTGACGGAACCTGGTACCGTACTGCTAAAGCAAATGGTAATCTTACCCAGCCTAATCCCAGAGCAACTGCTGATGAAGATATCATGTCATTTTGTAATATTGATGAGCTAAATATAGAGCCGGTGAAGCTATTGTACATTAATTAAAAGAAAAAAGAAAATGTAACCTAAACCCTAGAAAAGCACCAGAATATGAATTGATCACAGGACAAACCATAAAAGCCTTCGTGAGAAATCAATATGAAAATTATTACATATAATCAATTTATTATTCCGGTTAAAATATGTTCTACGCCAATGGAAACCAGGCACACCACCTAATGACAAAAGAACTTTTTAAGGCAATTTCTCTACTGCCAACAATGTCAAAGCAATTTGAAAAATTGCTACTTAAAAGAATTAAACCGTTAATAGTGGTTACAAATCTCATTCCATCACATCAATTTGAGTTCCGAGAAAAGCACTCTAGCCTCTAGAGGAGACAGTACGCCTTCTTGGGGATATCTGTTTATGACCCTGATGTTTACGGGCTCACGACCTAATTTAGCTGTAATCTTGCGATATTAGAGCATGGAGCAGATCCACCTGGTATTATCAAACACCCCGCTAAAAGGTATTATCAAACACCCCGCTCAATCCTGTCTGAATCCTCCATCCTATTGCCTACATGGCTTTGTTTTCGCTCTTGATGAATCCAAGAAGCCGATCCGTAGCCATACACAATCTGGGCTAGAGGCAGGTTACCTGCCTCAACCACCTTCAACTATGCTCCGTACCATGGCTTTATTTTTAAAGTCACCTGCCTGAGCCACTGTTAAATGGCCTTGTTTTCAAAGATCACCATCAGCCATCTGAGTCGAGACCTCTAATTCTGCAGCCTGCGAGCGAGTCGTATACCGCAAGATGGAACTATCTTGTTTGCCAGGTTACCCCTTAAACAGCCATAAGCATCACGCGGCTGGCTAAAACATGACCAGAACAACACATCTGATGCGCGCATTATTGGAAAATCGGAAAAAAATAATTCAAAGTGTTCGTCTTCCACTTTCAACAGTTTTCAAAGCTGGATTAGATTCACTAAAATCAGCAAATCAAGATGCATTATATAGCCAGAAGCCGTTAAATAAACAGCGAAACAGTTTGAAAATTAGCTAAAGAAACCATAACAACGAACCGGGCGAGCTCCAAAAAGCCCATCTTCTTACGGACAAAATGAACCTCACACGACTTAAAAGATGCAAAGTATTACATGATGAGAAACTGTTCACAATTGAACAATGCTAAAATCGTCAAAATGATCGTACTTGATCAAAAACACCTCCCATAGCATTTCGAATTGTTGCCAAAAGCCAGAAACCTAAATCTGTTCTGGTTTGGGCTCGATTTACTGCTAACTAGCCCGGGGTTTGTCATGTCATATAAGAAAGTCGAATAGGAGATTGATGACGTACAAAATGGAAAAGCAGAGCTGACATCATAGAATTAGGTAGCATATGATGGCAAGCCTATGATAAACAGTTACTCCACTCGACTTTGAATCTTTAGGCGAAACTCATATTATTGAAAAAATTAATTAATGGGCTTGAGCATCGGCAGAATTTAGTTCCAAAAATGCAGTCAACCAATGTATTGTCACTGTAAGGCCTAATATATTTATGGATATGCTTACAATAATTGTTTTTACCGTTGACCATATAGTTCGCCGGCAGCATCGTCAGCAGCCTTGTATTTATGTTAATTATTTATAAACAAACAGTGAGCATGATGAGGTAGTCCACCTTTTAATGTTCAATAACTTAAACGCATGTCCAAAAATAAGTTTCGTTGTGATATCACTAATAAATTCTTCATTTTAATGAATATATTAACAGCTGTGTCAGGATTGTAAAGAAATGACTCAGCATACCTTCTACTAAGATCCAGATAATTATCAAAATTTATTGAAAAATAAATCGGTTTGTCAAAGATTGGCGATATACTACCGCATTTAATTTAAAGCAATAAGCACTTCCTGGCAAATCCTGAATTTGAGCAACCGATGAAGAAAATGCGATTGCATTATTGTACGAACAAAGAGATTTATAATATCAATAGGGAAGTGTTGCTGTGACATAGGCAAATTTATCAACTTCCCAGTGTGACAACAGCTAATTTTAAGTTTATTTTTTATAGAAAACTGCATTGGACACAGATAATACACTTGATGGTTGCAGCTAGAGAGGTCGTACGGTACCTAGCAAGTTTTCTACCCTACAGTTCCCCATGACGTCCGATTGACTAGGTGCGCAGATTAACAGAATTATGCTCACTAATCTCATTAAGAGATGAATGACAACCCTCCGCTTGACTACCCTCATAGACTGCAATATCACCTTACTGTCACCTCAGCTTAGTACAGGCTGAAGTAATCCGGGAAACGAATAGAAATCTTCACATTTAGATTATCACGGAATACTCCAGCTCCCACCTTAACGTCTGGCTTGGAGGCGTCCGTGTAGCATCACACAGCTTCGGTTTCCGATACCGATCCATCGCTCCAGAATTCCCTTGAAGGAAACATAGTCCGAAATCGCTTCTCGAAACTCGTGTGATGTAATAAAGATTCGCTAGCTCTTTCGTCAACTATCCAACAATAGTCGAGTGTAAAGCCCGTGTAGAGCCAGTATAATAGCCCCCGGTTCCAGACCGCATATATTACCAATGGCGTTCCAACAGGAGTACATAGCTACATATATTAGCTTTGTTCCGGGCCTTCAACAAAGCCAGTACCAGCTAACAATCCTGCTTGCCAGCATATGATTAGGTAACCTACTCGCAAATTCTGGTAGTCGCCCCACCTACCTTAAATGGCACGGCACTGGCCTTTACTGAAAAGGTAAGATTTCTGGGCATAATCTTGAATAGTAAGCTAAATTGGATGCCCAATATTTTAGAGAGAGTAAAGAAGTCCACCATGGCTCTGTACTCATGTAGAAACGCCGTCGGTAGGAGATGGGGTATATAACCAGAGCTGGTACACTGGCTCGTCACCGCTGTAGTCAGATCGATTCTGATGTACGGGGTGAGTGTGTGGTGGCCAGCATTAAACAAGAAAACTTATAAGAATAAGATAGAGAAGGTACAGAGAACGGCCTGCTTGCTTATAAGCGGGGCACTGAGGACAACCCCTACACGTGCTCTGGAGGCTTTGTTCTACCTTCTTCCTGTCGACTCTCTGCCGTGTTTGAGAGATGTCTTCAGACATACATTCTTCACACGATACCGATTGTATGGTTTGAAAAAGGTTTCCGGACTCTTCTCCCCTCAAGGGAATACTGGGGGAACAGGTCAATAACAGAAACTGGAAGTATACAATTCTACACTGACGGCTCCAAGCTAGACGGCAAAGTCGGAGCAGGAGTCTATTGTGACAAATTAAATGTGAATATATCCGTTCGTCTTCCTGATAACTGCAGTGTTTACCAGGCGGAGGTGGTAGCGATTGAGGAAGCACTGACTTGGTTGAAGCATAATGTTATATCCACAAGGGATTATTATTATTATTTACTGGAGGGCCAGGTGGGCGATAAGCCACCGCTGGAATCAGTTTCTCTGACGTCCGTGGTGGCATTGAAGTGCCGCTCATCTCTTAACGAGATGAGTGAGCATTTCAATATCCAGATAGTCTGGGTCCCCGGTCTCTCGGAAATATTGTGTGGTGGTATGAAAAATTCAAAATTACAAAAAAATTTAAATTCCAATTGGAAAAATAGCTAGCCAAGTTCCAAAAATTAATCCCACATTTCCATAATCGATTAAGAAATGGCCTACTTCTATTCTAATTGGCCATATGCCAAAACTTTGGTATATATGTAAAAGTTTACATTTAATAGAATTTAAGCTAAAATGTTTTATTAATCAAGACAAATATCCGTGAGATTTCTCACCTTCAACTCTATTAAATAATCGGACACCAAAAAATGTTAACCTATAAAATTTAGAACAAAGTTGAAGGACGCATTCGAAAGTAAACCTCACTAAACTTCTTTCATTGTTATGTGGCGTGGTTTTTGTTTGCCTCGGCTGGCAATAATTTATGTTAAAACCGAAATATAAAAATTGGAATTTAGATAAAAAAAAAGTAAAATAACAAGTTAATGAATGCTATATCGAAATAAAGTTATTTTTGACGTTCTTTAAATTTGTTTAGTGTTTCGTGCGATGTCCAACTCAATAATTTGCATAATTTTGCGATTTATATTTTTATAAAGTACGAATACATCGCTTTAAATTCGAGACTTCTCTTCTTTGGCATACAACATCGCAACATTTTTTGGGGATTTCTTTTGAGCACGGTATAGTTCTGGCGCGGCTAAATTATAATAAATCGTTCCAAAAATAACCGAGTACCAATGCTCTTTATTTATTATGTTCTCGGAAGAATTTTTATTTGTTTATTTTTTAAGAATCTTTGAAATACGATCGATCGTATACAGTTCCAATATTTGCTAAAATCGTAAGATCAATATTTTTATCGACCTTCAATATATACACATACGAGTATCATCGTAAGTCAATATTTAAAATACTTGAGTATTTCAATTAGCTGATCGATAATCAATCCCTGAGTTTGCGTATTATGTAAATTTGTACGGTTTGTGCAGAGCAGCTCACAAAATGTGATTAGCCTTGGTATAAGAATAACCATTAAACTCTTGTCGTACACATAATTCGGTCACGTATCATGTGTAGACATCAAAAACATTTACAAAACATTAATAATTTGGCGATAAGAACTTAATATATAAAGTTTTGTTCTAATTTAATTTCCTTTGTTCTAATATTCACTTTGAAGTTAGCTACAAAACGATAAAAATATTGTACGACATGAACAATAAAATTTATGTTAATTAGCTTTGAGGGCACGAAATGGAAAAATAATCTGACGGCGTTCTTATTTATGTTGTTGTTCACATATTTTCTTATATAGTGTTACTTATGTTACTGTGACCTATATGGTGCCAATTTAATTGCAATTTGGTTTTGTGCAATGACCCGTCCAGTACGTACACCGTACTTAATATTCCAATACGAGGCCCTGATTTGCCAACAAGCTCAGACAAAAGATTTTCATTAACAACTGCCGATCACAGTAACCAACAAGACAAGGATATCTCATCATCACAAATTCATCCGGTTAAAGTTACCCGAAAGTAAAACGGCAATAATGCAGATTACGTTATTTACGTTCTAACCAAAAACTATATCAGTAAACTTTTGTCATTAGTCTTATGTGTAAAACTTTTCTTACACAAACAATATTTAAAATTGGAATAAAATCATCCTAGAGAGTTTTTATCTGGAGGTGGATAGCATTTATCTGATTTGTAAATATCTATAAGAACTATAGGCCACGAATTCAGAGCCCGAAAATCGGAAATTGGCAATTGTGCTCCGATTTCAATGCTTGATACCTCTATCGATAGGCGTTGAGACATATAATTGTCATGCCAACGGACATAACGATCGCTCGAATATTTCTACATATTTCGTAGAAAATTCAATTTGATTGAAAATCAACTGAACTATAGGCCACGAATTTGGAGCCCGAAAATCGGAAATCTGCAATTGTGCTCCAATTTCGACAGGCATTTCGATCGTTCGAATATTTCTACACATTTCGTAGAAAATTCAATTTGATTGAAAATCAACTGAACTATAGGCCACGAATTTGGAGCCCGAAAATCGGAAATCCGCAATTGTGCTCCGATTTCGATGCTTGATACCTCTATCGATAGGCGTTGAGACATATAATTGTCATGCCAACGGACATAACGATCGCTCTAATATTTCTACATATTTCGTAGATAATTCAATTTGATTGAAAATCAACTGAACTATAGGCAACGAATTTGGAGCCCGAAAATCGGAATTCTGCAATTGTGCTCCGATTTCGACAGGCATTTCGATCGTTCGAATATTTCTACACATTTCGTAGAAAATTCAATTTGATTGAAAATCAACTGAACTATAGGCCACGAATTTGGAGCCCGAAAATCGGAAATCTGCAATTGTGCTCCGATTTCGATGCTTGATACCTCTATCGATAGGCGTTGAGACATATAATTGTCATGCCAACGGACATAACGATCGCTCGAATATTTCTACACATTTCGTAGAAAATTCAATTTGATTGAAAATCAACTGAACTATAGGCCACGAATTTGGAGCCCGAAAATCGGAAATCTGCAATTGTGCCGTGATTTCGATGCTTGATACCTCTATCGATAGGCGTTGAGACATATAATTGTCATGCCAACGGACATAACGATCGCTCGAATATTTCTACACATTTCGTAGAAAATTCAATTTGATTGAAAATCAACTGAACTATAGGCCACGAATTTGGAGCCCGAAAATCGGAAATCCGCAATTGTGCTCCGATTTCGATGCTTGATACCTCTATCGATAGGCGTTGAGACATATAATTGTCATGCCAAGGGACATAACGATCGCTCGAATATTTCTACACATTTCGTAGAAAATTCAATTTGATTGAAAATCAACTGAAGACTGAACTATAGGCCACGAATTTGGAGCCCGAAAATCGGAAATCTGCAATTGGCACCGATTTCGATGCTTGATACCTCTATCAATAGGCGTTGAGGCATGTAATTGTCATGCCAACGGATATAACGATCGCTCGAATATTTCTACACATTTCGTAGAAAATTCAATTTGATTGAAAATCAACTGAACTATAGGCCAAGAATTCAGAGCCCGAAAATCGGAAATCCGCAATTGTGCTCCAATTTCGACAGGCATTTCGATCGTTCGAATATTTCTACATATTTCGTAGAAAATTCAATTTGATTGAAAATCAACTGAACTATAGGCCACGAATTTGGAGCCCGAAAATCGGAAATCTGCAATTTTGCTCCGATTTCTATGCTTGATACCTCTATCGATAGGCGTTGAGACATATAATTGTCATGCCAACGGACATAACGATCGCTCGAATATTTCTACATATTTCGTAGAAAATTCAATTTGATTGAAAATCAACTGAACTATAGGCCACGAATTTGGAGCCCGAAAATCGGAAATCTGCAATTGTGCTCCAATTTCGACAGGCATTTCGATCGTTCGAATATTTCTACACATTTCGTAGAAAATTCAATTTGATTGAAAATCAACTGAACGGTAGGCCACGAATTTGGAGCCCGAAAATCGGAAATCCGCAATTGTGCTCCGATTTCGATGCTTGATACCTCTATCGATAGGCGTTGAGACATATAATTGTCATGCCAACGGACATAACGATCGCTCGAATATTTCTACACATTTCGTAGAAAATTCAATTTGATTGAAAATTAACTGAACTATAGGCCACGAATTTGGAGCCCGAAAATCGGAAATCCGCAATTGTGCTCCGATTTCGATGCTTGATACCTCTATCAATAGGTGTTGAGGCATGTAATAGTCATGCAAACGGACATAACGATCGCTCGAATATTTCTACTAGACACAAAATTGCCACGTATAATTGTTTCCTCCAACTCATTGGAATCATTTTGAGCTGTTAACAAAGCGCTGGATACTCCTAACGTCCATTCTACAAAGGACCGTCAGGTCCTTGAAGAGGGTTGCTCCTAGAAACTTTAGTCTGTTTCATGCCAGAGAGGGCAGGTGCAAAGAAGATGAAGTACTGTCTCTTCCTCTTCTTTGTCCTCGCAACTACGACAGTAGTCATTTGAGAAGACACCAAGTTTACTCGCATGCCTCCCTATGAGACAGTGCTCCGTAATCACTCCTACACTTCGCATGTCTGTGAAGGTAGCCCGAAAATTATCCCAGAAAAGTGTGTTGGCAACACTAATATATAATGATACAACAATATCACGAAATTTTACCTGTAATCCCAGAAAAATTTATCTATCCTGACATTATTTAGTGTCAGCCCGGAAAAAACTATCATGCTATTATAATGTCATCCCGAAAAAACTATCATGACAGTATTTATCCCAGAAAAATATTTTTACAAGCTATATGAGTTAATAACATGTAAAAATATTTTTTGGGATAAATTTATACGGATATTTTTTGTGTTTTCTAGCCAATAGCTGCACATTTTCAATACCAAAAGCGGAGCAATAGTTACAACGTAAGTTGTAACTCCAAGAATTGGTGCAAGAAACCATCATAAGCACAAGTATAAAAATTCTATATCCAAATAAATTCTTAAAAGTCATACAAAATAAAAATTAACGAGCACGGCTTGGTATAGGTTTTGTAGGCCATAGATACAGCTTGCTTATGGCCACAGTAAAAAATAATTGTATTAGCCGTTAGGTAGATATAGTCCCTTGAAGTCATATAAGATATCAATTAACGAGAACGGCTTGGTATAGGTTTTGTAGGCCATGAATACAGCTTGCTTATGACCAGAGTAAAAAAGAATTGTATTAGCCGTTAGGTAGATATAGTCCCTTGAAGTCATATAAGATATCAATTAACGAGCACGGCTTGGTATTGTTTTGGTAGGCCATAGATACAGCTTGCTTATGGCCACAGTAAAAAAAAATTCTATTAGCCGTTAGGTAGAAATAGTCCCTTGAAGTCATATAAGATATCAATTAACGAGCACGGTTTGGCATAGGTTTTGTAGGCCATAGATACAGCTTGCCTATGGCTACAGTAAAAAAAATTGTATTAGCCTTTAGGTAGATATAGTCCCTTGAAGTCATATAAGATATCAATTAACGAGCACGGTTTGGTATAGTTATGGTAGGCCATGAATACAGCTTGCTTATGGCCACAGTAAAAAAAAATTGCATTAGCCTTTAGGTAGATATAGTCCCTTGAAGTCATAACGGTCTCCTGGCCACTCCACCATTAGAGGAAACGAGGCAGCAGACCGATGTGCAAAAATGGGAGCAAGCCGAGATTTCCTGGGTCCCAGTCCTTGTATTGCTTTTTCCAAAACCCATTTGGCAGATGGTATAAGGGACTGGGAGCAGAACTATAGGAAATTAGTTTGGGAGTCCTCCAGTGGGATGAGACAGGCCAAGAAATTATTCAGTTATTATATTATACGTCTGGGAGAGGCACCGAGGATGAACCGCCAATCCTAAGATCCCTTACCTGGTTTTTAACAGGGCACGGCCCTTTTAACGGCCATCTACATAAAATGGGAAGGTCCCTTACGGACCAGTGCAAAGTCTGCGACTGCGATAAGGAGACATCGGAACACCTACTATTCACATGCGATGCTATCATCCTAAAAAGATTAAAGTTCCTCAATGCGTATATAATCAAGTGGCCTAACGCCGACCCACTGGATATGCATCAGATAGCGGCGTTTATCAAGGATATAGATCTACAGTTCACGTAGGAATCTCTAGGGATGCACAATAGGCCTCAATGGTCGCAGTGCTCTGGGATGCATACACCCACCCCTTTAAACAAAAAAAAAAAAAAAAAAAAAAAAGGTCAGAAGAAGAGCGCCAAGGCAAGATGACTACAGGCTAGAGGCTCCAGCAGCTACCGGATAGAGATGTTAACTCAGCGAGTCATCTGTGCCATACAAATCAATACATCCGCGGAGATGTTCAACCTTGTGAACAGTTTTTTATACATTTGCAGAAATTAGATACTGTATGCACTATGCCCTATATTGCATCTTTTTTTATATATTTTTTTTTGTCAGCAGTTTTTACCTATAAATTTGTACAAATTACATTAATTATATAATTAATGTACAATTAGCATATTTTTATACTGTTATTGTAAAAGGTATAATATTTTTTGTATCTAAGAAACAACGCACACAAATAAAATTTAGTGTTTATAAGTATACTCAACAAGACGTTATTTTTGTCCAGCACTGACCAACGGTAAGCGGAAAATAACGTTGAATCAAACAGAGTGTATCAGACTTCAAATTTGGAATTTTAATTAAGTTTGTTGCGACGACTCGAGTTCGTGCACATAAAATATAAGTATAAAATACTCTTAATGGTTACGAGATGGTAAAGCGTTAAATATCATGAATTAGTCTATACCGGAAGTAATATTTTAATTATGAAATATAAACAAAATAATATGATGTATATGGCGACTAGATAAACTTCCACCTCTAGCTCACCTTAGGAAACAGTTTGACGTCTTTTATAGAATAAGAACCAAAAACATGTTATTTTGATTTAAAAACTTGTTTCTTGTTTGACATTTTTTTTTTTGGTTGTAATATAAATCAAATAAATGTGGTTTGATTTGAATGCAGTTTATCTAAAATCTTAAAGATTTACCAAAATGATTGCGATTTAATCACCTAACTGTATACGGAGATGTGCCTACACAGATTTTTTACGATCCCTCATTTTTACGTTGGTAAAGTAATTAAATTTGGTGTCTTAAATAAATTTTAATTGTTACGACTCTCAATTTCTTGGTATAGAGCAATCAAACCATACACAAATCTTGACGTTTTTATTTTTTTTATTTTGTCACGATCCAACCTCCAACATAATTTTATGTACTCGTATACATATAGTATGTGCGCCAATCGCGATGATGTTCATAAAATAATCGCTTAAATCTTTTGAGAAGAAAATCGGGTCACAAAAGGGCGAGCGAAATTGAATTTGATGTTGTGATTTTTTTCTTCTTTTTTGCCAGTTCATCCGTAAAGATTAACGAATCACAAAGGCATACAACCGACATCTTTAGCGCACATTATTATATGTACACAACACAAAAAAAACAGGCGAATTTCTTTGTTCGATTCATCATCTTCTTCATTATTAGCGGTCGAGACAATTTCAGACATAATTAATGATTTGCATATTTCATATATATTAAATTCAATGAACGCACAAGATAATCATCTTCAAGTCACGTTTTATATACTGTGCAATTTATATTTCGGCGACAAAAACTTTTTGTTAACAGAAGTTATTCGGTTTAGCATTTAATAGAAAAAGCTGGTAGGGAAATGTGTACATCACACCAGAAATCCCATTTTAGAAAACCCAAGATTTCTATATATAATTCGGACCATTGGGATTGTGCAATTTTGTGCCTGTAATTAGAAAATTTGTGCATAGCGTACTTTAGGAAATAGTGTAACGGTAGGTTAGCCTCTATAGTCTATAGGGCAAACCCAGTTACACTTATTTTGTTGCCTCTATCCTTTTGCACATCCCACAGGCGGCATTATCCAGCTAGCTCTAGCGGTGAGGTTAAATTGGTCGTGGGGATGGGGACGTAAGGATAGAGGCAACAAAATAAGTGTAACTGGGTTTGCTTTATAGACTATAGAGGCTATCTACCGTTACAAATGGCGCCCAAAACGGGTCGAGTTTGTCCAAAAGTATTTGGTGAATAATCACCGAAAATATTCTAAAAACTTTCGTTCTAGTTTTTTTAAAATATATTTAAAGTTTAAAACCAAAAAAATTTCCGTTTCGTCTGAGTTTATATTTAAGTTTCGCGTTGTTTTTTTCACCTCGTTATGAATTTATAATTTTTCATCTTTCAGGATGGGTCGCTACTCAGTAGTTCGCAATTTAATTTTAGTTACATCCAGGGTATATCCCTGACTATCTATCATGCCTTTGATCTGCCACGGACGGGTATGGAATTCAGGTGTGGTGGTACCGATAGTCAGTGGATATTACCGAAACGCGAAACGGAGCACAACAACCGGTGAGTTGTTGTCCTGTGAGAGATTGACCCGGCCTGGTCTGCTCAATGAGCATGGAAATATAGGCGGGTCTACTCTAATAAAACACAAATTTTATCCGCACAATCGAGCTCTTCCCAAAGAGAATGGATGGCGTTTGTGTATATGTGGTAAAATTTGGGGTTATTGGAGTCCACAAAACCAATAACGAGGCCTAAATTAGCCTCCAAATTAATTAGAAGTTTTGGCACCATGATTTCAAATGGCGCCCAAAACACAAAAGGCTTAATTAAATTACATCAGGTCCAATATAAATTAAATTATTTACTAGACAGCCACCACATTTCATATGGTGGTGAAGCGAGGACCAAAAATTGGCCCAAATAACTGGTATAATGTACCACAGATATTCCAAAATTTTGAAGAAAATTGGGGATTTCCAAGGGGTGTAGTCCTTACCAATTCAAATATGAAATTCGAACGGATATGAGTATGGCTGCGGTCATGCCGAAAGGCTTGCCTGACTGGATGCATCGGTGGGTCATACAATACTGGATTTATCTGTGGCAAGTCCCAACCCGCGCTCCGGGGGGTAAATCAACATTCGTGGTAGTATTTGGGATTTAGAAGTTTATTTGGAATTGTCGAAGAATTGGGACATGCATTGGTATCCACTTTTTGTCTTAAGTTGGACGGTTTTCATTACCAGGTACAACAAACAATTTGGCAAGCTGTTACTGGCAAGGGTGAATGGTGCGATCCCTTAAGTAATGAGCATATCCCTTTCCTGCCAAGCGACGATCTTGGGTGGTATAAAGGGCTGCCCATTCTAAGCCTAATTGACTCATCATTCCGCATCCCAGTCGGAATTATAAAATTGAACCTTTCCCAACTTATCCTCAGTTTCGGTGACAATTTAGCTTGTGGCTAGAATTTAGCACAAGTTAAAATTTTGCCAAAACCAAAAATTATTTTTAGAAAAAAAAAGGAATTTCCAATTTATCACTTTACATTTAAATGTTCGCGTACCTGTCACTTCTGTTTTCAAAAAAATATTAAACTATCATCCTTAGGGATGGGAATCGCAAGTCTACTCGTTTTAGTTATTATTGCATCCAGGGTACAACAGGACTGATTGGTCACACTGAGGAGTCTGCAAGTGGATGCGCATCGAATACAAGTTGGCCATAAATCAGTCAAGTTGCTATCGTAAATTAATGGAAATTCGCAACAGCAGCCGGCGAGTTGTTGTTCCTAGTAGAATGAACGTTTCAGTCTGCCACTCACACAGTCAGGCCTTCTTACAAGGTGTAATCGAATGATGACTGTGAGATAAGAGGGAAAGAGGATTGTCTCACTCATTTAGGTAATTTTGGATGGATTTCGGAATTGATAAGTGGTCCGATGAGGAATTGCTTATCGAATTTGAGGTGCGGGGGCTAACCGACAAAGCCCAACAAGAAGTTACACAGACGCTGAAAGAGGCGTTGGTGAGGAAGTTGGAAGAGGAGCGAGATGTCCCGTTTCTCGTCCCAACCAAACCTCATGTGGAGGCGCAAAAACAGCCGAAGCGCGAGTATGACTATCTCGCGATGTTTCTGACACAGCTGTGCCAAGGGGTAGTACAGCATTTGACTGACAAGACGCCGGTTGACCAGTGGATGCCACAGACATCTGTGAAGTTAACCCATATACAAGGCAGGGTCAACCGCGCTAGTAAGACCCAGAAATTCCTCCAGAGATCAGAATATCTAAAAGACGCAACAACGACTTGTGGCAAGATGCTGGCGTTAGTGAAGCTAGGCAAGCTAACACTGGAACAAGCCCAGACGGAATTAGGAAACCTGGTGACGGCAATACTTGCTGAGGAAACTAGAAAAGAGGTGCCCAAGGAAACTGATCCGCGCCCAGGTGGATCCCAAGCACCCACTATAAAGGATATAGGGGAAGACCCTTTAGCCAACACAGAGTTCACCCTACACCAGTTGAATTTAGACTCTAGTCTGACTGAAGACCCTCCACGGGGGGAATCATTTGATCAATCAGTGCTAAACTCGCCAGGCTACCTCCTCTAACTTCCTGGAATAACACGAAGTTAAGACAGGAGGTAAAGATATGGAAGGTGCGTTTTCAGGGGCTGCACAGCGAATTAACTATACAAGGGTTCTTGGGACGAATGGAGTGGCACGCAGCCATGTCAAGTGTTCCTGTTGACCACCTAGTAAGGGTACTAGATTTGTGCTTAGAGGACGAAGCCCTAGAATGGTTTTGGAGCTCTGTTGACAGAAATCCAGACATAACCTGGGATGACTTGAGGCAAGTCATGACCATTAGGTTTGCGTCAGGTACAACGGATGATGACGTTAGAAGAACACTTGACAACCGAAAACAGAGGTATCCAAGAGAATCAATACAAGAGTTCTATCAAGCAGTACAGAAAATTGCACTGCAGTCAAGCAAGCCCATAACGGATAACGTGCTCTATACCGTTATAAAAAGGAATATGATGCCAGGGCTGCAGATGGAGCTACATGACGAGAAAGAATTTGCAAGTTTAGGTTCTTTCATTCGTCGGTGCTGTTCTTTGGAACTGTTATGGAAAAGATTTGGACATAACCCAGAGGCGGGGTTACGTCTTATCAATCAGGCCGGAAATTCGTCATATGGGACGGAGGGTATTAGACCAAAACCACACGTAAGGTTTGACCCTCATCAACCTCGCATAAAAGCACTAGAGAGTGTCCATATGTCCGATGTGTTGAAGGATGAAGATCATGACCTAGACGATCAAGAGCAGGGTGATGGTTACTAACGGCAGGTATGTGCCATTAATCATCAACTGAAGCAACGACACCACCAATCCACTGGGGGGCAACCAGGAGACCCCAGTCCAGCACAATAATACAACAGAAATACCAGTTGCTGGAATTGTGGGGAGAGTGGCAATTCTTTTACAGATTGCAATAGGAGGGTTACTGGCATTTTTTGTTTCGGATGTGGTACGAGAAATATCCTCAAACCAGATTGTACCAGTGCAACCAAACGGAAACTGGAGGTCCGAGATAAGATACACTCGGAAGCCTCATCTCGGATCAGCACAGCCGAGTCGCCGACCTCAAACTACAACGGAAGAAGCTGCAAGCAACACCGATCCGGAGTTGTACACACGGCACTCCCGACAGTAAAAACCATCTCCAAGGAGTCTTCTCATTCAATCTCTTGTCAAACGGATAACAGATATTTGATTCGAATGATAAGCTATTTCCACAAGCGCAGTAAGAGGCGTAAAAATATTATCTCGTCAGTTATCCAATCTGGGCCAGACCGTCGGCCATATGCCAATGTTACAATAAATGGACAAGCTTTTTATGACTGCTTGAATCAGGAGCCAATATTAGCATACTGGGGAGAGGCAGTGAGCAGTTTTTACAAGAACAGGGACTAACATACCAACAATATAAGTCCCAGGTACATACTGCTAGTGGCGAAGCTGAACAAGTCCTGGGCTACGTACATCTACCAGTCATTTTTAACAACCTATCCAGAACGGTATGTTTATACATTGCCCCGTCATTATCACAACAACTATATTTAGGAACCGATTTCTGGCAGGTATTCAATCTTCAAATATCTGTATTAGAGATAAGTGCGAAGAGCTTACCTCTAAATCCACTTGACCCCACATCAACTAGTAAAAACCTGACTAGCAGCCATCACATCTTATCTGAGAAACAACAAGGCATCCTAGACAAGGCAAAGGTCAAGTTCCCTTCGTCGGAACAGCTTGGTTTAGGGCATACCCATTTGCTGGAGTATGATATTGATACGGGTGATGCCAAGCCCATAAAACAACGGTATTATGCGATATCACCAGCAGTACAGAAAGATTTAGATTCAGAGATAGAGCGGATGCTAAAGCTAGGAGTAATTGAAGAATCTTGCAGCCCTTGGAGCTCGCCAATGGCAATAGTTCGTAAAAGTAATGGGAAGACAAGGCTATGCTTAGATGCTAGGAAGTTAAATGCGGTAACAGTGAAGGATGCATATCCATTACCAATAATCGATGGGCTCCTCAGTCGTTTAGATAATACCAAGTACATTTCGAGTATCGATCTTAAAGATGCTTTTTGGCAAATCCCACTAAATCCATCGGCTAGGGCAAAAACTGCATTTACTGTTCCCAATAGACCACTATACCAATTCACGGTAATGCCTTTCGGTCTATGCAATGCAGCCCAAACAATGTGTATGCTCATGCACAAGGTAATTCCGCATGAATTACACGACCGCGTATTTCTTTACCTGGATGATTTACTAGTCACTTCTCCAACATTCGAAGAACATATTAGCCTATTAGAACTAGTAGCGAGGCAGTTGAGTGAAGCTGGTCTCACCATCAATGTGGAGAAATTCAAATTTCTTTTAAAACAACTTAAATATCTGGGACATGTTATCGAGGATGGAAGCATTAAGGTGGATCCAGAAAAAGTCGAGGCTATTCAAAACTTCCCGATCCCGAAGACAGTCAAACACATCAGACAGTTTCTCGGAATGAGTGGTTGGTATCGGAAGTTCATTCCGAATTATTCGTCAATCGCTTCACCGATCACTGATCTTTTAAAATCTAAAGGAAGTATCAAGTGGAATGAGCAAGCCCAACAATCGTTTGAACAATTAAAATCATGTTTATCCGAGGCGCCGGTATTAGTGCACCCGGATTATACGAGTACTTACTATATCCAGGTAGATGCATCAAAAACAGGTGTGGGCGGTGGTATTTTTCAGAAGGATGAGGAAGGTGGAGAGCATCCAATCTCTTTCTTTTCACACAAACTGAATGGTGCACAGAAAAACTATAGTGTCACCGAGCTTGAAAGCTTAGCTGCAGTTCTCAGTATCAAGAAATTTAGAGGTTATGTGGAAGGATATGAGTTTGTATTAATAACAGACCACACTGACCTTCAGTGGCTAATGAACCAAGCTGATCTCTCAGGTCGTTTAGCACGTTGGAGTTTGAAACTCCAAGGTTACAAGTTCCGCATAGAGTATCGCAAGGGGGCTGAACCTCACCGCTGAAGCTAGCTGGTTAATTCCGCCTGTGGGATGTGCAAAAGGATAGAGGCAACAAAATAAGTGTAACTGGGTTTGCCCTATGGACTATAGAGGCTTACCTAGTATTACAATATGATGGGATTTCTCACGTGATTATCACACCAGAAATCCCAGATATTCCGTTTATATAATAAAACATATGATTATGTAAAATTGTGCGTTACTAAACTGACCTTGAAAATAGTTTATATTGGCCAGAATTGGCCATAGAACATCCACAATTGATCAAAATCGTGGTTTTTCGAAGAGGTTATATGGGCGATTTGTAGAAATCCCTCCTTTTATTAACATTCGAATTAAAATTAAGTATGGTTAGTATTCTGGCCAAGATTCACGTTTGTGTTTATTATACTTTAGCCAGAATCGGCCATAGAACTTCTACTTGGCCAGAATACTAACCACACTTTGATTTAATTCGAATGTTAATAAAAGGAGGGATTTCTGGAAATCGCCCATATAACCTCTTCGAAAAACCACGATTTTGATTCATTGTGGATGTTCTATGGCCGATTCTGGTCAATATAAACTATTTTCAAGGTCAGTTTAGTAACGCACAATTTTGCACAATCATCATACTCCGAAAAATATGTTTTATTATATAAACGGAATATATGGGATTTCTGGTGTGATAATCACGTGGGAAATCCCATTCTATTTCCTAAAGTACGCTATGCACAAATTTTCTAATTACAGGCACAAAATTACACAATCCCAAATGTCCGAATTATTTATAGAAATCGTGGGTTTTCTAAAATGGGATTTCTGGTGTGATGTACATAGGGAAATCAATGATTACCTTATATGTTACACTTAATCGTCGTGTATAAGTATATCGCGTTGTGTGTTTAGAGCGTATAGCCGCGTATTACAATGAGCTTTACTTATATGTAATTTATTTTAATTTTTTTTTTTTTTTTTTATGTATTGTACATTAAAGCGCAACCATTAAAGAAACCGAAATGTTTATCTGTATATCTTCTACAATTATTTATGTTTACTTTTGTATGTTGGACGATTTGATTATGTTTTCGTTTTTTATTTTAGAACACCATACACCGTCGAAAAAAAAAAAAAAAAACAAAGAGTGATACGAAAATTACGTTCAACCTGAACTGTTTTTGGATTCAATGTTACAGGTTGAAAGCGCAAACATAATTTGGTAGTCAGTGTTTTGCGTTTAGGTGTATTATGAGACTGTCTACTCGCAAATGTTGATACTACACATCAGAAAAGCACTCCTAAAAATAGTACTGGTGGCAATCAAGCAACATTATCACAGGTGAGAGCGGAGTATTGAATAATAAATGCCAAGAGCATATTTTCGTCATACTAAGCATGAATGAGTAGCATGTACCAGAGCAATGAAAATGGCATCATTTCGATCATCAGACGAATTCAGTGATTGCGGCACAAATTACGTGGAAGCATGCAAACAACAACAAATTCTCAGAAAATCAGGCTCATCAGAAATTTTTCTGATTTAAAGAGTTCAAAAAATATTATTGATTCAATAAAAACATCTTTTATCGCCCTGACCAACGGTAAGCGATAAAAGATATAATAAAAGGAATTCTACTAATAAAAACCAACAATTAGTTTTATTTCATAAAAACAAACATTAAGCAAAAATAGACCCCACCCGAGGTAATCTATTTAAGTTAAGTTGTTATAAACCAAGGCTATTACATATTAAGATAGTCTTGAAATTAAACATGGTCCTTCGAAGCCACAAAAAAAAGCTGGCACCTATAGAGAGATATACGCCAAACAACAACCGGCACCAACCAAACCAACAGACAGTTTACGAAATTGACGATCTGCAAGTTCGAGCCATCAAGCAACAGGCAGCTAAAACCAAATATCCAGCAATAAATTCAACAACATATAGCGGGACAATGTCGAACATAAACAAACAAGACGTAATATTCGAAACGGAAATATTCGAAAAACAAAGACATATTTAGAAAGCAAAATAGCCGCTTTAAAAACATTATACACAGAATATGTCGCAACGGATGATATCATCCGACAAATACAACCACCGTTAGAGCAAAATCATCCTTACTTCGAATCACGAAAAAAGATAGCGGAGACTTACGACCTCCTAATCGATGATATGCGAAAACGATTAAACAATCGGCCACCACTTACACCAACACCAACAACATCAGCGGAATACTCGCAAAGTATATCCTTACAAATATTAAATACAGAGGATAGCGGTAAACCAACACCGAAAGAGAGACAAAGCTCATTTGGCAACAGTACAACTTCCGTGGCAACCACAAGGAAAGAATTCGACCAAATTCCCTCTACAGAGAAATAAACACAGCTAAAGAAGCATTAGCACAAAAGAAATCAAAACAAGCACTAAAACTTGTTTTGAAACATATATTGAGAGGATGATGGAACCAATCATGGACCTCGACGACAAAATAAACATAGAGGTTTCAGAAGAAGATGAAGTCAACTCAAAATATTTTGTAGAAAATTATTACGACAACATTAAGCAGGCGCATGATGATATTGTGATTGAAATTACAATAGAGATTGAGAATCATCAACAACCAAAGCTCAACTCAATAGACATCCGATTACCAAATATAGAAATTCCACTTTTCTATGGGGACATCTTGAGATGGAAAGGTTTCGCGGATACATTCAAGAAACTCGTACACACAAACCAAGTGCTTACGGACACGCACAGGATCAACTACTTAAAAGGCCATTTAGGAGGTCCAGCCGCTAAAATAATAAGCCATCTTGAATCAACAGCAGAAAATTATCTTGTAGCTTGGAACATATTAAACAATCGCTACAACAATGAAAGAATTCTAGCAGCAGCATATTTCAACCAACTAATTAATCAACCAAATATGATGACACACACGGCAGCAAGAATCAGAACAATGCACGACACAACAAGTGAAGCCATTCACAACATCAATAATATTCTGAGTGTTGAAGAAAAATATGATGCCCTGATAATACACATACTTCAGAAGAAATTGGACAACGAATCCATCAGAGCCTATGAGACAAGTTTAGACGATCCAAAAAAGATTCAAAATTTGAATCACTTTTTGTTGTTTTTGGAAAAACGATTCCAATCACTAGAAGCACTAGGAAGTAAATCGAATCGCCATTGAGCCAAGATTCCCGTCGAATTTCAAAGCACAAATAAGCGCGCTAATAGTACAGCAACTAGTGGGAGATCTACCAGAATACAGTTTTAGTGCCTGGAAATGGTCACACATAAGTAATTTGCTAGGGGCAGATCCAGAGAACAATATATTAAATAAGATCGACATATTATTAGGTGCAGATTACTACCCGGCAATAATAATGAATGATGTGGTAAAAGGTGCAGCAGGTGAACCAATAGCACAAAAAACCGAACTAGGATAGATAATTTGCGGACCAATAAACTATAATGAGCCGTCAAGGGTTCAGTGCATGATAACAAAAACAGAGCTGAACAACAGATTAAAATCATTCTGGGAAATAGAAGAAGTACAATAAGACAGACTATTAACAGAAGAAGAAAAAAATTGCCAGGAACTTTATGAGGCAAATTATAGCCGTGATGCTAGTGGGAGATATACTTGGGGCTTCAAAAACAAGAGCATTAGCCAGATTCCTGCAATTGGAGAAGAAATTCGCAGCATCACCAACATATGCCAATGACTACAAGAAGTGCATTAACGAATACATTGAACTTGGTCACATGCGACTCTGTGAAAATGAAATGAGTCCATCAGAAGACTACTTCATACCACATCATGCAATAGTAAAGGAAAACAGCACAACCACAAAGCTACGTGTTGTTTTCGATGCATCAGCTAAAACCAGTAACAAAAAGAGCCTCAACGATCAACAAGTGGTTGGGCCAACATTACAGGAAGAATTGATTTCGATCCTGTTAAGATGGAGAAAACATAGGGTAGTCTACACAGTAGACATCGAGAAAATGTATCGTCAAATACGAATACATAAAGATGACCAAAGGTATCAAAAGATACTATGGAGAGGAAACGAAAAAGAACCAACTCGCGAATATTAATTAACCACTGTATCCTTTGGAACAGCTAGTGCCCCCTACCTGGCCATCCGCACGTTACAACAGTTGGCAAATGATGAAAGACAAGAGTTTCCCATAGCAGCTGATATAGCTTTAAACGATTTCTATGTGGATGACTTACTAAGCGGCAGTGCTTTGGTAAAAGAATCACAAATACAGCAACGTCAATTAATTGAATTACTACATAAAGGAGGATTTCAACTACGGAAATGGGCTAGTAACAACACAGATTTATTACAACAGATACCACTCGAGTCACGGGCAATCGGTACGTTGGACATCAAGTTAGATGAAATTATTAAGACGCTGGGCATATCTTGGAACCCTGACAGCGATACCTTCGGATTCAAAATAAATTTAAAACAGAAAAAAACCGAAATTGCCACCAAAAGGAAATTATTATCCGAGGTGTCACAATTATTTGATCCTTTGGGGTGGTTATCACCAACTATTATAGTAGCCAAAATATTATTCCAACAACTTTGGTTAACAGGAATATCTTGGGATGAGCCACTACCTCAAGAAATATTAATGAGAAGGAATACTTATAAAAATTCATTGCCTGCGCTAGAACAAATAAAAATACCAAGGTGGGTGAAAACTTCCAACAATTCGCCCATAGAGCTACATGGATTTTGCGACGCATCCGAACATTCATATGCAGCAGTAATATATTGTTACCAACGAGATGATACAGATGCTGCAGCTCGACCATATTTACTAATATCAAAACAAAGGTCGCACCAATAAAAACAAAACTAACAATCCCTAGATTAGAATTGTGTGGTGCTTTGTTGCTTGCGAGGTTGATGGCGAAAGAAATTAAAAGACTGACTCAATGATAGTACTCCCTTGGATCAAAGCAGTACCGTATCGCTTTAAAATATTTGTTGCAAACAGAGTAACAGAAATCCACAGCCTAACCATCCCAACAACATGGAATTATATTAAGTCGTCTCAAAATCCAGCTGATTGTGCATCAAGAGTCATAGAAGCTGACTGTCTCGAAAAACATCAAATATGGTGGAATGGGCCAAGTTGGTTAACAGACACTCCAACAAATTGGCCAATTCATAATTCATCAGGAAACCTTGAAAACATTCCAGAGAAAAGGTTAGTCGTAACAACGAAAATAAAAGACGACGAAAACCTGTTTGATCATCTATACGTAAAACATTCAAGTTTAAAGAAGATTCAAAGAATAATATCATATTGTAAACGATTTATCAACAAGCTAAAACTAATAAAGTACGAACCAGGTAACATTATATCACCTCAAGAAATGCAAGAAGCTCTCCGTATCTGTTAATTGGAAGGGCCCAACAAGGCCAATATAACAATGAAATTCATAATTTAAAGAACAATAAAACAATCGACAACAAAAGTAAATTACTGTCACTCTCACCATTTTTAAAGGATGGACCACTAAGCCTGGTCATATGATGAAAAACATCCCTTGATTCTTCCACAATCACATCCAATTAATAACCTGGTAATACAAGAATGCATGGCGGTACTCAGTTAACTTTAGCCCACATCCGAACAAAATTTTGGATCATAAATGGACGAAATGTTGTCAGGCAACAAATATCGAAATGTCTGAGATGTCACCGATTCAGTAAAAACATTAAACAACAACTAATGGGTAATTTACCAGAGGCAAGAACAGCTCCTGCTCGGCCATTTTTGAAGTCAAGAGTTGATTACGCTGGACCATTCAACGTAAGAGTATCAAAAGGTAGAGGCAATAAATCGTATAAAGGCGATCTTGCAATTTTCGTTTGTATGGCAACAAAGGTTGTCCACATTGAGATGGTCAGTGATTTAACAACAGAAGCGTTCATGGCAGCATACAAACGGTTTGTGTCTCATAGAGGAATATGCTCCGATATTTATTGCGACAATGGTACTAACTTTGTTGGTGCTGGTAAGATAATGGACTTACAAAATAAAAAATTAGTAGAACAATTAACTTCAAACATTGCAAATTCTGCTACGGAACATGGCCCTAAATAGCATTTTATTCCACCGAGCGCACCATATTTTGGGGGATTGTAGGAGGCCGCAGTAAAATCAGTAAAGCATCATTTAAAAAGAGTGATAGGAGAGGCAAAGGGGGTTAAAATATTGAGTATTTTCTATTTGGGGCCCATTAACATGCACTGCCAGAGATTTGGGCAAGATTCGGCTATAAAGGTCATATAAGCTAAGGTATATGGGGCACACTAACCAGAAGAAGTTTTTTCGAAACGCAGGATTTGTAATTTTGTTAATGGCTCTTTTACAAACAACCATTTTACTAACTATCGACTACATAGGTATAATATTAACTTTCCTTTCATATCCTTAGGTATTGTTTTGTGTAATAGGTGTACGGTGGGCCTGGCGTCATCTGGGAGACAGGTTTAGGCTTGGTCGTACCCTCCAATCAATGAACGATATTAATACCGTGTGGCGTATATTATATGATAGTAGAACACTTGTGTTACCTAAAACTATAGCCCTACAATATGGCTTATATGACCTATATAGCCGAACCTTGCCCAAATCTCTGGCAGTGCTTGTTAATGGAGCCCCAATAGAAAATACTCAATATTTTAGGTGCAAAACTGCCATTAACAAGATTTCAAATCCTCCGTTCCGAAAAAAATTTTTCTTCTAAGCTTTACATGGAAACACTCATTCAATTACGTTTTAATCGGAATTTAAAACCATTTTTTTAGATTGGATGTGTTTTGTTTGGAATCAAATAATTACGTTTTTATTATTTGTTAGAAACTTAACGGTAAGAAATCACTCAGTTCATTCCAATAAGAATTTTGTTTTGGGTATTTCTAATACATACAAATTTTTTGTTATTTGTTATTTTGTGTCAGAAACTTCACGTCACGTCGGTCCGTCGTGCCTAAGTATGTACCTCCACATGGTGATTTGGCGTCTACTGGAAGGGGGATTAAAGTTGAGTAGAGTAATCTACCAGCTCCGTAACCTTCCAGTAGGGTGCACATTAAGCGAGCTGTTCTGGTCATGTGTTAGGCAGCTAGCGTGATGGGTACAATTGTGGAAGGGGTAACCTGGTCACAATTCGCAAGTGTAAGTACTGCCTCCTCGTGGCAATCACTGGTAACTGAGGCCCTTTGGTACTTTTGACCATTTGGCACAGGCTAAAGTACGGCGCTAAAGGAGAAATCCTTGATAAAAAACCCTAATCTAAGGTGGAACAGCATATGCCGATGGATGAATGGCTGATAGGTTAATCAGCCCAAAGTATGCGGACTCTGGATACCAGGCGCCCTCCAGTTTTATTTAGCCTGCCTGTGGTAAAGCTGGGTGTCCCACAGGCGACTTTCTTTTCCCAGCAACTCGTGGGAACAAAATGTTTAAACATAATGAAAATAATAAGGATGATGACGCTCCTAAAGCGTCATGCACCAGCGATAGTTCCGCGGTGGTGCTCGAGGACCTCGGCTCTCTTTCCGTTGTGGGACTCTCGATGAGTGGTCTATCGGATGGGGAGCTCCGGTCGGGGATTGAGAAATTAGTTCTCAACTCCGACATGGACACCTCAGGAGATGAGAACTCGGCCCCCGTAAGTGGGGGTATCGCCTCTGTGAAAGCAGGGGGGAGCAAAGTCGTCGGGAGGACCCGAAAGGAACTGTCAGCATCACTGACAAACCTTCCGCGGCTCCTCGCGTGAAAATGTGTGGGGCCTCGAAGAAGCGGTACAGGAGGCTTCTTGCTCAGGGCAAATCGCCCGGAAGCGAGACAAGGCTTCTGGCGATGTGGCCACAAAGTGAGTCTTGTGCTTTCGCAGAGGCCCCACCGTCAAAGAGGATCCGCTCGGATAAGGGTACTGGGACTTACCTTCAGGCAGGCTGCGGAGTTGGAGATCGTTGGGATCTTGCCCACTGGTTTTCCAGAGGTTGTCCTCACTGAAGAGCAGCTTAAGGCTGTCCAGGAGGGCATCCTAGATAAGGTGCTAGAGCAAGAGGCCAAGGAGCTTAAACCTAAGTTCCTTGGCAGTCAGCTTCGGCCTGGTTGGCTGGTACTAACCTGTGCTGACCGGGCCACTGTTCAGTGGCTCAGGGAGGCCATAGGCAGTATCAAGCCATGGGGGGTGCGCAGCTGATCGTGGCCGAGGGGGAAAACCTGCCTCGAGCCAGGATTGTGTTCGGAACTTTCGCAAACAGTGCTGAATTGCCCACGGAGAAGCTTTTTGGTTTTATAAAAAGCCAAAATGAGGGCATGCAGGCGATCAACTGGAGAGTGATCAGGAGGGAGGCGAAAGGCTCTTCGGCCTTTTTCACGTTCTCTATAGACCACTCTTCAGTTGAGAAGCTCAAGCGGGTTGGCTTTAAGGTCAACTATAAATTTGGGACTGTACAATTGCATCCCAAGGGTGGTCAGAGTGGAGCTAAACCGGCTTCTGTCGGCGGGACCCAAGTGGTCAAGCCTGTGGAAGCTACGGTAGCGGCACCTGTAGCGAAGACCACCGGGGTGACCGCCCTCTCCAGAAGACAGGTGAGGAGAAGGCGGGAAAGGGAGAGGAAGGCGTCAGGGGTGACGCGGGGGAAGGCCTCACAAGGGCTCCCCTCGTGCAAGCCACTGGTTAGGCCTGGAGGCTCTCAGGCAGCGGGGGCCAGCAGAACGGCGATGGAGGACACTAGTCAGCCATCGACCGGACAAAAAAAGAATGCGGGTGGTGGCGGTGCTGAAAAGGAGGCTGAGCAGGGCCTTCAGAAGGGGCCTTCTGTAAATTGAAGGCACACATCGCCTGCCTGCATATAAACCTGCATCATGCAAAGGCGTCTTCGGACGTCCTTTGTCGTAGGTTTATCTGCCAAAACATTGGCATGGCTCTAATCCATGAGCTATGGGTGATTGGTAACCAGATTAGAGGTATACCAAATCAAGTGGGTAAGTTAATTTATCATAACGGAACTCAGAGTCCAAGAGCGGCTGTGTTGGCCAGTTCGCAAATTAATTTTACTCCCATTTCAGAGTTCATCTCCAGGGACTTGGTTGCAGTAATGGTGGAGGTTCTGGGTGAAAGAGGCAAACAGGAGGCTATAATGGCATCCGCCTACTTTCCTGGAGACTCAGAGTTAATACCTCCACTTGACGTTAGGCGGTTCATAGCTTATTGCAAACGCAATGGGCTGGCCTACCTGATAGGATGCGATGCAAACGCGCACCACACGGTGTGGGGTAGCACCGACATCAATAACAGGGGTGAGTACCTTTTTGAATTTCTGATCTCAAATAATGTAGACATTGTCAATAGGGGCTTTTATAAATGCGATTAGGCAAGAGGTCCTAGATCTGACACTTGCTATTCCGCATTTCAGCGACTTGGTCAAAAACTGGCATGTGTCTGAAGGGGCCTCATTATCGGATCACTTGCACATCAGATTCGATTTGGCGGCTGAGACCATGCAGCGGCAGGAAATCAGAATTCCAAAACTGACCGACTGGGACTCTTATAGAGTTTCACTCGAATCAGAAATGCCCTCGGTTGTGGAGAACATAGAGTCTCCAGAGGGTTTGGAGATCTGTTCAAACCAGCTGCATAATTCTATACACTTGGCTTACGAGAACAGCTGCCCAGTTAAGCGAAGAGAGTCCACAAAGATGGTCTCTTGGTGGAACGGGACGCTGAGTAAACTGAGAAAAAAATCGAGAAGATTATTCAACAAGGCTAAACGCACCGATGAATGGGGCGAGTATAAGATTGCCTTGACGGAATATTATCTCGAACTAAGGAGATCCAAAAGGGCTACCTGGAGGAATTTCTGTGAGGGAATCAATGAATTGCCCTCTGCAGCTCGTCTCCAGAAAGTCCTTTCCAGGGATCATTCAAATGGTTTAGGACTTCTCCAGAAGGAAGATGGGGGGTTCACTGAAAACCGGAAGGAAACCTTAGAGGTACTGTTAGAGACCCACTTTCCGGATTCAGTAGTGGTAGGAGCCCAAGAGGACTCGCATGATCCTTCAAGTGAGGTGGACTATGCGCCTCACAGTAGGATCTGGAGTCTCTCTGGGAAAATTGTCACACCCAGCAAGGTGCGATGGGCTATTGGGTCTTTCAAACCTTTCAAATCCGCTGGAGGGGATGGTATCTTTCCAGCTTTACTTCAAAAAGGTATTGAGGAAATACTCCCCAGCTCGATCCACATGTTTCGGGCAAGTTATGCTTTTAACTATATTCCGAAACTGTGGAGGAAAGTAAATGTGGTCTTTATACCAAAGGGCGCGGGTCGTCCAGACACCCAGGCCAGGGCATATCGGCCAATTAGCCTCACATCGTTTCTTTTGAAGACGATTGAAAAAATCCTGGACTATCAAATAAGAAGTGAGGTCCTTGGAAAGAATCCGCTGCATCGGGACCAGTTTGCGTATCAAACTGGTAAATCCACGGTTATGGCCCTTAGCAGGCTAGTCACGAGGATTGAAAAAGCAGTGACATATAAAGAAATTGCCCTTTGTGCCTTTGTGGACATTGAGGGGGCGTTTGAGTGGATCTATAGAGAGGGTAGCAATGGGAAAAAGGGTTCCACTTTCTACAATTAGGTGGATCCGTTCCATGCTGGAACATCGTGACATTACTGCCAGACTAGGTGACGAATCAGTAACCATCAAGGCCGTAAAGGGCTGTCCCCAAGGAGGCGTACTATTTCCTCTTTTGTGGTCATTGGTTATTGACAGACTACTGGTCCTTCTGAGTAGCCATGGGTTTGATGTCCAGGGCTATGCAGATGATGTGGCTATCATAATCAGAGGCAAGTTTGATGAGGTCATTTCTGATCGCATGCAAAATGCACTCAATATAATATGGCAGTGGTGTTACCAGGAAGGACTCAGTGTCAATCCAAGCAAAACTGTCATTGTTCTTTTACGAGGAGGAAAAAGCTTGCGCTTACAGCTCCCTCGTTAAACGGTACTACTGTGCCTTTTTCCAGCTAGGTTAAATATCTAGGGGTTATCCTAGATCAAAGACTGAACTGGAACCAACATTTATTGAAAGTTAAAAATGCTATCAAGGCTCTCTGGGCCTGTCAAAGACTCTATGGGCGTACTTGGGGACTACAACCAAAAATGATCTACTGGTCATTCTTACAATCATTAGGCCTATGGTCACCTACGCATCGGTTGTATGGTGGCCTAAAACTGAGCAGAAGACAACGCAAACCTTATTGAATAAGGTTCAGCGTGTAGCCTGCATCAGTGTTACGGGCTCAATGAAGTCATGTCCAACCGCAGGGGTGGAGACACTTCTAGGACTGACACCGTTACACCTGCATATTAAAAAGGATGCTGCAAGTATGGCCCTGAAAATGCAGGCGGAAGGAAATATCAAACCAGGCAATATGGTGGGTCATCTGGAAATCCTTAAGGAATTTCAGACAGACTCTACCATAGGAATGCCTTCCGACTGTATGCCAGCTAAACTGGACTTCCACAAACCATTTTGTGTTAGGTTACCTGACCGGGATGTGTGGTGGGCAGGTGGTCCATCATTTGAGCTAGGGTCCATGGTATGGTTTACAGATCGAAGTCTTTGGGTACCAATGCTACCGTTTTTCAAGCAGAAGTACATGCTATAGAACTTTGCGCTAGGAAAGGCATAGCAGAAGGCCTAAACGATGCAAAGATTTATATTGTATCAGACAGCCAATCGGCCTTAAAAGCTCTTAGGTCTTGTACCGTTAAGTCAAGGCTGGTATGGGATTGTCTGAAGGTTATTAAACATCTGGCAGGCTCAAATAAGGTAACACTTATGTGGGTGCCAGGTCATACTGGAATCGAAGGAAACGAGGCAGCTGATGGCCTCGCCCGTGAGGGTTCTGCCTCTCCATTTATTGGACCAGAACCCTTCTGCGGTGTCACTAAGGGACACCTTAGAGCAGCGGTAAAACGCTGGGAGGATGTTCAAAAGTCCTCCTACTGGCGCAGAATTCCAGGTTTATGGCAGGCGAAGAAATTTATATCACCTTCGTCTGTCAGGGTTAAGGAGTGTCTTGAACTTAGGAAACCTGAGTTGAGGCTGCTTACTGGCTTCCTCACAGGTCATGTTCCCTTAAGGTATCACCTTAAGAAGATGGGCCTAAGTACGACAGATGGATGCCGCTTCTGCGGTCTGGAAGCGGAATCAGCGGAACATGTTCTGTGCCATTGCCCAGCCATTTTCCAGCAAAGACTGCAACATCTAGGAGGGAGAACAATGAGCCCGGATAGTATGTATCTTGTACCGGCCAGTAGTATTGTCAGATTCATTAAGAGCCTGAATATTGACTGGACGGATAATTAAGTAGGGTCCAGCACAATAGATCTTTTAGGTCGCGGTGCGAGGTGGCTTATCGCCCACATGGCCCTCCAGTAAATAATAATAATAAAAGTACGTACCTCGTTATAACAAAGTTTTACTGTATTTCAATGATTTTGGTTCACGTTTTTAACTATACTTAACAGGACTCCCTCGAACGGATCGCAGGCGTCTAGTTATTAATTTAGAAAAATGGAATACTGTCAAAAATGTACTCCGTGAATTCTATTCTGTTCTTTTATTACATTTCGCCCGGAATATTCGGCGGTACGTGATTTTTATCCTATCCCTTCTATCCTTTCTGTAGAATGGTTTAAAAGAAAATATTCCAAAGTAAATTATTTGCATTTCGGATTTATGTTATTTATGAAAATGAAACATGTTACTCGCGTTGGTAAGTTGTTTTCTTTTTTTAGGGGAATTGTAGCCCCCCGCTTCGCTTTGGACTACAAACTTCCACCTTGAAACAAAAAAAATTCCTTTTGGTACGCAAATAAGTATTTTAGTCTTTTAAAATTTACATCGCCATAAGCTAACGTGATTGTACATAAAAAAAAAAACAATTCGACGAAGTATTAACCCATAAATATTTGTTCAATGATTATGTGTACATAAGTATGTCTCGAACTAAATTATTAACATTTTATACCTAAATTCTAAGAAGTCATCAAATTTTTTAAAGTTCATATTTCAAAAGACACATCGCATAAACAACTATTTAACATTTTATTTCTATAACATGTACGTCGTCGTATACAATAAAATCGTGATCCTTTAGACAAAATTAACAAAAAACTATTCGATCGAGTTCTTAATAATTTTTGTTTACAAATTATGCTTTCCCAGAAGAATCACGATCAATTTTGTTTGTCTTATGTACATTTAGTGTAATGCGCGTTTCATCCGAAAAATATTTGAGGCAGTCTACTACCTATACACATAAAACGTGCTTGATTCCGAGAAAATCACGAATCCAATGACAAAAAATTCCAAAACAACTTGTTTACGTGATTCATTTGTTTACCGATACGGATGGTAATTGGCGCATATTATAAGAGGAATTCCTTAAGTAATATTTAGTCTATACTATCTTTGATAAATCGATCGATCAATTAATTTGTTTATCCGATTGTTATGTTTACACATCACAAACATTTTTTTTTTCGATTTAAATCCATGACATTTTTCGATATTTCTGAACAAAATTATGAATGGATTGGTAATCCTATATACTAGAGGTGTGTACGCGCAAGCTTAATGAGCATCTATAAATTTAAGTATTTAAATTAAGTGATATATAAATAAAATTTGCGGACCATATAACCATACAAACACAATCATAAATATTAATATGTACGTACGTTAAATGGTTTTCGATGTACTTGTATGCGTTCCCCTTACGTACATATGTGTATAAGATCGATAAACAAGCCGAAGAAGAATGAATGAACACACATGATATATCTTTAAAAAGATATAAATTAAAATGGTGTATATGTAAGTGCATACTCGGAGATGTGGAAGAAAAGGCAAAGTTGTTTTAAGAAATTATCGTTAAAGTGTAAAATTATTTTTGCCAGATTTTAATGCGTTGCTGCTCTATTGCGACAAATGCAAGTAATTTTCTGCATATCAGACTGGTTTTTTTGGGATCCTAAACCCTTCTAATTTTGCACTCCAACAAGGTGAACCAGATAGAACACGATATATCCCGATCCAAACGCCACAGTATTTGTATCTACTTATGCCAACTTAATAAATTGTCAAATCCCTAAGTTTCTGCAAGTTATCGAAATCATTGTTTTTAAATCTTTTAAACTGCCAATTCTCGATGTAAACATTTTTGAAAATTTTAAATGTTTAATATTTGAAAAAGAAAGTTAAAAGTAAATTTCAACTGTTGTTTTACTCTAAATTTGTGTATCTCCTAAATTTTCTTGGAATCTTCGGATTTCTTGGAAGGAAGTAATTGACTTCGGATTCGGGACAATTACTCTCAACGTTAATAAAAAGGTTGGGGCGGAAGCGCATTCGGGAGGCCAACCGGAGGATGGTGGCAACCTGCCCAGGCCGGAAGGGGGTACCAGCAGCATGGGGGAAAGCTGAGGGTAGGGGGGAGGGTGAATCCGGCGACCTCGGTCTGGCAAGGATTCACTTGCAAAATGAGGAGAACCACATAAGCGAAGGAGCTGGTGTACCGATGAAGGAGGATGTCGGCAGGCCGGCCAGACGGGGGGGGGATGGACAAGTACTCTACAGAGGGTATGAGGGTTAGAGAGAAGGGCGAATCTGGCACATACCAAAATACCGAGAAATAATATTCCTGCGGTAGCAGTAATATACCATAGAGGTAGGTAGAGGTTAAAAGGTTATGGTTAAGATAATTCAAATTAACCTTCACCATTCTAAGGCTGCTTCGGCAGCTCTACTCCTCAGGCTGGCTAGTTCGGGTGAGGATGTGATACTAATCCAAGAACCTTGGATTAATAACAACAGGATCTGTGGCCTCAGAACCAAGGGGTACAAAATTTTATCCTCTAGTAAGTCTGGAAAGATCAGATCTTGTATTCTTGGGAAAAATAATATTAATATTTTCCTTCTCTCTCAATACAGCAATGGTGACACTACTGCAGTCAGCCTGGAAGTAGGCACTTGTAGATTCTGCCTAGTTTCAGCCTACATGGACCGGGAGAAGGAGGTTCCTCCGGATAACCTGGAGGAGCTGATCCGTAAAGCGGAACAATCAAAGGTAGGTGTGGTACTGGGAGTTGATGCTAATGCGCATCACACTATCTGGAAAAGCACGGACATTAATGAAAGAGGTGAGTCGCTTTTTGATTATTTGATGAGTACTAACCTTTCAGCGTGTAATATTAGGGGGGGGGGGGGGTGGGGGAACCCACATTTATTACTAGTAACAGGCAGGAGGTTCTAGACGTGACCCTTGCTTCAAATAATATTCTTCATATGGTTAAAAATTGGAGGGTGGATAAGGAACACTCCTTTTCTGATCATCGATATTTAACCTATAGCCTCGATATTCACCCTGCTGGAGACCCGACGACCGTTGGGGAGCTGGAGGACATGGTGGCTAGCGTTACTAGCGCATGCAACCGATCCTTTTTTGCTGCATGCCCACTGGCTTAGCCTAGGGGTAGGCAAAAACCAGTATGGTGGTCCAGGGAACTGGGAACCTATCTTAAGGCTTGTAGGACAGCTTTTAATACAGCCAAAAATACAAGGGAGGCTCAAGATTGGGACTCCTATAAGGAGAAACTTGGAATTTATAAGAAAGAATTAAGAAAGGCACAAAGGAGGTCTTGGAGAATCTTCTGTGATAAAATGGAAGAGGTATCCGAAACCTCCCGCCTTAGGAAGATTCTTTCCAAAAGTACAGCTAGTCCCAGTTTTTTGATAAAACCGGACGGATCTTGGACAGCTTCTAGTGGAGAATCTCTGGAGCTTCTCTTCGAGACACACTTACCAGGGAGCTTTGAAGACCTGTTGGTGCATAGCAATCATCAGAAATCACTGTCAGTGTTCACAGAGGATATCGTAACCAGGAAACGGATCCTATGGGCACTGAGGGGTTTTAAACCATTTAAATCGGCTGGTTCGGATCAAATTATACCCGCGGAACTTCAAAACAACTCAGTGATTATTCTTCCCTACCTTGAAGCTATATTCAAAGGGTGTTTGAAGCTGGGCTATATTCCTAGGTACTGGACGTAGGTCAATGTGGTGTTTATACCGAAAGTGGGGAAAAGCTCACATGTGTATCCTAAGGAGCTAAGACCAATAACTCTATCATTCTTTCTTTTGAAAACCTTGGAAAGGCTGCTGGATATATACATTAGAGATAAAATAGGTGCCAGGAAGTGCCCCATGGAAGTTGCAAGTCTCCTATCGGGCACGTCCCCAGGTGGCGGATAGGGGGATGCCCTCACCGGTACACCGGCGGGTAAGTGGGAAATAAAATACCACTCGTGGACCAAAACTTGGAAGAAGCGTCTGTTCACCAGGAGGTGCGGCTCCAAACAGCTTCTGTTCCTCATGTAAGAGGCGGCTGAATTTTTACCTGGCAGTAGGTATAAACTGCGAGGAGAATGACACCTTAATTAAATAACCACAATGTCTCGTGAAGAGGAGAACATTGTTACGGTGCAGGGAGTCGAAAACCCAGTACGGACGGAATTGTAGAGTGAGCAAGCGGGCTTAACACCGTCGAGATCCAGCGACCGTAATGCCTCAGCAGTTGGGAACTTGGCTGTTGTTGCAGATAGAACTACAAGTTTTACTACCACTCCAGCGGCGAACATTAATCCGTTCGAGCAGAGGAGTAGGCTACTCCGATCGCCTAAGTCCGGTTCAATAACTCACAGGCACACAAGGACTAATTCAACATCGGATATCAATGATTCGGATGCTCTTCAGCTGGGAAGGAAGATCAACCCAATGGAGCGCATGGGTAGGCATATCGAGGAACTGGCAGAGTTCATAAAGGAAAAAAGCAACGTCCACCACCAAATAAGGAGGGTCGTTGGTCTTTTAAAATCCACATTCCGGCAAACAACTCTCAGAGCAAGGGGCGGTGTGGACGTCGATGTGCAAACGGAGGACGCCGTCCAAGACGAGACGGCTAGAGAATTGAGCCAGGGTACCCCAGCCAGTAAGAAGAAGAGGCAATTAAATTGTCTTTCACCTCTTGATACAGCTGATAGCCCTCAGAGAACGGGAAAGAAGGTAAGGAAATGCAGATTGCAAAGCCCGTGGAAGACCAAGAGAGCCGAAGCATGGTTGCATCTTCGGCACTGGGCACAAACAAAAGATCTGAAGAGATTCGTGGGAAGCAAGTAACAAATGAGTGGCAGGTTGTAAGGAGGAAACCAAGCAAGCGCCACGAAAGACCTTCGAGACCTGCGCACAGAGGTACGCAGATAGCGGTTGTCAAAATACCAACGGCTATAGCTCGAAAAATGGTTGATGTTGGCAGAATCCGTATAGGCTGGGTTAGGTGCCGTATACGTGTAGTAGTTAGCCCAGTGAAATGCTTTAAATGCTGGAAGCCAGGTCACAGAGCGGCCACCTGCAAGAGCGAAGTCGACCTATCAAACCTTTGCTTTAGGTGCTGCAGAGCCGGCCACAAGGCAAAAGATTGTGAACGGGTACCGCAGTATGCATTCTGCCGTACAAGCAATGGAGAAGCTATCGGTACTCACATCACCGGTAGGGGTAATTGTCCAGCACGACGGATGGTGATAGGAAACAACCGTAGAAGGTGAAGCTACTTCAGCTAAACTTAAATCACTGTGAGGCTGCCCAGGACCTCCTATGGCAGACAATACACAAATTGAAGCCAGACGTCGCAATACTATGTGAACAGTCCAAAAATTTGGATGATGCTGCATGCTGGGCATGCGCTGGCTTGGTCATTCAAGAAAGCCCGCAAAGTTTCTTCGGATATTTTCGAACAAAAATTAATGGAATACATATCTTCAGTTGTTATGCCCGTCCAAATGAGCCAATCGAGCAATACATCCACTTCTTCGATTGCTTGGTTCTGGATGCAAGAGATCGTAATCCCACAGTAATTTCGGGAGACTTCGCATACGTACACAAAGGGTAGATCTGTGGACACTGCTCTGCATGCCTTGGTGTGTACGATTGAGAAATCGATTAATTCGAAGGAATTCTGTTTGGTGGCCTTCCTGGAAATAGAGGGCGCCTTTAATAATGTGACAGCGGAGGCAATCAAGCAGGGATTGTCATTTTTGGAGGTGGGCGTTCCTCTGATACGGTTAATCAATTATATGCTGGGAAGCAGGATTGTTAGATCGAAGTTGGGGGAATCCACCATCAAGAGGCGAGTAACTAGGGGAACCCCGCAGGGGGAGGTTTTGTCCCCTGTTCTCTGGAACATAGTGGTAAACAGGTTACTACTAGAATTGGAGAGAGAGGGTATTGAAGTTATCGCTTACGCAGACGACGTAGCTTTAGCTGTTACCGGGAAATTCCTGGGCACGATTGTAGACGTAATGCAGAATGCGATTACCATCGTTACGAAATGGGCTGGTAAATGTGGACTTAGTATTAACCCGTCCAAGACAGAGCTGGTACTCTTCACTAAGAAATACAAAATCCCGGTAGTTGTCCCTCCTACCTTAAATGGCATGAGACTTGCTTTTACTGATAGAGCTAGATATCTGGGCATTATCTTAGACAGTAAGCTTAGTTGCCTTGGGATATTTCTCTCCGAAAAGTTCTGCCAAATAGTGAAGTGCAGCAATTGCTAAAAACGGTGCGGGAGCCGTTCCGTAGGTGACGGTTTTTAACCGGTAATATTTCAAGCTGGAATTGGGATCATCTCTCCATAGGATACGGTGATAATCTTTGTCGTTGTTGGCTATTGCAATTTGCCGAAACATCTTTTCGATGTGTGCAGAAAATGTGTACTTATGCTTGCGGAAGCGAATTAATAGGTCTAGCACATTATCTTGGATAGTAGGGCCTGTCATTAGATTATCGTTCAATGAACGACTTTTGCTGGATTTAGCCGAGGCATCAAACACTACCCGAACCTTCGTGTTGCTGCTAGACTCTTTTGTAACCGGATGATGTGGTAGGTAAAAGATCTGGTTGTCTTTTCGCTCAATTTCATTCGGAGGTATGAGTTCCATGTGATCCAAGACTAAGTATTCTGCCATGAACTGCAGGCGATTTTCTAATGCATAAAATCTTCGGGTAGCTTGCGAACAACTTTCGCCAAGCTTAGGCGGGCTATATTTAAATGGTAGGCAGACGGTAATTCTATTGTGGCTCAAGGTGAACGTCTTCATAAATTGTTCAACCATCATCTTTTCCTCTTTACTTAACGTTGGTACAGGTAACAACTCTTCGATCTTCCAAAACCTTTCTATTGATGCTGCAATATGAGATAGATCGTTAATTGGTTCACAATCTGCTACAACGGCAGCCTCCGAGTAAATACTTGTAGTGAATGATTTACAGCTGGTATTCAGCTGTCCTGCTATTATCCATCCGAACCTGGAATTTATTGCAATAGGCGTGTTATGGTTACCTTGCCCGAACTTCGAATCTTGAAGCGATTGGAGGAATGGCTCACATCCTAATAATACGTCAACCTTCATAGGTACATTGAAACTTGGGTCGGCTAGTGGGTTATATCTTTCTAATAAGTGTAGCTGAAGATTGCTGGATTGCATGGACGGTAAAGTGGACGTTATGGTTGGCCTGATTAATGCCTCTAATTGGAAAATATACGTTTGATCGACTCGTGATCTAATATACAAATTCGCTGTCCTTTTTGAATAACCGGCTACGGAACTATTGAGCGTGTTGACCTTGGTATTAGTTTTAAAATTCGGCACCTTCAATCTGGAAACGAATTCTTCAGAAATAAATGAATGTGTCGAACCGGTATCTAATAAGGCTCGACAACTTATCCAACTACCATATACGTCTTGTACCTCAATAATCGCTGTGGGCAAGATAGTAATTTTTGGCTGAATTAATGAGGGCACTGCTTTTGAGGAGGTATCGTTGGGTGGTTAGAGTGATGCACGCTTTCTGTAACATAGTTGTTAGTTACTTCGGTCTCATTCTGGCCTGGTACGCAATAGGTACGGCTTCCATTTGGGGATACTTGAGCTTGTGTATCATGCAGAAGCGTGTTGTGACGCTTAGGACATTTCCAGCAGTGTTTGGTACTTTTACAACTAGTAATTAGGTGCTCATGACTCAAACAGTTGTAACATCTTTTCGACTTGTCAATGAATTCTCGTCTATCTCTAACGGTATGTTTGGAATGAATATAGCTATCAATCGTCTTTACACTAATGGTTTTACATGATGAGTTTACACTGGTGGTTAAGATACTATAACAGCTGGATGTTTCTGTGAAGATTTGTACTCGAGCAAATTAGTGCAAAGGAGGAAGTTGTATGGCGCCAAGTTGTAAAAGCGGTCAAGGTGGTCGTCCCCAGGCTGGCCAGGATGTTACGGCCACCGTAATGAATATCAACTGGACGCGCCTTATTTTATTTTATTTATTTTGTTTTATTATAGATTAATGTTAATTAGCACCATCTATGGAAGAGTGCTGAAAGATGGAAAATATTGTATAAAACATACTCATCCGTGGTTCCAATATTGAACGCACGGATGAGTGTGAACAAGAGAGATAAAAGAAAAAAGTAGAAAAAGATCAATCGTAATAAAGTAACCGAACGAATCGGATGAAAAGAGAGTTTAGCGCTTTTTATTTCGGTAAAGTACACAAAGTCTTACAACAACCAAATTTAGGGTGGTTTTTACCGATCCCCTAAATCAATCAAATCACGAAACTAAAAATACATTTTGTCCAATATTCGAAAAAGTAATCTTTTGCTATTGACGATTGTAAAAGTAGAGAAAGCGCCTCTCGAGGAAAAAAGTTCAAATGAGGCAACTGCCAAAATGACATTTCTCATAAATGCGATGAAAGGAAATTTTGCAATCCGGTAGTTAAAAATTGTTTTTATAATCAAAAATATGAATTATTTACAATTATTAGCAATCTGGTAAGTAAAAATTATGTTTACAGTTCAAAATTGGAATTCTTTACAACAATTTCGAACGTCAAATTAGCAGCTACCTCAGTTTAAAAATTTTCCACTAGGTGGAATCTGTGATGCTCCAATCGTTAATATTGTAACAGACGTCAAAATTACCCGAAAAAATAAAAAAAAAAAAAATTTGTAATATTGTTATCAACATTCCATATACGCGTAATTATTGTAACGGGGAATACAATAAAGAAATCACTTGAAAAACTGAAATATTTTCTGCTTATCACGATATGGATCAAACCGACAAACATTAGCTATAACGTTTTATTTTTATTTTTTATCACAGAGAGTAGAGCAAATGCACTAAAACAAAATCACTTCACAAATTAAAATACACGCAAGTGTACACTTTGATTACACAGTCATATAATATTGTTGTTATTGTTTATTTATTTTGTGTTGGTTTAGTTATGATAATATTGTATTTGAAATGAGAGAGACACACATTGAAATCAAATCTTGAATACCTTGAAATGAAATTAAAGTGTTTTGTTTTGTTGTATTCCAACTTCGTTCGACTGTAGGTCTAACTATTTGGATATATGTATACTAGAGACTTGGAGAGTGTTTGCTTGTTTGGTGTATTTATTATAATTATTAATAAAATACACAAATACCAGTTTGTCTTGTATCAATAAATAATAACAACAAAATGCTAGCAATAATAAACAGATAATAAATTTTTTTTTTTTTTCATTTTGGATAGACAGCCATACATAGATACGTACATACATAAAATACTTAAATACACAATTTAAGTGAATATTATTTCGACTTAAGTTAAAGAAACGCGATTTTTTTTCTTCTCCCCGTCTGCTTATGTCAAGTGTTTTGTTTTTTTTTTGATGCTTTGGTGTGGTGTTGTTGTTGCTGTTTATTTCCAAGCTACTCAGTATATACAATACATGAACAAAATTTCTTCTCGTACGAAGAAGTAGTAGTTGCTTGCTAGTTGAGTAAAATATACCGAAGAGTAAAGTCGCAAAGTGAAGTTTTGCTACAAAAATTATTATTATTTTTTATTTTATTATTTATTATTAAATTTTTTTGTTTTTTATTTTTATTTTTATTTTATTTTGTAAAAACAATTTCGATTTCTTAACATTTAAGAAATATCAGCAATTTTTACTGGAATAATTTTTTTATTCTGTTTTAAAGTGAAATAACTTTATAAACTTTGAAGTGAAATATAGTTGTGTATATGTGTGTGTAACAAAAAGTGGATACAAATAATACATTTTGTTATGGTTTAAGTAATTAATCTCAATTTAACGTTAATTTTTATTTTTTATTTTTTGTGAAAGTTAGCGGGTTTTGATAATAATTGTAAAGTGAGTTACTTTTGCTTTTTATGTTTTGTTTGGTATAGAAGAAATTCGTATACTTGTAAATAAATTAAAACGTGAATCAAGTGAAATAAATTATTGGTGATTAAATTTATATCAATTATCAAGTGACGTCAAAATAATAAAAATTTATTGTGTTATCTATATATAAAAATAAATAAAAGTGTTTTTGTTTTATACATACATATTTTGATATCTACACGCGTCGTCCGAATTGTGTCTGAAATTTCGAAACCAAAATATATACATAAATAAAATACGATATATTTGATCTAATTTTTGAGATTTCAAAATATATACTTAAAATACACGATCGCAGCTAAGTTTATTTTTGGAAATACTGGAATACAATATTATTATAAATTTTGTGTGGTAAGTTTAGAGATATGTAGTTTACTATTTTAGTCTAATGTTGAGTAATTTTGATTTCTAAAATTATTGCTATAAACCTGGTAGTAATTAATCAAAATTAGGGCTTATCAGATAACGATTGTTGGCAATCAAGTGATCACGTTTTTAATGTCACCTTGTTGATTTACTCATTTTTTTTGTTAGAAAGTTTTAAAACTTTAAATCGAAAACTAAATAAATACTGATCGTTTAATGTGAATATTTTCTGGCGATCTTATATAACAACTTTTGTATACAAGTGGGTCGTTTGATCATCAGTTTTTAATCATTTTCGTGTTCCATTCCACCTTTCAATGCACATCTATTGACTTTGGAATATTGTTGCTTCAGACAACAATAGCAATTTCCCTAAAGGAGGTGCTGTAGAGTTACATCGAATTTAAGAGCTTAAGTCAAATTTGATAATTTTGCTTGAGAAATACAAAAAGTTGAAAAAAAATTTTGTCCCAAGTCGACTTAAGCGATTATGTTTTAGTTTATGCGGTATTATTATTAAGGTAAATGTTTAAGGTGATCTGCTTTAAATTGCGATCCGTTGTACCAAATTTAAACAGGTTTTGAATCGAATTTTCTGCTCTTATAACATGAACCAAGCCGAGCATGATGCCGATTGCAATGAACTTAAACAATCTCCAATTAAAAAAATGACATAATTGGCCATTCAAAGTGAAACCAATCCTGGTGGTGTTCTGTCTGTAACTTATAGCAAACCCGCATCGCATGAGCTATTATAATACCGCGTAAAAGTAGATAAAATTTAGCTTCAGCCAGCCAACATGAATCATTTATAGTTGGAAGAAATATATTTTGGAGGACAACACTCCTAAAATTACAAAAACAAAAAAACAAACAAGACAGTTCCTCTATTGATTGAATTTGACTAAATGACTAAAAATCGGGAGTTAGGTCGGTAAAATGGTTTAGTTTTTGTTTGAGCTATAACGTTAAACTTAATTTTGAAAACCTTGTTTCCTGCTTAAATCAAATTGGGTTTTCATATCCGTGAAACGCTGTTATTTAAGTGTTCAAAAGCAAGGTTCGTCGGTTCGATCATAGAAGTCCCTGTTTACACTTTAGCTAAATCAGTTCCCCGTTTGCTTGACAGGCGCGAAGATTAACCAACCGTGCGGGATATACCTTACCTATTCTTTGATATTCCGAAATTTTATTTCACTGATTTTTAAGATACTTTAAGGCACAATTATTGACTTGCAAAAGTTTAAATATAAATTTTGGTATGCCCTGTTAACAATAAAATATCCTAGCTGGTCAATGTTTCAATTTATTTATCACCGACTTTAAAGCCCGCCACAAGTCCCTGTTAATTCTTCTTCATGTTTTGTTTCAATTTTTTTGTTTAGTTTAACGCCAGTAATTTCCCGTAAAATGTGTTGACAAAATATCTAACTAGTAGATTTCTCGCCGAAAATTTTAAAATTAAAAAGGACGAAGGCATCACGAGAAGAAACCTTAACTTTGACTAATCCGATTTGGAATTCCAATTTACGTACGAGAATAGGAGGAAAATGGGAGTCGATCAATTCCATATGGTAAATAAACATAAACTCCGCTGCTCTGACTCCGGCTCCGGCTCCTGCTCCGACTCTATAGCCCAAGTTAAAGTTCACAAAGCGAGAATTTTTCACATTTCTAAATTCTAGATCGAGCAGGTCTTCCAAACTATTTTCCGCTAATAATTTTAAAATGGCAATTTTAATGTAAATTTTGCTTTAAAAATTTCGTGTGTGTAGAGCTATCCGATTTATTTAAGAAAAATTGGCGCAAAAAATTTTGAAAATGGCCATATTTCATTCTAAATATTTTGTACGAGTAGAACGGCTAATTTTTACCCTTAATCGGATCGGATTTACTTCGGTCTAAAGGGACAAAAGTATTGAAATCCTGTCAAAAATGATCAAAAATTTGGTTGGTCCAAAACCACTTTGCTCGACGTTTTGAAAGTCCCTGAGTCTACTAAACATGCAAAAAAAAAATAAATAGCCAACTGTAATCTGCAATAATGTTTGTATTCTGGAAGTGAGTTTCTGAGTAATAATTTGACTAAAGCTAAAAAATTGTATTGTGCGCGATTAATAATTACAGTGATTTAAGCTTCATATCCTAGCGATAATTTAGTTAATTTTGTATTCGTATACGGTTCGCATTGGTTGGTTCAATTTTCGAAACCACGTTGATTTGATTCTTGGAATTTTCATTGCGGTTCTTTTTTCTACACAGAGGTTGCCTCCATCTTTAAGTGTTAACTATTAAACGCATTCTTCAAATTTTTCTTAAATTTTATGTCTCTTGCTGACCATGGCTAAGGAAACTCAAATAAAGCGATTAAAACAAAGCACTAAAGCATTCATTGATTTTCTATATGAATTGAACGAGTTTGTTACTGAAAAACTGGACGGTGCTTCTGCATCACAAATTAAATTGCGCTTAACCGACATCATCACTCATTACAGTTCATTCCAAAAAACTCAATTGGAAGTCGAATCATTAGATGATGAGCAGAGTACGTCCGATAATCGTTCAATTGTAAGCCGTTATTATTACAACTTGAGACCAGCCCTCGAAGAACGGCTGGAAGAATTAAAACAAAAAAAAGGTACGGTCCCTGCCCTAAAGACTGACATATTAACATTCGTGCCAAAGTTGCCAGAAATCACACTTGATAGCTTCTCTGGGGAAGTCACTAAATGGAATAGTTTTATAGAGACGTTTGATAACCATGTTCACAACAACCCAAAGCTTAACAGTTTGACCAAATTTCAGTATCTCAAACACTCAGTAAAAGGCACCGCTGCCAAAAATCATTTGAAAACTTAGATTTCGTGGTAGCCAATTACGAAGAAGCCCGACGGTTGCTATTTGACAGGTTTGATAGACCGACTCAAATAGTCGAAGAACATATCAAATCGTTGTTTGCTATTAAACCTGTAGACAAAGCCAATTCGGTAAAATTGTTAAATCTTATCGATGATTTTAATGCACACATCCGTTCATTGAATACACTTGGTCGTCCAGTTCAATACTGGGATGATTTGTTGGTGTATTTGATGGTCACAAAATTTGATGCTGAGACAAAGTTAAAATGGAGAGATCAAGTTCCCCGAACTGCGCTTCCCATATTTAAAGATGTTTGCGATTTTCTGCAGAATCGTTGTGATAGAATGTATATAGCAAGTTTGAATCCAATCCCGAAACTTCTTCAGCGAGGTACTACTGCATTCACCACTTCAAAGTTGTACAACTGCGTGTTGTGCAACAAGTCCGGGCATTCAATTCTGAGGTGCTTCAAATTTCTATCAATGTCAGCTAAATAACGTAAAAAATCTGTTGAAAGGCTTCAACTATGCACAAATTGTTTAGGATCCTCGCACAATGTGACGCAGTGCAATACTAAAGAACGTTGTCGACTATGACAATTAAAACATCATACGCTTCTTCATCTACATCTGCAAGAATCAAAAACATCAAATCAAACAATCTCTCTTCAAAGTAGCCAATCTCAGCATGTTGCTACTTCTCAAAATGACACATCGAATGTTATGCAAATTTCAGATGATTGTACAAATAATATTTCTACACTGGAGTCTAAATTTGTATTTTTAGCTACGTGACCGCTAGAGTACTTCTGGATTCAGGTTCACAACTGAATATTATGACCAACTCACTTGCAATACGATTAGGGCTTAAAACAACTGTGACTCATACGAAGATTAGAGGAATAGGCGGTACGCCTGCCTCCTCTTCACGTAGTGCTACCCTTAATATTCACTCTCGTATAAACAATTTTTCGTCAATAATCGAAGCACATGTATTAAAAAAAAATATCGGGTTATCAACCTACAAAGCAAGTCAATGTTTCTTCTTGGCCAATTCCACACAACATCCACCAACAGATCCCAAATTTTTCGAATCGCGTGCCATTGATCTCTTGTTAGGAGCTGAAATTTACGCGGAATTACAATCCACAGGACAAATTAAACTGGCACAAAATCTGCCGTCTCTGCAAAATACAAAGTTAGGGTGGATAGTTCTGGGAGCTGCGACAACGTCAAAATATTGTAACATGGTAGCCATAAACGTGGAGTCGGATCGACTAGATGAGCTATTAGAAAGAATGTGGGAAAACGACCAATGTGATGTAATCAGCACAAATCCACTTGATAATAACGAGTGCGAGTTACATTTTCGAAATACATTTTCAAGAAATACTACCGGCTACTTCGTGGTAAAACTACCGTTTACTGAGACACCTTCAGTGCTAGGCGATTTAGCAGTTCGGGCTCAAAGACTTGATTCCTAAATCTTGAACGTAAGTTAGATCAAAATCCCGAACGTATGAAAACTTAAATCACATGGAATTGGTGGCCACCAATCGTCGTCTTTGATGGCTCAGCTAAGTCCTCAATTGGTTATTCGCTTAATGATATTCTAATGACAAGCCCTGTAATCCAGAATGAACTATTCGCTATACTCCTTCGTTTTAGGGCTCATCTATATGCATTGACTTGTGAACGTATAAGCTAAGGACCGTCACGTATTCGACCACCTCAGCACCGTTTCTGGCTACTAGTTGTTTGTTGCAACTAGCAATTAACAACCAAAACGAGGATCCTATCGCTAGTTCAGTTATCCAAGACGACATTTATGTGGACGATCTGTTGTCTGGGTCTAATTCTATAGAAGAAGCCGTTAGACTAAAGTCATCTATTTCTTCCATCTTACAGTCGGCCGGAATGAATTTAAGGAAATGGTGTTCCAATCATGAGGAGTTCCTGTTAGACACTCTTCCAGAAGATCTTGAAACCTTGGTGCCAATCCAAGTGTTTGATCCAAATGGTCTTGTCGAGCCGGTTGTCATGCTAAATGCTCAATGTACATATTAGGTTAACTTTCTACCAAATCTGGGCGATCTAAACAGTGTTAAAATTCCTCGGCACATTTTCAAATCATGCCAACAGTCTCAAGATATACAATTACATGGTTTCGCTGACGCCAGCGAGAAGGCATACGGGGCAACCATTTATGTACGCTTCCGTGATGCAGACAACAATTATCATATTGCCCTCTTCTGCTCAAAATCCCGTGTGGCTCCATTAAAGCAACTCACCTTGCCACGACTTGAGCTTTACGCCGCACTTCCCTTAGTAAAATTTATGGAAAAAGTAGTCGCTGTTGTTAATTTCACAATTGCTGATTATTTCTGCTGGACTGATTCAATGATTACCCTCTGCTGGATTAACTCGTCATCCACTAGGTGGAAAACCTATGTGGCAAATCGAGTATCGGTCATACAATCGCGCTCTAAATCAAAACACTGGTTACACATCGATTCGAAACTAAATCCCGCTGATTTCGTATCTAGGGGTATGACGCCTATAGGAATGGGCTTCCATTCTTGCTCTCTGCAGACGAAGTGTGGAACGGGAACAATTTCAGATTTGGTCAGGGTATTGTACTTCCAGAGCAACGAGATATGACAGCTGTGTCTAATACAAGTGCGGAGATCGTCGACGATCCTCTCGGTCGCATCCATTTCAAAAATTCTTTCAGAGCGGTATGCAATTCTATGGTGTATGTGGCGAGATTTATTAACAACTCACGTAATACTGGTAAAAAGAGAAGCGGAGAACTAACTACAGAAGAAATAGACCAAGGCTTAATGATAAGTCTAAGGTCAATTCAATTGCCAACAAGTATTTCTAGCAGCGATGCGCCAAACCTATTGGCCAGTCAACGGGAAACAATTATCAAAAAACGTGTGCCAGTAATGTGTATTGTGTACTCGAGCGAGATCAAGATTGTTGCATCAGAAGATGATGGATCTACCTGCGGTTCAGGTAAATGTTTCACCTCAATTTTACAACGTCGGAGTTGATTACGCAGGTCCCCTATATGTTCATCACCACGTAAGTGGCAAGGCGCCAACGAAAACTTATTTGGCAGTTTTTGTGTGCTTGGCAACTAAGGCAGTTCATCTAGAACTTGCCTTAGACTTGTCATCTGATGCATTTCTGGGAACGATTCGACGTTTAATTGCCTCCGGATAACGGAACTAACTTTGTCGGTGCCAATTCCAAACTGCACGAACTTTACAATCTATTGCAAGCCAGTAAGCCCAAATCCAAACTAAGTTCAAACCTTCAACATGACAAAATTATTTGAAAATTCGCACCACCATACTCACCTCATTTCAGTGGTTTAAATGAAGCAGCCGTTAAATCTGCGAAATACCACATTAGACGGACGATGGGGAACGTAAACCTGTGCTACGAAGAACTTAACACCCTCAAAAAGCAAGTCGAAGCTGTACTTATCTCCCGACCTATCACTTCAATTGCTACGGACGATGAGATCGAGATCCTAACTCCGGGGCATTTCCTCATCGGTCGACTGCAGGTATGTCCCAAAACAACGATGCCCACTTAACAACTGCGTCAGGTAGTAATGCCGCCTATTTATCCAATTTTAGATGGATGGTATGAGACGGTAAGTCCACCGACCCTTTTCCGATCTAGCCCACCGTCTTTGCCATTCTGTCAGAGTTGTAATGCGTTCTGATGCTCTGTTCCCTGGTTGTTCACGATGTAGGTACCATTTCTTCCTCTCCTATGCAATTAGATCAATTGGGATCATCCCCGCAATAACAAGTGTCGCGTCATCGGATACTGTGCGAAAACCACATATTACCCTTAAGGCACCAAGGCGGTACACCGATACTAACTTTTGTCTGTATGTCCCAAAGTCCATCGAATCATTCCAAACAGGTGATCCATAGAGGATGATGGAGGTTAAAACATTTGCCAGCAGCGTCCTACGACACTGTCTTGATCCGCCAGTGTTGGGCATAATGCGGGTGAGGGCTGCAGCTACTTTGGCAGCTTTTCTGCTCACTATCGTTAGGTGCTCCTTAAAGTTTAAGCGCGCACCAATTTCGACACCCAGATATCGTAATGAAGGCTGCGAGGGTATTAAGATTCCGCCAACATCAATATTTACAATCTCTCTTACCTTCCTACTGGTAATTAAGACTGCTTCGGTTTTATGGTCAGCTAGTTGGAGTCCGAATGATATCAACCACCTTTTGATAATTATAATGGTCAACCTGCATATCTCCATTATTTCCTCTATAGTCTTTGCTACCACGACAACAGCAACGTCGTCCGCATAATCCACAATTTCTGCCTCATCAGGTGCGCTGAGCTTCAGAACGCCATCATACATAATGTTCCATAGTAAGGGACCCAGTACTGATTCTTGAGGTACTCCACCTGTAACGTTGTATTCCATGACACCGTCTTCTGTATCATATATCAGCACTCTATTGCGGAAATAGTCTGTAATGATCCTCCTTATGTACACTGGTACTTGCAATACATGTAGAGCATTCAGAATATGGTTCCATTTGGCCGAGTTGAATGCATTCTTGACGTCCAGGGTGACCACGGCGCAGTATTTTTTAGAGCCGCCCTTCCATCTTCTGCCGTCTGTAGCTTCCTTGGCGATTTCAACGACGTGTCGAATGGCGTCGGTTGTCGATCGAGCCTTTGGAAAACCATACTGCCGCTCGGCGAGATCTCCGGGCCTTTCCACGGCTTTTTCCAATCGATTGTAGATTATGCGCTCGAGTACTTTGCCAGCCGTATCCAGCATGCACAGTGGTCGGTAGGAGGATGGCTCTCCTGGAGGGTTCTTGCCCTTTGGCAATAATACTAGACGCTGTCTCTTCCAGTGTTCTGGGAATACCCCCTTCCTCAGACATGAGTTGTAGACTTCTCTGAACTCATCAGGTCTAGCTTGCATGGCAGCCTTTACAGCAATATGTGGAATATTGTCAGGTCCAGGAGTTTTTTGATTCCCAAATCGTTGGCACCACTGGCGAGCTCTTCTCTGGATACCGAGGGAACTTCCTCTGGGCCAGGTACTACACCGATGGCAGGGATCACATCAGTTTGCTGCGAGAATAAAGCGGTAACTATTCTGTTTAATGTAACTGGGAAGGTGGGAGGCGATACAGTGGAATTTCCGAGCCTGTTCATGACGATTTTGTAGGGTCTGCCCCATGGGTTACGATCCACTTCACTGCATAGCTCTTTCCAGCATTGACGCTTACTCGTCTCAATTGCCTGCTTAAATTGCTTTCGAGGATCCAAGTGTGTTTCGTGCAGGCTAGGATTGGACTCCGTACCCCAGGCACGTTGGTATTTTCTCCTTGCATGATGGCACATCCGGCGCAAATTTGCTATCTGCTGAGTCCACTGGTGGATGACGACCATCTAGAAATCATTTTACCATGGTTGCATTACAGGCGTTGGTGATCGTATTCATCATCTGCGCCGCTTTTGCGTTAGCAGTCCCCAAGAGGTTCGGATCGTCCAGGAATAGCGTAAATAGGTCTTCCTCAAACGTACCTGCCCTCCAACCCACCGGTTTCCTTGTATGTTTTATACGTCCGTCTTCCCTTGGAAGTTTTATTTCAAAAAATATGGCTTGTTGGTCGCTGTGCGTGTAATGTTCGCTGACTTCCCATTTAGTCAACATTCGCATCAAGCAGCTGCTACCGAACGTCAAATCAATCACAGAGGAGGTACCACCTTTACGAAAAGTTGGTGTGTCACCAGCATTGAGCAGCACAACATCTATTGAAAAAAATGCTTCGAGTAGTGCCACTCCTCTTCTATTTGTATCTCTACTTCCCCATTCAGTTGCCCAAGCGTTGAAGTCACCAGCAATGATAACAGGGTTTCGCAGTTGTGCGTCAGCAGTCAAGTGGTCCAGAAAATACTCAAACTCTTCAATTGTGATGCTAGGTGGTGCATAACAACTGTAGATATGCAAACCGTCAACGTTCACTCGCACAAATCTTGCGTCAGGGTTATTAGCCCTCTCCTGTATGGTCCGTCTGCCACAGGACCATATGGCGGCTTTTCCGGTTGCCTAATTACACCCATCCATATTTTTATACTGTTCGCACAAGATGGCGACATCAACTCTGGCTTCAGCCACACAATAGTTTAAGTTGAGCTGGATGAACTTCATAGCTGGCGTGTTTTTTTCAATGCCTCAATGTATACCATGTACCGACCACTCCCTGCTATATGGTTATGGTTCGTCCTGTTTTTGCAAAGCATACATCTTGCTTGTTTCTTGCATTCTTTAAATACATGACCATTTCCCCCGCATTTGTATAGCAGAGGCCAGCGCGATCCACGTCACATGTACAAGATTTGGCTATATGTCCGTACCGCCAGCTCTTGAAGCACTTTAAGGGCAATTTTTTTTTCGCGGATTCGGCAGATCACCCACCCAACACGTACCTTGCCTTCAGCAGTCATCGTTTTGACTATTAAACTTGGTACACCCATCACTGCCGTTTGAGTGCCTCTATAGGCAGCTCTCATTGACTTGATACAGTCTATCTCTAAGTCTTATGTACGTCTGCCTTTGATGTGGCCTCGTCAATGTCTTTAACTTCGAGCATAACCTCATCAACTTGCGTTAACGTTTGGATTTTTGCATTTGCACCAAGAGAATTTTCTAATGCAGATTGGAGTCCAAGTTCCTTTAGGTGTATCTCTATCCCCAACTCAAGTAGGAGATCGCCCTTTGCTGTTCTACGTATGCGAGTCACCTTATCAGATAGGTCGTTCAAATTTGAATCCCCTTTAATTTTCTTTAGCATCTCAACATATGTGAGGGAACAATTCTTCGTTATTTTGATGGCATCAGGACGTGGACGCGGAATCCTCCCACGTTTTTTCCTTTGTTTCTTACTCACCACCCAGTCGGGGCCCGCTTCATTGTTAGGCTCACTAAGTTCGACTAGGTTTTCATTCGAACCTTTAGCTTCTAGAACTGGGGTTCCGCCAGTTTTCTGTTTCCTATTTTTTTGGACGTGTTCAATAGGCGAATTTTGTTCATTCGACCTTTTCCTTTTGCTTTTGGATGCCATTTCCGTTTCCCTATCCACAGCGGAACGATATCCTTCCCTTTGTTTCTCGGGTTTGAGATGGTTGGCATAGTCTGGGTCTCACAGCATACTGTTATCTGCTTAACCAAGTTGGCAATTGTCTGCGTTGTTTGGTTCTCGTCATTCAGTTTTTCAACCTCGAGTGAGTGTTCAACATACAGCTTCTTTATTTCATGGTGTACATTACTCCTTGATTTGATGTATTCCCAGAGAAGGTCAATTTTCTTTCCAATCCGATTAAAAGCATCAGGCTCGTTAATATCCGATAGTGAATCAGATATTTTGTGGTATTCAGACTTCAAATGCTGTCGAAATCCTATTCTCGTGCTACTACTCCTTTGGAATGGGTTGGTTATTCCCCTGAACTCCTTAGAGTTTTTCCCGGTTGTCACTTTTGCCTCATTCGATGCCGCACCGGTTTCCAGCTTCTTGTTCGGTGATCTTATGACATTGCCACTCTTCATAAACGGATTTACCGTCTTCAGTGTGGCCTTATCCGGTAGTATTCAAGAGCAGGAGGCGCCGGATAAGGCCACACCGAAGACGGTAATGGTTTAATGGTATAGTGTCATGATGGTATGATGGTATAATTGAATAATGGTTTGAAGGAATGATTGTTTAAGGTTATGATGGTACGACGATACGTATGCCGGTATGATGGTGAGTAGGTTAGAGTTTAGGGTATATTGGGTGGTTAAATTGAGGGGGGTTTTGGGAGGTTTGAGAGGTTGAGTGGAGTTGACGTAGAATAAGGATTTTGTTAGCTTGCATTGGGATGTGAGTTGTTCGATTGGGGAACTATTTAAGGGTTGATTTGGAGTTAGTTGGCTTGGCCGTTAATTTGGTGATTGCGTATAGGATTGTGTTGCATCTGACATAGAGGTTGAGTTGTAAATTGAGTTGGAGGTTAAGCTGAAGATTGACTTAAGAGGTTCATTTCGGAATTGATTTGAAACCGAAGTTCTGATCACCTTATGAGGTTTCAGCCCGTTATATTTTAAATGTTGTAAGGTTAACGAAGTCGGTGAGAAAAAAATCAGTTTTGATTAATTTTTCGAAATTTTTACCTGGAAGAAATTTAAAATTTTCCTTTTCGGCCTGAACATTTCGTCCTAACTTCTCATTCGCGCGCATACGTTTGTATCTTATAATTAGCGTACTTTTAATTTCCTTAGGTGCAAATCAATTTTACAAATTTTAATATTTTAACCACAAGGTTTTTTAAATTATCAAATAAACAATTTATTAAGACTGAAAAAAAAAAAATTTTCCGGTGTTCGCGAATGAGTCACGCACTGTTTTTATAAATATTTATCTGATCAATGCCAAACTCAATTACTTCCCAAAATGAATTGCATATTCTTATATACAAAACTGGTTCCATATATCATCATTTCAATAATTTAATCTAAATATCTAGCAATTCAAAAATAATTAATCATTTTACAAATATTTAAGCGATTAACAAGTGTTTAATCGTCGAATATATTCTTTTAAACAAGTTTATTGATAAGTGATAAGGAATAAAAATGTTGACTTTGTTTATTTCTTATGTATACAACTGCGTATATATAGGTATGCAACTACACGTATCTTTACAATGTACTTACAATATAAAAAAATATAAACGACTGGACAGCTGCCCATAGTATACATAACGACTTTTTAGTTGTTGTAAACGTTTAATAAAACGAAAAAGAAATTTTATTTATCATAAGAAAATGAACCTGTAACTTAGTCAAATGGAAATTATACTTCCGGGGAAGAGGCAACAGCACCAACAACAACAAAATTAACTTTATACCTTAACTGGTTTGAAATGATATGTGTGATTGTGCGGTTGGTCTATTGTGGAAAATTTATGACGCGAATCCCCAAAAATGTTGTTGCACAACGCGCGCGCATATATATGACGCCAATACGATTTTGTATGTGCAAACAAATTTCATTTGCACGGCTGACAATCAATATATTACTTAAATCACAAATTTCTAAACACAAAAAATTTACTTTTTGGCTTTAATCCAATTTATGCTAGCCGATGTAAGAAAATATCAATGACCGCTGCATACAAACTGTTTTGTTTTTTTGGGACACTTTTATAAACGCATTCAACTAATCTAATGTCAATCAATTCAATTTTATAAAATTTAATTATGCTTAATATTTAATTAATTTATTTTGACATGTGGCCACATCAAAATGTCATGTCCGATTGACTGATAAAATATTTGGTTTGACCCAAAAAATACAAAACTGATTACTACTTGGATGAGCTACCGGAAACGAATTTTTGATTGTAGCACGTATCAAGACTGTTGCACATAATTACATTGATGGGGAAATTTTTGCGTTCATAATGTGGTTAGATAATCAATCAACTCTATTTTAAATAATTATAGATTGTACGTAGATAACGCCGTAATTATTTTAAATTGTAATCCGTTCGTTGAACTGAATGTATGGTAGAATGTTGCAGATATTGGTTGCTGTAGGTGAATTTAAAATTACTTACAGCATCATTTTCTATAGAAATGAACAATGTTCATGATCATTTGATCGTATGAACGTTCGATTTAATTTGTCACCTATTAGTTCTCCGGTGAAGATACATCTTCGTTTTAAAATATTTAGCGATCGTACATAATGTCGATCGTACATATGACTGTTGCAGCCACAATTTCTAAAGATTCGTTTCTTAAAATTAAAATAACCTCATCCACGTAGGAAGCAAAAAAAAAAAAAATTGGGCGCCACTGATATATGACGAAGAATAAAAAACAAAATGTTATTGACTGGTAACAAATAGTTAACTCAATAGTCAATATGTAAATTTATAGAAAACTATAAACAAAAAACTTACTGATTGATTAATTATTAATGAAGAAACATATAAGATAAGTTTGTCTTGCAATCGGCGCGTGGCTTGTGAAATTTATTTTCTTCCGAATAAAAAAATAAAAAAATGAATGAAAGTTCGCAGAATATTCGATCATAAACTGTTTCGCACCTTACATCGTTTTCATGACATTTTAATCCGAACTTATCAATTTTTAATTTGCCTACACCTCGGATCTAATGTCCAGATTCCATAACTCAATAAAGTTATTGCTTACCTTAAGCGGGGAAATATTACACAAGAACCAAAGCTGAACGCATTGCTGTAAGAGGTACTCGTTGTTTGTCTTTTTTAACGGAAGTCTTACCATGATTACAGCAGCCGCGGCCACTCCTCATCTCCGTGTCCAATATATCATAATATACAAGGCTGGGCAGTAACGAATTACATGTATTTGAATTACGTAATTAAAATACAAATTACAATTTGTAATTTGTATTTTAATTACTCATTCTCCAAGTAACAGTATCTTGTATTCTAATTACTTAAATTCTAAGTAATTGTAATTTGTATTTTAACTACCCCAGTTTTTGAAATTTCTTATTTAAATTTTTACAAGGTCTATTAAAATGTGGTTTCGGAATCATCAGCATGAAAACTAATCTTAATAATCTTTTTTCTCTCCCGTGTGGGGTTGTGCTGGTTCCCTCATCGGGCGCCTCCCCGGGTGGCGGATAGGGGAAGCCCGCCAGACCTGGAGCGGACCAAAAACTAGCTCACCCAAGCTAAGATGGCACTGTATATGCCGAAAGCTGCATGGCTAAGGGGAAGCTTAGTCGCTAATATGCGAACTCCAAATTAGGCGCCATTTGGTTTTAAGCCCGTAGCCTTCCTATGAAAATGCAAAGCTCTGTCAAAGGTGATCGTTATTTCTCGTGCAACTCGTGGGAATAAAAATGGATACAAAACAAAATATACCAACAAATAAGGATGGTGGCGCTCCTCAAGCGTCACAAAATAGCGGAAAAGCCATTGCGGCTCCCAAACCCCAGGCGGATGGAAGCGGCACTAACTTACCAGTAGAAGGAAGCAAACACATGTCCAGTTTTGACGGTAATCGGACATTGTTTGATGGACCAAGCATCTTTCGAAGAAGCAGTACCGTGCAAAGGTCACCGCCTCCTCTATCACAGCAAAGTGCTGTACCAAGGGATGCTGGACACTTAAAAGTACCAACAGAGGAAGAAAAAAACGCAGCACTACAGACGGAGGACAATGCCACAGTCATTGCCCCTATTTTTATGCTTCTGAAAGATAAAGATCAACAGCTGCAGGTTTGTAAAGACGCCATTTCAGCAATGAAACGGGCAACGCATAAACAGAGGAGTATTAGCATGGAGGTCAAAAACGGTCTATGTAAGCTAGAAGAAGCCATAGACATACTTTCTATGCTTAAAAGGAAACGTTGGAGGGACTATCGAAGGGACAGCCAGACGGGGTCCCTGACATCGGTGGATACCGATGTAGACCCTTCTACCGTGAACATTAACAAAAGGCGAGCATCCTCTAGCCCGAAAAACAAACGGGAAGAGAAGAAAAATAAGCAAGAAAATAAAGGAAACCCAGAAAGGGTTGGTCCGGACAGCGAAAAAAGAAAAAAGAAAGGGGAGGGGTCAGAACCGTGGACTGTAGTCCGGTCAAGGGAAACACCAGCCAAAAAGAAAAGACGAAGAAATAGACCGCGGAAACCCAAAATAAAACCGGAAAGGATCAAACTTATGCACAAGTGCTGGGTACGATAAGGGATAAGGTTAACCCGGGGGCTTCGGATACAGAAATCAAATCTGTACGCCGTACCAGGATGAGCGATGTCCTCTTGGAATTTGGCGCAAATACGGGAAATAAGGGAAACTTCTGCGAGGCCTTGAGAGGTGACCTGGGAGAGACGGCAACAGTGCGTAGCCTGGTACCCAAAATCACCCTCGAAAACAGGGACTGTTGACTGTTTGTACACTAAGGTGAAGTGAAGGCAGCCATCCAGAGAGATCTTAAAGATTTCTCTGGGGAGCTAAAGGTGTCAGTTACAAAGACAAACTCGAGGGAACAACGGATGGCCTTCGTGGAGATCAATGCACGAGAAGCACATGAGCTTCTTAAGATAGGCCGTATAAAAATAGGATGGCTATACTGCAGGATAGTGCGCAAAACTATAGTTATAAGGTGTTATGCTTGCTTTGGCTTTGGTCATCACCAGGCGACCTGCAAAGGACCCAACATATGTATCCAATGTGGGGAGAAAGGCCATATCTAGAAGGACTGTCAGTCAGACCCAAAGTGTTTTCTCTGCGCCGAGCATTCAATTGGGCCCGAACAACTAAAACACCTACCCGGGTCAGGGGCTTGCAAAATCTTTAGGCAGGCCCTTGATAAAGCAAGAAACAGAAGCTTGAAGTGAAGGTTCTTCAGGGTAACCTTCATAGAAGTAAGATAGCGGATGCCTTGCTGGATCAACTGAGGGTAGACCCTAATGGTACTCTGATAACCTTGGTATAGCTGCCATCTGGACCCCGTACCCGATTACAGTCGACGATCATGAAGCCGAGGATGGTTTCGTGTGGATTAAAATCCAATCTGTTATATACGTGAGTTGCTATTTTACCCCAAACGAGCCTATGGATGATTTCCGAGCTAAAATTGATGTATTAGAGGATAAAGCACGTGAACTGAATGGTGCGCTCGTTATAGCCGGAGACTTCAATGCAAGAGCATTGGATTGGGGCATGAACACTACGAACCCAAGAGGACGGTATATTCTGGATATGGCGGCTAGGGTCGGACTCACATTGATGAACGAAGGTGGCGTATCGACGATCAGAAGGCCGGGCTACGCTGAAACGCTTCCCGATATCACTCTGGTATCTGACATGATGGCACAAAACGTCACGGGATGGAGGGTAATAGAGGATTACACTGGTAGCGACCACCAATATATCGTCTATAATGTACAGGGCGGATTGCGACAACCCGTTAGTCGCAATGACCGAGCGATAGGATGGAATGTGTCAAAACCGTGCGAAGAAAATCTCTTGGCAACCATCGAAGCCGGAAAAGTAGCAATATAACGAAAAAACGGATCTCCCGAAAAAATTGCGAGGACCACCATGAAGTTAATAAATCAAGCGTGTGATGCGTCTATGCCAAAAAGACGAGGCACAAGGGGGAAAAAGACCGCGGTTTATTGGAGGTCTGACGAGATAGCGAATCTCAGGAAGCACTGCCTACGTCTTAAACGCCTAGCCACTAGAGCAAGAAGAAGAGACCGATTCGCGGCAGAACAGGAACATGAGGATTATCGACTGGCGAGAAGAGCGCTTAAATTCGAAATAAATAGAAGTAAGCGCCTGAAATGGGAGAGCCTGAAACGGGACGTGGACAAGGACCCTGGGGCTTGAGTTACAAAATTGTGATGCGCAAACTTGGATCTCAGGCGCCCAGCCTTGTAATGGAGACACCACAAATGTGGCATATTGTAAACTTACTTTTCCCGAGTCATACGAACGACGATCGGCCACATTGCCCCGATAAACCAGAGGAAATACCAGCGTTCACGGTGAAAGAGATTCAGCAAGCCGCCGCCTCTCTCTGCAATAAGAAAGCGCCGGGCCCAGATGGGGTCCCCATGGAAGTACTGAGATACTTTTAAACAAGTATAACCACTGTCTTGAGGAAGGGGTTTTCCCTAAGGCATGGAAAAGCCGGCGGTTGGTGTTCATTAGCAAAAGGGCATGCTTGATACAGCAGGAAAATTATTGGAACGCTTACTTAAGTCGCGGATCTTAGCAGCAATTCAAGCTGCATGAGATCTCTCTGATAAACAGTATGGCTTCAGAAAGGGTCGGTCAACCATTGGCGCTGTAAAGGTAGTGGTGAAAGCTTTCCATATGGCGCAACAAGGGAATCACCATTCGAGGAAAATAGTGTTGCTTGCCACGTTGGATGTGAAGAATGCGTTTAACTCCGCGAGATGGGCGGACATGTTGTCGGCGTTAACAAGCGACTTTCATATGCCAGACTACCTTCTGCGAATAATGCATAGCTACCTTCAAGATAGAAGGCTTATGTTTGAAACCATGGAGGGGAAATGTAGCAAAGAGATCACGGAAGGTTCTGCTCAAGGGTCCATTCTAGGTCCCGATTTATGAAACGCATCTTACGACGGCATATTGCGTATGGAAATGCCAGATGACACCTTCATGGTGGGGTATGCAGATGATATAGCGGCAGTAATGATCGCTCGAAACATAGAGGATGTACAGCGTAAGTTTAACCAGGTTATGCGCAGAGCAAACTCGTGGTTAAGCAGCCGTGGTTTAGCCCTAGCAACGGAAAAAACAGAGCTTGTGCTGCTTACGAGACGACACATGGCGACCGATGTACTGTTCGAGGTGGAAAACCAGCAGTTACGGTCTAACACAGCAATTAAGTACCTGGGGGTCTACTTGGACACAAAAGTAAATTTTGGAGAACAAATCAGACATTCTGCAGAGAAAGCAAACAAAGTCTCTTTTGCTCTGAGTAGGCTGATGACGAATATCGGAGGTCTAACGGCAGCGAAACGGAAACTACTGATGTCGGTCATAAATTCTATACTTTTATACGGGTGTGAAATATGGGCGGACACACTAAAGACGGATAAATATAGGAAAGTAATGGCCACTGTACAGAGTCGTGGGCCACTCAGAATTTGTAGTTTCTACAGAACGGTATCGGAACCTGCTGTATCCCTATCGACCTAATAACTGAAGAAAGGAAAAAGATCTACGATATCAAGGACGACCTTGACAGTGAAGAAGCAAGAAGTGTGGCCAGAGAATATACCATGCCGTGCTGGCAAGAGAGATGGCAAACAGAGGACCGTGGAAGGTGAACTGCAAGGCTGATAAGAAACCTGGCCCAGTGGATAGAGAGGAAACATGGTGAAACAAATTATTTCCTCACCCAATTCCTCACAGGCCATGATGGGTATTTCTGCAAATATTTGTTCACGATGGGGAAGGCGGAAAACCTGTCATGCATTTATGGGGATGCAGGCCTTGATGACGCGCAACACACATTCTTTACATGCGAGAAGTGGAAACGTGAGAGAGAAGAACTTGAAAGGAAAATCGGCAACGCAACGCCCGATAATATTGTTAACATGATGCTCAGGACGGAGTCGAATTGGAATCTAGTGGCCCAGTATGTGGAACTGATCCTACGACGAAAGAAAATAGCAATGGATAACCACCAGCGAAGATAGAAGTGAAATTAGTGAAATTATAAAACTTATAAATATGGGAGGCCTATGAGGGCAAAATACGAGACACCATCCCGATGTAATACTAAAAGTAGTTCCAGGATGGATTTGTGTCTGAAATAGAGGAGGTTTTTAGTGGGTGAGAGTCCCACACACCGCGCATAATGCGTTTTCCTCCTCTACATAAAAAAAAAAAAAAAATATATATTTTTTCTAATGATACGTTTGTTCACTAAATGAATTTTGTCAAATCAAATTTATCAATTTACAAATGTAAAGTAATTATAATTTGTATTTTAATTACAAATGACAATTCAAAGCAATTGTAACTTGTATTTTAATTACTCCACTCGAAAGTAATTGTAATTTGTATTTTAATTACTGAGTTTGCTGTAATTCGGAAAAGTATTTTAATTACTCAGTGTAAAGTAATTTGCCCAGCCTTGATAATATACAACCTACCAGCATCCTGAGAAACTAAGCAGAGCTAACTACAGTATCACATCCTATATAATAATCCAGTACCGTCCTCGCTGACAATCATTCATACATAATTCTACGTCTCTCCGGCTCACTCCACCAACGAGCCGCTTGTAAGCTAAAATTTCGAATTTCGAGTTGAAATTTTACATAAAATTAAATGAGATAAAATTTTAAAAAGCAGGTATTGGAATATTCTCGTGGTTAAAGTACTCTTTGAACTCAGAAAATGAGAATTGTATATCTGAAAGATTTCCCTTAAGCCTAACGCGCATTCTTCAAGCCAAATCAAGAGTAGAATATTATTCTGCTATATTTTGCTCTTTTGCTACAATTTTGCTTGTCCATTGAATAATTTCTACCCAGTACAATAATAAATTGGATAATTAAATTGAGTTCTTTAAAACGTTGGTCATTGTCAATCTTGCAATTATGCTTCTTGCACTAACAGCTTCTAGAGGCGGTGATGTAAATAATTTTACCAGTTGCCGTTTGGTCAAAAATCGATTTTAAATGTGTCGAAAGACAAGTCATCGTCTTTTTTTACTCTTTTTCTTTCTTTCTTTCTCTCTATCTGTTTCTCTGTCTCTCTCTCTCTCTCTTTGTCTCTCCTGCCTCTTCCTAAGGTGACAAAAAGAAAGGAAAAACATATGCAGGGAGAGAGAAAAAGAAATTTTGCTTCGATCACCTTTCTATATCAATATATAAACGGTGGTGCAGACCAAACCCAGTAAAAATAAAATTCACCAGATCGACACTATAGGAATATGCCGGATGAATTAGTTCTTCATTTTTCGGGTTTTTATTTGGCTCGATGAAAATTTATTTTCTTCGAATCAAGGCTACTTAAATTATGTTGACTGGTAACAAATCGTTCAAAAGCGATTCTCAATCTTTTGTAATCTGGAGACTTTCATTCTGTGAATAATTAAAGTACAATTAGGCTTTTTGTTAAAATATTTGGTTTGGCCGAAGGTTTCGTTGCTTTGTACCCCATAGAATTTAAATTTTTAAGGCCAAAGCTCTCACAATTTTGATAAGCTTTGAGAGACATATTTTTGTGGTTTGGCCGGCAGGAGACCTTAAAAGAAATTTTAAACTGTAAAATTTTTACAGAGTCGGTCGAATTGTAAAATTTTACAACCGAATTTTTATGATTTCAGTGTAACTTGCAACCATGTTTTGCACCCAAGTTTACATTTAAAATTTTGAGATTTAGGCAATTTTCGCTTTGGCAAACAATTCCGAATTATTTAAATTTCTGATTTTCGGTTATTTTGAAATGCAAAAATTGTCGTAAGTTAATTTATCGCGTAGAATTTCAGAATTAAGCATTGTAACCTATTTTAAATAGCGAATTTTATAGAAGGGCAGATTTTTAACTTTTGGTGACAATACCGACATCCAAGTATATGTAACAACCTTCTGAAATCGAGGTTTTTGAAATTAAAATTCTCTAAAGTTCAATTCTTTCGCCATAATTTATCAAGAAATTTAACGAATTTGGAAACTACTTGTGTCTAAAATAAAAATGTTCATTCATTTTCCACAACTAAATGTGCTACGAGCTAAACATATATTTGTAACGGGTTTTTGAATGTAGGAACAAATTGGGAAATAAAACACGGCTACTGCTCTCAGTGGTAGACAACTACACATGTAATGGATAAGCATTCCCAGCCAGTCCTAAGTAGCAACAACTTTTTCCAAGCGTAAAGTTTAAAACAGTTTTGACATCTAAGTGCCGACCAATTCGCTTTAAATAATACTTTTTCAAGACACTAGACCAATATTGAGAATCTTTTCAGTTGCCGTTCCATCTTCCATGTTTCTAAAATTGTTCCGCATTGCGCAGAAGTTACTGTTTATCTTATCCAGAAAACAAAAAATCAAATGTACCTGGCATAAATAGACACTTTCGTATTAATACGAATCACGATATTAATTTTCTGTAGTAGTCAGTTGTTGTAATATAGGTAATTTGTTCCGGAACAACTGTCATTAAGCGCTTTGAGATGACAAAAATTATGCCAGGGATCGGCTACCTCGCGCTATACATCAATAAATAAAAGTAATTTCAAATTTTGTTGTTTACAATTTGGATTATGTCTAAAAGGCAAAGCCCGCAAACGCTTTCAAAAATTAATTTAGAATCTGCCATGCTCAGTATAAAAATCGAGGTCAGCATTGAAGTCTAAGAAGTAGAATCGAATTCTTTTCAAATGACACAATAAGTTTTATGTCGAATATTGGTTATTACTTTACTTATTTACTAGACCTATACCTGATCAGTGAACAATCAATGTGTAATGTATGCGGTGATTAAGAATTACAGCAACAAAATATCAAGGTCAAATTTTTATGGTCGACTGTAATTAATAAATAATTGTTTCTTAAAATTTCCGTATATTCCCGTATTAATCATCATATAAATCTTTATTCTGTTTGAGTTTCCTGTTCGTAAAATGAGCCGGTAAAACAGCCTAAATGATGCTCTAATTTACAATACATAATTCGAATTTAATTTCAACTTTATGATTGCAAATGTTTCACTGTTGTTACCACCTGGGTGGTAGATTTGACACAGATCGACAGACAGATACAATTTTGAAACTCAATTTTTCGGACTCGGGGACCCAAAACATTTTTCAAAAATCGATTTATTCAAGAATTCTACTGCGGTTTCACATCGAGAATCATAATATGTAACTTTCTCCGTGTTATTCTTCGATTTTCTTTTGCAGCAGGCTCTTTAGAACACAGGTTTATTTCTGAAACTAGTTATCGAATACTCCTCTTCCCCCATTCTTGAAAAAGTCATTCGCCTCTATAACTTCTTTATCATTAGATAATTTCGGAATCTCCTGATCAAATGCAAGATCATCTTGGTCACCATCGACAGATGTTTGTTTTTATAAAAACCATCTATTGACTTTGGCAATTACTTCGCAAAAATGAAACTATAAGAACGTTGAAATATAACCCAGCCGTACAAAATGTAAATAATTGTGTAAAACAAACATTTGTTGTTCAAAAAGAGATCAATGTAGAAAATGAATTTAAAAAACTGGTATAAAAATGATCTCGAAACATTTACACCGTTAAAAATGGAAAAAATTTACACTATTAAATGGATGTAGAAAATGAATTGGAGAAACTGGTATACAAATTTACTCTGTTGAAAATGGATAAATTTACACTGTTAAAAATGATAAAAACATTTGTTTTTTACTACTCGTATACTCGGCAATATATTTTCGAGTGATCGAATAGTAAATTACTCAACAAAAATTGTCGAGTATCGAGTAGTGGGTTATTCTCATATTGTTACTATTAAGGGGTTCTCACACGACTCAAAATAGCGGGACGAGAAAAATGCACCTTCTTCCAGGATGAAATGGTGTATTTGGGTCATCGTTTCAATAAAAACGGAATTTTTCCAACAAAAGACAAATTTGACATCATCCCCAAGACCATTCTAAAAATGAACATCAAAGAACTATGCTCTTTAATGGGTCTTGTTAATTTCTCCAAACGTTTTATACCAAACTTGCACGCTCTCAGGAGAAAATGAATGGATTCAACTTTGCAAATCGAGAACAAACAATTTTCAACGACATCAAATTAAAACTAAATGGATTTCTATTTAAGACACGGCGCATGGATATCGGATCCAAATCAGAGCAGTCATTAGTCACCGTAACGACAACTGAATGAACTTAGCAATCGCTTTCGCGTCAAGAAAGTTATTAGGTGCACAATTTTACTACGGCACAATTGACCTGGTATAATTCAGGGTATCCAAATTACTCGAGTTTCAAAGTACTCGGATAGTCGAGCTCTTTTAATTTTAATACCCGGGTTACCCGAGTATAAACCAGGTATACTGTATCCCGACTGACGAAATTTAAAATCAAGGTGACTGCTTCCATATTTTATATGGCATTACCCCATTTATATGGGGTAATGGCCTTAGGCTAGATTCTGATCTTGTGACAAATAACATTTTTTGTGACTTCGTATTAAAATATTGTAGATTTGTTCACTTAAAAGCAATTCTAACAGTTGGCTTTAAAAATGGTCCTGGATCTTTGGATTAATAAAGTACAAAAATTTTGATTCCTATTTCACTTGCTTTATATAAAAGATTTGTTGTAGGATGGAGACGATGAATACATTAATATTGGTATATTCGTAGATTAAAATTTGGGAAATCATGTTACACATATGATAGACAAACAAAATAAATTAAGTTCGCGAGAATTAATTCCGCCGCCAATAAAGAACTTTTCCTCGCCATTTTCGACGCGAAATTAATTTCCTTTTAATTATGAGTTAATTTAAGTTCGCTTTTTTTAATAGACATTGTCGTACCTGGCCATCTTTGGCTGGGTATGTTTCAATAACAATGGCTCTCTGCCATTCATTACGGTGATTTTCATTATTTATCAAGACGAGATCATTCTTAGCGATAGGTTTTACTCGTTTGTACCACTTTGTTCGTCTTGATAAGTCTGGTAGATATTCTCGTATCCATCGGTGCCAGAAAATGTCTGCCATCCGTTGTGGAATTTTCCAACTGTTTTTCAGGATTAATACGTCATCTATACATGGTCCAAATGGTTTTGCTCCTTCAGAGGCTGATTCGTTGTCCAATGGTACACATAGGTGAGGGGGCGTGAATTGATGGAACTCTCAGCTTCCATCAAGAAGCATCTCAATGTCTCATCATTCGGATAACGTTCTGGCATAGCATGTCTGATGCTCCTTTTGACGGATTCAACGAGGCGTTCCCAACAACCGCCCATGTGTGGCGCTGCTGGAGGATTAAATCTCCACTTAATGCGAACGAAGGTGTTCTGGAGATCTTTTTCATTTTCTTTCCATGTGCGTTGTAATTCGTTGTTCGAGCCATGAAAATTTGTACCGTTGTCGGTCCATATTTCAAGCGGTTGACCCCGTCGTGCAATAAAATTACGTATTGACATAATGGAAGAGTGAAAATCTAATGAGTGTACAATCTCAATATGAATTGCGCGAATTGTCAGACATATGAAAAGAACGCCCCACCTTTTTTCAACATATCGACCTACTTTGACTTCGAGAGGCCCCAAGAGATCGATTCCAGTATACGTATACGGAGCAGTGTGTGTTGCTAGACGTGATACAGGGTGATCGGCCATTATTGGCACCCTTGGTTTTGCACTCATGAGTTTGCACATATTGCATTTCTTCCGAAGTTTCTGAAGCAACACGCGTAATCGGAATATTACAAAACGTTGTCGTAATTCATTCACGACGGTTTCATGATTTTGATGGTCTTCGTCTTCGTGGTAACGAGCGTAGATAGCCTGTTGCGCATATCGATATATTTCGTTTTCAGCGTTCGCAATTTCAGTTGGATCGATCGTATCTTTATTGTGCGGTGATATTTTATGACGTGCAATATCAAAAAATCGCATTGCATACGCTTGTGTTCGTACTAGACGCATCCATTTCGAAAATCGCGTTGCTATTGGAGTGATTGTTGACGTTTTCGTCGGAACGTGAAATATAATTGGCATAATCTCTTCCAATTCCTGGGGTGGTGGATGATTTTCTTCAACTGGCCACTTTTCTTCGGGTTCAAGAAGAAAGGGCGGTCCTTCAAACCACCGACTGTTGATTGAAATTTCGGGATTCCCCTTCCACTTTGTTGCTTCGTCCGCGATGTTGAGGTTTGTTGGGACCCACAACTATTGATTGGCATTTGTGGTTTCTAAAATTTCGGATACCCAAAAAGCCACAAATTGGCGATATCTTCGATTTTCTGATTGGATCCAACATAAAACGTTTCGTGAATCGGACCAGTAAATAAATTTTCTCGGTTTGACGGTGTGTGAGTCTAGAATCCATTTGCTTAATCGAGTTCCCAATACTGAGGCTTGCAATTCTAGTCTGGTAATTGACATTGGACGTAGTGGTGCGACTTTTGTTTTAGCGCTGACGAGACAACACCGGATACCATTAGACTCGGAAGAACGCAACGGCTGCGAACGCATTTTCGCTTGCGTCTACCATTACATGCAGTTGCACTGAGATTGGTGTTTCAGAAAAATGGCATTGTGGTATGCGAATATTCTCCAAGAGGGGAAGACATTTGGTCCACCGGAGCCACATATCATAGTGTTCAGAAATGATTGGGTCATCCCATCCAATATCGCATTTCCAGATTTTCTGGAGGACGATTTTCATGTAGACGATGAAAAATCCGATCAACCCGAGCGGGGACTTCTCGTTTGGTGGGTGCTCGTTCGCCATTGATGATGTTTTCACCGGCACGTTTAACATTCAATGAGTAGAAAAATGCGTCGTCTGTTGTAGACCACCACATACCGAGGACGCGAGCTTCACTTTCGCCACCTAAATTTAGATTTCTTGGTTCATGTTCAGCGGATCCATTAATTTGTTGAAGAACATTTTGCGAATTGGAGATAAATTTGTGAATGAGAACTCGACCCATTGCATGAATACGAACGACATCTTTGATGATCTTGACAGCTTCTTCTTCTATACTAAAACTAGACAACCAGCCGTCCACGTAGTGATTTTTGACGATCTCGTTAACAGCTTCTTGGCATTCCTCTTGGAATAGCATTGCGTTTTTGTTCTTGATGAACTGGGCTGAGCTCGGAGAATAACATGCGCCAAATGCCATAACCGTTAATACGTATACATCAGGTTTGTCGGTTAAACTGGGCCAAAGAAATCGTTGGGAGATTCGATTGGACACTCTCGAAAACGAAGAAGAATATCGGGGACCTGTGAGAGTAAATCTGAACCAGGCAAGAGAACAGAGTTGAGTGACGTTTTGTTGACCTCCGCTGCAGCATCCCAAACGATTCGTGTTTTTTCCGGTTTGTTCGGATTCTTGACGGAGAAAACTGGTATTTGTGCGCGTACCCACTGTGAACGTACTTCGAAATTTCGTTGTTCAGAATAACGGCTGTATCAGGTTCACGTATCATTTTGTTTTTGAAACTTGCACAACGACGAATTGCCACCCGTCTGGTTCGAGGTACCTACCTTCGCTGATACCAGCTTTTGAGGAGAGCCGGTGCCCTTTGTTTTTTCGTTGTTCGATCTTTCCATCTGATTCCCACGAGTATCGGAGAAATAAAGGTCCGCCTGCGCAGAGATCCGTACACGCAGGTAAGGCTAAATACAACTGGAGGTCACCAGGTATCCAGAGGGCTCCGTTAGCGACTGGGATGTGTTAAATGGGCCCCCAGCCTAGTTGATCATCAGCACGGGTCGCTTAACACCTTAATCCAGCCCATTCGGCTCGCTAGCACCGCGGCCTCCCAGCACCCCCTTCCCTCCGCCCACATTCTCTCCCCCTTTCACCTATTCACATGGCGAGCCCAATCCAATGGGATCCATTCCATTCCCCGGGTCACCCGTTTATAGGGTACCCCCACTCTTCACCCGCGGAGACTCCGGAGGTGCAGAGAGGACGCGACGCCCAGTCCGCCGTGGTTATTGGTCGATGGTTTTCTGGCGCCATCTGTTCGCCTTTCCATGCTGGGCATCATAGGCACTCAGAATTTAATGAACTGAGGTTAACCACTCCCCAGTTCCCTGATACTCTCCCACCAGCTGGACTGCGGTTGGAGGCGGCTTATTTAATTCACCGCTAACCTACCTATCGATAGGTCGTCCACTATCCACCACCTGTGACCCCCCCCCCCCACGATAGCTGCAGTACGCCACGGGGTAGCAGCATATTTAATGTCCAAAAATGTTAGAATCTTGTATTGTCATCGGAGTTAGGCCTGCATGCAAAATTTCAGCTCAATTGTACTATCGCAAGTGGTTGAAAAATTGATTACAAAATTTGACGATACAAACAGACACAGAGTGAGCATGGTAAAAAAACACGTTTAATGTTGAAAGGCCGAATGTCGTAAGGCCGAACGCCGAAAGGCCGAATTGGTCGGAATACCGAATGTCGAATGTCCTAATGGCCGAATGGGTCGAAAGGCCGAATGTCAAAAGGCTGAATGGGTCGAAGGACCGAATATCGAAAGTCCGAATGGGTCGAATGGGCGAACATATGGGAAGGTCGATTTGGTCGAAAGGCCAAATTTTCGATATTCGGCTTTTCGGCCCAATTCGAAAATATAACCATTGTAGCACTTATTCGCTTTGATCTGCCAATTTCTTGTACTAACGCATGTGTAGCTACACTTAACTGTAAACTAAATCATAATTTAAAATCTAATTTTAAGAAAATGTACGTAACCTAAAAATCTAGACCAATCTTGACCAATCCAGTGTAGAATATACATATACACAATTCCCTCACCAAAAAACCAAAAAAAAATTCTAATTCACGTACATTCACTTAACATATTTTCATATTATTGCGGTTTTTTTCTATTTAAAAACTCTACATTATAAAACTACAAAACAACACAACAACAACGAGTACAAAAAATGTTCATGATTAACCAGAATGTAGATCAACTATTTATTTCTATTAAGAACAACAACAGCAACAACAAAATAGTGTAATGTAAGTATAATGTAAATTGAACAATGAATTCATTCAACCGTGGCGTACAAACCAAAAAAAAATAAAAAATTTAACAATGAACTCATGTATCTTATCAATACACTAGCCCGCAGAGACGAAAAGAGGGGTTGCTGTCTTTTATATATGTAGAGCCAAGATAAAATAGTGTCAAACTGTCTGTCCAAATATTTGATTTTTTGAGTGGTAACAACATCATACACAACCTTCATAAAAAATTTCAAATGTGCGCGCGATTTCATTCGTGACTACAATTATTTCGACTTGTTTTTAAATCGTAATAAATAATTTTTTATGTATATATGGCTGCAATCAAAATTGTTTAGATTCTAATCAGAAGTTGAATTGTACAATAAAAAAAAAATAAAAAAAAATTGAAAGTTTGTTTGTTTGACGTTATTTAGAGTTAATTTAACGCGAGGCGCGCACATAATCGGAAAATTATTTATTATTGTGAATATCATGCGGAAACTGATTTTGTCATTCGAATATATGTATACGTATGTATATTATCCATAAGAATGTTTTAAGACCTAGTAAATGGCCATGAAATTTCCAATTAAAAATTTAAATATTTGCAAGCACTCCTAATATGGGTGGCTTGACCTTAAATTAAATATTTTTAATATCTATATGGAAAGCTGGTAACTATTATTAATTGCACAGTGCACACCACCAATGTTGTTGAACCTATGTACCGATTTTACAAATTTCATAACAATTATATACGATGACCTCGAATATTAAAAAGTAAGCGCAAAAATGAATCGCGGATTTAGATAAAAATATTTAAATCGCGCAATGATGATGACCAAGAAATTCGATATAATTGTGTTGTACACAATTATTTTGTGATGATGTCACCCATCGATTGAAAAGAAAGTCTCTGTGTACGATTGAGGAATTTATGAAAAAAGAAATTTTTTTTTTCGTCTCATTTAAGGTGGTGCGGGTGCCCCTCAACAACTCTATTTATAAACCGCTAATTTTTAGTTTTAAATATATGACTCTTTCAATATTTTTATTAATCGCTATTTTTTTTGTAAAATACTTTTAAACTGTAAAACAACATTTTTTTTTGTACGTCTGCGAGACGACATTAAACAAAAAACTTGAATATCGCGATTTGTTTTTTTTTTGGTGAGCTTCTCCACATAATACTCGTACATACATATAAAGATCATTCTGGGTATAAAAGCAATAATAGATTTTGGCGATCTATACATGCAATACAATAAATATTCAATTGAACCAAATATTCATCAACAATAACACAAAAAACTATTTACGATCATTGAATATCAAGTATAATTAAAACGGTTTTATGTATTTAAGTACTTGTGTGTAGTTAGTTGTTTGTGATTGTGTGTGTTTAAGAAAAGAGGTTTCTCATTATTTGTACAACAGTGACATTGTTTTATGATTTGTATGCTAATTAATTGTGCTAACTTTTGAATGTAATATACATTCTTGAATTTTTTTTTGTTTTCTTTAAATAAAAACTAAGTAAAGATCTTCTCATGGTCGTGAATCTGTGTTTGACAACGTTTCTCTAATTACGGGCATACATTTGCAATAATTTGGTATAACCGAATTACGAATTGTAAGAGAATTCAATTCGTATTAGTATGATTCGCTAGTACTTAACGCACATCACATTCTGTATATTTCGAATGTAAATTGTGGTATAATCAGTCCAGTCGCCGCAGCCTGATGAGAAGATTTATTGTTTCATAATCATAAGCTCATCAGTTCGAAACTGGATTGAATTCTATTACAATCTTCGGAACATATTAAAATCATATAATTAAATAAATAGAATTCTGTCTATTAGTCGGTTTCGTTGAATTACTGTTCGTAAATACTAGCAAGGAAATCAAAAACGTCAGGAGGGAAATCAAAAACGTTTAGTAAATTATAATCCATTCACATTTTAATGACCTCTACTGTAACGTATAATGAATGTATGGTTTGTAGGGTAACTCAATTATAATTAGTGTGCATAATAAAGAAACGTCACTACTGATGTAACATTCTAACACAACACACGTCTTTTATTACATGGTGTCAGAAAGTATTTATAAGATTGAAATTATATAAATAAAAACTGTAAAAAAGGAGGTGCAAATATAATAAAATATATAATTTATATTTACTTGAACAAAAAAGTCTAGCGAAGTACGAAAAAACAAATTTATTTTTTTGTCTCGTAAAATGACCGAAACGACGCCATCATCATCGTCATCATCGTGTGTGAGACCACCACCACCACCACAGTGCTGTCGAAGTGAGTACGATCGGATTATTTGTACTATTTTCGCCTAGTGGTTACTCCTGTACTCCGCTATTTCATTCTGTACTCCTCTGTTCTAATAACTGCTGTACTAATAAAAGTTTTTCTCAGGCAAAACCCCATAAAACAGTTTTCTTGCAGTTATGTGCTAGTCACTTTAGCAGACAATATCAATTCAAACATGTCAAATTTGCGAACTAAATTACCTCATCTTCACAATGTTTTAATCAGAATGTGAAGTTTTGCTACCAGATAAACTCAAACATGATAGAGAGTACTTGATTTTAACAAAAAACTTTTATCTGCTTTGGCCAAATATTTAGATTAGGACCTCCTGAATACAAAAATTATGCTTGAAGACAAATTTTGCCGCCATTTATCCTTACGGCACAAACACGATGTGTGGAAGTCTGAATTTACAATACTGCAAAATCCTTCCATAAGCTTAGTGTGCAGTGTGATATGGAAATTTTATTTGCCCAATACGCCTTGACATCAATATTCTCGAACCCTTTGCTTACAGTTGAATAAAATAGAAAGTTGTATGGAAGTTTGAATTTATGCAGTGTGATATGGGAAATTTTATTTGCCCAATACGCCTTTACATCAATATTTTCGAATCCTTTGCTTACAATTGAATAAAATACATTCTCCCTTGCATCTTTCTTGTGTAACAAGGTTAAATTCTGACAGCAAAAATTATCTTTCAGTTTTATTTTGACATTCTCCTTATCGCCTAGGTTGGATGTAGGTAGGAATAGCATGACCATACCTCCTGCAAAACGAATAATAATTTCAGCAAAATTTAATTTGAACTCCAACCCAAATGACTGGCTCAATGTTTACTCTTTTTTTATATATATATATATATATATATATATATATATATATATATATATATATATATATATATATATATATATATATATATATATATATGTATATATATATATATATATATATATATATATATATATATATATATATATATATATATATATATATATATATATATATATATATATATATATATATATATATATATATATATATATATATATATATATATATATATATATATATATATATATATATATATATATATATATATATATAAAGGAACAAATAAGCGTGTTCCATTCGGTGCTGGAGGCGTGTACGGAAAAAAATTGGCAAATCTAATTTTTGATTTATTTAGCGCGAATAGTGTTCCAAAATAGTTTTTGTCTTTATTTTATTTTAAAAACTGTGATTCCACTGAAATCCATTGGAACCTGGAAATTTAGTACAGGCCTGAAGTCGTTATGAAAGTAAAAAACAAATTTTTTTTTGGCAAATCTAATTTCCTTAAATTTTTTCTAGTAACCAAAGTGACATTATAGTGGCTTGCATTGCAATATTTGTTGAATTTTGGCCTTATTTTTATAAGAAACTCCATTAAAATTTATCATCTGGCTTAGTCAATACATTTGATGATCAATGAATTAGTTATATCATCACCAAATAAAGAATTAAGCTAGCAAGTTTAAAACTTTTTTAGAACAGATTTCACCATGTGCATGTTTTGTGACTAGTCGTCGCCACCAAACCAATTTTATTAGCAATTTTTTTTTAAATCAAATACACAACATATTTCGAGACTTAATAACTGTCCTGTTTTTTTAAGTCTTCGTTCAAGTTTAGTCATTTTTGACCTTGCTAACCCCTTAGGTACCTGCTAAGGTATCTGACAATAACATTTCTAATATGTCTGAATTCGCATATCTGTCAAAATTACGCTTTTGAAAAATGAAAATGGGTTCGAAGCTAAAATTGCTTTAAGATAAATTTTCCATTTACCATGTAAAATTTAGGTAAAAATAGCGACAAACTAAAGCTATCTGTGATTTCGTGGAGAGTTGCGGCCATGTTTAAAAAAAACTATTTAGCTCCAGCATCATACAGATGCTTAACGATTTAATAGTAAAATAAATAAAGAGCTCTCAACCATTAAATAAAAAAGTTTTCTTTTAATATTCAAATTTGGCTTAAAAACTAAAAACTATTTTAGTGTAATAAGGTCTTACTATTGTACGTATTTCGTATATACTCCTTTCTGACTGGAAATACTGCCCTGAAAACGTACTCCATTTAACGTAATCAAAGCGACAGCACTGACCGACACCAACCCTGAGACTGAGAACTGACACTGACATCAATTGATTGGAAAGAAATAACCTGTCGATTTTTTTATCAGGCTGACTCTGTTAAAACTCAGATCAACCCTTAAATGAAGTGCCGCAACCGCCGCAAGCCGCTAACCTCAATCGAACTCTAAAACTCTAATTCTCCAATTCCACAAACCACAACATAATATTTATGTTTATCCGATTACTTGCAAAAAGTTTTATTTCACACAAAACTATCACACAGACACACTGATTTAGTGAATTATAAACTATTTTCTTAAAATTTTGCCCGTGTCGTTTTTTTTTTTAAATAAGACAGAAAATTAGCAATATAAGCAGGCTGAGACTTTATCCACTTGTGAATGTGATAGAAGAAATATTTAAATATTTTTATAAAAAATTCTTAATTTTTTTTTTTTTGCTCAAAATACGATTTTACCGCTAACGCGTATTTCACTTTTAATCTTAAAATTGTCAGTATCTTTAATAAAAGTTCTTTATTTTTTTATATAAGGTTTGACTAAGAATTTCCCTCAAAAAGATTCTCCTAAAAATTATAAACCTTCCTCGTTCGACTATACCGAGGCTGCCTAAGGTTTAAATAGTTGTGTTTTATTTTTTGCTTTGTTCTAGTGCTCAATGTTAACCGTTACAAAATATGTAGCAATAACTAAATAAAATTAGTCAATTAAATTTGACGATTCAATTTACGGTTTTTATGATCAAAATATTTGACAGTCTTGTCTTGCCTCATCACATTTACTTAAGGATCAATTCCTTGCGGATTGAAGTTAAAACAAAGTGCGCGCAGCTGAAGCGAATCTTCTTATAGTAGTACAGGCTCCCGAAATTAGAAACATCATATTAGAGAATTCGACACACGCGATTTCCATCGCGTGTGTCGAATTTAGTTAAGAATAGTCAAGTTCCATCCTAATCGTAAGTAAAGTGCCAACTTTGAGAAAAAATTAAAACTTTATTATGATTAAAAACATGAGACTTCGAACAACTGTACTGTTTTTTTAAGGCGATTTTTTTAAATTTCGTCCAGGTTTCCAGTCTAAAATTTCTTCCAATTCCCAAAAATTAGCTTTGTGAAAATAATGAAAATGTTCGCATATTTGACATGTCCGTATTGGTATACATCTGAAAAAATTACGCTTTCAAAAATTAAAAGGGTTCGAAGCTAAAGTAGTTTTAAGATAAGTTTAAATAAAACAATTTTAGTGTAATTTGCTGGATCGTGATTTTTTTTTTTTAACACAAAACACCAACAACTAAGTAGGTCTAACTATTGTATTTCGTATATATTGTACTCCCTTCTGACTTGAAATACTCTACTGAAAATTTGAAACGTATTCCGTTTAAAGTTTTCAGAGCGACAGCACTGCACCACCATTGCTGTTCAATAGTGTAGACATGTCGAAAGGATGGAAACAATTTAAACAACAATTCGAATGGTTTTCGATTGCCACACAGCTAAACAAAAAGGACAACGAAATACAAGTTGCCACGTTTTGGTCGAGTATAGGTTATGAAGCCATCGAAATGTTTAACACGTTTAATTTATCCTATTGAATAGTGATTTGACGACAACAAAAATTGGTATGAGGAAATAAAAATAGCCAAAACAAATGTCAAAGTCAAGCTTGACATAGGAGCGCAGTGTAACGTACTTCCAAAACGAATAGTAGACAAAATAAATATTAGAATACAACCATCAACCGCAAAACACTTGACAGTGTTCAATAAGGAGAAATTAAATGTAATAGGTGAAATTAAAACGAAGTGTGTTATACGAGATGAAAATCATCAGATCAAATTTCTAGTAGTGAATGCAAATGTGTCACCGATTTTGAGAAAATAAGCTTGCGAAAATTTAAAATTAGTGCTTAGAGTACAGGAGCTGAAGGTTCAGGAAGAAATCTTCGACGGTTTAGGGTGTATAAAAAATTACATCTACGATAGCGATCTTGTGGATGATCTAAAGTTTGAAATATAACCGGTTCGCAAATTACCTTTGGCACGAGGTTACTCAAGCGGTATCGCCTATGGTAATAGTGGAGAAAAATGATAAACTACGAGTTTGTATTGATCCTACAGACGTCAATAAAAATATAATCCGAAGATATCATCCATTAAAAACAGCCGAGGAGATTATGTCGAAAATCCCTAAGTATTTTATAATACTGGATTGGAAAAAAGGTTTTTGGCAGATACAGGTGTCACCAAGAACACAAAAATATCTGACAATGGGCACTCCTTGGGGACGATATTCATTTAAACGATTGCCGTTCGGATTAGCGTCTGCTCCGAAAATCTTCCAGGATGTAATGGGTCAAATCCTATCGTCAATGGAGAATGTAGAAAACTCTATGGATGACATACTGATTCATGCTGAAACGTTGGAACAACTCGAAAGACTTACGTCCAGGGTAATCAAAAAGTTGATGGAATGTGGAGTCAAACTGAACAAAGACAAATGCGTATTTAATTCTCAAAAAGTAAAGTTTCTGGGCCATATTTTTAGTGTTAATGGTTTATTAGTAGATCCGGAAAAGACAAAAGCGATCCGACAGGTAAATAAACCAAACCACGTGAATGAATTACAACGGTTGCTAGAAATGGCAACATATTTGCAAAAATTCGTTCCAAATTTGTCAGGAATAACGCAACCACTCAGATTTCTACTCGAAAAAAATTCGGAATGGATATGGGGACTGATCAACACGATGAAGATTTTCGAAATCTTAAAGAAGCATTTTCGTCGCCACCAGTGTTAAAATTTTTTGATACCAATCAAGATGTAGTTATAAAAGTTTTGGAGCCGCGTTGTTACAAAATGATCAGCCGATAGTATTTGCGTCCAAATCGTTGACCAAAGCTCAGCAAAGATATCCACCAATTGAATTAGAAGCGGCAACAGTAAGATGGGCTTGTACAAAATTCCATGAGTATGTATATGGGAAAAAAACTTACAGTACAAAGCGATCATAAACCGTTGGAAATCATCTTCAAGAAATCGTTAACTTCAGCACCAGCAGTATTCACCAACGATAATTTATAAAAAAGGAACAACAATGGATCTAGCCGATACACTCAGTAGAGACTGTAAAAATGATAGTGTTGAAGAAGAAGAAGAATTTCAAGTGTATTTAGTGCTGAACATGTCGAACAGTGCAAAAGCTAAACTGGTAGAAGCAACAAGAAATGATCACGAAATTCAAGAATTGATTAAAATTTCACAATCAGGATGGCCAGGTGATACATAAGGGTTGAGTGAGGATTTTTTGATTTCAAGTTGTTGAGCAGCATAGAGTCAGAGGAAGTTATCAAAGAGTTAAAGTCATGGTTTTCGTTGCATGGTATCCCTGAAATACTAGAGTTGGACAATGGAACACAATATACGTCGGAAAAATTTCAAAAGTTCACGAGAGACTGGTCGATCACACAGCAATTCTCTAGTCGAAAATATGCACGCTCAAATGGTCTAGCAGAAAGATTTGTAGAGACAGGGAAGAATTTACTAACAAAGTGCAGTAAAGATGATACAGATACCAGAGATTGTTTAGTTGTATCACCAGATCAATTATTCCAACGTCAAAAGAATTACTAAAACCAGTTGTGGTAAAGAATGTATCCGAACGTCTCGCCATCCTTCGTAAAGTTCAGAAGCAGTATGCCGACCAAAATAACAAATCACGAGAAGAATTTAAACCAGGTGATGCAGTTAGAATCCAGTTAGATCACAGAAAATGGCTGTCGGGTAAAATCAATAGTTTGTCAAATGCACCAAGGTCACACATTGTAGTAACAGCTGATGGCAGTGTTTTAAGAAGAAATTCAAAACACATTGCCAAAATGCAGAGCGTCAATCCAAACACCAACAGAAATTGTAGTTATGCCTTCACAAAGCTGGGGCTGAACAACAAACTCAAAATATTAACTCAGATGCCAAATGATGACAACAATAGTTCGAACAATCTAAATAATTCCAACAGTCCCAAATCAAGATTTTTGAAGTGGTCCAGATTTTCAGATTTAAATAGCGTCATGCAGCTTATCTTCGAAATTGTTCGAAATTATTGTCATTTTTATATTTTCGAGATTTTTCGAGATTATTCAAGATTTACGAATTATTCGGGTTTAGTTTGGATTGAAAAATAGAAGAGCTGCGATTAACATAGAATTAAATGAAATTCTGAAAATTTGAGATTTTAAATTGGTTATTCTGAAATTAGAATAGAGAACATAATTTGTGTTGTTAGTATTCCAATATTCTTCCATTTTATTTCAGTGAGGCCTACTTAGTATCTGAATTTTATACGCTTCATTTCTTTTTTAACTTGTGCTAGCCTTGATTTGGACTTGCCAATTCGTGTCCGGCTACTACAGCCAATGGTCGATATTTGGTTAATCCGGTTGGTGTTGATAAATGATTGGCCCATCTTGTCCGAGCCAGTTTCCAGGGCTGCTGGGTAAGGCAAACTGGACCACCAGAGGAGGGAGCTCTCTTTACCCATTTTTAGTCAATTTAGAGATGTTTAATGTTATTCGAGTTTAATTATAAGTGTATACGAGTTGAATGTCACGCATATCGGTTAGATTGCATTCTGGAAATGAAGATTTTTGGAGTTCTCCAAATTCCAGATTTAAATATTGTGTTGTATTCGGATTTTTTCCGGAACTATTTGTAATGAAATATTTGTGTATTCGGGAACTCTGGATGACATGCTTTTCTATATTACTCGTGTTTCGTTTGGACTCGTGATAAATTTGGAGGATTCTGCCTTATCTAGTCTACCAATTGTGTATCTCTCGTATTTCGAGTTTCAATTTCCGAGGATCGCGAACTCGAATTTACAAAGTCTCAATTGCGGGAAAACGCGACTATGTAACCATACATTTTATATATATTAGGGATTAATAGAGACGTTGGAGTTGTGTGACGTTACAACGTTAGTGCTATAACACGAGACAATCGTTGAAAGGTTCTAAGTTTATTATTCGTCAATTTTATAGATTTATAGTTCGATATTATTCGATATTGTCGATAATATTCGAGTATAGCTTAGAGTTGAATAACGAGTTGAATTCCAGTCATACCAGGTAGACTACCTTACTGATAAGAAACCCTCGAAATCAAGATTTTTAAAGTTGTCCAGATTTTCAGATTTAAATAGCGTCATGCAGCTTATCCTCGAAATTGTTCGAAATTATTGTTATTTTTAAATTTTCGAGATTTTTCGAGATTATTCAAGATTTACGAACTATTCGGGTTTAGTTTGGATTGAAAAATAGAAGCGCTGCGATTAACATAGAATTAAATGAAATTCTGAAAATTTGAGATTTAATTTTCGAATTTTTGAAAATATTCGAGTTTTTTCGATGTTCTCTTCTCGCTTAGGCTCAAAGCCTGCCAGATGTTGGAATTGCGTGATGTTACACAGTTAGTGAGGCTTTCAATATTTTCTGGTATTTTTGAACTGGGTATATTCTAGACTGGATCACGAACATGGGGGCTATTGCTTTTATCTCCGCCCATAACTTGCCGAGTTGTTTGTCGGCGTAATTCAGAGCATTGTGCCTCCTTTGAATATTTCGTATGGTATGTTGTTAGTTCCAGTGGCCTTATTGTTCTTCAGCTTCTTGGTGGGTGTTGATCCTCTTGTTATTAGTACTATTTCTGGAACTCTGGATCACATGCTTTTCTATATTACTCGTGTTTCGTTTGGACTCGTGATAAATTTGGAGGATTCTGCCTTATCTAGTCTAGATGACATTTTGCTAGAAAATTTGAGATTTTCCAAAATACTACAAATAATTCTCGAATTTGATTACTTGATGTTCCGGATTATTCATAGTTGTTTTCTTTCCAGGTTTTTCGATAATATCGATAAAAAGTTAATACTTGAGCTTCACCGGACACGATTTGGTAATAATGCATATGTGTTTGCGGTTAATTGCTAAATACCTATCTTCCAGCTTACTGATGTGTGGTTAAAAATTTCAAGATGAACAATTTTAGTCTAGCGTTGGATTATTTCTTCGGGCTTTGTTGTAAAGGTCGTAGATTGTCAGTATGGCATGAAACGTTTCTAATTTGCTCAGAAAATGAATTATAGGCTGCTTTTGGAGCAGGTGATTGGTTTTGTAAGCTATCATTTTGGTCAAATTTCTAAAAAAAATTCGATTTACAGTTTCTAGAGCCGTGAAATAAGTTGGAAGCTCTCTTATTTTATTTTCCGGTTGTCTTTTCTGAATGCACTTCAAATGTAATATCGTGGAACATCAGATTACATTAATGTGCTTGCGATTGCGTCTCGTTGGTATATTTGAATCTGGGCAAAGTAGTGTTCGGTAGAGCAAAAGCAGTGGGGAATCTGGTACAACCTAACTGTTATCTTTTGCTGAATTTTCTGTCATTTATAATTTCACGAGAAATTTCCCATTTATTGGAGCTCGTCATTTATACCTAGGATGCACTATGATTATAATATTCATACGTTAAATGAATCATATTAAACTACTTACGCGATATGGCCAATATTCATGTTTTTGGCCACGGCTTCCCTTAAGTAAAACATTGGGCTTTTGACAGGGAAAAGGAAGCCTCCCACCTATTATGGTAGAATTATTCCGGCATTTTAAAAGTTGTTAAAAACTTCCCGATTTCAAGTAAAAGGTATAGGGCCAAACCAAACACTGTCAATTAGTTGTAAAATTCTTATGTTCTTGGGAAATATTTTAATTCTGAGGTGATCCCAGGCATTTAAATCAAGAAAAACCCGTTTTATTTCTTATACTACCAGTCTGAGGATCACAGTTTCCTTACGGCGTGATATGCCAATAAAAATTGTAATTCCACGCCCATGAGATGACGTCAACAAATAATACTAAACAAATTTAGAGATATCCATCCACAGTATCGCATCGTCAGTCATCTGATGAATTTCCTCCAATCCGTCTTTAAATCTTCTAAATATGCATTCTTGATAAATGTGAACAATATTTTGTATAGGATGTCCACAATCACAGGCAGCTGGAATTTCATGATTGTACCGATTTAATTCAGAATTTGTCACCCCGTGATTTGGTCTAAATCTATTGACTAAGGTCCAACGATATCTTAAATTTGTAAATCCAGGGACAACTAATGTTGGAAAAGTGCCTTCCAATTCGTATTGATGTCATAGTTGGTTAAGTCTACCAACTCAGCAATTTTTGTCCATAACGGTTTTTTATTCTTCCATCAATCTCGAAATGAATAGGAAGGTTTACATTTCTTGTAATTTTTAAATGTACTTTGTATAATGCTAACTGTCTTCTAAGGTGAGGTGGTTCAATATTGGACAATATCGGCAGCCATGGTAATGGTGTTGTTTTAATTGTACCCGAAATAATTCGCATGCAACTATTGAGTTTTGTATCTACATGATTTGTATGGGCACTATGTTCCCAGACAGGTGAACAATATTCAGCCTTCTGATAAATGTAACGTTTTAGCATTCGCACCCCATCGAGTTCCAGATAGTTTTTGGATAATGTTCACTCTTGATTTAATCTTTTGTCCAAGTTTTAAACAGTGCATTCTAAAAGTTAAAGCTCCATCCAAAGTAACTCCCAAATACATCGGATTCTGATTAAATTTGATTAAAATCCCATCCATGTAAACCTTTAAATGAGTATTCGAATGTTGATTTGATAAATAAGAAAATGCAACTTCGGTTTAGTGGCCAATTCTTGTAATAATCATTTAGTAAATCCAAATCCAATGTCAAAGTACGCTCTGGTAAGCTATTGCCAAATCATCAGCGTATACAAACTTTCGTATAGAACAAAACAGAAGCAAGAACTGAACCTTGAGGCAATCCATTATTCACACATCGAATTCTACTTTTCTGATTTCCCAAATGTACAACAAATTTTCGATTCGATAACAAAGCAGAGATCATGTTTAAAGTTTTTGAACATTTTAAAATCTTACTTAATTTCAACATCAATCCTTTCTTCCAAATCGTATCATATGCTGCACTTAGATCCACAAAAGCAACAGCTGTTTCTAATTTGTCTTGGAATCCTGCTTCAATATGTGTTACCAAAGACAAAACTTGATCACAACAATTTCTTCCTGGACGAAAACCGGCTTGATAATTTGGAATATTCTCATCAAGTGTTGGAAAAATTCTGTTATAAATGATTTTTTCGAAAATTTTATAACCAATGCACAACAAATATATCGGTCTATAATTTCCAGGTAGATGTTTGTCCTTTCCAGGTTTTAAAATAGCACAAACTTTTGATAAATTCATTCTACTAGCTTTTCTTGGTTTTAGATATGTTAGTTCACTATTAATTTCATCAAAAGATACTGACGAAGCCAATGAAGAATCCGTAATTAATTTCTTTGATCTTCTCCATTTATTTTTAACGTTTCGAATTTTATTTTTGGGTATACGACATTTTGAATTTTTGACTAATCTTGACGCAACATCCTTCTGATGTAATGTTGTAATGTTAACACCATTCTTATTACTAGAATCACCAATTTTCTTTAGTAAATCCCATGCTTTTCTGCTTGAACGTGAAAAATCCATTGTTTCAACTAAATTTATCCATTTCGCAATACGTTCCTGATTTAATTCATTAATTAATTCATCTGCAATTTCTTTAGATTCGTTCTCTTGATTCAACAACCATAATCTTTCACATTCATCGGACCAATTTGGAATGTATGTTCTTCGAAACCATCTTGGAATAAATCGTTTAGCCATAGATATTAGGAGTCCCACAAATCTATTATAATTTTCAACAACCGATGTTCGAATCTATCGCTTTGGCAAATTATGTCCAATTACCTTTTTTAAAATTCCATCTCGGTTTCGGCAATGATTTTATTATTGGAATTTTTATTCCGACATTACTTACACTTCTTACAGCGTCTTAATCGTTTATTGAAACAAAACATAGATCTGGGTTATATCTTCTGTTCCATCTATCAGAATGAAATGTTGATTTATCTTTAGCATCAAATAATAAGTGTAAACGGTTTCTATTTGCCCAAACAAGTATAAATTCTCCATTCAAATCATGTTGGTTGTAACCCCACAAATCGCCCATATAAACTGCGGGATGATTAAATACTGGTAATGGTGTTGACCAAGAAGAGCCAGGAGGTTTATAAACATTTAAAATTTTCACGTCGTTTAATTTGATATCGTTGGATTGAATCACTTTTTATAAATTATTCGCAATTCCATAATGTTCATGATGAATAGAATCAATGCACGAAAATTCATTTATTAATCCGCAATTCAAAAGTTGAAGCATTCAACTTTCACCTTCGTTAATCCTTCAACATTTAATTGACATATTTTAATGACAGCGCCGACGGTACGACATTGTGGTTGATAATCTTCTTCAACTACTTCATTATCAATATTTGTTTCACCGGGAGGTTCAGAATTGAACAGGTTCGGTGTATAATTTTGTAAAATTTCGTTATCTATAACAGATACCGGTGGAATTTACAGATTATTAGAACCACAGCGGCATTTAAAGAAAAATAATATTTAATTTAAAAATGTACACAAATCAAAAAAAAAATTACGGAGGAAAATATATATTGAACCATTTTTTTTGACAGTTGGCCTACTCTTCTGATAAGTTTCTATTCATATTCTTGCTCCTTTCTAAGTTTCTTTGAAGCAAACAGCTTGTGCTTTAAGCTGTGTTTTTTTATTCGCTCCGGATAGCAGCTATCGAGAGCCGTCATATAAAATGTGACTCCCGATAGCGCCCCGTGTTAATAGGTAGAGCCAAACATTTTTTAAATCAAGTTATCGCTAGACAGTTAAATTAAAAATGATAGTTCGATGTTAAATAAATTTAGTTTACCAATCAATAGCACGTGAAACTTAAATTTAGGCATAGAAAAATGACGGCTCTCGATAACAGTGTTATTCGAAGCGAATAAAAAAACACAGCTTTAGTAAACGGCTTACCGTAGCCAGTCGACAACAATTTTAATGCTTCCTCAGGTAACCTCAACAACTGCGTTTGGAAGAAATTGGAACTTTGCAAAAGTTATCAATTTTGTGTTACTCTAAGCACAGGGCTATTATCGAAGCAATGTAACTAGGCATTCATATTTGAGTAGTATCGTGCTCTGGAAGCTTGAAATTAAGCCTGTATAAACCCCTGCAATTCATTCTTAATATTTGTCTCCATTGACACAAACTTAATCGCTTATCAATAATTTCATCGAGCTGGGCCCTATTGCACCAACTACTTATCACTTATTACTTATCAACTTATCGTAATTTTTGATAATTTTCTGTTGCACCAAATTGAAATTTGCTAAGTATTTAATTGAGTTATTATAAGTGATAAGCACTCACTTATCAAAATTAAGTTGCACCAATTTGCGAAATGATAAATGATAAGTAGTATTTTGATAAGCGATAAGTTTGAGGTTTATGATAAGTTTTTCGTAGTTCTGTTGCACCAGAAGTTTTAACTTATCAATAATCGACTACTTTAATGATAACTTATCCGAAATATCAATAAGAAAAATTTCACTACTCAAATAAATTGATAAGAGCTACAAATTGTAGTGGTATGACAGAAGTCTGTTAAAAACGTTTTTTTTTTGCGGTTATTGTAAAATGAGAAATTTTGTTCAATTTTAAAATTTTTAAGAGTACAAACACATTTTGCAATAAAATTATTTATTATTCTAATGATTATAAATGATAATGACAATACATCTAACAATGTGTTTTGAAGTGTATAATAACTTTAATTTCAAAATTTATAATAATAAGTTAAAGTAAAAACAATTTCATTCTGTTCGATTTATCATAGAGGTAAGACAGTTGATTTTCGATATTTTAAAATTTTGTAATATAAAACTATCAACTAAAGGTATATCAACTGTTGTGAACAAAAACTGAAATTTATTAAACGAAAAAATAATTTTTATAAAAAAATGGATCGGTTCGAAAGATTATTCGAGGATGAAAACGAAAGAAGAAATCGTGTAGTGGAAGCCAGAACCAATTATTCTCTGGACTCGGCAGTGATAAAAAATTTTCGTTTGTCACATGAACAAATTAAGCACGTATTATTAGAAATAGGAACAAGTATGCACCATGGAAGCGACCGAAACTATGCGTTGAGTCCTCTACAGCAGCTACTAACAACACTGCATTGGTTAGGAAATGGCGCGCAATATCATGGGATTACCAATATGTACGGAAATAATAAATCAACTGTGTGTAGGGTCATTCTTCAAATAGCAAATACCATCATCAATAACATGATGGCGGAAACCTTGTGTTGGCCCGAAAATGTCCAGGATAGAAGTTTCTTGAGATGGGTGATTAATATGGATGCACCTACGGTCAATGAAGAATACTTTGTGAACCGACATGGAAAACATTCACTGAATGCAATGATGATGTTGTGGCTCAGACCGCCGCTTTTATGCAGAAAATTCAAATTGGCCAGGTAGTGTCCATGACTCCAGAGTATTGCGAAATATAGGGCTATGAAGCAATTTTGAGTCTGGTTTTCATCCGTTCACCGGTGCTGTGATTTTGGGTGACAGTGCTTTCCCCTTAAAAATTGGCTTATCTCACCAATGGGAAGAAATCCGGATGATGCAATATAGAGTAAAGATTTATTGTACTCATAAGCGGAAAATAGTTTTGGTTTCTGTATGATGAATGCAATTTTTGTATAATGTAGTTAAATTCAATTTGTTTGTTAATAGGAATTCTCTTAATTCATTTGTTATGAAAATGAATTGTTTACGTTCAAGTCCTGTTCATAAATTATTTACAGTTAGAAAAGAGATTTTATTTTAAAAGCAAAAAAAAAAAAAGTTTTACAATTTATTGTAAAAACTGAAATAAGAACTCTCAATTGAGAAAAGTTTCGTGTCATGTATTATATACAAGCAAAATTGTTGTTGTTATTAAATTACAGAATAACAATTTTTTAATTGTTTTGCTGCTAGACATAGGTACAAAATCATTATTTAACATATAAAATGTGCGGAAAGCACATTATTTTGCAAACACTATCACATTTATAGTAATTTTGTATAGATCGTTACAACTTATCATAAAAATTTGATAATTTGTCAATTGATAAGCTATAGACATTCTGATGTGCAACGCTTATCACTTATCATTATCAAAATTTGATAAGTTTTCAAATTGATAAGTGAGTGAGATTTTGTTACTTTTGGTGAAACACTTATCACTTATCATTATCAAAAAAACTAACTTATGATAAGTTGATAAGTAATAAGTGATAAGTAGTTGGTGCAATAGGGCCCTGGTGTTTCAATTATATTTCATTAGCCATTTCAAAAAGCTTGGAAAATGGTACAAAACAAGTAGCCGGATGAAAAACCCTTAAGTTTTATAAATCAAATTCAGAAATTGATTAATTTTATTTGGATATTTGAGTATTGGTAATCATTGCTATTTACGTCACATTATGTGCCTCGCGGCATCCAATTTATAAATCCCGTTATATTCAATTGTCGCTTGACTAGATATAAACCAGACAAAAAAAAAAAAAAATTCTTGTACGCGCCCATCTGTATAAAACATTAAATCATGCTAGCAAATCAAGCCGCAATCGAATTAAATATGTTTCATCAAAACCAAAACAAAAAAATCAACAAAAAACCTGCGCGCATTAAACCGCTATTAGATAATACCATCCAATTAATAACATATAATAACGTTTATTAAATTCTTCTCGCGCGATATTTTTTTAAGAAGGTCATGTAGATTACAATTCGCGATTTCATTTTAATTTGTTGTTTTCGCATATCATAACACAAAAGCAACAACAACAACAACATCAATAACCGTACACACAAAAATTCTTTAATTTAATAAAATGAAAGTCATTGAACTCTCACACGTATATTTATGATTCGCGCCCACACTACACAATTTTTATGGCAGAGAAGTTGCGCGGAGAAAAACAAATTTTTTTCATCGCATTTTAATTAAAAATTTTATCCGGAAATATTTTGCCATCCGCACTCCAAAGATTGGTGTAAAAAAAAAAAAAAAAAATTCAAAGATTACAAGAAAAAAACTTGTTTCTGTTTTTTTTTTTTTTTTGTTTAATTTTCGCGAGATAAGAAACGCGACAAATTTTATATTTTTATTCCGTTATTTTTTATATAAATCATTTAATTTTTAATTTAATTTATGATCAAGTTTATATTAAATATGGTAGTGCATATTCACTTTGTATCTCACACACGATAACATTAGATAATCGTTGAGCTATATTGTGTGTATACAAAGAGCTTTTACCACTTTCCCTAAATAATAATAAAGCGCAAACTCGCTATATACCACATCATATGCACACAAATTGAATAATTTCTTAATTAAATATCGTTGTATTGTATAATTAATTTTATAATTAAAAATTCTTCTTAATAAAATTATCGCATGGCGAATACAATTTTATTATGTATGTATGCGCGGCGGGCTTTTGCGTAAAGCTTTCTCTTTTTGACATTTTGTTTAAATATCACATCGAAATTAGTAATATTACACGTAAAATATATCATCCGTGAGACAAAAAATCTACACATAATTTGTGTGATAATCGAATTAATTAAGAATTTTGTTGTTAATTTCCGGTAGAAGTTTGACGGATCTTTATTTCAATAATAATATTGATTTTATGTACTAATTATGATTATGTTTTTGTTTTATTTCAGATCGACCATACACACGGATACAAACAGGTAAATAAATCGAATTTTGAAAATTAGCCGATTTTATAGATTTAATTTCCTGCTTTGTTGTTGGATATGAAAGTTAACAATATTGAAAAAAATTTGTTGGTTGGTCTTTAGACAGTTCGTGATAATTTCCGACCGTTGTGATTTGTGTGTGAATATGTGAATTTTTAATCAAAGTAAAATTTAGTTGAATTTGGGAATAGTTCAGGCAAAAATTTACTTAAAACTCGAAATAATTTCAATTTGATAGTACTTGAAATATCTGGAACTCAAAACTCTGAAATTTCTAAATGATTGGAAGTTTTTTAAGTATAATTTCGGAAAATTTTAAACGTTTAATATCTTAAATTTTTTAAGAATTTAAATGCAAAAGATTCTTTAGTGTCTAAATTTCCTTTCGTAAAACTGAAAATTAGTAAAATTCGAGAAATGTCAAAAATTTGATTTATTGAACGATTCTTTAATTAAATTTTTATAATAATAAGTTCGACTAATTTAAAAAATTAACAATCAAAAAAAAAAATATTTTCTAAAATTTTTAAAAATATTTAAATTTGTAAACATTTTCAAAATCTTAATTTCCCGGTAATTCAGTTCTAAAAATTTTTTAGAAGAGTTGAATCCGCCTTATTTTTAAATTGTTTTAAATTCCTTTAAATGTCCAATATCGCGGTTTATTAAAATTTTAAATTTAATTTATTTTAATTATTGAAATTTCCAGATATTCTTAAAACATTTAAATACTATATAAAACCCCATTGACATTCTTGACATTTTGCTACACGCTAAATTAAATATCAGTAAGTCTTGACAATAAATTCTTAAATTTATTGGTATATGTGCAGTGTAAATTGTATAAATACCAAAAATTTATATTTAGATTAAAATTTCAACATTGCTGACATGGTAAAACTGATATATACTTGAATTTTTTTCAAAACTCCTGAAAATCTTGAAATTCTAAAACTATTTAAATTCTTGTCACCTTAAAAGCATTTAAATTATTTAGTTTCAATATTCTTCCCTTTCGTAAATTTGAAAATTAGTAATAATAAATTTTTTAAATTTTAAATTTTATTCAACTTTACAAAAAATTGTTATTTTCACAATTCTTGAATTACTAAGAAAAATTTTATTTCCCAAATTATTTAATTAATTCAAACCCGTGAATCTCTGTAAATTATTAGAATTCATTATTGTCTTGAAAATTTTAAACTTTCTAGAAATTCTGTTCTGAAAGCTATTTGTAAATCCTTATAATTTCTTTGTACAATTATTTTTTAAAAATTTATAAATTTCAGAATTGTGTAATTATCTTAAAAATTTTCAGTTTTAAATTTTTGAAACATATAAAAGTCTTAAAATTTTATAACTATTCTGTTATATTAACTCCCAAATTTCTAAAGGATTTTTTTCTTAAATTTCTCAATTTACAATTTGAAATTTTTTTAAAATTTTATATTTGTTTGTTGAATTTTTTATGATTTCAAAATTAATTAAATTTCTAATTTTCTTCAGTTTGTTGAAATTCTAAAACCTTTGAAATTTTTTATTGTATTAAATTCTATTTTAAAGTTATTTAAATTCTTTCGCATTTGAAACTATGAATTTTTTAAATTTTGTAGAATTTTATTACAGAAAAAAAAAATTCTTTGTAAAAGCGAAAGTTGTTACAATACATATTAAAAGACAAAAAATCAATTGCTTAGGTTTAAAAAATTCCAAACATTTCAAGAATTTTAAAGTGTCCCGAATTTAATATTTAAGAATTTTTCAGAATTGAACTATCAAATTGAAATTATTCCCAAATTCAACCAAATTTTACTATAATTAAAAATTCACAAACTCACAAGTTTTGCCTAATCTGATTGATTCAAATAACAAAAAAACAAACAAAGATTGTAGCGGTCGGAAATTATCACGTACTGTTTAAAAATTTAATATAATTTTCTTTAAAATTGTCCCTTGAATCTCTGGAAATTTAAGATTTGTAAATATTTTTATGTTTTCTTGTAATTATTTACTGAATAATTTTAAATTCTTTAAAATTACTTTAAATTCCAATTTTTGTATTTATTTTAAAATTAAATTATTTATAAAAATTTCTTGAAATTGTAATTTTTTTAAATTTGTTATTTTTCTGAATCTCTTAATACAAAAAAAATATGAGTGGGCTGTGTCCCCAACACGGCCTTAGGTGTTTTACGTAATAACGTTTAGACGCAGTGATACTAATTTTTGTTAAAATCAATTTACTTATTATTAGCTTCATGGAGATTTATTATTTTAATTTAAAATTAATTAACTGTAACTATTTCTTTACGCACAAAATTGACACCAGAACGGCGATTTTGGTCGCTTACCGGAAGGCAATAGTATCGTTAAATTAAATTGGTGTCAAATGTGCGTGTTGCTTTTTGTTTGTTTCCACCGAAGATCACGAGAAATTTTTTTTTTTACGTATCCCAGTTGTACTTTGCCTTAGCAATCGAGACATTTTGTTTGAAACGGCACGTTAAAAACATGAAACAGAAGTATAAAGTATCAAAAACGAAATCTTCGGCTTTTTAAATTTTTTTTTTCATAGGAGTAAATTACAATGTTCGCAATTTGTTCGTTCTTTTTTACGAACGGTGAGATATAAGAGAGCATCACCTAAATTGATCATTGATCGCTCTTGGAGCGCTCTTATTTTTTAACGAAACCACATGAATGTCATCGGTTTTAACAACAATGATACAAAAACTTCAATTCCTTATGTTAGAAGAAAGAGAAAAGTGAGTTAAGGCGAGCATAAGCACCAAAAATTTGAACCGATTTCACCAGATTTTACGGCACACAATAGCAGAATGTATATTATACGCTGTGTACATACACAAAATTCTCAATACTCAATTCTCATTTTGCGATCAAAATTGTTGTCCAGAATTGATCCGATTAGATGAGCCGTTCTCTTGTTACAGTGGTTCAAGTATTGAAATCGCTTGAAATCAGAGGTTCGTGGCACGGCTTTCCTCGCCGCCTATAAATGCTTTTTTTGTTGATGACGCTCACGATCAAGGGCAAAATTTATTGTTGCTCACTTCCTGCACATGAGGCTCTAAGGTGTAAGCCGTTATCACGTCAAAAATTCTTTTGGCATCTTAAAATTAAATAATTAAACTCTCTAACTTAAGGAATTGCTTGTTAACAATTGTTAAGTTTTCTTAAACGTTTTAAATATTCGTTTTATCTTTAAAAATCTTAAATTCGTTGAAATTCTTAAAATATAATAATTAAACCAGGGCTGTGGAGTCGGAGCCGGAGTCGGAGTCGTGGAGTTTATGTTTATTTTCGTATTTTTAAAGGAGCCGGAGTCGGAGCCGGATCCTTGTGGAATACACAGACTCCGGCTCCGGATTTTTTTTTGCTTACGTAGGCCAGTTATTTATATATGCATTAGCGCAGTTCAAATTGGAATTCAAAATCGGACTAGCCGAAGTTAGGGTTTCTTCTCGAAAAATCTCCGTCTTTTTTAAAGCCTAGTGCACTGTTCAAGTGAAATGCAATTTTCACTGGTCTCCAAAAATATAGGAAGATAGTTCGACGAATTTCGTACATATTTTAGTGCGTACAACTTCATGTTGTCTCTGACAACTTCTTTTATACAATAAAATTTACTTCGATCCTCAAAACGCAAAAACTCAAATGAAATTTATCTTCACATTTATCGTCCAGGGGCCCTATTTTCGAATTCCACAACCATTTTCCACATGTGGACATCTGTCAAATTCTATGTAATTTTGACGTTTTTGTATATGGGGAAATTTTCACCTACTTAGTACCGAAAAAATTTCATGGCGAATTCAAGAATACAGGAATTTAAATTTCCGAACGTTTTTATGAATTTTGACAGATGTCCGTGGAATTTGAGAATAGGGCCCCAGTAAGATAAAAATCAAGTGAAAAATGTATGGAGATAAAATAGAGATATCTGTATTCTGATATGAAAACTCCCATTTCGCTAGATAAACTACGCACCACAAAATGAAGTTCAATGATGAAATTTTCATTTTCGTTTTCGCTTGTGTTATTTTTATATGAGAAATTTCATTTCACTTCAACAGCGTACCGGGCTCAACTCTCGAAATCTCCCGAAATTTAAGTCGAGATACGCGTAGAAAGTCGAGAAATTTGGGTTAAGCGCGCAAATCTAATTAAGTATTTTGTCATCACATTTCACGGAAAATTACTGATGTTAAACCAAACAAAAAATTGAAAAGAAAAACATCAAGAAAAATTAACAGAGTCTTACTGAATCTAACAAATTTCGAACATGTGACCTTGCAATCGGTAAAAAATCAATAGAAACCCTCCCAGTTAAAGCGCGGCTGTAAATAAAAAAAAATAAATATCGGCTCTTGGGATTGAGCCGACGGACTTTGTAAATTAACACAGAGGCGCTATCGTTCAGCTACTGCCTGCTTGCCAAATATCCACAGTTTTTCAGCACATAAATATTAGCGTTTCACGGAAATAAAAACCCTATTTGTTTTACACATAGAAAGATATAATTTTGATGTCGAGCTGGAGCCCAAACTGGAGCCGGAGCTAGAGCCCGAGCTGGAGCCGGAGCTGGAGCCGGAGTCGGAGCTGGAGCCGGAGTCGTTAATAAGTTTATACATTTCCGGAGTCGGAGCCGGAGCAGGAGCCGAACATTTTTGCTCAGACTCCGCAGCCCTGAATTAAACTCATGAATCTCTTATAGGTTTCAATTTAATTTTTCTTGCAATACTGTTCTGAAAAATGTGCAAATAGTCTTAAATTTCTATTTTAATACTGAAATTTCCAGAAATTCTTAAAATACAGTACATTTAAATTTTTGGTTTTAAATTCTTACAACATTTGATAGTCTTATTATTTTTGAATTTTTTTGAAAACACTCAAGTAAAAGTTTTTTGATTAAGAACTTCGTCAAACTTTAAATTTTTATTTACAATTTTCCTCAGTTTAAAGAAATTGAAAACTAAACTTTTTGAATGTGTTAATTCCCTGAAATTTTAAAAACTCTAAAATTCGATTACAGCCTTAATTTTATTGTAATTCTTAAACTTAACTTTCTTTCAAATTTGTCTGCACAATTCTTTGAAGTCTTGAATTTTAAGAATCCTTATTAATTAAAACATTATTGTAAATTGTTTAAATTTTGAGTTTCATACTTGAAAATTTGTATCTTTCAAACCGCTAACATTTTTGGAATTTGTTTATAATTCTCTGAATACTTGTGAACTTTTCATTAAGCAAAATAAGCTAACTTTTCGAATTTGTAAAATTGGAGAATTTGAAATTGTAAATAAGAAATTTCCGAATTATTTTTAACTGTGTTTCTAAATTGTTTTTAAATAATTCATAAAATTCTTGAAAATCTTGAAACTATTTCTTAATTTACTTAGACTATCTATACATGGAAAAAAAACTTCTTTTACACCACCAAAATGTGGGATGCTGCTTAGGCGAATTAAAATGGCACGTATCCTACAACTTGGTAAACCATTCCTTCAACTGCCGATTTTCGCAAATGAAAATCGATCTATACAGTTACTGTAATTATCACTACAACAGCCTCGTTTTATCAGGAACGCCTCCGACGTCATATCGCTCGCCTTGATTTATGATTTCATATAAATGACCACCTCGAGATATTTTTAAGAATTTAATTCTGGAACACTAATTTTTATTCTCTTTTTACAAAACTCAATGTTTGCGATTTGTTTAAATCAACTAATGATTTAACATCATCCTAGAAAAAAAGTCCAGTGGTGTTAAGTCACATGATCTTTGTTTCCAATAAGATGATTGTTGCACTAGCTGTTTGGCAGGTTGCAACGCTTTATTAAAACCACTTGTTGCTCAGGCTGCATACGGTATAGTTAAGTATTATGGACGTTATAATATCTATACGCTATGCAAGTGTATTTGTTGCTATAATGATTTGCCAAACTATACTAAACAGAAATGTCAATGTTTGGAGAATCAGAAAAAAAATGTAAAAAATGTTCTTATTTGATGACCCTATATAACCTGTTATTTACTCGAGATATATTAACCATTATTTTGCAAATGGCTCCGGTTGGCCCCGGTTAAACTGTTGTCGGTTATGAGATATTCTACTTTGGGTGTTTCAAAATTAATGAAATAAATAGAAGGCATGAATTAAATAGAAGGCAACAAAAAATTTCAAAATTAGTTTATGTATGTGCGACTGCGACCTTTGTAAACATATTGAATGCGTTACACGACAATTCTGAAAAAATGGCGTAGGGCATGTTGGAGGATTGACCAATACATAATTCAATCGAGAAAACGACACACTAAAAATAAGACATGCTGAAGAAAATTTTGATTCAATTTTAAAATTAGAATGGAGTTTCTGGAAAAGGGAGATCTAATTTTATAATATTCTGAAAAAGCAAGAGGTAATTGAATAGTTGACATTAATTGAAAATATTTCCGGAAAAGTGCATTCTAATTTTCAAAGAAAAGGAAATTTTTCGCACAGTATGGTTTAATTTTAAAATATTCTGGAAAATATTAAGTTATATTGAAAATTTGAATGAAAATATCTTAAATTTGTAATGAAATCTCTGAAAAAGGAAGAAATAGTTTAAAATTATTCTGTAAAAAGAGGAATTAGAATTAAAATTAGAATTAAATAACTTTAGATCTTAAATATTCTGGAGGAGAGGAAAAGGAGATTTTATTTTAAAATATTCTATAAGAGGCAGGTGTAAATTAAAATTAAAATGGAAAAATGTTTAATTCTAAACTCAGAAAGGGTTTTCTGGAAAAGGAAGACATAATATTATTAAAACACTCTGGAAAAACGATTCTGGATTTTTGTTTTAAAATAAAAGGAAGAATTAGAATAAAAATTGTATAAGAATTGAATTTCGGGACAGGAAGTGATTTAAATAAAAACATTTAAATAAAAACTAGTGTCCAAATAATTTTAGATCTCTAATATCATGGAAATATGAGGTTTAGTTTCAGAAATTAGAATGATATTTCTGCGAAAAAGAGATTTCATTTTAAAATGTCCTTTAGGTGTAAATTAAAATTAGAAGAAAACTTTTATTCTAAAATCAGAAAGGATTTTCTGGAAAAGGAAAATGTTATTGCCTAAATGTTATGCTGGAAAACCTGGATGAAGAGATTTAATTTAAAAACCTAGAATATTTGATTTGAAATTTATAATTTAGAATAGAAGAAAACAACAGAATAGGCCAATGTAAACTTTCACGAATCTTTACCCCATTCTCACTCCAACTTGAGCAAATGGTATTACAAATTGTACTTTGGTGGTCAGTCTGCCGTCAACTGCATTTGTAAGACTGCAGAAGTGCTCAATTAGGCTATGCTTCGAATCAAGACCAAGTATCCCTTATAACATTTTTTCTAAATTTGCGGTAAATAAAAATCGATCGGTATCGGTTTGATGAGACCGACCAATAAGACAACATTGAGTGTATTACCTGGTGTCGGTTAGATTCAAAAGCGCTCTATTCCATTTTTTTAGTTTTGAAGAAAAACGAAAAAAACGTGGAGTTCTGCTATTCAGTTTTGTAAATTTCTAGAAATCTTAAATTTTATTGTAATTCGGTTCTGAAAAATTCGTGGAAGTCTTAAATTGCTTAGAATTTTTATTTTTAATTTTCATAAATTTGATTATATATTCTGATGTGGTTTCATTATATTATTGAAATTTCCGAAAATTCTTAAAATACTTGAAAATGAATTCTTGAAATTTCTAGAACTATTAAACTTCTTGAACCGTTGGATTGAAAATTAGAAACTCTACAAAATTTATAAGTTCTTTGTATCTAATATTAAAAATTAATTCCAAAATTCTTAAAACTATTTTTTATGTAGGGTACCCTTGAATCAATCAGAATGATTAAAATTTGTAAATTTCTTGAAATTATAAGAAATTCTAGAAATCTTAAATCTTTTTATTAATCCCCTAATTAGTTTTTGTAAAATATTTGATTTTTGTGGTTTTCTGAAAATTGCGATTAAATATTGAAAATTCCAGAAATTTGAGTCTTGAAATATTTAAAAGTTTTGCATTTCTAGTATAGCAAATTTTTAATTTCTTGGAATTTTTTTAAAATTATAAAAATCCTCGTAAAAATGTTAATATTTAATTTATTTCAATTGTTCTTTCCAGAATTTCTTAAAATACTTCAGAATTTTATACATATTATAACTTCTGAAATCGTTTCAATTCTTGACAAAGTTTGAAGTCTTGAAAGTCTTGGAGTTTTTTTCTTAAAAATCTTCTATTTACAATAAATTCTTAAATTTAGCGGAATATTTATATTTGTAAAATTCTTTAATGTATTCACACATTTTTATAGTGTTCTACTATAAATTTTTAATTTCGTGAAAATCCTAAAATTTCTTTTTTTTTTTTTTAATTTTTTAACAATTTGTGTAATTTATTAATCTCACGGTGCTGCTGTAGTTGTTAATCTTCTGCAGGTAGATTGTTTGCTCTAACGTTGTTAAAGCAAACATTTTATTTTGGAGACACATAACTTATTTGAATCAGAATTGGGGTAAAACGCTAAAAAATCGGATTTTTCGAGAATTTTTTGAAAAATAGGTCTAAAGCCATTATTATGGTAAATTATGGTCAAAAACTGTCGTGAGCAAGTTTTTCAAATATACTGGTAAATTTCGAAAATATTCAAACTGTTGAAATACATCTAAACGTCTAAGCTAAAAGTTTACATTTTTAAATTTTTTGCTGTGTCAAGAACCCGCGTTACAAATTATCGGAGACTGAGCCATAAACACTAGTTTTCGACTGTCTAAAAATCGCCTGTCTATCTTTCATCTGATCAAGCACCTCTCTGTGATATCGGATTTATCGTTTTATAAAATATTTTTGCATGATTAGAAAAATTTTGGCTTCTTGCAATATTGGCATAGAATGCTGAATAACGAAAGGTTGTCTTTGCTATAAATTTCACACCAATTTATTTAGTTTTTTACATGCAACCGTTGTAGGACTAAAAACATTCAGGCTTTAATAAACACCCTAAACGTACCCGTTTTTGATCCGGTTTTTATTTTAAAAATATTGCAGCACATTTAAATATATCCCCTATTCACCGACAGAAGGTTAAATAACATTTAAATAAATTGTTACAAGTACGCTACATCACCCTTCACACGAGAATGAAGCGTCGAGGTCGCCCTTTATACTCAAAGGACTTGAATTTAGCATTTTAGCCAGATCAAAGCTGGCTTTCTGCTACCACACAGACTACCGTAATCGGAATCATGTTGCAGCGGTATTTTCATTATATTTTTCAATTCTGTAATAGTTAGCGTAGCTGCCAAATTGAGACCCCTTCCGCAATATAATTTTTCACTTTTTCCATAAATTATAACTTAGAACTTCGATCGTTAAAATAATCTAATCACCACATAAAAACTCGTACCGCGCAATATATACATACAACTAAACCGCCAAAAATACATAAAATCTTACAATAATAAAATTCTAAAGTGTTTTTTTTTGTCGTGTTGTTGGTTAGGTGCGGTTATAAACATGACGCATTCGGCTTAAAACGTGCTGCCGCCACCGCCGCTGTCGCGCTGTTTTTTAAATGCAAAATTAGTTTTAATTACCTTAACTGAAATCAATAAAATTTCGCGTTTAATTATGTTTATTGCTAAATATACGTAAAAAACCATTAGTACTTAAAACTTGTTTATATGTAGATATATAAAGTGTTGGGTGTAATAACATTTTTACATTTTACTTTGAGAACATACACATAAAATTACTTGTAAGACAATAAATAGTAAGAAACAACGGAAATTTACGTTTTTAGCTATAAATTACATTTCTATTATATGTATACCCAAAGATTTGTACGCCGACATATTAAATTTATAGCACGTGACTTAAGCTAGATTGGTGGCATAATTAGAAAAAAAAAAAGATATGTTTACTAATGACGATGCAAGACATCCTCTTCATCTCGAGACAAGCCTATTTTTATCCGAATACAACATACAAAATGTGTCTATATCAATAAATATTAGCGTGTGTCACCAAAAACAAAAAATGAATCAACCATTTATAAATAAAGTATGTAAACGACCAAAGACTATAAACAACAAAAATTATTCATGAAATCATCATGTGTTGTTGTATAATATCTTGAGACAAAGATTTTTTTTTGTTTCTTAGATTTAAACAGCATGAATCCGTTTGTATAGCCAAATAACGTTAATGGCTTAACGATTAGGTAAAGTTCAAATGATTAACATTTATACAATAATATTGTGTTCTCCCCTTACTTTTAAGCTTTTAGACGTATAAACGATCTTTAGTACTTGACCTCTTTTTCTGTTTGAAATTAAACCAGATGCAAAACTACTTTGCACATTAACGTTTTCCGCTATAAACTACAAACAAAACATATGGAACAATATGGAATATTAAATTATGAATGAACAATGGGTTGCGAGCAGATTGTACAATATACTACATGGGGCATTACAATATTCCTCCTAATTCTAGTTTGGCGAGATAAAAAATAAAAAAAAAATAAACAGCTTACACATGTTAACAAAGTCATCAAGTCAAATATTTAAACAACCTTGATCGCGCGCGCGAACGGTATCATCCAAGATCATATTGTATATCGTAGAAACGCGAAAAATCATTATCACTTGTACACAAAAAAAAAAAAAAAAAAAAAAAAAAAAATTAAAACGTAAAAGCAATTATCGCTTTTATCTCTAATTGTGTGTGTGTATGTTTACGTGCAGGACAAATTCTGTGTGCAATACTAATAAGATTTTTTTTTTTTTTAATTAAATTAATTAATTAAAACGTTTTGTTGTTGGTTTGGGTTTTATGTACATACTTGTTCGTCTCTTTATACAAGTAGAATAGAGGCCATTAAATCGCGAATAATTGATTTGTTTTATTTTGCATTGACACTGTTTTTGCTATAAATTACATTACATATTTGATTTGTATAATGTGTGCCGCTTAGTACCTTAATTTGATTAGATGCGCGCAATTTGGTTTGGCGACACGATTCTTATCATTATTCGTATTGGGATTCTAAATTATTATCAAGTGACCAACCATATTTGACCAAATTATTCTTCTTAAGTTCTAAAATTCTACAAATTTTAAATTAAATTGAACAAAATAAATTCAAGGTCATTTCAAGGGTTAAATCTCGTCTTGTTTTTACATATTGTAAAACAAACCATCTTGGTAACTTACATTCGAACAAAAGAAAATCGGTTTGATTTGAAACAAAAAATCGCCTGAATGTGGGCTACCAAGTACTATTACGCGTTTACCAATCAGGGATGATATTTTGGGTAAATTAAGACTTTGACTCCTTTGGTATCCAAAAAGGTACTTTCATTAAATATAAACGAGTGGAAGGAAATCCTAGCTATGGGAACAATTAAGATAAAAATATGGTAATTTGAAAGAAAAGACACGAAAAAAGCCGCATTCGATTTATTGACCTTCGCCTGAGATTTGGAAACTACAGAACTACCACATTCATTCGACCTGCTACTTAATTTGGTTACAGAGAATTCACAAACGATTGAATTGACCAGCGCCCCTACAACCGGACACGAGACATTTACAATTCTACAACAATAAATAAACCTTAGATATCTGAATTTGGTGAACACAATTCATGGTCCTTCGAACCGGAATGGCGCCCTTTTTTAATAAATCTTGGAGTAAATTCAAAATGACAAAATTTAATACCCAAGAATATTAATTAACAATCATCGTTATTTAAACTGCGATAGTGAGAAACTTGAAGTGAAAAGTTATTGAGAACGTTTCGGACAATAACATACAATAACTGTGAAATTTTCGAAATTTTTGAGAAATTAACCCGATATTGAGTGGCTTTGAAAATGTTAAGGCCCGCGTGAAAACTTTTAGCGACACCACTCGTACAACGGATATTTAAAAAATGTAGAGCACTTCTAGAAGATGGATGGGTGGAATTCCTAACTATCGGCGAATTTAATGAAGTCATTTTGCCATTTTAGGGCTATTTAAGTCAAAATAATTTCCTTCAAGAACTACGAGATCGATACGCCGATCATTTCAGAGAAAACCTGGAAATTGGGCAAATGAGTAGATTCCAGAAACCAACCACTCACTTTTATAAAAAAGTGTCTATGATATATAAAAAGGGTGATTTGAAAGAAGCACTGATATAGTGTTCCAACCAAAAGAACCAACCATCGGCAATGGTATTAATCGAAACTTAAATTTATTTAATACAATCGGTGTTATCCCGAAACAAAATCAAATCAAACTGGAGAATACAGCCAAAATAGTAGAAAAAACTAAATTCCAACCATTTGTTCAATCCCAGAAACCGTTATTCCGGGGAACAGCAACCAGCACGTAAAAAAACTTTGAAAGTAAATTTGTTCGAAGATAAACTACCCGGGTTGAACGATTCTTAAAGCGTTTCCTATAGATCAAGCTTTTCAAACAAGACCGACCGTCGACACAAAATGACAAAACTTTCCGACGATGATCCGCATCGAGAACACATCACATCAGTTAATTATAAGCTTAAGCGAAATAAGCAATACTTCCAAGTGAAACAGTTGAACAAAAACAAAACGGAGAAAATGAAAAACTCCAGTGATAATATTGCAAAGGGTCGTAATATATTTAAATCTAACGCAAACACAAACGATAAAATTAAAAACAAAACAGCTTTAGATAAAAATAAAACCAGTGATAATGAAAATAGGAATAAACCCGAGATTAAAGAAAACAATAAATAAAAAATATAAAGGGCTGAAACCTCACGAGGTGATCAGAACTTTGGTCTGTATTATGTGCGCGTTCGTGAGATTATATCAAGTCAACGCAAACTAACTCCCGAATCAATCAACCTCCAACTAAACCCCTTAATCCAATCTCCAACTGAACTCCTCAATCCCTTTACAATCTAACCTCAATATCCAACTCAACCTCTAATTCAATCCCAGTGTAATCTCCAACGAAATCACAAAATTAACTCATAACCCTACCTTCAACTTAGTCACCAATTCAACCCCAAATCAAATTTCAACTCAGTACTCAACAGAATCTCTAACTTAACCCCAAGCTTGCTCCTCAACTTAACCATACTTTTCCATATTCCAGAACTTGATCCAAAAATCATTTTAGAATCCCATTTCCATCGCGGAAGTCAAATTTCACTAAAGTCAGTTAAGGCATAGATAAGTTACATCCTAATTGGCCATTCATTTAATTTGCTAAAGGATTAATTTGAAAAGTTAAAGGTCCAATTTGACCTTTGAGATATTAACAGTGGCCTTTCTTAAGTCTTAAACAATATTAGTGTAAGGTTTGGTTCAAATCGGTCAAATCGTGTGAATTTGTTTAAATATCATACACTAATATCATCTAATATTATAGGTTACTCAACTGCTTACTAAACACTGGTCCAACACTATCTCAACCCCAATTCAACCCGCAAATTGCCCCCAACTCAACCCTTAACCCAACCCAAACAAAACTCCCTTTCTACTCAATCCTCAAAGCAGCATATATATAAAATTGGTCAACTGCTCACTATATCTTAACCCAACCCCAACTCAACTCTAACTCAACTTGAACTCAACTCAACCCCAAACTCAATACTTAACTCAATATTGAAACCAGCATATATAAAAAATTGGTAAATATTTCTATAACCAGGTATTTTGGGTCAATTCGTATGGAAGGTATCCGACCCTCTTGACGCACAGGTTCCAAAAGCTTTTCAAATCTCGTAGTTCTCGAGATACCGTGGGTACAGATCAACAGACATTTAGACAGCTGGACGGACATTTTTATTTTTTTTTTGCTTTTTTATACTCAGGGACTTTCAAAACGTCGAGAAAATTGGTTTTGGACCAACCAAATTTTTGATCATTTTTGACAAGATTTCAATACTTTGGCCTTTGTAGACCGAAGTAATTCGAAAATCTCGAATAATCTGGACTAACCTCTGAAAAATAAAATTACACACTCCCGTGTTTATTTTTTGCCAGAAGTGAGCTGAGTTTTGTGATGGCTTATTTCAAGTTGCTGAATTCAGTTTTTACTGTGACTACACGAACCATACCGTCATGTTCTAGGGTGAAGTGGTTGATGATTATCATCCTTTGTTTTGTTCGCTATTGTTGTTTGGTTCCGGGATTACCGTTAGTGGACGTCCAATTAGGAACTAACCCGAGGCTAAAATCTCAGTGTTGTCATCACTTGTTACTGGCGTAATTGAACGAGAGTTGAGTGCTGTTTCAACTTGCTTCATATGTCAGATTTGTATTTTCCATTATGCGTTGCAAATTGAATTTGGCTGTTTCATATATAACTCCAAAATGAGGGATCCTGGTGGTTCACATTTCTAAATGATTTGATTTTCGTTACACATAGTATTAATCCGTTCTGTAGTTTCAGTATTTTATAGAAGTTTATATAATTCATTAAGCTGCGAGTTGGCAGCTTCAAAATTAGTCCCATTGTCTGATCACACTAATGTTGATGTTAGATCGGACATATAAAAATTTGCCAAGTACGTTTTTGATGGAACTTTGCCTCGAATTTTCTAGTGTACAAAAAAAGGGCCAGCTTACTGGATTGACCCTTTCTGCGGGAAGAAAAACAGAGAAATGGATTTCAGCTGTGTTTAACGATCCTGTGACTTTTGTGTTTGTTTTACGACAATCATTGATAAAACGTAGCATATAAGTCATTGCATGATTAACCCTTATAAAGAAATTTTTAGCATGAATTTGCTCGAGAGTATCACTAACAGAATGAATCGTGGCAAATAATGTTGGTTTTCGCAACTCAAGCAATTTTATATCAGTATCGAGAACTGCGGTAACAGTCTTTTTCTGATCCGACATTACTTGATTGACTAGAGAAACTTATATTTTTAAACTTATTGCCAGAGACATCTGTTATCTACTAGTTGTACAAAAATGTTATTTTAGGTAGGTCCAATTCATATTTTGTTCTTTACAGAAAACGTGGTGATCTCTAATTTGTCTAATTTGAATAGTGAAATATTAAAATTTTGAATCTCTTCAAATTTTATGGAATTCTGGAATACAATACGTTACCGAAATATTTTTTTTTAATATAATTCCAGAGTTAATGTTGTGCAATAGTTCAGTGCAAATAGCATTTTAATAGTTCCTAATATAAAACCGAATTATTGACGTTCTCAAAAATTCTTGGGTCACAAGATATTAATTCGCGTGAAGTTTGTCCTAAATTTGTCCTAAAATTACAAAAACAAAATTTAAGACAAACTTCACGCGACTGTACAAATGTGTGAAGTTTTTCCTAAAATTAAACATTTGTCCTAAAAATTGGTTTTCCTGTGAATGTATTAGTAAGAATAATAAATCTCGCGTTATTATGAATTTGTACGTAAACAATTATTTTACTTATCTAATTTAAATTTAAAAAAAACTTTTAAATAAACTTAAGTCTTAATTTAAATTGTCCAAAAAAAACAATTTAAAAAATCAAAGTTCATTAGAAAAGTGATATTTAGTAGTACATAAAAATTACTCAATCTGGTCCAAAAGATCGTAACTAAGTGGACACAAGTTTTACAGACAGTTGGAGAACCCCTCTATCCTAAAACAATGATAAAGACGTCATTAAGGATATTGGGATATGTCTCTACCAAAAAAAAAAAACACATTCAAAAATCTAGAAGATAAATGACTTAGGCAGACGTTTTGCTTCCCAATATGAAAATTCGTATAAAGAAATTAAGTAGTCTGTATATTAGCATAAAGTTGGATATAAAAAATGCCTCCATCTGGCCCCAAGATCGTACCCAAGTGGACATACATCAATAAGGGTACCCTTCGGGTACGATCTTAGGGCCAGATTGAGAATTTTTTTAATATCAAACCTTATACGCACTTACCTATAGGGACGCAACACGTCTGTCCTAAGTCACTTATCTTCTAGATTTTTCAAAGTTGTAATAATTGTTATATAGGTGCGATTGCTTTCTACACTTTGAGAAGTATGTCCGTTTGGGTACGATCTTTGGGCCAGATTGAGATTTTTTTTTAATATTCCACTTTATTCGAACTTACCTATACGGATGCAACACGTCTGTCCTAAGTCACTTATCTTCTGGGGGGATTGCCCTCTACCCTCATTGAGGAGACCGCCGCCAAACTTAAACTCATATGTCCATTTGGGTACGATGTTTGGGTCAGACGGAGGCATTTTTTAATGCTAATATACAAACATACTTCATGCAGTTGTATGACATTTCTTCCGAATAAAAAATCAGAGTAAAAATATATAAAAATCATCGGGAGATTGTTGAGGAATACGATAATGTAGTAGCTGGTAGCTGCAAAGAGATTTTTAAAAGCTGGAAAGCAAAAGGATAATCGAGGCATCAATATCGGAAGGTGACGAAGATGAAGATAAATAATATTTTGATGAAATGAACATGCCTGGTGCAAAAGTCAAGTCGATTCAAAACAAAGAATTAATGTACGTATTCTACGTATACGTGAAGACACAGCTTAATATCACGGAAATTTGAACCCCAATTCGGCATATTATGATCCAAAACACGTTCTATGAGGGATATTCCTGATCCAAAATCAAATCCTGAAGAGTAAATAATTTTTGTTCACTAAGTTTAAAATTAAATAAATTAATTAATTTTATTATTTTAGAGTTGAGTTGTGTACTGGAGACATGGAAAAATATTCTAAAGCAGAACTATTTGCTTGGGAAGCTTATGGAAAAATATTCTCGAAGTGGAAAAATCATTAAAGGACAAAAGAAACAAATCATTCGAAGCCGATATGAAAAGATCTACATATGTATATGTATTTGAATAATCACTGAATATATTAAAAATAATCCAACATGTATTTATGCTTCTTAAAAATTTTTTATCTTCCACGATTTGCAGTAAGGCTAATTTATTTCATTCAAAGATTCAATTTTATTAAATTATAATTTGTATACTCCTTCGAATATAACTTACAAACTTAAATCGTTTGCTTGCTGTTCGTTAAACAACCTTGACATGTTACATGACCGCAAATTAAAATTTTGTACAAGGTAATTCCGCTGCCGCTAGGTAGTAAACATTTTACAGCAATCCGAGTAACAATCTTCACCTATTTCCCCTTCTCAAACACTAGCCTTTTTAATCTTGCTTGAACCACATTAAATTGGCCAGACATAACTGCGGCGTTATCTGATCCTAGATAGGCCCATTATGCACCGGGATTTGCAATAAATTCAATTGGGTTAAAATACTACTAAAAATAGAGAGTCTCTTTTAGTTAGATTCAAAAGACCTGAATATCTATCTCTTGGTGTGAACATTTTCTCCGACCAAAAACGCGAGCTACCAAAGCCAATGATTTTGGCGCACACTTTGAATAAATTCCATCCATTTCAGCTGTTTTTCGTTTTTTGAGTATCGAGTATCCATTTCTTAAATTATTAGTATTAAATGCCATGAAAAATATTAAAAAGGCTAGAATTTGTGGAAGGTAAAGGGAAATAGGCGAAGGTTGTTACTCGGATTGCTGTAAAATGTTTACTATCTAGGGGCAGCGGAATTACGTTGTACAAAATTTTAATTTGCGGTCAGGTAACATGTCAAGGTTGTTTAACGAACAGCAAGCAAACGATTTAAGTTTGTAAGTTATATTCGAAGGAGTATACAATATTTTTTCATGTCTCCAGTACACAACTCAACTCTAAAATAATAAAATTAATTTATTTATTTAATTCTAAACTTAGTGAAGAAAAATTATTTACTCTTCAGGGGCCCTATTCTCGAATTCCACATCCATTTTCCACATGTGGACATCAGTCAAAATTCATAAAAATTGAATTTTTTTGGTAGCTACTAAGGGAATATTTCCGAATGGGTATAAGCAGGTGGAAGAAATTCTCCATATAGGAAAATGGCCATGTATCAAGTGTTTTATATACGAATTAAAATTTCCGAACGTTTTGATGCATTTTGACAGATGTCCGCATGTGGAAAATGGATGTGGAATTCGAGAATAGGGCCCAAGGATGTGATTTTGGATCAGTAATATCCCTCATAGAACGTGTTTTGGATCATAAAATGTCGAATTGGGGTTCAAATTTGTGTCTTCACATATACGTAGAATACGTACAGTAATTCTTTGTTTTGAATCGACTTAACTTTTGTATCAGGCATGTCAATTTCATCAAAATATTATTTATCTTCATTTTCGTCACCTTCCGACAATGATGCATCTCGATTATCGTTTTGCTTTCAGCTTTTAAAAATATTTTTCCAGCTTCTACTTTAACGTATTCCTCATCAATCTCCCGATGATTTTTTTATTTGGAAGAAATGTCATACAACCATATGACATTTGAATTTGACATCTATCAACATTTTTAAACCAAAATGAAGTTTGCCATATCCATTTTCCACATGCGGTTGTACAAAAATCAAAAATATTTCAAATTTTTCTTTGCTCCGGATAGCAGCTCCGGATAGCAGCTCCAGAGAAATAGGTAGAGCTAAATATTTTTTTATAGGTTTTTAGTTAAAAAGTTGAATTAAAAATTATAGATTAGTTTTAAATAAATTATTTATATGTATAAATAGCTTGTCAAACATAAGTTTTATAACAGAAAATTAGCTGCTCCGGATACCAGCTATCCGGAGCTAATAAAAAAACACGCTCATAGACTTTTAGCAATTAAAAAACTAAACTAATTTGAAATAGATCGTGGTACAAATTTACTCGTGCTAATGTTCAAGTAGTGGTTTAGTAAACTAATTACGAAGAATGGTAATCAAAAACCATAAAAATAATTTACATGCCTTTATCAATGTGTCTCACTTGTTAAAACATTGAATAACATGTTATGACATTTTCAAAACCATATTCGTTTGCATAATACATTTGGAATGTATCCACATGCCGGAAAAACAATTAGAGCACAGATAAGATTTTAGTTAAAATATTTGTAGTTTCTTCTAAGAAATATTGCCCATACAAACCTTATCACAAAGTGCATGAAAAACATTTTTTCAAATGAATCAAGATAATATGGACATTGCGTAAAAACCATTAAAATATGAATTTTTTTTTTGGCGTTTGTTCTATGTACATATGGTATGTATATCAACTCAAACGATACGCTAATTAGCAATAATTATTACAAACAAAATACTCGTTACAACGATAAATATTATTTGTGAAGTGAAATTGTTCTTGACAACCAACCATCAACCGCGAATAACTCATATACTCGTAGATGTCATTCGGGGTTGGTGAACGATTACGATACAAGGCTGAAAACGCACCCTATCCATGTCACAATGTTTTTAACATGCGACCTCGTTTATATTAAATAAAATAAAACTTAGTACACTCAAAAATTAATTTTACTTAATTAAATTATATTCAGGCCATTAGTTTTTTATGTATTGTCAACATTTATACAAAGTTTTGTGTAAAATTTCGTAATAAAATTATAAATCGATAAAATTATTAAAAAATAATAATAATTTATGTTATCAGCTTAATAAAAATGAAACTATAAAAAAAAAAAAAAAAACTATAACAATAAAATGTCTTGAGAAATTGTGCATGTGTGTAGTAAAATTGGGACACCTAGTTTTTAGTATCGTTTCGTTCGTCTTCGTCTCTAAGTGCTTTAGTTTAGTTTCAAAATCATATTTTGCGTTTTATAAAGTAATTTAATTTTAACAATGTAATACAATCATTAAATCATCTTTCATGTTAACTTAATAGTAAATTGCATAAAATAATAAAACGTAAGTTGTTTTGTAAATTAATTTTTAAATCATATTTTGATCTTACCGTGTGTGCTTTATTGTGTGTTACTTACTTTGTGTGCGCGCTCCAAATAAAATAATTTTCCGCTTCCATTCACAATAATCTCTAAATTGGAGTACCTACATAAATTAACATCAATAATATAATTATTTAATTAATTATTGTTTTTGTTATAATAAAACATAAAATCGATGTTTATTAAACCGTGAAATATATTGCGTATAATACTTATGTTTGGGAAGACCAAACATTAATATATTGAAATAATATAACGGTATAGTAATAAAATAGACATCTTGCACAAAATTTAATAATTAATTAAGCAAATCGCGGCGGCGGATGTCACCTTTTGCAAATTTATGTGTATTATGCCGCGCGCAGATGACAAATTTTAAAACTTTCTTTTCGGCTAATTCAAATTTTTTGTGTACCAAAGATAAATCCTTTTACTTTCTTTACATCGGGTAACTGTTAACATTTTTTTTTTGGTTATTGTTAGAGTCATTGTACTCGTGTCCGCCCATTAGTTTGTTCCGTAAAACACGATTTTTAAATAAAATCACATAATTTCTTGTGAAATTGGAGAGATTTATGGAAATTTTTCGTTTTAGTCATAAATCACTAAAAAAATTTATTAATTAAATTACGATGCGACACGTTGTGGCTGATGGTTTTAAAATAAACGCAAGTAATTGAACTGCCTAAAGAAATATCTTGTCCTCAAAATTTCTTTTATTATCTCAATTTCCGAATTAGTAGATAGGATTAAATATCATCCTGCAATTTTGTTGTCTCAATTGTTGAAAAAAGCTTTCTATTTATCGTTGAGATATACGATGACAAAATGAAAGTTTCATAAATTTTAAAAAGCAAATCAATTTCTTAATGGCTTAAACCGATAAGATTGAAATCACTTTTATCAAAAATTAAAAATTCTTCCAAGTTTGCACCAATAAATGAAGCAGCCTTAAAATTTTGAAGAAATGTGTAGAATAAAATTTATTACGAATAGGAAAAATTGTTAAAAGTCTGCAATTTAGTTTCGATCTGTGAGTATTGTGAAAAATAAATCACTTTTTAATCATCTCATCAAAAACAAGAAGCACCACTGATCCATAAACGTAAAACATATTTGGTTTTGGAACAAGATATGGCCATAAAGTAACATAAACCGTCTAACCGACATTCCTCATTGGAACAATTTGGCGATATTCGCAATAAAATGCTAGAACAAAACTTTATTCACGGTAAAACAAAAAACTGATTAAATTTGAAACTTTTGATAGTTTAGAAAAATAAACGCCTTAAGTTTAAAAATCTGTAAAAAATGTTTCAGATTTATGATTAAAAAGTCCTATTTTAAGACTTCAAAGTTTGACTTTAAAAAAACATTGGATTTAAATAAAACGATGATTTCTGTAAAATAATACCTTTCAGTTTGATTGCAACACTAATACGTTTAAAAATCAATACTCGAAGTTTAGAATAAAAACTTAGCAGTTTGAAATCTAATTTCAAAAGTTTTTAGAAAAACGAAAGAAAACCGAATAATTTTAAAATTACCCAAAAGGAACTATTAATTAGTAATTTTTAGTTTATGTATAAAACCCATACGTTTTAGTTTTATCCATTTCAAACTTAAAAGGTTCACTTTACGGCCGCTGACAGTTTTCAAAATAAGAAGCTATAGTTTTATTATAGTACTAGCTGAGTTACCCGGCGTTGCACGGGAGGTATATAATTCCAATACCATGATTGTTATGCAAGAATTCTTTCTTTACATCGCTGTAGTTGCAATCACATATGAAAAGAAAATTATAAGTAGCTGTATTCAGTAACGGGTGCCTCCGTCAATGCATCCAGGCGAGCTTTTGTAATGATATTATTGGACATCCTGTTTGTGAGGATAGTTAAATAATTTTGGTTTGATATTTGTTACCAATTGCCAAATAATTATACTCCATTTTTACAAACCTTCAACCAGATCAAAGTGAATAATAAATATAAAGGTATTTGTTAATAATTTTTATTATAAAGCCTTTTGATAAACAATATTTTTGGTTTTTCCATTTGATGTGTAAATAAATAAATTTTTGGCGTTCCCACTCTGGAGCAAGCAACATACAGTTGGCCATGTGAAAAGCATGAATTTTCCAAAATAACACCAGCTATTTTCAATGATTGCCCCTGGGCTTTGTTGATTGTCATTGCAAAAGCAAGGCGTAATGGGAATTGTAGTCGCTTGAATTCAAACGGCAAATCGGTGGGAATCAAGGAATGCGCGGAATTAGCACATCTTCTCCTTTACTTTTACCGGTAATAATCGTTGCTTCAATCACATTCGGCATCAATTTCTTCACACAAAGCCGTGTTCCGTTGTACAATTTCGGTGGATCTAAATTTCGGAACAGTATTATTGGTGAACCCTCTTTTAAAAATAGTATGTGTGGTGGAATACCAGGAGGCTCCAAAGAATTAAGAAACTCTGTTGGATAATTGACGGATTGATCCACATCAGTAACCGTGTCGATAGATTTGTATTTCATTAGTGGCCCGGGTAGTTGCGATTGAATTTCAGTATTTAATTTATTAAACGCCGTCATTTTTGGGAGCTAGGAGTGCACGTTCGCACAGCCAATCATGATTTTTGAAGTTATTTGGCAGATTTGGGAATACTTTCATTACCACGTCCTGTATTGATGGCAGCATTTGACAAAAATTAGGCGGGAACGATATCTCACATGTTACAGGGTCATTTGGCAATTTCCCGTTACCCATGTCCAAAAGCTGCCTGGCAAATGTTTTAGCTGTACCATCGTGATGTAAATTCACACGCATGTTTGTAGATAGTGTGATTTTCGTAACGTGTTTCCAAAGATGAGACGCCTTCAGGCAGGCATTAAGTTCATCAGCGGGTGTTGATCGTGGAATGACTGGCAAAGTTTGACGAAAATCACCTGCTAGTAGTGTTAGAGCTCCTCCCATTGGTCGGTTATTTTGTCGCAAATCGCGCAAAGTACGATCAACCGCTTCAAATGCTTTTTTGTGTGCCATGGTACATTCATCCAACGTCGTAATTTTGTTCTCGTAATAGATCTCTATCACGAACAATGTTTCCATGGCGGGTCGGTGCTGGCAACCCAAGTTGGGAAATGACTTTGTTATTAATGTATAAGCATGCATCCTCGGGTAATATAAGTGCTTCATTAAATATGTCTGCTGAAAACTGTATTTCTATATCGGGATTTGTTCTACGTACTTGCCAAAGTATATCTTCACTAAGGCTTTCTTTGTGCTTTTCCCAAAGACCTTTAGGATCGGAAGGTGTGCATGTTGTTAATATGATTGCAAAGAGCTTGCGTATTTGTGCTGGACAACACATAAGACATGCTTCGGTTAGTGTTCTATCCCAGTGTTCATCATTTTCAAGTAAGTCCAGTTTAAGACATGCCCCTCTGTAGGTTTGACATACTTCGCCATTTACAGTTCTCAGTGCTTGAAAAGACGTTGGTCCTCTTACTTCATGAAGCAGCATTCTCAGAAAATAACACTCCGTATTGTTAGGATGAACATTATAAACTCGACCCAAGGCATCAGAACCACGTATTCCAGGGTACTCCCGAATAATTGTGCCTTGCTTTCTTCTGGAAAACTGCTTTTTCGACGTGTTCCATGTATAGTATTTTGGAACTTCATGATACAGCAACGTTTTTACGAATGAATCTGCACAATTGAAAAAAGGCTGTTAATGTCGTATTCGTTGGTTACGCAGCTCTCTGTAACAGATTTTCTTCCGTAAAGTAAACTCGTTGTCCATTTTCTAAGTGTACAAGGAAATTCACTTTTCCATTTGAACAACACATTCCAGGCGATTCATTGTGAAACTTTAAAGCATGACAATACAAACAAATGTTTTCCATTTGCCCAATTGAAACATTGTAATCATAGTCTTTCTCGTAATTGAATGCTGCTAACTTTAAATCACCTCTAAAAGTTTCTATTAATCGTCCATATCGTAACCGATCGACTTCCAGCCGGGCCTCACGATCTTCAATAGTTTCAGTAGCTCTAGAAGAAGACATCCTGCTTCGAACATTTTCAAGTCGTGTTTCACGCTGTTCAGTTGTTTCATCAGCTCTTGAAGAAGACATCCTGCTTCGAACATTTGCAAGTCGTGTTGGGGAAAAAGGGAAAATAATACTAAGGATTTAAGGGAAAATATTACTAGAGTCAGAGTATTCCACTCTTCCAACCCCTCTAAAGTATTGCCAGTTTCTTTTAAAATCAGGCTAATATTAGGCTGCAATATTGGCCACTTCTGCTTCAGAATATGTGATTCTCCAAATTGAAGCTCAAAATCAAATTCTAAAGGCTATCTCTTTGTGCAGGAATTCCGATTTGTCTAATTGGTCTTTCAGATTGGCGTTTTGTATCTTAGTAAATACTTTGGTTAGACTTTCCATATGCTCCTGGAGCGATGTAGAAAAGACGATAATATCGTCCAAATAACACAGGCAAATTTTTCCTTGTAATTCACCAAGTACGTTGTCCATGACTCTTTATAATGTACTTGGGGCATCAGCTTACTTTGTATAATGTTTGATTCAACGATTAATTCTCAACCAGTTCCGTTTATGTACTTTCAAATTAAAATTAAATTCTGTTTAATACAAATTCTAGCTGATTTACCATAAAATCAAACCTGTATCAGTTTGAAAAAAATAAAATCCAAGTTTGATTGAAAATAAAATTAAATTGGTCATCTTAACTCCAATTATCAAAATTTTGAAAAAAAATTTTGAACAGAATTTGAATCAAGTTTAAAGCTAGAAACTCAAATCTAATCAAATTGATATTGCATAAGGAACATCAGGTCTCATGTATTTTCGATACGAAAATGAAATGTTAAAATATCGACCATGAATATCAAATTGTACGTATTAAACAGCATAAATTTGGCTTAAGAGACAAACGTTGAGAAATCGAGTGGCATAAAATCGAATCTATATTCAAATTCAGTTTAGTTTAAGTTCCATAACTAACTAATTTGAAAAAAATAAAATCAAAGTTTTAAACTATTCAGAGTCGAAATTTATTTATTATATGACAAGGCAGAATGAATTTGATTGGAGTTTGAAAATTTGGTTAAAAAGAGAAATGTTGAGAAATTTATTTAGTTGAAAAAATTACTCGACAAGTTATCGACTTCTAATCAAATTTAAATTGAATTTGGTAAATCAGGTCCTTAGAAATTTTTTCAATTTGGTTCGTTTGTGACCATTTTGGTCTTTCAGTTTGACTTGAAAATATAATTAAAATGTCCATCTTGGCTTCAAACTTTGATATTTGTTTAGAATTCAATTCAAATAATATTGAAGAATTTGGTAAATCTGATCGCAAAATACAATATTTTATACTATGAAACGATTTTGTATTGAAAGTATTACATAATACAATTAGAATAAATTTGATTGAAGTTTGATCAGTATTTGAATGAATTTTAAAAATTTGTTTTAAAAGAAAAAAGAAAATTGATGATCTGTGCTTCAAGGTACTAAATTTTGGAAACATTTGCAGAGGTTTGATGAAAATTGAAAAGAAGGGGCCCATAAAGAACTTTTAGGCGATTTTTCATTTTTTTTGAACGCCCAAACCGTTTGGCGATTTTTCAAAATGCGTTATTGCACCCAAAATTTTGGTTAGTTGGTGAATCGTTCGGTGGCTTCTAACACAAAATTTATATGTACATGCTGTATGTAAAGAAGGCAGATCTCAAGCAAATTTCCTAACGACAAAAATGGTGGAAATGTTAGGTCTGAATATTAAGTCACAAAACTCAATGAAATCGTAAAAATCTGATTATGAAACTACAGTCAATTGTTTAGTAAAATATAACTCAGCAGGTTTAATTCCAGTTAAGATCAATACAAACATAGCTCGCAAAAGTATTCAGCCTGCTGACCCGTGATCCTTTAAGCCTGATTCAATTGATTAATTGTTGGATGTTGAACTGTTGGAAGTCAAAACTCTGAATTCGGGTACATCGTCATGGGCCGAGTGATGTATTATCATTCCATGTCTCGTTCGAAAATTAAATGATCGATGGTTTTTGGCGAATTCACATTCCCCGAATAAACTTTCATTAGAAGAAAAACTTTACCAGGAATAATACGTCAAACCAAATGTTTGAAGAGACGAGAATGGACAATAATTTGCCATTAAAGCAAAATCTTGAAAATTTAGGGGATTCTTCATTTAGTGCCTTATGTCAGTTTTATTCCCTAGAAAAACGTTTAATTACCAACCATGAAATTCATCATCAATACAACCAATTTATGAATGAATATAAGGAGTTACATCGTATGATAGAAGTGGATAACCCCAACAGTTCAATATTAAATGTGGACCCTATTTCGTGCCATAGTACCACCAAACTACGTGTAGTATTCAACGCGTCATCAAAAACCTCGACCGGATAGGCATAACCAGTGACGTAGCGAAAATGTAACGTCAAACGAAAAATCTGGTGGCGTAAAAGCCAAGAGGTACTATGGTACAGCGAATGCCCTAGTGAGTGAAGCGTCTCGTGTCTTATCAGAGATTGCGCAATTTCTAACTGTTTAAATTATTCTAAACTATTAAGAAAATTAGAATTGCAAAAATCGAAATAACCAAAAAATCTATGACCTTTCATCCATACGCAATTGAAATCAACTTGGCGTTGAAGGCAATTATAATGCATATACAACAGTTTGAATTTTCAGCTGAACTGAAGCTTCTTTGGAAAGGCAAAAGGAAACCGAAACAAAGCTAACTCTTGCCTCTGAACCCATTTTTAGACAGATTAAAAAATTCAAACGTACCTGAAGAAAAAGGTTACGTGTCAATTTTCATAAGCTTTTCTTCAAAAGCAGTTCATATAGAAATTGATACTGAATTATCAACAGAAGCTTTTTTGGCAGCCTTTTTTGTTTATTTCGATAATGAAACGAATTACAGGAGCTATATCGACTTTTTACATCAAAAATTCATCATGAGGGAACAGTGAAATTTTGGATTCCACCACGGTCACCACATTTCGGTGGATTGTGACAGGTGGCAGTAAAAGGTGGAAAATTTCACACAAAATTTCAACTTAATACAATAATAATTGAAATAGAAGGTTGTCATAATTTTTGGCCCCCATTGGACTCCTGTCCGACGATCCAAACGATCTATATCATGCTTAACACCTGGACATTTTTTTGATTGGTTCAGTTAAGTTTTAACAGGCTATCCCATTACCAAAAGTTACAATCCAAGTTGGAAACAAAACGGATGGGGTGATGTTAATACGGTTGAATTAAATTCCAAAATAAAATGGTTGGCAATGTCTGATGGAATTACCTGTGTGATGAAGCCACCAAGATAACTTTGATTCAGCTGAACTTTTAAAAATCTTAAAAGCTTAAATTCCAATATTTGGGCTAAGACACCGAAGTCTCATACTCACTCGTCCAACTGATTCTCTTTTCTAAATTTAACTGGGCGCTAAATATTGAAGCATGTCTTCTCAAAATTTTCTCGAATGCATAATAAGAACAAGCAAGAATTCTTATTTTAAACGGGGGATTTAATCCGGTATGCTGCGGCTTAACTGACTAAGCGGTAATCTGATTTGCACTGAAAACATTATGGAACCAAACACGGTTTTAAATTTATCAGCTAAAATCAATAAAAAGGTTAGCATTTGTTACAGTTTACCAGGGGCGAGTGTAGTCGTGATTTGCTTTAAGTGTTCTAACCTTAGCTAGTTTTCGACGAAATCGAAAAACCACGACTTCATGTAGTCGTATTAATTGACAATCAAGTATATAACTTTTCAATGCAGCTTCAAGAAGTTACATAATCTTGCAATTGGTGATTTTTGCCACCGGTAAACCTGCACTGTTTGCTTGTTTTTCGTCCTTTGGTCGGTTATAGTGTTGGCCACCGCAAAATATAAGTTTGCCATATTTTAAAGCTTATACTTTAAATGTTTTATTACATCACATCCATTAAGCGCTTAATAATGTTGGATAAAAAGCTGAATTAGAAAGAACAATTTCTAATTAACAGGGTTTAACAACTTTCCGAAAAAGTTTTAATTGTCCAGGCGCATTAAAAAAATTTTTGGTCGGGTTTTTGTTGCATATTCCATTGTGTATAGAGGAAATCTTTAGAATAAAAATGTCTTCAAATTATCATGTTTGTTACCTAATCTAAATGAATTTAACTGCCTTGAACTAATTTAAAGTAAAAATATTTTAAAAAATTGTCTTGGCCCGCAGGCTTTTGATAACGATGGATACTGAAGATTTAATCTTCGACCCGAAATCTCCGAGTAAAAATGACTCAGGTATACCCATTCCAATTAGAAACATTTACACTCACAATACCTTGTGACCTCGGTTTGGTAAATTACCAGACAGCTTGCCTTCAAAGGTAACCAAACAAGCAACGGTCTCGAAAATTCTCGAATTTGAACATCTGTGGTATCTTAAAAATTAACCAATATTATCCCAAATCTAATAAAATCCCAAAAATGTCGAAAAAAAATATTTAAAATATTCAAAGCTTGTTTACTTCAAGCAAAACTAAACTTATACCGATAACACCGAAAATCTTGAATAACCTCGATATCTTGAAACGATCTCCTATAATTTCAAAAATCACGAAACAACATTAAATTCTGAAATAACGTCAAGTTGTTTGGTTTCAATTATAGAAGCCACACGACTTTCCAATAATGTAAACAGCCCTAGATTAAGATGAAGAACTCGAAAAGCCTCGAATTATTTCAGATATCTCCAATAATCTTAGAATTATAGAATGAGCTCGAATATTGTCGATACTCTGAAAATCTCGAATATCTCCCCGTCCGGTATCTGAATTTCAAATAATCTCGAATGCTTTATTTAATCTGCAACTCTAGTAAAACTCGATAATCTCGATATTCTCTAAAAAAGAAAAGTTAAAAAATAAAAAATCATCAAACCCTGAAATTTAGGGTGATCCCGTTAAATATGAAAATCAGGTTTAGTTTCTCTAATTGTGACGATTTGGTTTTCAGTCTTGAATTTACTGATCTCACCGGACTAAGTGACATAATTAATAAATAATCGATGAAACTTCGATTTTTTTTTTTGTAATTTCAAAAAAAGGGCAATGGAACAATTATCAAGTTGACTGAGACTCATATTTGACCAAGATGCCACAAAATGTGGGAAGACATTTGTGAACATCATTTGAACGTTTATCGTCTCTTTCACAGTCAATCAATTTAATCGCAAGTTTGCACAATAATTGCAAAGGTCAAATTTTGTGAGCAGCACCAAATAGTAATTTCAATAAAAAATGTAAAGGCTTGGGTAAGACCATATGGACATCTAGATAGATTGATATTATTCATGGTATCCAAAAATTTAGGCAAGACCTAGTGGACTTCTCTAAAATCCGCAAGTAAAGTTTTAAACAAAATAAGTTTTGACCAAACTCTTTCCGCAAAAATAATCGAGACTAGGTACAATTGGGTACCATTGGTTAACGAGAACACTATATGAATTAAACCCTTTAAAAGTAAGAGTAAGACAATTATTATCAATATTTATTTATTTGTTTTTAATTACAGGTCCCAATTAATCAAACAACAAATTTTAAAGTTGCACCACCCAAATTTTGGTAAGTTTTTAAAAATATTTTATATTTGACCCTTAAACTGTTATGTTAGTTGAATGAGGGGCAGGTCTTTCCATGCAACTGATCAAATTACATTGACTGATCTTTGACTTTACGTTGTGATGGGATTTGAAAAAGTAAAAGTTTTCAAGTACACAAACAAAGCGCTACTAAAGTAACATCATTGAATTAATTATATTTGGTTAGTGTTGAGTAAAATTCTTCAAGAGTTGAGTCGAGGTTAAAATGCATGTACACAAAACACAACAGTGGTTTACTTTAATATGTAATAAGCTATATACAACTGGAATGTTCAAACACATTAATCAAACTCAAATCATAAATTTTAAGTAAACATAAATTGGAAAGGGTCAACAAACAAAATAAATAATTAACGATTAATGCAACATACGCGCTCCGCCACTGTTATCGGCATATCTTAGAGGAGGATAAACCTTGAATTATAATTAAAACGATTTTAAATATTATTTCATAATTTAATTAATTTGAAAGTTAATAAATTAATGTGAAGGGAAAATAAATGGACTCGAGTATTGTATGGTTGCAACGACGACAGGTTTATTACATTTCTATTTTAAGAAATGATCAAGACACACACACACATAACGTCTTAAAGTTCCGACAGAGATACATCCGATTTGTTCTTATTAGGTATTTATGGTAATCAATCAAATCGAGTTTGATATGTGACCATATTGGTTGTATATAAACGCGGATTAACATTTCATTATGGGCCGATTAATAGTTTTCTATTTATTTCGAATCGTTCAATGAATGAAAAATACTTGTTACACTTTTAGTATTAGAAACGTCGTCTCTTCAACTTAATCTAATGCCTATATATAGTCGGATATAGAAAACTATAAAATTCTCGCGGATCAACTCTATTATTATTTATTATTGACGACATTGATTTGATTCATTGGTTTCTATAAATTCTTCTTTTTCTTATTCTTCATCGTTGTATAGTTGATTTCGATTTAACTGTTTCATTTGTGAAATTAAATAAATTGGAAATAATATTAAAAAAAATGTAATTTTTTAATTATTTTAATACAAATATGTCAATCAAAATTTGTAATTATATGATTTAGAAAGGAATCCGAAATTAACGATGAAATTTTGTTATCGTTACGGTCTCTCTTTATAAAATTCGAGTAAGTAGGTAAGTTTGTTTGTAGGTAAGATCAGATAACTTTTATGTTTTTTTTTTATTTTATACGAGTATTTGTGTAGACTGTGTCGAGTGAAATGATTGCGATTTGAAAAAAAAAAAAAATAAAACAAAAAAAATACTACAAGGTTAAGGTTAAATGGAAAATGTTGAGATGGTTGATGATTTGACATGGTCAAAATATGAATGATATAGGTTTGGTATTTAGGGTATGTACCTACATTCGATTTATGAACTCGTTTCGAGTTATCTTATTAATTGAGACACGAGATGTCTAAATTTAAAAATATCAGATTCATTGTGACATGTTAAGTTCAACAAATATTTTCCCTTAACATTTTTCTCTATCAATAATCAACTTTCAAATGTATAACAAATTTTTTTAAATAACACAAAATCGAATGTAAACCAACTATCCTGCAGACGTGCAAAATGGAGAGCGTCCGGCATGTTTACACTTATTGCTAGGATATACATTGGACAGACTGGAAGAAAACCATTATGGAAATAAGTAGACTCAATAGAATTTTACAAATCTTAAGGCACTTTCCTTTTTATTTATTACCAAACGATTTCGTTTCCTCTGTAGAATAATTTGGCCGCTGTTTTCACAGCGTGCAACTCGATATATTGGGTCAGTCTCCGTTATTTTATTCCATTGATTTATCTTAAAAATGAACTTAAGCGCATTGCTTTTTTATCCAAAAATCTTCAAAGCAGAGAAAACACTTAAAAATACAAAAATACAGCTATTCCACTTGAAAACGATCAACGTTTGTCCTTACCCGGCCGTCATTTTTTGCGATTTTGGTAAAAAATCAATTTTTCAAAGTGCTTGTTCTCAAAAACTTCTTAATCGATTTTAATGATTGATGGCTCATATGAAAGGAGATAGACTGTTCATTTATCTAATAGTATGACTTCTATTTATCAAAAATCGAAAAAGTGTTTTTTTCTGAAAAATTCCATGTTTGGTGACCTTTGGCATAAGGGGTCACCAATCAAATTTTTCCCAGGACAATTTTATTGTTAATAGACTTATTTTTTTTTTAAATCCTGGGATTGGCGCAGACAAACAGATGTCCTTCAAAATAATGGTATAACCTTTAAAATTCGTAGTACCAGTACTTTAAAAAAAAGGGGCGGATCCAGATACATTTTAAAACAGAACCAGGTTCTTATTGTATTTATGGTTTAATATCATATCACCATGAATCAACAAACTATTGGTATACAGGTTTTATTGCCGAAAAAGTAGAAGGGGCAGCAATGTAAACGTAGTATCCAAAATTGAAACAACACAATTGAAAAACTTGTGGGCTATAGCACAGTTAATTTTCAATAAAATTGAATTTTCTAAGAAATGTTTAGAAATAATCGAGCAATCAAAATGAAAATTGTCACAACCATAAAAAGGTCCCAAAACCTATTGATAGAGGTATCAACCATCGTAATCGGACCATTTTAGATTTTTGCCGCCCAAAAACTTGTGGGCTATAGCACAGTTGATTTTCAATAAAATTGAATTTTCTAAGAAATGTTTAGAAATAATCGAGCAATCAAAATGAAAATTGTCACAGCAATTACAGGTCCCAAAACCTATTGATAGAGGTATCAACCATCGTAATCGGACCATTTTAGATTTTTGCCGCCCAAAAACTTGTGGGCTATTAATTTTCACAGTTGATTTTCGCACAGTTAATTTTCAATAAAATTGAATTTTCTAAGAAATGTTTAGAAATAATCGAGCAATCAAAATGCAAATTGTCACAGCAATTACAGGTCCCAAAACCTATTGATAGAGGTATCAACCATCGTAATCGGACCATTTTAGATTTTTGCCGCCCAAAAACTTGTGGGCTATAGCACAGTTAATTTTCAATAAAATTGAATTTTCTAAGAAATGTTTAGAAATAATCGAGCAATCAAAATGAAAATTGTCACAGCAATTACAGGTCCCGAAACCTATTGATAGAGGTATCAACCATCGTAATCGGACCATTTTAGATTTTTGCCGCCCAAAAACTTGTGGGCTATAGCACAGTTGATTTTCAATAAAATTGAATTTTCTAAGAAATGTTTAGAAATAATCGAGCAATCAAAATGAAAATTGTCACAACCATAAAAAGGTCCCAAAACCTATTGATAGAGGTATCAACCATCGTAATCGGACCATTTTAGATTTTTGCCGCCCAAAAACTTGTGGGCTATAGCACAGTTAATTTTCAATAAAATTGAATTTTCTAAGAAATGTTTAGAAATAATCGAGCAATCAAAATGAAAATTATCACAACCATAAAAAGGTCCCAAAACCTATTGATAGAGGTATCAACCATCGTAATCGGACCATTTTAGATTTTTGCCGCCCAAAAACTTGTGGGCTATAGCACAGTTAATTTTCAATAAAATTGAATTTTCTAAGAAATGTTTAGAAATAATCGAGCAATCAAAATGAAAATTGTCACAGCAATTACAGGTCCCGAAACCTATTGATAGAGGTATCAACCATCGTAATCGGACCATTTTAGATTTTTGCCGCCCAAAAACTTGTGGGCTATAGCACAGTTGATTTTCAATAAAATTGAATTTTCTAAGAAATGTTTAGAAATAATCGAGCAATCAAAATGCAAATTGTCACAGCAATTACAGGTCCCAAAACCTATTGATAGAGGTATCAACCATCGTAATCGGACCATTTTAGATTTTTGCCGCCCAAAAACTTATGGGCTATAGCACAGTTGATTTTCAATAATCGGACCATTTTAGATTTTTGCCGCCCAAAAGCTTGTGGGCTATAGCACAGTTGATTTTCAATAAAATTGAATTTTCTAAGAAATGTTTAGAAATAATCGAGCAATCAAAATGAAAATTGTCACAGCAATTACAAGTCCCAAAACCTATTGATAGAGGTATCAACCATCGTAATCGGACCATTTTAGATTTTTGCCGCCCAAAAGCTTGTGGGCTATATTGTTTTGATTGTGAAAACTATAGCACAGTTAATTTTCAATAAAATTGAATTTTCTAAGAAATGTTTAGATCAAACTTTTTGAGTTTTGATTGTAAAAACTTGAAATATTCAGTATATAAGTTTAGTGTTTAAAGTGCCAGAATCGATAAATCGGTCAACGTATAATGGATTCAGTTAATATATAAGGCATTGGCTTACCTGAAGAGCAGGCAATTTGCATTTGATGCTATTTTCAATTTTATAATTTTTGAATCAAATGGGGATAATGAAAGATCCTCTGGCATACAAAATAACAATTTGAGATTTTGTTATTAAGCAGTGTAGATTGGCTCTTTGTAATTTGAAGGAGTTTTATCAAATATTTATGACGTTTGCTTCACTTCGTTAGGGACATTGCGTTTTGGTAAATTCTAGCGAAGTTAGGGAAGTTATCGAGATCATATTTTGCAGTTTAAAGTAGCTCGATGTACCAAGGAAATAGTAACATTTCAAGCATTGCCTTGCTTGGATAAACTGTGTCAATAACTACAACTACTACATATAACTAAATACTACATACCCACATGTCTCAAAAAGCTTACCTAAAAAATATTTTGAATGTATGTAGTTATATGCGATTTTTCTGAGAACTATTAATTTTTAATTTAGGATTCGGTTCAAGGATTCCATTGGTCCAATGTGAAATTCATCCATTTGTAGCTGATTTCGAGAAACAGGGGAGAAAAGTTTTTGACAGCAAACAATGATAAATTGGAATTCACAACTCTACTTTTGAGTCAACAAAGCATAATAATGTAGCTGGAAGATTGTTCACTCCGATGGATCTGGAGCTCAGTATAAAAATAAAATTAATTTTTACAATCTCTATCATTTCCATGAGGATTTCGATTTGGAAGCAGAAATATTTTTTTTTTGTTGCAACTTGCCACGGAAAAGGACGATGCGATGCATTATGGAGGACTTCTTAAGAGGAATGCGCTTAGTGCGACTTTATAAAACCGTTTGAAAACCAAATAACTTCGCCAAAATAACTCTATTCATTAAGAATGAAAAATTTGAGTGATTTACAGAATACAATCCATTTTTTTATTTTGTTGTTTGATGTTAAGGTAAATAAGCTTTCAGTGAAATGGTGACCCCTTGTGTCAAAGGTCACCAAATATGTGATTTTTCAGAAAAACAAATTTTTTCGTCAACAAAAATTTATTAAATATGAAAAATGACACCATCTTATAAATGCAGAATATATTCCCTTTCATATGACCCATCATTCATTAAAATCAGTTAAGTAGTTTTTAAGAACGAGCTCTTTCAAAATTTGAGGTTAAAAAAAAAATCACAAAATGGCGAACGGCCCGGCCCTTCTCTTAAGAATAATAATGTAGAAGGAAAGGAGTTGAATCATTTTATGTAGAGGATAATTTCAGTGCTTTTCGTAGAACTCAAGAAGGGTCAGGATAACATTTTTCGAATCACTGAATTCAGAAAACTTAAGATTATGTTTGGACTTTCGTTTGAAGCAGTGTGTGTGCGTGAGAAGGTGCCTAGAAGCACCATCACAATTGCTGTAAATCTTAATCAAGTACACTCTAAGCTCTCTAGCACATATTCGGTTTTGCAGTTTGAGCTCATAAATAATAAATGCAAATGTCGTCCAAACATTTTACTCAAATACTAATAAGTCTGGTAAAGGTGGCATCAGATAAAAAAATAGACGATATTGATTGAAAAGAGGTAATCGGATACAATAAAATAAAAGAGTTGGGATAACCTGACAACTCAAGTTCTTCAACTTGGTGGCTCACCGTGGCTCTTCCTGGATAAAACCCATGCTGAGCAGGAGAAATAAATAATTTAGTATGGAAAACCAAGACCCTGTGAACGTTTGATTCAAATAACTTAGGTATGACAGAAAGTATGGCAATCACTCGAAAGTTTTGTTACTTACTTCGTTTCTTCTGCCCGTTTTGAATATAAGATGGATGCATGAAATTTTCCAAGGCTCGGGGAAAAATACAATACTAACAAACTCTCAGCACAATACTTAATAAGGGTAGGTGGAATATCGTCATAACCAGCACGGGCTTTTACGTTGGTATAGCTAAGACATAGACGACGGGAAACCACCAATGCATTAATTATACCAAAACCAATTTAAACTTTTAAACGATTTGCGGGCTCTTTCAAAATCGGGATAATTTAAACCCCGTACCGTCTGAATAATAAATAGAGTATAGAACATAATACGACGTTTCTCTATATGTACTAAATAGTTTTGGTGTGTGATAGATGCTCTGGGAGCCGATGACACCACAACATGATAAAACCTCAGAATGCAAGACATCATTAGCAAATAATAGGTCCAGGTATTTTCCCTGACTGTTGCTATTACGGTTTAGCTGCTTGGTTAAAATGCTAGCAAAAATAATGTACAGATGACATCAAGCTATATCGGGCAGATTAAACTCACATTCAATGATAAGTTGAGGACGCACTGATGGCATCACAGCTGAATCGATGAAATTGGTTATCATTTAAAAAAATCCAAGTCCGATTCGTGTAGAGAGCATATACTGCAATGAAGACGATATAGGTATTTGACCACCTAAATACAAAACAATTATTTATCTCATTTGGATTCCGATGAGGTTAAATTTAAGCGACTTTCATAAACGTTTCATTGAGATTCGGTATTCTCAAAATAAAAATTTGCCCTATTGTGAGCTAAAAAACGCTCCCAAATCTTAATAATGTTGATTATTTCATAATTAAGAAATGGTGCAAAAATATTTCTTTTAACAACTCGTTTAATAGTCAAGAACTCTGATTTAGAATCAAGATCAGTGATGTACGTACGTCCATCAATAGATTGTGCTTCATTCAGTATAGGTTTTATGGTCAACACAGCTTATTAGTGGCAAAATTAAGAATTATGCCTTTTTAAATAAATATTCCGTAAAAAATTAAATCATGATCATAAACTGAAGAATCTCTAACCCATTTTTCAAAATTCGATTTATAATAGCATATGTTGGTACTTTGGTTTCGTACTGAAAAGTTGGTCTACTCATCAGGTAGCTAAGACCAAACTACAAAACACAATTCCTACTTAATACACAGAGTATCAAGTAGGAACGTACTGATCTAGCGAATTATATTTACTAATTCAAAAAACTTAAGGAAAACCCATATTTGTGTGCGTAATGCCCACATGAATTATTTAGGTTTATGAAAAGCCGGAAAAAAATCATGTTGATAGTTAAAATGTGTTGCGGCCTTCAAATATATTGCTATTTCACTCACCACCCGACAATTCAAAATTGCCAAATTAGTAGAACACAGTTAAGAACTAGAATTAAGCTCAAATAAATTTATAGTCATTGTCAAGAGTCAATCTGTGTGTATTTTTAATTGGACGAAAAACAAAGATCTTACGAATTTTTAGGGGAAAGGAGATTGATATTCCATTTCCGTTTATCACGATTGACAATCATACTCTACACGAAAAGCATGAAACCTAGGATTTATTATTGAATTCAGAATTTCTCTGGGCTCTTTTATGTTAATCATATTTGCATATTTATTCTGGTTTGAAGAGACGTTCCAAGTTCAGACATTCTACTCCCATTGGAACTAAAAGAGCATTGGCTCGGATTTTGTTATTGGTGACTTTTAGTGCTTTTAATTTTTATTCATTGCAATTTCCGTGAATATCTTAAAAGCAAAATCGCAAAGATATGCTATCTAATTAAGATATATGCTCTAATCACGCCTATACATAAATCAGTTCGCTGAACGACCTTTTTCTTCATTTGAGCCCAAAATTTTAACTGTTTTGGGCCCAGATACCACGAAAGATACCCATCGCCCTCGGTTGATGAAGACACAAGAAACCATTTTAAACCACTTTCAGGCAGTTAGTTGAGTTTTAATCGTTAAAAATTTATAAGTAAACCATGGTTTATTTTAAGCTAATTTTGAACCGTTCTGTAACCTTTATTTTTTCTGAATTTGCTGAAATTTGGCACTTTTCGTTTAAAACTCCAAATGTTTAGTCTCCTAAACTCCTAGTTTTCCTGCCTTCTATTTTATCCAGTGGAATCTTTGTCTCCTTTTCAGCATTTCTACATTTTGCTGTAGCTTGTCTTGTAAAGCTGACTACACTAAAATCATAGCTAGTTTCGTAAGTAAGCCAAGAAGGTATAACAATTTCTCTGATTTGAAGAGCACAAACTAATTTAGCCAGCGTGGTCTCTAGCTTAACTTGAGGTATGCACCAACTCTCTATTTTGAGAGTTGTTTCTAATTATTTGACAGAATTATCATTAGATATCGACAAATCATTATGAACCCATAGATATACTCAATTCAACCTAAACTTAAAATGCGATCAGAAACTATGACTCTCAACAATTTAGTGACGAAATCAAACACCAAACTTGAAACCAAATTACATTTTGTTCGTTACATTCCACGACTTGATATTACATCGCGCTTTTTACAAATATTAATTACCAATTTACCTACTTATCGCCTCGAAATAAAAATTTTTGACATTGAAATTATTAAAAATAAAAAACCAATCAATCCGTTGATCGATTGCGAAAAGCACACACAAAATACTCCAAACAAACAAAACCAAAAATATTTTTTTTTACTCATAAAGTGTTTAAGACGTTTAGAGAAGAAATTAATTTTACAAATTTAAAGAAAGTTGACATTTATGTTAGATACATATGTATGTAGCTTAAAGAGAATTTAAATAAGAAAAAAACGAGTGCCGCGTCAAAAGGCCGTTTTACATCTAAAAGCTACTATTATGAGCATAAATCAAAGCTAAACATTACATTAACCTTGAATGCATATGTTTACAAAAAAAAAAATAAAAGGCTGATCAGCTAATAAATTTAGAAGAAAAGTGATAGTTTTTCGTTTTAACATTATTAAACTAAAACCACCACACCAAAGCCACAACACACACAGCAGCATACCAAAACGCGCAAACAAAAATGCAGATTTACTTTCATTTGTGTCCTAAATTAAATTTTATTGAATTTGTTATTTTTTTTTTTTTTCATTTTTATGTAGTGTAGTTGGGTGGTATCGAATCGCACGCGATCTCATAATTCGTTCTCAAGCCATTGTCAATTGCGTCCGTACCACACTAAACACAATAATATCTTGTGGCTTTGTTTGAAAATTGTAGAAAATCAACAATTTGAAAATATTTTGTGGGTAACGTGCATAAGTATGTACAAGAAACTATTATTTCTACAAAAAAAAAATAGTTTTGGTTTCTTGAAATGTAATTAGACAGGTAACAGGTATGTCTTGTTGTTATTATTGAAATAATTGATAAGTTATTTTGTATTGTTTCATTTTTTTTTTCGAAAGTATAACGTTTAAGACACAAATTTTAGTTATGGTCGCCGCAATGATTTTTAAGATATTATGTTAATCGAAATTCTTTGTTAATGAATAAACATTTATTTATTTATGACTCATGTTGTGATTTTTGATAAGAAACAAAAAAAGACGCAGGTAGAGTGGTGTCTCGCAAATTTATTCAAAAAGTAATTAAAAGACCACACAGCAACGTGTTAATTTTGAAACCATTAATTACATATAATATGCACTCATCCAAAATATTGTGTATATCCCAAAGTCAGTTACAGAGTGTATCTCTAAATATCAAACTAATTTGAATAAAATCTCTGTTTAATAATCGCACGGCATTTTTCGTGCCCACGCATATATTGTAGAGCAACACAATTATTTATGAGCTTACTGCTTAGAGATTATGCGCGAAGGTGATAAAAATGCAAACGAGTTTTTATAAGATTTTTTTGTTCCAAATTGTTCCAACACCTGTAATTAAATTTTTATTCGTCTTAAATAGTTGTAATTGATGGCGGAAATTTTAATATTTTTAATATTATGAACCAGTTATGCGTGTTTCTATTTTTATAAATTAGCCGAGTCTAAAATTTCACGTCATAATTCAGTTAAAATTTGATAACAAATGTACTAGTTTTATAACGGTTGAGATGACCGCAAATCCTAACAGCCGACTTGATGTTTGTAAGTATAGAAGTCGTTAAACTTCGCGTTGCTCTACAGGGAACAATCGTCCAATTGTCGGGATACCTAGATGCAACTCCTTAGAAAATACAATGAAAACTGCCAATAATTAAAGAATGGTACCAAGATCTTATAATACGGTTTACCCGTGTACGCGTCAAAATGTGGTAAAACTACAAATTAAAACTCCCCTAGAGCTACCTGAGATACATAGAGGACGGACCCTCGGATCACAGTATACCTAAACTCATTTCCGTGATTTTTTTTTTTTTTAAACAATCGAAATTTTAGAAAAAAAATCGCGAGCACCTAGATCCAGGGGTCTGACCCCTTCGAAAATACTACAAAAAACTGCTCATGAGAATAATATGACTGAAAAAAATATTTTTATATTGGGTAAACAATATTTTAACTCACTTAGACCCAGGGGACCGATCCCTCGCATCCCAGTTTACGAATAATTTCGTTTAAACATTCATCTAAACTCAGTCCCGTAAATTGTTATCTGGCTCCTAGATAAAACCGCTTTGGCCATTTTGTTATAAAACTCCCCCGCAAAGTTGAATAGACGGTGTGGTGTGGAAGCAAACATACTTTCATTTTTATTAGTAAAGATTTTAGATACAGGAAACTAGCCCCTCAGATCCGAGTTTACAATAAATTTCATTTAACCATATATCTAAACTCATTCCTGCTAAAATTGAGACAAATGAGGAGTTTTAGAAAAAATTTATTCGAGACACCTAGATCCATCGGCCCGATCCCTTCGAAAATACAATAAAATCCTGCTCATAAATAAAGAAGCGTACTAAAATCTTATAATATGTTTTGCCCGTATACCCTTGAAAATGTTGTGAAACAATAAATTAAAACTTCCCTACACGCATCTACGATACGCAGGGGACGGGCCCCTCGGATCAGAGTACACAATTAATTTCATTTAATCATTTATCTAAACTTATTCTCATGATTTAAAAAAAAAAACGAAAGTTTAGAAAAAAGAAATTCGGGAGCACCTAGATCCCAGCCTGACCCCTTCGAAAATGCTACGAAAAATTGCTCATATGTAAAAGATGACAACAAAATCACATTTAAAAAAAAATTAACTTAGACTGTTTTTCCAGCGTATCCTTCAAACTGTGGTAAACAATATTTTAACTCCCTTAGATCCGGGGGACCGACCCCTCGGATCCCAGTGTTTGTTTATTTTCGTTTAACCATTTATCTTAACACAGTCCCGTAAATTGTTTTAAAAAACTCGACGTTTTAGAAGCAAATTATTATGTGGCACCTAGATACAAGGGTCGGATCGCTTCAGACGCAACAGTTCCGCAAAATTTAAATATGGTTGAATGGACGAACATATTTTCATTTTTATTAGTAAGGATTTATAAAAAATTTTAACTCTCTTCGATACAGGGGACTGTACCCCTCGGAACCGAGTACACAATTAATTTTATTTAACCCTGTATCTAAGCTCATTCCTGCCAAAATTAAAAAAAAAACGAATTGTAGAAAAAATTTGTTCGCGACACCTAGATCAATCAGCCCCGACCCCTTCGATAATACAATAAAATCCTGCTTATAAATAAAGAATGATACCCATTTACCCTTCAAAATTAAACTAGCCTTCGAAATTTAAGCAAAAAAAAAAAAAAAAAAAATCGGGATCACGTAGAGCCAGGGGACCGACCCTTCGGATCCCAATGTACGATTAATTTCGTTTAACCATTTATTTAAAATCATTCCCGTCAAATTTAAATAAAAAAATCGAAATTTTTGAGACAATTGGTTCGGCTCACCTATAACCTCTTCGAAAGTGCTATGAAAACCTCCTGATAGATAAAAGATTGTACCAAAATCTAATTTTTTTAAAAAATACATTTATATTCATTTTTCCACTAAACCCTTCCAAACAAAATGTGGTTTAAAAAAATTAAAACTCCCTTAGATCGATCAACAACCTGATTGGAAGAATGGCGTGAAGATGTATAAGGAGCATTCATATAGACATACCGATTGGCGTATATGGTGTATATGCTTCAAATTAAACAGATTAACTTGCATCATAGTAAGCCAGCTTCTTTTGAATTCAGGTTGCTCCTACGGCGGTTCGAATACTAACGATAGGGAATCTCCCTTATTTAAGTAGTTCAGTTCTTCTGTGCAAGAAATTCTTAACAAAGACCGTGGACCAACTTTTGTTAATTCTTTAAGCCGGGAAGTAATTGACAGTAGTTTGTAGCTAAGCTTTGCCTAAATGATGCTTCTCGACTTAATGCTCTCATTTTCAAACAACTGTATCTAAATCCACGATTCACAGTGGTCTGGAAAGGCAGTAAAGTTTGGCCACCATGACCCACCCGGGCAATAGACAAATTATGTTCCTTGGACGTTGAGAACTTCGAAAATTACCCCCTCCCCCCTGAAATCGCCGCTGATCCTTTTTTACTCTTTTCTATACTTTTTGCGTGCTGAGAAAATGCGAAAATTCAATGATTTAGGGATTAAAAGCGCGGGGACTCGTCTTACATGTATGTGCGTGAGTAAAATTAGTTTATTGTTATAATTCATGAGATATGGCCTATATATAACACAAATGCAAGTAACCATCAATTTCTATTATTCAAACACTTGAAATGAGTATATTCATCTTCCAGTTGCACAAATTAACAGGGTACAGCAGCTTCCTAGTCTATTATTGAATAATATAATGAAGCATCTTACGAATTAAATGTGTTTTGAGGAAAATTCTACCACTGCTGATCTCAATCTCTGAGAGTATTGTCGGTCCAAAATGTTTTTGATCTTCCATCGATTCTAGAATTTAAAAATTTCATGATGAACTGACACGCCCGCTTACTCGGACCAAAGACCGAATCCGTGGCGTTCCCTTAGAAAACTAAGGCTTTCTTTTATATGGCGAATCGCTATGTGAATCTTCAAGGTCTCACTTATTCCAGTTTGCCAGGACCGCTTTTCTCAATTCATCTATATATTTTGACAAATTTTCTTCATTTTTTCTGATACTGAAACAAGCTTCTACAATTTTGTTCATTGCTTGGAAAGCAGAAACGTAGGGTATATCATGATTAATTCACCACCAACTGCTCCACTAATTTCTTTATCGAACAATTTTTCTGGTTCCTTAAGAAACTTCCTACAGGCGTTTTTGGATATCAACTTGAGCCCCTGAGGCCATAATATGACCTTATCCCTGCCTAGCAAAGGTACGAGCCCGTCCCAGGACAAATGATTTACAAACCCTTGTAGAATGTGAAGCTCTGGGACAACGCACTTTTCCAGGACAGAAACACTCGGTTCTTCGGTAAAAAGCGGCTTATTTATTGTACTATTACTCCTTGAGGCCTGTTTCTTAATACTGCCAAGTGAAACGAATGTAGTGTGATTCGAAATCTCCGTAAGTTTTCAGTCTATAAACATCTTGCTCTAATGAGTATGAAACACCGCTTAAGTCTAATTCACGCTCATTGTTTAATTTCTCAATATCTAGTTCTTTTCGACTGGGCAAGGAAAGCTCGATGTAGCCGTTGTTTGTTGACCATTTACTAATAGAAGAAGCTTGAAATCTGACAAGAATTTGAATGGAATATAATTTATTCTAATCAAATCAAATAAAATTTTCACGTTATCATAAGTTTCACTGATTAGGGGGACGATACCCAACATTATCAACTTATGAATTCCTGTTAACTTCCCTTCATTGTTGTTTGAGTCTAATTTTTGTTTTTTAGAACCATCATCTGAATCTATACATAGATAATCTTCTGGAAGAATAGTCATACAAATCTTGAAGAAGCCTTGACCCCTGTCAGCCATAACTTTAATAACATAATACTGGTCTTTCATGTTTATTTATATTTTTATCGACTTCAAAACTCAAAATACGACTTTTATATACGTCATCTAATGCCTTGTATTTTTTTGACGCTTCTGCTAAATAATTGCTAGGAACCGATTTTCGATCGATATTCGAATTTTTTCATCTGTCTACCAGAAGTACCTGACTGAACTTGAAAATCAAATAAATTATCAGATGAAAATTGGGCGTTTATTCCTTGCTTGTTCAGATCTCTGCTTTTGCGTCCTCCCGTACTCATTTTCACCATGGTCTTATTATCGGTGGCCTGCATTTTTTTGGACACCAGTGACGTACAAAACTGTTCTTGTTTGTGTTGCAGGAAGAGTCTCAACAAACTTTTCAATATTAACTCTCTTACGAGCGGGGTTACTTTTTGAGCAGCACACATGTCTGATGCCTCTACCAGTACGGCGCACGCTTTAGTTTCAGTTGCTTCAGGAGATTTTTGAGCATACATGCGATTTTCAGATGTTATTTTTGAACGTGATATTATTGGTACACCTATCCTTCTTTTTTTGTCACCTTTACAACGTGCAGTTTGGCATATATAACATTTAGAAACAACACTTGATTCACAACCGTACCTTGTATTTTTCTGCAAAATAATATTTTCGTAGTTGGGCATGATTTTGAATGATCGGCTTGAGTTCTCCGCGCTCTTTGGATGTAAGTTTTCATCTAGAATTCTTCGACAATTCACACAGATACTAGTCGGAAATCGAGGATCAGACAATCGAAAATTCATATTTATACGACTTTGTATCTGCTCCTCGCGACATGGCGTTATTCGGAAATACTCCAATGTTCTACCACTTAAAATAATTTTCCGACCACAAGGTGCACAAATTTTCCTTCGGTTGTCGCTATGATTGTTGTCACGTTTCACAAAATATAAAATAGCAAATGAAGACTTATAAATGTTAGAAGTAATATTCAAGATGTGAAGTGGATGATATTTCACGCACGACTGACTTGGAAAACGCGAAAATTGTTTTTATTGTGAAAACTCGATTTGAGCGCTCACACACATATAAACACGCCTTCATGAAAGAAACTATCATAAAAATACAGTGTGACTTCATGAATTCTAGCTGAAAGCGCATAAATGGTTCATACACACAATCACACCCACACATACACGTTCACTGACATACATACACGAGTCCCTAGAGACTTGAGTGTATACCCGTTAATGTCACTCCCGAAATCATTGAATTTTCGCATTTTCTCAGCACGCAAAAAATATGGGAAAGAGTAAAAAAGGATCAGCGGCGATTTCAGGGAGGGGTTGGGGGGGGGGGTAATTCTCGAAGTTCTCAAGGTCTAAGGAAAATAATTTGTCTATTTATTGCCCGGGCGGGTCATGGTGGCCAAACTTTACTGCCTTTCCAGACCACTGTGGATTGGGACCTCTCCTTTACTTTTCCTAAAGCTTTAGCTCAGTAATATGAAACAACTTTGTAGATTCTGTGAAACTGATCTATGTGAACTTTTTATACTTTCTCATACTTTCTTGGATATTGTAATATCGAATCTATTTGCTTTGGTCTTATTAAGACTGAGCTTAAGGTCATCAGTATTTGTCAAAGTTGCTAAATGTTTCTTTAGCATGGGGTATTGTGAACTATGAGTAACTTGCCAAATCGTAGAATTCTGGCTTTACTTCTGCTTATTGCAGCATAGACGAGTAGAGGTTTGCTTATTAGCCTGTATAAATAACACAGACGTAGTTGTTTTGACCAGGCGAATAAATATTGATGGATTGCCTTAAAAGAGGTTCTCATAATAAATGTCGAACGAGTTTACTTGATGAAGTAAAATTTCTCGAACAAAATTGATTCGTGAGAACAGGTATTTACGTTACCTATGTAAAAATAATATGAGCAAAGATCAAAATTTCATCGGGTACCTAAAACTTTCAAATGTTTATTCTGCCTAAGGTCGTTTACCTTATTCAGGAGCTTCTGATTTTCTTCGAAGTACCACCAGAAATGGTTTTATGTTTTGTGCAGCATTTAATCTATGTTTGAGCTTGATCCTACCGTTACATTATTCATTAGCTGGCTGCCCTAAAATAAGGTCTATTTTTAGGTATAGAACTCGATTGGCCCAATTATTTAGGATATTCATACACTATGAAAAAAATAAAGAAATCTCCATTTTCCAAAACATTTTAAAATTAAGTCTTCCATTATCAGAATGATTTTCTTATCGTGCATAAATACATCAAATAATTGGGGCTATATCTTATTTATTGGTGAGGCATTTTTGCGTTTCTATTTGGAGTAACTGCCATTTGCAAACCAAATTTTATCGTTAACTCCAAGTTCTAAAAATTTTACGAAAAATTCTGAAAATTGAAAATGAAATTATTTTACAGACAACCTAGAGACAGACAATCAACAAATTCGAAAAAGTTCACATAATTAGCAATTCATATAATAAAGACAAACACACATACATACATGGTAATGAGCGACCTATTGTTATAAAAAGAAAAAAAATTCAAAACAATAAAAATCACGATTTGGATTTTACTTTTTTCAGCCTCTCCAAGTCTCAAGTTCAATGATTTAAAAATTTCGCTTTTATGCGATAAATCAACCCTATCGTGCTCTCCACCTATTCATAACCTCGAATACACAAATTTTCACCTAATTATAATTTTAATGATAAATAATTTTCTTTAATACTTGGAAAGCCTTTTCATTTTTATAATGGTTTGGAGGGCACCACATATGATTATTACATGATTGTAAATTAACTTTCGATTGAGGGCGGAATTTTTATCAGGTTTTTGGTTAGACCATCGGCATAACTTATAATTAAATTGTTTATAACAATAGAGAAAAATTTTTATGTATCACGATTTGTATGTTAAACGATTTCATATCTAAAATGGGTATAGAGGAATTAACATTTTACTTTATACTCTATGCTCTTGTAAAAATAATCTTAAGACTTTCTCTAACTACTGTCTTGTTACAAAATTTCACCGCGCTTATACGTATGTATATACATATATACGGTGGATATAGACGGTTAGTTTTTATAATTTTTTATGATTTTATGTTATTATGGGATAATGTTCTGAATGTGAATGAGCCACATGAAAGACATGCGACTTTTACTTTCAATAACGTTTTAGGATTTTTTTTAAATACTAGACGGGTGCGTAAATATACACGTGCTTTGTATTATATCTACTATACTCAAGGAAATTTCCCTATCTAAACAAATAATTGTTTTTGTTTTTTTCATAGATAAGAAAATTAGTTGAGAAAGAAAATTTAATGAACAAAATACAACGGAAAAGACATACTGTTAAAGTTAGCCGATAGTTGGCAGCCGAAAGTGTAAAGTCGATAATGCAGATTGTGTTAGTCCAACAGAAATTAAAGAAATGGTAATGCAGAGCGTGTAATCCCATCCGAAATTTTCCAGCCGAAAGAAAAAAAGTCGATAATGCAGATTGTGTTATTGCCGAAAATAAAAAATTTAGTAGCTATCAGCCGAAAATAAATAGGATTGATGAATTTAAATAAAATCTTTTGTAAATAGTGTTACGTGGGAAACTTTGTTTAATCTAGTCGTGGAAAATATCGGAAAATCAGAAGAATTCACCAAATTGGAATAAAATCAGCCTCTAGAGTGTTTTGTCTGAAGATTTATTGTATTGATGTAATTTGTCAATAGCTATCGCAGGGAAAAAATTCAGTTCAAGTTTCCCGTGGGAAATCTCGGAAAATTCGATTTTCCAAACACCATTAGAAAATTTGTATAAAATCAGCCTCTAGAGTGTAATGTGTGGAGATGGATTGCATAGATGTGACTTGTCGATAGCTATCGCAATTTTCCCGTGGAAAATCTCGGAAAATTTAAAAACGTTTCCAGCCGAAAGTAAGAAATGGATGAATAAAATCAGCCTCTAGAGTCTTATGTCTGGAGATGGATTGCTTTGATGTAATTTGTCAATAGCTTTCGCAGGGAAAAAATTCAGTTCAATTTTCCCGTGGGAAATCTCGGAAAATTCGATATTTGTATAAAATCAGCCTCGAGAGTGTTCTGTCTGGAGATGGATTGCATTAATGTGACTTGTTAATAGCTATCGTAGTGAAAAAATTCATTTCATGTTTTCCGTGGGAAATCGATATCTATTGACAAGGCACATTTTATTCATCCATCCTTACTTTCGGCTGGAAACTTTTTTAAATTTTCCGAGATTTCCCACGGGAAAATTGCGATAGCTATTGACAAATCACATAAAAACGATTCAACTCCAGATGTACACTCTAGAGGCTGATTTTATTCCAATTTGGTGAATTCTTCTGATTTTCCGATATTTTCCACGACTAGGTTAAACAAAGTTTTCCGCGTAAGACTATTTACAAAAGTTTTTATTACAATCCTTGTATCCTTGTATGTATTGGAATGTTAATAACATTATCTACATTATCGACGTTTTATTTTCGGCTAACTTTAACAGGGTTGAAGAGACCCTATTATGTTCATTAATAAGGAATTATTCTTCACCTAATAAAGACAATTAAACTGTCAATTATAGACAACGTATTTGTGTACAAACATTAGTATCGTTTTATAATTTTTGGAAGTAACTTTTCCAAAGTAACTTTTTGGAAATTTTGCAACAGAAGAACCATAACATTTTCGCCGACAGGTTCTTCCGTTGAAAAATTACCAAAAAAGTTATCTTCTATCGACAATTTTGACCGCATTGCAAAGTAACATACTATTTAAAAGTGTGGGGGGGCGGGGGGGGGGGGTAAATGTTCCGATTGATTTCCAGAAGAGGATATTTGGTTGCATGTGGAGTTTGTAAGTGCAAATTGCATGGGATTTGCAAGGTAATTAGTAAGGGAATTCTGACAGATATCCCCAAGGAGAAATTTCAACCGATTTTGGGAATAGGGCTCTTGATAATCTTTAAAAAGTGCAATAAAATTTGATTAGAATTGTAAAATTCAAATCTGCCTAGCCAGTTTTTAGTATACTTATGCAGGTAGAGCTCAACTTTTTCCAAAGTTTGATCTTGAGACCTTGAAGTTTTGACTAGAGAATGTTTTCGAACTAGTATCGACCGCCGAAGCAGCACTTACTCTTTTCACATAAAATTTATCTGTATCCCCTTAGATTTAGATTATATAGTGCGAAGGACTTCGTTAAACGTCAGACGCGAAAGTGAGGTTACATTTCTCAATGGAATATGCATTCTCCAAGCTGAAGAAAATTCCAATCGGAAATTATCAGAAATTCATTTACTCCTTTAATGGGTTTTGCATGGCACAAAAATGCGTATTTTCTCAATTTTTTTTAACATACTAAATGAATTATTTTATTCGCGACTTTTCGAAAAAACAATATTTCTATAAAAATTTCATAAAATTTTCATAAACAAATATTGAAAATTCAGCCGAGCTGGTTTTCAGAAACTCCTTCGAAGGAAGGTGATAAGCACCCGGATTCCAGTTCTGTGACAAATGAGAATGAGAAATATAATGAAATATTTTTTGACCAATCAGTTCCTCTTCTCATAAAAATTTGAGGCAAAGTTTGAGGCAAATTTTCTTCCAAATAAGCTATTAAATAATTTTGCTGCTCTTGGGTAGCTTTTTTTGTTTACGCAATCTCCATCTAATAAAAACAAAATCAATGGCGTAACTAGGTACCCGCAGCACCCGCAGTTTCTCAACCACTTCCTCTCGGTTCTAACTCCAGAGAAATAAAAATGCCTTTAGGTTCTAACCGGTATTTAGATTCAGAAGAAAATTAGCTAAACTCGTTTGAAATGATTTTACTGTTTGTTGGGATGATTTATTTGTATTACTCCTATACGTTTTGCGTAACTCCGCAAAGTTTACCGCTTAATCAAATTGAACTTTTAGCCAAACAAATTCAACCTTTCACAAATCAAGTTTTGACTAGAAATGGTTGATTTTGATTTGAAAGAGAGAGCTTATAGTAGTAATCTGCTGCATTTGAGCCAAACCATAGTCAGTCTCTATAATCAATTAGCGTTCGTTCGACTTATAGTTTCTTATTTAACGGATCTTTTGATTACCAGGTATATTTTGAAAAAATATTTTAAACACAAGGAAATTGCAAATGCCAACTTAATTTTGCAACTAGTGATAGTGTTTTTTTTTTGGGTTGTTTCTGGTAGGGTTCTCTTGATTTTGGAAATTCCCGCTTCCCGATTTCATATCGGCTAGTCTCAGGTTTCTTCTTTTGATCACATTTTAAAATTTCACGAGATTTTTGGAGTTATCATGGAAATGAGATGCATGATGTTTGAGACTTAATTGGTGATTCGATGTTAAGAAACAGACAGGTTATTCGAGTATGTTTGAGATTGTAGTATGGTGTATTTGATAGTTCAATGTTATTCGTTACTTTTAGAGCCTCTCCGAAAAATATGATGTTTGATATTTAAAACATTACCGGTTTTGTTGAGCTTAGCCTTAACTTAAACTAAATAATCCCATATTTACACGAATTTTCGGAACTTTTCAAAAGGGGGTCTTCTAGATTTTTACAGTCTTTCCCATATTATTCATTAATACCAAGATTTTTCGATAGTGATCAATCGGTATTCACATAATATAGAGATTTTTCGAATTTTTCTGAGGTAATCGAAATTATTCCGCGGTTTATTCTAGATTTCTAAAGTTCCTCGACATTCCTAGGATTACTCGAGATTTTTAAGGATTTTCGAATTTATTCGAATTTTGTAGGAACTTGCAGAGTTACAGATCTAAATCTAAATGATAATATTTAAAAGAGTTTTTGAGATTATGCCAAAATTTCGATATTTCTCTGATTTCCTGAAGTTTATTTGAAATTTTTCAAGAGTGTCCAGGTTATTTACGTTTTACATGGCGGTGATTAGCACGTATAGGATCTCTTTTAATTTTACGTATACTTACGAACAATTTGGTATTTGAGAAATTTCAAGAATATTCAATATACTTTAAAAATTCGATATTTTTGAGATTATTTCGAAATTCTTGATATTTTTCAAATTATATTCGAAATTTGTGATGATTTATCGATATATTAAGAACTCGTCATAGCATAGAGTTGCAAGACGTTTTGGTTATTTGAGGTCCTTCAAATGACTCATATTCTATTTCATCTACGTTTGAACTAAACCAATTGGTTTCCTACACATGGAACGCTCGAAAATGGAAACACACTTTGGATGAAGAATATTTACGTTGAGAACAAAAATTCTGAATTTTTTCCAAAAACCACCATTTGTAATATCAAATTTCTGAGTAAAATGATTTGAGTTGAAAAGCTTCGGTAAGTGAAAGCTTTTAAAACTAAAAGATCTTGACAATTGTTGCAAATACATGATTTATGCTCATAAAACGAAAGACAGCATTTATGGAAAGGCACAAAATTTACCTCATTGAGAATAAAAATTCTAAATTAATCCCAAAATACCACCTTCCTTTAAAATATCAAATTTGAAAGTCAAAAGATTTGGTTTGAAAAGCTCTTGGTGGAACTTCGCTGTTTCTTGACCGATTATAATGAAATTTGACATGAGAGGTGGAAATGGGATTCTAAAATGATGTTTGGATAAAGTTCTGGAAAGTGGCCAATTAAGGTGGAACTTCGCTGTTTCTTGACCGATTATAATGAAACTTGACATGAGCGGTGGAAATGGGATTCTAAAATGATTTTTGGGTAAATTTCTGGAATATGGCCAATTAAGGTGGAACTTCGCTGTTTCTTGGCCGATTATGATAAAATTTGACATGCGCTGTGGTAATGGGATCCTACTTTTTGCACGAAACCCTCACAAATCATCAAATAAACTAAGCACACCTGCCTTCGATGCCTGCATCTATCACACAAACCTTATTTGTTAGCTTAATTCTACGGATTTATTTTTGGTGCTTTAATGTCAAAAAAACATTTCTTCTGGAAGGTAAGTCCTTTACATTTAAAGATTCTAATATTGCATATAGGTAAATGAATGTCTCAAAATAGTTCGAATTTTACCAAACACTGTTCATGGCCGGAAATGTAACATGCTGATCAAATGGGAGAGTAATGAAAAATTGTCTGAAAGCGCTATATTAAAACTTGTCAAAGCGGGAAACTTTATCCAGATTTTTTGTTTTAATTCTAGAAATATTAAAAATTCGCTACTTCAAGAATTATTTCTATTTTATGAGAATTCGCGGATTTATTAATATAGCTGTAGAGGTAATAAGTGAATCTGTAAAGCAGGAGAAGAACAAAAGATTATTATGCTTTACATTTGGCAGCTACTTGAGACAGTACTGATATATTGGCTAACTTTGCTCCAGAATATTGTAATTATCAAGGAGAACTTGCCAAATACTGTGTATTAAGAGAAATTAAACTGATACTGGCTCGCTAGTATTCCGGTAGTGAATAGAAAAGATTTGAATAACATTTTTGTTCTGCTACTTAAGCATTTTATACAACGGAATTTGGCAATTTAATCAAAACGTAATTATCTTGCTAAATACAACGATCAATAAGTCACATGTCAAAATTTGATAAAATTTCGAACATTTGTTGTCAATCTATAGTGGTTTAAGTGACGCCACTTTTGTAATTTTCAAAACAAGGGAAAGAACTGAGTTTCGTGTGTTAATAAAACGTTGCTTTTTAATGGGGAAAAATATTGTTCAAGCTCAGCAATAGCTAAAATCGAAAAGATACCTCAAATGATCAGACATAATACCGATGACCACTTACATGTAAGACAGACAGAAAAAACACCGATTTAGCGAGTACACTTAATGTCACAGATGATGCCTGTGAAATACTTCCCAAAATAAAATTCCAAATTTTCCGTATACGTATATATTTTATGTATGTGGTGGTAACTTATTTGCCTAAATACCATTTTCAGAGATAAGATTTGTCAAATTCAAAAGATTGATATTCGACTATAGTTTATGGGATCTCTATTGTATAATTTCTAATGGATAATTTTTTATAAAATATTACGAATTTGAACTGCAAATTGTTTTGTTCATGTTAGATGTTCAAATTTCCAACCCTGGTAATGGTAATTTAAGGCTCTGTGAACGGTGAAGCTTGGTGCTATTCGTGTTGTGGCGAATGGTATTACCATTTATCCAATATTAAAATGTATCAACATATTGTAAAGGTTTATCATACTGGATCCTCCTAGGCCACCTAAGAAGAAACAGCTCCCTGATTATTTTCGAAATCTACAAATAGCCAAAATAGTGTTTGTGAATGCTGTCAACTGCTGCGGATTCAAATTTCGAATGCTAGTTTCTACTTTGTCTTCTTTCTCAAGTCGTTGAATTGTATAGGAATATTCCGAGTTTCCGTTGATTGAGGTAGACCAAACTTAGCACCCTCAGCACCATATTGACGCAGCATAATAAATTACATGTCGCTTCATTGTCATAATCTCGCAAAATACTTAAAGCCAAATCCAAATTGAATTTATCCCACAGCATTGATAGGATTGCAGAAAACAAAAATTAATGCAAAGCTTGCCTCATTTGGTATGATATTTGAAAAACTAATGCTTCATCTAAACATTTCTCCCAGTCTTCTTCTAAGTTGCCAACGAATTACGATGAAACGCTGCTTCGCAGCGCAACGCTAATGTCGTCCAAGGAACGTGAAGAAGAATCAATCGCAAACAAAACCGAATCATTTGCTCTAACTGTGTACATTCTTCCAACCCTTTTTTGCCGCGCTCCTCGACGGTACACGTGATAAGGGATTTTTGTATACTGGAAATTAATTGTAAGTCTAGTGATTCTATTTTGAGCGTCGTTTAAAGCTTCATTTTCCCCGACCTTCTTCAAAAATTATACACCGCTGAAATTGGCAATTTCATCATGAATTTAGCGTTGTTGTTCTTCGTTCAAGATATCAACGTTGGTGGAATAAAATCTCCTGTAAATATATTTAACTGCCTTCAATGATGCGAGTGACAAATTTTTTTCAATAGCAAGTACCTGTTATTATGGTACGGTCGGTTCGTGTCGACGCCGATACAAAGGATACCCATTTATGTTTGTGATGGTCATATCCTGGAATTCCTTAAGGAAGATTTTCTTGTATTTTGCAAGCATGGAGCATGTGGATTGTCGGGACCGCATGCTTCATGTATCATACAATGGTAGGCGATCTTATGCACTCTTGGCACGGTGTAAATATCTGGAACTTCAGCAGTACGATACGATCTATGGCTTCAGAAGTTTTAAATTTATCTAGAATTTCTCGCTTTTAGAACTCAGTTGAGCATACAAATGCCATGGACTTTCTATAAGCACTCCGTGCTTCGTCAAATATTCAATGATGACCTTTACTTCCAATTTAATCACTTGAACAACTAAATCTGCAATACGGATCCCAGAAACCATTATCGAATATCAATTTTTTGATTTTTGTTAAACAGATTTCGTCGTTGAAATTTGATGCAACATGTCGTATAGTTTGTCCGTTATTTATATCGCTGACCCCTAGGATTGATTATGTGATTGAACTTGTTTGATTTAGCGTACTTGATGTACGTAGCTAGTATTCTAATATACTATATTTGGTACTTCTGATTTCAAGTTCAACTTTTTTGGGAATTATATGCAACATTTGATGCACAGAATATCGCCTGAATGAATGCAATTTGTACATACTTTCATATTTTTCGTTATTTGGGAAGAATTTCACTTCGGCCACACACGACGTAATAACAAAGCCAATACCGCGAGTGGAACCAGGTTGTAATCTTGTACAACGTTAGGCATTCTATTCCTATGGAAGTGTCCGTGTGGTATCCGAAGGTTCTACTGCAAAGCTTTTTTGGAATAAAATGTAAGTAACCATGGCATATGTGCCACCTACCTTGCTTACCTCTCCTCCGTCATTATGTAGAACCGGAACTTGTCACAACTGTAAGTCTATGACCGCCAACATCGTCAAATTAGTCCTGAAACGGTCTTCACAAATTATCATCAAACTTGCGTTTATTTAAGTATTGAAGGTAAATGAACGAATCTGTTGGAGCTCTGTAATTTTCGAAGACAATTCTTTTAACACTAGTGACATAAGAGTAAAGATTTAATAGGTAATTCAGAAAAGAGCATAAACAATTAAATTTTAGCTACAATATACCTAAACGTGCATCTGGCCCAAAAAAACTGCACCTGAGGCTAAATAGTTGTAGCGCCGGCTTGCTTGCAAGTGTTGTGAAAAACTGTTATGCTTTTATTCTATACCGCTGCCAAGCGATGCCTGACGAAGGTTATGTGGCAGCAGAATTCCTTTTCCTTCCCCCTCCAAATTTGACTTATTTTAACATCGACTTTACTGAACTGAACTTTATTCTCTCTCTCTCTTTCTCTCTCTCTCTCTCTCTCTTTCTCTCTCTCTCTCTCTCTTTCTCTCTCTCTCTCTCTCTCTCTCTCTCTCTCTCTCTCTCTCTCTCTCTCTCTCTCTTTCTTTCTCTCTCTCTCTCTCTCTCTTTCTTTCTCTCCCTCTCTCTCTCTCTCTCTCTCTCTCTCTCTCTCTCTCTCTCTCTCTCTCTCCTCTTCTCTCTCTCTTTCTCTCGCTTTCTCTCTCTCTCTCTCTCTCTCTCTCTCTCTCTTCTCTCTCTCTCTCTCTCTCTCTCTCTCTCTCTCTCTCTCTCTCTCTCTCTCTCTCTCTTTCTCTCTCTCTCTCTCTGGCTTTCACATCCCATGGAGGTATTTGGCCGCCCGCACTAAGGTCCTCCATCCGTCTCGATCCATCGCTCTCGCCCTCCAATTTCGACATCCTAATACATGTAGATCTTGTTGGATGTCGTCACGCCAGCGCAGTCGGGGTCTTCCTCTACGACGAACACCGGCTGTGTTGTGGAGACCGTGTAACGTGCACTTGTTTTGGAGACCGTGTAAACGTGGCCGAGCCATCTAACGCGATTGGATTTGATGAATCCGATAATATCGCCGCCTCCAAGAAGTTGCCTTATCTCGTGGTTCATACGGATCCGATATTCATTGTCCGCGACTTTAATTGGACCAAAGATTGAGCGAATGATCTTCCTTTCGAAGGTAGATAACAATCTACAATCGTTAGAGGTCAGCACAGGTCTTATGAGTGCTTTATAAAGTGCGAGCTTGCACGACTGCGACAGATGTTTAGATCGCGATAATTTCGATTGGGCGTAGAAAACTCGTTGTCCGGCAGCGATTCGGGCTTTTATAACTGACGGCATATCATTCAACGATGTTATAACTGACCCGAGGTATTTAAAGTTTTCGACGCTATCAAAGTTATGGTCGCCAATTCCGAGATTTACCATGGAGATGTTCCTGGGTGTTGATAATAATTTTGTTTTGCTGCTGTTCACCTCCAAACCAAGTCTTCTTGCGCAGCGATCGAGCTGTATGAAACTGTCCTTGATATCGCTAGGTCTTCGGCCAAGAAGTACGATATCATCTGCATATCCAAGAATTTGGTCTAATTTATTAAATATATAGCGCGAAGTTTCAATGTTGCTTTTTCTCACTATGTATTCAAGCGCCAAATTGAACAGCACAGGCGCGAGTGCATCTCCTTGTCGAACACCAGATATTATTTCAAAGGAGTCTGACAAAGCTCCCTCAATTACGATTCTATGATGTTTTCGGCATCTCCTTTTTTGTGCAGCGGACATATGAGTGCAGTGTTCCAATTATCCGGCAGCTCTTCTTGGTCCCAAATAGAGACGATGAGATCGTATAGATTTGTTGCAAGAGTAGCGCCTCCGAGCTTAATCAATTCTGCGGGGATTCCGTCGAGACCGGTGCCTTTTAATCTACTAATAGCTGCATCCACTTCCTCTACTGTGTGATATTCGACAAAGACCTCTTCACCTGGAAGAGCTATTGCTCTAATGGGGGTCACTTCGTCATTCTGATTAAGCAGATTTTGAAAGTAGGTTTGCCATACAGAGAGAACATCAGCCACGTTTGTTCTCAGCTCTCCATTTCCGTCTTTGATGGCTGTACTTCTTGAGTGGAAGTCTTTAGTTAGATTTCTGGCGTTAGCAAAACAGTCCCTTGAGTTTCCTATTTCCGCTTGGAAGCTGATGTTTTCGATGCAAGATCTCATATGATCGCACTTCTTTTGTCGAAGGTATTTAGTCGTAGCTTGCCTAGCGCGGAGGTATTCTGCTAGAGTGCTTCTAGTGTTGCGAGCCAACCATTTTTCACGAAGCTTTCGTTTATTTTCGACGACCTTTCGGCATTGATCATCGAACCAATCATTGCGGGACCTCGGATGCCTTCTTCCGATGGAACTTTGCGCCGCGGTGGTTATGGCTGACTGTAAAGCGTGCCACTGCTCCTGGATGTTAGGAGGAGCTTCTTCATTGTTATTGGGCCGGTCTAAATAATTAGTGACAGCTGATTGGTAACTCTGCAGTGACGCTTGGTCTTTTAAAGCATCAATATTCCACCGAACGGTCTTTGGTGCTTGTCTGTTGAACGTAGATGACAGTTTGCACTTATACTTAAATATGGCAAGCACATGATCGCTGTCCATGTCTGCACCTCTAGACACACCTAGACACTATGACTTCTTCCATCATTCGATCTCCACGTTACTTTGTGGATTCTCTTGTGTGGGAAAAACGTACTTGATACAACTAAGTTGTACGTTATTGCCAGGTCGGTGACGCGTTGGCCGTTGTTGTTACTAGTTAGGTGCAGGCTGTTAGGACCGATGTACGATATATTTTTCTGCACTCCTACCGATTTTTGCGTTAAAGTCGCCCACGATGATTTTAATGTCGTGGTGCGGTATGTTAATGATGACTTCCTCCAGCTCGACAAAGAAGAGATCTTTCATGTCATCAGATTTATCTTCGGTAGGTGCATGTACATTAACGATCGTGATGTTAAATTTCTTGGTGCGGAGCTTTACCGTGCATACCCACATGTTGATAGGGCGGAAGTCGATGTTATGATGCTTCGCGCGCTGATGGATAAGGAAGCCAACTCCAAATTCTCCTCCATCCTGATGGCCACTGTAATGAAGAGTGTAACCATTGGTGGTGTCATGGATCCCACCCCCAGACCATCTAAGCTCTTGTAGTGCAAGCACGTCTAATGTGTAACTCTTTGCTTAAGCACGTTCCATGTTCCCATTTTTAAAGCGTTGTCCGTGTACAATTTCCGAGGTCGATTTTGTGATGAATCCGATATGGTAATCCGAGGCCTTTCATAACTTTAATTGTTTTTGTGAGAGCAAGTTGTTGGCCTGCTGCTCAACCCGCTTGTTACGTGTATGGGCCACGTACTGGTGAGAATCTTAAGGCATCCAGTCCTACCTTGAACACATTTATATAGCGTGCCGCTTGATACAAGACAGGCGCCCGCTTCAGCCGCACCTAACCTGGAGAACAGACGCTGATTTGATATTGGTTTTGAGGCGTCAATGACTCGCCCTGACATGTAGTGTCCATGACTATAAACAAGATTTCCCTTGCTCGTCTCCAATACACCGCCTGATTCATTTAGCGTGACCTAGGGAGCACCGCGAGGAGGTATGAATCTAGGACTTCGCCCTCAAACTGATCTTTATGGTGCTTAAAATGAACTGTGCTAAATCTGGGTCCTATTTATGGCCCTGTATTTTATCAGATAGTCATATAATTAAAAGTTAAGCCCTAGTCTTTTTATGAAAATAATTAAGACAAGGAAAACTATTGACTGGGGAAAAGATCGTACCCAAGGGCATACTTCATTAAGGGTAACTTTCCAAAATCTTCGAGATAAGTGACTTTAGGACGAACGTGTTACGTTCATGTATGTAAGTTCATGTAAAGTTTGGTAATAAAAAATTCTAAACCTGGCCTGGAATTTGTTGTATTTTTAAGTTAGAGGCAATCCTTAACTACTACTCATAAAAATACGTCGCCACTTTGGTACGAACCTACATATAAGGACTAACAGGCTTTAGGCTTTCGTAGGTCATTTATCGTCTAAATTTTTAGAAGTTGTAGACATTTTTAGAAGTTGTCGTTTTATCCGAATTACATACGTATATTATACTTTCTAAATCTCGTCATTTATTTGAGATTAGGACAAACTTCACGCGAATAAAAATGAAATGTTAAAATCTGAGAATTATTTTGACAATTTTCGTCGTATGACGAATGACGTTAAATTTCAAAGTAACACAAAGCCAGGGTTTATTCATTTCTATAACTTCACAAAATTGAACCACCACGCAAGAGTTAGGTAGCACCAGCGAAAGGAAGTCTTCGCGCAGATTTCCTACCTACTAGATAATGGAGGGACGACTTCAACAACCTCAAAAATTTTCTAAATTCTAGAAGCCCTGTATACTGTTGAAATCAGAGTTTAAATTTTTTGCTCTTGCTCCCAATACAATTTTTTTCAGTTTGCTTTTACGCTCTTATCCTCTAATGATAAACAAAAAAAAAATTATTTCGCTCTTTCAAAGTGATTTAAATTTTTATTTTTAGTTTTGCTCTTAAAACAGGGAGCGTAAAAGTAAAAACTATCGCTCCCAACCCATTCTACAGAGCGATTGAAGAAAATACATTAGGGAGCGATATTTTTTGTAACACACGAATTGCTCTTTGAATATCATTCAATAAAGAAAGTTCGATAAACGATATTTAGATAAATTTCTGGAATATGGCCAGCTAGGATGGAACTTGGCTATTTCTTAACAAATTTTAGAGAAATTTGACATGCGCGTTGGAAATGGGATTCTACAACGATTATTAGATGAAGTTCTGGAATAGGGCCAATTGGGATGGAACTTGGCTATTCCTTAACAGATTATAGTGAAATTTGACATGCGTGATGAAAACGGGATTCTACAATGATTTTGAGATGAAGTTCGGAAATATGGCCAACTAGGATGGAACTTGGCTATTCCTTAACAGATTTTAGAGAAATTTACCATGCGCGATAGAAGTGGGATTCTAAAACGATTTTTAGATGAAGTTCTGGAACTTGGGACGGGTTTTGTTTGACAGAATTTGGAGGAATTTGTCTAAGGAAATGTGCCCATTGTACAGCCTGTAATCGTAAAGGGCATGCTCCTCCAGATGCCCTTCCTCGCCTCTTGTATGGTGGTAGTGTAATATACTCTAATATGCTTTCCGCAATAACTATTTTATAGTCGCTATATGTCGCTATATTTTCATATAATGCATAGGTATTATATAAGGCCATGTCGGGCAAATAAAAAAATATTTTTTTGTACCCCTTGGGGTACTTCCGCATTAGTGGAAAGGAAGCCAAGCACTGGTCATTTCTGACGACTCCACCCATCCCACGATTATAATCGATGACTGCCTTGGGTTTTGGAATAGGATTCCCAGTTTTGTAGTCATTTTTACCCGTATCCGTCATATAAATATTTGAATGCATGGTTGAAATTATGAAATAAAACTGGAGATGAATACCAGTTGTCTACGAACACTGTGTACCCATCTTTCAAAATCTAGGCAATATCCCAAACTAGATTCGCAGATTTTGTAAATTTGTATGCCAAATCTTGCCCTTTTTGATTTGTTGAATTGGACATAACTGAGGTGTCCGCGAAACTTCATCAATGATTTGTCGATAGACAACTCCTCATTGGGTCTATATGCCGTGAATTTATTTTTCAAACAATTTATTATTGGACGAATTTTAAATAATTTATCACTTTTACCTAACAGAGCATTATCTGCAAAATGCAAATTTGAAAGAATTTTTTCAAATCGCTTGAATGGCATTATTGTTCTGAAAAAAGGTGTTTCTGTCGATGTTCTTTCACTCCAATATGACCTCAATGTATTCTTCTTCACTTGACTTTCATCATTTGGAAAAAATCGTCGCCAAAAATTATTTTATAGATGTCGTACGGCATAGGATTTCATCCTAAATTTAGTTCTGCCAAACGACATAAGCCTGGTACTCCAGTGAAATGAATTTTAGATATCAGAACTGAGTATTATAAATCCATTCCTCATTTTTGCTTTTTTTGCTAGGTAACTCGCGATCTACGTGTTGTTCTATTGAACTATCACTTGACACTTCAGAATCACTATTTGAACACTCCAAATAATTTTTCGAAGATGTAAAATCACTTGAATCAGTAGCACATTCTTTAATTTCACTTTCTCTACAACTTTCCAGAAGCAATTGTTCCATTTCAACTTCATTTGATAAAATATTACGAGCGCGACGAGATCGTTTACTACTGCTAGCGGCCATTTTGGAAACACTGTTGGTTGTCAAAATATAATTCGTAATTATTTTATCAACGATATTTACATGAATAAAGTTGGTGTAAATGATTTTTTAAGCATAAAATGATTACGCAAAGACAGACTCGCCGGCTTGTGCTTTAATACCATAATATAGTTGATCGGCGATTCGCCGGCTTCGTGTGTCAATCCGGGACCCTACACTAAAATTAGCGTGCTGTTACCCGTTTTTTCTTATTTTCCTTTGATTGCAATTAAATTTCCCGGCAGATCTATAACAAATATATCAATATGAGTAACCTCGGAAGCTATTGTCTGTGGCAGCTTCCGTAGGTTTTTCTGCCGTATTTTTATCTGCTGTGAGGCAGATCGAAAATCGGTAGAGAAATAATTTGTAATTTCCATCCTATTTGGCCATATTCCAGAACTTTATGTTAAAACTATTTTAGAATCCCACTTCGAACGCATATATTGAATTGCATCACAATTAGTTAAGAAATATCCAAGTTCATCCAAATTTTTCAAATTTCAGAAACTCATCTAAAAATCATTTTAGAATCACATTTCCATTGCGCATGTCAAATTTCACTAAAATCATTAAGAAATAGCCAAGTTCCATCCTATTTCACTGTATTCTAGAACTTTATCCTAAAATCATTTTAGAACCCCATTTTGATCGCACATGTCAAATTCCACTAAAATAGTTAAGGAATAGCCAAGTTCCATCCTAGCTGCCCATATTCCAGAATTTCACCTAAAAATCAATTTAGAATCCCATTTCCATCGAAATAAGTCGATTGAGGAATAGCCAAGTTCCATCCTAGCTGGCCATATTCCAGAACTTCACCTACAAATCCAATTTCCATTGCGCATTTTAAATTTCACTCAAATCGGTTAAAGAATAGCCAAGTTTCATCTTACTTGGCCATATTCCAGAAGTTTATCCAAAAATCATTTTAGATGGCCATTTTCAATGCCCGTGCATCTTTTTGTTAACAAAACAATCAGACTTTCTAAAGAGTTAATTTTAGAAGGTTTTGAATGTAACCATTTGCCGTAATAACAAGAGCAAGAGCAATATAATAATGACGTTTTTATTCATCAGAGCAGAGCGTATTTATTTTATCAATATAGCTCAAGAACAAAGAGCGAAAATATGATAACACAAACGCAATAGTGGAAGAGCAAGAGCCTTATAATAAACAAAATGCTCCTGTTCTTCAGAGCGATATTTTTTTGTTTTACAATATCGCTCTTTATAAAGAGCTTTTTAATAGTTTTTACTATCACTCTTGAAAAATAATACAGAGTGAAATGAAATCCCATTTTAAATTCTGGTTGAAATTTGTCGAAATGATTGATTCAAAGCATTCTAATGACGCATTCCTGGCGCGAATTGAAAACGATCACTATACCATTTCAGAACTTTTTGCGTCATAAAGCTTAAAGCATTATTCAGATTTTGATTATCAAAATTGTATCAAAAATTTCGACGTTTAAACCAAAAATTTGTACACCCTCGCCTTAAGAGATCTTCCATTTTAGGATGAAGTGATCGATATACCAATTCATCAAAAACAAAACAACCAATCATAATTTACCATTCCAATTTCGTCACTGTGTATTTTACCCACATATGAAGTTTGGACCCAAATTTAGCTGATACATCGCGCACATATGCGGTTTAACCATATAGTAATATAATTTAGTCGTGTGTGGTTTATGGTCAATTAATAATATTTTTTTGTTGTGTGTGCGCGCTAAAACAATACATGACCTTGATTTTTTGCAAATTGTATGGTTTCACTACAACTACATCATCATACTGTATTTGGTTAGGCCCATCCATGGCTGACATAATACACCAATTAAATATCGATTAATTGGGCAACACATCTTGTTATCTAAAAAAAAAATGTTGATGATATGTAAAAAATAAGAACAACAACTTGAAATAACCTTCCACTAAACATAAACAACATAAATTAAATAATAATTGATGATCGATATCGATACGATCGTTCGATCGATCGATTGATCGTTTTGTAATATGAGAAGCATGGGACTGATTAATCTTTCTTGTACAATTGGTATACGTATATGCTTGGTGACACAAAAATTCCGAGTACGTACGTACATATATAATTGATCTCCGCACAGTGTAAATAAATTAAAATCAATATCACGATCAATAAAAAAAAAAAAAAAGAATTCTATGAATAAAAATTTATTTTTTTACGTCAATCTTTCAATTGATTTCAATTTTTAATTGTCTTGATTATGGATAAAGATGAAGTGATGACAGTTTTATTGGAATATGTTAGAGGTTTTCCCGTCGAGAATAACGCATATTTTGTTGCTTTTGTTTGACTTGACCTCTTCGTATCGTATATAAATTTAGCCTCTAGCCGTTATTAAGCGCGAGACGTTGAAGGACGTTCGAATGTTTACCGAAATTAATTTCCGCCTTTTTCTCTCCACTTAAATCAAATTAATTAATATAAACATGTAAATTAAATTAATTTTTATTTATTTATTTATTTTCAGATTTATACACAAATTATACGCGTACCTTGAACTTATTTTGTACATTACAACGTTTTATTGAAATTCGAAGAAGAGCGAGACGTGCTTGATCGATCGTTACAAAGAACAAAATGAAATAAATGATCTAATCTACTATCTAATCGAAGAACATCATCAAGGAAGTGTTTATACATAGAGAGAGGGTCGAAGAAGATTCGTGCAATAATTTGTTGTTTTTGTAAAATTTTTTATAAAAATTGATCATACAAAAAATGCTGGATCCTGATTTGGATGAGTATTTAAGTGAATACCGATTACAACCAGCTGTTGCTGAGCCGGTCAGCCATTATGAAGGTAAGAATTGATTGTTACTATTTAAATCATTGTCTAGACTTGGTTATCAAATCGACTGTATGTAGATTTGTTATTCTCGATTTCAATGTTGAACGACAAATTATGGATTTCTCCTAAAATACGGACTGAGAGGTGTTTATTTTGGCCCGTAGTGATATTTGAATGCACTGACGCACTAGCTCGTTTCTAATTAGTCAATTAATTATGTAATTGATTAGATACTTTTCCCTCTAGACAAATTGTCTAGAGATTATTGTATAATTTAGATAATAAAGGTATTTATGGTGTACGCTATGCAATTTTCCCACAGTCGTAAAAAAAAATTTGTATTTATCTGTTAAAAATTTATGTAACGTGTAAATATTATTAATAATTGCCTAATGTTTGGCTTGTTTGAAGTTTTTCATGGACCTTGAATCTCATCGTTGTCGTCGTGCCTGGGTGGGGCAATCGTTGTTTAAGTATGTACATATATGCGGACGGGAAAGTTTTGTTGTTTTAAGATTAATTACAAATCGGTGTGTACGAGTGCACGGTAGAAGAAAGTTGTACCTACTTGTAATAATTGTTTAATTACGTTGATTATGTTAATGTTTGTCTTGTAATTTGGATGCAGGTGATTTAAATTTATTTTTTATTTTACCTATTGCGTCATGCTCATGATTAAACCGCAGAATGCAGACAGCATGCTCGAGATGTTTGTATATGTGAAATTTTAAAGTTTAAAAGGTGATATCATTAATTATGCAGAACTAGTTAAGTAAGAAAAGATGTGGTTAGTAATTTTCCACAAATAACATCCTACAGGATGTGCCTAAAATTCTAGTCTGATGATTCAGCCAATTTATTGATTTTAAAACATTTACTCAGACTAACTAATTCAACTCTACTCTACTTTAATTAGGGAACTCCAAAAAAAACATTCGATATAATACATTCTGTCAAAAAAGTATCGAGAAAGTATTCCCCATTCGAGGCTATACACATATGCCATCGTAAGTTCCAATCATCGAAACATTTTTTATAGGCACTTTCCGGGAGGGTTTTCAGTTCCACGGAGTGGCAATTTCAACATGGGAAACAGAAAAACCTCACACGATACTAAATCATGCGAATATTCAGAATCGTAGCTCGGTGTGATGGCACCTTATCCAGTCGCTTTTTATGCGCCAGCACAAGAAATTTCATTCATCGTAAAATATCGGCGATCACTATTGAGGTCGGAAGACTTAACCAAGTGTTGTAAACTGGTTAACAGATCATGTACAAAGTTGAGATCATAATGAAAGACAGTCCTACAATTAAATTTTCGCCATTTCCTTTTAAGTTTTAGAAATCAATATCGAATATAAACGTTTTCTGAAACTTATTGAACCTATGTTGGGTCCAAGGCATTCAACAGTGCAAATTTAACTCAAACAGTTCTATGGCTCCGTTACTTTAGTTATGGTGTATGTTACAATCATTAGAGTTATGAATAGGAATAACAGAAAATGTAACACAAAATTTCAACTCCGACAGGCCGATTCCGACGCGTTGCCGATCTTGTGGTCGAAGTGAACTGACTTGCAATCTTTCGAAATAAAACCAACCATTGTGAGAGCTATAAGAACTCCAATGAGTAGTAGAACTTTAGATCGAAAGCCTTATCCGTTTGGTACATACTTCCTCTCATAATTAATTCTGCTCAACTGAAATTCTTTAAGTCCAACTTTGGTTCGGCTTATTCCCAAAATCTTATCAAAATGGCCAATAATTAAAAAAAAAAAAATTCAATTACTACTAAGTTTCAGTATTGTATTCGTTATTTTGGCCAGTATCTCCTAATGGCGGAATTTGATAATGAACTTTAGTAATCGTCGTTAGTAGTATCCAACAATTCTTCAGAGCGCTTTCAGATCTCACATGGAAGAACTGGGTGCATATCCTAGAAATTGTTAATACATCATGTGTTTTCAGATCTCAACACATTGCTTTTACTCAACATGTTAGCAACAGTTGCTGGCCATGAAAACACCGATTTTATCAAGAAAATGGATTACAGAAGACAATTAAGCAATAGAGGGCAATAAAAACTCAAGCATAATGTCAAATAGTTTCTAATTTTGCTAATATGATCTGTAATTCGAATAATCTCTTCGAAAATTTTGCCTAACGTCATAAATCACAAATAATTTGAGTATTTCCGAAGGTAACGAATTTTAAGACCTAAAACATAGGTCTCTAGACCGTTTTTAGGACTAAACTTCATTTAGGTTTCCAGACTATTCATCTTGTCAGTCCTAAGAAATAGGTATGAAAAGAGGTCTCAAGACCAATTACTCGAGTAATACCGGACCTTGGATAATCTCGAATAATTTTTACTCTCAAAATCAAAATCGCCGAAATAAAAAACTAGAAAAAGTCAGTACTAAGCAACCAAACGGCAATTTCGATGAAACCTAGAATGATTTCGATTAGTCTCGAATAATTCTAATTTTTTTTTTCTAAAAGGTCGAATCATTTGGCTAGAATCAGTATTCTCAAATAATTTCTGAAATCTGTGTTCGATAATAAAATAATTTTCTCAGCTAGGTCCGTTCCCAGCACTGCGACTGTTAATTCTAGCACCGGAATCATTCGTGTCTGTTTGCATGGTGCTAATTTGGATTTAGCAGCCAGGAGGCTTACATTTGGGAATCATAAAAATCCGGTATGATTTGACTCCATTGTAAACCTCGGTTTTACAATTTTTACATCAAAAGCTTAAGCCCGTTATTTCTCTACCGCACTACTCGATGCAAAGATTCACTCGAATTGGTGAGTGACACTTGGGTAGGGTTACTTGTAAGTATTGATTGTGATCGAGAATACTTATTCCGACGCTTTGTGATAACCCACGTTTGAGTTTCACAATGTCTTTTCTAACTTTTGGGAACCGACTAGAGACTGAGAGCGTAGCTTTCTCTTTATTACATTTAAGCCCCAAGACACTATTTTGATTTTATTTATCGAATAAGCTGAGAGATACGTTACTAAGTTTAAGGTTCTTTTTTCGTTAGCCGCAAGACAACCAATGTCGTTCAGTCTGATGAATCGCTCGTACTTGTTTCAACTGTTCGAAGGAATTGCTTAACGCGGTTTGGTCTAGTTAGACTGGTTTCAATGAAACCATTAACTATGGCTTTTTAGAGTCCCCACAATTGTTTTCCTTGAGAGCTTCTAGGGTAGAATATCTTATTCGGTTCTTTGCCATTCGCAGGTTGTGCTGCATTTGAATTTCATCGGATTTCCAGAACAATCCTGTCCACCAGCAGCTCTCCTTAAAATTGATAATATTTGTCTTTCGCCCTTCTCATTTCCGGTGTCAACATTTCTCGAATTTGATGAAATTGTTACTGGCACAATTTTCACTATAGGCTTGGAGACGATCCTGTGGTAAAATGAGCTGTGGTAAAATCGTATCCTTTTTCACCGCCGTTTGCTTAGTCGATGGTGCTGCTCGCATTTTGACCAAGCTGGAATTTATGTGGCACTTTTGAATATCTTGTTTCTCTCTGCAAATACAACAATCACATCATCACATCAGCAAGTACGATTGAAATAAAATCTAAAAATTACTTTTAGGTACAGTTTTGAATACAGCCAAATAGGAAGGAACTTAGATGTTAACTGATAATGAAGAATGATGAATTGAGAATCCCGTTCCCGAATTTATGCTGAATTTCAACAAAATCGTTTAAAGAATAACCGAGTACCTTCCTATTTGGCCATATTCTAAAATTTCATTTAAAAATCGTTTTAGAACGTTTCCATCGTACTTGCTGAATTTCATCATAATTGATTCGTCAATAAATTATCAGGTTCCTTCTAATTAACCGTCATATTCCAGAACTTCATTCTATTTTTTTATCCAAAAGCGATATACTTTCCCAGATAGTCTGAAAAAGCTTTAAAAAAACTGGCGAAATTATGGTCGAGGTTTTACTGTTATTTATTTACTGTATACTGTTTATTTAGGCATTTGAGTTTTCTTCAAAAAAATGCCCGTGACTCCGGAGTCCAACCGCTTTGAAATTTTAATAGGAAACACTGACAACTGATTTAGCTTTAATCTAAGCTAAAATATTTTCATTTTAGGATTTATAATTGTTAGGCATTTGCATGTAAAAGACACAGAAAAATCCTTAAGCCATTTTTGCTATAAACTGTTTTTTTAGATATTTGAATTTTTCCTCCAAAATAATTTGTATGGGCCCCTTGACCCAGGGGGCCGACCATTTTATAAATTTGAATAGGAAGTTCTAACAACTGAGATAACAAGATGTGCAAATTTTAGCCTCCTACTTATATCGTAAGGCCCAATCTGACTTACATACGAAAGAAATTTGTGTAGCAAAAGAAAACTTTTCTCATGCAAAGCAAAATTTTTGTAACACTTCTTTTTAACGAAAGTTTTGTGGATTGCTAAGGTAGACCATTAGGTATTCGTTATGCACTTCCCTTCCTAAAATCTTGGACGGTAAAAAAGGGATTTTTAGTTAGAAACCGAATTAATTTCTCGCCTTAATGATACTCTGCTTGGAGATCCACTTTGAATCATTTGATATTATGTACGAGAAGTTAACACGAAATTTTAATCCCTAAGAGGCTTTTTTTTTTCAAAAATGTGTGTCTCAGTTAAAATTTAAGGAAATTCTCATTCCACCCAGAAAAATTTTTTGAAAATTCTTAACCAAACGATTCCACCCCGCAAATAATTTTAGAGAAATTAATTGAGGTTTGACCACATTCAGGGGACAAGAGGTTAAATTTTAATAATTTTCCATTGCAACTGTGCTGGTAATGTTGTACGGAATGTTGTACGGAATGAAGTCAGTAAATATTAAAATCACTAATTTAAATTCATTAGAGCTAAGATAAAATTGGAGTAGTCCATGTAGCTGCGGCTTCCCAACCTTTGGTAACGCCTTCTGCGGGGTAAAATAAGATTTCAACAAAGTTTGGACTAAAAATTCAATTTCAATCCAATCGAGAGTTTAAACAAAAAATTTTAATGCAATTTAATTAAAAAATATTTAAAAATTGAGTTTGAATTACAAATTTAATTAACACAAAATTCTGGTTGCAATTAAGCTAGAAATTTTATGAAATTTTGTTTACAAAAATTAAGTAAAAGATTCCAACCTAGCTTTGTCTAAATGTCTTTGATTAGAAATTTGGAGTACAACTTCAGCTTTAGTTGCAAGTACATTTAAGAACAATTTGAGTGTTATTAGAAGTGCTGAGGTTAGAGTAGAAATTAAAACTCTACACTCTAACTCTAAAGTATCAAAGTATTCAGTATCAAAGTTACAATCATGAAACTTTGAAGAGTCAAATTATTGTAGCATTCAGCAATTGTAACCGAAAATTATTAAAACATTCATTGTGAATCAAAACTGTTACTTTTCCATAAAATCTCTGGAACGAGTTTGATTTTAGCTCAATTCATTGTTTTTGTTTTTTCTAAGGTGTCCATATGGCGGAAATTGTTAGTTTCCTTCTAAATAGATTGAACTGGACCCAATCGTATCCAAAAATTGTCACTATTTCGTAAAATATCGGCCCCAGATTACTTTTTTTTTTCTAATTATACTCGTAGTTGTTGCATTGTTTTCTGTTTAAAATGTTGACGTAAAACGTTAAAAATGTTGTTAATTTTTGTAAGTAGCAAAAAATGTAAAGCAAGCTTGATGTTGCGGCTAAGCCATTACTCAACTGATTGCGATGGAATTCAGTTTGTTTGGGATTCCAATTTAAGTTCCAGATGTAGTGCTGGAAAATAACCATTTTGAGTGCAATTAAACCAGTTGCTCAACCGATTGGAGTGAAACTCGGTCCAAATGATGGAACAAAGCCTGGATTCTGAAAAATGGCTAATTTAAATGATCTAAGGAATTTTTTAACCAATTGGGATGAATCTCATGGTGAAATTGGAATTCCAATTTGAGTTCCGGATGCGGCTCTGGAAAATGGGTAATTTGATAGAACTAACCCATTTCTCAACTGTTTCGGATGAAATTCGGTTTGTATAATGAAAATGAGCAATTTAAATGAAACAAGGAAAGGGTTCTAGAAAATCCAATCTTTTTCGAAACATAACTAAATCTCCATTAGATTTGTTTAGCTTGATGGTAAGATTAAATCCATACGCGTTAGAATATCCCTATTGAACATATCATCATGGTAGGTGATTTTCCCGTCGATGGTTGAACAGTTTTTCGGTATGTGAGTAAAATATTTGAAAATTGTAAATTTATTTCCTCCCTGTTTCTCCTTCTTTTTCCGCTACACCATTTTGTTGCGGAGCCCCCCCCCCCCCCTTTATGTATTATTCCGTTCATTTTTAGATAATTTTGAAAATCACCGAAAGGTGAAAATATTGAACGGCATAATTTTATTGTTTCATCCGAAGTTATATTTCGTAACATATGAACCACTGGCCATTTTAGACTCCCATCAAGGGACCAGCGAAATCGGCATGAACTCTTGGAAATGGTTTAGTCACAGTTTCCCAACAGTGCTACAGCGCTTTAACTTGATTTGCTTGCATCATTTAACATTTTGAACAATTACTAGAAATATTCTTTGGATTCTGGATAGGGATTTCATACGACTTATTTCAAAATGGGCGGAATGTAACTCTTCGAAAACCTCTTTACATAATTGCATGGAATAAAAACTCTGATTCCTCGCATTAAACAATTTCCTTGTAGAGAAAATCCGATTTGATCTATTCCAAATCGATGAGTAGGTGCAACTTCTCTGAATATCCTCAAACCTTGTAGTAGAATGGACAACGGTTTATCTTTCCTCGTAATTTCAGATAACTCTTGTAAGTGTAATGATAACGTTTCGATCAAATTTATTTCCAATACATCAGTACCATCATACTGGAAATCTGGTGTATTTGGAACCGGTAGCCTAGACATTGCATCAGCGTTTCCATGCTCTTTTGTGTTACAATATTTAATATCGTAATGTAAACTTCGGAGAAACAACTCATAATGCTGCATACGCAGTGCCGAGAAAGTGTATCAAAGGTTTTTTATCGACTAACAGAGTAAATTGCATAGGCTTCTTGTCTATCTGCGTGTCTTTCTGCTGAGTTACAGACAATGTTTGAGAAGCGTATTGGAGCGGTCTCTCTGATCCGTTCAGCATTTTATGTGTCGTTATAACATTCCTTTCCCCCCCCCCCCTTGAACGGATGGTTCAATCTCTGATGTCTTGATTGGCAAGGGACAGATTTTGGTGATTGGACGTTTCAAAAGTTCAGTGGCAGTCTTAAGAGTCACCACTCTTACTAGTCCGTCGGATCCTGGATGTACCTCAGCGACCCGACCCTTTTTCCATTTAAGAGACGGTATATTGTCGTCACGAATGATTACGATTTCACCAACCTCAATCAGGTCGCGATTTGGTTGTCCATTTTCGTCTATGCTGAAGCGATTGCAAATAGTCTTTGGGCCATCTATCCCAAAAATGCTGCTTTAATTGAACAAGCATTTCCCATCGTTATTTTAGAGGCACCTTCTTCTTCCTCATGTCAGTTTCTGGAATGCTCACAAGGGGACGAACAATTAAAAAATGACCTGGTGTGACTATGAATATTTCATCAGCGTTGGATGTTTGTTTTGTATACAGAGGACGTGAATTAAGCACCGCCTCGACCTGTTTTACGAGGGTGTTCAATTTCTCATACGTTAAACTAGCTGTTCCCATCACTCTGCGAAGATAAAATTTAGCCGATTTGACTGCAGCTTCATGTAATCCGCCAAAATGAGGGGCACCTGGAGGATAAAAGTGCCAGTTGATATGGTTATCTCTGCTCATTGTTTTAATCTCCTGTTCAATTTCATCGGACGGTAGCATCTTGTTTATTGCGTTCAACTCAGAGTTGGCTCCTACAAAGTTTGTACCTCTATTGGTGAAAACGTGTTTGCAAAGTCCCCTGGTACTTGTAAATCTCGAGAAAGCGTTGAGAAATGCACTTGATGAGAAGTCTGCAACTAGCTCCATGTGTTCCGCATTGGTGGCTAAACAAACAAATATGCAGATATATGTTTTGGTTGGCGGTTTACAGGACCCTTATGATGAATGAAAACGGGACCACAAAAATCCATTGCTGTATTGCAAAATTCCGGTGGAATTGTTACACGCTCCGAAGGCAAATCTCCCATCAATTGCGAAACAGTGCGTGGTCGAAGTATGGCGCAACGTACGCATTGACTACAAATTTTCTTCGCTACCTGTATACCATTTATTGGCAAAAACTGATCACGTACAATTGACAGTAATGCCTGAGGTCCCACATGGAGATGTTTTCTGTGTAGATATGTGAGTAGTGATTCTGTTATAAAATGCCTAGGCGGCCACAGAATGGGAGCACTCATGTTGAACCAAATATACAATGAGTTGAACACCAGCCCCATAGTCGATTGCATCGAGCGGTCGTCGTATTCGATCTTCAGGAGATAATTTTAGATTTTTTATGAAACGACTGACATACGACATCGTAGCAACCACCTTTTGATAATCGTTTCTGTGTTTTATATTATCCAGAATTTGTATGTGATTTGCAGCATTATTGCAGGAATATTGTTAATGTTCGCGCTCGAAGAAAATTTAACAAACCACTCGCCCTCAAGTGAGTGTAGAAATGATGGACCCAAAAACCACAGTTCGCAGTCCAACAATTGGGCAGCCTTCATGCCCCTCTGGACACAATATCCGCTGGGTTGGACTTGGATGTCACGTGTATTCATGGATGTGATGTAGATTTACTGCACATGAGACGCACAACGTTTGTACCGTTGTCTAAAGAACAAGGTGTATAAATTTCCGCACCGTACGCACTTTCGCATCCGCATCCCGGCATCCGAGAATCCGTGCAGTTGTATGTGTTTTGGTTCGTTGATGCCATCAAAAATGTGTAGTGGAACGGCTAATCCCCATAAATGTTGCAACTCAGACCGAAATATTTGCCATTCGGTATGGAGGTGAGTAGGTAAAGCTTGATTCCAATCGCCTTTTAGTTGCCACAAATTTTTGAATGAAGCGTTTTCCAAGGACAACTATGCGTGCTACTTCCGAAAGCACAGTACGTTTTGTTATACGTTCGTCTGAAGAAATTTGGACGTTAAATTTGAAGTAATCCTTCTCAGGTTTCCATAATAATTTCAAGGTTCTGATGAAGGAATTGTCATCGCCATTAAATTCCTTTTCACATTCTGAATCTGGATTATGATGTAGGACCGCCTTTGAGTTTGAGCACCATTTTTGAAGAGTCATGGCGCCTGAGTGAAAAATCGCTGCTATTTCGGATCTCATTTGTATGGCCTGTGTAATTGAGTTTGCGCCAGTCAACAGATCGTCGACATAAAAGCCATTTTGTATGACAGAGCTGGCTGCTGGTGCACGAGTGGAATATTCCAACGCCGGACACGATTTACACGATTCAATTTGTATGTCTCCAGCCTCTGAGATGGGTCGTCACGCCAATGGATATATTGATAGCAGCAGTCGTCATCTTGCACGCCAACTTGTGCACTGATAGCTTAGGCGTGAGACCTGAAACGACAAAGAATAAAAAATAAATCGGTTTGCACTACAGGCCCTACTGATAGTAAATCGTTGAGCGCATTGCCATTTGATGATTTTGCCGACCCATCGAAAACTACGCGCAATTTAGTTTCAAACTACGCGCCATGTTTGATGAGTTACCAAGCGGCGCCGGAGTTTTTGTAAATGGCAAGCGAACAATAAATCTGCCATCAATGTCTCTTGTATGTGTGGCCGTAAAGTGTTTGTTGACGGGATGATCAAATGTGCCTTCTGGTATTTCATCTATACCCTCCAAAACTTTTCAATTTGGTCGTAGATCGCCTTAGTCGATAATGCCGTAAGTACTAAATTGTCAGATGAGCTTGGGGCGCTATGAATGTTTCCTAAGATTGAAGGACTGGAAGTTGTTTAGCCAACTTGATTTGACCTACTGATAAATAGCTCAAAGAACAATGAAGCGCCAATAAGCAGGTCAATCTGCTGTGGATTATCGCAGTCCGGATCAGCCAACTGAAGATTTACAGGGATGTTAATATCAGATCTACTGAGTGGCACGTTTGGTTGACAATCTGTTATTTTAGGCAAAATCAAGCAACTGATGTTTGCTGAGAAATTGCTAGTTCGAGATTTCACGAGAACTGTGATTCGCTGATACTGATGTAGTACCAATTCATAAAATTCAACTGTGGTTATAAAATTCAACTGTGACCCAGAGTCCAAAAAGGCACGGGCGATAAATGGAGTTTCAAATTTATCATACACAATGACTAGAGCTGTAGCAAGTATAATGTGTGACGACCTTTGTGATGGCAATGTTACGGTTGATCAAATTGAAGTCCCTGCTGTCATCGATTTTGAAGCAGGCTGTAGAGTTGTCATTGCTGTGTTAGCAGAAATCACAGGAACAGTAGTTTTGTGAGTTATGGTACCATCTAAATGAAGCATAGTATGGTGCATGCGTTGGCAAATATGACATGTGCTGCTAGAGGGGCACTTGCTGGCCATATGTGATTTTTGTAGGCAATTAAAACATAATTTCGATTTCTCAACAGCCTCGCACCTCTTGGAAACTTCTCCTTGAATAGGTTGCACTTGAAAATAGGGTGGCTATCGGCATTGCAAAATGTACAGGTCGGTGACGATATTTTCGTTGAGGATGAGTGGAACGTCTGAGGTTGTCTGAGGTCTTGTCGTATTGATTGCGATGGATTGTGTTTTGAGGGTTGGCTGGCAGCCGATGATTGCGGTTGGTTTATTTTCAAGGAATGAATAGCTGGCTGACTCTGCAATTTAATGCATCTTGTGATGAAGAATTTTTTGACGACATCGTACGAAGCAATAGTTGAGGTTGGTGAGTGGTCAATCCATTTTGATCTTGTATCTGCATCCAATTTCGAGACAATTAAGTATACCTACTAAACAGTCGTCGCAATTCTCTATAGGCCTCTGAAGATGGGCTAAAGATGCGAATTAAAATGGTTGACAAGCTCCATCAACCGATTAGGGCATGCCTTGTCCAAAGGCTTAAATGTGAAAAGAGCCTTTATATGTTCTTCAGTGATTCTTTTCGGGTTTTCAAATTGATCGAAAAGCAATTGTCGCGCCACCGGATAATTTTCACCAACAAAGTCCAAATTGTCTAGGACTATTTTGGCTGTCCCTGAGAGTGAACTACGTAGATATTGGAAGTTAGTGATGTCGGCTAAATTTTTGTTATTGTGTACGAGACCATCAAAAGAATTTATGAAATCAGTCCATTTTATCAAATCACCAGAAAATATATCCAGAATAATTGCAGGAAGCCTAGGTGCGTGAATAGGAAAGGCAGGATTTACTGACTCTGGAGTGTGAGGTTTAATTTTCGGTACTTTTAATTCGTCGATTCGCTGTTCGATGTCCGGGCCAATAGTCATGTACATCGCCTTTATCTCATTCCTTAGTGTCATATCAATTTCCTTGGATTCACTTTTCTCCTCGAGCACCTCCTCTAAACACCTACAGCAAAATTCGAAGCATCCGTGGCTAAAACTAAATGAAGCTTCAGGTTGTAATGAACAAGAAATTTAGTTTTCTGCATGTCGGATTTAATTACACAAAAAGCATTCTCGCATTTTTGATCCCAGATTATATATAGATGGGTTTGATCAGGTGGCCCTGTTATTTTTATATCGTCCAAAAATACTGACACACCTCTTCGATATCTTGGAAAATAATCTCCATTTGGCGTTGCCACACATAGCTGGTGGGGACTCTATTCCATACATCAAGCGAGTCAGATGATTACGGAGAACCGTTTTCAAGTAGTTTGCAAAATTACAGTTTACTGAAAATCGCCGTAGTACCACTAAAAAATCTTATATTGTTTCACCCTCTTTTTGTACCCGGAGATAAAATCTATAATTTTCTATTATTTCTAATGACGCTGGATTGTAGCGTGACTACGTACTAAAGTTAGTTTCATTTCAGATAATTCTTCATTACGTTACATCACATTCCGTAAAAGGTTTCATTCAATTCAGAATAATTTTTGTTCATTTTGGAAAGAGTGTCATTTAAATTGTATGGTTCGTTTACAACAGAAAACGTTTCATTTAATTCTGAAAAGCACCACAGTTAGTTAGCACCAATCTGTTAGCAAAACATCTCGCCACAATTTTTACTAACGGTCTTAGATACTTTTTTTACGGTATATTATCCATATTTAACCTGCCTCTTTCATAGATTAAATCGCATTATTGTTGTTGCAACTGTGATCCTCACATTGGGGGCGCAAACTTTTAGCAATGCTGAAATTATCTGTTTCCTTTTTTTTGAAAATCTTAAGATTTTTTCATATATTATAGCCAATTTTACGAAATATTGAGAAATTCCAATGACACAAATTAAGATTGTAAATTAACCAGCACGCAATCCAAAACGAAAAGTATTTACACGTAATTTTAAACAGTACACCAAGTTATTTCCGTCAAAGTCGATTGATTAAAAAAAAACTAAACTCGCCATAGTAAAAAATGGTCGAGTTTAGTTTTTTTTTGCACTGAGTTTAGTTTTTTTGGTTAATCAAAAACGACATTAGAAATAATGAAAAGCCAAGGCAGCACAGCTTGCCTTATTGACCCTTATGTCATCTATGAATAAAAGTCATGAACTATAGTCAACAATTTAGAAAAGCCAATGATTTAGTCGAAAAAATCGATATTAGTCTGACAGCATTAGTTTGCTGTAATGCACGGGATCAATACCGTTTAGAATGAAAATTTCCTTAAAGTTTAGCCGGGACACAAATGTTGCAGAAAAAAAAGCCTGTTCGGGAGGATTTATAATTTCGTGCGAACTTCTCATACGTTTCAACTTGAAATAATTGTTTTTACATATCTAAGACTAAAATCTTCTTAAACACTTTATAATGATGTATTCATATCACCTTCAAGTTATGTAGGTACTCGTGTATTAAACAAAACAAAAAAAAAACACAAAATCATCATTAACATCAATTAAGAAATAAGTTCAAGGAAATGACGATACATGTAAAAAATTTGAATCAATATCGTCACGAATATCGCGATACAAATATTAGGCACACACTAATTACTCAATAATCGCTTGATATCGTGATACGTATTTCATACGTTCTTATCAAATTTCTTTGGAAGCCCCTCAATCTTATCTCTCGTTTCACGTGCTATAGAGGTTAGTTCGTTCCAAACACATTTACACATAATTATATGATTCATGTGAATCAATTTGTCATTGTTGTTGTCATTATTGAATGTTTTATTTTTTATAGTGCTCTCTAAAATTTCACTTTTGGTTTTAATTAATTCACAAAAGCTAATGAGAAATTAATTAAACTAAAGACACGAGGTGAAAGCTTTTTCTTCCATAAAGCGCATTTTTATTAGATATGACATGATACTTTGTATCGTGCCGCTAAACGATGATTTAAAACAAAAAAAAACTCTTCTGAGCGCTCGTAAATAATTCTTATTATTTGTAATGACCTTTAATTAGCCACAAAGAAGCACTTAGGTAATTAATTTGACCTTCACCGATTTATTCGTTTCTTCGTTGCTTGTTGATGGACATATAGAATCGTACATGATATCACGGTATATGCTTGAGGTAATTAATGCGAGGTGATTATGATCAATGCAGCCGCACAGTACAGCAGGTGGTTATTATTAATGAGTTGCGTCTATATATGTGTGTATGTTGATGATCAAGATGATAATGATCGCGGTAAAATAGGACAAATTTTTGTAATTAGCTGAGCATTTTGATGAAGTTGGTGCGAAAATGCAGTTACATAGTGTTTATGTCTTAAAGCTCTGTTGTACCGTTAAGAATTTTAATTTAAGAAGAGAGAAAATCAATAAACATTTTTCGCACACATATTTCATTGCCTCCAGGTTCTAACATTCCTAATAATTTTTTTTTAATTTTTTTAATTTTTTTTAGATGGTGAGCTCGAGGCACAATGGTTAATTTCGGCCGGATATCCACAATTAACGCGTGCCTTTGAGGAGGGACGTGAACTACAAACAAACGAATTGGTACCGCTGCTAACGGGACTGTCAAAAACACATGCCGATGCTGTAAAACAACGAGTGAAAGCGTTGAATCGGACAGTTCGCGGGCGAACGAGATCACGGCATCCTCGGAAACCGGATATTCGAGACGTGTTTCGAGATGTTGATGCATCGAGTACGGGTACAAGATCAAGAAGTGCGACACCCGATTCATTGGATTCACTGCCGAATGATGAGCAATGGAATAATAATAACATGTAAGTTAATCACTTAACAGTGCAATGGCCTTAATCTAGATAAGTATATGATTTTGTATTTTCATTAGACCAAGCTTTGTGTCCATATTCGACACATCGATAACAACACCGAGTCGCAAACAAAATTTACGACGGACACCGAGTGCACCACTTCGTGGTTCCGCAGAATTATTCCGAGGGTCACATGTCCGATGTGACCTTCCATTTTACACAGAAGGTATTGAGCTTCTCGGTTTCCAACGACTGGGTACATTACATATTCCACGCGTCCGATCTGGCTCTGACCCCTCTTGTACGATTGGCCGATCTGCCGGAAATCTCATTCAGGCTCGAAGTCACAACAATATCTATGGTGCTACAAATAGAGAAGACACAGGTTCATCCTCTTCGTCGACCGCATCGTCAGCCAATCCCAGCCCAGCAAATTCACCGCCCCGCAATAGTCTACTCAGCCGGACTGAAGATATATCGATAAGACGATCGTCACGTGAACCGGTTAGCTTTGAAAATATGTGTCGCGAAACAGACACCACCGATGGTGTGATATGGGAGGAGAAACATGAACCGTGCTGTAATGTAGAGGATATATCGGAGATAGAATTAAAAAAATTACAACCACTTTTGTGGCTGGAACTGGCTGCAATGTTCGACAAGAATCGAGTCACACTAGACAAAAGAAAACCGTTCAAGAGGAAACGAAAAGAGGAGGGGAACGTATTCGGTGTATCATTGAATGCGCTCGTCCGTCGTGACCAACAGGTGACCGGTGAGGACACTTCACTGGTGCCGCTGCTACTACAGGGAATATTACGCGAATTAACGAAACGTGGTGCCAAAGAAGAGGGAATCTTACGAGTCCCTGGACATAAACAAAAAGTAATTTAGTCAAACTTGTGAACGTTTTGTCACCAAAAAATTATAAATTTTTTTTTTTTTTTTTACTAGACTGAACTACTTTACAACGAACTGGAGCAAAATTTCTATTCACGCCCGGAAAAAGTTGATCCACTGCTAAAACGTGCTGGCATTCATGATTTGAGTGCGCTCCTTAAACGATGGTTGCGTGAATTACCACAACCATTGCTCGCTAACGATTTAATTCATTTATTTTATCAAACGCATGAACTACCTCCACCCGACCAGTATAAAGCTTTATCTGTGCTAACCCTGTTGTTACCACACGAGAATCGTAATACATTGCGATCCTTATTGAATTTTCTAAAATTGGTGATTGATTTAGAAGATTTAAATAAAATGTCGAAACACAATGTGTCCACAATAATTGCACCGTCACTGTTCCCGCCACGGTATGTGTTTTTTTTTTTTTGCGTCTTATTACGATTTCAATACTCACAAACAAATTTTTTTTTTGTACACAGCTTTTTGCAACCAGTCGAGAAAAATGATATTATGGCTCAGGTCCGAGTGGCAGCACAGTGTTGCCATTTGACCAATGTTTTAATAACGCAGAGTGAAAAATTATTTTTGGTGCCTGAACGCCTGTTGCAAGAGGCCCGGAAGTTGAATAATAAAACGGGACAAGTAAGTCGTCATTTGCCTGCCTACGGCTATATACGAAAGAATCGAGGGGGGCAAAATTTAATTTAATTTTTAATATTTTTCAGCCGAAACGACAAGTGGCTCGCAAAACAAAAAGTGCAGCGAACGCAACCGATATTCAAGTGAATAAGAATCATGTACATCGAATTATAATTTAATTAATAATTAGAAATTTTGTATTTTTTTTGTAAGGTATACGACTTTATGTAAATAATTTATAAATATAAATGAATACAATTAATTAACAATAAATATTTTTTTATACGTACACAAAATAATTAAATTCTCATACATATATATTAATTTATATAAATCAAACCGATATATTTTTTTTTTTTTTTGTTAATTAAAATAATTAATTAAATAAGTCAAGTATATAAAATGGACAAAAATTTTGTCCTGAATAACTCACAAGTCATATATAGAAATGTTTTCTTTTATTTTATTTTATTTGTTCTAACGAAATTTGTTTGCCTAGTGTTTAAGGACAGCAATTTAATTACCTTTAATTAATTAATTAATTAATTTACTTTTGGTTAAGCAAATTATACGCATATAACAAAAAAATTATTATTCTATTGATAATAAATACAAAAACAAAATGTAATTATTGAATTTAATTAAAAGATAATTTGTGTTTTAATTTAATTAATAATTTTAAAATGAAATCATAAATTAGAGACCAGTTTAAGGTAAGTCAAGTTCCCAGTACCTCCCGCCGGATTTGAAGATAATTTTTACCGCCTTCAGTGGGTCGCCTGACACCGTTTGCGGTAAAAACAATAACTGACATCATTCCCTGCCCTATAGGTACAGTGTACAGCCAACTAGCAAAATATAGTTTTCGTGAATAATATCTTTTTATGTTAATCCACCTTATTCTGCACATTCTGTTGTGAATGAGCTTCTGCTCAAAACAGAGTATGTTAGCTTATGGTGGAAATGGTTTTAAAAATATGCAGGGATGCAAAATTTATGTCAAGAATCTAAACAAATAAACATAATATAAACATATTTAGACGAACTCTGCGTCCATACGATTTCAATGTGTCCTCTAACTTTTTGTTTAATTCACGGAAACTATATTTTTAGCCATCGGCTGTACACTCTGAGTACTTCAAGATAATCTCCTCACTTAAGTGGCTTTCGATCAGCTAGCAAAATCCAGGATCTCTATCAATAAGCTTCGGGACCTGCAATAACCGTAAGGTTTTTTGAAATTGCGTTGAAAATCACCTGGGCCACACATTTTGGGCGAAAATTCCAGAATCTGCAAGTATGCCCTAATGCGATAATTGATACCTCTACCAATAGGTTTCGGGGCCTGTAATTACTGTGCCAACTTGCATTTATGTTGCTTGGATATTCCTTTTCATTTTGTGAAACATTTAATTTTACTGAAAATCACTCGTTTCGGGCGAAAAATGCAGAATCTGAAAGTTTGCTCCGATTCCATTGGTTAATACCTCTATCAATAGGTTTCGGGACCTGTAATTGCTGTGACAATTTGCATTTTGATTGCTCGATTATTTCTAAACATTTCTTAGAAAATTCGATATTATTGAAAATCAACTGTGCTATAGCCCACAAGTTTTTGGGCGGCTAAAATCTAAAACGCTCCGATTACGATGGTTGATACCTCTATCCATAGGTTTCGGGACCTCTAATTGCTGTGATAATTTGCATTTTGATTGCTCGATTATTTCTAAACATTTCTTAGAAAATTCGATTTTATTGAAAATCAACTGTGCTATAGCCCACAAGTTTTTGGGCGGCTAAAATCTAAAACGCTCCGATTACGATGGTTGATACCTCTATCAATAGGTTTCGGGACCTGTAATTGCTGTGATAATTTGCAATTTGATTGCTCGATTATTTCTAAACATTTCTTAGAAAATTCAATTTTATTGAAAATCAACTGTGCTATAGCCCACAAGTTTTTGGGCGGCTAAAATCTAAAATGCTCCGATTACGATGGTTGATACCTCTATCAATAGGTTTCGGGACCTCTAATTGCTGTGATAATTTGCATTTTGATTGCTCGATTATTTCTAAACATTTCTTAGAAAATTCAATTTTATTGAAAATCAACTGTGGTGTAGGTTTTGGGACCTCTAATTGCTGTGATAATTTGCATTTTGATTGCTCGATTATTTCTAAACATTTCTTAGAAAATTCGATTTTATTGAAAATCAACTGTGCTATAGCCCACAAGTTTTTGGGCGGCTAAAATCTAAAACGCTCCGATTACGATGGTTGATACCTCTATCAATAGGTTTCGGGACCTGTAATTGCTGTGATAATTTGCAATTTGATTGCTCGATTATTTCTAAACATTTCTTAGAAAATTCAATTTTATTGAAAATCAACTGTGCTATAGCCCACAAGTTTTTGGGCGGCTAAAATCTAAAATGCTCCGATTACGATGGTTGATACCTCTATCAATAGGTTTCGGGACCTCTAATTGCTGTGACAGTTTGCATTTTGATTGCTCGATTATTTCTAAACATTTCTTAGAAAATTCAATTTTATTGAAAATCAACTGTGCTAAAGCCCACAAGTTTTTGGGCGGCTAAAATCTAAAATGCTCCGATTACGATGGTTGATACCTCTATCAATAGGTTTCGGGACCTGTAATTGCTGTGATAATTTGCAATTTGATTGCTCGATTATTTCTAAACATTTCTTAGAAAATTCAATTTTATTGAAAATCAACTGTGCTATTGCCCACAAGTTTTTGGGCGGCTAAAATCTAAAATGCTCCGATTACGATGGTTGATACCTCTATCAATAGGTTTCGGGACCTCTAATTGCTGTGATAATTTGCATTTTGATTGCTCGATTATTTCTAAACATTTCTTAGAAAATTCAATTTTATTGTAAATCAACTGTGGTGTAGGTTTTGGGACCTCTAATTGCTGTGACAGTTTGCATTTTGATTGCTCGATTATTTCTAAACATTTCTTAGAAAATTCAATTTTATTGAAAATCAACTGTGCTATAGCCCACAAGTTTTGGGCGGCTAAAATCTAAAACGCTCCGATTACGATGGTTGATACCTCTATCCATAGGTTTCGGGACCTCTAATTGCTGTGATAATTTGCATTTTGATTGCTCGATTATTTCTAAACATTTCTTAGAAAATTCAATTTTATTGAAAATCAACTGTGCTATAGCCCACAAGTTTTTGGGCGGCCAAAATCTAAAATGCTCCGATTACGATGGTTGATACCTCTATCAATAGGTTTCGGGACCTCTAATTGCTGTGATAATTTGCATTTTGATTGCTCGATTATTTCTAAACATTTCTTAGAAAATTCAATTTTATTGAAAATCAACTGTGCTATAGCCCACAAGTTTTTGGGCGGCCAAAATCTAAAATGCTCCGATTACGATGGTTGATACCTCTATCCATAGGTTTTGGGACCTCTAATTGCTGTGACAGTTTGCATTTTGATTGCTCGATTATTTCTAAACATTTCTTAGAAAATTCAATTTTATTGTAAATCAACTGTGGTGTAGGTTTTGGGACCTCTAATTGCTGTGATAATTTGCATTTTGATTGCTCGATTATTTCTAAACATTTCTTAGAAAATTCAATTTTATTGAAAATCAACTGTGCTATAGCCCACAAGTTTTTGGGCGGCCAAAATCTAAAATGCTCCGATTACGATGGTTGATACCTCTATCCATAGGTTTTGGGACCTCTAATTGCTGTGAAAGTTTGCATTTTGATTGCTCGATTATTTCTAAACATTTCTTAGAAAATTCAATTTTATTGAAAATCAACTGTGGTGTAGGTTTTGGGACCTCTAATTGCTGTGATAATTTGCATTTTGATTGCTCGATTATTTCTAAACATTTCTTAGAAAATTCAATTTTATTGTAAATCAACTGTGGTGTAGGTTTTGGGACCTCTAATTGCTGTGACAGTTTGCATTTTGATTGCTCGATTATTTCTAAACATTTCTTAGAAAATTCAATTTTATTGAAAATCAACTGTGCTATAGCCCACAAGTTTTTGGGCGGCCAAAATCTAAAATGCTCCGATTACGATGGTTGATACCTCTATCAATAGGTTTCGGGACCTCTAATTGCTGTGATAATTTGCATTTTGATTGCTCGATTATTTCTAAACATTTCTTAGAAAATTCAATTTTATTGAAAATCAACTGTGGTGTAGGTTTTGGGACCTCTAATTGCTGTGACAGTTTGCATTTTGATTGCTCGATTATTTCTAAACATTTCTTAGAAAATTCAATTTTATTGAAAATCAACTGTGCTATAGCCCACAAGTTTTTGGGCGGCTAAAATCTAAAATGCTCCGATTACGATGGTTGATACCTCTATCAATAGGTTTCGGGACCTCTAATTGCTGTGATAATTTGCATTTTGATTGCTCGATTATTTCTAAACATTTCTTAGAAAATTCAATTTTATTGTAAATCAACTGTGGTGTAGGTTTTGGGACCTCTAATTGCTGTGACAGTTTGCATTTTGATTGCTCGATTATTTCTAAACATTTCTTAGAAAATTCAATTTTATTGAAAATCAACTGTGCTATAGCCCACAAGTTTTTGGGCGGCTAAAATCTAAAATGCTCCGATTACGATGGTTGATACCTCTATCAATAGGTTTCGGGACCTCTAATTGCTGTGACAGTTTGCATTTTGATTGCTCGATTATTTCTAAACATTTCTTAGAAAATTCAATTTTATTGAAAATCAACTGTGGTGTAGGTTTTGGGACCTCTAATTGCTGTGATAATTTGCATTTTGATTGCTCGATTATTTCTAAACATTTCTTAGAAAATTCAATTTTATTGAAAATCAACTGTGCTATAGCCCACAAGTTTTTGGGCGGCTAAAATCTAAAATGCTCCGATTACGATGGTTGATACCTCTATCAATAGGTTTCGGGACCTCTAATTGCTGTGACAGTTTGCATTTTGATTGCTCGATTATTTCTAAACATTTCTTAGAAAATTCAATTTTATTGAAAATCACTGTGCTATAGCCCACAAGTTTTTGGGCGGCCAAAATCTAAAATGCTCCGATTACGATGGTTGATACCTCTATCCATAGCTTTTGGGACCTCTAATTGCTGTGACAATTTGCATTTTGATTGCTCGATTATTTCTAAACATTTCTTAGAAAATTCAATTTTATTGTAAATCAACTGTGGTGTAGGTTTTGGGACCTCTAATTGCTGTTACAGTTTGCATTTTGATTGCTCGATTATTTCTAAACATTTCTTAGAAAATTCAATTTTATTGAAAATCAACTGTGCTATAGCCCACAAGTTTTTGGGCGGCTAAAATCTAAAATGCTCCGATTACGATGGTTGATACCTCTATCAATAGGTTTCGGGACCTCTAATTGCTGTGATAATTTGCATTTTGATTGCTCGATTATTTCTAAACATTTCTTAGAAAATTCAATTTTATTGAAAATCAACTGTGCTATAGCCCACAAGTTTTTGGGCGGCCAAAATCTAAAATGCTCCGATTACGATGGTTGATACCTCTATCCATAGCTTTTGGGACCTCTAATTGCTGTGACAATTTGCATTTTGATTGCTCGATTATTTCTAAACATTTCTTAGAAAATTCAATTTTATTGAAAATCAACTGTGCTATAGCCCACAAGTTTTTGGGCGGCTAAAATCTAAAATGCTCCGATTACGATGGTTGATACCTCTATCCATAGGTTTCGGGACCTCTAATTGCTGTGATAATTTGCATTTTGATTGCTCGATTATTTCTAAACATTTCTTAGAAAATTCGATTTTATTGAAAATCAACTGTGCTATAGCCCACAAGTTTTTGGGCGGCTAAAATCTAAAATGCTCCGATTACGATGGTTGATACCTCTATCAATAGGTTTCGGGACCTCTAATTGCTGTGACAGTTTGCATTTTGATTGCTCGATTATTTCTAAACATTTCTTAGAAAATTCAATTTTATTGAAAATCAACTGTGCTAAAGCCCACAAGTTTTTGGGCGGCCAAAATCTAAAATGCTCCGATTACGATGGTTGATACCTCTATCAATAGGTTTCGGGACCTCTAATTGCTGTGATAATTTGCATTTTGATTGCTCGATTATTTCTAAACATTTCTTAGAAAATTCAATTTTATTGAAAATCAACTGTGCTATAGCCCACAAGTTTTTGGGCGGCCAAAATCTAAAATGCTCCGATTACGATGGTTGATACCTCTATCCATAGGTTTTGGGACCTCTAATTGCTGTGACAGTTTGCATTTTGATTGCTCGATTATTTCTAAACATTTCTTAGAAAATTCAATTTTATTGAAAATCAACTGTGCTATAGCCCACAAGTTTTTGGGCGGCTAAAATCTAAAACGATCCGATTACGATGGTTGATACCTCTATCCATAGGTTTCGGGACCTCTAATTGCTGTGATAATTTGCATTTTGATTGCTCGATTATTTCTAAACATTTCTTAGAAAATTCGATTTTATTGAAAATCAACTGTGCTATAGCCCACAAGTTTTTGGGCGGCCAAAATCTAAAATGCTCCGATTACGATGGTTGATACCTCTATCAATAGGTTTCGGGACCTCTAATTGCTGTGATAATTTGCATTTTGATTGCTCGATTATTTCTAAACATTTCTTAGAAAATTCAATTTTATTGAAAATCAACTGTGCTATAGCCCACAAGTTTTTGGGCGGCTAAAATCTAAAATGCTCCGATTACGATGGTTGATACCTCTATCAATAGGTTTCGGGACCTCTAATTGCTGTGACAGTTTGCATTTTGATTGCTCGATTATTTCTAAACATTTCTTAGAAAATTCAATTTTATTGAAAATCAACTGTGCTAAAGCCCACAAGTTTTTGGGCGGCCAAAATCTAAAATGCTCCGATTACGATGGTTGATACCTCTATCAATAGGTTTCGGGACCTGTAATTGCTGTGATAATTTGCAATTTGATTGCTCGATTATTTCTAAACATTTCTTAGAAAATTCAATTTTATTGAAAATCAACTGTGCTATAGCCCACAAGTTTTTGGGCGGCTAAAATCTAAAATGCTCCGATTACGATGGTTGATACCTCTATCAATAGGTTTCGGGACCTCTAATTGCTGTGATAATTTGCATTTTGATTGCTCGATTATTTCTAAACATTTCTTAGAAAATTCAATTTTATTGAAAATCAACTGTGCTATAGCCCACAAGTTTTTGGGCGGCCAAAATCTAAAATGCTCCGATTACGATGGTTGATACCTCTATCCATAGGTTTTGGGACCTCTAATTGCTGTGACAATTTGCATTTTGATTGCTCGATTATTTCTAAACATTTCTTAGAAAATTCAATTTTATTGAAAATCAACTGTGCTAAAGCCCACAAGTTTTTGGGCGGCCAAAATCTAAAATGCTCCGATTACGATGGTTGATACCTCTATCAATATGTTTCGGGACCTGTAATTGCTGTGATAATTTGCAATTTGATTGCTCGATTATTTCTAAACATTTCTTAGAAAATTCAATTTTATTGAAAATCAACTGTGCTATAGCCCACAAGTTTTTGGGCGGCTAAAATCTAAAATGCTCCGATTACGATGGTTGATACCTCTATCAATAGGTTTCGGGACCTCTAATTGCTGTGATAATTTGCATTTTGATTGCTCGATTATTTCTAAACATTTCTTAGAAAATTCAATTTTATTGAAAATCAACTGTGGTGTAGGTTTTGGGACCTCTAATTGCTGTGATAATTTGCATTTTGATTGCTCGATTATTTCTAAACATTTCTTAGAAAATTCAATTTTATTGAAAATCAACTGTGCTATAGCCCACAAGTTTTTGGGCGGCTAAAATCTAAAATGCTCCGATTACGATGGTTGATACCTCTATCAATAGGTTTCGGGACCTGTAATTGCTGTGATAATTTGCAATTTGATTGCTCGATTATTTCTAAACATTTCTTAGAAAATTCAATTTTATTGTAAATCAACTGTGGTGTAGGTTTTGGGACCTCTAATTGCTGTGACAGTTTGCATTTTGATTGCTCGATTATTTCTAAACATTTCTTAGAAAATTCAATTTTATTGAAAATCAACTGTGCTATAGCCCACAAGTTTTTGGGCGGCCAAAATCTAAAATGCTCCGATTACGATGGTTGATACCTCTATCCATAGCTTTTGGGACCTCTAATTGCTGTGACAATTTGCATTTTGATTGCTCGATTATTTCTAAACATTTCTTAGAAAATTCAATTTTATTGAAAATCAACTGTGCTATAGCCCACAAGTTTTTGGGCGGCCAAAATCTAAAATGCTCCGATTACGATGGTTGATACCTCTATCCATAGCTTTTGGGACCTCTAATTGCTGTGACAATTTGCATTTTGATTGCTCGATTATTTCTAAACATTTCTTAGAAAATTCAATTTTATTGAAAATCAACTGTGCTATAGCCCACAAGTTTTTGGGCGGCTAAAATCTAAAATGCTCCGATTACGATGGTTGATACCTCTATCCATAGGTTTCGGGACCTCTAATTGCTGTGATAATTTGCATTTTGATTGCTCGATTATTTCTAAACATTTCTTAGAAAATTCGATTTTATTGAAAATCAACTGTGCTATAGCCCACAAGTTTTTGGGCGGCCAAAATCTAAAATGCTCCGATTACGATGGTTGATACCTCTATCAATAGGTTTCGGGACCTCTAATTGCTGTGATAATTTGCATTTTGATTGCTCGATTATTTCTAAACATTTCTTAGAAAATTCAATTTTATTGAAAATCAACTGTGCTATAGCCCACAAGTTTTTGGGCGGCCAAAATCTAAAATGCTCCGATTACGATGGTTGATACCTCTATCCATAGGTTTTGGGACCTCTAATTGCTGTGACAATTTGCATTTTGATTGCTCGATTATTTCTAAACATTTCTTAGAAAATTCAATTTTATTGAAAATCAACTGTGCTATAGCCCACAAGTTTTTGGGCGGCTAAAATCTAAAATGCTCCGATTACGATGGTTGATACCTCTATCAATAGGTTTCGGGACCTCTAATTGCTGTGATAATTTGCATTTTGATTGCTTGATTATTTCTAAACATTTCTTAGAAAATTCAATTTTATTGAAAATCAACTGTGCTATAGCCCACAAGTTTTTGGGCGGCTAAAATCTAAAATGCTCCGATTACGATGGTTGATACCTCTATCAATAGGTTTCGGGACCTCTAATTGCTGTGATAATTTGCATTTTGATTGCTCGATTATTTCTAAACATTTCTTAGAAAATTCAATTTTATTGAAAATCAACTGTGCTATAGCCCACAAGTTTTTGGGCGGCCAAAATCTAAAATGCTCCGATTACGATGGTTGATACCTCTATCCATAGGTTTTGGGACCTCTAATTGCTGTGACAGTTTGCATTTTGATTGCTCGATTATTTCTAAACATTTCTTAGAAAATTCAATTTTATTGAAAATCAACTGTGCTATAGCCCACAAGTTTTTGGGCGGCTAAAATCTAAAATGCTCCGATTACGATGGTTGATACCTCTATCAATAGGTTTCGGGACCTGTAATTGCTGTGATAATTTGCAATTTGATTGCTCGATTATTTCTAAACATTTCTTAGAAAATTCAATTTTATTGAAAATCAACTGTGCTATAGCCCACAAGTTTTTGGGCGGCTAAAATCTAAAATGCTCCGATTACGATGGTTGATACCTCTATCAATAGGTTTCGGGACCTCTAATTGCTGTGATAATTTGCATTTTGATTGCTCGATTATTTCTAAACATTTCTTAGAAAATTCAATTTTATTGAAAATCAACTGTGCTATAGCCCACAAGTTTTTGGGCGGCCAAAATCTAAAATGCTCCGATTACGATGGTTGATACCTCTATCCATAGGTTTTGGGACCTCCAATTGCTGTGACAATTTGCATTTTGATTGTTCGATTATTTCTAAACATTTCTTAGAAAATTCAATTTTATTGAAAATCAACTGTGCTATAGCCCACAAGTTTTTGGGCGGCTAAAATCTAAAATGCTCCGATTACGATGGTTGATACCTCTATCAATAGGTTTCGAGACCTCTAATTGCTGTGATAATTTGCATTTTGATTGCTTGATTATTTCTAAACATTTCTTAGAAAATTCAATTTTATTGAAAATCAACTGTGCTATAGCCCACAAGTTTTTGGGCGGCTAAAATCTAAAATGCTCCGATTACGATGGTTGATACCTCTATCAATAGGTTTCGGGACCTGTAATTGCTGTGATAATTTGCAATTTGTTTGCTCGATTATTTCTAAACATTTCTTAGAAAATTCAATTTTATTGAAAATCAACTGTGCTATAGCCCACAAGTTTTTGGGCGGCTAAAATCTAAAATGCTCCGATTACGATGGTTGATACCTCTATCAATAGGTTTCGGGACCTCTAATTGCTGTGATAATTTGCATTTTGATTGCTCGATTATTTCTAAACATTTCTTAGAAAATTCAATTTTATTGAAAATCAACTGTGCTAAAGCCCACAAGTTTTTGGGCGGCCAAAATCTAAAATGCTCCGATTACGATGGTTGATACCTCTATCAATAGGTTTCGGGACCTGTAATTGCTGTGATAATTTGCAATTTGATTGCTCGATTATTTCTAAACATTTCTTAGAAAATTCAATTTTATTGAAAATCAACTGTGCTATAGCCCACAAGTTTTTGGGCGGCTAAAATCTAAAATGCTCCGATTACGATGGTTGATACCTCTATCAATAGGTTTCGGGACCTGTAATTGCTGTGATAATTTGCAATTTGATTGCTCGATTATTTCTAAACATTTCTTAGAAAATTCAATTTTATTGTAAATCAACTGTGGTGTAGGTTTTGGGACCTCTAATTGCTGTGACAGTTTGCATTTTGATTGCTCGATTATTTCTAAACATTTCTTAGAAAATTCAATTTTATTGAAAATCAACTGTGCTATAGCCCACAAGTTTTTGGGCGGCCAAAATCTAAAATGCTCCGATTACGATGGTTGATACCTCTATCCATAGCTTTTGGGACCTCTAATTGCTGTGACAATTTGCATTTTGATTGCTCGATTATTTCTAAACATTTCTTAGAAAATTCAATTTTATTGAAAATCAACTGTGCTATAGCCCACAAGTTTTTGGGCGGCCAAAATCTAAAATGCTCCGATTACGATGGTTGATACCTCTATCCATAGCTTTTGGGACCTCTAATTGCTGTGACAATTTGCATTTTGATTGCTCGATTATTTCTAAACATTTCTTAGAAAATTCAATTTTATTGAAAATCAACTGTGCTATAGCCCACAAGTTTTTGGGCGGCTAAAATCTAAAATGCTCCGATTACGATGGTTGATACCTCTATCCATAGGTTTCGGGACCTCTAATTGCTGTGATAATTTGCATTTTGATTGCTCGATTATTTCTAAACATTTCTTAGAAAATTCGATTTTATTGAAAATCAACTGTGCTATAGCCCACAAGTTTTTGGGCGGCCAAAATCTAAAATGCTCCGATTACGATGGTTGATACCTCTATCAATAGGTTTCGGGACCTCTAATTGCTGTGATAATTTGCATTTTGATTGCTCGATTATTTCTAAACATTTCTTAGAAAATTCAATTTTATTGAAAATCAACTGTGCTATAGCCCACAAGTTTTTGGGCGGCCAAAATCTAAAATGCTCCGATTACGATGGTTGATACCTCTATCCATAGGTTTTGGGACCTCTAATTGCTGTGACAATTTGCATTTTGATTGCTCGATTATTTCTAAACATTTCTTAGAAAATTCAATTTTATTGAAAATCAACTGTGCTATAGCCCACAAGTTTTTGGGCGGCTAAAATCTAAAATGCTCCGATTACGATGGTTGATACCTCTATCAATAGGTTTCGGGACCTCTAATTGCTGTGATAATTTGCATTTTGATTGCTTGATTATTTCTAAACATTTCTTAGAAAATTCAATTTTATTGAAAATCAACTGTGCTATAGCCCACAAGTTTTTGGGCGGCTAAAATCTAAAATGCTCCGATTACGATGGTTGATACCTCTATCAATAGGTTTCGGGACCTCTAATTGCTGTGATAATTTGCATTTTGATTGCTCGATTATTTCTAAACATTTCTTAGAAAATTCAATTTTATTGAAAATCAACTGTGCTATAGCCCACAAGTTTTTGGGCGGCCAAAATCTAAAATGCTCCGATTACGATGGTTGATACCTCTATCCATAGGTTTTGGGACCTCTAATTGCTGTGACAGTTTGCATTTTGATTGCTTGATTATTTCTAAACATTTCTTAGAAAATTCAATTTTATTGAAAATCAACTGTGCTAAAGCCCACAAGTTTTTGGGCGGCTAAAATCTAAAATGCTCCGATTACGATGGTTGATACCTCTATCAATAGGTTTCGGGACCTCTAATTGCTGTGACAGTTTGCATTTTGATTGCTCGATTATTTCTAAACATTTCTTAGAAAATTCAATTTTATTGAAAATCAACTGTGCTAAAGCCCACAAGTTTTTGGGCGGCCAAAATCTAAAATGCTCCGATTACGATGGTTGATACCTCTATCAATAGGTTTCGGGACCTGTAATTGCTGTGATAATTTGCAATTTGTTTGCTCGATTATTTCTAAACATTTCTTAGAAAATTCAATTTTATTGAAAATCAACTGTGCTATAGCCCACAAGTTTTTGGGCGGCTAAAATCTAAAATGCTCCGATTACGATGGTTGATACCTCTATCAATAGGTTTCGGGACCTCTAGTTGCTGTGATAATTTGCATTTTGATTGCTCGATTATTTCTAAACATTTCTTAGAAAATTCAATTTTATTGAAAATCAACTGTGGTGTAGGTTTTGGGACCTCTAATTGCTGTGACAGTTTGCATTTTGATTGCTCGATTATTTCTAAACATTTCTTAGAAAATTCAATTTTATTGAAAATCAACTGTGCTATAGCCCACAAGTTTTTGGGCGGCCAAAATCTAAAATGCTCCGATTACGATGGTTGATACCTCTATCAATAGGTTTCGGGACCTCTAATTGCTGTGATAATTTGCATTTTGATTGCTTGATTATTTCTAAACATTTCTTAGAAAATTCAATTTTATTGAAAATCAACTGTACTATAGCCCACAAGTTTTTGGGCGGCTAAAATCTAAAATGCTCCGATTACGATGGTTGATACCTCTATCAATAGGTTTCGGGACCTCTAATTGCTGTGATAATTTGCATTTTGATTGCTCGATTATTTCTAAACATTTCTTAGAAAATTCAATTTTATTGAAAATCAACTGTGGTGTAGGTTTTGGGACCTCTAATTGCTGTGACAGTTTGCATTTTGATTGCTCGATTATTTCTAAACATTTCTTAGAAAATTCAATTTTATTGAAAATCAACTGTGCTAAAGCCCACAAGTTTTTGGGCGGCCAAAATCTAAAATGCTCCGATTACGATGGTTGATACCTCTATCAATAGGTTTCGGGACCTGTAATTGCTGTGATAATTTGCAATTTGATTGCTCGATTATTTCTAAACATTTCTTAGAAAATTCAATTTTATTGAAAATCAACTGTGCTATAGCCCACAAGTTTTTGGGCGGCTAAAATCTAAAATGCTCCGATTACGATGGTTGATACCTCTATCAATAGGTTTCGGGACCTCTAATTGCTGTGATAATTTGCATTTTGATTGCTCGATTATTTCTAAACATTTCTTAGAAAATTCAATTTTATTGAAAATCAACTGTGGTGTAGGTTTTGGGACCTCTAATTGCTGTGATAATTTGCATTTTGATTGCTCGATTATTTCTAAACATTTCTTAGAAAATTCAATTTTATTGAAAATCAACTGTGCTATAGCCCACAAGTTTTTGGGCGGCTAAAATCTAAAATGCTCCGATTACGATGGTTGATACCTCTATCCATAGGTTTCGGGACCTCTAATTGCTGTGATAATTTGCATTTTGATTGCTTGATTATTTCTAAACATTTCTTAGAAAATTCAATTTTATTGAAAATCAACTGTGCTATAGCCCACAAGTTTTTGGGCGGCTAAAATCTAAAATGCTCCGATTACGATGGTTGATACCTCTATCAATAGGTTTCGGGACCTCTAATTGCTGTGACAGTTTGCATTTTGATTGCTCGATTATTTCTAAACATTTCTTAGAAAATTCAATTTTATTGAAAATCAACTGTGCTAAAGCCCACAAGTTTTTGGGCGGCCAAAATCTAAAATGCTCCGATTACGATGGTTGATACCTCTATCAATAGGTTTCGGGACCTCTAATTGCTGTGATAATTTGCATTTTGATTGCTTGATTATTTCTAAACATTTCTTAGAAAATTCAATTTTATTGAAAATCAACTGTACTATAGCCCACAAGTTTTTGGGCGGCTAAAATCTAAAATGCTCCGATTACGATGGTTGATACCTCTATCAATAGGTTTCGGGACCTCTAATTGCTGTGATAATTTGCATTTTGATTGCTCGATTATTTCTAAACATTTCTTAGAAAATTCAATTTTATTGAAAATCAACTGTGGTGTAGGTTTTGGGACCTCTAATTGCTGTGACAGTTTGCATTTTGATTGCTCGATTATTTCTAAACATTTCTTAGAAAATTCAATTTTATTGAAAATCAACTGTGCTAAAGCCCACAAGTTTTTGGGCGGCCAAAATCTAAAATGCTCCGATTACGATGGTTGATACCTCTATCAATAGGTTTCGGGACCTGTAATTGCTGTGATAATTTGCAATTTGATTGCTCGATTATTTCTAAACATTTCTTAGAAAATTCAATTTTATTGAAAATCAACTGTGCTATAGCCCACAAGTTTTTGGGCGGCTAAAATCTAAAATGCTCCGATTACGATGGTTGATACCTCTATCAATAGGTTTTGGGACCTCTAATTGCTGTGACAGTTTGCATTTTGATTGCTCGATTATTTCTAAACATTTCTTAGAAAATTCAATTTTATTGAAAATCAACTGTGCTAAAGCCCACAAGTTTTTGGGCGGCCAAAATCTAAAATGCTCCGATTACGATGGTTGATACCTCTATCAATAGGTTTCGGGACCTCTAATTGCTGTGATAATTTGCATTTTGATTGCTTGATTATTTCTAAACATTTCTTAGAAAATTCAATTTTATTGAAAATCAACTGTACTATAGCCCACAAGTTTTTGGGCGGCTAAAATCTAAAATGCTCCGATTACGATGGTTGATACCTCTATCAATAGGTTTCGGGACCTCTAATTGCTGTGATAATTTGCATTTTGATTGCTCGATTATTTCTAAACATTTCTTAGAAAATTCAATTTTATTGAAAATCAACTGTGGTGTAGGTTTTGGGACCTCTAATTGCTGTGACAGTTTGCATTTTGATTGCTCGATTATTTCTAAACATTTCTTAGAAAATTCAATTTTATTGAAAATCAACTGTGCTAAAGCCCACAAGTTTTTGGGCGGCCAAAATCTAAAATGCTCCGATTACGATGGTTGATACCTCTATCAATAGGTTTCGGGACCTGTAATTGCTGTGATAATTTGCAATTTGATTGCTCGATTATTTCTAAACATTTCTTAGAAAATTCAATTTTATTGAAAATCAACTGTGCTATAGCCCACAAGTTTTTGGGCGGCTAAAATCTAAAATGCTCCGATTACGATGGTTGATACCTCTATCAATAGGTTTCGGGACCTCTAATTGCTGTGATAATTTGCATTTTGATTGCTCGATTATTTCTAAACATTTCTTAGAAAATTCAATTTTATTGAAAATCAACTGTGGTGTAGGTTTTGGGACCTCTAATTGCTGTGATAATTTGCATTTTGATTGCTCGATTATTTCTAAACATTTCTTAGAAAATTCAATTTTATTGAAAATCAACTGTGCTATAGCCCACAAGTTTTTGGGCGGCTAAAATCTAAAATGCTCCGATTACGATGGTTGATACCTCTATCAATAGGTTTTGGGACCTCTAATTGCTGTGACAATTTGCATTTTGATTGCTCGATTATTTCTAAACATTTCTTAGAAAATTCAATTTTATTGAAAATCAACTGTGCTATAGCCCACAAGTTTTTGGGCGGCCAAAATCTAAAATGCTCCGATTACGATGGTTGATACCTCTATCAATAGGTTTCGGGACCTCTAATTGCTGTGATAATTTGCATTTTGATTGCTCGATTATTTCTAAACATTTCTTAGAAAATTCAATTTTATTGAAAATCAACTGTGCTATAGCCCACAAGTTTTTGGGCGGCCAAAATCTAAAATGCTCCGATTACGATGGTTGATACCTCTATCCATAGGTTTTGGGACCTCTAATTGCTGTGACAATTTGCATTTTGATTGCTCGATTATTTCTAAACATTTCTTAGAAAATTCGATTTTATTGAAAATCAACTGTGCTATAGCCCACAAGTTTTTGGCGGCCAAAATCTAAAATGCTCCGATTACGATGGTTGATACCTCTATCCATAGGTTTTGGGACCTCTAGTTGCTGTGACAATTTGCATTTTGATTGCTCGATTATTTCTAAACATTTCTTAGAAAATTCGATTTTATTGAAAATCAACTGTGCTATAGCCCACAAGTTTTTGGGCGGCCAAAATCTAAAATGCTCCGATTACGATGGTTGATACCTCTATCAATAGGTTTTGGGACCTCTAATTGCTGTGATAATTTGCATTTTGATTGCTCGATTATTTCTAAACATTTCTTAGAAAATTCAATTTTATTCAAAATCAACTGTGCTATAGCCCACAAGTTTTTGGGCGGCTAAAATCTAAAATGCTCCGATTACGATGGTTGATACCTCTATCAATAGGTTTCGGGACCTCTAATTGCTGTGATAATTTGCATTTTGATTGCTTGATTATTTCTAAACATTTCTTAGAAAATTCAATTTTATTGAAAATCAACTGTGCTATAGCCCACAAGTTTTTGGGCGGCTAAAATCTAAAACGCTCCGATTACGATGGTTGATACCTCTATCCATAGGTTTCGGGACCTCTAATTGCTGTGATAATTTGCATTTTGATTGCTCGATTATTTCTAAACATTTCTTAGAAAATTCAATTTTATTGAAAATCAACTGTGCTATAGCCCACAAGTTTTTGGGCGGCCAAAATCTAAAATGCTCCGATTACGATGGTTGATACCTCTATCAATAGGTTTCGGGACCTCTAATTGCTGTGACAGTTTGCATTTTGATTGCTCGATTATTTCTAAACATTTCTTAGAAAATTCAATTTTATTGAAAATCAACTGTGCTAAAGCCCACAAGTTTTTGGGCGGCCAAAATCTAAAATGCTCCGATTACGATGGTTGATACCTCTATCAATAGGTTTCGGGACCTGTAATTGCTGTGATAATTTGCAATTTGATTGCTCGATTATTTCTAAACATTTCTTAGAAAATTCAATTTTATTGAAAATCAACTGTGCTATAGCCCACAAGTTTTTGGGCGGCTAAAATCTAAAATGCTCCGATTACGATGGTTGATACCTCTATCAATAGGTTTCGGGACCTCTAATTGCTGTGACAGTTTGCATTTTGATTGCTCGATTATTTCTAAACATTTCTTAGAAAATTCAATTTTATTGAAAATCAACTGTGCTATAGCCCACAAGTTTTTGGGCGGCCAAAATCTAAAATGCTCCGATTACGATGGTTGATACCTCTATCCATAGGTTTTGGGACCTCTAATTGCTGTGACAATTTGCATTTTGATTGCTCGATTATTTCTAAACATTTCTTAGAAAATTCAATTTTATTGAAAATCAACTGTGCTATAGCCCACAAGTTTTTGGGCGGCTAAAATCTAAAACGCTCCGATTACGATGGTTGATACCACTATCAATAAGTTACGGGACCTGTAATTGCTGTGACAATTTGCATTTTGATTGCTCGATTATTTCTAAACATTTCTTAGAAAATTCGATTTTATTGAAAATCAACTGTACTAAAGCCCACAAGTTTTTGGGCGGCCAAAATCTAAAATGCTCCGATTACGATGGTTGATACCTCTATCAATAGGTTTCGGGACCTCTAATTGCTGTGATAATTTGCATTTTGATTGCTCGATTATTTCTAAACATTTCTTAGAAAATTCAATTTTATTCAAAATCAACTGTGCTATAGCCCACAAGTTTTTGGGCGGCCAAAATCTAAAATGCTCCGATTACGATGGTTGATACCTCTATCCATAGGTTTTGGGACCTCTAATTGCTGTGACAATTTGCATTTTGATTGCTCGATTATTTCTAAACATTTCTTAGAAAATTCAATTTTATTGAAAATCAGCTGTGCTATAGCCCACAAGTTTTTGGGCGGCTAAAATCTAAAACGCTCCGATTACGATGGTTGATACCTCTATCCATAGGTTTCGGGACCTCTAATTGCTGTGATAATTTGCATTTTGATTGCTCGATTATTTCTAAACATTTCTTAGAAAATTCAATTTTATTCAAAATCAACTGTGCTATAGCCCACAAGTTTTTGGGCGGCCAAAATCTAAAATGCTCCGATTACGATGGTTGATACCTCTATCCATAGGTTTTGGGACCTCTAATTGCTGTGACAATTTGCATTTTGATTGCTCGATTATTTCTAAACATTTCTTAGAAAATTCAATTTTATTGAAAATCAACTGTGGTGTAGGTTTTGGGACCTGTAATTGCTGTGACAGTTTGCATTTTGATTGCTCGTTTATTTCTAAACATTTCTTAGAAAATTCAATTTTATTGAAAATCAACTGTGCTAAAGCCCACAAGTTTTTGGGCGGCCAAAATCTAAATTGCTCCGATTACGATGGTTGATACCTCTATCAATAGGTTTCGGGACCTGTAATTGCTGTGATAATTTGCAATTTGATTGCTCGATTATTTCTAAACATTTCTTAGAAAATTCAATTTTATTCAAAATCAACTGTGCTATAGCCCACAAGTTTTTGGGCGTCTAAAATCTAAAATGCTCCGATTACGATGGTTGATACCTCTATCAATAGGTTTCGGGACCTCTAATTGCTGTGATAATTTGCATTTTGATTGCTCGAATATTTCTAAACATTTCTTAGAAAATTCAATTTTATTGAAAATCAACTGTGCTATAGCCCACAAGTTTTTGGGCGGCCAAAATCTAAAATGCTCCGATTACGATGGTTGATACCTCTATCCATAGGTTTTGGGACCTCTAATTGCTGTGACAATTTGCATTTTGATTGCTCGATTATTTCTAAACATTTCTTAGAAAATTCAATTTTATTGAAAATCAACTGTGCTATAGCCCACAAGTTTTTGGGCGGCTAAAATCTAAAATGCTCCGATTACGATGGTTGATACCTCTATCAATAGGTTTCGGGACCTCTAATTGCTGTGATAATTTGCATTTTGATTGCTTGATTATTTCTAAACATTTCTTAGAAAATTCAATTTTATTGAAAATCAACTGTGCTATAGCCCACAAGTTTTTGGGCGGCTAAAATCTAAAATGCTCCGATTACGATGGCTGATACCTCTATCAATAGGTTTCGGGACCTCTAATTGCTGTGACAGTTTGCATTTTGATTGCTCGATTATTTCTAAACATTTCTTAGAAAATTCAATTTTATTGAAAATCAACTGTGCTAAAGCCCACAAGTTTTTGGGCGGCCAAAATCTAAAATGCTCCGATTACGATGGTTGATACCTCTATCAATAGGTTTCGGGACCTGTAATTGCTGTAATAATTTGCATTTTGATTGCTCGATTATTTCTAAACATTTCTTAGAAAATTCAATTTTATTGAAAATCAACTGTGCTATAGCCCACAAGTTTTTGGGCGGCTAAAATCTAAAATGCTCCGATTACGATGGTTGATACCTCTATCAATAGGTTTCGGGACCTCTAATTGCTGTGATAGTTTGCATTTTGATTGCTTGATTATTTCTAAACATTTCTTAGAAAATTCAATTTTATTGAAAATCAGCTGTGCTAAAGCCCACAAGTTTTTGGGCGGCCAAAATCTAAAATGCTCCGATTACGATGGTTGATACCTCTATCAATAGGTTTCGGGACCTGTAATTGCTGTAATAATTTGCATTTTGATTGCTCGATTATTTCTAAACATTTCTTAGAAAATTCAATTTTATTGAAAATCAACTGTGCTATAGCCCACAAGTTTTTGGGCGGCTAAAATCTAAAATGCTCCGATTACGATGGTTGATACCTCTATCAATAGGTTTCGGGACCTCTAATTGCTGTGATAATTTGCATTTTGATTGCTTGATTATTTCTAAACATTTCTTAGAAAATTCAATTTTATTGAAAATCAACTGTGCTATAGCCCACAAGTTTTTGGGCGGCCAAAATCTAAAATGCTCCGATTACGATGGTTGATACCTCTATCAATAGGTTTCTTGACCTGTAATTGCTGTGATAATTTGCAATTTGATTGCTCGATTATTTCTAAACATTTCTTAGAAAATTCAATTTTATTGAAAATCAACTGTGCTATAGCCCACAAGTTTTTGGGCGGCCAAAATTTAAAATGCTCCGATTACGATGGTTGATACCTCTATCAATAGGTTTCGAGACCAGTAATTGCTGTGATAATTTGCATTTTGATTGCTCGATTATTTCTAAACATTTCTTAGAAAATTCAATTTTATTGAAAATCAACTGTGCTATAGCCCACAAGTTTTTGGGCGGCTAAAATCTAAAATGCTCCGATTACGATGGTTGATACCTCTATCAATAGGTTTCGGGACCTGTAATTGCTGTGATAATTTGCATTTTGATTGCTCGATTATTTCTAAACATTTCTTAGAAAATTCAATTTTATTGAAAATCAACTGTGCTATAGCCCACAAGTTTTTGGGCGGCTAAAATCTAAAATGCTCTGATTATGATGGTTGATACCTCTATCAACAGGTTTCGCGACCTGTAATTGCTGTGACAATTTGCATTTTGATTGCTCGATTATTTCTAAACATTTCTTAGAAAATTCAATTTTATTGAAAATCAACTGTGCTATAGCCCACAAGTTTTTGGGCGGCCAAAATCTAAAATGCTCCGATTACGATGGTTGATACCTCTATCAATAGGTTTCGGGACCTCTAATTGCTGTGACAATTTGCATTTTGATTGCTCGATTATTTCTAAACATTTCTTAGAAAATTCAATTTTATTGAAAATCAACTGTGCTATAGCCCACAAGTTTTTGGGCGGCCAAAATCTAAAATGCTCCGATTACGATGGTTGATACCTCTATCAATAGGTTTCGGGACCTGTAATTGCTGTGATAATTTGCAATTTGATTGCTCGATTATTTCTAAACATTTCTTAGAAAATTCAATTTTATTGAAAATCAACTGTGCTATAGCCCACAAGTTTTTGGGCGGCCAAAATCTAGAATGCTCCGATTACGATGGTTGATACCTCTATCAATAGGTTTCGGGACCTGTAATTGCTGTGATAATTTGCAATTTGATTGCTCGATTATTTCTAAACATTTCTTAGAAAATTCAATTTTATTGAAAATCAACTGTGCTATAGCCCACAAGTTTTTGGGCGGCCAAAATCTAAAATGCTCCGATTACGATGGTTGATACCTCTATCAATAGGTTTCGGGACCTGTAATTGCTGTGATAATTTGCATTTTGATTGCTCGATTATTTCTAAACATTTCTTAGAAAATTCAATTTTATTGAAAATCAACTGTGCTATAATAGCCCACAAGTTTTTGGGCGGCCAAAATCTAAAATGCTCCGATTACGATGGTTGATACCTCTATCAATAGGTTTCGGGACCTGTAATTGCTGTGATAATTTGCATTTTGATTGCTCGATTATTTCTAAACATTTCTTAGAAAATTCAATTTTATTGAAAATCAACTGTGCTATAGCCCACAAGTTTTTGGGCGGCCAAAATCTAAAATGCTCCGATTACGATGGTTGATACCTCTATCAATAGGTTTCGGGACCTGTAATTGCTGTGATAATTTGCATTTTGATTGCTCGATTATTTCTAAACATTTCTTAGAAAATTCAATTTTATTGAAAATCAACTGTGCTATAGCCCACAAGTTTTTGGGCGGCCAAAATTTAAAATGCTCCGATTACGATGGTTGATACCTCTATCAATAGGTTTCGGGACCTCTAATTGCTGTGACAATTTGCATTTTGATTGCTCGATCATTTCTAAACATTTCTTAGAAAATTCAATTTTATTGAAAATCAACTGTGTTATAGCCCACAAGTTTTTGGGCGGCCAAAATCTAAAATGATCCGATTACGATGGTTGATACCTCTATCAATAGGTTTCGGGACCTCTAATTGCTGTGATAATTTGCATTTTGATTGCTCGATTATTTCTAAACATTTCTTAGAAAATTCAATTTTATTGAAAATCAACTGTGCTATAGCCCACAAGTTTTTGGGCGGCTAAAATCTAAAATGCTCTGATTATGATGGTTGATACCTCTATCAACAGGTTTCGCGACCTGTAATTGCTGTGACAATTTGCATTTTGATTGCTCGATTATTTCTAAACATTTCTTAGAAAATTCAATTTTATTGAAAATCAACTGTGCTATAGCCCACAAGTTTTTGGGCGGCCAAAATCTAAAATGCTCCGATTACGATGGTTGATACCTCTATCAATAGGTTTCGGGACCTCTAATTGCTGTGACAATTTGCATTTTGATTGCTCGATTATTTCTAAACATTTCTTAGAAAATTCAATTTTATTGAAAATCAACTGTGCTATAGCCCACAAGTTTTTGGGCGGCCAAAATCTAAAATGCTCCGATTACGATGGTTGATACCTCTATCAATAGGTTTCGGGACCTGTAATTGCTGTGATAATTTGCAATTTGATTGCTCGATTATTTCTAAACATTTCTTAGAAAATTCAATTTTATTGAAAATCAACTGTGTTATAGCCCACAAGTTTTTGGGCGGCCAAAATCTAAAATGCTCCGATTACGATGGTTGATACCTCTATCAATAGGTTTCGGGACCTGTAATTGCTGTGATAATTTGCAATTTGATTGCTCGATTATTTCTAAACATTTCTTAGAAAATTCAATTTTATTGAAAATCAACTGTGCTATAGCCCACAAGTTTTTGGGCGGCCAAAATCTAAAATGCTCCGATTACGATGGTTGATACCTCTATCAATAGGTTTCGGGACCTGTAATTGCTGTGATAATTTGCATTTTGATTGCTCGATTATTTCTAAACATTTCTTAGAAAATTCAATTTTATTGAAAATCAACTGTGCTATAGCCCACAAGTTTTTGGGCGGCCAAAATCTAAAATGCTCCGATTACGATGGTTGATACCTCTATCAATAGGTTTCGGGACCTGTAATTGCTGTGATAATTTGCATTTTGATTGCTCGATTATTTCTAAACATTTCTTAGAAAATTCAATTTTATTGAAAATCAACTGTGCTATAGCCCACAAGTTTTTGGGCGGCCAAAATCTAAAATGCTCCGATTACGATGGTTGATACCTCTATCAATAGGTTTCGGGACCTGTAATTGCTGTGATAATTTGCATTTTGATTGCTCGATTATTTCTAAACATTTCTTAGAAAATTCAATTTTATTGAAAATCAACTGTGCTATAGCCCACAAGTTTTTGGGCGGCCAAAATTTAAAATGCTCCGATTACGATGGTTGATACCTCTATCAATAGGTTTCGGGACCTCTAATTGCTGTGACAATTTGCATTTTGATTGCTCGATCATTTCTAAACATTTCTTAGAAAATTCAATTTTATTGAAAATCAACTGTGCTATAGCCCACAAGTTTTTGGGCGGCCAAAATCTAAAATGCTCCGATTACGATGGTTGATACCTCTATCAATAGGTTTCGGGACCTGTAATTGCTGTGATAATTTGCATTTTGATTGCTCGATTATTTCTAAACATTTCGTAGAAAATTCAATTTTATTGAAAATCAACTGTGCTATAGCCCACAAGTTTTTGGGCGGCCAAAATCTAAAATGCTCCGATTACGATGGTTGATACCTCTATCAATAGGTTTCGGGACCTGTAATTGCTGTGATAATTTGCAATTTGATTGCTCGATTATTTCTAAACATTTCTTAGAAAATTCAATTTTATTGAAAATCAACTGTGCTATAGCCCACAAGTTTTTGGGCGGCCAAAATTTAAAATGCTCCGATTACGATGGTTGATACCTCTAACAATAGGTTTCGGGACCTCTAATTGCTGTGACAATTTGCATTTTGATTGCTCGATCATTTCTAAACATTTCTTAGAAAATTCAATTTTATTGAAAATCAACTGTGCTATAGCCCACAAGTTTTTGGGCGGCCAAAATCTAAAATGCTCCGATTACGATGGTTGATACCTCTATCAATAGGTTTCGGGACCTGTAATTGCTGTGATAATTTGCATTTTGATTGCTCGATTATTTCTAAACATTTCTTAGAAAATTCAATTTTATTGAAAATCAACTGTGCTATAGCCCACAAGTTTTTGGGCGGCCAAAATCTAAAATGCTCCGATTACGATGGTTGATACCTCTATCAATAGGTTTCGGGACCTGTAATTGCTGTGATAATTTGCATTTTGATTGCTCGATTATTTCTAAACATTTCTTAGAAAATTCAATTTTATTGAAAATCAACTGTGCTATAGCCCACAAGTTTTTGGGCGGCCAAAATCTAAAATGCTCCGATTACGATGGTTGATACCTCTATCAATAGGTTTCGGGACCTGTAATTGCTGTGATAATTTGCATTTTGATTGCTCGATTATTTCTAAACATTTCTTAGAAAATTCAATTTTATTGAAAATCAACTGTGCTATAGCCCACAAGTTTTTGGGCGGCCAAAATTTAAAATGCTCCGATTACGATGGTTGATACCTCTATCAATAGGTTTCGGGACCTGTAATTGCTGTGATAATTTGCATTTTGATTGCTCGATTATTTCTAAACATTTCTTAGAAAATTCAATTTTATTGAAAATCAACTGTGCTATAGCCCACAAGTTTTTGGGCGGCCAAAATTTAAAATGCTCCGATTACGATGGTTGATACCTCTATCAATAGGTTTCGGGACCTCTAATTGCTGTGACAATTTGCATTTTGATTGCTCGATCATTTCTAAACATTTCTTAGAAAATTCAATTTTATTGAAAATCAACTGTGCTATAGCCCACAAGTTTTTGGGCGGCCAAAATCTAAAATGCTCCGATTACGATGGTTGATACCTCTATCAATAGGTTTCGGGACCTGTAATTGCTGTGATAATTTGCATTTTGATTGCTCGATTATTTCTAAACATTTCTTAGAAAATTCAATTTTATTGAAAATCAACTGTGCTATAGCCCACAAGTTTTTGGGCGGCTAAAATCTAAAATGCTCTGATTATGATGGTTGATACCTCTATCAACAGGTTTCGCGACCTGTAATTGCTGTGACAATTTGCATTTTGATTGCTCGATTATTTCTAAACATTTCTTAGAAAATTCAATTTTATTGAAAATCAACTGTGCTATAGCCCACAAGTTTTTGGGCGGCCAAAATCTAAAATGCTCCGATTACGATGGTTGATACCTCTATCAATAGGTTTCGGGACCTGTAATTGCTGTGATAATTTGCAATTTGATTGCTCGATTATTTCTAAACATTTCTTAGAAAATTCAATTTTATTGAAAATCAACTGTGCTATAGCCCACAAGTTTTTGGGCGGCCAAAATCTAAAATGCTCCGATTACGATGGTTGATACCTCTATCAATAGGTTTCGGGACCTATAATTGCTGTGATAATTTGCATTTTGATTGCTCGATTATTTCTAAACATTTCTTAGAAAATTCAATTTTATTGAAAATCAACTGTGCTATAGCCCACAAGTTTTTGGGCGGCCAAAATCTAAAATGCTCCGATTACGATGGTTGATACCTCTATCAATAGGTTTCGGGACCTGTAATTGCTGTGATAATTTGCATTTTGATTGCTCGATTATTTCTAAACATTTCTTAGAAAATTCAATTTTATTGAAAATCAACTGTGCTATAGCCCACAAGTTTTTGGGCGGCCAAAATTTAAAATGCTCCGATTACGATGGTTGATACCTCTATCAATAGGTTTCGGGACCTCTAATTGCTGTGACAATTTGCATTTTGATTGCTCGATCATTTCTAAACATTTCTTAGAAAATTCAATTTTATTGAAAATCAACTGTGCTATAGCCTACAAGTTTTTGGGCGGCTAAAATCTAAAATGCTCTGATTATGATGGTTGATACCTCTATCAACAGGTTTCGCGACCTGTAATTGCTGTGACAATTTGCATTTTGATTGCTCGATTATTTCTAAACATTTCTTAGAAAATTCAATTTTATTGAAAATCAACTGTGCTATAGCCCACAAGTTTTTGGGCGGCCAAAATCTAAAATGCTCCGATTACGATGGTTGATACCTCTATCAATAGGTTTCGGGACCTGTAATTGCTGTGATAATTTGCAATTTGATTGCTCGATTATTTCTAAACATTTCTTAGAAAATTCAATTTTATTGAAAATCAACTGTGCTATAGCCCACAAGTTTTTGGGCGGCCAAAATCTAAAATGCTCCGATTACGATGGTTGATACCTCTATCAATAGGTTTCGGGACCTGTAATTGCTGTGATAATTTGCAATTTGATTGCTCGATTATTTCTAAACATTTCTTAGAAAATTCAATTTTATTGAAAATCAACTGTGCTATAGCCCACAAGTTTTTGGGCGGCTAAAATCTAAAATGCTCCGATTACGATGGTTGATACCTCTATCCATAGGTTTTGGGACCTCTAATTGCTGTGACAATTTGCATTTTGATTGCTCGATTATTTCTAAACATTTCTTAGAAAATTCAATTTTATTGAAAATCAACTGTGCTATAGCCCACAAGTTTTTGGGCGGCCAAAATCTAAAATGCTCCGATTACGATGGTTGATACCTCTATCAATAGGTTTCGGGACCTGTAATTGCTGTGATAATTTGCATTTTGATTGCTCGATTATTTCTAAACATTTCTTAGAAAATTCAATTTTATTGAAAATCAACTGTGCTATAGCCCACAAGTTTTTGGGCGGCCAAAATCTAAAATGCTCCGATTACGATGGTTGATACCTCTATCAATAGGTTTCGGGACCTCTAATTGCTGTGATAATTTGCATTTTGATTGCTCGATTATTTCTAAACATTTCTTAGAAAATTCAATTTTATTGAAAATCAACTGTGCTATAGCCCACAAGTTTTTGGGCGGCCAAAATCTAAAATGCTCCGATTACGATGGTTGATACCTCTATCAATAGGTTTCGGGACCTGTAATTGCTGTGATAATTTGCATTTTGATTGCTCGATTATTTCTAAACATTTCGTAGAAAATTCAATTTTATTGAAAATCAACTGTGCTATAGCCCACAAGTTTTTGGGCGGCCAAAATCTAAAATGCTCCGATTACGATGGTTGATACCTCTATCAATAGGTTTCGGGACCTGTAATTGCTGTGATAATTTGCAATTTGATTGCTCGATTATTTCTAAACATTTCTTAGAAAATTCAATTTTATTGAAAATCAACTGTGCTATAGCCCACAAGTTTTTGGGCGGCCAAAATTTAAAATGCTCCGATTACGATGGTTGATACCTCTATCAATAGGTTTCGGGACCTCTAATTGCTGTGACAATTTGCATTTTGATTGCTCGATCATTTCTGAACATTTCTTAGAAAATTCAATTTTATTGAAAATCAACTGTGCTATAGCCCACAAGTTTTTGGGCGGCCAAAATCTAAAATGCTCCGATTACGATGGTTGATACCTCTATCAATAGGTTTCGGGACCTGTAGCTGTAATTGCTGTGATAATTTGCATTTTGATTGCTCGATTATTTCTAAACATTTCTTAGAAAATTCAATTTTATTGAAAATCAACTGATCTATAGCCCACAAGTTTTTGGGCGGCCAAAATCTAAAATGCTCCGATTACGATGGTTGATACCTCTATCAATAGGTTTCGGGACCTGTAATTGCTGTGATAATTTGCATTTTGATTGCTCGATTATTTCTAAACATTTCTTAGAAAATTCAATTTTATTGAAAATCAACTGTGCTATAGCCCACAAGTTTTTGGGCGGCCAAAATTTAAAATGCTCCGATTACGATGGTTGATACCTCTATCAATAGGTTTCGGGACCTGTAATTGCTGTGATAATTTGCATTTTGATTGCTCGATTATTTCTAAACATTTCTTAGGAAATTCAATTTTATTGAAAATCAACTGTGCTATAGCCCACAAGTTTTTGGGCGGCCAAAATTTAAAATGCTCCGATTACGATGGTTGATACCTCTATCAATAGGTTTCGGGACCTCTAATTGCTGTGATAATTTGCATTTTGATTGCTCGATTATTTCTAAACATTTCTTAGAAAATTCAATTTTATTGAAAATCAACTGTGCTATAGCCCACAAGTTTTTGGGCGGCCAAAATTTAAAATGCTCCGATTACGATGGTTGATACCTCTATCAATAGGTTTCGGGACCTGTAATTGCTGTGATAATTTGCATTTTGATTGCTCGATTATTTCTAAACATTTCTTAGAAAATTCAATTTTATTGAAAATCAACTGTGCTATAGCCCACAAGTTTTTGGGCGGCCAAAATCTAAAATGCTCCGATTACGATGGTTGATACCTCTATCAATAGGTTTCGGGACCTGTAATTGCTGTGATAATTTGCATTTTGATTGCTCGATTATTTCTAAACATTTCTTAGAAAATTCAATTTTATTGAAAATCAACTGTGCTATAGCCCACAAGTTTTTGGGCGGCCAAAATTTAAAATGCTCCGATTACGATGGTTGATACCTCTATCAATAGGTTTCGGGACCTCTAATTGCTGTGACAATTTGCATTTTGATTGCTCGATCATTTCTAAACATTTCTTAGAAAATTCAATTTTATTGAAAATCAACTGTGCTATAGCCTACAAGTTTTTGGGCGGCCAAAATCTAAAATGCTCCGATTACGATGGTTGATACCTCTATCAACAGGTTTCGCGACCTGTAATTGCTGTGACAATTTGCATTTTGATTGCTCGATTATTTCTAAACATTTCTTAGAAAATTCAATTTTATTGAAAATCAACTGTGCTATAGCCCACAAGTTTTTGGGCGGCCAAAATCTAAAATGCTCCGATTACGATGGTTGATACCTCTATCAATAGGTTTCGGGACCTGTAATTGCTGTGATAATTTGCAATTTGATTGCTCGATTATTTCTAAACATTTCTTAGAAAATTCAATTTTATTGAAAATCAACTGTGCTATAGCCCACAAGTTTTTGGGCGGCCAAAATCTAAAATGCTCCGATTACGATGGTTGATACCTCTATCAATAGGTTTCGGGACCTATAATTGCTGTGATAATTTGCATTTTGATTGCTCGATTATTTCTAAACATTTCTTAGAAAATTCAATTTTATTGAAAATCAACTGTGCTATAGCCCACAAGTTTTTGGGCGGCCAAAATCTAAAATGCTCCGATTACGATGGTTGATACCTCTATCAATAGGTTTCGGGACCTGTAATTGCTGTGATAATTTGCATTTTGATTGCTCGATTATTTCTAAACATTTCTTAGAAAATTCAATTTTATTGAAAATCAACTGTGCTATAGCCCACAAGTTTTTGGGCGGCCAAAATCTAAAATGCTCCGATTTCGATGGTTGATACCTCTATCAATAGGTTTCGGGACCTGTAATTGCTGTGATAATTTGCAATTTGATTGCTCGATTATTTCTAAACATTTCTTAGAAAATTCAATTTTATTGAAAATCAACTGTGCTAAAGCCCACAAGTTTTTGGGCGGCTAAAATCTAAAATGCTCCGATTACGATGGTTGATACCTCTATCCATAGGTTTTGGGACCTCTAATTGCTGTGACAATTTGCATTTTGATTGCTCGATTATTTCTAAACATTTCTTAGAAAATTCAATTTTATTGAAAATCAACTGTGCTATAGCCCACAAGTTTTTGGGCGGCCAAAATCTAAAATGCTCCGATTACGATGGTTGATACCTCTATCAATAGGTTTCGGGACCTGTAATTGCTGTGATAATTTGCATTTTGATTGCTCGATTATTTCTAAACATTTCTTAGAAAATTCAATTTTATTGAAAATCAACTGTGCTATAGCCCACAAGTTTTTGGGCGGCCAAAATCTAAAATGCTCCGATTACGATGGTTGATACCTCTATCAATAGGTTTCGGGACCTCTAATTGCTGTGATAATTTGCATTTTGATTGCTCGATTATTTCTAAACATTTCTTAGAAAATTCAATTTTATTGAAAATCAACTGTGCTATAGCCCACAAGTTTTTGGGCGGCCAAAATCTAAAATGCTCCGATTACGATGGTTGATACCTCTATCAATAGGTTTCGGGACCTGTAATTGCTGTGATAATTTGCATTTTGATTGCTCGATTATTTCTAAACATTTCGTAGAAAATTCAATTTTATTGAAAATCAACTGTGCTATAGCCCACAAGTTTTTGGGCGGCCAAAATCTAAAATGCTCCGATTACGATGGTTGATACCTCTATCAATAGGTTTCGGGACCTGTAATTGCTGTGATAATTTGCAATTTGATTGCTCGATTATTTCTAAACATTTCTTAGAAAATTCAATTTTATTGAAAATCAACTGTGCTATAGCCCACAAGTTTTTGGGCGGCCAAAATTTAAAATGCTCCGATTACGATGGTTGATACCTCTATCAATAGGTTTCGGGACCTGTAATTGCTGTGACAATTTGCATTTTGATTGCTCGATCATTTCTAAACATTTCTTAGAAAATTCAATTTTATTGAAAATCAACTGTGCTATAGCCCACAAGTTTTTGGGCGGCCAAAATCTAAAATGCTCCGATTACGATGGTTGATACCTCTATCAATAGGTTTCGGGACCTGTAATTGCTGTGATAATTTGCATTTTGATTGCTCGATTATTTCTAAACATTTCTTAGAAAATTCAATTTTATTGAAAATCAACTGTGCTATAGCCCACAAGTTTTTGGGCGGCCAAAATCTAAAATGCTCCGATTACGATGGTTGATACCTCTATCAATAGGTTTCGGGACCTGTAATTGCTGTGATAATTTGCATTTTGATTGCTCGATTATTTCTAAACATTTCTTAGAAAATTCAATTTTATTGAAAATCAACTGTGCTATAGCCCACAAGTTTTTGGGCGGCCAAAATCTAAAATGCTCCGATTACGATGGTTGATACCTCTATCAATAGGTTTCGGGACCTGTAATTGCTGTGATAATTTGCATTTTGATTGCTCGATTATTTCTAAACATTTATTAGAAAATTCAATTTTATTGAAAATCAACTGTGCTATAGCCCACAAGTTTTTGGGCGGCCAAAATTTAAAATGCTCCGATTACGATGGTTGATACCTCTATCAATAGGTTTCGGGACCTCTAATTGCTGTGACAATTTGCATTTTGATTGCTCGTTCATTTCTAAACATTTCCTAGAAAATTCAATTTTATTGAAAATCAACTGTGCTATAGCCCACAAGTTTTTGGGCGGCCAAAATCTAAAATGCTCCGATTACGATGGTTGATACCTCTATCAATAGGTTTCGGGACCTGTAATTGCTGTGATAATTTGCATTTTGATTGCTCGATTATTTCTAAACATTTCTTAGAAAATTCAATTTTATTGAAAATCAACTGTGCTATAGCCCACAAGTTTTTGGGCGGCCAAAATTTAAAATGCTCCGATTACGATGGTTGATACCTCTATCAATAGGTTTCGGGACCTCTAATTGCTGTGACAATTTGCATTTTGATTGCTCGATCATTTCTAAACATTTCTTAGAAAATTCAATTTTATTGAAAATCAACTGTGCTATAGCCCACAAGTTTTTGGGCGGCCAAAATCTAAAATGCTCCGATTACGATGGTTGATACCTCTATCAATAGGTTTCGGGACCTGTAATTGCTGTGATAATTTGCATTTTGATTGCTCGATTATTTCTAAACATTTCTTAGAAAATTCAATTTTATTGAAAATCAACTGTGCTATAGCCCACAAGTTTTTGGGCGGCCAAAATCTAAAATGCTCCGATTACGATGGTTGATACCTCTATCAATAGGTTTCGGGACCTGTAATTGCTGTGATAATTTGCAATTTGATTGCTCGATTATTTCTAAACATTTCTTAGAAAATTCAATTTTATTGAAAATCAACTGTGCTAGCCCACAAGTTTTTGGGCGGCCAAAATCTAAAATGCTCCGATTACGATGGTTGATACCTCTATCAATAGGTTTCGGGACCTGTAATTGCTGTGATAATTTGCAATTTGATTGCTCGATTATTTCTAAACATTTCTTAGAAAATTCAATTTTATTGAAAATCAACTGTGCTATAGCCCACAAGTTTTTGGGCGGCCAAAATCTAAAATGCTCCGATTACGATGGTTGATACCTCTATCAATAGGTTTCGGGACCTCTAATTGCTGTGATAATTTGCATTTTGATTGCTCGATTATTTCTAAACATTTCTTAGAAAATTCAATTTTATTGAAAATCAACTGTGCTATAGCCCACAAGTTTTTGGGCGGCCAAAATCTAAAATGCTCCGATTACGATGGTTGATACCTCTATCAATAGGTTTCGGGACCTGTAATTGCTGTGATAATTTGCATTTTGATTGCTCGATTATTTCTAAACATTTCTTAGAAAATTCAATTTTATTGAAAATCAACTGTGCTATAGCCCACAAGTTTTTGGGCGGCCAAAATCTAAAATGCTCCGATTACGATGGTTGATACCTCTATCAATAGGTTTCGGGACCTGTAATTGCTGTGATAATTTGCAATTTGATTGCTCGATTATTTCTAAACATTTCTTAGAAAATTCAATTTTATTGAAAATCAACTGTGCTATAGCCCACAAGTTTTTGGGCGGCCAAAATCTAAAATGCTCCGATTACGATGGTTGATACCTCTATCAATAGGTTTCGGGACCTATAATTGCTGTGATAATTTGCATTTTGATTGCTCGATTATTTCTAAACATTTCTTAGAAAATTCAATTTTATTGAAAATCAACTGTGCTATAGCCCACAAGTTTTTGGGCGGCCAAAATCTAAAATGCTCCGATTACGATGGTTGATACCTCTATCAATAGGTTTCGGGACCTGTAATTGCTGTGATAATTTGCATTTTGATTGCTCGATTATTTCTAAACATTTCTTAGAAAATTCAATTTTATTGAAAATCAACTGTGCTATAGCCTACAAGTTTTTGGGCGGCTAAAATCTAAAATGCTCTGATTATGATGGTTGATACCTCTATCAACAGGTTTCGCGACTTGTAATTGCTGTGACAATTTGCATTTTGATTGCTCGATTATTTCTAAACATTTCTTAGAAAATTCAATTTTATTGAAAATCAACTGTGCTATAGCCCACAAGTTTTTGGGCGGCCAAAATCTAAAATGCTCCGATTACGATGGTTGATACCTCTATCAATAGGTTTCGGGACCTGTAATTGCTGTGATAATTTGCAATTTGATTGCTCGATTATTTCTAAACATTTCTTAGAAAATTCAATTTTATTGAAAATCAACTGTGCTATAGCCCACAAGTTTTTGGGCGGCCAAAATCTAAAATGCTCCGATTACGATGGTTGATACCTCTATCAATAGGTTTCGGGACCTATAATTGCTGTGATAATTTGCATTTTGATTGCTCGATTATTTCTAAACATTTCTTAGAAAATTCAATTTTATTGAAAATCAACTGTGCTATAGCCCACAAGTTTTTGGGCGGCCAAAATCTAAAATGCTCCGATTACGATGGTTGATACCTCTATCAATAGGTTTCGGGACCTGTAATTGCTGTGATAATTTGCATTTTGATTGCTCGATTATTTCTAAACATTTCTTAGAAAATTCAATTTTATTGAAAATCAACTGTGCTATAGCCCACAAGTTTTTGGGCGGCCAAAATCTAAAATGCTCCGATTACGATGGTTGATACCTCTATCAATAGGTTTCGGGACCTGTAATTGCTGTGATAATTTGCAATTTGATTGCTCGATTATTTCTAAACATTTCTTAGAAAATTCAATTTTATTGAAAATCAACTGTGCTAAAGCCCACAAGTTTTTGGGCGGCTAAAATCTAAAATGCTCCGATTACGATGGTTGATACCTCTATCCATAGGTTTTGGGACCTCTAATTGCTGTGACAATTTGCATTTTGATTGCTCGATTATTTCTAAACATTTCTTAGAAAATTCAATTTTATTGAAAATCAACTGTGCTATAGCCCACAAGTTTTTGGGCGGCCAAAATCTAAAATGCTCCGATTACGATGGTTGATACCTCTATCAATAGGTTTCGGGACCTGTAATTGCTGTGATAATTTGCATTTTGATTGCTCGATTATTTCTAAACATTTCTTAGAAAATTCAATTTTATTGAAAATCAACTGTGCTAAAGCCCACAAGTTTTTGGGCGGCTAAAATCTAAAATGCTCCGATTACGATGGTTGATACCTCTATCCATAGGTTTTGGGACCTCTAATTGCTGTGACAATTTGCATTTTGATTGCTCGATTATTTCTAAACATTTCTTAGAAAATTCAATTTTATTGAAAATCAACTGTGCTATAGCCCACAAGTTTTTGGGCGGCCAAAATCTAAAATGCTCCGATTACGATGGTTGATACCTCTATCAATAGGTTTCGGGACCTGTAATTGCTGTGATAATTTGCATTTTGATTGCTCGATTATTTCTAAACATTTCTTAGAAAATTCAATTTTATTGAAAATCAACTGTGCTATAGCCCACAAGTTTTTGGGCGGCCAAAATTTAAAATGCTCCGATTACGATGGTTGATACCTCTATCAATAGGTTTCGGGACCTGTAATTGCTGTGACAATTTGCATTTTGATTGCTCGATCATTTCTAAACATTTCTTAGAAAATTCAATTTTATTGAAAATCAACTGTGCTATAGCCCACAAGTTTTTGGGCGGCTAAAATCTAAAATGCTCCGATTACGATGGTTGATACCTCTATCAATAGGTTTCGGGACCTCTAATTGCTGTGATAATTTGCATTTTGATTGCTCGATTATTTCTAAACATTTCTTAGAAAATTCAATTTTATTGAAAATCAACTGTGCTATAGCCCACAAGTTTTTGGGCGACTAAAATCTAAAATGCTCCGATTACGATGGTTGATACCTCTATCCATACGTTTCGGGACCTGTAATTGCTGTGATAATTTGCATTTTGATTGCTCGATTATTTCTAAACATTTCTTAGAAAGTGGGTACCGTCTCAGCATGCGTACCCAAAGTGTAGATCTGTGGACACTGCTCTGCACGCCTTGGTGTGTACGATTGAGAAATCGATTAATTCGAAAGAATTCTGTTTGCTGGCCTTCCTGGATATATAGGGCGCCTTTAATAATGTGAAATCTTAGGCAATCAAGGAGGGATTGTCATTTTTGGAGGTGGACGTTCCTCTGATAAGGTTAATCAATTATATGCTGGGAAGCAGGATTGTTAGCTCGAAGTTGGTGGACTCCACCATCAAGAGGCGAGTAACTAAGGGAGCCCCGCAGGGTGGTTCTGTCCCCTGAAACAGATGGCGGAAAATACGGCTGTACGACTTGCAGCCGTCTCTCAGTGGAGGTGTCTTAGTACAGGACACTCTACTATCGTTAGATCGTTGAATTGTGACAAATTAAATGTAAACATTTCTATTCGCCTCCCTGATTACTGCAGAGTGTACCAAGCTGAAGTCGTAGCGATTGGGGAGGTCATGACATGGTTGAAGCATAATGTGGTATCCTCAGATGATATCGCAATCTATGTGGACAGTCAAGCGGCGATTCGGTCGTTAGAATCGGTGTCTTTGACGTCACGGGTGGCGTTGAGTTGTCACCCATCTCTAAATGAGATGGGTGAGCATTTCAATATTCAGGTAGTCTGGGTCCCAGGTCACTCGGGCGTCATGGGGAACTTCAGGGCGGATGTACTTGCTAGGCATGGTACGACTCTCCAGCTGCAACCGGAAAGGGCAAGTCTGGGGAGGCCTATCACAGCGCTGAGACAAGCACTTGGGAAGCAGGTGCTATCAGCGGGGGAAAGGTGGTCTAACACCCTCGCATATAGAATTGCAAGACAAGTTTGCCCAACCCTCAGTCGGGCACGACTTTCTACAACGAATTTTTTCATCTGGTGGTTATCAATAGGATTTACCTACATATTACTGTGCTACAAATAGAGCTCAGTAAGAGTTCGGTCCACCGATGGAACTACATTTCAATGGGCTCGTAAAAGCGGCACTGAAATCTACTCCATGTCAAATCGAAGGAATATTGAACTCAGTCAATTATGTGCTAATGGTGATGATGCCGATAATTACGAAATTACTCGAGGCCACCGTCTTAACCAGACAATAAATCAGTACCGACGACAAAACGTTGAAAGCAAGTTCAATCCATAGTGAATGGTTATTGGAAAAGATTCTACAACAAATATCGCAACAACGCCATATTTTATTTCTATAAATAGTTTTTAGAATAAACCGTAAATTTAGTCATTCCTGCAAACTTAATTGTACCGCTTTTCGATAAACTTTAGGAAACGCTGTCTAATCTACACAAAAATCCGGTAGATGGCCAGCACAGAAATAAACCAAAAGAACAATTTAACATTTATAAGGTTTTTGAACGTACTTTAAATCACAGTTCATAGATGCCACAAGCATCGCCAACTGTCGTACATTTTTTTTGACATTTCCATGAGAAAATTTAGTTATTGTTTCACCACCACGGAGTCGTGTAGTTTTATTTTTTTTTTATTGTAGTTTGTTTCTAAATTATCTAATAATTTATTGTTTTGCTTATAAACTTTCCCCAATCGAAATTATGTTTTTATATGCGACCAAAAAAATTCTTGTTCATTCAAAATTAAATTGTGCTTCGTATCTTCCATTGATTTGTCACAATCGGTAAGTTGAAAATAATTTTAGGCGATGGAACATTTTTTGTTTACATTTTTTTTTAAATTTGTGGCATCTACCTAGCTATAAACACGAAAACCATTATCAAATTTTAAAAGTACAAAAGAGTTGCACAGACAAGGAAATACGCGAGTCATTTGTTAAACTATCGAAAGAGGTATGTACATTTTACTATTTGCGTTTAATTTTTAATTGTACAACTATTTGGTGGCAAAATTTTTTGTAAACACAAACAGCTGATTTGTGACAGCACATATCATCTGTGAAATGTAATTTTTGTTTTTGTGTACTAAATAAATCAAAATTAGTACTCAAGTAGGGGAAGCTATAGTAGAGTTATTCTTGAGAACTTTTGTTGTTTTTTTCTTGCAGTGCCATCCGGACATCAGCAAAATCACAAACGACATAAACACACAAAGATTCACACGAATTGTGGAAGCTTACAAAATATTAAGTCGGCCGGATAGTCGAGCGGCATATGACCACCATTTAAATCGAACGTATCACGATGTAGATGGGGGACAACCGTACAACAGAAATTCATATCAAAATTATTATGAATTTTATCGGCCGACTGGTGAGGGACAAAATAAAAATACGACAGATTCATATTACGGTATTAAGGGGGTTAGAAAAGTGGCCAATTGGAAAATTGTACTGATTTTAATGGGGGTTGCATTTTTTGGCGTTGCATTACAAATGTTTGCGATTATGTAAGTAGAGCGCGCAAAAAATATTTCATTTTCAACTATTAATCCAATTTATAAATCTAAAACAAGTAAATCGGTAACATTTAGACGTGACGATCTAGATAAACAATCAGCGCTCGCTGGTTCAATATATTCATCGGTGCGGGCTGATGCCGAGAAATATGGAACAGCGGAACAGTTGAAACGTATGCAGGAACGGGTGCATACTATGTATGCGACGAACAAGAAATCGGATTGATCATGCGGAATCCGTTGAATATATGTACGTACTTACGTGATGTCCTGAATAATCGGTTATTTATTTTCGTAACTTTTTACCGTTTTTACGTTTTTTTTTTGTAAATATAGAAGTGGTAAGACAAATTTTTATTTGTAATTTAGGTTTTGTAGTAATAAACAAAATTATCTGTGTTTACTTGTCTTATCAATTTATGTACCTAAATCATTCAAACGTCTGTTCACAGCTCAACAACAACGAGCAGCCGAGTTCATCGGAAAGACTGAGAATTCCTGCAGATTTTCCAAGGGAAAATTACCAAAGGAGAGAACATTGGAAAATAAAATTTTAATTAAGCAAAGTAACTGTAAAATAAAGTCCAAGAATCTGGTATCATCAGATACGTTCAAGCCTCGCATTGGGCGACGATTCAATATATCTACATTTCTCTGTATTCTGTTCGAAAGGAATAGGAGTAAAAATTTTTAAATAATTCTTTCAATTACAAATTATCTTATGCCACATGCCCCGTCGATTTCCTGAAAACCAATTTTCTCCTGCTCTTATCCAGTTTGTAAATAGGGGTAGAAATGGCTAGATCTTTGGCAGTTTGTTTGCCATACTAATTCGTTGGTTTATTCACGTTCATATGCTATCTATTGTCTATTACTATTAGCTTGTTACAGCTAATGTTGCTCGGAAGGATTAACCACCGTAGGCAATTTAAGTTTGTTTGTTTCTTTGATTTATTTTTTACCGTCCTACTTTACGCCTGGAGTAGCCAAATCGAGGACGGGCGGCTACAGATCCGTCTTTTGAAAAACCACCTGCACATTGCATTGCTTCATGCCAACCTGTAGTGCTAACATGAAAGTTGGGTCGGCCCATGGAGTCTGCACTCTCAACAGGGGGTCATAGATGTGTTCATCTTCATCACCGATCGTAATCAGATGATGAAAAATCCCTTTTGCATCTCGCCCCTATAGGGATTCGAACCCGGTACCTCCCGATCCAACAGCCGCAGCTTTAACCACTGCGCCGTTTGCTTGGTGGCAATTTAAGTTGTTCGGAATGAAAATGGTAAATATATTTCTAAAGCAGAATTTATTCACAGAAAGAAAAGAATTCTCGGAAATATTAGGATTTAAACGAAAACGGACTACCACTTATAATCCGAAGTGTAACGGCATAATAGAGCGTTGGCACAGAACATTAAAGGCAGCAATCATGTGGCACGAGAGACCAGACTGGGCGGAAATTCTACCGTCAATACCTTTGAGAGTACGTACTGTGACAATATGAACCACCCTATTCTATACTAACACATACTTATGTAAAACCACTCTTATAAAGTCAGTCATTTTATATCACGGCTCTCTCACTATTAGATACTCATAAGTATTACATGGTGTCAGAAGTGGTTTTAATGCGTGAATTACACAATTAGTAAAATTGAAAAGTAGTAAATCGGAAATAAGAAAGAAATTAATAATATTTCTCGCCGAATAAACTCGTCAATACTACACACAACGAGGTAAAAGAAGTGTTGTGATCCTGGAGATGGTTCTATTCGGATAAATGATACACCAAGGACTACTGACAGTATATACTTTATTTTTAGTTTGTGTGTAGCTTGTCGTGGTGAAAATCCTTCTGCTGTTTTTTCCATATGACATCTGCCAGGCGGGGTATATCCCTAGGATAAGGTCATTCAGACTGTCATCGTAACACCTCCCCGTTTTAAGATGCTGTTTATAAACAGTTGAAATTCTTATTTGAATGATTGCGATATGAATGATTATAATGATTACAATTGTTTCGGATGTGAATGAAAATAATTGGAAATGGGAAAATGGCTTGTTTAGCACACGTAGTCTCAGAGATAGGCGGGTGGAACTCCAGCTGTAGCTCGTTGAGTTCTTCGTAGAACTTGCTCCTGGAGCGCTGGCAAGTCTTCTTGTTGATCGTCCAGTGAGTCTTGCAATGAGTCATCTTCTTGTACTTCCTCTTTCTCCTCCTCGGGTTCTGGGATGATTTCGGGCTCAATCTCTTGCTTTCCTGAGACCTGGATATCAAAACTGTCCAGAAGAACGTTGTGGCCATGGTCGAGATACGTGTAGCGTTTTTTTAGTCGATTTTCATGAGCAACGATCTCTCGTATATCGGTTTTCACCTTGTAATTGACCGTTCCCATTTTACACACGACTTCTCTTGAAACCCAGCGCCACTGGTTGTTGCTTAAGTGGGTTTTAACGAAAACTTTGTCGCCGATCTCAAACATCTTTTCCTTAGCACCGTGGTGAGTGTTGAACTGCTGTTCCATCTTGTGGTTTCGTTCTACTATAGCTTTCGTAGTTGGCATGAGCAAGTCGAGCTTCGATCTTGCTTGTCGTCCCGTCATCAGCTCATGCGGCGATTTCGATCCAAGGTTGTATGACGGTGTGAAACGGTAGTGCTTAAGGAACTTTCGCAAGACTTCATTAGCGTTTCCATCCTTCTCAAGCTTCTTGAGTCCCTGTTTCAGCGTCTGCACGAACCATTCTGCCTGACCGTTCGATTGCGGATGATTAGGCGCTGTGGTGATATGATCGATTCCTCTTTCTGCGCAGCAATTGCTTAAATTGTTCCGATTTGAATTGCGGTCCGTTGTCAGAAACGATTGTTTTGCAATCGCCGTGTCTTGCGAAGGCTTCTTCGAGCTTATCTGTTATCTGCTGGGACGTCGTGCTCTGCTTCCACCCGAAAATACCAGAAGCTGTTGACTGGACCAGCGAAGTCGACGTGCAATCGCGACCACGGTGCTTCTGGAATCGGCCACACCTCCAGTTTAGCTTTGATCGGTGAAAACGCATTCGTTGCGCAATTCACACAGGTTAACTGGAGGAGACTTTCTGTCGAGCTAATAGCTTCATGCACTCAATGCCAGGATGACCTTGATGCAGTTCTTTCAGTATTTCGCTGCGGTAGCGCTTCGGAATTATGATGCGATCACCGAAAAAAATGCAACCGTTGATGACTGTGAGCGAATCTCGTCTTGCGAAGTAGTCTGCAGCCTCAACGTCAGGAATTTGCTCTCGTTTGCGTGGCCAACCCTTCTCAATGCAACTTGTTATTACCTTCAACGTCTCGTCTCGACTTGTTTCGTACTGAATAGCTTCGAAGGTTACTGGTAGCTTCTTGGCGGTGTCGATAGCGAAGCAACCTAGTGAGTCTTCTGCAATGATCTTTCCAATGACGACGTCTTCGTCAGGCTTCTCATGTTGACTAATGAGTCGCAAGATGAAATCTACGTATGCGAAGCTGTTCGTGTCGACGTATTTGATTTCGAAGTCGTATGCGAGCAATATCAACGCGTAGCTTTGAAGGCGGCTTGCCGTGTGTACCGGAATTCCCTTCTTATTCCCGATTATTGCGAGCAAGGGTTTATGGTCAGTCTGGAGCTCGAATTTTTGACCATAAATGTAGCGGTGAAACTTTTGAAGGGCGAATGTGAGCGCCAGAGCTTCTCGTTGGATTTCCGGGTAGTTTTTTTCTGCTGCTGTGAATGAGCGTGCGGCATGCATTACTGGGCGCAACGACCTACCGGACATCTCTTGCATTAGACTTGCTCCCATTCCATAGCTTGAAGCGTCAGCGGCAACGATCAACTTCTTAGTTGGGTCGTAGTGAGTAAGTCCGAGGTCAGATGCCAGAATTGTCTTGAGCTTGTCGAAAGATTCTTGATGTTTTGTTTCCCATGCAAACGTGATATCATATTGAAGAAGCTCGTCTAATCGGCCGCGATGTTTCTTTATACCAGGAATGAATTTTCCGTACCAAGTGACTGCTCCTAGAAATGCCTGAAGTTGCTTGACGCCTGTTGGAGGGGGAATATTCTGAAGCGTCTTGATCTTTTCTGGGCTCGGTTTAATGCCGTTAGTGTCGAGTATGTGGCCAAGAAATTCGAGTTCTTTCTGACGGAACCAACACTTGTCGATTTTGACAAGGTTGTTGCAGACGCTGGCGATGGGAATATTCCATAGGTCGAGAGCTTCCATCCAGTCGCTACCGAGGACGTTCAAGCTTGAATTTGCGACGTAGCATGTGCGGTGAATTTTCCGAGCATCGACACCTGATCGCCTGAAGTGCTGATTGCTTGCTCTTCGCATGGCGTCAACGGCGGTTCACCAATCTTTTTCCAATTTTCTCGGATATAATTGTCCAGTCGGAGCCAGAATCCAGTTGCAGGCGAAGCTTGTGATCATCGATGGCTGGTTCAACAAACTTGCGGGTAGAGATCGATGCTGTTGTGACTGCCAGACTTTGACGACGTTCTGATCTGTGGCTAGGTCTGCTTGGTCTTGATCGGAATCTGCGCAGGAATTCGGTCGCCGAGGTACAATGGCCAGTTATGTGACCCTTTACCTTGCAAGTATCGCAGATTTTGTTCTTGTACGGGCAATCCTTATGCCAGTGGCAGTCACCGCAGAAGTAGCAGTTGTTAGGAGGCGTGTCCAATTTTTCTGTTGATTTGTGTGTGGATTTCTGCCGACCTTGCTGTTGCTGCCCTTCTTTCTTTCTGAACATCTGCATCACTTCGCTTCTCAGTGCTGAGTTGGAGTGTTAGACCATCAATTTCTCGTCTTTGAGACAAGACAACCGCTTTGCTAGCTCGCAGACATCGTTCAGCTTCAATCTGGTTACTGTGTCTGGATTGGCTGCTGCTGCACGGGTTATTTCGACTTCCTCGAGCTTAATGAGAAGTTTTTCGAGAACGAGTGAGTCTTCAGCTCCCGTGAGCGCTTTGACGAACATGAGAACCTTAAAATCGTCGGCTGTGCACATGGCAATCTCGGATTTTTCGCACTTCCTGTTGACTTTGTAGCGGAGTGTGAAGACCGATTCTTTCCGTCCGAAAATCTTTTTCAGCTCCTCGACTGCTCTCTCGAAAGTTATGGTTTGTATGGTCTATGTCAGGATGCGGTCAGCGAAACGTCGGTACTCCGAGGTTGACAACTTTTCAGTGAGCAAACTCACTCGTTGGCGGACCGTCAATGTCTGTGCTTCCATTGTGAAGATGTGCTCGTATCAAGCGTACCAGCGGTCGAACGTTTCACCGTCCTCCCGGCAGTAGCCGAATTTTTCCATTAAATCGGACAGGTGCTTGTGTATTTGTGCCGCTGCTGGTCGGTGAACTGCATCCGCTGAATTTGTTGGCGGAGCGTTTCGCTGCAGAACCATTTGTTCCATGATTGCTGCCATTTGTCGTTGGTTTTCAGTCTGAGCTTCCATCAATCGTTTGATGAGTTCCTCCATGATGCCGAGGTTAATTCGCTTTATTCTCGTCGCCACTGTTGTGATCCTGGAGATGGTTCTATTCGGATAAATGATACACCAAGGATTACTGACAGTATATATACTTTATTTTTAGTTTGTGGGTAGCTTGTCGTGGTGAAAATTCTTCTGCTGTTTTTTCCATATGACATCTGCCAGGCGGGGTATATCCCGGTTTGCTAGGATAAGGTCGTTCAGACTGTCATCGTAACAAGAAGTACAACGGTAAAAGTGACGCGTCATCAACAGAACATTCGATACCGTATCATTATTGCGTCATTTTGTTTTTATTGTGACAATGTCCGGAATTAAACCACCGAAGAATTTTGTGATAAATTCAGAGCTAGATATGGCTCAAGGAGTGGACGGAATGGATCGAATTATTTACCTATTACAGTAATTCGATGGAATTGTGGTGATGGTGGTCGATGATCGTAATCTCGTCCGTATATGAGTGGTGTGCTCGTTGTAATGGCGGCCGACGCACCTTCCACAATATAATTCAATAAAAAAACCGAAGCGTTTGTTTTACACTTACAAAAGTTTTATTTAGTTTAATTAATATTTAATAGAAAACGTTACAAAATTATTACGCTTAATCGGTTAGCGATTTCGTTTTAACTCGAAAACTGATTTTACTCGGATTTTTATTCTTAAGACGCTACTTTTCGCGGTCGTTTTTGGATATGTAATGGCTGCTCTCTTTCTTTTTGTCAAAACACAGAAAAGCGACAAGATTCAACCCTGACGGCCGATATCTGAACTGCAAACAGATTGTGATATTAGCGGGCCCTTTGAACTGCGAAAACCGAAAGCGATTTTGTTTTACCAGCGAATACTCTGTATCGCCACACTACCCCACCCTTAGTGAACGCAGGGAACGATCAGTCGTAACGAGAGGGTAGTTTGATACTGCGCCCTGATCGTGATGTAGCAACCGGTTTCTTTTCTGAAGGCTTGTCCAGGTTGAATGTCACCCGTTTTTTTGTTATAACATAGTCATTCTTGTTGTTTGGCTCTGTTGGTACGTTTGATTCTGGAATAGAAGGATTCTCGGGATGTTTGTCTGCACTATCCGCACCAGTTGTCAGTTCGGTTTTTTTCGCTCTGTCATGCTCGTAACCCTCGATAAAACAAGGTTTCAATTCAACCGATCCGATGAAATGTTCGACTCGACGCCTTTCACCTGGACTGCGAAATATTTCGCCGACCGGCGCATTACCGCGTAAGGGCCTTGGTACGAAGGCTGTAGTGCCCTGCGTAATGCATCCATACGAATTAGTACGTGTGAGCACGTCGCGAGATTTGGTTTGCTGACGTGTCGTGATGGCGCTGTCGGCTTGATATTCCTGAAAAATTTTTGAATTTGTGAGACAACCTGATTTTGAGTTGTAAATGTTTATGGCTGTATCATATCTCCGGGCAGGCGTAATTTCTCACCGTACACCAACTCAGCTGATGTAGCCTCGAAATCGTCCCGAAAAGCGGTTCTCAAACCTAACAGTATGAGTGGCAATGATCTGGTTCGTTGACACACATTATAGCCGTTTTTAAGCTGCAGTGCCACCGTTCAACCATCCCGTTGCATGTCGGGTTATATAGGCCGTAGTGCGTTTGCGTTGATACCCTACTAGGTTGGCCAGACTGGAGAATAGTTCTGATTCGAACTGAGTTCCTCTGTTGGAGACGATAACCAATGGGACTCCAAACCGTCTAATCCATGTTTTCAGTATAGTATCCGCGACGGTTTCGGCCTTGATATCCGGCATCGGAGTGGCCTCTGGCCATCGGGTGAATCGATCTATGATGGTTAGACAATAGCGTTGTCCTTCGGACGGTTCCAACGGACCAACTATATCTATATGTATCTCCGAGAACCGTTGGCTAACGATGGGATAGTTACCACACGGACTTTTCACGTGTTTTGAAATTTTGCACTTTTGACAGTTTGCGCAATATTTTGCCCATTGCTGTACGTCTTTGTTGAGCGCTGGCCACACAAACTTGCTCCTAATCAGTTTGGTTGAACTTCGTATCCCCGGATGCGATACATTGTGAAATACTTCAAATACCTGACGTAGAAATGCTTCGGGAACGTATGGCCTTGGAGTACCAGTTGAAACTGCTACTGCTTGTAATCCTTACCGGAAACGTGCTGTATGCTGGTCGTAAATTGTGCTATCAGATCGAGATGCCTGCGCTGTCGGGGTGATGCTTTCTCCAGGTTTTGATTCAGGGTGAACGTGAGGGGTTTATGGTCGGTGTATAGGATAAATTCCCGGCCGTCGACGAAGTGTTTTAAGTGTTTAATCGCTGCGTACGCTGCCAACAACTCCCTGTCGTACGTGCTATAATTTTTTTCCGTGTTTGTGAGCTTTCGTGAAGAGAAGCTTCAAGGTTGCCATCCCTTTGTTGTTTGCTGCTGTACTACCGCTCCGATCGCTTGATTTGATGCGTCGACCATGATCGACAATTTGTGTTCCGACGATGGGTGAACTAATTGAACGGCCCCTTCTAGGTGTCTTTTACAGTGCTCAAATGCTTGGTTTGAGTCGTCGCACCAAGTGATGTTGCTGTTGTCGTTTTTCTTCGTGCCTTTGAGAAACTCGTACAATTTTGTTTGGTCCTAAGCCGTGCCGGGAAGGAAAATGCGATAATAGTTTAACATACCTAAGAATCACTGGACGCCTTTAGTGGTTGTTGGCCGTGAGAAATTCGTTATTGCTTCTACCCGAGATTGGGCCGAACGAATGCCCGCGGCTGCTATATCGAATCCCAGGAAACTTATCTGTTTTTCAGCGAATATATGCATTTGCTCATGTTTATCACCAAGCCAGCGTCCTGTAAGCATTGAAACACTATTTTTAATTGTTCCATATGCTGGTCTAGATATGCTCAGGATAGAATATTTGCTAGCCAGTTGATAGACATATGTTCACATGTTTGCCTGCGCACATGAAGAGCGCTGCAGCCGCCATACGCGGGTCGGTCCATATTCTGTAATCAACAAAGGAGAATATTTTTGCGAGATATAACAAAAAAGTTAAAATCATTTGGCTCATGAAGGGTTTACGATACCCTTTCTAAAATCTTAGCCTTCCAGCTAAGCTTCCTATCCAAAACAACACCCATGTATTTCGCTTTATCAGTAAAGGTCAATCTAATACCATTTAAAGTAAGAGCATCAATCTGAGGAAGTTTGTTTTTCCCAGAGAAGAGGACCACCTCAGTTTTACATGGATTAACATTTAGTCCAACACTGTTGGCTTACCATATTTAGAAATAAATCCAAGCGCGCTTCGCATTCGCTTTCTTTAGGTACAAGGATACATACAAAAGACACCAACAGGAACGCCATCCGCATAAGCAACCACCTTATTAAAACCTTGCCCCTCTAGGTCCAGTAACAGGTCATTTATAACCAAGTTCCAAAGAAAGGGACAAGACATCACCTTGCGGTGTGCCCATACCTATAAATCTTCTAATGGAGGACCCGTCAACCTTAGACTTCACGATCCTGCATCTTAGCATTTGAGCTATCCAGCCAACAAACGATTCATCTACATAGAGACTCGACAAGGCCCGAGTTATTGCCACTGGTTTAAAGTTGCTAAAGGCACCTTTTTTATCAAGAAAGTTTACCAATGAGTATTCCTTAAATTATATTGATTTCTCAATAGGACAAATCAGGCACTGTAGAGCGGTTTTTACCGATCTCCCTTTACAGTATGCATGTTGAGATTTCCACCACTTAACTAACATAATAGAGCCGCTAATGTGAGCTTCTATTTGTCTTTCCAGTACCTTTAATAGAAAAGAGCATAAGCTTATTGGCCTAAGGTCTTTGGGATGGCTCCCGCCTTAGGTATAAATATTACGTTCACCTCAGTCCACTTCCTAGGAATGAGGTAAAGTTCCAGGCTGCCTCTGAAGATAACTTCCAACCAGGGTAGAGCCAAGTAAATGGCTTGCTTAACATCCGGTAGAGCCAAGTCAATGGCTTGCGGAGCACTCCAGTATGTGGTTTATCAGTATTAACTCGAAAGATTCAGCACTAGTTGACTCGGGATGATAGGACTTGAAGCCAGCACCTTGCGGACCCTTGCAGCCTCCGAGGACTCCTGTATTTTACCACAGTAGAGACTCCCGGCACTTATTTTGTTACTTCTTATTTCATACTTGTATGTTCTGAGGACTAACTGTACATAGTTCTTATTTTCTAAAAAGCCTTTTGCAGTTTTGACGAGCTCTAATCAGAGGTGATGCTCCCAAAATAGCTACATGAAAAGCATCGGGCAGCTTATCTACTAAGTCATCCAACTCCTGTGTATATACGGGGGTTTTGGAACTGGTACTGACAATGAATTACTTAGAATGGTTCTGAATGTATGTATATCAGTTGGTCCAGTCGGTTTTCCTCCTGTTTCTAAACATAGCCGTATTTGTGGCTTCTGTAACCAGTTCATATTGAAAATAGCAGTAATCAGAAAAGGAATGATCATCATACACTTTCCAATTCACCAACCTAACTTTAATAAAATATGATACAAGCTTGATATCTAGCACCTCTTGTCTGTTACTAGTTATAAAAGTCGGCTTATACCCAAATTACATATTTGATGGTTAGTACTAAGAATAAAATCAACGAATAACTCACCTCCCTCGTTTGTACCCGTACTTCCCCATATTGTGTGGTGTGTAAGTTTACATCACTGCCCAGGATGACTCCAAGATAGATTGAAGTGAGCCAGAGATTTACACTATCAATTTTATTGCCAGCCGCCACTACATCTGAGTTACTGTAATTAAACAGCATAAACAAGTTTAGATTAGTTTTAGCTAGAATGCACGAACGAATCTTACCTTACTTCTTGGGAAACATCACTTTATAGTTTGGTGCCTTTAGTGACATAACCCGGTCTTCAATGCCGCATGGCTCCTGGATCAGGGCAACTCAATCAGCTTGAATTTTAAGCGGTTTTAACCTATCGGTCAGTGGTCCTCCAGCAGTTGTTGTAATAGAGGAACCCGAAATATTTTTGCTTATGTCCTGATTCATATCTTGACTTTCAGGGCAGGGCTTATAAACCGTTCCTCTAGCCATAGTTTCCGGGTTTTTAAGAGTTTCGGCCTCTATGTTTTTGTGGCCTTATAATTGCCGTCGCCTCCGGGTCCACGCTCATTGAGCGGGTGTTAATAAGTGACCTAGGTATAAGGCGGGTCACGCTAAATGATGGAAAATGGGCCGGATTAAGGTGTAAAGCAACCCGTGCTGACGATCTGCTAGGCTGGGGGCCCATTTAACAAAGCCCAGTCGTGAACGGAGCCCTCTGGATACCTAGCGACCTCTAGTTGTAATTAGCCTTACCTGCGTATACAGATCTCTGCGCAGGCGGACCTTTATTTCTCCGATACTCGTGGGAATCATAATGAAAAGATCAAACAATAATACAACCAAGGGCATCGGCTCTCCTGAAAAGCCGGGTGGGGCTCAACCAGTCGGGTGTGGCCTCTAAGGTTGCAAAGGTGGTTGACTCTTGGGCACCAGTCTCGGGAGTTAGCGGTACCGACGCAGCACAGGGCAGTGGGACGAGAGACATTCCTCACGATTGACGAAAGTCAAGAAGATGGGAGCATCACAGCGGAAAAATGGAGGTGGGTGTATAATGCACTCAACCTCGTCTTTTTAAAGGTCCTGGGAGAAAATCCAGGACCACCCCGATCCTGCAGAGATGCTGGATGGTATCAAGGGCGTGTGAAGATGACTACATGCTCGGGCTCTAGGTCTGTGGATCTGTATAAAAAGGCTATAGCCAAAGTAGGGGAGGTGTGGCCAGGTGCAAATCTTACGGCAGTTAGCCGGGAGGACATTTCCAGCAGGCCGAGGGCACGTGTCTGGCTGCCATCCGAACCGGCTAGCCCTGACGAGGCTTTAGAAATCATTCAGGCCAGTAACCCGAATCTTCCGACCGGAAATTGGAAGATCGTCAAGCAGGAGGAGGCGAAGGGGGACTCGAAATTATCAATTATGGTAATAAACAAGGAGTCCCTTGCCCTCCTGCATAAAACGAAGGGAGTAATTGACTTCGAATTCGGGTCAATTACACTCAACGTTTATAAAAAGGATGGGGCGAAAGCCCGTACGGGAGGCCAACCGGAGGATGGTGGCAACCCGCCCAGGCCTGAAGGGGGTACCATCAGCATGGGAGGAGCAGCTAAGGATAGGGGGGAGTGTGAATTCGGCGACCTCGATCTGGAGTCTGGAAACTTGAGCTGATCCGTGAAGCGGAACAATCAAAGGTAGGTGTGGTACTGGGAGTTGATGCTAATGCGCATCACACTATCTGGGGAAGCACGGACATTAATGAAAGAGGTGAGCCGCTTTTTTATTATTTGATGAGTACTAACCTTTCAGTGTGTAATATTGGACGGGAACCCACATTTATTACTAGTAACAGGCAGGAGGTTCTAGGTGTTACCCTCGCCTCAAATAATATTCTTCATATGGTTAAAAATTGGAGAGTGGATAAGGAACACTCTTTTCTGATCATCGATATTTAACCTATAGCCTCGATATTCATCCTGCTACCCGGGACGCCTTCAGGCCCCCGACGACCGTTTGGGAGCTGGAGGACATAGTGGTTAGCGTTACTAGCGCATGTAACCGATCCTTTCGTGCTGCATGCCCACTGGCTAAGCCTATGGGTAGGCAAAAACCAGTATGATGGTCCAGGGAACTGGGAGCCTATCGTAAGGCTTGTAGGACAGCCTTCAACAGAGCCAAAAATACAAGGGAGGCTCAGGATTGGGACTTCTATAAGGAGAAACTCGGAATTTTTAAGAAAGAATTAAGAAAGGCACAAAGGAGTTCTTGGAGAATCTTCTGTGATAAAATGGAAGAGGTATCCGAAACCTCCCGCCTTAGGAAGATTCTTTCCAAAAGTACAGCTAGTCCCAGTTTTTTGATAAAACTGGACGGATCTTGGACAGCTTCTAGCGGAGAATCTCTGGAGCTTCTCTTCGAGACACACTTCCCAGGGAGCTTTGAAGACCTCTTGGTGCGTAGCAATAATCAGGAATCACTGTCAGTATTCTCAGAGGATATCGTAACCAGGAAACGAATCCTATGGGCACTGAGGGGTTTTAAACCATTTAAATCGGCTGGTCCGGATCAAATTATACCAGCGGACTAGTAATTATTCTTCCCTACCTAGAAGCTATTTTTACTTTATTAATTTTTTGTTGAATGTTAATGCTCGCGGGGAAAAGCTCACATGTCTATCCTAAGGACCTAAGACCAATAACTCTATCATCCTTTCTTTTATCAGAGATAAAATAGGTGCCAGGAAGTGGGCACCGTCTCAGCATGCGTACACAAAGGGTAGATCTGTGGACACTGCTCTGCACGCCTTGGTGTGTACGATTGAGAAATCGATTAGTTCGAAGGAATTCTGTTTGGTGGCCTTTGTGGATATAGAGGGCACCTATAATAATGTGAAAGCGGAGGCAATCAAGGAGGGATTGTCATTTTTGGAGGTGGACGTTCCTCTGAGAAGGTTAATCAATTATATGCTGGGAAGCAGGATTGTTAGCTCGAAGTTGGGGGACTCCACCATCAAGAGGCGAGTAACTAGGGGAACCCCGCAGGGGGTGGTTCTGTTCTCTCTTCTCTGGAACATAGTGGTAAACGGGTTACTACTAGAATTGGCGAGAGAGGGTATTGAAATTATCGCTTACGCAGACGACGTAGCTTTAGCTGTTACCGGGAAATTCCTGGGCACGATTGTAGATGTAATGCAGAATGCGCTTACCATCGTTACGAAATGGGCTGGCAAATGTGTACTTTGAATTAACCCGTCCAAGATATAGCTGGTACTCTTCACTAAGAAATACAAAATCCCGGTAGTTGTCCCTGCTACCTTAAATGGCACGAGACTTGCTTTTACTGATAGAGCTAGATATTTAGGCATTATCTTGGACAGTAAGCTTAGTTGGAAGCCCAACATGTTCTCGAATGAAGACGTGACATTTCCGATTTAATTTAAAGCAAATTTTCAAGTTAAAAGAGTTTTGTGAGAACAAACAAAGTATGCAGTATGCATTATGCAAAGACGACTAAAGTAAAACGCAAATCATAACCAAATTTTTGGTAGTGAGAAATTAACAACAGAGAGTCTGATCTGAAGAGAGTAAGAAAACAAAGTTATTACGGTTCTACTGTATTTTCCATTTTTGGTTGTTGTTTTATTTTTGCAAAATAAATGTTCATGAAACGTCTTGGTATTTTACATAGTTTTTGATTACATTTTAAAATTTGTTCAGATTAATTATTTTTTCCTTCGTTGGTTGATTTGAATTAAAATACTTTAGAAGATTTGTTGTCTATCGGTGATCCAGATGTCTCTAATTCCGTAATTATTTCTGTGAATGAATCTCTATTATCTGTATATTTCACAAATATATGCAATGCACCAAGATTAATTTTGAATTTTCAGAGAAATTCAGTTTGAGTTCGCTTTTATGTTACACATAGAAGCTAAATTCTTAGTCAGTCTTATAGTTCGGTTGGTGCAAGCATTTTCCATGAATTTTTGCTGAAATTCGGTATTGACGGATTGGTATCGTTAAGTAAAGGTTGCAATATACGTGTCCGGAGAGCTGCACCCAAGAAGGAGTCTCCTGAAGTGGGCGCTGAATAAAATTATCTTGAAACTTGTTCTTTCTGATATCAGTTTAGGTCTACAAAAAATGTTGATTAGACAAGGCTCCGGAGTTATCACACTAATAAAACACCAAACAATTTTTTTTTATTTTTTTTATTTAAACATTATTTTATTGAAATAACTTGCTATACATAATTTAAGTTTTAAAGTAACCATTATAAATAATTACGATTGAATTGTGCTTGTAATTAAGATGGGATAAAAATGACAAATTAAAAAATCTTTACACCATAGAAAACTAAAAAAAATTATACAAAATTAAAAAAATAAATTTTTCAGATTATTACAAATTCAGGACGCATCGATACGTCCGAAGTGTACCCAATATTTAACCTACAGACATAGTAAAATGGAATTATAGTAACGATGGATTCAAAAGGGGGGGTACAACGTTTTTTTTTTTCTCATTTTGTATTTTAATTTACGAATATAATTTAAAATAAATATTATTTTAATATAAGGGAGTAGGGGGGCGTTTTGTTTGCTTAGAACTTTTACAAAAAAAAAAAATCACATTTAGAGTTCTAATTTAAATAGTATATATAAAATAACATACAGTTCCTTATTAAAATATATCGAATGCGGGTCGGACCAATGTGAATAATAAAAAAAACTTAATCAATTTTCTTAACTAAAATACGGCATGCCACATGTGGCTTCTCCGGATTTAAAACCTGTTCCCCATTTGAATCGATATAATCGGTGTACGGTACTTGAAATACTTCTTTAAAGTCTAATTTCTCCATGACCCGGGCCGAATAATGACTCGAGCACATGACATGCATTAACGGAATTTTATGTTCACGCATATAGTCCATGGTACGTTTTGTTAGGTGGCCAGCAATTCCTAGACCTCGATAGTTTGTATCAACCGATAGTATTTTACCATCAAGCATTTTATCAATTTCGGGAAATGTTTCGAATATATTGAAACGTTCATCAATAAAATTCATGAGTCCTAGAATTTTTTTAAATTTTGGATGTTTACAATTATCGGCTGGGTTTTCAGCATCGTCGGTGGGTTCTTCTTCTTTTGTCTGGAAAAAAAACAACGCCAAAACAGTTATTGGAAAAACTTATAAAATGAAAAATCAAAATTACCTTCACTGGTCGCTCGTATATTCCATTTAGAAAGACACCAATAATTTCACCATCTGGGTTAACCGCCTTGAACGAGCAGCCATCTGGTATACACTTAACGGAGTACTCCTCGAGCTCTTTGCATTCGCCCAAGTCAAGATATGTGTTTAGTGGTTCATCCTGCAAATTAGAAATGGAACACATCTTAATTATTCTGAACAATGTTTTATTCTTTTTCGAGGTCTGTATCGCTTTGTAATGTGTTTTCCTTTTTCTTCCTTTACCTTCTGATACAAAACGATAGCCGTTGAAATGGAATTCCATTCGTGTGGAAATTATTGAATGCGGAATCAAGGAAGTTTGTGATGTGTGCATGCAGGGAAAAATGAGACTGCTACCGTTTCCAAAGAAATTAGCGAGTGAGTCATCGGCGGTATTGGATTTAATACTCTCAGTTCGACTCCCAGTGGAAAACGTTACTTTGTCACCTTCAATGACGATTACTAATGTTTCACATTCGTTATTTTGTTGATACACAAATCGGAGGTTGAAGACACTGTGAAGCGGTTTATCGCATTGTGTAAAAACAAGTTCAATCGAAAACCAAAAACAAAATAATCGGATCGGGGTGGGGCAAAGGGCATTCAGATCCAGTTAACGGCAGCCGACTGTCCACAGCAAAATGGTAAAGCTGTGAACGGAAAAATCGCAGAATGGCTCGTTGCATGCTCATTGATGCAACGTTACCAAACAGTTTTTAGGATGAGGCCATGCCAACGGCAAATTTCATTCATAATCGTGTGATAACCAGAACAACGAACATGATACCATATGAAGGATGGAACGGTATAAAATTAGGTACAGACGATGAAGCCATTAAGGTGCAAAAACTAGTGCGGATGGAGAAATTCAACGATACAAAGCCAGATTCGTGGCACAAGGATTTTCACAGAAGTAGGGCGAGGATTATGACGAGGTGTTTGCGCCAGTATGCTTGCTTAAGAGAAGCATTTATGATCTGAAACAGGTTGCCCGATCTTGAAATTCCGAACTTCACAAAGTACTCATCGGAGCTGGATTTCAACAGTACACTATAACGATCCATGCTTATGTATATTCAAAGAAAGTTTGTCAATGAATTTTGCTTTGTAATTGTCTATGTAGAATAAGAAGCAAATTATGGACATTGAAATCGTTTTCAAGCCACATTTTATGATGCAAGATTTGGGAGCGATCAATTATTATTTGGGCATGGAGGTTATAAAAGAATATTGAAGGGACTTTTGAATTGAATCAATCAGCATACATCGTGAAAATTGCATCAGATTTCGGATAAACTGACGCAAAACCGGCGAAAACACCAATCCAATTACGAAAAGTCAGACTCGACACAATCATTGGAAAATAATAAGAAATATCGATCAGTGATTGGACGGTTGTTGTATTTATCAGTATTTTGGCTCAAAAGGTATCACGGCCAATATTTGAAAGCAACATATGTCATCAAACAGTGGTCGTATAATATATTTCAACGGCGGGACAATAATTTGGTCGTGTAAGAAGCAAGGCATAGTTGCATCGTCATCATGCGAAGCCGAATTTATTTCAATATCGGAGGCATCAAAAGAAATCAAATGGTTGCGACAATTGTTGGAAACAATGCGCGAAAAATTTGACTCGCCAACAGTAATTCTCATACAAGACGAAGCATATTGACACCCGATACAAAATGATTTGTGATCTTGTGAGGAAAAGGGTCATCGAATGTGAATACAGCCCCACAGAGGAAATATTTGCAGACTTATTGACAAAGTCATTATCTGGGGTGTGTTGAATATATGAACGAGACTTCAGATCGAAATTATAAGATCTAATGAAAGTAAATATCATCAATATTTAATTTATATGATTTTAATATGTTCCGAAGATTGTAAAAGAATTCAATCCAGTTTCGAACTGATGAGCTAATGATTATGAAAAAATCAATCTTCTCATCAGGCTGCGGCAACTGGACTGATTATATCCCAATTTACATTCTATATATACAGAATGTGCTGTGCGTTAAGTACTAGCGAATCATACTAATACAGATAAATTCTCTTGCAATTTTTTCATCAATATATTCAACAATATGCTCCTAAATTATAATAGAGGCGGCACTCAAGATGGGCGGGCAACAGCACAAACCATAATCAACAGCTGTCCAATATAATATTCGTCGCTATATTTCGCACACGCCCTCCTACTCATCTTGAATACCGCAAAACAAATTAAATTGCACTTCCTACTACAAATACAATAAACACCCATAGTTCACACAGATTTTGCTGCTAATCGAATAAACCGAAAATTAATTCATGCCATTGAATGTACTTGTAAACATATTTAATGTATATCCGAGTATACAAAGAATTTAATAAGAAAATATACCGCAAAAGAAAGAGATTAAGATCACGGTCAGGCTAATCAATCAAGTTAACGCGGTGCGGCATTATTATTTATTTCTCTGCGTTGTGTGTGTCTGTGTGTGTCGTAGTATTTTAGTGGTAATGAACTTAAAATGTAAACAAAAACTATTTTTAATAATACGTCGCATACCGCACCGTGCGTACAACCCAATATCGTGTAAATTTATATTTTTTTGATTTATTTCCGTCCGCGCGCGTTATAATACGTGGGTGAATGTTTTTATCGTTGCAATTTATTTGTTTACATTTTGATTGATAAAAATGACTTTTTTTTTGTAATCTAATTAGCGTCGTGTTTTTTTTTTTTTTTTTCAACTTCAAGGGAATATTCGATATACTTACACAACTTCTGTTTGTACACAAGATTAATAAATGTCACGACTTTGGAAATTTAATTTCCTAAGAAATATTAACAACAAAAAATTATTTAAAAAATCACTTATCGGATATATTTACTTCCGGATTTGTATAAATCGTTGTCGCACCCAAAATTCTTAGCCATGCACCGAACATAGCTAGTTTTGATTAATTTGGAACGTCTCACGCGGAGTTCACTAAACGGACGGTTGGTAAGTCAATACATTTACTTTCAATTATAGTACAGTAATACCGCAATATTTTATGTATAAAAAAAAAAATGATATCGAACCGGTTAATCACATGTTAATGTACAATAAACTAAAGCAATATCAAGGTCGTAATTAATATCGCGGTTAAAGCGGTTAAAAAAGAGCGCTTAGTTACGCGGTTTTGGTTTATTAATTGATATCGATTGGATGCAAGTGAGAAGATAAAGCAAATTTTGAGTATCGCACAATTTTCCGAATCACTCTAACTAAAGCTTTATGTTTAGTGTATATTGAAACTGTCTACCGATTTTGATTTATTTGCAAGAATTCATTTTCATTGTTAAACAGCGCGCATAGAGAATGAATGGAAAATGTTTTTGGAATTGCGGTTTGGATGCTATATTTAGAATTTACCATTGCATTGTTTTACAGCTTTGGTTCATTAATATTAGTTTACCTTATATTATGTATTGAATTCAATTTTCGACTAGTTTTATGTTTTGATCAGTTGACGATTGCCCATCAACTGAAGAGATAGCGTTAGTAGATCTTATGACAGGATTGTTATGTCACATGTATAATAAGATGGTCGTGTACGAAATCAGTCTGTAATAATAATAAAGAAATCTAATAATATCGAACCGCATTAATGATCGATCATCCATCAATAGTAATATCTACACATCATAAAAGAGACACAACAGATTAGCGACGAGAATGGGATAAATAATAAATTATTGATTTTTCGAAGCTGTGCAAGAAAAATTAAACATTCAAAGGTTATGTGCAAGTGCAAAATTGAATCCGGAACAATTGCAACAATTGATAGACGCGATGAATAAAAATCAGAAATTATTGATCGAATCAATGTTATCTGGAGAAGGACGTAACGATAGTCAATCATCGAATGTTATCATTTCACATATTCCGGCGTTCGAAAATTTTGATGCTAAGAAGGAAAGCTTCAAATATTACCGTCAACGTTTCCAAAATTATAATAAAATGAAACAACTGGATGAAGATAAAATCAAAAGTGCGCAGATGCTATTAAGTTTAATAGGCGCATCAAATTATAATACATTAGCAGCCTTAGTAGCACCAAAAATGCCGGGAGAATTAGAATATGATCAATTATTCTCTGAATTAGAGAAGCATCTAGAGCCGAAAAAAAGCTCGTCAGTGAGTCAACACTATAGCAGCTTTACGCCGTAACATTGCTGAATGTGATTTTAAAGTAAAGTGTCAATGTGGAAACAGTACATCAGCAGCAGACTTGTTTCTTCGAACTTAATTTGTTCGAGGTATAAAGGATAACGGTATAAAGGAGAAAATCCTTCAATTAGAGCAAACTGACTTTAGCGAAATTGTCACGAAAGCAATAGCAATGGAAGCATTAAAAGTGAATTGTAAAGAACTGTCAAAAAGACCATAAATTACAATAGCTGCTAGTGACATTAACAAATTAATCAATCAACAATCACGGAAGGACAGTTATTCCTCAAGATATTAAAGTAAAAGTCAGTCAACACCAAGGGGAAATCATGATCAAACGCGATCAAAATCAAAAGGATGGATCAACTACAAAAAACTCAAAAGGAATCGATCAAATTAAACAAATGCTGTCACAACAAATAGGATAAACAATTATGATGATATGGGAGTAAACAAAATTATCGATATTTACGACCAGTCCACACCGGAAATGGGCCAGGACACTAAGAAGTTTTACACTAGTGTTAAAATCGAAGGGGTTCAGCGAAAATTTGAAGTCGACACCGGTGCTGGATTCACACTTATTCCTAAGAGTCAATATAGAAGTCTAGGAATCAAAAAACAGCTGAAACCAACCAATATCGCATTCAGATCATACACAGCAAATGTATTCTTACCACTGGGGATAGTCAATGTAAAAGTAGAATATAAAGGGAATGAATCTAATGAAGACATGTACGTCATTCCAGACGGGTTCGACCCGCTATTAGGGAGAACATGGATCAGGCATTTAAAAATCAAGTTGGAAGACATTGTTCAAGAATTTTCAAAAATAAATCGGGAAATGCATATCCGATTAATAAATGATGAGAAAGACATTGAAGCATGTTTTCCAAATATTTTTACCCAGAAGGTTGGCTGTATACCAAATTTTAGTATAAAGTTACAACTTCGTGAAGATGCGAAACCCAGCTTCACACCCGGAAGGGATGTTCCATACGCGCTACGAGAACAAGTAGAGAAGGAGCTGGATGATTTAGAACAAGAGGATATCATCGCAAAATCAACCACGAGCGATTGGGGATCACCTTTGGTAGTGATTCCGAAAGGAGATGGAACAGTTAGACTTTGTGTCGATTACAAAGTTGGAGTAAATAATCAATTAATAAACGTCAATTATCCAATCAAAAAGATCGAGGACATATTGAATAACTTACAAGGTTCAAAATATTTTTGTCGATTGGATCTGTTTAAAGCATATCTTCATTTAAAAACTGACGAGGATAGCAGTATTATTCAAACAATGGCGACACACAGAGGAACTTACCGAATGAACAGGTTAAGTTTCGTTATAAAAACAGCACCAGCAGAATTTAACCGGATAATCGATCAAGTGCTTCAAGGGCAAAACAAGATGATTGCATATTTCGATGACATACTCGTGCACGGGAAAACAAAAGAAGAGTGTCAGGAAAATCTAAGGGCATGTTTAACCAGACTAAGTAAATATGATTTACATTTAAATAAAAAACAATTGCTCGTACTATCAACGAAAAATCGAATATCTGGGACACGTCGTGGAAGACGGAAAAATTTCAAAGTACCCTTCAAAAGTAAAAGCAATCATCGAAATGCCACATCCAAGGAATGTAAAAGAAGTTAGACAATTGTTAGGGATGATAACTTATTATTCATGATTCTTTTGCCTGACGTCTCTACTGTTACTTACCCGATTCGAAAATTATTACAAAAAATTTAAAAATTTGTATGGTCAAAGGAGTGTCAAGCAGCACTCATAAAATTGAAAAAGGAAATTGCGAGTGATCGAATACTTGTACCGTTCAACATAGAATTACCGGTAATATTAGCAACGGACGCAAGTCCTACTGGAATCGCGGCGGTGTTGTCACATACAACCGACGGGGGAGAACGCCCGATTGCTTTTGCCTCACGTTCGCTTTCGAGCGCGGAGCAGAACTATTCACAGCTGGATCGTGAGGCTCTGGCAATCATTTTTGTAGTAGATCATTTCTTCGATTACCTATATGGGAGACGATTTATTAACGATTTAATATAATCGAGTGGTAATACCAAAAGTTCTCCAACCGGAAGTCTTAAAGGAGTTACATCCCACGCATCTAGGCATTGTTAAGATGAAATAGCTAGCGCGACGACACTGTATATGGAAAGAAGTAGATAAAGATATCGAAAGGGTAGTTAGATCATGTGAAGAATGTGCAAAGATCAAGAAGAATCCCACAAAAGTTCCGACGCACCATTGGGATACTCCATCAAACAATTGGGAACGTATCCATATTGACTACGCCGGGTCGTTCCAAGGATTCTATTTTCTGGTTGTAATAGACGCAAAATCTCGATGGGCAGAAATCAAGGGAAGCGCCGAATTCAGATAACACTATTCAATTTCTAAGTGAAATTTTTGCTAATCACGGATATCCAGTCGTATTTGTTTCGGACAACGCCACAAAATTTACCAGTGAAGTGTTTCAAAAGTACTGCCGTAGGAACGGTATTCGACAAAAATTTATTGCACTAGGACATCCAGGAACCAATGGATTGGCGGAAAGGAACGTTCAAACTTTAAAGCATCGACTGAAGACCATGGCGAACGAAAATATTCCAATAAATCAAAAATTACTAAAAATTCTATTGTGATAAAGAGCCACACCCCTAGCAAATGGGAAATCGCCGGCAGAAATATATTTAAATCGACAGATTCGCATAAAACTCGATGCCATGTTTCCAGTGCAAGAAAAAGTTTCTCATCAAAAAAGAAAATTCATCTACGATCTCTTAAAGAGGGGCAGAGAGTCCAAGCGAAATTTGTTATAAACAATAAGTCTGTGTGGAAATTCGGGATGATCACCCGGAAATTGGGCCAACTTCATTACATCGTGAAATTAGATGGTGACAGCGAGGGAAGTTAAATATTTCCAACAAACGAACACTTTAAAAGCTCTCATGTATTTGCCAATGTGAACCTTTGTCGTAATCCCATTCGCCTTTCCACGTTATATACCGTATACATGTAATTTTCGATACTCTTAATGTTTCAGATGGGTTCATCGTAAAAAGGGCACCAGACATTGACAGCATATTCAAGTTAAGATCTGACATAAACAAAATACAGGGTCTTAGGGTAAGGCGGGGCAATTTAAGCTTTATAGCTTTTCTCCAATAGATGGAACCAGTAAACTGCGATAATTTCTTTAACGAATAAGTGTCACTAACTTCGCTGTAAATACGATTTATTGCAGTTTTATTGCGGTCCTATACAAAACGTATACCAATTGTCTGCCGAACAAAAAAAAAATCCGAAAAATATTATTCAAAAGACGAACGCTTTATTGTGTATTGGTTTTGTTGTTCTGTCTAGATAAATTATTCTAGGTAGATATGGTACGCAATTACATAAGGAAAACTGAACGCGCCAATTGGAAAGAAGGAAATATGGAAAAAGCCTTAATATAGAGGTCAAAAATAAAGGACTATCTCTGCGTGAGGCGGCCAGAACATTTCAGCTTAATAAAGATGCTCCGACGTCGTTTATCCGGTAAAACGAAATTTCCAAGACATGCTCTATACATATACCGTTTGAGATATAAATACATATCGAGTGCTTACGAATGAGCAAGAGAAGGAACTGGTTATAGTTATATAATTAAAATGGAACAATTCGCTACATGGAATTAGGTATGACCGGAATGGATTGGGCTACTTCTTTTCATTGACGTCATTCCAAACTTAGTATCAGGAAATCGGAATACTTGTCACTTAATCGTGCAATGGGGATGGATCGACATGAAATTGAAAATTTTTATGATAATCACGATTCCATTTACAAAACAAATTGCTTCTCAGAAAATGACGTTTATAATATGGATGAAACCGAGACGCAAAATGTTCATAGACCTGCCAAAGTACTCGCCCTGATAGGAAGACGGTCAGTTTCTGCTGTTACAAACGGAGAAAGAGGCAAAACGGTAACAGTAATTTGTTGTGCTAATACCGCTGGTCAAATGGTTTCACTCATTCCCTATAGACGATGCTCCTGTTGGAACACCACAGTGTGTATCTGATAACAGATGGATTACCGATATCATCCTTGTAGAGCTCCATGAACATTTTGTTAAAAATGTCCGTTGTTCCGATGAAAGAAAATTGCTGCTTATCTTAGATGGCTACACGACCCATACAAAAAATCTAGATGCTATTACATATGCATATGAGAATGGGATAATCTTGTTGTCATTATCTCCTCATACTACTCAGAAACTACAGTCACTTGACGTGAGATATTTTCGGCTTTTCAAGGCAGCCTACGATAAGGCTTGCAATCTCTGGATGAAAAATCATCCTGGGCGAAGGATAATGATCGAAAACATAGCTAATCTCTGTAGACTGGCCTTTGAGAAAGCTGCCACACTCAGGAATATAGCAAATGGGTTCAGTGCCACGGGAATTTGGCCATTTAACCCCGATGTAAAGCAAACGATGATTTAACAACCCACCAGTCAATAATACAGGGTGAAACTTTTGCTGATGCAACAGATGTTGCTGGAGCCGCTCTAAATCCAATGCAAGACAGAAGAATTGATTTCGATTTAGCTAACTTAGAAGTTGTATTTGAAGATATACTTACAGCCGTTAGTCCAAATGACGTTGTCTTATTTGAAGGATCAGTCGAACCGATGGGGAATTTGTCGCCCAATGGCAAAAATACAACCTTTACTTTCTCGGATATTTCACCAATTCCAATAATTTCTTACAAGAAAAAAAGTCAGCTATGTGGTACCAGTAATATTTTAACAAGTAGCCGTTACGAAAACGATTTAGCTTCCAAAGTTTTTGATGAAACGTGAAAAATTAAAGAATAAAGTTCTGGGTAAGTTCATTACCGGTGTATAAAACAGCAATCGACGTTTCGAGAAGTGGATTATATTACCTCACTGCCTGTATTATTTTGAAAGTCACAGTAGCATTTAGTAGTAAGATTTGTTTTTTTTTTCAAATTTTCCGGAGAAATTTTGGAAAATATTTGGAAAATTAAACATGAATTTTCATTCATAACTCAAAAACGACAAAAATGCAGTTAACTATAGTTTCGCTAAAAAACCACAGAAATATCCCGCGTCCACCATGCATGCAATGTGCAAAATTGAAATTAAACTCGGAAAAGGGGGTTCCGCAGCATATTCTGCGGTTCATTGTTTTTGATTCAATAATAAATTTCTCCTTCACCAGAATTATGGAGTTAAACTGAGAAACTAACTTTTTTCGACTTTAATTCCAGTTGTTCGGCGAATAAGAGTCGGAAACGCAATACAAATTGCGATGGAGGGGAATATAGCCATACGCTGGTTAAACTGTAATCCAACTATTAGCTGATATGTTAGGCATACGCAGATAAATTAAGTTTTAGACAAATATGTAAATCTGTGACCGCAATACTTTTTGTTAAAAATGATTCATGATGGTCCGTATGATTTTGGCAAAATGGTTGGAAAGGCATCCTACAAACTTGACAACTGACAGCCAGTAACATTAACTCGGTAGGGTAACTTAGATACATTTTCACGATATATTCAAGCCTTTCTTAACCATTGGACTAAAAGGTTTTAGGGCTATTGCTTAGGGCTACATTGCACAAAATGTGGTAGCGCACAATAAAATCCACAATAAAAAGATTTTCTCATTATTGGTCTATTATCTATGTTGCTTTCGCGGATTTACAAAAATTTAGAAAACAATTCCATTGGATAAATCTAAACCAGATTTAATTGCCCATTGCTTTGGGAAATTATTAAATCGAAAACTTAGTCCTAATCAATTTTTACGAAAGTATTACCATCTACTGAATATTCAGTCATTATTCACTGATCATTCGTTTATTATGGACTCATATAATTCACTATATATTCACTTATTATTCATAGGTTATTCTATCATTCTTCGTTCAGTACTCCTCATTAATCACTAATGAATGATGATTTTATTTATTAACCACACAATATTCGTGCAATGTTCTCTCGGTATTTTCTCATTATTCATATTTAATATCTAATTAAAATAATCAATATTCATCAGTGAATAATGTGTGACTGTATAACAAATTTCTCTTTATTCTAGTTTTAGATCTGAAGGGAAAAGTGTCATCAGCTTTCTTCCGTTGCCTGTAACCTCTCTTACGTTGTGTAAAGATGATTTGCAGGCCATTTGATTTATAAATTTTTCTTCATCCTTGTTCTAAGCATTATTGGATTGGCGATGAACGCTCGATGGAGATGGACGTGTTTTAGTCTGTCTCCGTAAGTGAAATTTAGTTTTAAATTTAAATTAAACAAATTAATAATTAATTAGTGTTAATATGCAAGTGTTAATTAAATTATAAGTGCTTAAATGAAGATTAGTGTTTTGGAAAGCGATTTGGGGATAGTTTGGGAATTGAAGTTGAAATTCAAAATGTTGGAATATATAATATGAATTTCGATTTCAATTTGAGAGTGCAAATAAAATCGTTTCCATAGTCTTCATTAGTGTTTTAAAATTGTGTTTTATTGTATAGTGAAAAAGTTAAATTGGGAAACGTGATGAAAACATGGTCCAAAAAATAATTAACGGTATCTGTAAACATTTTTTTTATTTTTGTTTCTTTTATATACATATATTATCATATGATTTGCTTAAGTAACGGGATTTTTGATTTTTTGTATATGTAAATAAAATCAAAATGTTCCTCTCAAAAATCGTTTCTTGTTTTATCGTGTTTTGTTATTTTATTTTGCGTATTATATTGCTTTGATAAGGGGAATTTTTACTGTTTTTATATAAATGCATAGATCAAATTTTCAAGTTTTAGCTGGTATAACCTTCACCCGTGTCGAAATAATGCGGTATTTGGGCACCCATCTAACCTCATGTCTAAATCGATCACTCACCATCCGAACTAGATGTCGTCAGGCAATCGGCATCGCCCGGCAAATACAACAGTTTATCAAAAAACACAAAGTGCCTTTTAAGACCATCCTTACCATGTACAATACCACGATTGTACCCATGATCACATATGGACTAAAAACAGCCACCCTCACTCAAGCAAACCGTCGCCGATTGAGGCAGTATAAATTATTTTTGCTGAAGATGTTAGCTGAATTTAGCACCAATAAGCCAAACACACAACGCCTCAAGGAAGTTTTAGTTGGTAGAAGGATAAAGGTACATCGAATCAATTACTGGGGACATATCCATCGTCGCGGACCAACCCATATTCTAAGCACCGTTATGAGATACACTGCCGGACCCAAGAAGCCAGGACGAACATGTTTCACCTGGAAAATTCTCTTAATAACGACTTAAGTTATTATGACAGAACTTTCATCGAATGGGAAAAGCTTCTATCAAATCGGAGTGAATTAAAGAAGGCCGCTGAAGAGCTGTATTTACTCGAAGAATCTGATTGCAGTGAAATGTTCGAGAGCGGAGACGGAGAGGATGTAACCTCACACTTAAGATGCCAAATAAGGCTCTCCCCTCTTTCATTCCCTACTTACAGACTGAGTTATTATAATTTATTGTCATCGACATTATTCTCCAATCTACCAGTTAATCTGCGATGTCTGGAGAATAACGCTCGCTGTTGGTGGGTTGTTGATGAGTTGGTCCAGGAGCAAGTGTGTGTCTTGTGTAAAGTCAGTGCTGACAGGTTGTGGCCATCGTTTATATTGCAATTCTTTTAAGTTATCTAGATTTAAGCTAAATCAGGCGGTTTGGAGCGGGAAGCAGTAGAAGTCGCAGATGTCTGAATCGCCGAGGCGCAGAAGTGGCCGGAAATTTTTGGTGGTGGAGCAGTGCGGGGTTGCTGATATCAAATTCATTGGTTGTTCGAAATATAAATCGTAAATTTGTTTCAGGGATATAAATGTAAATTAAAATATAAATTGTGTTTGAGTTTAGATTATTAAGCAGAATTTAGTAAAAACTGGATCTGCGTCCAAAAGCGAAAACCACATAAGTGCACTTAGCGATTTAACTATTTTTATTATTTTTGGCTTATGTAATAAAATTTAGGTCTCCATTACACTGGCCAATATTTTAAGCCACTTATAAGTCATACATTTTAAAAGAAACACTAATCAAGTTTTTCAGAAACCGATATAAACCTTTATTTGGCGGAAACTTAAACAGAAATTAAACTTGCAGTAAGAAATTGCGTTGTCTTTGCTAACTTATTTACTATTTTTATTAATAACAGGTTTGCTAACTATCAGCTACTTAGCTGTCTGGAACCGGCTTGTTTCTTTGTGACTAATTTAATATATTTTGTTTAATTTTATTGATTTATTTCATTCATTTATTTAAATGTATGGGCTGGGCTGTACGTTAAAAAACTTTAATGGAATTTTTTTGGTATCAAGGTAGGATGCGACAATATTTTGATTTAAAATTGATATTTATTTATTTTTATATATATTTTATTAGATGTGAGGATTCGGAAGATTAATATTAATTTAATTGTACATAAAGATTAATTTATAATTTATTTCAGAGAAATGAATGAGGGTTTCATAGTTTAAATAATGCTTTAGTTTAACTTTAAAGTAGCAGATAGCGATAATTAATTAATTGAGATTTGGAATTTCAAAAATACCGGAACAACCTCGATCAGCTTCCAGAAACATCGAGCATCCAGCGATCACGTAGTTTAGAAATTGTATTGTCTTGTGCTAACTATTTTATTGTATATATTACTAACAAAAACATACTAACTATCGACTACTTAGGTGTCTGGAACCGGGTCGATTCTTTGTTACTAACATACCTTTCCTTTCCTTCGGTTTTGTTATATGTGAAAAGGGTGTACGGTGGACCCGGCGTCTTTCCGGGAACCTTGCTTAGTCTTGATCGTACACTCATTTATTTTTTGTATTGGAGTTTTTTGCGCGAATGGACATTAAAGACGGGTTGTTTAAAAATTTTCATTTTGATCACAAATTGTCAGTATTGATCTTGGCTAAGCGATTCAAATAACTCCTCAAAGTCTGGGCTATCAAGTTGCTGTGTAGAGCCATACTATTCAATGAAATGCTTTAATGCGCAAGGTGCGTTGTGCATACGGTTTGTTTTCTAAGCCCGTATAAGCCTACTTTATTTTCTCAGCAAACAAAATAATTTATGTCATCGGCGTGCAAAAGGTTTAGGGATTAGGTTAATGTGCATTAATGACGCTATGTTATGAATAATTGATCAAGTCAATTGTATATATCTATAGGCAACACAGACATCGGTTGAACTTTCGGGCTGAACAGAATGACCTTAGAAATCTTAAGATTTTCTTATACCGCCAATAAGTTACTTGATATGTTGTAGATAATTTTATGTACGAAATATTGAGATATTACAAAAGGGTCAAACTGAGACACGGTATATCAATCTGTACGCAGGCCAATACGAAAAGTATTTTCGTTAATATTAGTCAAATAGTAAAAATATTCGATTCATTTCCAAAAATCGTAATTTAGTCAGGCACGGCCTTCCTTTTTGACCCTTATGCCATCTATGAATGACTAGTGTCAACAATTTAGAAAAGTCAATGATTTAGTCGAAAAATCGACATGAGACACACGCTATAAGACCTCATTAAGGCGGTTATGGCCAGTATATTGGTTACATCTGTTATTATTCCATTACCTGACACCAGATGCCAAATTGTCCTTTCTCTTTTTTGTTTAATTTTAATTCGAAAAAATAATTCGCGACCTGTTTTCATGAGAAAAAATAATTCAGAAATAATTGGAATTAAATTTTTCTCCTGGAAGTACAGCTTTAGACTGAATCGTTCGTTCAGTTTCCTGATAAATAAAAACGGCAATCCGCCCAATTTTCACGACTCTTAACTAGCCTAATATGCTTTAAATTCTTGCTTTGGCTTTGTAGATAAATTAAAATCGATGTTTGCAGTAAGGCAAATCACTTCTACTACATTGGTTATCGTTTTAGTTATCCTAAACTTCTGTAAAACTTTTGATTGTTACAGGTTATTTGCAGATTAGCTCTGGAGTCACACCGGATAATATTTTGGGGCCCCTTTTATTTAGCATGTATTTCAATGATCTTTCCTAACATATATTGATTGGTAGAGTATTACTTGAAAATGAAGATGATGCTCTTTATATGAACAAATTGGTCTATTTTGAAGAGCCTTAATATCATTTTGATAAAATAAAAGTTGTTCAGCTCAAAATTCTAACACAGATTCTAATCCAATTATGTTTCTACGACTGACCTTAATAGATTCTGGTGCAAAGACCAAAACTTAGTTGGATCCTACTCGAACCTAAATGCACAGTATCAGGATTTTCGAACGATACTTTTGAGACGATTGGTTTAACTACATTAGAATTATTCCAGATTTTATCTCATGTAAATTAATCGTTCAGATTGTTTTAAATGATTGCCCAATACAATATTACGAATATAACTTACAGCCTTTTGAAACTTTCAACAAAATTAATAATTCCACCTCGCACAGAAACTTATGTTCACACAAAATGTTCATCGGTTAATAAGGCCGAACAAATTTGTTATTCCAAAGGAGTACTCTATGGAGTATATTGGTCTGGTAAATCCGAATGAGTACGCTGTTGAATTGGATATCGATCTAAATATTGAGACTAGTCTTAGGAACTATAATCTGAAGTTTATTTTCAAGACATTTAATATCTCAATCTGGTATTAAACCAAATCTAACGAATATTGATACAAAAAAGTATTATCTACCGTCATAAAATTCTGTCCAAGCGATGTGTTCTGCCATGAAGGGTATTATAATTTCCCGATTTTTCAAAGGAGTTTACACTGACTCCGATAGGCTCTAAATTATGCCACAAATATAGAGAAGGAGCTTATTTTTTATATCTATAGGTAGAAGTTTCAAAATTATGAGCGATCACAAACCATTGATACGGCTTTGCAACATTAAAAGCACTTCATCAAGATTTCTCAGATGAAGAATAAAATTCCATAAATAAACGGATTGTATTAGATATTCCTGGATTCAACGTTGTAACTCGTTCAAATTTTAAGTTGTCAGATCACTTTTAAAAAACAATGTCTGTTCAAAGAATCAAAATTCTGACCATAATAATTCTACATCATTACCAAATTCTTCTCCAAATTCTGACAATTTAAATTTGTCGAATTCTTTATCAAATAATTTTGATGGTTCTATTTTACCAATTGCTAATAATAAAATTCCTGTTAGTATTCAGCAACAAAAAGAGAGTCACTAGCTCGTAGATATCGAAACTGTTACTGCGGCAATTTTATTCGTAAATCCGCTTCAATATTAACTGACCTAGGGTCAAATTTTATCGGAAAATTGTTTAAACAACGCAATTATGTTAAAAACGATCCGCTTCAATAATCCGCTTTAGGTTCTATTTCATCTCTACAATAATTTAAGTACTGTCGGTTTCAGCAGGTCAATAGTTCAAGCAATAAGGCTTAAGGCCTTTTTTCCGTTCTATTGTTAGGTAAGCTTGCGAAATTTTGAAGAATTATGCAACTAATCTGTTTGATTAATATTTACCAATATTTAATTTACACCGCCTAGTATATAACATATCGATGCTAATTAAATTTGCTAACTATATCTATAAAATTAAAATTTGCATGCAGACTATATGACGCCATATCTAGAATACGACAAAATTTAAATGCCTTAGCACATAATTTTTCTGTTTAACGATGATGCATGAAATAACAAAAAAAAAAACACTCAAGCAAAATATAAAACTTAATCACTCGTAACTAATTGCTCTATGTATGTATAAGTTATACACTTACCTTAAAGAAAAATTTCTTTAATAATCGTAAAACTTCTTCGGAATCCTCCTCTTTAATCACATCGACTGTAAATTTATCAGTTGGTGGGAGATGTTGTAATTGTGCCGGGATCGTAGTTGTTGTGGTAACGGATGATGATTTCGGCATAATCGACATGGTACGATTATATCGCGAAATTGGAATGATATCCGATAGCTGATAATAAAGATAAAAAAAAAATGAAGATTGGCCATTTAGTATTAAGTTAAATAATTAGCTTAACAATAGTGGAAAACAAAAAAGCTTCACTTACCATGTACCGCGACTCATTTCCCATGTTGCCATGATTAAAATCATTTTTCAAATTTATGTCAATTTGTCTGTGAAATTGGACCTCCATTTTGATTAATTTATATAATTACAGAATATATACGGATTCAAGCAATCACACACTTAATTAAATTAAAAGATAATCTAAATAAAAATAAGAAAATAATAAAAAATAAATATAAAGCTTTAAAAAGCGCACGATGTTAAACTTCCGAAAATGTCAGCATTACTAATCAAACCATCGAAATTTATTGTTATTGAAAATTTTTATGTTTGGTGCTTACAAAAGTTGTGTCTTTTAAGAACTTAAGTACTTTTACGACAACCATACAAAATATTGTTTGCATTAAATTTGCATACAATATAAAAATTTGGTCTACAAAGCCAACAAAAAAAAAAAAAAATTTTACAAGTGGTTTTCGTTTTATTAATAAACAAATCATTTTATTTAGCTGATGTGCATCTCATTTCAAACGCTGAATATCTATAAAAATCACGTTACACAAATCAATATTTTCTATCTAACTAGGAAATAGTAAATGTGTCTAATGGCAATGGATAAAATTGTTGCTCAATCAAATACGATAATCAAAATACTTAGTTATATGGCAAATGCAATTTTTTGTCGACTTGTAAACTGATATGTTTTGAAAATATTTATTTGGTAAAATTTAGGGCGTGTAAAAAATACGGAAATGTGTAAAAAAAAGCTGCCCACAATCGTATAGACGTTAAATATTCGAAAAATCTCAAGATAAAGTTCGTCACACCAAAATAAATGCAAAACACACCCATTTCATGTTTACACAAACAACTAAAAGTACCTACAAACATTTTACCTTCAACCAAGATCTATATGAGCGTGCGCCCGCGAGGTAGAATATTGAATGACATAACACGAATATTCAGATTTCCTATACATCAGAAGATTTTTTATTTTTTTTTTTGTTGTTTACATTTAATAAACGGAAAAATGCGCGGCGGCTTAACAAGTGTCACGATTTTATAACTTTTATAACACAAAAAAAAAAAAAAAAACATCCGATCGCATGGTGTGCATTACAAGGCTTTCAACAAATAAATCAAATTTGCCACCTCAAAATCTAGTTCAGTTATTTAAAATAAAATCGAAATTATTTTATCAATAAATTATAAATTTACATGAATAATTTATCGTTAGACATAAAATTTGACATTAAAATAAAATATTTATAGCTGGGGTAGTAGTAATTTACAAGTTTAAACTTAAAACGAAAACCAATCGAATAATTGCATAATCTATAATTACAATCAATACTTTCTCTGTTGCTCTTAGGATATAGTCCGCGAAACAATCAACATGCTTTGTCAAAGCCGGTTGAGGCACACCTTATACCCAAACTCTAAACAAAGTAACGAATCATCTTGCCAATGCCATATCTCGCGCAAATTGTTTTATTTAATTAATTTTGTTAAATTACAACAGGTAATCAAATATTAATAAAATTATTAACAGCCGTCGACGAACATTAAATTGATTACAAACTATATAAACGTGCAATTAATAATTACGTGCTTGGTAAAAAAAAAATCTTGTGAATTATAGCTTTTAGAAAATTATAGTTTTTCATTAGCGGTTAATTAATGACGTGAACGATTAAGTTATATGTATTATTGTATGATTTAATCACAAAATGTGTGAAATATATTGAGCGATGAATTGCTTGCGTCTGTAGCAAATGAATTTTTAAATTTAAGTATTTTAATGGCCTTTAGCATTTATGCTAGATTATTAGCAAAATCTCCAAAAGTGGAGCTACGGAAAACTGGGGTACCACAAAATCAATTGATTGGGTAAGAAACGGGCAATAATAAATTGCCAAATCCAAGCATGGTTACTTGCGAACGAAAAAGCTGAGTAATTTTCTGGTGTCTTGTTCAGATCAGTAGTACCGGGGGCTCGAACGATATAAATGGCTGTGTTAGTTGGAGGAATTCGCTGCAAATGTCCTGGTGGTAATATGAAATATTTTAGTTTTAGGCTTTAATTAAGTCTAAGTTGAAAGTTTTCTTTCAAGCTTTTAACCAGTTTATCACTATAAGGCTTAAAGATGCTGAATTTAGAAATTTAATCATTTAGATTTTTATTTATGCATCAATCGGATTTACGGCTTAATTATTCTTAATTAAATGTCTCAATTTTTTACATACAATTTTAACACTTCCAAATTTTAAAACTTCAAGTGTCAAATTTTTAAAATCTTCGTTGTACACTATTCTAAATTCAAACTCATCAAGTAGATTTTAAACTAAAAAAAAATTAAATTTAAACTTTTGATTAGAATTGTTTGTTTTTAAATCAAACATTCCTCTAAAATTATGAATCTTAATTTCAAAATTCTAACATTGCAAAATAAAAATATTGGAATATCGAAAATTTGATTTTTGATCCTCAAACCGCTAAAATTTCAAATTTCTAGATATTGTGAAATATTCTGAAATTGTTTAATAATTTATATTTATCGGATTTTAATTATAATACTTTAAAATTTAAACTCCTCAAGCTTCTGATTTCCTCCAAAAATATTTAAAGTTCTGAATTACAATTTTAATACTTCTGAGAATTTTATTGCAAGGGTAGGTCTGAAAATTTGTAGGTTCCTAAATTATAATATTTAAATTTAAAAAAATTCATGATGAATTTTTACGATTTTAAAGTGGTTTTGACTTTTTTTGGATATTTCCAAACTAATTTTCTAATTAAAGTAAATTCTGAACTTTTGTTAATTATAATTGTCATTTTTAACTTATTGTTTAAACACCAAAATATATGTGTAAGCTTTTAGAGCCTCTAAAATTTCGATTTTTTAGGGGGAGGTTAATGACTCCCATTTTAGAATTTTACGTATATACTACCTATAAATTTTGTAAAATCTGAGTCCTAAATTATTCATTAAAATTCGAAAATGGAACTTTTTGAGATTTATAATTGAGGTTTGTTCATTTTTATATTTACCATTTTTGAATTTATTGAGTTTTTAGTCAAATTTTGAAGAGATCCAAAAAAGATCAAAGTGTCGAAATGGATTTCATCAAGATTTTTTACAATTTTAACGCATTGTGTTCCGAAATTTTACGAACGTCCCATATGTGGGGAAACCAGAAATGAGAATTTCATATTTTTATTACAATGGATAATTAAATTTAAATGGGGACCTTTTTCATTTTAATAATAGAAACAAAAAGGCAAAACAGAATTTCATTTTACCAGAGTATCTGCTGAGCCATGACATCCTGGTAGTCTAATTTCCAAATTTCAAGAATTGAATTTAATCGTAAAAGACATGCCCTTCCAACATATTTCCTTTGTTGTTGGAATTTATGTCAAGAAGTTTCTAAATCCAAGAATTATGTACGCTAATCCATAAAACTCTTTATTTGACATAATTTTCATTGAAATTGGAAATCAATTTAATATGAAATTATTTCTGGGTATAATGTACAATACGCTTAAATTGGAGTCTTCGAAATTAGGCACGATATAGTGAGGTCATTATTGTTGGCGATTTCAATATTGACTGTCTCATCTCAACATTTACTTAACTTCCTAACAACTTTATATGTATGTTCATATGCTTTCTCTGTCAATATCAATGATAGTAACCAATTTTATTTACAAGCGAAATTTCTGGAATGTCAACAAGACTGCTTGATGGCTGCTAGTTGAATAGATTAAAATGCATCAGAGCTTTTCTAAAGATCGCTTCAGTAAAAAAAAACTACGGCTAAATTGTTTTGGCAAAACTTCAACACCTTTGTAAATCCGTCCTGTAAAATTCATTATGCTGCTGTTGATAATGTTGAAGAAGTTCGCTTTCATCTGGATAAAATTAAGTCGAATTCGGTTGGAGTTCTAGTTAAATTTTAGTCTCACTAAATCGATTTTTCCTGAACCGCAGAAAGTTGCAACAATTGCGTCTATTCCAAAAATGCAGCACATATTATCTCATCATTATATAAGGATTTTGAAAGAATAATTCAACCATAGTACCACAACTGCATTGTTATATGTTACTGACAATGTTGCTAATTAATTACTTTTCTAAAAGTGCTTGCCAAATTATAAGTTCTTATTGCATTTGCAGCCACAAGCCGTAAAATACCATTATAACATTAGCGATGAGATTAAGGATCTACTCGTATTTTAGAATTTATCATGTTTGGAAAACGTTTACTTTCATCTGTTGATGCTGCGATTAATAATCTAAATCGTGCCTTACGTAATATATGTGACTGCAAAATCATAAGCCCTACTTTTTACTAATAAAAACCGTATGAATGTACCAATAAATTTGCTTTTGATTGATAATCACAGAATCAATTTTTGTGAGAAGATCAGAAGTTTGGTTAGACCTATGTGGTCAAATATATTGTATCTTAAGTAAACTGTGGAGCACGATGAAGTTGATTGGAAGTGATGTGAAATGTCATATCATTCGTACTCTTATGGGACCTTTACTTTCATATTGTTGTTTAATATATTCGCAAAGTTCGGCTGATCCGATTTCACAGATATTTGGTGTAAGCCACAACCGGTTTTTGGAATTGTTAGGGTGTTCGGTTTTTGAAATTCTACAAATTAAAGACGACATTTAATTTAATTTTGCCTAATTCTTGTAAAACTAAGCCAAGACAATGCACTTTCTTTATCCAGGGAGTAATGCTCTGTGAAAACCGCGACTAATTTGTGTAATTCCAAAAGGCTGTTGAAAGGCATGTTGTGACATAATTCGTTTTCCCTTACTCGTTTAATTTAAGTGATAATAGTTTAATTATTGAGTATTAAATTTTTTAATTTTTCTGTTGCTATATTCTATTAGTACATACCTTAATGTACATAGGAATATATCCTTAGCGGTATTGTAAAAATGTTGTACATAATTGAGGTTTGTGTATGTAAATAAATTTCAAAACTAATTTTCTAAATCTAGATCCTGAACTATTTAAAATATTCTTAATTAACTTAATAACCCTCTATTTTTAATTAAACAGTTTTAAATTCCAATATTTTTGCTTAAAATTTTAAATAAGACAATAAAAATTCCAAATTTACTATTTTAAAATTACAAAATTACAATAGTCAAAATTTCTAAAATTTGATTTTCAAAATTTTACAATAAAATAAATTTAAAATTCTAATTTCGAAATATTATAAATTAACATTAAAAAGATAAAAACAAAATTTGGTTTTAAACACATTACAGAATTTCTAGAAGCGAACTTCCAGTTCAAGGATTTTTATAAAATCTGAGCAATTCTAAATTTTAGATTTATTTAATTTGTTTTGATGAATACAAATTTTATAATTAAACATTAAAAATTCAAATAAGAAAAAAATCGAGTTTTAAGTCGGAAATTTTATAAATTCCTAATTTAAAATTCAAAATTTAAATTTTAAATTGAAGTTGTAATAAACTAAAGATAAAGAATTTTAATTTAAAACTTTCATTAATGAATTTTTACGATTTTAAAGAATTGCTTTCATCTGGATTTAACAAACAATAAAATCAAAAATGGTTTCGAAATTTAAAAAAATTCAAAAAATTTATAAAATTTTGGAAGATTTTGAAGATTAGTAGAAACACAAAAAATTGTATTTTCAAAGTTTGCAAGCCTCAACGACCACTTCCTGATATTTCCAAATTCATTTTCTAATTAATATAAATTCTGAACTTTTCTTAATTAAAATTGTCACTTTTAACCAAATTTTTAAATATCAAAATAAATGTGAGCTTTAAACTCTAAAATTTAGATTTTTAAATTCGAAAGTTCCCAATTTTAAAACTTTATGCATAAAATTTCTAAAATCTTAGCTATAAACTATTCGAAATTTAAAATTTGTTAGAGGTTAATGACTCCCATTTTCGAGTTTCAAAAATTTAAATGGTTTTCGTAAGACGTACTCTCATAATTCCAAATATTCTCAGTTGAAAAATCAAAATTTTAAGAATTTTAACACTAAAGTAATTTCTAAAATCTGAGTTCTAAATTATACATTAAAATTTAAAAATTAAACTTTCTACGACAAATTTTGAAAAGATTCAAAAGAGATCCATATACCGAAATTAATTTCATCAAAGAATGTTTACAATTTTAACGTTAAATTTTAAAATTTCGAATAATTAAAACAAAAGCGCAAATTTGATAGATTAAAAAAAATGTTTTTACCTTCAACATATCAAAACATGGTTTGATAATTTCAGATTTAAAATATACCAGAATACCAGTTAACCAAAGTTAATAATAAAATACCTGCTGGTCATTGATCATTGCTTCAAATTAAAGGATTTTTGGCGCTAGCGGTTTCTTCATATCCCTAGTTCGCTGGTTTTTGATTTTGCCGGAAATTTCAAAATCTAAATTCTGAACTATTTAAAACATTCTTAACTAAAATAAATAATTTTAAATTCCAAAATTTTCGTTTAAAATTTTAAAAAAGACCAAAAAATTCCAAATTATCTTTTTAAAAATTACAATAGTCAAAATTTTTAAAATTTTCTTGCAAGTTAAATTTTAAATTTTTAACGAAATTTTAAATTGTTATTTATATAAATTTGCAGAAAACTTAAAAATCGAATTTGTCATTTGGATTTGTTATGAGGAATCGTTTTAAAATTGTACATCAAATTTACTAAAAATTCTAAAATCTGAGAACTTTATGTTGGATGCAACTAAAAGTCAAATCTTGGTGTAAACGCAATCATCATCGATTTGGGTTTTGACTTTTCGTGGCCATCTTGTATTGTCAATTTCTTACTCACTTCCGTTCCGTCCATATGTAAAAGTTGTATTGCATAATTTTGTTACTAAAATAAATATTCTAAAATCATCAAGTGTTTCAATTAATTAAAGAGTTAGATTAATTACACTCTAACACTTTAACATTTTAATTTCGAAATATTATAAATTAACACTAAACAATTAAAAAAACAATATTTTGATTTTTAAGAACACATTAGAAAATTTGTAGAACCAAACTTCCAGCTCCAAACCTATGTAATTTCGAAATTATGGAATCCAAAATTTTAAAATTTCTTTTCTTTTATACGTAGGTACTCAAAAATAGAAATTTTGTTGGAAAATTTTAATTTAAAATATGAAATTTACGCCTAATTCATGAAACTCTTACAACATCATTCCGACTAAAATCCTATAATGTGGAGTACATGACTAAGTCGTAAGCATCTAGTTCGCTTTAATTTTAGATGAATATTTTTTTCATAAATTCTAAAATAATTTAAGTTTGCATTTTTTCAAAATTAATTATCAATAACGCGTAAGCCTACAAATTTTAAAACTTTATAACGCAATTCCAAAAAATTTTAAAATCGTTCCTGACTATATGTATATAATCCGAGACATAAAATTTTAGATATTTAAGTATTACTTTAAGATATTCTATAAACCACATTCTAGTTCTAAAATTCCAGGAATTTTTAATTTCAGATTTATTTAAAAACAATTTTAACATTGAAATTCTTTTAACTTTAAAATTTAGATTTAAAAAAAAAAAATAATTGACTGGAATTTGAAATGTCTTTTGAAACGTAATTTTTGGAAATTTGAATATTTTAATAAATAATTTGAATATTTTAACCATATAAATTTGGTGAAAAGTTTGCCGATTTAACATTCGCCAAAGTTTAGAATGAATTAAATATTCCCATACCACTTTTTTGATTTACAAAATAGTAAATTTTTAAAATTTACAGAATTTAGTGGTTCTAAGGAAAGATTTAAATGGTTTAGGTTAAGAATTTAAAAAAAATTTGCTGGAACGGCTACTTATGGAATATTCAGAATTTATAGAATTTTTAGGCGATTTTAATTGAATTTTTTATAAATTTAAGAAAACATAAATATTTTATAGAATTTAGGAAGAGAAAATTTCAGAATTTATAAAATTTTAAAAATTTAAAATTTAAATTTTTCTCTTTCCGAATTTTCAAAATTTAAAGAATTATAAGCTCTTGTAAATATTTTTTAAAATCTACAGAATAAAAATATGGAATTTCAAAAATTTATAAAATTTTATAAAATTAATAAAATTTGCAAAATTTGTAGAATTTATAAAATTGAAAAAATTTAAAGACTATATAGAAATTACAAAATTTCTTGAATTTAGTGATTCTAAGGAGAACATTTAAATGGTTTAAGTTAGGGAACTTGGAAATTGGATGGTACGAAATTTTTAAAATATAAATAATTTTACAATTTCTCGGAGTTGAAACAATTGATTTTTATTGAATTTTTTTAAATTTTAATAATTTGATTTGTTGGAATTTATTCAATTAAAGCCATTGTCAGAATTAAAATTATAAAATTTAAATGCTTAGAAAATTTAGAAAATTTTGATAAACTAGTTAGAATTATAAATTCTAAATTCTTTAAATTGTAAAAATTCTATGTAAATCCTCTATGTGCTGTCTTCTAATTTTTCTTTTTTCGAGTTTTAATTATTTATAGAATAATTGTTCCATTTAGTACAATTGCAGTGATCAAATTATCAGAACCGTTTTGAATACTGATAATTTAATTAATTTACTACGCATTGTAAATTCGTAGACACATTAAAGTATTATGTTTACAATTAGTGTTAAAAATATAAAGTATTTTAAAAAAAATAATTGATGTACTAAATTATTTATATAGGTAATATTTAGTTACATTTTTATTTAAAAAAAAAGAAACAATTTCTAGCAGAGCTAACTGAAAAGATGAATTACGACTAGTTCTTTGGGTGTAAAAATAAAAAAAAAAAATATTAAAATTAGTACAAATTAGTACATGTTAAATTTAGTACTTATAATATTTAGTACATAAGTAAAATTATATTTAAAGTATTGGTATCTTAAAAAAAAATTTACTTTTGTGTACTAAATATTTTTACTGGTGCTAATTTTCTACAATTATTTTTTTTTAAATAGAGCCCTCAGAGCGGTTTCTATTATAGTTACTCGTAGTTCAGAATACGAAATGAAAGAAATGTAGAACTATTCCTAGAGATTAATTCGTCTCGATTAATTGTAAACATAACATTTTTTTGTTGCCATCCGTTTAAAATATTTAGTAAATTAAGCGGTTCTAATAATTTGATCACAGACTGTAAAAGGTTCTCGTAAATAGTTTTTAAAATTTACACGATAAAATATGGAATTTAAAGAATTGAAGTTTATAAAATTGATTGAATTTAAGGATTTTACAGAATTAGTTAATTAACCAATAAAATTGAATGAAGAGGATTGAAAATATTTGATGGTGCGACTACTTATGGAATATAAAGAATTTAAGAATTTACAGGAGCCGCGAAACAAAAGAATTTTAATAATTTACAGACTTCTGAATTTTCCGAATTAAAAATACAAAATTTAATTAATTTAGATACAATCGGAATTCCTTATATTTTATAAATTTTCTGTGAATCCTGTAAATTATTTCTTCAAATTTTTTATTTTTTTTATTTTTAAAAGTTTTTAGAATTGTTTGTTCTTGAATTTGTAGTATTTATAGAATTAATAAAATTTTCAGAATTTAGCGGTTCTAAGGAAAAATGTAAATGGTTTAGATTTGGGAATTACAAAATTTGCTCTTGTAGAGTAAGTCTACTATAGAATAGTCAGGATTTATAGAAATTATATGAATTGCCGGAATAAAAGATTTTTGTTGAATTTGTTTAAATTTTAATAATTTACTGATTTTTAAAAACTTTTAGAATTTATTTTCAGAACTAAAATTTAGATAGTTTATAGATAATTTATAAAATTTCTCGTAAATAATTAATAAAATTTGCAGAATTTGTAGAATTTACAGAACTGATTGAATTATCAAAAAATTATAAATTATATACATTTTTAAATGGTTTAGGTTTGGGAATTATGGAGCTGTTTAGAATAAATAATGTAAAACAAAATTCTTGCTTAACGTATTCTTCTTAAATCTGTAAATATCCTAGTTTTATTAAGATATTTTTGTTCTAAAATCTTGTCCGGTCCAAACTCAAATCTCTCAAATTTGAGTCCATTAAAAGTTGAGAGACATTACATTTGTTTGTTTAATTCCAAAAAAAATCTTTTTCAATTAAAAATGTTGACTTTTAAACGTAATTATCAAATTCTAACCAAGTTTTAATGTTCATTCAAAAAAACAAAAAAAAAAAAAATTACGAGAATAAAATTTTGAAATGCGTTTTCGAGATTAGAGAGTTATTACGTATTAGTTTAGAATATTATCACAATTGCATACTTTCTGTTTTGTGTAATTTTCCATATTGATTAAAATCCATTAATAAGCGATATACAAGGTCAACTCCTAAGCATCTTGTTCATAATTTATAGGTTTGAATTTTTTCTAAATTAATTATCAATATTACGTGTGTACATATACAAATTTTAAAACAATCGCATACGAAAAATTACATAATCTAGTAAATTCGTGACTTCAATAAAATTCTAATAATAACGTATAACGCAATAAAAATTCTACTCTATAATGCTACACTTAGGTTTAAGAATTTAAATTGAAAAAAATTTCAAAATTGTTAAGCAATAAATTTATAAATATTCAAGGCCCAAACCGGAATCCCTCTATAGTAATTCACAGTTCCAAAATTTGACAACAAAAATTACTTGTAAACCTAATTATCTAATTCTGATCAAATTTTAACGTTCTTTGAGAATTTAAGTAGAATATGCAATTGTTTACAGAAAAAAATATTCTCAAAAAGGTCCAACTTCGAAATATTTTTCGAGTTTAGAATACCAGTCACACCTTCTTATGCAACTGTAATTAAATGTATGACTATTAAATGTAGCATTTAAAACGTTTATTTAAATTAGCCTGCGGCATTTCACATGCTGTGAATTATTTAATACGGATACGGTTTAAAATTAATTTAATTAGATCACAACATTTTTTTTTTTTTGGTGCGGGACCAAATATTTTCGATCCTAGTTCATCTATATAGACACAAAACATTTTAACAACAATAATTATTAATTAAACAACTTTTATAAAACACCAAATAACAAAATTATTAAATTCACAAAATAGTAATGCGACACCTTAATTAATAAAACTTTCAAATTAATAAAAATAAAAAATTAATTAAAACAAAAAAAAAAAATTACTTTATTAATTTATTACAGTTGGTAATTCGGTTTGTGTTAACAGACCATTTAAACGATTAAGACTGCCACTTATTGACTGTCTATTGTATTTATATGAATTAAAATTTTTTTTTTGTTTTTTTTTTTTAATTTTTAAAATTATATTTTACTATTATTATTTATATGTAATTGTTGTTGTTGTGATATATTTATATGCTTCTGCCCCCCTCTTTCATATTAGTAATATCTATTTGGTTCTGATCTCTTTTCAGTTTTTTTTTCTTATAATGCACAATGCTACATATTCCCTATACACGTATCTTATTATCTATACATATCTTTACTATAATACTACAACATTGTCATTAAAACTACTCAGTTTTTGTTTTGTTTTTATTAATTTTTTTTTGTTGACAATTAATTTATCACTCATTTAATTTTTTTGGTTTCGTGATTTTTAGTTTCGTTTGGTAGTTCAATAGTTTGGTTGTGCTAGTGCATGAATACCATTTCGAAAGGATTGTTTTGTGGCAAATTCTTTGTTTTATTTTTGCGTAAGGGTTTGCTGACTCTTCATTATAATGAAATACAATATTTCCTGGTTAATATGCGCGCTAAGAGAAGGGATAATTTGATATCACTGTACGAAAAGTACAACAAAAATTTTTTTTTTGCTTTTATTGTCTTTTTTGGATTGATCTGTGCGTGTGTAAATTTGTAAATCTTACAAGATTAAAATATAAAGATTAAGAGTTTTGTATTTTTGTTTTAAGTGGATTGTGTGTGAGAGCGGTATAAAAATCGCAATTTTTTAATCAACTTTTCAACTTGTTTTGTTATGTTTGGTGCTGTTGGATGCCAATTTTGATTATACACTAGAAACTAGATGCTTACTGTTAAACGAAATAGCGATCACAACTTAGTGAAAGTTAATGCAGAAATTGAAGGAAGTGTCAAAATACATCATACTTTTCGCCGTCTACACACTTTCCATAAAAGCAATAAACATTTACTTATGCAATAAAATTTTTTAAGAATGCGAAAATGTAAAACAATAACTAACAACCCGTTACAAGTATATTTTGACAATTTTGCAATTTTAAATAACCTAACCTTGCAATATATTAATAGTTATGTATGCGCCCTCATCGTTTGGAATTTTATACGTGTTATGTACATATGTATGTATTTCGAAATTTTTAGCGGCTCACAAATTATTATAAATTGATCATGGAATTTTCTTAAATATGTAACTGGTGGTGCGAATGAAATTTATGCTAACCTGACACAAAAATAACAACAATAAATTAGTTATTTTTGAAATGTTAAGTTTTATCGGTACTTGACCAAATAATTATTTTTTACGAAGGAAGAAATTATCGAGAAATTTTGCCAGTTTCAGTTTCGATCTGAGTGAGAATAACGAAAAATTTAATTTGTTTACCAGTCAATCTCATCAGGCTATAGCGACTGAAAATGCTAATTACACTTTAGATTACTTTCTATATATAGAAAACAAACGTGTAGTTAAGTATTAGCGAATTATACGCAAACACACATATTAAACTCCTAATAAATTTCAATTTAATTTTATTTAACGCATAAATACGATTACTCAGATCGAAACTGAAACTGGCAAAATTTCTCGATAATTTCTCCCTTCGTAATAAATTAGTTATGTTTTACTGTTTGTAACGTAAGACCCGGGTTACCTTAACTCAGCTATGGTGGAACGATATCTTACCGGGTAGCAGTCGACGTTTAAGCTTAGTACAAAAAAAAAAACAAAAAAATCAAATACGTTCCTTACTCTATACATAAACCGAAAGAAAATAAAAATTACTCTACTTATGAATTATGGACAAACTGTATACACACATTTATGCTGTTCCCACCATGACATAATATGGCCTTAATTCGTTAAGCTACACCTAGAACCTATCTATTATAAATTAAAGGTAGAATAAATTCTTCGAAATTCTGAGTCACAGTTACCTGGAATAGGCTTATTATGATTTGCGGCGTACAGTTCAAGGCTATACCATCAACTTGAGCCTTCTTAAAAAGACAAGCCTGGTTCTTCAAGGGGAGCTCAACTGGATCACCAACACCGCAATTTATCCAAATCTCTTACTTCGAAAGCAATTGAGCAGGAATATATGTTCATAACGGGTAGCAGGAATATATGTTCACAATAGGAAACCAATCCTGAATTAGAAGCCTCCATGGAGCGATTGGAAAGAGGATTTTCGCAAAAACTGAAAGAATTGGCCAACGAGTTCAAACCAAGATTGTCAACTGACAACTGTCAACACACATGCATCAAAGACTACGAAAATCTTAATTTTGACCAAAAACCTCACCAAGTGGAAAATTAAGGAGACACTTTGGTCCTCGTCTGGTTTTGATCCGAAAACATTAGTTGAATCACGAAAGCGACATATACTATTAGTCGACCAATTTGCAGAGCAGAGCAATCCGAATAGTAAATCTAAAGGCAAAAATGAGGGGAACGAATTTAGTGACTCAGCTAATGAATCCACTTTACAGATATACAGTTAATTCACTTTACAAACACCTGCTATTCTATGTTGGAATTACAAGGACAACGAACACCGATTTAAATTCGGAGAAATCGGAAAGACACACGAGATTTATGAAAGATATGGATAACCTAACATACAGTACGATAAATATTGTAAGGTTCAGAAAAAGCGATTAGGAAACGAGCTTCCGAACACGATTTATACTGGGGAGCCCCGTTCGGGAAAAGATAAAATCCCAGTACTGTACCGTGAGCACTATAAGATAATATCGGGATTCTCATCCGCGTTCTTACGCTGAAATTATGATTGTGAAGTCAAGTTTAGATTGCTTGATAGTGGGGCCAACTTGATTTAAAACAGTCACAAAGAGCAGAAAATGACGTCATTAGTAAGTTTGCTTCATCAGCAAAGAGCATTGGGAAGAATAGCTTAATAAATACTTGATAGACATTGGAGAAGCTGCACCAATCAAACAAAAGTATTATTCTAGGTCGCCTGCTAGGTGTCAAGGAAGAGAGCCAAATTCCTTGGAGTCTCCCCAATGGTTCTTATACGTAAGGAAAATGCCAAAGTGAAACTCTTCTTGGATTCCAGGAAAGTCAACAAGGTCACCAAGAAAGATATCCTCTATCCGCTACTGATAATGGATGGATTATTAGATCGCCTGAGGGAATCAAAAATTATAACCAGCCTAGACCTAAAAGACGCCTTTTAGTAGATCCCTTTAGAAAGCAACTCTAGAATTACCAATTCCCGCTCTACCAATTTAGCGTCATACTGCGGACAATCTATTTATAATATCGGCTAGTTTTGAGGCACACATGCAAATTTTAAAATCAGTGGTCAACCATCTAACCTCCACGAGATTGACTATAAATTTAGCTAAAAGTAGATTCGTTTTAAAGGAAAGTCAATACCTGGGCTATTTGTTCGGAGAACGATGTCTTAGAACAGACTCATCAAAAGTCGATTCGCACCAAATTTTTTAGATATGACCGATTAGCGATTGGGGTGTATGTGGTTATACAACCTACTCTATATAAACTCTGACTGCTACCCAGTAAGATAGCGTTCCACCACAGCTGTGTCAAGGTGATCCGGGTCATTCGTTACATATTGCCAAAAACTTGCAGGTCAATTTTCCATTCTTTACATACACATGGACGAAATTTGGAAAAGTTTGAAAAACCAGAACAGAAAACCACGACAGTTTCGATTAAAAAAAAATTATTTTTCTTATATAAAGATTACGCCTTTACACGTCTACCTCAGCACCAAATGGAACATGCACGTTGGTCAATAAATTTAAGTAAAATTGAATTTCTAGGTTATTAATCCGATTCTATAATTAGTTCCTAATATACCGGGTGATGTTTTTAACCTGATACAGTCAAACATCTATCGGAAAATAAGCACTCTACGAAAAAAATGGTAGAGATCAAAATTTAATTATTCCGTAGGGGAAATTAGTGTTAAAATTAGTACCTCTCACCCCCCCCCCCGCTCCGCCTTAGGATTTGGCTGAAATATTTTTTTTGATTCATGATAGGTGGCGCTGTAATTGACGATATTCAATTTTTTTCGATTTCTCCTATTGAGAACCTACGCAAACGATTCTGCAATACGTCTGCAATAAAAATACCACGGTTTCATTGTAAATACTCGAAATTGGTCGTCAAAAAATTTATTCATTTTCCAAATTTCGAATAACTGGGAAAAGTTTGCTTGATTTATATGAGTCTCCTCGCCTCATCATCTTTCAATTTAAATTCAGTGATCAAAATAATGGCCTTCGACTTCAATGCACTTATTAATCCGCATTTCAAATGACTGTCCACAACTGAGAAGTGTCTCTGCTTGAATTTCAGCACAAGCATTTCTGATTCGCTCAATCATATTCTCACGTGTTGTTGGTTTTTGTTTGTAAACTTGGTCTTTGAGATAGCCCCACAAAATGAAATCTGGCGGAGTAAAATCTGGTGATCTGGCAGGCCAATTTATCGGACCTTCTCTCCCGATCCAGCGACCATTGAAATCACGATCAAGTAATGCACGTGCTACCAACGAATAGTGTGCGGGAAACCAAATGTTCCGTCGCACTTCTAAGCTCAAGTCTTCAAATAATGTTGGCAGTTCATTTTCCAAAATATCTCTTGGGTTTTGCTGTATTTGTTCACGTGCCCACTGACAAAAAGTTACCCGATTTTGGAAATCAACGCCATGAAGATCTTTGTAATATAGAGTGCCTTTGAACTGAATTGACGTTGTTTTTTTTCGCGTATTTGTCAATTTTGAAAAATTTATTATAAATAAATATAAAAATAAAAATATTAATAACATTATTTGTATATATATGCATGATCTATAATATTAATTTTAAGTGTTATATGTAAATAATAATTGTGTGTGTTTTAAATTTTTAACTTGTAGTGGTTATTACAAATTTGTAACAATGGCTCTGTGCTGTGTATGTAATGTTAAAGTGTTTGAACACTTTTTTACTTGTGCAGGTGAATGCAATAAACTGATTCATTTTGAATGTGCAGGGATTAAAAAACCTGTGTTTGATGCCATTTCGGTAATTCCGAATTTTTCTTGGCGATGTGGTATGTGCATTGACGTTTATAAAATTCTCAAGGAAAAGAATGATCAGATGAGTAATTCTATTGACGCTATATCAGCGTCCTTGTCCTTGATAAATAAAACATCTACTGCCATTAATAACAACGTGGAAAGTTTACTAAAACCAATCCCACCACAACAGTCGTCGTCTGCTAAATTAAAAAAAAAATCAACACAAACTAATTTGGAATTGGCTTCGTCAATACGTACAAGATCTAAGAAAAATGTTAATAATACCATAACAATGGCTACAACTGCGGTTACATCTTTAACTAATGACGGCGATCATATTCCAGTGGTTTCCAGTCCTACTAATTTCGGTGCTTGTACGACTTTCGCTGAAGTGGTGAAAATTCCTGCCGTTGTGCCTGTTGCAGCATCGAATGCACTTGCTTCTCACAGTGGTGCTCCGGATCAACCAAGCAAATACTCAATTGCATCTGTTTTGCCTGTTGCTGCTATGTTGAGTGCTGTGAGTACGTCTGCAAATGCGAACAATATTGATATATCGTGCGGTCCAACTGGTAATATAAAATCGTTGCCATCATCACGAACTATCCAAAAGAACATACGAAATTTTAATATTCGTGGCACTAATACCTCACCAGATATTTATATTAAAACCATTGCGCCGAAATGTTGGCTTCATTTATCAAGATTCGATACTCTTACAACTGAGGATGATATTGTGGCTCTGGCTAGCAAATGCTTAGGTCCGAGTGTTTACAAGGCAGTTAAACTAATTCCTAAGGATAAAGATATCCACGAGTTAGAATATGTATGCTTTAAATTGGGGATCAACGTGGAGCTTCATGATAAGGCTCTAAATTCGGATGCATGGCCAACCGGTGTATTTATTAGGCCCTTCCATAAGCAAAATTTTCGGACAGGAGCCTCATATGTGAAATTCCGGATACCAGCTGCAGTAGTCAACTCTGCCGAAATTTAAATAACGCAGGGTCAAAGGTGATGCGTCGGCCCAAAAGTTCTGGACAAATTACTTTTACTTCGATGTACTATCACAACGCCTCTAGTATTCGGGGGAAAGCTAAATTATTCTTGCTTGGCGTTCTTGATAACGATTACGATGTGATTATCATATCTGAAACATGGCTTACTAAAGGGTTTAATTCAGAGGAATATTTCCCACCCAACTACGTCGTCCACAGAAAAGATCGATATGATTTTTGTACCAACCTTAAAGGTGAGGGTGTGTTGATTGCTGTTAAGAGTTCGATCCCAAACGAGCTCATTGCATGTCATCCAATTTATGATGTAATTGCTGTTCGGATTAATGTATCCGAGTCATCTATCCTCGTGGTGGCTGTATATGTTCCCTCTGGATCTACTATGGAATATTATATGGGAATTGTTAATTTCATCAGTTCTGCGGTCATGCCATTGGTTCGTATTAAGGAACAACTAATGATTATAGGGGACTTCAATCTTCCCGATATTACTTGGTTTGATGTTGATGGAGTTTTCAGATCCTCTTCTTCTGGCCAGAAAGAATTAGCAGTTACTGATTACTTTGCTAGCTTAGCAATGATGCAGTTGAACCGGATAAGCAATAGTCGGGGCATATTTCTCGATTTGGTTTATTCAACTGATCTTATGTTTTCGGAGATTTCACCTTGTGAAGATTTTACTGGATGTTCGAGCGTTTACCACACTCCAATTACCATATATATATTTTTAGAGAATTGCAACACTACGTGTACTTCTAGTAATTCTTTGCATTTCGATTTTAGGCGTGCGGACTACGATTCGTTAAACGAATTTCTTGTCGGTTCTAATTGGGACTTTCTCGAGCGAGATGAAAATTTGAACCATTCTATTTTATTGTTCAACGGGCTGCTCAAGACTGGTATTGAAAGGTATGTTCCATCAAATAAAAATGGACCTAGGTTTCGTGAGCCGTGGTACAACAAAGAACTACTACGTCTTGAAAAAAAACGGAATAAGTTCCATTCTTTGTATAAGTTACAGGGCGCTGAGTTTTATTCCAGATTCAACTTAGCTCGTAAAGAGTTCAAAACTTTAAATTGGTTCCTTTACAACAACTACATTTTGCAAATAGAAGAGGATCTGACTTCCAACCCAAAAAATTTCTGGAATTTCATAAATGGTAAAAAGAAGGTTGTTGGGTTTCCTACTCCAATGACCTTTCAGAACTCTTCCGCAAGTCAACCCTCTGATATCGCTAATCTATTTGCAAAATTTTTTGAGTCCGTCTATGTAGTATCTGGGGATTCTGGTACCAAGCTTATAAATAATCGCGATTGCTCTGATTTTAATTTTTTACAGTTTACTGAGGCAGAAGTTTATGATAGCTTATCTCAACTTGATAGTAATAAGGGGGCAGGACATGACGGTTTTCCACCTATCCTTATTAAGAATTGTGCAGAGAGTTTAGCCCATCCACTGACTCTAATCTTTAATAAGAGCCACGTACTGGGATTTTTCCGGATTCCTGGAAACTGTCTTTCATTCGTCCGATTTTTAAATCTGGCAGAAGAAGTGATATCAGCAATTATCGCGGAATCGCTATTCTTGCTGCCATACCAAAACTTTTCGAATCAATGGTACAGAAATTCTTGTTTTTTCATGCAAAAATTTTTATTTCTCCTGCTCAACACGGATTTTACACGGGTAGGTCCACGGTTACTAACCTAGTCGGTTTTTGTCAACATTTATATAGTAGTTTAGAACATAGGCAACAAGTGGATGCTGTTTACACCGATTTTTCGAAGGCTTTCGATAAAATTGATCACTCGATCCTTATCGATAAGCTGGATAAACTAAATTGTCAGTTTATCCCCATCAGGTGGTTGCATTCGTACCTGTCTGATCGCTACCAATTTGTTAAGAAAAATGATTTTAGTTCTCGCTTATTTCGAGTTACCTCTGGAGTTCCTCAAGGTAGCCACATTGGTCCACTTTTATTCTCATTATTTGTCAATGATGTTGTTGATTGTTTTAAATTCGCAAAATGTTTGCTTTACGCAGATGATATGAAGATATTTGCTCCTATTACTGGAGTTTCTGACTGCGTTAAATTACAAGGTGACTTGAGTAACTTTTGCAGTTGGTCATTTAAAAACAAATTATTGTTGAATGTGGGTAAATGTAGGATTTTATCATTTTCTCGTACATACTCACCTGTTCTTCAGCAATATTTTCTATTCAATACCGCTATTGACAGAGTTGAGGTCATAACCGACTTAGGTGTAACCTTTTCTTATGATCTTACTTTTACCAAACAGATTGATTCTGTTATTTCAAAAGCTTATATTATGCTGGGTTTCATTAAGCGCAATTGTAAAGACTTCTGCGACCCACTCAAACTGAAAACTCTCTATGTGTCCTTTGTTCGTTCCATTCTAGAATATGCTTCTCAGATTTGGTCACCATTTTATCATTGCCATTCATACAGAATTGAGAGCGTTCAAAAACAGTTTCTTTTGTATGCGCTTCGCGGCTTACCTACGGAGCGAGTGCACCAATATGTACTACCTCCTTATAATGATCGTTGTAAATTATTAAAATTACAACGATTAGATCACCGACGAGATGTTGCATCCGCTATCTTCGTTCAAGATGTTCTGACTTCCCGAATAGACTGTGTCGATTTACTGGCTCGTTTCAACTTTTACGCTCCTACACGTTGTTTGCGCCGTCGTCGTTTGTTACATATTGATCCGGTTTCTACAAACTTCGCACTCTCAGAACCAGTTTTGAGAATGTCGCGACTCTTTAATTCGGTTTATGACGTTTTCGATTTTAACATGACAAGAAATTCGTTTAGAAATGAGTTGTTTAGATTTTTGTCTATCATTAAATAATTGTTAAATGTTATTTTTGTGCTAAAATATTGTATAATAACTGTTAATCTTTTTTGCATACCGATTGTATATTTACTGTAGGTTAAATAAATAAATAAATAAAGACATATGATGTCTGGGACAATCCGGAATCGCTAGCTATTTCTCGTGTACTAATATCAGGAATATGAGGTACTGCAGCCAATACATCAATTTCATTATTTTCTCCAGTGATTGTTGCTGAATGAGTCCTTTTTTCGGTTGAACACTTCCATCAGTAATAAATTGTTTGATAGTACGCTGAAATGACGCATGTGACCAAATCCTATCCGGAAAACGCGAAGCGTATAGAGAGTGATAACATTATCAAGACTCCGGCCAGCTTCTCCATAAACCAGAATCATTTCAATTTTCTCTTGTACAGTTAAATACATCATTCTTAAGTAGTATTGATTACTTTACACAGGTATTGTTGTTTTCGAAATAATCTTCGGACTGAATCGGTATTTTTAAAACAAAATACAAACAATTTCATTAATTTGAAAGCCGATTTAATCGCATGTTCCTGGGTTACGATAATGAGAAGCCATTTTCAGTAATTGAAAATTTAAGAAATACAAAGTTTTTGACAACTAACTTCGACTATTTACAATCAAACCGTGATATTTTTATTGCGTAGGTTCTCAGTAGGAGAAATTGAAAAAAATTGAATATCGTCAATTACAGCGCCATCTATCATGAATCGAAAAAAATTGTTTCATTCAAATCATACGTATTTTTAGCCCTAGAATCCGAATCTGCAATAAAAAATAGGGGTTCATATTTTAGTTTCAAAGTTACCCCGTGCCCCACCTACAAGGAGGAGGGAGTACTAATTTTAACACTAGTGTATTCCCCCCACGGACTAATTAAATTTTGATCTCAACCATTTTTTTCGTAGAGTGCTTATTTTCCGAGATATTTGAGTGTGTCAGGTTAAAAAAATCACCCAGTATAATCAAAATTCTCACACTCTGAAACATCCCTCTGAGGTCACATCATTTCGGGTTGCATTTCTTGCGGATTGTTTCATGGCCGAAGAATTTTGTGGCCTGAGAAATATTTTGGAACACTACTCGTGGATACCATACATCAAAAACTAGATTTACCATTTGTAGTTTTCTGTTCCCAGTCAAACCCAGACAATTTTCTTTACATTACATACACACAGCAGCTTATGGAACAAACACATGTGGCGATATATTTTAATGATATTTTATATCTGAGGTGTTAAGCCTATTTATGTTCTGGGAAAATGGAAACATAGAAATATCGAATAGATTTAGAATTCTAGAATAATCTTAATATTCACAAAAAATTTTAAATAATCCAGTAAAACTCGAATAATCTCGAAAATATGACAATGTCGGTAATTTCAAATAAACACGATGTTAAACTTCTCAACGCTATTTAAATCTGGAAATCTAAATGTATTCAAATATTTTGAATATTTTAGGATCTCTTCTAAGTAAGATAATTTAGCTGATTGCGATGTATTTCTCGGGATTCAGCTCCAAAATAAACTCGAGTAATATCGAAAATCTTCAATAGTAGGTATCTCTCCAAGATAATAACAAATAGAAACCTTAAAAAATCCCGTTCGACGGGTTTCGCCGCGGCGGATGAAATTTCATTCGATACATTCTACTAAAAATCTATACTTTTAGATCCGAAATAAGAAACAGCAATAGTTTATTGGTAAAGAGGAAAGAAATCAGAACAGAATATATGGTGAATACAATACTCGTGTGAACGAACGGAATGAGTTCGGTGTCTATTTTTTGGTTTATTTCATTGTTACCACCAACCATTTAACACAAAATTATTGCTCACCTCCGTTGTAACATCTGAACTAATTTTTAGATCAGTATTTGTGATCTAAAATCATTGATGGATCAAATTTTGTTCCGATCACTATGCGTCTAGAAATGGAGTTATTATCATAAGTGCCGAAAAACAGAGCTGTTATATATTGCTGTGAATAATGCATCGTACTGGTGGGATATCAGAATCATGAAATTATTTACTTGAGAGTATATCTTTGTACAACAGTATGAAGGGAGGGGTGACACTACTCGTACACAGTGGCGTAGGGAAGGGGTTGTGCGAGGGAGGGGGTTAACCTCTCCAATTAGAGAGTTCCATTTCGCTCAGGCGCCTTAAGAATTACCTACGAAACACAATCGGCGAGGATCGACTAAATGGATTTGAATTATTAAATATTCCGGAGATGTGGATGGATCAATAGACGGTGTCCTCGATGAAATGGCCTTAGTGTCACAAACTGAATCGGTTCACAAAACTTTCTGAATTTCTCTCAAAATTATTCTAAATTTTCCAAATTACCCATCACTGTCGATTCAGTAGTGAATGTATTGTATCTTGTTGTTCTTATTTATAAATCTTTTAATTCGCATGAACATGATGAATCTCATAAATTTTAAGAATCTTACAAATTGAATCTTATGAATTTTATAAATCTTACGATTTTTTGAATTCCATGAATTTAAACGAATCTGATGAATCATAGGAATTTCACGAATTTTATTTATTTAATGAATCTATAAACCTTTTGAATAAGGTTCAACCTTTTGAATCTTATGAATCTTGTCTTTAAATTTTGATGAATCTGATTAATCTTCTGAATCTTATGAATCTTATGAAACTTATGAATCTCTGGAATCTTCTCAATCTTATTAATCTTACAACCCTTATGAATCTTATAAAATTTTTATTAATCTTATGAATTTTATGAGTCGTTTGAATCTAATGAATTTACTAATTTTATTAATTTGATTAATTTTATGAATCTTACGAACCATGTGGATCAACTAAATCTTATGAATTTTTGGAATCTAAAGAATATTTTGAATGTTATGATTTTTTGAATTCGATGAACTTAAACAAATCTTATGACTCATAGGAGTTTTAAGAATTTTATTAATTTGTTTAAATCTAATGAACCTTATGAACTTATACGTCTTACGAATCTTATGAATGTTATGAGTCGTATGAATTTTACGAATCTTTGGAATCTTATGAAACTAATGTACCAGAGGCCCTATTCTCAAATTTCACAACAATTTTCCACATGTAGACATCTGTCAAAATCTATTTAATTATTGACGTTTTCGTATATGGGGAATTTTTTTCACCTGCTTATACCCATTCGGAAATATTCCCTTAATAACGACAAAATACCATAGCAGACTCAAGACCACAGGAATTTAAATTTTCGAACGTTTTTATGAATTTTGACAGATGCCCACATGTGGAAAATGGTTGTGGAATTCGAGAATAAGGCACCAGGGGGCCTATTTTCGAATTCCACATCCATTTTCCACATGTGGACATCTGTCAAAACTCATAAAAATTGAATTTTTTCGGTACTAAGGGAATATTTCCGAATGGGTATAAGCATGTGGAAAAAATTCCCCATATAGGAAAATGTCCATGCCGCATGTGTTTTATATACGAATTACAATTTTCGAACGTTTGTGACGTGGAACGTGAACTTTGACAGATGTCCACATGTGGAAAATGGATGTGGAATTCGAGAATAGGCCCCAGGTGATAAAATACGGAGAAGGTTTTTAAATTTTTTTTTGTTTTTTCTGTATACATTAAAATTAACGCTTAAAAACAAAATCAGTTCTCTATTCCTTTTACTTTTTGAGTTAACTATTACTTCTATAAAAGAAGTCTCATTCTCAAAGATTAAACTGTACGAAACTGGAAATTCGATAACCTAAGCGAAGTTATTTAAAATGTTTAAAAGACGGTCAGAAAGATCTTGAACGTTTGATTTTTGTCAGACTTTTAGAAGGACTCTTAACCTGGATAATCTCTCCGATTGGAGAGTTCCAAGGCGCTCAGGCACCTTAAGAATTACATACGAAACACAATCGGCATTATTAAATATTTATAGAGATGTGGATATATCAATAGACGGTGTCCTCGATAAATTGGCTTTAGCATCACGAATAAAATAGTTGGTCGTATGCATTATTTTGTTATAGAAATTATTTTTTATTTGAGAACCCTTTCCCCCTCCCTTAATAAATTTCTGGATACGCCACTTCTTGTACACACTATTTATAAGTGGTAAGCAGTGACCGCTGCTAACTTAAAATCGCAAGCATATAATTAAAGAGCGTATTCTAACGGATTAAAATTCAGAAAATAAATTCAGGCTGTACAGTTTGTGCAGCCACGTTAAATAGGATGCGATAACTGCAAATGTTAATTTGTTTACTATTTTGTGATTTGACATTTTGTGATCAACGACAATAAACTATAATTATAGTTAATCATCGAACATGTTTTCTGCTTGTAGGCCGACTATCTATTCCCTTGGTTATCGCTTTGTTTAAGTTGCGTAAAATGCACATTGACTGAATTAACGAAAATACTCGTTTTAATAAATTTTGTGAAAAAAAACTCGTTTCACCTGAGGGGGTTATATTTGGGTGTCGTATTTCGATTTATGAGTTACACGCGGTTCATAATTCGCTATTGCGAGAAAACGTGTTAATAAACATAATGCTTACAAAATTGGCCCCAGGCGTTGCGTTTTGTTGGATTTGGTGATTGAATATTTCTCGTTCTTATTATGTAACAACAGATGTTACAGATTTTTCGAGATTATGTAAAATTTTTGATATATTTGGAGTTTAATACGGATTGAATTTAATACCTGGTTTTGAGTTGGTTGGCATCTAATTTATTCAAAATTGTCAGTATTATTCAATATTTTCGAGATTACTCCAGTTTTTCCAGTTAACAATTAGTTTCCTTTTATACTCGTGTCGTGCTAGATTCTAAGTTTACTGCTCAGTTGAAATTGCCTTTTTCGTGTTATGTAAGTAAATAAAACGAATAATTTGTGTTGCGACTGTTGTTGTCAACTTCAGGTTTAACTAATATCGTTTAGTGATTTATCTCTCAGTGTTTTGAAGTTTAGTTTAGTGACACCTCAAGTACCGCCTTATAGTAGATGCGCGCCACTGCAGAATTTTCAGATTAACTAAATGGTGCATTATTATGTATCGCGGTTCGACCAATTTTTCGGTCGTCATTTCATAATTTGCAGTATGCAAGTGCCTTTTTTAAAATTATCGAGATTTTTATATCATCATTTGCCCGACCATATATTTCTGATCATGTCAGTGAAAATTTAGATTTTCCGATATACCGCACCGATTGCTTTATTTTATCTAAAATCGTCCGTCTCAATACTATTTTCAATTAAAAAAATTCCAAAAAATATGACACCGAAAAGGCTTTTTTCGAAAATTTGTGTCTCGGCTAAAATGTAAGGAAATCGTAATTCCGTCGAGAAGAAATATTCAAAACCCTAAATAAAACGAATTTCATCCCGAAAAATATTTTTAGACAAACGGTTTGAAGTTTGACAGCTTATTGCGTATTTGTACTAGTTCGATAAAATATAAATTTATAGTAAGTAAATACTTAGAGGTCAAAGCTCAATTTCTAAGCATATTTCCTTAAAATTATGGAATCCGACTTATTAACGCTTTCCTAAATCGAAACCCGAGTTCCAAAAAGAAATCATTTGGACTAAGCAATTTGTCTATTTATCCATTAATCTATTTAGGTTAGTTGTTATTAAAATATATAAATTTTTTACGTTGCTTTGTCTTTATCGGTGTTGAACGATCTGCACTTTGATTTCAAAACTTTTCACTTTCACTTTGATTTCAAATTTTTGTAATTTACATGTAATTCTAACTTTCATTTATAAAATTTAATGGAACTAAGCCTAACTTTTGACGAATAGTTAGAAATGATCTCTTGGTCTTTAATATCTTTAATTTTTTTCTCGTTTGCTCGTCTCGTATATATGTCCCATTTTATATTATATTTTCTCTTGCTCGCTTTTACTCTTCTATGTCTATATTGAGTTTGTTCAACTTATTTCTTTTACCCTTTTCTTATCAAGTTCTCATTTTATTGTAATTATCTAGGATTCATATTTTGATATTTTTATAATCTTGTTTTTATGGTTTCATGTTTGTAACCTTTTTTTATTTTTAAAAGATCATCTTTTATATTTGATCTCTTAGATTTATTTGTTTTACTTTCTTTTATATTAGAAAATAAATTTTAGTAGGGATTTATCAGCATTGGGAGAAGTTCTTGAGACTGAAAAATGGTATATCGAAGCGGTGTCTATTGGTCGGTCTGTCTCTTCTCTAAATCCCAAATCGTTTAACCAAACAATCTAAAACCTCATATTTTTGTGAAAATTGGCCAATCAGAAATGTCAGCTGCCGTAGACCAAAAAATTTTATTTTGCATATATCTCCAAACATATAAAATTTGTAAGACATTTGCTAACGAAGTTTTCAAAAATCCCCGTTTTGTAAAAGGAATTAAAAAAAAAAAATTCGTTATCTTTGTTCATTTTACTAGCCTCTAGGAATATCGATTTTTTGTTGATAGCTAATTTCAATTTTTTGTGAGGAATCTTCATTTGTTTTCTATTGTTTAAAAAAGGTCTTAAAAAGATAAAACTGAAATAAATAAGAAAAGTCATTCCCATGTTGTAGTTTTAATAGCGATCATATCTCCTCGTCATATCATTATTTAAGTATATATTGTTCATTATTATTTAAGACCTTTTGGTGTAGAACTTCTGTGTTTCATAAGAGAAAAACTTGGCCAAGTTATTTTCATAGCCCTTTTTGAAACCAACTTTAGACCATCAATGGGGTTTTGCAGAGATCGAAACAAACAGTAGTCAGAGAGTGCAAGGTCCGGGCTATACGACGAATGCATTAAAGCTTCTCAGCCAAGTTCTCTCAATTTTTGCCGGGTCATCAAAGACGTGTATGGTCTGGCGTTGTCATGATGGAAGACAACACCCTTTCTGTTCATCGATTCTGGACGATTTTTTTAATTGCTCGCTGCAATCTAGTTAATTGCTGACAGTAGAGATTTCTAGAACCTCATAATATACCGTTCTGTTTCAATCCCATCATGTACACAGTACAGCCTTAAAGGGCGTCAATCCTACATATGAGAAGTTAGTACGAAATGTTCATCCCGAAAAGGCTTTTTTTCAAATTATGTGTCTCGGCCAAAAATTTTCTCGGGTAAGCTAAATTCTTAACGAAACAGTTGCTGCGTTCCATTTAATGTGGCAAAGTACACACAAGTACTTCTGACTGCACGCAGCTACTCTTGCTAAATTTTATAAGTAGTTTGCTTTTTGAATTTATGGCGACTTCGTTACAAGAATATTTAGTACAATTAATCGGTAAGAAATGGCTAATCAGTTTTCAAATTAATAATTAATTTTCCAACTTTCCATGTTGTACGTAAATTTTTTAAATTAATTTTTATTTTCACAATTAATTTTCTGCGTTCCATTTACCATCTACTCCCAAGTACTTATTTGTACTTTGCCACTTCAAATGGAACGCAGCAAGTATGTTCAGCCCGAAAAATAATTGTAAAGAAATTGATTAAGATTTATGAGCATTATAGTAAAATAAATATTTATTGATAATTCCTTTGAACACAAAATATATACATTTATAGTGGAAAAACACTAAGCGGTCAAATTTCAATATCTAAATTTCTTACGCCTATCTCAGTGATGTGCCCCTGGAATGACGTATGGTATCCAACTTCTCAACACTTATGCAATTAGAAAAAACTGCCCTCGTAAAAAAATCACATGGATTAATAGTGAAAATCACCGTGATTTCCTAATGAGGGTCATTTCAACGGGATATCTCTGAGATCTGCGCAAAAAATTCGAAATTGGCCGTGTTTCATTGTAAGTATTGTGGTTCGTAATACATTTACGTGCGGTTCATTTTCACACTTAATCCCCTTGATTTCTTAATGAGAGCAGATTCCTTCTAATTGCATAAGTGTTGAAAAGTCGCATACCATTCGTCATTTTAGAGGGACATCTCTAAGATCGGCGCCAAAAATTTAGAAATTGAAATTTGACCGTTTACGGTTTATTCACTATTAATATACATATTTTGTGTCTAAAGGAATTACTTTCTTTACTGAATATACCGTTTGGTTAGGAGTTTTGAATATTTTTTTCTGGATGGAATGAAAATTTCCTTAAAACTTAGCCAATACACATATTTTGAAAAAAAAGCCTTTTCACGATGAAAATTTCGTGCTATCTTCTCATACGTCCATCCTTGCTTTGATGTCATCGACTGGTGGATCACCTTTCTTTGACCATTATAGTTTTTGAACGCATTCTCGTATTTTACTCATTTTTCATCACTAGTAATGATTTGCTTCAAAAATGGGTCGATTTCATTGTGTTTCATTTGCTGCGTTCCATTTAACGTGGCAAAGCACACACAAGTACTTCTGACTGTACGGAGCTACTGTTGCTAAATTTTATGAGTAGTTTGCTTTTTGATTTTATGGCGACTTCGTTACCAGAATATTTAGTACAACTAATCGGTAAGTAATGGCTGATCAGTTTTCAAATTAATAATTAATTTTCCAACTTTCCATGTTGCATGTAAATTTTTTTAAATTAAATTTTATTTTCGCAACTAATTTTCTGCGTTCCATTTACCATCTACTATCAAGTACTTATTTGTACTTTGCCACGTCAAATGGAACGCAGCAAATGTGATTCGCTGATGGAAATTCGCTCAATCAAATTTTTCGCCGATATCCACCCTTACACAAATAGTTTACAACTAGTTTGTTATCGATATTTAATTCCTCAGTAATGTTACGGCTGTTTACTTTTTTTTATGTAAGTAAAAAATAAAGTATAATTATCATGAACATTTTGGACCTTGAGATTTTTGGAGATTTATCTATTTTCAGGTCCTCTGAGTGCGAAATGGTGTCTGTCAGTCTGTCAGTTTTTCAATATATCAGTCTGTCATTCTGTGTCCTCTCTACAGCCCATATGGTTTCTAATCGAACCACCAATCGAACTGTAACTTCAGATTTAAACTTTTTTGATAAATTGGGAGGTCCCAGTGCATTTTACTTCAAATCGAGCAACCGGAATTGGCCACTATCTTGGGTCAGAAAATTTATTTTGCAAATGTCTCAAAAAGTATAAGGTTTACGAAAAACATGACGAAAATAAAAAATAAAAAAAATCTTAAGTTTGCAAAAAATTTGCATAATAAGTTTCTCAAAATTCGCTGTTCGTAAAAGAAAGTCGTTTGTTGGCCACACCTCAATTTGTTTTTTTTTAACATTTCATCGACTTTTTCAGTGATTGGTGCCAGGTGCACTTTGACATCCGAAATTTTCAGAAGGGAAGCGGAGAAACCATCTATATGCTATTACATTCTGATAGATGAATTTCGAAATGTAAAATTCTAAATTAAATATTTAATATTATTTAATTTATTTTAGGTCTATAAAATGAATCAAGTTTTATAATACATAATGAAAATAAAAAATTGGCGGCTTCTTTAGATGAAACCCCTCCCCTCCCTCACCCCCGACTTTCTTTGCCCCGTTCACAGAGATTGCTCCTAAGGTTGATAACTGCACTGTGATGGCCACTTAAAATAGCGAAAAAAAATTGCATTTGCCGCTATAGATGATATAAGGGGCCATTACATGCCAGATCCCCAATCTTAGAGGTAATCTCTGTGATTGGCGCTATAGGCGATATACTGATGGTTTATTTCTAACTTTTATAATAGACCTTCTGACGAAATTCATATAACGTTACTACGAGTTATCTGTCACAATTTTAGTACAGAGTTTTTCAATAAGAGATTTCATTTTGAATAGCCTGCTTTTTGGGCAGCTGTCAATTTTGAAGCTGTCATCTTTTGACATTTGACAAGCCGGCAATAGTGAAACTGCTGGAAAAATTTGAGCTGTTGGGACAAGTTAGTGATGTGAAGAATCGAAACCGTGTGCGTCGCTCAGAAACAACTGAGAATATTGCTGCTGTAGCCCGTAGTGTTGAAGAAAACTCAGGTTTGTCGATTCCTCGTCGATATTTGGAATTAAACATTCCACAAACGACATTACACCGTATTTTGCATAAATACTTAGGTCTTAAGGCTTTTACAGTCCATTTAACACAAGAACTCAAGCCGGTCGATCACCATAAACGTCGTATCTTAGCTGATTGGGTCCTTCAAATGCATCAAAATGATCTGGATTTTCATCAAAAAATCATCTTCGGTGATGAGGCCCATTTTCACCTCGGAGGCTACGTTAATAAGCAGAATTGTCGCATTTGGGGGCTCAGAAAATCCAAGAATGATTGTTAAAAAGTCTCTCCATCGTCAAACGTGTCACTGTTTAGTGCGGTTTTTGGGCTGGCGGTGCGATTGGTGATGAGGCTGGTGCAACTGTTACGGTGAATGGATTGCGCTACCGAGCTATGATTAATGATTTTTTATGGCCGAAATTGGAAGATATTGATGTGGACGACGTTTATTTTCAGCAAGACGGCTCTACGTGCCACACAAGCAACGAAACAATCGCAATTTGACAAGAAAAGTTTCCTGACCGTATTATTTCTCAAAGAGGTGATCACAATTGGCCACCGAGATCTTGTGATTTAACACCTTTAGACTTTTTTCTTTTGAACCACGTGAAAGATAAGGTCTATGCCAATGCTCCACAATCGATTCAAGACCTTAAAGATGGAATTCGTGAAGTTGTCGAGGAATATACAGCCGCAAATGTGCAAATTGGTCATGGAAAATTTCATGAAAGGGATATGGTTCTACAAGCGTAGCCGTGGCGGCCGGTATACCTTCGTCTTTACAATGAAATAAACATTTATTGGAAACCCTTACAAGTAACAAAAACCTTTCTTAAAAGGAAAACAAAATATATTACCTAACTTTAAAATTTTGAAGAGTTCCAGTTGAATTGCTGTCCTACTGTACTTTCATTGGCAGTGAATCATTCACCACAATTCTTTCGTCCGTATTCGAAGTGAAATATTCTCCTCATACCAACGGGGCTTCAGTTGAAGCCAAAAATTCATTATATACGTTATGAACTACGCAATATTTTTCGCGATGAACCTAGGCTTGTTTAGTGTTATGAATAATTTTTTCGCGATGAAATTAAAATTTCCGAAAATTTTAGCCGAGACACATATTTAAAAAAAAAAAAAAAAACTTTTCGTGGTATCTTATCATATACGCCAACCACAGAGGGTTATCGATAGAGAGTAATGAACATATGTTTTTGGTTTAGTGGACATCAAATGTTCTCCTTCAATTTTCATATTTTATTACCTAAATACCTCTGCAGAGGGCATAAAATTTGAACCATCAAATCTGATTTAATAATATTTTTCCTATGCCTGTTTGCACAAAACACGACTAAACCTCCAATAGAACATTATTAGCACCCCTTTCTTCTTGTTTGAAATTGTGAGACGATTATCTTTTTACAAAGAAAAATTTCTTCTTTAGTAAAAATTTATTTGTTAGCAATTGGACAGTAAAATATTTAATTTGCCCGTTACAACATGCGTGCGTAAAAGAAAAATTTAATCGAAGCCTGCAATGAGTTTGTTTCATTGACAAATGTCAATTTCGTAAATGAAAAAAAGAGAGGAAATAATATTTAACAAGCGGTTAGTTCTTTTTTTGTGCAACCGGGTATTATTTGACTGCTTCATTATAATTTTTAACACCTTTAACACGAGTAACTGTAGTTCAGCTCTCGTATGGCACAATGCTAGACAGATTATAAAGGATCTGAACCTTCACTTCTTGTGGTCGGGGGATGCACAATAAACCGGTTTTGTAAATAACCGTCACTATTTTTATATGTAGTTAGATTTGGTTTCCGTAGTTATATGTCATAAGTCACATATTATTGAAAGTAGAATGGCAAGTTGCGGATAATTTCGGATATTAACCAAACCTATAAAAAAAATGATACTAAGAATGCTATGCAAAAATCAAGTAATGAAGGACCCTTTCTAAATTTTTTTAACGGCACTTTCTAGGAAGTGAAACATTTAAAGTTTTTTTTTTTTAGTAAAACTCTAAAAACAATTGTTTTAAATATGGCAATTTTATTGTTCTTTAAATTGTAAAATACCGTCGTGCACACACATAAAAATTTTATGTAGCACGTCAATCAAAATGATTTGTCGAAAATTAGTTTACAAGCAATAAAATAATTGCAATTTATAAAATAATTTTTTTACTGTAAGACAAGATTTGCAACATTGACAGTGAACTTTTCCTCAACAAGTCCACAGTACAAAACTATGTATTATGTCCAATTTTAGTCGATTTTAGTTCAATAACACAAACTGTCATCTCGTATTAACATATGTGTGTCTACTCTAAATGAATGCACATGCAAAGTGTAATAGCGAACGCATTACTTTCTACTTTTGACACTCTCATCGATTCCTGGTTATTGTATTTTAATGAGTTCGTTGGAAAAACCTTGGAAAATGTCATAAACTAGAGGTATACGAGTAAATATATATTAGCTATGTAGGTTATAGTTATATACAGTCATATTTCAAGTCTCATTACTTCGCATTTCCATCCATCCAGGATCTAAAAAAGTTGTCGTTTCGTTTCATTAAAAAAAAAATTATTCGAGTGGAGTAAATTTTCATCTCATTAGCGATCAAACGATGCTAAATCATGATTCTACTCAACAAGAACATGATTTAAGAACAATCATTTTTTTATCTTATAATAAATCCAGATTGAGGTAATCATAAAAAAAAATGTTGTGTTCTTAACATATAGGTATAGTTGTATACTCCAACCGCATTTAAGACAACATTTACTTGTGATTTTTCCTTGAAACATTCGTTACTTCTTGTACATGCGGTAAAACACATGGTTTAGATTGAATTCCATCCCTTGAGCAAAATTTTATGAAACAAATCTTGTATTGTTGACGTAATTAGTTAACGTTACAGAAAAACTAAAAATAAAATAAGTGAATTGTGTTTTACAGCAGATTAATGTAATATCAGGGTAGAGGTCGCCCATTATTATAATATCATTTTGCGCGATATTTTATGATTTGTATCCAATTCATTTACGGTTTAATGATTAATTGCAATGGCATTGAAGTTTTATTGCAAAATTTATTTATAGGCTTTTGTTTTAGATTATATTATGCCAAAAAGAGCAACGACGACAAATCTAATTGAATCTACCAGCAACTCCATTAAAAAAATCGATGAGGGTTTCTCCAAATAGTTTGTATATTTTAGTTTAAATCGTATATGAGTAACAGAATTCAGTATCGTCAAATTTATTATTTATTATTTATTTATTTATTTACCATCAACGGGATAAAAATCCTTTTTTGATTACAATTTTATTTTTCAATTTTACAATTTAGTTTTTATTAATTTTTTAAAAGAACCTTTAGAAATATTAAAATCAAACACATCAAAATTACAATTAAATTGTCGACAAATCGCCGGGACCGGAGAATTATGTGTGTAATTAGATTTAAATGTCGGCAAATATATAAAATTCCTAATCCGAGTAGGTTTACAGGGCACATGAATATCAATCTTTACAAGTAGTTTAGGGAAGTCAATCGAACTGTTAAGCAGATCAGCGATGAATGTTGAAGCAGCACATCTACGTCTTACAAGCAGTGAATCCAAATCAGCAATTCTACAGCGGTCACCGTAGGATGGCAAATTCTTTTTATTCAGCCACATTGGAAGGTTCGGAACAAATGGCCAATTCAATTTATGAAGATAGTAAATAATAAATTGCTTCTGTATTCGTTCAAATCTATCGATATAAATATTGTAAGCAGGATCCCAAATAATCGACGCGTATTCCAAATTAGACCGAACAATGGAACAATACAAAATTTTAATTGATTGTGGATCGTTCTAGCTGGTGATTGCCAAAAAGATATTGATGAAGAATAACTGTTAAGTTCAATTTATTCATAACTGACCATTTATACAGCAAATCAAGATCACTCTGCATTTCATTACATTGCTGCGGGCTACATACACTTCTTGATATCTTCAAGTCATCTGCATATAATTCACAGTCGCAGTACTGAAACAAAGAAGCAATTTCATTGATGAAGACATTAAATAATACAGGTTCCAGGTGGGAGCCCTGAGGCACTCCAGAATGAACGTCAATCATCTTAGATGTAGACCCGTTAATTTAAACTACCTGCTTTCGATCAAGCAGATACGATCCAATCCAATCCAAAAACAATTTACTCACTCCAAATCTGTCCAGTTTGGCAAGAAGTAACTCAAACTGAGGTGGGTCAAATGCTTTCGCAAAATCAGTGAAAACCACATCAAGCTGACATTTAGAGTCAAAGGCACTGAATACTTTAGATGTTAAACTTAAAAGATTTGTAGTGGTAGAACGATGCCTGACGAATCCATGTTGTTGAAGTGATAATAAAGGTTTAACATTAAAATACAAATAATCAGAAATAATAAGCTCAAATAATCTTGGAATTGATGATAATATAGATATGCCACGATAATTTTTAATGTTGCTCCGTTTTCCGGATTTAAAAATGGGAATTATAATTGACTTTTTCCATACCAACGGAAATACACCACTCTTCAGAGACGCATTAAATATCAGAGATAGTGGTAATGATAGCGAGCTGTTAAGATCTTTAAGTACTTTTGCAGGTATGTTATCAAAACCACAATGAAATTTTGATGGTGCGATGAACGCTTGATGGAGATGGACGTGTTTTTGTCTGACTCCGTAAGTGGAATTTTTATTAAATATTAAATTTAAAATTGTGTTATTAGTTTTGTGTAATTGTGTTTATTAAATTTTAATAATTAAAATTGTGATTGATTGTTTTTGTTTAAAGTGTGTTATAGTAGGTTTGTTTGAATCACGTAATGTAGTTTTTTTGCTTAATTGATTAATTTCGCGTATGATTTTGTGTTTTTAATTAATTTCATATGTAGTGATTATATAGAAAAGATAAATTCTGTGACTAAAAGTGCAGTGTGTGTGATTCAGAATTAATTTGAATTAATATATAATAATAATTTAATTAATTTTGAGTGTTTTAGAAGTGAAATATGAATTCATTTAGCATAAGACGGGTTTCTCGTTTGATGTTTAAAATTTGAACAAGGAGAAACGTGTACAAAATAAAATATTAACGGGATCGTTATACAGGTATTTTCATGTCACATCTATGTATTGCCCTATAGTATAGGGCCTATACCTATGTATATGTGTGTGTGTATATATATGTATATGTATATATATATATATATATATATATATATATATATATATATATATATATATATATATATATATATATATACATATATATATATATATATATATATATATATATATATATATATATATATATATATATATATATATACAGTGATACACAAAAGTATTCGTACAAACTTTAAATTATGGAAAAGACGATTTTTTAGGTACTAATATTAAAAATTTCACATATATTCTCAAATATTTAGCTTATTACAAGGACGTAGTTCATTATACAATCCGGAAAAACCAAAAAAAAACCATAATTTACAACTAAAAATATAAAAAAATTAAGAAAACGTTCTAATTCCATACACATAAGTATTCGTACAAATTTTATTTAACAATGTTTCAATACTTCGTGTGGTAGCCTTTTGCTTCAATAATGGCTTTAAGCCGTCTAGGCATTGATTCTGCTAATGTATTAAGATATCCAATGTTGATATTTTTCCATTCTTCCAACAATTTTTTTTTTTAACAGTACTTTATTTGTTATTTTGTGTTTGCGGATTCTGATTTCTAGTTCAGCCCATACATTCTCAATGATATTAATATCTGGAGACTGCGGAGGTGTTCGTAGTTGATGGCGGATGTTATATAAAATCCATTCCTTAACAATACCTAAGAAATTTATGCAAATTAATATAGAGCCGCTACTAGAAATATTAATATTACCTGCAGTATGTTTCGGATCATTATCTTGTTGGAAGTAATACCCGTCCAGAAGGCCCAATTTTTCAACCGTCGGCATTAAATTTCTTTTCAAAATATCCAAGTAATGGAACCGGTCCATAGTTGTTTCGATAAACTCTATATTTCCCACGTGTTTAACAGTGTGTTGCACATTTTTGTTTAAGAGCACAGTATTTTTTTTTCGCCAAACCATTTGCTGTTTATCTGAGCCGTACAGGATAAATTTGGACTCATCCGTAAAAATTACTTTTTTCCAAAAATTTAATGGTTGGTTTATGTAGGTTTTAGCGAACTCCAATCTTTTTTTTCTATTTTTGTCCGAAATTAAAGGCTTTCGCCGAGGAACTCTGGCATGGTATCCGGAGCTTCTCAATACTCTCCTAACAGTTTCTGCTGAAATCGATGTGTCAATAATTTTTTTCGTCTACATCTCGGTTTATTTTTTAGTGTTCCTTCATTTTTATATTTATTTATTATGCTTTGCACAGTGGTGTGACTTCTATCAACAAGTTCACCAACTTCTCGCATAGTTTTACCTTTGCAATATAATTTTAGAATCAATTCTCGCTCACTTAAGCTAGTTTCGTTTTTCTTTCGTCCCATTTCAATTTTTTTTTTGTGTGTTCACGGTTTCGAATTCAATTAACACTGCGCCGAAATCTAACCATAAACTGATTCAAGCATCATGTTTTGTTTTTGTTTAAACAGGAAATTTACGAATATAAATTTGTACGAATACTTTTGTGTGTGGAATTAGGACGTTTTCTTAATTTTATTATATTTTTAGTTGTAAATTATGGATTTTTTTGGGTTTTCCGGATTGTATAATGAACTACGTCCTTGTAATAAGCTAAATATTTGAGAATATATGTGAAATTTTTAAAATTAGTACCTATAAAAAATTGTCTTTTCCATAATTTAAAGTTTGTACGAATACTTTTGTGTATCACTATATATATATATATAATATATATATATATATATATATATATATATATATATATATATATATATATATATATATATATATATATATATATATATATATATATATATATAATATATAATATATATATATATATATATATATATATATATATATATATATATATATATATATATATATATATATATATATATATATATATATATATATATATATGTATATGTATGTATATATACGTATATACATACATATATGTGGTATGAATTGTGTAAAAAAATTTTTTTTTGTTTCTTTTATTTTTATTATATGATTTTGCTTCGGTAAGAGTGTAGATATACATATGTTTGAAGGCATATGTAGTCTGCTAATTTTGCAACGGCAGTGCCGTGCATTTTCATTCCGGAATCAATGATTTCATTCCACTGAGAAATAGGTATAGAAAAATTCTCTTCTTACCGTAGTTGGGTGGTGTTTGCCACTGGAGTAATAGCCTTTGACTTTCGAGTCAGTTGGTTGTATATATTATTGTTTTCATAATTTCTCCGAAATTTTTTACTAAAATGGCGAAATGCTACAATCGATCCAATCAATGATCGGTGCTGCTCAACCGAATAAAATGAAGGATAGAAAAACCCTTGGAAAAAAAAGTAAAAGGCATGCAGCTTTTCTGGATGAGGGCTGATTGTTAGGGGCTAATTGAAGAATTTAAATTTGAGAATTGGTATCCGGCAAATTTTCGAGGTATATTGAGTTTTCAAAATTTTATTGATTTGTGGAATTTTAATCAAAAATCGAGGATGTACTCCAATATTTTTATATTTACGAGCTAATTTGCAGCCGATTAAGAAAATTTTCTTTGTGTGAATGGTGTTTTCTGGTGATTTTGGGCTTCTGAAAATGAATTAGGTAAATGGTGAAAATTGCTGAACCAACAAGCCAATTTTTTAATTATTTCAAATACCCACCACTTTTGGTACACTTTATTGTGAATGAGCTCATACGCTCAAAATAGGATGTACCAAAATATATGTAAATGAATAAGTCAATATAAATAAATAAAAGTAAATATATTAAATCTGTTTGGTTTTATGAGTTGGTATTAAATAACAATTCTCTTGTTATCACTATATTGTACTTGTTAAAATTCTAAATAATAATTATATTTAATAAAAATTGGCTTGGTACCAACTGTTGAAAGTAAAAAAAAAAAAAAAAAAATTGTTCTTGGCTTTTACTTTGGGCAGAATTTCATTCCTGTTAGAATAGGAGTAACTTTTACCAAAGTAAGACGGCAATAATATTATTCTGTTTTATACTGGGTTTCCATCGTCGTAGTATAATAATAGCATAATAGTATTATACTATTATACTATTATGATGGAAACCCGAAGTTGATAGCATAATAGTTTATTATAATATTTCATTATACTAGCTATCAAAAATATAATACATGTATCAAATTATATTTTTAACATTGTAATTTATTGGCAGTGTATTCTTTTTTTGACATTTCAATTCAATTTAAGTTATTCGTTTTGCAAACTAGGAAAATGGAACAAGAAAATCTCCAAAAAAAAACTCGGGGTTTGAAGTGGACCGACGAGGAAATTAAAAATATGTTACGGAAAGCAATAGACATAAATGTAAATATATAGACATACAAAAATATTATATATATCATATTTAATTTTATTATTCTGTTTATATTATAGGTTAATGAAATGTTTGATTCGCATCAAATTAGTAGCGTCGGAATTTATAAAAAAATTGCCGATGCTTTTCAATATAAAGATGAAGGGCAAATAAAAATTAAATTTGAGAGCTTGCGGAGAAAATACAGCGGCCAACGTCTGGAACTTCAATAAAGCGGTACAGGAGGGGCAGTAAAAACTATTTACGACGAGGAAATGGCCGAATTATGGGGGAAAAGAAACAAATTTTCAGTTCCTCAAAATTTTCTAGTGGACACTACAAAAATGAGATTGAAAGAATCGGCCACCAAAACAAACGACAATGGAGCAACCATCTCTCCCTCAAGTACCCCGCTTTTAGAAGGTAAGAATTAAAATAATATATAATTATGTTTTTGTTAATGTATATTTATTTGTTAAATATTTTAGCTTTCGATTCTTCTACGCCGTCATTGTCAGCTGCTGTACCTTGTGCTTCTAAAGATAAAGTATCTTCGCCTCCTGTAAAAAGAAGCAAAAAAAAAGAAAAGGAAGAATATTTCGAAATATTCAGTAAATTGCAGGACCGAATGTTCGACAGAATGCAAGCGATGCATGAAGAACAAGAAAAAAGCGACCGAAAATTTTTAAAATTATTTTTTTCGAAAATTGACGGTATTAAATCAACGGGTGCCAACAAAGATTGTTATAGTAAATCGCATATGCATAAAGCTTTTTATCAGCCACCAACAGCACCAGTCGCCAAACGAAACATTATTATAATGCATCCCCCATCTTCAAGCCGGCCAACTTCTGATTCAGATCTGGTAGAGGCGCTTGAGTTTAATTCTGAATATGATTCAGACGATTTGATCGTGGAGGATGACTGAAATTAAACAGTTTTTTATGAATTAGATTATATTTTATTAATTAAGCAAAATTATAATATGAAATGTGATGTTTATGTAACATAAAGTCTGAATTTAGAAATATAAATTATTATTTTTTTAAAACAATCTGTTTCCTTAATGGCAATTTGTCCGTTATTAACTTAAGAGCCTGTCTGATTTTTTCACCCTGCTGCCTAATTTCATCAAATTCCTGTCTTCGAGGAAATATTAATCGAGACATGTTTCTCATTTGTGGCTGTTCCAATACCGTTGGATTTGAAATATCATCGTCCACAATTGCCGGGTATGATATTTTCCTTTGTTGGATGATATTATGGAGAATACAACACACTACCACTACCTGTAAAATGATTTTATATTTTTGATGTCCATTTCATATTAAAACTAATAAACGTTTAATTCCTACCTTAGGTATATATGAATAATCCATTTCATTAATTTTTTTTAAAATTCGCCATCTACTTTTAAGCTTTCCAATGGTCTGCTCGATCACTATGCGGGCTGAATTCATATAAGCGTTGAACGATTCTTCGGTTTCCGTCAAATCCCCTGTGAATCCCTTGATTAGCCAACTCATCAGCGGGTAAGCCGGATCTCCAAGAATGACATAATCTATATCGACGTTATTTATCCTTTTTGGACTCTGAAATATGTATAAAAATTCATTTTCGACTTAACAGTTTTTATGTTATGTGTCACCTACTTTTGGTAAAATACTTCCGCCGCTTTCAAATAATCCTGAGTTTTTGAAAACGTATGCATCATGCGTCGACCCAGGAAAACCACAGCTTACATCTCTTATTCTGTAATAAAATAAAATTGTATATCATTTCAATACCTTAGAACGTTATTCTTACACGTAATTAACATCTGCCACTAATTGCACATTGTAAGATGTCCACTCCTTACGATTAACAAAGTCCCCATGCCCATCTTTTGGTGCAAGTACCGGTACATGTGTTCCGTCGATAACTAACAATATTTGAGGGATTTTGCAAATATTAAAAAAAATTTCGGATATTACACGAGCTTCTTCCTCTGATGGCATACATATAAATTTAGTCGCGTGTTTTAACATTGCATCGGTGAAACGCCTTACACATCTGTGAACACTAGTTTTACTGAGCTGAGATAAAAAAAATTCTTAGTATATTATTAGTTTTAATATTCCCAAATTACATACCCCCATATTATTACCAATTACGCGCATTTCGGCACAAGACGCGAATTTGTAGAGTGCTACCGCAACCGTTTTCTCAACCAAAATTGGTAGCCTGGCACGTAGTACATTTGGCTTTGGTTCTAAATCCGCACGCACCATTTCACAAATATCAAAAAAAGTTGTTTTATCGACTCGGAGATTTTTTATCCAGTCACTATTGTCAAAAGTTTTTAGAACAATATTGTCCCACCAAGAAGAAGTTCTTGTTTTGGACCAACAACTTCGTCGTTTTTTTTTGTTTGATAACAATAGTGACCGGAACAACATAAGCTGTTGGCACATGTACATTCCATAAAGTCTACGAATACGACGTTGTCTTTTGCGACGTCGTATCATGTACATTTTTGCCATTTCCAAAATTAAAATTAACTTTTCGGAGTCTCTCATCTACAAAACACTTTTTTTTTTATATAACACAACTGCCACACGCTTGACTATTTTTGTTTATTATGTAGTTGTCAAATTTGTCAAAATAGAAAATTATACCTAACTTCATATAAGCTAAATATAATTACTGCTAACTTCATGCCATATGATGGAAACGCGACAAGGAATAATAGCAAAATAGTATTATACTATTTTGCTATTATACTACTGACGATGGAAACATGGTATTAATCTTTCTACTCTTCTTAATATGTGTTTGAATATGTAATATAAAACTGGAAATTGTTTATTTGCCATAAGTGTATTGTTTGTATGCAGAGTAAATGTACGTCTGTTCGATTCAAATGGGATTCTTATATGTACATACATATTTCGTATGATCGAGTACATTTGAGTCGAATTCCGAAACAGCAATACGCAAAACATAACAAATTATTTATTTGTGCATGCCAAATTTTAAATGTCAACATTATGTCAACTATATGGCGCATAGAAATGTGCATTAGGGGATGTTAGTGTTAGTGTCTACGGTAAATGCTGGTTATTGTGAATTTCATTATATTAAATACATACGTATGTATAATGAATCTCGTGGTGATGTTGAAGTTATTTTGCGATTAGTGCATGACTATGTGTGTGAGGATACTTATTGTTGAATTGATGGAGAGTTTCGGTAGATGTCTTGCTTATTCTAGGATTTCCGTTGGTCATAGGGAGAGTCTCCGTCAATTTTGTCTATATAAGTATATACATTTTTATAAGTTCCTTGGTGAAGGAGAGTTATGGTGTCGTGTTGTGACATGGGTACTGTGGGGTGGTATTCGCATTTATGATACGGGGGACTGGCTTAATGCTTGACCGTACATTGCAAGCAATCAATCAATCAATCAAGCATAACAATGCCTGTATAAAGATAGTTAAAAATGTTGTTCTAAGGTGACAAAAAAATGTCTTCTGCTGAAATCAATCACTTTGTTGGTGTTAAATTGTAGTTTATATATATATATATATATATATATATATATATATATATATATATATATATATATATATATATATATATATATTGATTGAAACACTAAACTAGTTGAATGAGCGGCATCGTACGTTATCTATGATAGGGGAGGTTTCCTTTTATGTGGTGTTGTATACTACATTGCATTGCAAGAATGTTTGAGGTATTGATGGAAACATTTTAGCACTTTTTGGTTGTTGAATTTAATTATATCAAAGTGTCATAGTTTGTTCGAGTATTTTGTCTAATGGTGTGGTTGTTATAAATTAAACTAAATTGTATGTAGTTGTTAGATCGTCTCCAAGCTACAGAAATATTGGTGAATTCTCGCTCAACCCCCAGAAACGCCAAGCATACAGCGGCTATGTAGCGTGGAGGTTGTGTTGGCTTGTGATATCTATTTTATTTTTTATTTATTACTACCTAATTTATATAAGTTAATTGCTATTGGTTAAGTAGTAAAGCAATTTAGTTCTCAGAGTAAACTGGGAAACTCTATTTGAGTCTTATTAGTGGTTATCGTGTATGGGTACATGTGTTACTTAACTAAACAATTAATATTCTAAACCTTTTGTATAGTTTATAATAATTAATTTAAACATCATTAACTGAGTAAATAAATAAGTAATTTAAGCATTATTAATATCCTTTTGCAAGATTTTTGGGAAATTGCCAATTAGTTGAATTTTTAATAGTATGGTTAAATTTATAAAATATATATTTTTTCAGCTTTTATTTTTGAATCTAGTTGCAGTAGGTAAACCATTAATTAACTATCTACAGGAGAACGGTGGCTAATGAAACAAGTGCTGTGAATTTGAATTATAACTTAGCAATTTAAAATTTTTTAACATTCCCGTAGAATTTTATTGTTGATGTTGAATTATTCATATGGCTTAATATTATGGTTGAGGTTGGTATTGGTATTGAAGTGGGTGTTGCTATTGGTGTTCGTACTGGTGTTAATGTTCATACTTGTTGGTATAATTGTTAATGATAGTTTTGGTATTAGTATACATGCATATTGGTTAGTTAAAATGGTTTTAGTTTAGAACACTCCTGAGAAACTCGACCAAGATGACAATGGCTGTGATGATAGCACGATGGCCAGATGGTAGTTGGTTGAATGAATGCTTATTTATTTGTGGTACATAGGGATTGATCTAGAATTTATTTCAGAGAATCAAATTTATACTTAATTAATTTTAAAATAGTTATTATAAAGAATTAATGCATATTTTAAATTTAGGAATGTCTTGAAGAACCTGAAACAACCTTACAGGAGTTGGAGCAGTAGATGAACTTTAAATTGTATTGTCTTGTGCTAAATAAATTACTAAAAATATATTACTAACAAATTTACTAACTATCAACTACTTAGGTGTCTGGAACCGGGTTGAGTCTTTGTTGCTAACATTCCTTTCCCATCTCTCGATTTTGTTATATGTAAAAAGGTGTACGACGGCGGCCTGGCCAGGGGCGGATATCACAACTATTAGACTTATGTGGTTATCGATGTGGCGCTTTCCTTTGCGGGGTGAAATATTGCTATGTTGGCTTCATGAAAAGCGGAGTATGATGGTACATATGTCCTTGGTAAGGGAGAGTTATGGTGTCATGTTGCAACACGGGTATAGTGGTGTGGTATTCGCATTTATAATACGGGAGACTTGCTTAATGCTTGATCGTACATCGCAATCAATCAATCAATCAATCAATCAAAACCACAATTAAATTTTGATGATGCGAAGTACGAGGTCCTAATGAAATATCAATAGCATTATCATTGTATTTTTTATAGACTGATTGGAAAAATTCAGCAAATTATTCACATATGTCCTCAGCATTACAGGCAGTTACATTATTTAACGACATCATTTGTGGATAACCAGAAAATTTTCTTTTGACATCAACAAAAGGCCAAAATAGTTTTGGGTTTGAAATTAAATTATTTTCCAGCCGTGAAATATAGTTCCTATAGGTTCGGCGTTGTTTCTTATCAAATGCCCGGCGTAGTTGTAGAAAAGTATTTAGACAATCCAAGTTATCACAAAATTCTTTGGCAAATGTGTGTGCCTTATTCTTTTTGTTTCTTAAATTGACCAAATTGTTGTCAAACCATGGAGGATGGTTATTCTTACGTTCATAGCGTTTAGGTACATGTTTGTCGAAAGCATCAAATAAAACCAAATAAAATGAGTCGACTAGAGCATTAACATCACTCCATTTAGAATTGAAAGTTACTTCCCAATCCACCAATTCAAAAAACTCCTGCAGACCGGCAATATCAGCGTTATTAAAATTGTAATTTAACCTTGGTTGTGCATTGTTGATGAATTTACAAAACAGCTCCTGGCAGTCAAAGTAAATTTTCAATCCATTGTGGTGAAATCTATCCGGAACAAAAGGTTCAAACGACTTAGTAACCAATCCACCATTAGTATCAAATAATGAAACTAGATCCAGAATTCTACCATTCAAGTTAGCAACTTTACAAATTTGATGTAAATTTAAAGACAACATGGCATCAATAAAAATCTGTTCCACATCACTCGAAACATTGGATGTAAAAACAGAAGCAGCAACCCGGAAGATTGAAGTCACCCAATACACATATGGTGTCATGCGCGTTACACTGTGATACAAAATAATAAATATTTGCACAGTGTAAGCTATAAACCTCATCAGAGCTTAGAGGTGGGACGTATGCAGCATATAAATATAATGATTTCACTGTCCAAGATATTTTCACAGCACCATATTCCACAGTAATATTCGGACTTACTACATCACAGTTTATAATTGAATTATGCTCAGCTACAAGAACTCCACCACCATCAGATTTATCACTTGTTAGGTTGGAACGGTCACATCTATATGTTACATAATTATCATCAAAAAATTCAGAACTTAAAACAGCAGGTTTCAGATAAAACATATATCGGATAACATGACGACGATAGAAATAATGAAAACTGCGTTGATTTTGTACGCATACCACCAACATTTCGATAATAGATTGAGATTGAATTAGGCATTGAATTAAATGTCAATTTAGAGCACACACCACCAACATTTCGATAAAAAATAGTGCTAACGTCTTTAAATTCCAAATTCATTCTGCTAGAGCTGAGCGTGGAACTAAAAAATTATTGTTCATTGATTTCCGATGTGAATTCAAAAATTCTTTAATCAAGACTCCAGAAGCCACGCCGATGAATCAAGCATTTGGTCAAATTTGCTTACAGGAATACCGATTTTAAATGATACATAATCGCGATCATCATTACGTCGAAAGCAATATAATACAGGTTTCTCGACTACAAATTTGTTTTTGATATACATCAAGTTAATCCTATAATTCAATAACAGGGGCTGGATATAATGTTAGGTAATAGGAGATGGAGTGAGATGCCTAAAAATATTAAATGTAGCATTGTTCCATCGGTCGTCTGACTCATTCGCCTTTTAAATCAAATGCGTTAATCTTTCTAGTTGACTTTCCAAAAGATGTATTAAAATATTCTGAACCTCCTTTTCCAGAATATTTAAAAAAAATTTATTCAGCCCAATGTTTTAGCCAAGACAAGTGAGTGATGAATTATGCATCGCTTCCTGTTTAAAATTGACTAAAGGAAATGCAAGGTGGTAAATGAACGCAAATCTTCCTACAAATTTTCCTTTCGGACCGCTTCACCCTTAGTAATAGCCTATGAATCTAAAATGTACCACCTAGCTACTGTCTTTATCTAAAGATATATCTTTGGAATACAGTTTTGGCTTCTCTTAACGCACCTTAACCGTTTCCGCAATATTTTCTTACCGTTATATATTCCTTTATTTGTTGATAGGTTTCGCAAAATAAAAGAGGGAGAAAATAGAAAACTTCCCAAGGCCGTTTAGCATAAAAATTTCTTACGGCATTTTACTTTAGGTTTTTTCTGCTTTCTACTTTGGTATTCCGACGGTGACTTTGGGTTTTTCTTGGCCCTGTGTCGTTGATTTGTATAATATAAAACTATTTTAAGCATTTTGAAATTTTTTTAGAACCTTCGTGCTCTAAATGTTTTATTTTCGTAGGAGGACTGCGAAGGAATGAAAAATTACAAGTGACGCACTTGTGGTAATAAAATTGCAAAGCTTGAAAAATTGGGATTTTACTGTTTGAGATTTTAGCAACTGGAATTTTGGTAGGTACGCGGAATTTTAAGAAATGGGATTTTGAAAATAGGACTTTGTTTTTGTTCATATAATTTTGAGATAGGATAGCCAACCCTCCATTTCGCGACGTCCTCGAATTCTCAACAAAAAAATTACGAAAAACACAAATTTAAATGCGGGGTCTTCCACCGCTAGATTTTTACGACCAACTACACGTGGAGAGGACCAATGCAAAGCGCCTTACTAAAATAACTTTTCAAATTTTTTTATAATTAAAAAACTTGAGTTTTTGGGATTTTATTTGCTTGTCTAATCGAGAGTAATAATCCCTCCATTTCAAACTAAAATTCAGTTATGATCATGCCCCGGGGGCCATATCCTTCAACGGCCGGGAAATGACATATGGAAGGTCATCGGTGACCTTTTGATTGAATTTCAAGAATTCGAGCCTTGAACTGTCCAACTTCCAATCCCCTAGGCTCGGAGCAGCCGGCCGTTGTATTGATTAACTTTTACATAGCTTTGCTTTATTTAAGAAATGTTGTTTGCTTACATATATCAATGGACATCTAACGAAATTTTATTTTTTAATGAACCTAGTTAATCCCAGAATTAAAATGTTTCGAAATGTTACATTAATCATTGAAATTTTCGATTGGAGCATAATTTGTTAATTTTTTTAGGAATCTTGTTTCGAGAAAGGTCAGTTGGGAATTATAAAGGCCAAAAAATTTGGTTTATTCAATCGTTTTAGCTGATTGTCGATTGTTGTTTTATTCACGTCTTCTATGGAAATGAGGATTCTAAAGTGATTTTAAGATGAAGTTTTGGAATTTAGATCAGGATGGAACTTGGCCGTTTTTAAACCAATTTTGATTAAATTTGACATGTGCGATGGAAATGAGATTCTAAAATGATTTTTGGTTGAAGTTCTAGAATATGGACAAGTATGATGGAACTTTGCCAATTATGATGGAACTATGATGGAAATTGCACATGTCCACCACACATTATTTTTTTAAACACCGCCAAACTTACCGTTCTGACAGTAGTTAATCAGGAAACTTGGAACCCACAAAGTATAAAGCGAAGGATTGGCGAGGAAAATTTCTAACCGAACTTGAATATTATTACGAAGATAATCTCGCCTCAAGGAATTCTCAACAGCTGAATGATTCACAGAAACATCAACAGTCTTTTAGGGTTACACTTACAACGTATACGCCAAATTTAATCAAAATCGGGTAAAAATAGCTAAGTTAAATCCTAATTGGTCATATTTCAGAACTTTATCCTAAAATCATTTTAGGATCCCATTTCCATCACGGACGTCAAATTTCGCTAACACCGCTTTAAAAATGGTCAAGTTCCATTCTGTTTTATAAGTTTTTTTTTTTTATTACGACTGAGTCTTGTACCCATTTAGTAATTTACATTGCATAATAAAGTAACTCCTCCTCAGATTTTTCGCCACGGTAAGTCTACTGATCTCCTGGTCGCGATAAGTCCAAAGGTTTGGTTCTTTGCAGTCTTCTTGTTGGTGTGGTATTCAGCATACAGCGTCGTATGTCCAGATTTTCATGCTGGTGCAGACGTTGTAGGTGTTTTGTTGCATGATTCTTGATTTCATCCGCGACAAGCTCGATCTTTAGATCTCGATGAAGGTTGTCATTTCGAATGTACCACGGTGCATTAACAATACATCGCAGGATTTTATTTTGAGCTGTTTGTATGATTTTGATATTTGTCCTCTTGGCACAACTCCAAAGTTGACTACCATATGTATATACAGGTTTCAGAATTTGTTTGTATAACAGCAGTTTGTTATGAATCGCCAGTTCAGATTGTCTCCCTGTAGGAGCCAATGCATTTTTCTAAATTTTATGTTTAGTTCTTCTCTCTTCTTTTTTATGTGTTCCTTCCATCTAAGTTTAGCATCTAAAGTCATGCCAAGATATTTAGCAGTGTTCGCATGCGGTACTACTATCATTATTGGTATATGATTAACTTTTAGATTTGTAAAGTTTACTTGGATTGATTTTGCTTCATTTAATTTAATTCGCCATTTCTTTGTCCAATTACATATCAGGTTAGCAGCCTTCTGTAATTTACTAGTGGAGTCATTGATGTTTTTTGCTGTTGCAAGTGTAGCCGTGTCATCGGCAAAAGTCGCCATTATTGCTTCTGTAATTGGTATATCTCTAGTATACAGGAGATAAAGGATTGCGCCAAGAACACATCCTTGAGGAACTCCTTCTGTTATCCTTTTTAGTTGGGAGTATTCATTCTCACACTTTACTCGGAAAAGCCTCTCTGATATGTATGATTTTAGAATTTGAAAAAATTGCTCCGGAAGATCTCGGTGAAGTTTGGATTCTAACTCCTGGTGCCATACTTTGTCAAATGCTTGCGCTACATCAAGTAATATAGTTGAGCATATTTGTTTGCTTTCTGTATGATTTCTCGATTACATCAGTAATTCGATGTACTTGTTCTATCGTAGAATGTTTTTCCCTAAATCCAAACTGATGTGAGACTTCAAATTGTTTCGTTAATGTTGGTAGCGAAATTGGCCTATATGAAGCTTTATCGTTCGGAGGTTTGTTCGGCCTAAGTATCATAATTACTTCTGCAATACTTAGCATTTCGAGCCCAATTTTCTTTATTTTTAATTGGAGGAACCTGAAGTTTGGGTCTTTTAAGATTCTTTGTTGCTTTCCATAATGAATAATCAGTAACTTTCCTACGCAGCACTTTGGATATTATGGATGAGCTTATCTAGTTCGTCTTCTATTTGGACTGGTCCCTGTATTGGGTTCTGCAGATTAATTCTTTCTGTTAACCGTGTTTGGAAGAGATCCTAATTGGTTTTGAAGCTCGTTAATTTCGGGTTGCTCTCTTTCATAATAATTGTTTGGCTAAGTATCATAATTACTGGTGAATGATCTGATGATAGGCTTTCACTGTTCTCTATATGGATATAATTATCTGAAATCCCTCTTGTAATAAAGAAGTCTATAAAATCTGGAGTCTTAGTGATATCCGAGGGCCAATAGGTTGGTGTACCACCCGAGTGAAAATCGCATTTTAGTTGTTTGCCTTTTGCGAACAGTTCTTTTCCTTTAGCGGTCGTTAACCGTGATCCCCAATAGGTATTTTTTGCATTATAGTTACCTCCAATTAAAATGACACTTCCTAGTGTTTTGAGAAGATTAGTATAATCTACTTGTTTGAGATTGTATCTTGGGGGGCAATAGATTGCTGAGATACTGCAGGTTTTAGTATTGTTTAATTGTATTTTGATTGTTGTGACTTGCATGGAAAGCTTCTCAAATTTAAGTTCTTCGTTATGCTTTATATAATCTTTTATGAGGATAGCTGATCCACCTCTAGCTTTGTTCTCTGGATGTAATGCATGGTAGCAATTATATCCTTTTATTTTACAGAAAGAAGTTTTGGTGGAATGAGTTTCTGATATAAGACATACTCGTATATCTATATAATGCATGTTTAAAAATATATCTAGTTCTTGAATGTGATGCAATAGCTCATTTGCATTCCAGGTTACAATTCGTAATGTTTTATTCATTTCTTTGGTTTATAATTCGATTTTATATAACTTATATTTTTTAAGTGAAGAATTAACCGAGAAAATGACTTAGATCGGTTATAAAATCTCTAGAAACGCCACGTACACAACTTAAACCGTGCCGGTTAAACTCGTAATGCCCATAAAAAACATTAAGATGAAGTTTTCCTTTCCAACCTAGAGTTAGGTCTAGTAGCTGCAAACAAACAAGCACCGATTTTGATGCATATTGAGTACAAAATTTCATTACCCGACCGTGATTCGGTAGTTGCACAGAAATGGTAGTGGTACAAAGTGAGATATATAGAAGAAATGAGGCCGTGTAATATTCTGGCCCAACATATAAGTCCCTTAAGCCGGGAAAACATTCTTCGTTCACAGCATATTCTTATACATTAGACTTCGATCGAATTATAAAGCTTTCAGAATTTGATGATATCACAAAATTCGAGGGCACTGGTCCAGTACTACTGGAAAGCCAGTCACGATTATCATAGTTGATGGCGGGCCAGATGAAAACCCTCGCTACCGTAAAATTATAGAAACAACAATACTTCACTTCCGGAAATATAATCTCAAGCAAATTACAAACAGTCAATTTTGTCCTCGAAAATAAAAATTTCATCCATGCTTGTAACACATTGGCCCCAGTGTGGAATACTGTTGTGATCGATGGATTTAGAATAATGGCCAAATATATTCACCCAGAAAACCACAAATAGTCAAATGTGGTAATCTAAAGTGCTGCCTCGCACTGCCGAGAAGTTCGTTTAGCGTTATGCCGACAAAGTTTTTGCCAGTTTTGTTGCCTAGAAATGCCTGCGCCGCGGCCTTGCCCTGCGGTTTCTTTTGTCCTACAGTTCTTATAAGATCGAACAAGCAAAACATATTAGCTGTATTTTGTGTTACAAATAATGCTGAACGAACATTCTGTTTTTCACAACAAAATTGTGTCTCCTACAAAAAAAAAACTCGACCGATCAGAGTTGCAGCGAAATGATAGTGGGAACTAATGGCTCTCTGAAGACAACGAATGGAGATAATTTTTGTGAATTTTGTTAATCTTCGCGATATAAATATCGTAGTTTGTGAAATCAAAGAACTTATAAATTCGCCTCCGGAAGCGGAAGAGAATTGAATTCGAACGTTAACATGGCAAAATATTATTTTAGGCTTTATATTCGTTTACACATTCTTAGAACATATATCTCGTATACTCCCTTATGGAACCTAACTAAACTTCTAACGCAATCCCCAACGCAATCACCAAATAAACCCCAAACCAACCCCCATTTCAATCTCCAATTTCATCCAAAGCAATTTTCAATTCAATCCTTAACACAAGCCCGGACAATGGTTGAATTAGCGTTAGCTTGAGCTGAGTTCATATGCGCTTATGATTTTAAAGTTAAGCAGGTTGATTTGGAAGTTGAGTTGGGCATGAATTTTGGGGAGATTTCTGGTGCTCGACTGGGTTACTGGTCGAGTTAATGTTGAGTTGTAGTTGAACTAGGGCTAAGTTGGGGTTGAGTTGGAGTTGAGCAGGGATTGAGTTGAGTAAGTGTCAGCGATTAAGTTGGGAATTTGTTGGGGATTGTGTTGCGGGTTGAGTTCATTGAGCCAAATGAGGGTTTGCTCATTTAGCTTGAGTTGAGTTCATGTACGAATATATTTTTTCGAGTCGGGGTGATTTGAGGATTGAGTTTGGAGTTGAGTTGAGGGTTAAGTTGAAAGTTGAATTGAAAGTTGAGTTGAGGGTTAGTGACGAGTTCATTTGCAGATTTATTTGGAGAGGATTGTGGGTTGAGTTGGAAGCTAACTTGAGTTGAGTGCATGTATCGCGTTCAGTTGAGGGCGGAATGGGTGGTAGAGTTGGGGTTGAGTTGGGGTTCATTCAGATGAGTTAAGTTCAAGAACGCGTGTACTCTTTAGACCGTGTTAACTTGCCGATTGAGTTGAGCGTTTAGTTGAGAGTTGCGTTGAGGGTTGAGTTCTTGTCGAGTGCTGTGTTGAATTAGTATTGATTTAGGGTTTGAGTGAATCGTTCGAGTTAGCGTTGAATAGGTTTTGAGTTGAACTTGAGTGAAGGGTTGGAGTGGGAACTAAGTTCGGGTTGAGTTGAGGTTTTAATGGGAGGCCAGATTAAGTCGATTTGAGTTGAGTTACCTTGCGTTGGGGTAGAGTTTGGGTTAGTGTTTGAGTTGAGGGTTGGGTTGATGTCTGATTTGCGATTTAGTTTCCGGTTGAATTGTAAATTGAGTTGGCGGTTCAGCTGAATATTGAGTTTAAATCTTCAGTTAGAGATTATTATGGGAAATGAGTTAATTTTTAGGGCCGGAGTTCTGATCACATCGTGAGGTTTCAGCCTTAATTTTTTTTAATTTTCAACAAATTTAGAATTATTTAGTTAGAAACAACTAGAAAGTCTAAACATTTAATTTGTATTTCATTTATTTGATATTGGCTTAATTCCAACTTGCACAAAATATGCTAAATACCAATTAAAAAACTCAACGCTATATAAATCAAACTAGAAAACGGTAAATAGTAAATACCTGTGCTCATATGGACTTACTTGTTTTAAGTACCGCATGTGTGATAGATTTTTATTTATTTATATCAATATCTGGTAATTTATGCCATATAGCACTGTAGCGGCTGCTATGGGTAAATTTATTTATATTGAAGGTTTTAATTATTTTATATCTATTGTACATTGTAGTAGAGTAATAAATAAATTTTTTTTATCGTGTTTCTATTGTAAGTGAATGTTAAGATCATTGGTACAATGTCAAATTTGTGTGCAATATCCGTTCATATTCGTAAGTACAATAAAATGCGCACCTCAAAAATATTGTTTTCGTTTGAAACTCACAAACAACTTATACAAATTTACAAGAATTGTCTCAAGAAATAATCTCTAAGTCTTATTTTTGATTTGAATTTTGAATATCCGATGATTTACTTCATCTTACTAGGTGGGGAAAATAAAATTAGCACACCAAACTGACCTACATCAATTGAAAATGTATTAAACATTTACGAACGAATATACGCAAATTTCATCACCAGTTTCAGCCACTGTGTTAATGATAAGGATCTCAAAACAATTTAACATTTCCGAATCATGTTCATGACTGATATACATTTTTCGGAGTGCCCGTAAATACCCCAATTTTTTTTTTGGTTGTTTTTGTGTCAGCTAAAAATATTTTGACTTTCAAAAGCAAAAAAAAAAATTTACTATATTTGATCGCCGCCGATAAAAATTGTTGGTAATCAATTTTGTATTTTGTTGTCTTTGTTTTAAGTGTTTAAGAATACGAAAACACAAATATTGTCAAATATCAATGAAAATGCCATTCATTTACTAGAGTACACAGTATTATAGTGAACATGCGCACAGTTCATGGCGCCAAAATAATTACACGCGAAAAAATGTTTTGGTTTTAAATTGTTGTGGTTATATTTGTGAAAGGTTAGATTAGTAATCGTCGAATTTCGATGTAATCCCTAGATAATCCATGTTTTACGTTTTTTCGCGGCTAGAATGACCCTAAAATTTGTGTTTACATCGGACTTAGCCTTGCTTTGGACATCAGTGCGGGGAAATATTATGATATTTAACTTAATGCGGTTTGTGACATTGGTTTTAATGGTATGTAATACAAAATTTTGTTTTTGTGGCAAATTGAACAAATTCTGATTTTTGAAATATTAACATTGAAAATTTCTCAAAATTTAAATGTATGGTGATCGCATCACTTCCGAGTTCTACATAATTTTATTTTCTAAAATTTAGAACTTTTGATAAATTTCGAAACAAATCCTTAACAATTTTTCCACAATTTTTCCTAATTTTCATTAAACTTAAGAATATTTTTTGAACTTTTTGTTTTTTATTTCCTAAAGTTTCGAAAAATTCATAAAAAATTTTAGTCAAACTTAAGTTTAAAACAACAAGCGATGGGTTTTCCACAAATGTTAACTAACCAAATTATTCGAGATTTTGTAGTGTTCGAATAAGGAAAATCGTATGGTTGGACCACTGACCTAATTTTATAACGACGTTAAGACGATTTGAGACTCCTGATTTAACAAGCCTATCAACATGTTCTAATCATTTACTTGAAAAAACCTTACAAAAGAAGGCGTCAAAAAAGCGGCAAAATTCAAAACTGGGATGACCTCGATAAAATAATAAAACCAGGATTAATCATTTCTTACAGCAGAGGCGGATAAAAATGTGGTTAAAGTAAAATGCGACAAAATATTCAAATCACCGTAGCAACCTGTTTGGCTGTAACAATACAATCAAGATAGACAATCGTGGACGGACATATGTTATCGATATATGTATCGATATGTAAGCTGCACTGGAGTATAAGGCAGAACGAAATCCTGTTCAACTTTTCAAAGTCCCGGATAATATTTTTTTTCAGTACACAATAATAAATTTAATGCTCATGCTTAGTGGAAAGTTTTCACATTTTTTAAGATTTTCAAGGTTTAAATTTATTTTTCAATAATGTTGATTGGGTTGAGCTTTGTGACTAATGTAATTTAAACTACGCCGTAAATAGATTTTATGATATGATATTCAGATTGTCGAGTCGATCGACAATCGATACGACTCTGTGTTGCTTTTTTCCTTTTCGTATTCCTTTTTCGTGTCGATTATCGATCGAGTCAATCATAATAGGGGTGATTCTTTCGAATCAAGCATTTCATAGCCATTCGACCTTATCGTCAGATGCGTAAAAATGACTAGTTTGATAAAGAGGTATGTTCTACCAAGGATAAAACGAATTGATCTTATAAAAAATGTAAGAATACAAAGTTAAAGTTTCCTGACTACATTAAAGGGGTTGAAACTACCTGACAAACTAATACCTAAGGCTTTGAGTCTCGAATATTAAAGCCGTGCTGAATTTATTGAAAAATCCCTTGATCATTTCCAAACTTGTTAAGGACTGTAATCATTTCATCAACCGTCTTTGTTCTAACAATGGAGTTACTGTCTAGGTAATGAGATCGCCGATTCCTTAGCCAAGGCTGGTTCGGTCTTGAGTAGGCTATAAAAAACGTCACTCTCAAAGAGCTACGGCTGAAGAGGATTATTTATTAGAACTAGAATGTTTAAACCGTCGGTTGGTAAATCCCGTCTTAGAAACAGAATTGATCGAAATTATAAGAGAAAACTTAGTGCCAAAATTACAACGAGTAACGTTGATATTACAAATAGCCACAATAAAGGATCTAAAAATGATCTGTCAAAAATGTGAGAAGTTAGGGCCCAAACAACTATATATACACCAAACAGCTTTATGAAATCCATTTGTTCGGTAGCGAAGAAGACAGGCGAATTATATTCAATTGCGACACCTAGTTCTACAGACGGTCAGTATACAACCAGAATCATCATGGGAGCCGATGGGAGATGGAAAACCTTCTCAAGACTATTTAACATGTTGGAACTGCTATGATATAGGCCACCGATATCAAGATTGTTTGATTGTGCCTCAACATTTGTTCTGCTATGGTTGTGGAAAAAGTGTGGTAACCAAATCACAATATCCTCAGTACCAGAAAAATTTGTTAAAATACACACATATAGCGACCCAAGAGCATGCAACTAGTCGGAATATAACTTCATCAGTCGCAGCTGTGAACCTACAAAACTAACAAAAACCGATCCATCATATGATAAACACATTTTCTCTCCGCCTCAATAAACTTCTTTTGAGAATATTCTGGCAACTTCCGCATATCTAGCGAACAACACTTAGATCGAACAACTTGAATATCGTATTGATGTTGGAAACAGCCTTCCAATCAAGCAACGTCACTATGCTGCCTCTCCTGCTTTCGAGAGCTGTTGTATAAGGAATTGGGCCATATGCTTCCTGAGAGTCAAGTGAAATTAATGCAGTAACCAAAAAGTGTCGCTGCCTATACACGAATTTCTTGGTAAACTAACAGACCGGTCGGTAACAGATCTCAAAGATGCCTTCTGGTAAATACCACTAGGCAAAGCCTCAATCAAAAGATAAAACAGCCAACACAGTGCAAGGGCGCGGATGGGCAAGGATGAAACCGACAAGATATTTTGCTGTTTCCATCTACTAGACTTTCTTAAAAAAACACAATCATCGTCGCTATCAGTTTCACTATTACCCCGTTTTCTTTTATTACCCCCTGGGTATTATTTCAAGTGGTGGATGATATTTATCCATATATATCCAAGTACATATGATTTCCAATAGATTTTAAAACACTGCCCGGTATCCACTTCAAATATTCCCGAAAATGATTTCGATACATGATTGCATCTCCTTCTACAAATTCTTTTATTCTTTCTTTCCCCTTTTTATCATAATTCCTCTCCTGATTTATATATAAATTGAATCTTACTGTTTTCTTTGGATTTTCTAATTTTTGTTACTGCCTCTCACAGTTTTCCATCGATATCTTCGGATTGAGTGAATTAATCAACGTTCTTGGTTTAAACGCAAATAATAAATCGTTTGGTGATGTATTATAGTGGCAGTGGATGGCGTATTGATGTATGCAAGTAATAGTTTCATTTTAACATTTTCTGAAAACTAGTATCTACAAGATAGGTTTTTAAGATAGGTTTTTATGGTCTATACACCTCGTTCTGCTAAACCATTAGACTGTGGGTGGTAAGGAGGAGATTTTAAAATTGTAATATCATTTGTTTCACCAAATTGGCGAAAAGCATACGAATTGAAAGGCGGTCCATTATCAGTGCAAATAGATTTCGGCAGACCGAAATATTTAAAGATTGTTTTCATCTGGCTAATAACTTCTGAAGAATCATATTTTTTCACTAATTTTACATCGATAAATTTACTGTAAGAATCTACTAAGATTAAAAAAATTTCATTTTGCCAATGGAACAAATCTAAATAATTCTTTCAAAAGGATAATACAAAACAGGCCATTTAGACGTCACTACTTCTTTCTTCACAGTTGGTGTACTGTTACATATTAAACAATTTCTAATTTTATTTTCGATATCACCGTTCATAGTTCTCCACCAGAAAACGCTTCTACCCAACATTTTCATTCTCACAATCCCTTCATGGTTACTGTGCAGTAAATTCAAAATATACGATATCGCTTCGTTTGGGACCACTAATCTATTTCCGTAAAACAAACATCCATCCTGAATATTTAAAGAGTTCCTTAATTTAAAATAATACTCGAGGTTAACTTCACTATTATTTGTCCAACCATCCTTGACATAATTAAAGACTTTCGATAAAATAAAATCTTCCTGTGTGAACCTAGCAAAATTTTTCGTACCTAACCCTATATTCTCTGAAATATTAGCTGTTGTCAGAAAATTAATGGTATCTGAATCAACAGTAGTATTTGCCATAATAGTTTAGAAGACCCAAAAATGATTGCAATTCCTGAAGATTTTTTGATGCTGGAGCTTTCACGATTGCTGTTACTTTATCAATATTGGGGCTTATACCCTCAGCCGATATGTTGTGACCTAAAAAAATTACGGAATTCTTGAAAAATTTACACTTTTCGACATTAATTTTTACGTTGCATTACGGTTCTACCCGAACCAGGAAATACGTTGGGAAATCTTTTTTTGATATCTTGTATATATACCGTATTTTCAGAAAAATTTTGACTCACCCGATCAATTTGTTGACTATAATTAAATTTAAAAGTAGTTCTCCAAGCTGGAAATAAAATATCCAACCAAGTACGACCCATGAGAGGCCCACTGGCTTGCTGCGGTTCTATAATAATTAGATCTAACCACCGAACTTTACCATCATCAATTTCAACTTGCATTCTTCTAACAGAAGAAAATCTGTGAGTTACATTTTCATAATTAAAATTACTAAAAATTATTTTAAACTTATCTAAAGTCATCACAGTTGCACAGGCACCGGTGTCCACCTCCATTTGTATAAGCTGCCCTTCCATTTTGATTGTAACCCATAACGGATTATTTGTTGAGCTGGCAATTTTGGTTGCAATGCATTTATATTATTTCCATCCACATAATTTATTTTTTTCAAACTTAAATTATTAAGCTCCTCGTTGAATTCCTTAACAGCTTGATGTGTTGAATTACGTTGCAAATTCGAATTGCGTGGTGACATATTCTTTCCGCAAGACGACCTTGATGACCATCTCGATCTTTCATTCCGTTGAAATCACATGTTTGCTGTATGGCCAATTTTACCACAAGAAAACATTCCCACGTCCTAACAGGACAATTTTGTGGATTATGCTGATGATTGCATCGAAAACAGCGACTTTGGAAGTTCCTATTTCCACCTCTTGTGGATTGACCTTGTTTTGATCTTCTTTGTGGTAACGGTATCTTTTCGGAATCTCGTTTACTTCCAGTGAAAAATGATTCCTCAAAATATTAATAAGTTCTTTATAACTTTTTTTGACGGTTCTTCAGGAACAATGAGCTTTTTAAGCACCGAATAAGTTTCGGCACCGATAAATGTAAGAACAAATGCCACTTTTTTTTCTTCGATAATATCATTCAATAAGAAAAATTGTTCCATACGTTCAACATATTCGTTGTAATCATCTCCGAGCATATATGGATTTAGGTTACCTAACATGACTATTTTTAAGTATTTATTTGCACTGGACACTTCACAACAGACTTGACCTAATCCTATACTTTTTCCCACTCACTTTAGATAGTTACTTTCTACCTTTCACTTAACTTTTTCTACTCACTGTTTAAGTACTTTGATTTATTTTCCTCGTCGCCATTTGTTACATTCGCTTATGTGTAAATTTATAAATAAAAGACGACCTTCCAATGTTACTCTTATCATCTCTCTTTAATCATGGCTTGTTCAACACTCCCTCTAAATACAATTATTATTTATTACATAATTTATACTGTAACTCTTAACCATAATAGAAATAAAGGTAATTTCATTTATACGAGGATCATACCATTAATTAATAATTTAACATACATAACAAGGTCTTAAAGAAATCAAGACTTTTATTCCTTGAACCGTAGTTGACAGACGCTATGGTGCTTGAATTGATATTGTTGTAAACCCCTTGCAAAATGCAAAAAGTTCTAAATTTTTTCATAACTCCCATAAATATTTACTAAGATGAGGTGAAAATCAAATTGTTGGATCGAATTTAACCGACATGTAGCATGTCATTGTAAAGATATTAAAGAATGTAACAATTTCAATTTAACATCGTTAGTTATCAAAATTACCGTTAAGGCGCTGTTACTTGAAAATATAAATAAAGGTGTGATAAAATGGAATTCCTAACAACTCTCCTCATATGCTGTTTAGCATTTTTAATTGATGCCTCCCACAAACCTCCAAAATGAGGTGATTGCAGTGGAATAGTGTGCCACTGAATTTTATGGTTGGAACAGTAATCCATTATTTTATTTTAGAAGTCATTACTAAAAAAAATTTGTTCTAATTCTTTTAATTTAGATTTTGCATCCACAAAATGTTGCATTGCCTGAATATAGGTGCTAAAAAAACCCTCTGCGAGATATAAATCGTATCAGAGCAGCAATAAAAAGATTGCGTAGTTAAATCTTCGACAATTTCTATATACTGCTTTTGAACTAAAACATACAAAAAATTGCTATGTAAAATTTGGTTGGTGTTTTGCTTCCGTTATTTGCTTCTCATCAGAAATGGACCGGCGAAATCTACTCCTGTCGCGTAAAAAAATTCTGAAGGCTTGTTCACTCTAAAAGACGGTAAATCTCCCATCAATTTACTAGTCAATTCAGGTTTTGCTTTCACGCATATTATACACTGTTTCACGATTTGTTTACAAAGACTCCAACAGCCGACGATCCAAAAATTTCTGCCTTATGTTGAATAGCAATGTATGCACTTTTGAATTTTTCAGTCATCCACCCAGTCGGTAAAATATATTTAATGATTTTTACTTTATTAATTTTTTTGTTGAATATTAATTAATTCATGTAATATCTAATATGCTACCGGTGGTTAGACCATTTTAATTGTGTTTCGTCGTCGTACTAAAATCATATAATTAAAATAAATAGAATTACGTCTATTAGTCAGTTTCGTTGAATTACTGTTCGTAAATACTAATATACTTCTCGTGTTAATCGAAACACAATTAAAATGGTCTAACCACCATAGCATATTAGATATTACATGAATTAATTAATATTCAACAAAAAAATTAATAAAGTAAAAATTAGCTTACACAGAAATAGAGCTGTGTGAATATTGTGAAGAAGAAAAAAAAAATTGTAAGAGAGTTCATCTGTATTAGTTATGATTCGCTAATACTTAAATGCACAGCACATTCTGTATATATAGAATGTAAATTGTGGTATAATCAGTCCAGTCGCCGCGGCCTGATGAGAATATTGATTTTTTCATAATCATAAGCTCATCAGTAACCGAGCAAACGGCGCAGTGGTTAAAGCTGCGGCGTTTGGATCGGGAGGTACCGGGTTCGAATCCCGATAGGGGCGGGATGCAAAAGGGATTTTTGATCATCTGATTACGATCGGTGATGACGATGAACACAACTATGACCCCCTGTTGAGAGTGCAGAATCCATGGGCCGACCCACCTTTCATGTCAGCACTATAGGTTGGCATGAAGCAATGCAATGTGCAGGTGGTTTATACAAAGCGGGTCTATAGCCGTACGTCCTCGATTTGGCTAATACTGCGTAAAGTAGGACGGTAAAATTAACTGCGAAAGAGTTGGGAGTGCCTTGAGCCCCAGAAAAGATTGCATAGTTTAAAAAAAAAAAAAAAAAAAAAAAAAAAAAAAGCTCATCAGTTCGAAACTGGATTGATTTCTCTTACAATCTTCGGAACATACTCGTATTAAAATCATATAATTTAATGATTCTAATTTACTCTGTGTAGATCACTTTATTTCATCTTGAAAACTACCCCATCCGGCATTCAATCTATTATATTCCAAAAACCTTGTAAATACATTCCAACCTTCCTGTTCTTTGACCGCAATAACATTTATTACTTCTATATGGCTGAACTCCTCTTGAAATTAAATTAGCAGGGTTTTCTGCTATTGGAACGAACGGTTTGAATTCGGATGGATCTGAATTGATTCTATACAAGTTAATTTGTAAATCAGACCTTAAAATGATTTTATTAACACATAAATCCAATGTAGATAACAACAATCCTGCACATAATTCACGCCGAGGGGTTGTCAGTTTTTTGATACGCTGCTTATTGATACGAAATTATTGCTTCTATCTATTGATTTGATATAAATCGGAGCGCTGATTTCTATTGGATCATACACCTGTTCTATTGCTGATAAAACAGGCCTCTTTGTTAAATCACAGTCAAAATTTAACGTGTCAGAACTTGTACGCCACCTGATTCCCAAAATCGTAATTGCTTCCGTTTGATCCTGATCATTAATTTTGTTAGCGATTTCTCCTCTATTCGACGCCAATTTTCTCAATTCAAAACCGCCTTTCTCTAACAAATTTGTAAGCCCAATTTGAATTTTATTTGCTTCCTCTATGTTGGAACACCCATAGTGAGCAAATCATCCACATAGAAATCACTAAGATTCTTCATCACCAGCTAATTGTAATAAAGTGCGTTTGGCTAAATATGGTGCACTGTCGTACGTGATCGTAAGTGATCGTTTTTAATCGGTAACATTAATTTCCTTTCCTTTCGAATCACGCCAAACAATACAAAGCAACTTACGTTGATCTTTGTCAAGTTCTGTTTGACGGTACAACATAATAATATCGACTCAATTAATTTCTGTTGTAACGTGGGGCCCGCATACATTGTTTCATTTAACCACTATCAGTTTTTGATGACGCATTAAATACAACTCGTAGCAAATAATAAACTTTTCCAATCGAAGATTCATTTAACGTTGGCTCTGGAACAACTTCCATATGTCCTAATTGTTTATACTCCTTCATAAACTCTATATACTGCTGCTTAACTTCAGGATTCTTTTCAAGTTTTTCCTCAACCCGCAGAAACTTTCTTAATGTTGTAGATTTTATCATTTAATGGCATTTTTACTGAATTTAGCGGAGATTTAGCGTAATATTGTTCTACCTACTACCATTTCTTATTTACCCGAGCCACTGTCTAATAGAATTCGACAAGGCACTGATGTACCATCCGACGAATTAACTGTTATTACCGCGGTTGCGACTAGATTTTGCTTACAAGTTAACTTTTGTTTTAACGAACACGATGCACTATGTACAACACCTAAGCATTCTTGCTTTAAGGTCACCTTGCTAAGCATTGACGAAGATTTTGAAGGTTCAGCACAAGACGACACTTCAACTATGTTCTTTATTTTATCTTCAACCGAACTTTTTCCCGACGATTCTCCATTCGATGCGTTGTTCTGATTTCGGTTCAAATGCTTAGATAATGGACATGGCTTAGATTTGCATTCAAATATTCGGTGTCTCGCTGATAAACAATTTGTACTGGCATTAGAAAACTTAAGACAATTATGAAGCAAATGATTTTGTTTACAATAATAACACTCAATCAATTTATTATTGTTTACTTGGCCGACATTAGTAGGTCTCTAAAATCGTGATGATAACGAAGAATTAAACTTATTGGTTTTTTGACCAATATGAACTTGAACTTTTCGTTCACTTTTATTTATGGACTGTAAGATACGGACTCGATCCCTGATTACATTGATTAAATCAGAAAATACTGGATTATTGGACTAACTTTATCCAATTTTTCACAAATATTGTAATAACAAAACAAATCCCAACTTTCTACTGCAATTTTCAGCAATCGTAATGATGTCCGATGTTTAACCAATTCATCTATAACATTTTGTAACGATTCAGCTACATTTAGAATAGGACTTGCTATTGTATATCAACTTGATGAGAGTTGAGTTTTGTCTCTCGATGTATACACATCGATTGTAATTTACTTTGGTAAATAATTTAAAACAAAAACTGTAAATAAAAGCAATTAAATTCTGTAAACAGAGTGTGTGAAAACAGCGAATATAAAAGTTTAAGTGACAAGAAATAATAAATTGTGAATAGAATTGGCCGGAAATTTCAAGAAAAGGCCATGGGCCTTATCAAATGATTCCCAGAACAAATTATTAAAAATGTCTAATCATGTAGAAAATAACAACATAACGGATAATAATATATTCGCAATACCAGTACGTCAAAATCAGTTCGAACCAATCGTTCGAAATAATAGCGGTATCAATGTCAGTCAACGTAACAATAATAGAAATGTTACGCAACATAGCAGAATTCCACCAATTGTTACAAAAATTGGTCATAGTCATTATGGTAGATATGATGAAAAAATTAAAAATTGAGAAATACGGTTTAAAGTTGATCAAAATAGGAGTAAAAGTATTTGTATTTAGTGAAAGTGATTACGACAAGATTCTAAATGAAATTAAAACTCTTGATCATGAAGGTTATTCGTTCACTAAGAATGATGATAAGACAACGAAGTTTGTGCTATATGGTTTACCAGATATGGATCCTCAAATAATTGTGGATTCGTTAAAAGATCAAGGTTTTGAACCTTTAAAAGTTCATAAAATTGAATTAAAAAAAAAACGATTTGATAACGATGCAGTTTACTACGTCTTATATAAAAAAGGTACAATTAAACTGAATCAACTTAAAAGCGTAAGATACGTAGCGCACGTAGTATGTAATTGGGACATCTATCAAAACCGGCCTAATCGACTTACGCAATGCTACAAATGCCATATGTTCGGTCATGGCGCTGTAAATTGCTTTATGAAACCAAGATGTAGATACTGTACCATTACACACAAAGATTCGGAAGAATGTCCCCTTAACAACGATGCTTCAAAATTTAAATGTGCCAACTGTAATGGCAATCATGCAGCTAACTCCGTCATTTGCCCAGCTAGGAGCGAATACTTGAATATGAAGAAATAACTATCAATTAAACAGCACTTACAAGCAAAATCAACGCAGCAACAATATAATACAGAATATCAATGGAACTTAAACGACTTTCCAGCTACAATAAATCAGAATATTCAACCCAAAGTTAACAACCAACCATCAGGATCAAATCAAGGATATGCAAACGCGGTAAAATCAAACAGTGATTTATTTACACTTAACGAATTATTTCTTATTTTTAGTGAAATTGTTGACAAATCGAAGAATTGTAAAACAAAAATTGAACAAATTCGAATGCTCTCAGAAGTCGCTCATAGGTATGTTGGTCATCCATAATAATTTAAAAATTTCCACATGGAACGCACGGAGCGTTAAACCTAAAAAACACTTATTGGAAAAATTTCTTACAGACAACAAGATAGACATTATGTTACTAACGGAAACCCATTTGAAGCCTAATATAGCGCTTAATTGTACGGGATATTTTATATATAGAAATGACCGGGTAGGACAACAGAAAGGTGGAGTAGCTATTTTAATCCGAAGGAATATATCTCATAGTTTGTCTTCTGATCTTAATATGAATTCGATTGAATCTATTGGAATAGCTGTTGAACTTGACGACGGAAACCATCTAAAAATTATATCTTGTTATTGTCCAAATTCCAATGTTGTAGATTTTCGAAATGATTTGATCAAGCTTACTAACTTTACATCCCCATTCATTATTGGTGGTGATTTTAACTGTAGACATACTAGTTGGGACTGCCTGAGAAATAATAAAGGTGGGCGCACTTTGCATAATTTACATGTCAATTCCAACAATTTTTCAGTTTTAACACCGGATAAGCCTACTTATTACAGCCATAGAGGTATTCCCAGCTATTTGGACCTATTTTTAACAAACCAATCTATGTATGTGCATAATGTAGCGACAATTCAGGATCTCAATTCAGACCATTATCCAGTCCTTTGCGAATTCAATTTTCAGATTAAATGTAGTAGATTCGTCCCAACCTACTCTAATTACCGCGAGGCTGGTTGGAAATCATACCGACAATATATTGATTATTAACTTTCAAATCATGATTTTCTATTAGATAATAACGGACATATCGAAGAATCGGTAAATATATTCTCTGAAATAATTACAGAAGCTCGGACTATTAGTGTGCCAGAAACTCCATTGAAACATCCCGAACGTATTCAATTATCTGATGAGATTCAGAATCTAATAAAACTAAAAAATCTTAGACGAAGACAATTTATTAGATACCGATTTCCATATTTTAAAACAATAGTAAACTATTTAAATAAAAAAATTCAGGAAATGATCTGGGCTCTGATCAACCATAAATGGCAAAATAATTTAAAAGATATGGAGACGGGTTCAAAAAAATTCTGGTACACCGCTAAGAACTTTAAGAATAAACCTCGCCCTGTTCCACCACTTAAGGACGGCTCTAGCAACATTAGATTATTTACTAACGAAGAAAAATGTAATGCACTCTCCGAAGCGTTTAAATTTCCGGATTCACATAGTTCTATTAATTTACTTGATAACGAAATAAAAAATGTTTGTGATGAAATTGATTTGACTGATATTCCAGATACTGGTTCTAATATAGAACTAATAACATGCAAAGAGTTAAGTTCCGTTATACAATCAGTTCGACCATTTAAAGCTCCAGGAGTAGACAAAATTCCTAATCAACTACTAAAAAATCTTCCACCAATAGCAATTTCTCTGCTGTGTAAAATTTTCAACAAATGTCTCTCCTCAGGATATTTCCCTAATGTATGAAAACTTGCTAAAGAATTACCTGTAATAAAAACAGGGAAAGATCCTACCGAAATTCTAAACTATCGTCCGATTAGTTTACTAAGTTGTATTGGAAAGATTTTTGAAAGACTAGTCAAATCTAGAATGGATACTTATATAGACGATAACAGAATACTAATTAATGAACAGTTCGGGTTTAAATCGCAGCACTCCACTATCCATCAAATACACAGGTTAACCCATTATATCAAAACAAACCGTAAATTACAAAAGTCAACCGGCACGATACTACTAGATCTTAAAAGCGCCTTTGATCTCGTTTGGAGAGATGGTATAATCTATAAAATGAAATGTCTCAATTTTCCCTTATATATACTAAAAACGGTAAAGTCATTCTTAAAGAATCGCAAATATTTTGTCCAGATCGCCAACTGTGCATCAAATACGGAAGAACTTTTCAGTGGTGTACCTCAAGGAGCAGTATTAAGCCCACTGTTATTTAATCTATTTATAAATGATATTCCTAAATCGAACAACTGTGAAATAGCTTTATTTGCGGACGACATAGCCATTTTTACTGCCGATGAACTAGGGTCGAATATTACGTCAAAATTACAGTTGTACATAAACGACTTAACTGCTTATTTCAATAAATGGAAACTACGTTTAAATACCGCAAAATGTGAAGCAATATACTTCACTCGGTGCCGGGCCTCGAGAAAATTGCCTGATAGACCAATCATACTTATGGGCTCTTCTTTACAGTGGAGTCGATCAGTGAAGTATCTCGGAATTCATTTAGACCAAAGGCTAACATTTAAAAGCCATATCAATAGCGTAATTGAGAAAACAAGTAAGTTACTGAAATCTCTCTATCCGCTCATAAATAGAAACAGTAAAATGAATATTGATAGTAAAATACTTGTCTATAAAGCGATGGTCCTACCTATTATATTGTATGGGGCTCCCTTATGGGCAGAGCTACCGAAAACTCATATTCAAAAGTTACAAATCGTTCAGAATAAATTCCTAAAAATTATTAGGAACTTACCTAGAAGATACCACACTGATCGGCTGCATTCGGAAGTAAAGATAAAATTAATTGAAATACTCATTAACGAATCTAAAATAAAATATATATCTAAATTACATTTTATAGATAATCAATTAATACAAACGTTAGGATTTTCAATCTAAACATATTTTGATTATGCATAAATTGCCTATTATTTCAAAGCTAATATACATGCCTCAGGTATTTACATATGGCATGTTGAAAGTGTAGTGATTTTTATAGTTTTAAGTTTAGTGTAAGATTAGGTTAAGATGGGCTGAATTAATCATTTAAGATAATTGTAACACAATTAATTGAAGTAAATCGCTAATATCATTAATTAACCATTTAATTGTAGTAAAGCTCTATTAAATAAGTAGCTCATCTCAATATATAAATCGCTTATAAGAAAACCAAATTTTGTTAAGTTATGCCAATAAATTATTATTATATTATATTATTATATCAACTTGATGCTATTATCATAATGGTCACAAAGCGATTCCCATGCACCATTATAATTTTCTTAGTTGACAAGGATTGACTCAACGAAACAGTAAGCTTTCCCATCTCTCGAACAGCGACTTAATTGAAGACAGCCTCGTAATATGGAATTCATAAATTATGTACAGAGAATATGAAAGATTAATTAAATTTATAAATCCCTGAACAATGTATAAACCCAAACAATATTTAACCACGCCTTTCTTACATGCTTGTCTTATCACACAGAATCTAGGTAGAACCGATAAACTTTGCGTAAGGTAAACCGGAAGCAAAATTTATGTAAAAAAAACCAAACTTTAAATAAAGTTAAAAATTTATAAAATTTCGAAATATAAAATTAACTTTAGACATTTGGACACCTATAATAGTTGATTTATTATAAATTACTATCCAATAATAACCAGTATTACTCTGCATACACGCGATTATTTCAGACATAACAAAAACAATCAGAATGAAGTTGTTTCAAACAATTCTTACCAATAAGTATAAAAAAAAAAACAGAAAATTAATGCTGGATTGGATCCATGGACACAGTTGTTCCCTCCTTCAAGTCGCCAATAAAACATTTATAATTTGATTTGATTCAATCAGAATTTAATTTCGCTTTTTATTTATTTTGCATTCTTCAAGATTTTATATCTTGTTGAAATTTATAAAAGTTACATTTTTGATTGAAATTGTCAAATTTTTTTTATGCTTGCGATTTTTTTACAACACAATCTGGATTAAATGAAAGAACGTTGATTTTTATGTTATTGATATGGTAACCTTAATTTAGTCAGGAAGAAATAATTTGTGAATTTTTTTTTTGTTTATCTGTACAGAGGTAGACAAACCGCACCTTTCAAAACTACATATGTTTTTTGTATTGTTATTACTATTAGATAATTGCTTAATAATAATAACCAATACACATTTGTAATCTGTCTATTGTAAAACTAATGTTGATTAAACAACAAGTAAATAATACCCCGCATCGTTTCAATTTGCTAACAACAAATTGGCGAGCCGTATACAAGTTGAGCACATAAATGATTACTGTCCAAGTACATAACAACAACAACAACAACGAAAAATTAATGATGTATGCAAATTGTGTGTTGACAACCATCAAATCGAACAGGTTTTTTCTTTTCTTTTCAATTTTATTTTGATTGATTTCTTTTGTATAATCTAACTAATCTTACATAAACCAATTATACGATAATATAATTTTGACAACAAAATTGTTGTTTCTCAAAGTGATAGTAATTATTTTAATTAAGTTATTACAATCTTACGGTGGCATCTCAAGAATTTGCATGTATACATTGTACATTAATGTATAAAATGGTGAAGTAGAAATTGAACGGGGTGAAATATGATTGTCGCGCATTCATTCAACCGTTAAGGTTTTTATTTATTAATTGTGGTAATGGTAACCTTACTCTTTAAATATATCTGAATCGATTTGGTCGGCATCAAGTTAAATATTTATTTTTAGATCAAATATACAAGAATGTAGATAAATTCTCTTGAACTTGTAACGTTCTTTCTCAATGTTTGTATATTAATCTTAATGCTAATAGTTTTATCTGAACTCATTTAATAAATTGGGGTCATTTATGTAGATATAACACTTTTAAAATCTGTTTGATACAAATGTTAAGTTTAAATTTTAAATCCGTAAGCTGTAATTCTCTAAGTGCCAGCTTGTGTGATTGTTATAGGAAGAAGTTTCTGGCGAAATTTTTTTTAATTGTTGCTCTGGAATTTAAAATTTAGAAATTTTACACATTTACTAAATTCTAAATGATCCATCTGTCTATGCTGGCTTAGAATATTTATTAAATTTTTAACAAAGTTGTGAAATTTATCAAAATTCTAAATGTTATTTGAGGGTCAAATTTCAATCAAAAGGTTTAAGAAGAATTTTTTAATGTTAAATATCGGCTAAGTTGCTGGAAAACGTTGTCGTTTTGTAATTTCTGTGTAAATTTGCTAAATTAATTACTGGATAAATCTATGAATGAAAATCGACGATGGGTTTGAAATTTTTCCCGAAACTCCCAGTTTTTATATATGTCTTAGTTTTACACTGTTCAAAAATATTTAGGATTAAAAATGAAATTTTATTACAAAATAGAAAAGAATCATTCGAATAAAAATTATTTTGTTGAAGCGAATATTATTCTGGCGGACTGATCTGTCTGTTCAGCTAATTTATTTACTAAATATATGACCCTTTAATATTTATGCCAACGAAGGATTGGAAGAAATTTATTTCAGGGAATATGGAACAACTTTCTATCTTGATGGGTGACGAATTCGTTCTTTTGTTCCATGTATCATCACAAACTAAGTTTAAATCTGTCGCAAACCAGTCGTTAATAACCCTTGGCCGATTTTAGTCAAAATCGCGATTAAAAGATTAAAATTTAAAAAAAAATCTTTAACTTGATGGATGGAGAATATATTCAGACTTCACGTAAGCCTGAGTCCAAATCTGTCACAAAAGGTGTTTTCCCTTTACCAATATCAGTCAATTTCAGATATTTTTTTCTTTGGATAGGCGATACCTTGATAGATGGAAAATTTAATCAGCTATTTCGTGAACTATCAAAATTTGAGTCCAAATGTCTGACAAGGGGTGCTAATGGCCGCGTTTGAAATTAGAAGCACATTTATTTCTCTGGTTAGGGGTTACTTTCATAGCTTGGTAGATAGAGAATTTAATCAGCTATTTTGTGAACCATCACAACTTGAGTCCAAATCCGCCATACCATCAGACTATCATACCATTATACCATTGTACCATCATACCAGCATACAGGTTTTACACTTCAAATTAAACCTTTTATATGAATGGCCAATTAGGATGAAGCTTGCCTATTCCTTAACTGATTTTTATGAAATTTGACCTGTGCGTTGGAAATAGGTTTCTAAAATGATTTTTGATATGGAGTTCTGGAATATGACCAATTAGGACGAAACGTGGCTATTCCTTAAACGATTTGAATGAAACGTTACATGTGCGTTGAAAATCGGATTCTAGAAATATATTTAGATAAAGTTCTGGAATATGGTCGGTAAGAATATAACTTAGCTATTTTTAACCGATTATGATGAATTTGGACGTTTCCAACGAACAGAACGTAATAAGCCAATATGGCTTCTACAAAGTTGTCTGTGTAGGTTTCTGTGAATCATACTACTGTTGAGGTTCCTTTGAGACAGCGCAAACATACTATTTCAATTGCTAAACAATCAATATTATCTCCGTAATAAAGTTTCGGTTAGAAACTTTTCTTACTAATCCTTCGTTTTAAACTTTGGGTTATGATTTCTGAACATTTGCTGTTAGAGCGGTAAGTTTAGAAAAGTATAATGTATTACGGACACGCGCCGCAGTATTGAAACTTCTAACGGTATTGCAGAGTTTTGAAATTAGAAACATTATTTTAAATCATCATTTCCAATCTCGAATTTCATTATAATCGGTTAAGGAATATCAAAGTTCCAACCTATACTTAGCCATATTCCAGAACATTGTCTAAACATAATTTTACAATCCCATTTCCATCGCACGTGTAAAATTCTTCTAAAATCCGTTAAGAAATAGATAAGTTCTATCCTAATTGGACATATTCCAGAATTAATCGGTTGAGAAATAGGTAAGTTCTATGATACTTGGCCATATTCCAGAACTTCATTTGAAAATAATTTTAGAATCTGATTTCCAACGCGCATGTTAAATTCCATCATAATCGGTTGAGAATTAAGCAAGTTCCATCCTAATTGGACATTAATTTATTTTGCTAAAAGTTTAATTTGAGGTTTGAGATATTAACAGTGACCTTTCTTAAGTCTTAAAAATATTTGTGTAAGGTTTGGTTCAAATCAGTCAAGTATTTTGAATTTGTTTAAATATCATATACATATGCTCTACATATATACAAACGCTCAGTTTATTTCATAGATCGCTCAACTGCTCACTAAACACTGATCCAACACCATCTCAACACTAATTCAAACCGTAAATGGCCCTAAACTCAACCCAACCGCTCACTCTCTTTCAACTCAATCCTCAAACCAGCATAAATAAAAAATTGGTCAACTGCTTACTATATCTTAACCCAACCCAAACTCAACTCCAACTAAACTTGAACTCAACCCGCAAATTGATCCCTAACTTAACCTACAACTCAAAAAATATAAAATTGGTAAATATTTCTATAACCAGGTATTTTGGGTCAATTCGTATGACAGGTACCCGTCCCTCTTAATACACAGGTTCCAAAAGCTTAAAACAGATTGGCAAAAAAAAAACTCTAAATCGAACAAGTCATTCTCGAGATACCATGGGTACAGACATATAGACATTCTGACATCCAGACAGACGGACGGACATTTCTTTTTTTTTGCTTTTTTAGACTCAGGGACTTTCAAAACGTCGAGAAAAGTGGTTTTGGACCAACCAAATTTTTGATCATTTTTCAATCAGACAGAATTTCAAGTAGGGGGGGGGGGGCGAAGTACTAGATTTATACCTCCTTGCGGTGCTCCCTGGGTCACGCTAAATGAATCAGGCGGTGTAGTGGAGACGAGCAGTGGAAATCCTGTTTATAGTCATGGACACTACATGTCAGGGCGAGTCATTGGCGCCCCAAAACCAATATCAAATCAGCGTCTGTTCTTCAGGTTAGGTACGGCTGAAGCGGGCGTCTGTCTTGTATCAAGCGGCTCGCTATATAAATGTGTTCAAGGTAGGACTGGATGCCTTAAGATTCTCACCAGTACGTGGCTCACACATGTAACAAGTGGGTTGAGCAGCAGGCCAACAACTTGCTCTCATAAAAACAATTAAAGTTATGAACCCTAATCAAAGGCCTCGGATTACCATATCGGATTCATCACTAAATCGACCTCGGAAATTGTACACGGACAACGCTTTAAAAATGGAAACATGGAACGTGCTAACCCTCTTAAGACCTGGAGATCTCCAGATCCTTTCGAATCAAGCAAAGAGTTACACATTAGACGTGCTTGCACTACAAGAGCTTAGATGGTCTGGGAGTGGGATCCAAGACACCATCAATGGTTACACTCTTCATTACAGCGGCCATCAGAATGGAGGAGAATTTGGAGTTGGCTTCCTTATCTATCAGCGCGCGAAGCATCATATCATCGACTTCCGCCCTATCAGCATGCGGATATGCACGGTCAGGCTCCGCACCAAGAAATTTAACGCCACGATCGTTAATGTACATGTACCCACCGAAGATAAATCTGATGACATCAAAGATCTCTTCTTTGTCGAGCTGAAGGAAGTCATCAATAACATACCGCACCACGACATTAAAATCATCGTGCACCAAACTAGTAACAACAATGGCCAACGCGTCACCGACCTGGAAATAACGTACAACTTAGTTGTATCAAGTACGTTTTTCCCAAACAAGATAATCCACAAAGTAACGTGGAGATCGAATGACGGAAGAACGGAAAACCAAATCGATCACGTCATGGTGTCTAAGAGACACTCCACCAGCATATCCGACGTCAGATCTTACAGAGGTGCAGACATGGACAGCGATCATGTGCTTGCCATATTTAAGTATAAGTGTAAACTGTCATCTACGTTCAACAGACAAGCACAAAAGACCGTTCGGTGGAATATTGATGCTTTAAAAGACCAAGCGTCACTGCAGAGTTACCAATCAGCTGTCACTAATTATTTAGACCGACCCAATAACAACGAAGAAGCTCCTCCTAACATCCAGGAGCAGTGGCACGCTTTACAGTCAGCCATAACCACTGCGGCGCAAAGTTCCATCGGAAGAAGGCCTCCGAGGTCCCGCAATGATTGGTTCGATGATCAATGCCAAAGGGTCGTCGAAAATAAACGAAAGCTTCGTGAGAAATGGTTGGCTCACAACACTAGAAGCACTCTAGCAGAATACCTCCGCGCTAGGCAAGCTACGACTAAATACCTTCGACAAAAGAAGCGCGATCATATGAGATCTTGCATCGAAAACATCAGCTTCCAAGCGGAAATAGGAAACTCAAGGGACTGTTTTGCTAACGCCAGAAATCTAACTTAAGACTTCCACTCAAGAAGTACAGCCATCAAAGACGGAAATGGAGAGCTGAGAACAAACGTGGCTGATGTTCTCTCTGTATGGCAAACCTACTTTCAAAATCTGCTAAATCGGAATGACGGAGTGACTCCCATTAGAGCAATAGCTCCTCCAGGTGAAGAGGTCTTTGTCGAATATCCCACAGTAGAGGAAGTAGATGCAGCTATTAGTAGATTAAAAAATGGAAAGGCACCCGGTATCGACGGAATCCCCGCAGAATTGATTAAGCTCGGAGGCGCTACTCTTGCAACAAATCTATACGATCTCATCGTCTCTATTTGGGACCAAGAAGAGCTGCCGGAGAATTGGAAGACCGCACTCATATGTCCGCTGCACAAAAAAGGAGACCGTCTTAAATGTGGAAATTATCGTGGTATCGCCCTATTGAGCACTGCTTACAAAGTGTTGGCTAATGTCGTACTTGCCACACTCATCCCTTTCGCCGAAAACATCATTGGCGACTATCAATGTGGTTTTCGTCCCAACCGATCGACCACTGACCAATGTTTTACCATGAGGATGATCTTGAAAAAATGTTGGGAATACAACATAACCATAAATCAACTGAATAAAGACTTCAGACAGGCATATGACAGTATAAATAGGAATTCCAGAGAAACACGTTTCTCTGTGTAAATTAACAACCTGTGGGTCTGTATGTAGAATCGTAATTAAGGGAGCTGTGTCAGACTCCTTTGAAATAACATCTGGTGTTCGACAGGGAGATGCACTCGCGCCTGTGCTGTTCAATTTGGCGCTTGAATACATAGTGAGAAAAAGCGACATTGAAACTTCCCGCTGTATATTTAATAAATCAGGCCAAATTCTTGGATATGCAGATGATATCGTGCTTCTTGGCCGAAGACCTAGCGATATCAAGGACAGTTTCATACAGCTCGATCGGTGCGCAAGAAGACTTGGTTTGGAGGTGAATAGCAGCAAAACAAAATTGTTATCAACACCCAGGAACATCTCCATGGTAAATCTCGGAATTAGCAACCATAACTTTGATAGCGTCGAAAACTTTAAATACCTCGGGTCAGTTATAACATCGTCGAATGATATGCAGGTAGATACAAAAGCCCGAATCGCTGCCGGACAACGAGTTTTCTATGCCCAATCGAAATTATTGCGATCTAAATAAACATCTGTCGCAGTCATGCAAGCTCGCACTTTATAAAGCACTCATAAGACCTGTGCTGGCTTTCGGAAGCGAGAGCTGAACCATGAGCTCTAACGATTGTAGATTGTTATCTACCTTCGAAAGGAAGGTCATTCGCTCAATCTTTGGTCCAATTAAAGTCGCGCACAACGTGATAAGGCAACTTCTTGGAGGCTGCGATATTATCGGATTCATCAAATCCAATCGAGTTAGATGGCTCGGCCACGTTACACGGTCTCAACAACAACGAATAAAGTGTTCCATCAACAACCAACCGGTGTTCATCGTAGAGGAAGACCCCGACTGCGCTGGCGTGATGACGTCGAACAAGATCTACATGTATTAGGATGTCGAAACTGGAGGACGAGAGCGATGCATCGAGACGGATGGAGGGCCTTAGTGCGGGCGGCAAAATCCCTCCATGGGATGTGAAAGCCAGAGAGAGAGAGAGAGAGAATTTCCATTTCTTGGTCTTTTTAGACCGAAGTAACTCTAGTACTAGTATTTCACAACATGGATTTTACGAAAAACGCTCAGTTTTGACAAACCTAAGTGAAATTTAATATACAAATTTCAAGACCATTTTTAGCTACTTCCGTTGTTTCGCAAAGTTCTACTCTGGCGCCTCTTTTGTTTACGATATTCATTAACGACCTTTCTAAAATCTTTGATTGTCCCCCATCTGTTTTATGACGATGATTTAAAATTTTTTAGAAGAACTTCCGATGAGACTACTCTTCTCCCTCTCTGCAAATGGATCTTAACTTGAATACTGAAAAGTGCTTGGTGGGAACCTATTTGAAACAAATAAACTTTCAAACAAACTTAAATTATCTGTAACTTGAATTCTACAATATAATATTGTGTAACGCAAAACCATATCGAATATCTCAAATAAATCAGGATATCTCGACCTGTGGAAAAGCCAAGATCTACACTTACCTTTTACCTATAGGTAAAACCCGAAATTTGAAATCTCAATAAGACTCAAGTAATTGGATTATCTAGAAACATTTTGAACGTTTTTGAAAATCTCATCTTATTAGAAAATGTACTCGTATGTGTTATATATAAAACGTGTTATACAAACTTTTAAGAAATGAATGAAACTTAGAAGTATAAGCCTCAAACTTAACATAGAAATTTGATAAATTAGTAAATTCTGTACCTTCTACAAAGATAATGGGCTACAGTTTAAGGTCGTTCCATATCATTTTGTTTTTCAATATTTCTGATGCATGAGATAAATCACTTAATGATGTACTCGTAATATGTGCAATACCTGATGCTTGGCTGTCACTAATTGATGGTTAAATAATTCTTATCTTGTTGTTTACGATGTTGCAATAGCACCGTGTGCCGTCGATTTGATTTTAATCACATTGTGTTTTATAAGACCCGCAGGTTCGTTATAAAATAAATAAAACAATCGAAACTAAAAATTGACGTTATGCGGCCTTTAAATATGCACAGTGTAACGATGTAAGCGTTGATAACTTCTTCATTAGCTGCGGTAACTGTGATAATGTATATCATCAGAAGTGCTCAACATTAGCGGCCGCTTCAGCAAAAATGTGCAATAACATAGCTAACATTCAATTCATATGTAATACATGTTATCAAGTTAAAAAAAAAATTTAAAGTTAGAGCAAATCAGGCGTTTAACAGGTTAGATGGCATCCCTAACACAGTTGCTGCATTTTTCAATAATTTTGGTGGCATGATTGCAAAACAGTTAAACATGCAATCGCAAACTCAATCAACATATGTAGCTACGAAACAGAGTGAAAATTCTACAAATGTTCATGATGTCCAGACTACAACACTTGAAACATTAATTGTGGGAATGGATACTAGTGAATCAAACTTGCGATCTGTAGCTCAACAAAATTTTTTTTTGTGGCTACTCACCTCCATCCCTCTACCTCAGATGTGGATATCATACGACACATACCAACAAAGGTTAATATAACAGCCAACATAAACTGTGCAATGATGAATATGAGTTTATTTCTATCGCCCATCAAAATGTACGAAGTGTAGTGATGAAGTTAGAATTTTGATGAAGACTAAACAATTTGATATTTTGTGTTTGAGTGAGACTTGGCTTCATAACCAAAAATATCATCTTCTAGCGTGACAATTTCGGGTTATAAAATGCTGCGTCATGATCATGTTGCTGGTAAGAAAAAATCAGGAGATGAGGTGCCCGTGTATTTTAGATCGTCTTTAAATATCAAATGTGTTGATTGTCTTGTTTTGGGGAAGACTGAGCTTAATATTTTAGAACTAAACGTTAAAAATACTAAGTATGCCGTAATTCTTGGCTATAATCCACCAACAATAATATTAAATGACATCGACGATATTGTGAATTGTCAGTGATTTTAATATTAATTTAAATACTACCCCAAATCGATTCCTCGACTATTTAAATATATATTCAATTTATTTGTTGTTCCAGTTCAATTTACAAGAGAATCAAATTTTTTAGATTTAATTCTGGTGAATGAAGCTGATTCTGATAGAATAATCCAATTCGACAAAATTTCCGTTCCGTCGATTTTCGACCATTATTTGATTTAGATGTCATATAAAGTGAAATTCAAACGGTCAAAACCAACATACTCCTATATTTCGGTGTACAATAATATTGACGTAGAGCTAATGGAAAACACGTTTGTGGAACTGAACTTTCAATTGTTGAACGTTTGTGGAACTGAACGTTCAAGAGCATGGCTAATTTGGACAACATTTGTAATTTATTTCACAATTTTATAGATATCATATACCAGCGTTGCATACCGGTAAAAAAAGTTCTCGATTTTAATCCAGTAGCAACCTGACTTAACACTAAACTTATTAAACTAAGCACATTGAGAGATGAAGCCCATCAATTATGGAAAGAGCACCGTGATCTTGTTCACAAAGCTAAGTATTGTAACTATAGAAATCGAGTTACTAGACTTATCCATGAATGTAAACAAAAATATTATTTCGGTAATCCAAGGGTTATCATGAAGCGACTTTGGAGTAATCTTAGATTAGTTGGCTTAGCTGATAAAAATTCTAGTAATACTATACCGTTTTCGGCTGATGATATCAATTTATATTTTTCAACCATTCCTCCTACTAGTGTCGTGTTACCATTAATGGGCACTAAGTTCACCGTTCTAATTTAAATGCGTCACAGATCTTGATGTAGTTGAACCTTAAGTAAACTGCCGTTAATTTTATCTTACATAACTTTTATAATTAATAAGTGTATTACTAACTCGTATTGTCCTATATTATGGAAAAAGGCCATAGTTATCCCTTTACATAAAAGTAATGAAGTTCACAATTTACGTGATTTAAGATCAATAAGTATTACCCCTATATTCTATCTAACGTGTTTGAATTGGCTTTAAAGGATCAAATTTCATTGTATCTGGATTCTCGTGTATCCTTAATGTACCTAAATCTTTTGCGGTAAGTATCTTCTTAGATTTTTCTAAGACGTTTGATTCTATTAATTATCAGCTTCTCCTATTGTCCCTCAAACAATTTAGAAAATCTCGACCACTGTTCTGAAAAAAATCAATCAGAACGTGCTTGTGAAAATACCATTTAAATTAAAATCTTTAGTGTCATCTTTAGAGCGGAATTCTTAAAATTGGGCACATTTCCGAACGCGTCGGTTTGGTGCAAATCCCACATAATATTAAGCATTCAAGAGCTACTCATCACATGAAAACATATCGTGACAGGGAAAGTCGTTTGAAATGACTTCAATCGTAAAAAGCCAAACGAATATGAAAACATGACTTATTTGGTGTGAAAAGCGATACGACTAAGGGAATCCTGACCTAATTTCGCCTCTTCGAATCTACATATATCTAGGGCCCGTATTCTTGAAATTTACCGAAAAAAGTCGCCGGTGACTTTGGTATAAAACAAATTCAATTTTCGACTGAAATGACGTGGTTCACTAGAAATTCACCCAATAGGCCCTTTTCACCAAAAAAAGTGGCCGGTGACTTTAGTATTGACGATTGGATGATCACGGACAACCCGTAGCAAATAAGTTTGAAACAGGATTTATTAGTGTTAGTATTTTAGCTTTTCCGGTGAATTTCAAGTTGTCGAATGACAAATAAGAAAACATAATTTGTTGTGAACAAAAGTGGATTACCGCTATTCAAAGGTCAGATTATTGCATTACTCTCCCCCTATCTCTCTCTCTATCTCTCTATATCTCTCTATCTCTCTATCTCTATCTGCCGTATTTTATACTTCACAGCAGTGGCTTTGGACTTATTTGAATTGTATTAAGACGCTTTTTTCTGATATGGTGGTACTTCTACTACAAAAACCGTCCTTTCCGAATTTATATTTTCAAGTGACGTTTTCATCGATCTAAATGCGAAAGTTTTCGATAACATTTGCTTTGATTAAATACTAACACTTCACTGAGAACCCAACCGTGTAGATATCTTACGTGCTTGCACAGAAGTTGAATTGAAGAGTAGGTAGTAGTCGATTGCGTTTAAAACCTTGATACATTCTTGAATTATTTGATTCATTTTATTAATGTCAAGTCGCCTTTACAGCAATATTAAAAATGGTTACTTAAGGATTTGGTAATCTACGAACTCGTTATCTGATTGTAATTAAAATTTTAATATTTACGCCAAGCAAACTATTTCTATTCGCGAATCAAAGTTATATTGGTTTTCAAATATGCAGTTGAAATGAGAACTTTTGCTTTAAGGTCGCCGAATATTCACGTTGAATTAAATACCTGGAAAAATACTTTGAATACACAACAATTGCAGCAAATTTTGATTTAAACAAAACTTGTGTCTACGCATAACGATAAAGGCCGGTATTACGTACAACTAAATTACGCAATATAGTTGTGTGACATGTTCACGTACAATTAAATGTGTGACGGTATTCAACATTTATGAATTTTGTTATACAATACTGAAGTCACACAATTATATTGCGTAATTTAATTGTACGTGAATACCGGCTTTAAGTTGAAGCCTTAAGGCCGGTATTCACGTACAGTTAAATTACCTAATATAATTGTGTGATGTCAATATTTTTAAAACTCACAATTTTAATACAAAGTTTCTTAATGCTATGAGCTTTAGTACAAACGTTTTTTTGATCACAGTTAAATAATTTCCATAATAGAAAATTTGATTCAGTTTGAATCCCCTACATACATCGATATCTTCAGTGATTTAACAAAAATAGCATTTCTTACGAAAGTGAGCAAGAAATTTGCAAAATAATTGCATTTGAGATGTGCAATTGTGTCTCACAGAGTCGAACATCAGCAAACTGTGAGTATAGTGAAGTGACAATTAGTGAGGAGTTTTTAATTTTCTTTCGATTTCTTCAAACTCTGAGAAAATTAAAAACAGGAAAGTGAATAAATTGATATCAAGTAGCTAAAACATTAATTCTTTAGCTCATATCGATGAATCAACAGACCCAGCAGCAGATAAACATCGATTAGCCAGAGAATGGCAACAAATATGGCCAAATCGTCAAAATCAGGAGACGCTTTTAGTGACAACGTAATAGTGTAGTGTCGCGCAAGATATCCATATGTTATCAAAGTGCGTAGCCAAATCTATCACGGAGCTTCACATTCGGAGCAATCTATTCTGTATACCGTCTGGATTGTTATTTTGCGACAGCAGAATCTAGTGCGGAACAACGTCGCTGCTTGAAGGATTCAGTCCATTTATGATCACTGGAAAGCTGACCGAGCAGTAGTTAGTGGATTCGTACCTTCTTCGGGTGGAAGCTGAAAAACTAAACTACATCGGGCAACATCAACAAAATTTAAGAAGGAAGTTATATCAAGGATTGGCGGATCACAATTTCCCCAACGACGTTTGAAGGCGCATCGCAAAATATGCTTGAACGGTGTAACGACGCAATGTGTATTTTCACAAAGTTCGATGAACCAGATCTATTTGTTACATTTTCTGTGAATCCCAACTGGCCAAAAATAACCGAAAACTTGAGACCTGGAGAACAAACATTGATTCGTTTTGATTTAGTACCACGAATTTTTAATTTAAAGTTAAAATCGTTGTCGTTATCCGACCTAGGAGTTCATTGGGTATTTGGATGTGGTGTTTACGGGAAACGATGCTGTTACGGGATTTCCCGTTCATCTTCCAAGTCAACAGCGAATCATGTTTGAACCAGGACTTGAGGAAGAAGCTTTGCTGGTAGCTCAAATCTGGATGTGGATTCATGGTTTGAGCTCAACAGAAATGATGTCAATGCTCTATGTTGACATCCCAATTTACTACGCGTGTACGTGAGAGGAAACTGGCAGAAACGACAGCGAGGTGGAAATGAAATTGATGCTCGCTTGTATACAGTTAGTCCAAGATATGAAGAACGGTTTTATCATTGGCAACTTCTGCTATATTTTCAAGCGAAAACTCTTTTGGACACTTGGAGTCAAATTGCGAATGGAGAAGTTGCCTTACCGAAACAGTAACTTATCAGATGCCAAAGCAATTGCAGGAAACATTAGCTTTCATCAATAGCTTTTGTCAGCCGCCAAGTACATTTGAATCGTCAAACATAGATTCAAAGGCGACGCGTAGCTTAGGCATCTATCTTGCCAAAACAAACTCTACGCGACATCTACGCTACTTTATGTCAACACGGATTGTCTGGCGATCGAATTGGTTTGCCAAAACCAGCTGGAAACGAACAGGTTTACGATTCTATTCAAGAAGAAAGAGACACTGTGGAACGAATCGAAAGATTGAATCAGAAGTAGTTTATTTGATGATGACACAACAGGGCAAAGATGCTTCTATTTGGATGGTCCAGGTGATTCCGGCAAGACGTATCTTTGCAGTATCCTGAGCCGCAACTCTGATGAAAGGCCTAAGAACAGTACACATCGAACATAAACTTCCAGTTACGCTTCTTGAAAAATCCGTTTCATCGATGTGTCTTAATTCATCTGAAGCTGAATTTTTAAAATTCGTAGTACAAGCGCAACCTTCTGCATCAAATTACGAACTAGCATATGGAGGAAAAGTGGTGGTTGTTGGATGCGATTTTCGACAACTGTACCACTTGTTACCAGATGAACGGGCATGAACATTATCCAAAGTAGCATCAAATCAAGAAAATTGCGGCGTCATATTACGACACTATTACTCACAACTAACATACGTATGGAAGGGCAGGATGAACAGAACAATTGGCTCCTGGCTAAACGGCGACGACATAATTGAAATCGCTCATGGAACGGTTAGTGTTGTTAGCCTTATTGCGTCGATCTACGGAGACAACATTCAACAATGTCCGTTGAGGCGAGTTAGCGAAACGAGTAATTTTAACATTGCAATGATGCCAGAAGATCCATCCATGTACTATAGCGCCGATTCTTCCGACAGAAGATCCCAGCGATGCATTAAACTTTTCAGCAGAATTTCTTAATGAGCAAAAGGCATCGGGCCACCACATGTGTTGCTGTCATCATAATGCTGTTGCGAAACTTAAACCCAAAGAAAGGATTATGATAGAATATGTCGGATTGTTAGAGGACTTCACCGAAATTCAATTTGGCGAATCGATTTGGTTCCAGACACGAACTTGCCATTCGTTCTACGACGATGACAATTTCTGATGAATTGAATTATTTTGTAAAAGAATTAACACTACATTTGTGTGTAGTGTACCACACAAAATTAAATTTCCAAAATCAAAAGAAGTAAGATCATTTGCATCAGTAGTGAAATCCAAGCTAGTATTGTTGCAACCAAAAAAATCTCAAGAGAGTACAAAAACAAGACAAGTTGTAGTCAGCATAATTGATTCTAAAATAATATAAATAATGAGATGCTGAAGTGTAAGAGAACGAAAATGAAATTCAGTAATTGTGCCGATTCGAATAATAAACTTAATCTTAAGATTAGTACAAGTCATACTATATGTGTGATAATTGATGCACAGTATATCAGGCGCCAGTTTAGATCGCTTAAGAAGCAAATTTATTAAAAACAGGCTTTCAGTATAAACAAGACGTATTAAATACTAACATTCGAAGTTTCCCTTCAACATTTTGGAGCTTTAACAGATAACAGTGAAACCAGAACAGTTCCAGAAATGTATGGCGCAGAATTTTATATTAATAATTACAACTTTTCTTCTTCGTTGCGATACGGACAGCCAATATACAGGTGGTGTTGCTATGTGCTATGTTACTAATTCAAAGAATAGTCGATACGCAGTATTCAAAGAGCAACAGATTAAAAATCACAGCATTAGAAGTTAAAGCAATAAAAAGGAGATTACTGAAAAACTATTCTTCTGAATCACTAAACAACTCTTTAAATCAAAAATTACTGCTGGATTTCAAGGATATGCAGAAAACGCAAATAACTAAAGACCTAGTAACTATTAACTCAAAGGATAGCTGGGATAGTTACAAAAATTTCAGAAATGTATAGGCAATCACTGTCACTGACAAAGGGGCACTCAATTTATTTACCAAAACAACTATGGAGAACGTTAACATCGATGTAGCGTAACGAACACAGTTATTGGCACCCAAATATTTCAACCCAACTATTGGCACCCGCCCGTAAAATAACAATTCTCTAAGAATTTTCAAATTCCCGTTATGTCGAATGATTATTTTTTTTATTTGTGTGTATTTCTCGACTCATTTTATAATTATTGTCCGTTGTATATAGGAACTCAGTTGCATTAAAATTGCGGAGTTGGAATGACGTGTTGTGCAGTATTTTTTTTGGTTAATATTTTGTCAATTTTGATAAGGAGCATTGGTTTACCAAACCAGTGCCTCTTTTTATTTATTTAATTAAGTGAAATATTTAGACCAGTGATTGTTTATAAGGCAAAGCATTATATTACAGTTTTAAGAATAATTATTTCGAATAAAATGTGTTAAAAGTTAAATAAAATGGGTGCCAATAGTTGATACCACATAATGTTAAATTCTAATTATTGGCACGGGGTGCCGATAAATGAATTATATGTACTACAATAATTGGCACTGTCAATAATTGTACTTATTTGGGGTGCCAATAATGCAGTAAAATCGTTAATTTTCAGAAATTATGCCGCGAAAGAATAACTCTTATGACGAGTGCCAACTACAAAAGGTCCTCGGTGAGGTGAGGGCTGGTAAAATTTCAAAAAAATCAGCAGCCAAAATTTATAGTATTCCGAGGTCAACGATTTTACATAGATTGGGCCCCAAATTCACGAAAACCCGGCCAGGCCCATCAACAGTATTGACTGAAGCGGAGGAGCTAGCAATCGTAGACTGGGTTAAAGTATCCCAACGAAAAGGTTTCCCTAAACGGAAGGAAGATATTCTTCATGCCGTCAAGGATTTCCTCGAGGAAAATAATCGTGATCATCCTTTTGGTGAAGAAAACTTGCCGGGAAAAGGCTGGTTTCACTCGTTCTTAACGCGACACCCCTCCATAACACTAAGAGTACCAGATCCTGTTTCATCTGCCAGTGCTAATGTCGCAGTTACCGACATATTCAAATGGTTCGACTCCATAGAAAATTATTTATTGAAGAATGATTATTTTTCAATTTTGAGCGATCCCAGCCGCATATTTAATAGAGATGAAACAAATTTCATGCTGTGCCCTAAAACAAAAAGTGTTTTAGCAGCGAAAGGGTTCAAAAATATCTACGAAGTTGATAGGGGTTTGGCAAAATCAAATCTAACCGTCATGTTTTCGTTCTCAGCATCGGGAATCATGACTCCACCAATGATTATTTACCCATACAAATGAGTGCGAGAGGGAATCAGAAGCACGGTGCCAGATACTTGGGGCTATGGGATTAGCGAAAACGGATGGATGACTAAACAAACATTTTACGAATATATTTCGAAAGTTTTTTATCCGCATCTTCGAGATAACAAAATAAAATTCCCAATTATTTATTTTGTAGATGGACACAGCACTCATCTTACTTTACAAGTTAACCAGCTTTGCGCCGGATGGGGATTATATTAATTGCTCTGTATGCAAACTCAACTAGAATTTTACAGCCAGCGGACGTAGCAGCTTTTAAACCGCTGAAAAGTGCATGGAATAGCTCAGTGCTAGAATGGAGGCGTAAGAACCCTAGCAAAAATCTCACTAGGGACATATTTGGTCCATTATTAAAAGAAGTGGTGGAAAAATCGGTGTCTTTCGATACTTTGCGGAAGGGATTTAAGGCATGTGGCCTTTTTCCCTGGAATAAGTATGCCATAAATACGTCCAAGTGCCTGGGTAGACCGTCAGTAGCGCATTTTCAAAATATTAAAAATTCAGATGACACAGATGTTCTTCATGAATGCTGTACTATTTTAGGAACCGAAAAAGTAGCAATGTTGGAAACATTTGATAACGCTGCAGATATTGAAGATAGGTCGGATGATTTTAAAACTTTACATAAGATTTATACCTATCTTAAGTTCAATAAATTTAAAAGAACGGTGGAAGGAAATGTGGCCAACACAGGTTCGCAGACGGATTTTCCATCACTCTCTTCAGAAGGCATTACTGGCATAGATATTGCCAATATTAATGAATTTGCTTACTGCGACCAAGTAATTGAAAATATAAATGATGTTGAAAACATAACAATACTCAATGGCCACGAATCCACAGGTATTCCTCAACTATAGGTCAAATTTCCTTTACTCAAACGTACACCGTCATTAATGAAAAAATTGACTGGCCTTCAGAAAATATTTTAACCGTTGATGGGAACATGGAATGGATATCCCAGAAAAGATTCAAAAAGACTTTGAATTTGTCACTCCTTCCTGCACTAAACTAAATCCAACAACACAAGCATATACACCCATGGAAGACATATTAGACTGGTCGCAGACACCATTAAGAAAGGGTTCCAAAGTTCAAAAAAACAAAAAGAGTTTTGTCATTACCAACTCATTATGGATAGAAGATGAAGAAAGGCGAAAGGAAGAAAAAAGGAAAATCGAATATCTCAAAGAAGAAAGGAAAGCTGAAAGAATTAAGAAGAAAGCACTTAAAGAAAATGGCAAAATAACAAAAAAAAATCCGAAGGTGACATCAAGAACCAAACAAAAAACCCAAAACAATATTGTAAAACTTTTGCCAACAGCCAAAAAGACACACGAACCAACGCACACAGTAACATCCGGTGCTTTAGCGTCATTACAATATTGTTCACCAACAAAAAGTGTAGCGGAAATTCAAAAAGAATCCAGTCCACCACCTCATGTGCGAAAACTTTTTTCGCCCGAAAAAAATTTGGATGGACTCGGAATAAATTTCGTATGTCGTGGGAAAATGTGTTATGAATGCACAAAATTTATGTCGGGGGATATGAACTCCGAAGCCTGTGGCATCAGGTGTACAAATTGTACAAGGGAATACCACATTAAATGTTTAAAGGAATTAAAATGCTCATATCTTCCGAGCTTTGCGTGCAACTCATGTTTAGCTATGGCAAATTCAGAAAGAGACTGAAGACAAGTTGCTAGCTAGCTATGTAGCTATAGCTATGATTTGAACTGAATGTTTTATTTTATTTTTATGTTTAAATGAATTTTTATGTACCTGAGTAGAAACTACTTGTGATAACATTATATTTTTAAATGAATTTTTTATGTTTCTTATTATTTGTGATAAAAATAAATAAAAAAATAGTTTATTAACTAGCTAAATTCCTTATTTTTTTAAATTTTTTATCGTGTATTTAATTAAACTTGTATAGAGCCAATAATTATATTTTTCAGGTGACAATGATTGTATCAATGTGCCAATTATTGTACTTTTTTAGGGCGCCAATTGTTATGTGATCGTGCCAATTATTATAGTTTTGGGAAGCTTTTTTTTATTTCGATAATTTAATAATCTTACCAATGAAATTTAATTAAATGTTGTTTTTAGTTCAGTAGAAGACTATTTGAATATTATAATCAAACTTCAAACGAACAATTTTTTGAAAACCCCTAAATTTGGTAGCTTTGTTAAGTTAAAATTTTCTTATGGGTGCCAATAACTGTGTTCGTTATACAACTAAAAATAAAATACAGTGGAATATTCAATTTAACAATAAGAAATATGTGACCATTAATCCATTCATTTGTGTCTAGTGTAATTGATATTCAGAGCAGTATTCTGGATCTAAAAGACTGAATTTATACAAAATTATAGTATTAAGTACGAATTCTAATGCAGGAGTAGATGCTATAAACCGACCTGTCGAAATTTCACCGAGGTATTATTTTTTAAAAAAATTTCTTTTTAAATACCACGATTGGTGACCCTTGACATAAGGGGTCACCATTTCTTTATATTTGTTTTCGAAAGCTTATTCACCTTTTATCAAGCAACAACAAAACAAAAAATAAATAAAATTGGGACCCCTTTTATATTAGAGGTCACCAAACATATCATTTTTCAGAAAAACACATTTTTTTCTCAACAAAAATGATAGCATTACATAAATGAAGGTCCATTTCCTTTCATATGAGCCATCAACCATTGTAATTGGTTAAGTTATTTTTGAGAACGAGCACTTTGAAAATTTTAGTTTAAGAAAAATGAAAAAAATTCAGTAAACGCAAACGGCCCTGCTCCGATAACATTTTGGGTTTTTTCATCTTTTCGTGTGGATTTCCTGATAGGAGAAACCATCGCTTTAGATTGCCGCTATGTTTAGCCTATTTTTTAAGATATACCAAAAAATTGTCTGTTTTAATCATTTAGTCACACTTACCCAGTTTATGTATTAAATGGCTTGTTTTTTATTAGTACCTGTTGCTTTTACAATAAATACGTAAATAAAATAAAATAGAATAAAATTCATCAGATTTTTTGTTTGGCTACTCGAATATTTGTCGAGTCGTTTCTTTAATATTCCTTTTATACTTCAACTATGTTCACATTAAATAAACATACGTTAATTCCGCATCATTTCGACTAATTTTATCATTCATAACAACATAAAATTTCATGATTTTCTAAACACTAAAATCGGTTTTTCTGTTAATAAAAATCTTCCTGATCATAAATACTCCCCTTTAGGTGAAATTACGTGAATCGTACCATTCAAAATATATTATAAATTACCAATAAAAACTATCGCCAACTTTGCATCACCACACCCGTCTAGTCACGTTCTATTGATATCAAAAACAAAGATTGCGTAGGTCAGTGTGAAACACGTTACTCGCCAAATTATTAAGAATTGTTTGTTTAGTGACGTAACCAACCAAATTACGTTGCCACAATCAACAAATGTATACATCAGAAATTTTGAAATACTCGGAACAAAACGACCTAAATTAAAATAAATCGAAATGACGACCATTATTCTCCCATATATGTACGAATAAAATAACAAACACATTTCCCACTTAGTAGCTTATATTTAAATTAAATTGTTTGTAAACAAATTAAATATTTCCGTCTAGTTCGTTTACTGAAAATTTATTTGAACATTATGAAATTAATAGCATTGATGATATTTTGAGAGAGATGTTCATGCTTAAATGTTTACACCAATTAATTGGCAACCAACATTCATAACTCAAAAGTTAGCAAAAACAATTCATGCGAAATGATGAATGTACTTCTCTGATTAGCAAAATCCACGTATGCGTAAAGTGATATCGGAAATCGGACTAAAGAGAGAATGGATTTTGGTAAAAAACAAAAATATTTTACAAATACATAATTTGACACCACAACTCAAGGTTATGCCTTATATAGATGAATATATGATAAGTTCATTTCCTTTATAGAGTTTAAATTTTTTTTGGTTAACCTTACTAAATAAGATTCGGTTACCAATTTTGTTTTTGTATATTTATTGAATGAACGATAAATTAAATTAATTGATCGAGTAATATTCTATTATTACAAAACAAGTCGATTTGTTTTGATATGGATCTCATACACACACCGAATTACTATAATACTTAGTTGTGTTCTGGATCACGTAAAATAAATAAAATATGAAAATCGTGACTAATTTCTAGTAATATCGCGATCTCGTAAACTTATTGCAAAATCGTAACATTTTAATGTGCAATTATCGCGATTCAATACTTGTTGTCAAATATTTCTAAATATAAACAATGTCTGTTTATTAAATTAATAATGTTAACTATAAAATATTTTTTTATTGTTTGGTATTGGTTTTAGCGATAGGGTTTACATAAATAAGGTTTAGGTACAGGGAACCACTTGATTATTTCGGCTTAGAAAAAATTTCGTCTTTGGTAAGTTAATTGGAATAATTCGGCTTGAGTAGATAGTTCAGTTTTTTTAAATTTTTAATGCCTGAGTGAACTCAAACGCGTATTTCGAACCTGTGAACTTACTGTTCGTCTCAATGCGCTGTTCGCCTGAATAGACCTGACACAAGTTCATAAGGCTTCGCCGAACACTTGACATTGTTAGAATTTGAAATCAGTTGGCATTAGGTAAGTATTAGCAAAGTTCATCCCATATTAGAGAAGATTGATTCAGTACGGCAACCCCAATGCAATTTATAGGGTACCTTTGCTCTTAACATGTAAATACTTTACTTACTAATTACGTGCAAATATTTTGATTCTAAGTATGTATAACAATAAGGTACCTCTATAATGAATTACGAGTACCCTAATTTTATTTTTATTAGGTGATTGGATATAGTGGATATGTCAATCAATGTTTCATTTCGCGCGTTTTTTTAAATTTTCTCATTGTGCTTAACTGTAACTTAAATTTGCAAAATAGTGGTTCGTTTCCATCTTAAGTTTTGCATACGTGGTGTAATTTTAAAATTTGCTAACCTAAAATTAACACACGAGTGAATTGAAATTGAAGGATAGAGACGAATTATATAGATGAAGTTGTCATAAAATGTTGTGTGTAGTATAGTAGTCCAGTGTCTGACGATTTTTGCCCTCAGAATTCTTACGGACAAAACCGATTGACGTGAATTTGGACAGAAAGTAGGGGATGGATTAAGGAACAAAAGTTGTATAGTGCCAATGTGTGCTTTTACTCTGGGGGTGGGTGCCCTTCTTGGGGGTGGAAATTAACACACAACACTCAATTAGCACAATCGATACTTTTCGAATTATTCGCGATCGAAAATATTGATTTTATATTTAAAAAATGCGTGTTTTAGTGCGATATTTCATGAATACCTCGAATGAATACCTTACGTTTTATCAAAAAATAATGCGAAACTTAAATAAGCACGGTGTGCCTGAACCACTTTTAAATGGCTCGGAAAACCACGTCTCTATTTTCTTCAAGGATCGAAAGTTCCATGTTTGAGAAGTCCAAAAAACAAAAATTAGCAAAATCCGCGGAGCCGTTTTGAAAAAAAAACGCAATTTCAATTTTTTTTTTGCGAAGATACGAAAATTCACGATTTTTTTCATAATTCTGTAGGTGTAGCCAAGAGATATGCTGAAATGCTTGAAAAATAAATACATCACCGTATCTGTCTGTGTACAGACATTGTATAACAGTTATTAGTAATAGACGAACCTATTACCTACATAAGAGTGAAACAAAATGTCACGAAAGACAAAGGACCATGCGCGAACTCATGAAGAAAACCGAGGCGTGATTTGTTTGTTGTGTTTAAGAAAGAAAGATAAGATGTGGGATATTGTGGGCCCATTGAAAATTAAGGTAAAAAATGCTGTAAATATTAATCTTGATGATATTCGTTACCCATCTGCTGTCTGTAGCAGTTGCAAAATCATCATATACAAATTCAATAAACAAAATTCTGAAGAAACCACATTAGCTCTACCGGACTATTCTGGTTTTCTGGAACTCCCATGTGTAACACGATCCAAGTTGTGTGAAATTGCGAGACGTGCACCAGACAATCTGTGTCTAGGAAATTCAGCGAAAAGAAAAGTGATCAAGAAAAAGTGTAAGAAATGTAGAGGACCACTGGAAAAAACAAAATTTGCATCCCTATTCTCACTGAATTGATTTCAAAAAATTTGTCTACCAAAGAAAAGGAAAAATTAGCTTCAACAATGCTAAAAGATATTCTACACGTGCCAGAACACTCAAACAATGAAGGACAGTTGCGGTTATCTCAAAGGAGAGGCAAAAAACTACCAGTTTCAGTGAATTCAAACAATGCGTGGATAAAAGCTCAAGAAAAGAAACAGTCGCAGCTATCGACATATTGAAATTAGTACAGAATTGGGGTTGTCTACAAGAAAGACACATTCTCTAACTGTTGTTTTGCGAGTTGGCAGTAAGAATAGGAAAATGTTTCAGCCCAACTTGAAGCAGGACCTGCTTTTGTTGAATCATCAGCTTAATTCGTTTTTTTAATCTCGTGTTTGTGACGTATTGAATACCAAGAAGTCTTGTGTAATAAATAGATCTGGATGCTTTGTTTGTTGTAATAATGTACAAGGTTTAGTTACATACTAATATTCGAGAAAAAAGAGGTTTGCAAGAAGTAGATTTGAAAATTGGGCTTGACGGTGGTGGAGGGTTTTTGAAGATTTGCTTATCCGTTCAATCAAGATTCGAAGGAGCCGATAACAATCCACATTTCAAAGGGGCTAGGCAGCATTATCATGATGGAGTACACGCCAATAAATTTAAGGACACGGGTGTGAAAAAGTTATTCATCCTTGGTATCATTTCTGATACACAAGAAAATTATGTGAATGTTTGCACTTTGTGGTCCTCTCTACATTTGAATGACTTAAAAGTCATGACCATTGCCACAGACCTAAAAATGGCCAATATAATAACTGGGGTCATGGCTCATTCTTCTCATTACCCGTGTACGTGGTGTACTGCATTAAAAGATCTCTTAAGTAAGTGTGGAAGTTATAGAACCGTTGGTAGTTGCCGTGAAAATTCAGACGCCTTCAAGAATAGTGGCAGTAAAAAAATTAATGCCAAGAATTTTTATAGTCACGTATCTCAACCTATTTTTACAGGGAATCCAGAGACAGAAATCATCGATATAATACCTCCACCTGAACTGCATCTAATGCTCGGGGTAGTAAACACGTTGTATGGGCACATGCTAAGGGAATACGAAGACGATACTGAGAAATGGGCAAAATCGTGCAATGTAAGCAGAGAATTTGTCGATGGATCTCCTGGTTTCGCAAAAATTTGCTGAACAAAATAGATCTGCTTCGGGCAAAATGTAGTGTTCATTGTTTAAAATATGTCAGATGTTTTAATGATTTTTCAAGTGTCGTCAATTCATGTTTTTCAAGTAGTCTTGACGAAAAATTTTAGGTGTATATTTCAGAATTTCAAAGAAGTTATTTGGACCTAGCAATACCAATAACGCCAAAAGTTTATGCTGTCTTTTTCCACGTTCCTCATTTTTGCCGAAAAATGGAGAAAGGACTCGGGAACTACAGTGAACAAGCTATGGAGTCAGTTCACCATGACTTCAAAAATACCTGGATGAATTATAATGTCCACCATACACATCCAGATTATAGCTCCAAACTTCTAAGAGCTATACAAGAATATAATTCTCGCCATATTTAAGGTTCAAGGTGTTTCTGGCTTTTGTTCCACAGCCTTGAATAAACAATGACAGTCAAGAGAAGACATTTTTTCGTGTAAGGACTATATTATGATTTGGGTAGCCTAAATAAATTTTGGCTTTTTCATTTTGATGTCTCCATGTATTTCATTCAATAATCTTGATTTTCGTAATTTTTTAAATAAAGTTGCATTATAGCATTGCCAGACTGCGATTTAATAAATCCGATTTAGCTAAACTCGTTTTAAATAACGGTTAATACACTTAAACTGTTATTGTTTTCATAATATTTGTCAAACTAATACACTCCCATTACATCGTTTTAGTCACTAAACTCAAAATAATGCATAAATACCGTAAATCTAACTACGGCTAATCTCGAAAATTCACTAAATCGGATTTATTAAACCGCAGTCTGGCAATGCTATTACTTAATTCGATAGATTTCGTCCAATATTACTGATTTGGTCTGGAAAAGTTGATCTTTGTTGAAAATATTAAAACTTTCTATTCTCGATTCTTCTTTCTACAAGAGAGAACAAACAAGCTGCAAAAAAGTCGTAAATTTCCGTATCGTCACCAAAAAAATTTTGAAATTGCGTTTTTTTTCAAAACGGCTCCGGGGATTTAGCTAATTTTTGTTTTTTTGAACTTCTCAAACATGGAACTTTCGATCCTTGAAGAAAATAGAGAAGTGGTTTTGCCGAGCCATTTAAAAGTGGTTTAGACACACCGTGTAAGGCTTGCAAGCGGATAAATGCAATAAGAAGGGAGTGGTGGCTCGCTGAGAAGGTGACTATTTGTTCGGCAAAAAATTAAATTCGAATCTTTGAACGTTAAATAACTGAAAAACGATGAATTTTGGAAGGAAAACTTGTCAGACCTTTAAAATGAGCTTCAACGAGAAAGAATCAGCAACGAAACCAATGGCTTAACCATTTATAGGCCTTGTAACTCTTCAAATTCCCTGCAAAATGATTTTTGTAGCGATTAGATATCGTAAAACTTAAGGAAGTTATCGTTAAAAAACTAATTGCATTTTTTAGATGAAAAGTCAACATTTTCAATCGCGAATAACTCGAAAAATATTAATTTATCGGAAAAACGTTATTAAACATTTTTTGCTTAGAATTCATCATTCTATCGATTTCTGCAGTTATCTTGAGTGGACTAATTTCTAGCCCCGATAAAGGGTGGCATGCACCTCCCCATGGTAAAACCACACATCGGCACTATGTATAAGTTTTGTTCCTTGAGCCATTCCCTAACTATTGTCCAAATTTCACGTCATTCGGTTTTGTCCATTAAACCAATCAAAATATGTCATCACGATAACTTCACTACAAGTGGCACCGCATTTTACACTTGAATTAAAACACTTTAATGATTTGTATTCTAATTTATTATTTCTTCGTTTATTAATTCTGTTTTCGTTTTATGTTTTATTGATTATTATGTAAAGATATAAGATGGCCACTTGATGAACATGATGTTGTAATAACTTCGAAGTTGCTTGGTCGGCGGTCGATGAGAGAATCGGAGAAATTACACTTCATGTTGTTTGATGTTTTATAATTTTGGTGTTGCTGACGATTGATAATTTGTTGGTTCGGTATATTCAGCACAAGATATCCTGTTGGTCGTGTTATTCAATGGTGTCGCCAATATTGCCGGCGCCTAAAGGATTAAATCCTTTAGTTAAAATGTCGATGTTGTCTGGGATTGGCAGTAGGCACAATTTCACTACCGGTCCCATTTATCTAGGGTGCAAAGTTCATTTTTTATAAAGACCAGTGAAACGTATTCGGTCGACGAGACCCTCCAGAAGTGTTGGTACATTTAGACGGTTCGATTGGATGTCACGCAACGATAGCTCTGGAATAATGATAGGTGGCTTTTCGATGAGAAAGTGTCCGGGAGTGAGTGTCGTGTAGCCCTCGGATCATCTGACATGGGTCACAACAGGCTCGAATTGAAGCAAGCTTCTTTCTGGCTTGTATGTGTTGTCATCTCTTCGAAAGTGAGTAGTGTATTACCGTGACACCATCTCCAAATGAAGCGCCTTTGTCGATAGGCGCACGAATTGATATATACGTACCCCTTCTTTGATATTATGCCACTTGCTTTGTTTGATGGAGAATGGACTCGTCACAGGTTTTCAACAGGTTTTCTCCTGATTGGCATCATGTGATTTTGTCGGCAAAGTCCCCTGCACAAATCGGACCCAAAAGTTGACTGGGCAATTCATCTCAGAAACCGTCATGAAACTGGGATTGCGACCGGCTTTGATAGTACGAAAGTGATGAACGAAACACCTACAATAGGCTGTGACTCGAAGTAATTTTCTGAGAGTGGAACAGCGATTCAGAAGCTGATAGATAAAATCATTGATTTTGTATAATGGCCAAGTGTCCCAGTGTTTCGACAGCCATTCAGGACCTCTCCACCAAATATGATTAATCGTGAAGCAGCGAAGAGTATCCATAATCCTTGAAAGATGATTTTTGCGATGATGAGATCAGGGAATAACCAGCCGAGCGGGTCAAAATTCCTGGAAGCTTCTGAGAGGATGATTCTTATGGTTGTCACGAGCAATTCTGGAAAGTCTTCGATTTTGAATGCAATTCATTTTTAATCTCCCGAAGATACCCAATGTAACTCAAGCGCTTTGACAAATTCGTCCCACTTCAACTGCCGATGCTCATGATATTTTGATGACACTTGATCGAGTAGAATTTGACAATTTGACGACAATTTTCGGAGCTCAAAGCCGCCAATTCCTTCACTTCGTTTGTACCCGCCATAAGGACGTCTACATAAAAGTCAGCAAGAGCAACCTTCGAATTCGTCTTGTGTGCCAACTGATGAAGCGTACGCATTGTGAAATACGGAGCACAGCTGGTGTCGTAGCTTAATTTTGGCTTTGAGTTTGACCCCTGTATCACATCATGGTGTGCAAGATAGAACCTTTGAGTTGTAGGATCTTCGTTGTCGACTGGCACTGCCTCCACGTTATTCTGCTCTAGATAGGCTTGCATGAAGTCTAGCCGCACGATTACGCTTGTTCAAAATATTCCATGTGGCAATGGCTGATCAACAAATGGGAGTTACACGATATGTGTGTCTTCCTTGGTTCTAGAATGAGACTTGATTCTAGAAGACTTCAAAGTGTTGTCAACGTTGGTGTAATTCTCAATAATTGCAGTCGCCTATAAGGAGTGTGTGATTGTGCTTCGATCGAACCTTCCAAATAAAATGTGTCCCAGTTTGGTTTCTTGTGCGAATGGGGAACCGTTGAAAAATTTTATACATCCATCCATATGAAGCATTCCGAGGACATCTGCCCCGGGCGATTGAAATGAGGAACAGCTTATTGTAGCTCATAGATGTTTTCATTGTGATGGAAATTTAAACCTGTGATTTAAGAACGAATTCGACGATCGATTATGATTTGGCTGCTCCCCTGGCAAGAAATCCGTTGTAAGCCAATCCGAGTTATGGTGTTTTCCGAAATAAGTTTCAGAGTCAAGCTGGGCTCGAATGGTGAAATCTTGTTTTCCATTTGCGACGATCCCAACTGCTGTAGGGTGTGTTGTCTGCGGTTGCAGACTTAACAGAGACTTGAACGACTTACTCTGCGCTACTATGCCTCTTCCGCAGACAGATGAAACACAGGTTCTTTTCGCGAATTTTGTTAGATATTTGCTGTACTAGAGCGCACTGTGTTTCCTCGCTGCAGAATGGTTGAACTGTTTATAGTGAAGGAGTTATTGTTGGCTCGTTTCTCCGGTGTGTCGTATACGATGTGAGTGACCGCAACGAAATCATTCCCAATGATTGCCATCGCGTCTCCAAGAAATCCATAAGCTCTTGATAGGTGAGATACTGTGCTCGAGTAAGTGATAAAGTATGTTTTGATGAGCATCCGTGGAGTATTCTTCCATTTTAATCTTATTAACGATGCCCAGTCGTCACTAAAGATGTTGTAGGAAATAAGACAGCATCACCGTTACCTCCGATTTTTATCTAATGCTTTGTAATATATGTAGCTATGAATATCGCTTTATTAATATATCCTCTATATTGTGGTAAAGTAAAGATAAGTATTAAGTTGTTTTTTATTTGCTTTAAATTTATATCCACTGGTTTGGCAGTTCTCATCTTCGCCATTCTCGCCGCTACTGTAGTTGCCACACTGGATAGAGGATACTATACCATCCCTCATGTTTGATCTCATCCTCCAGCCTCAGCGGTTTCCACTTCTAATACTTCTTGTTGATTTCTCATCTGGACGCCAAACATCAACTTCTAATGAACTTTGCTTTATCAAATTCTGCTAAGGAGAATTAAAAAAAAATCCGATAACCCATTTCCTCTCATTTTTTTCACAAAATAGTCCTCGAACTGTCTAAAAATGAATTCTGTGCCTCTATTGGTTATAACATATTCTGGCTTCCCGAACACTGATTGGTGAATTTTCATCTTATTCGAGGCTTCGATTCGATTAATAATTTGCAATCGTGCAAGAAGAAGGACATACGCATTAAAAATCAAATAGAATTGTTTGCAGCTATATTACTAAGCCATTCTAAACCATTCAAGATCACTACGTGCACTCGTAACTCCATAAATAACTCTAAATTATAATCGTCCTCCAAAAGCAATTATTTTCAATTAGAACAAAAATAAATTTGAAATTTTATTATTTCTATGTTACAATGTTAAAAATGGATTTATTGCATACATTTAGTTGACTCTTATTGTGGTGTCACACACACACCTTGTCAATTATCAAATCAAACTTCCGACAATACAGAACATATTATTAGATTATATTAGATACCTCTGCACACTGTCAAAGTTTTTGCAAAAACAAATCACAACAAAATTATATTCACGTACTTTTGCCATAAGGAGAAAATTAACTCACGACTAATTCAAGTGAAAGGTGATATTACTTATGGGTGTTGTTTCTAAGAAATATGCTAAAATTCTAAGAAATAATTGGAGCTGTTTTATTTGTCTATATGGTTGGAGGTGTTTTTGAAGCTAATTTATATCCTAAAACACAAAAAAAGGCTTCATTAAAAGCATAACTCATACTTCCATTCTAAACACAATATAAAATTAAACCTAATCAATTACTTTAATTACTTGCTGTATAATATGAGCGTCAACTATAATTATCTTTGACAGGGGTAATAAATTTTCTTTCAATTGCCGCGTTACAGGAACTCGAGTCGCACGAGACTGCATTTCAAATATTCTGAATGTAGATTTTTCCTAAATAGTAAGTAGTATAAAAATGTTTTTGTATTTAACAATCGTAATTTAAGAGTTCTTACATAAAGAGGTATTTTTAAAATCAATAGAAAGACCATGAATTGCAAGACAATTACCATCTAGTTTACAGCTGTTTTAATTATTAAGAGCATTCGAAAACAATAAATATTTTATTTACATACAAGATTAATTAAAAAATTGAGGGGCGGACTCTGTATACATTGAATAATACATTTGAATTTATATTTTACTAATTCCTGCGCTATAAAAATTTTATATATTCTCTTACCCTTAAAACTAATTAAACTATCGTAACAAAATATTTAATTTGTCTAAATGCTACATTCAAATAGATATTGGTTTAGTCAGCAGGATGCATAAACTCAAGCAATTTTTAATTAAAAAAATTGAGGTGTGGCCAAAACACGACTTTCTTTTACGAACAGAGAATTTTGAGAAATTTTATTTTTTTCTTAATTTTTTTTTTTTAATTTTTTATTTTTAATTTTTAGAAACAATTTGTATTAAATAGTTTTTTGTAAACCTAATACTTTTTAAGATATTTGCAAAACAAATTTTCTGGACCAAGGAAGTGGCCACTTTCGGTTAGCCGATTTTGAGTGAAATTCACTGAAACCTCCCAATTTATCAAAAAAGCTTAAATCTGAAATTTCAATTCGATTGATTAAACCATATGGGTTGTAGAGAGGACACAGACAGACTGACAGACTGACAGACTGACAGACTGACAGACTGACAGACTGACAGACTGACAGACTGACAGACTGACAGACTGACAGACTGACAGACTGACAGACTGACAGACTGACAGACTGACAGACTGACAGACTGACAGACTGACAGACTGACAGACTGACAGACTGACAGACTGACATACTGACAGACTGACAGACTGACAGACTGACAGACTGACAGACTGACAGACTGACAGACTGACAGACTGACAGACTGACAGACTGACAGACTGACAGACTGACAGACTGACAGACTGACAGACTGACAGACTGACAGACTGACAGACTGACAGACTGACAGACTGACAGACTGACATACTGACAGACTGACAGACTGACAGACTGACAGACTGACAGACTGACAGACTGACAGACTGACAGACTGACAGACTGACAGACTGACAGACTGACAGACTGACAGACTGACAGACTGACAGACTGACAGACTGACAGACTGACAGACTGACAGACTGACAGACTGACAGACTGACAGACTGACAGACTGACAGACTGACAGACTGACAGACTGACAGACTGACAGACTGACAGACTGACAGACTGACAGACTGACAGACTGACAGACTGACAGACTGACAGACTGACAGACTGACAGACTGACAGACTGACAGACTGACAGACTGACAGACTGACAGACTGACAGACTGACAGACTGACAGACTGACAGACTGACAGACTGACAGACTGACAGACTGACAGACTGACAGACTGACAGACTGATAGACTGACAGACTGACAGACTGACAGACTGACAGACTGACAGACTGACAGACTGACAGACTGACAGACTGACAGACTGACAGACTGACAGACTGACAGACAGACACTATTTCGAAACCCACTTTTTCGGACTCAGGGGACCACAAAACAAATAAATCTCTAAAAATCTCAAGGTCCAAAATTTTCATGATTTTTATACTTTATTTTACTAGAGTAAAAGTAAGTAAAAAACCCTAATCCATACGAATCGTTTGTTTAGTAAAAGTTCTGCAAAATTATTTTTTGGAAATCGCACTCAACTCCCAAGGGCCAATATCATCCATTGCCAACAATGATGACAAAGGTTTCGCTAGCACATGGAATAGGTTTCTTAATTACCTAGTTAGAAAACCCTAATCCATACGGATCGTTCGTTTAGTAAAAGTTCTACGAAATTATATTTTGGAAATCGCACTCAACAATGATGATAAAGATTTTGCTAGCACATGGAATAGGCCCCTTAACTACCTAGTTAAAAAACCCTAATCCATACGGATCGTTCGTTTAGTAAAAGTTCTGCAAAATTATTTTTTGGAAATAGCACTCAACTTCCAAGAGCCAATATCGGCAATTGCCAACAATGACGACAAAGGTTTGGCTAGCACATAGAATAGGTTGCTCAATTTCCTAGTTAGAAAACCCTAATCCATACGGATCGTTCGGTTTCGCAACCAACACTCAACAATTGATCAAGTACACAGAATAACCAGTATAATTGAGAAAGCATTAGAGGAGAAAAAAGTCTGTTCAACAGTATTTCTAGACGTTGCACAAGCGTTTGATAGAGTGTGGCATGAAGGACTTAACCACAAGTTAAGGAATCTTCTACCAATGCAATTTACTAAGATACTAGAATCATACTTGAAAGATAGGTTCTTCAGGATTAAGTTAGATGATACATTTTCTGAATTGAAAGAAATCAATGCAGGAGTTCCACAGGGCAGTGTATTAGGGCCGGTTTTATACCTACTATATACTTATGATCTTCCTACATTAGAAAACAACACAGTGGCAACTTTTGCAGATGATACGGCGATCTTAGCTGTTGGAAAAAGCAACGAAGAATCAACACAGAAGTTACAATCAGCTATAACTCAAATATTTAAATGGACAAAAAGATGGAGAATAAAACTAAATGAAGCTAAATCAGTTCACATCAACTTTACAAACAGACGAATCGAACATATTCCGATTACCATAAATCGGGAAACAATACCGCATGCGAACACAGCTAAGTATCTCGGCATGACCCTGGATGCTAAACTACGATGGAAAGCACACGTCAAGAAGAAAAGTGAAGAATTAAGACTTAAATACAGAAAAATGTATTGGCTGATGGGAAGGAACTCTTCTTTATCAACATACAACAAGCTTCTACTTTATAAGCAAATATTGAAACCGATTTGGACTTATGGTATTCAGCTTTGGGGTTGTACCAAACAAAGCAACGTAAATATCATCCAAAGATTTCAGAATATGGTATTAAGGAACATCGTTGATGCACCTTGGTATGTTAGGAACAATGACCTTCATAGGGACCTTAAAATGAACCTCATCTTAAATGAAATCCAGGAAAAAGCACGGAGACACGAAGAAAGGCTCCGCCAACATGTGAACATTGAGGCAACTCAGTTCCTAAGCATCACGAATTTAGTTCGCAGACTTAAAAGAACCAAACCTTTTGAGCTGGTGTGATTGTCAGTTTAAGCAGCATTATGCTGATCTAAAATCCACAACAAAGATGTGGTTTACTTCAATTTACCAAACACTATGGAACGCCAGTGGGAAGAATCCATAGATTAATTTAAGTTAGTAAATTAAGTCAGAAACAAATTGCTCATTAGTCCAGGAGACTAGATTGTAATTACATAAAATAAATAAATAAAAATTTATTTTAAATTATAAAAAAAAAAAAAAAAAAAAAAAATACGGATCGTTCGTTTAGTAAAAGTTCTACGAAATTATTTTTTGGAAATCGCACTCAACTCCCAAGGGCTAATATCGGCCATTGCCAACAATGATGACAAAGGTTTGTCTAGCACATAGAATATGTTGATCAATTACCTAGTTAGAAAACCCTAATCCATACGGATCGTTCGTTTAATAAAAGTTCTACAAAATTATATTTGGAAATCGCACTCAACTCCCAAGAGCCAATATCGGCAATTGCCAACAATGATGACAAAGGTTTGGCTAGCACATGGAATAGGTCCCTTAATTACCTAGTTAAAAAACTCTAATTCAATTTTTTATTTTTTATTTTTATTTGTTTTTAATTTTTGGAAACATTTTGTATTAAGTAGTTTTATATAAACCTTATACTTTTTAAGATATTTGCAAAACAAATTTTCTGGACCAAGGGAGTGGCCACTTCCGGTTAGCCGATTTGGAGTAAAATTCAGTGGGACCTCCCAATTTATCAAAAAAGCTTTAATCTGAAGTTTCAGTTCGATTGGTTATACCATATGGGCTGTAGAGAGGACACAGACAGACTGACAGACTGACAGACTGACAGACTGACAGACTGACAGACTGACAGACTGACAGACTGACAGACTGACAGACTGACAGACTGACAGACTGACAGACTGACAGACTGACAGACTGACAGACTGACAGACTGACAGACTGACAGACTGACAGACTGACAGACTGACAGACTGACAGACTGACAGACTGACAGACTGACAGACTGACAGACTGACAGACTGACAGACTGACAGACTGACAGACTGACAGACTGACAGACTGACAGACTGACAGACTGACAGACTGACAGACTGACAGACTGACAGACTGACAGACTGACAGACTGACAGACTGACAGACTGACAGACTGACAGACTGACATACTGACAGACTGACAGACTGACAGACAGACACCATTTCGAAACCCACTTTTTCGGACTCAGGGAACCTCAAAACAAATAAATCTCTAAAAATCTCAAGGTCCAAAATTTTCATGATTACTATACTTTATTTTACTAGAGTAAAAGAAAGTAAAACTGTTGGTTCTTATTTTTGTAAAGTTGTTTTATTTAAAACTAGCCAGAGTTACCCTCGCTTCGCTCGGACAAAGTCAGCCAGCTTCTATCAAATGTAAATTTTAAAAATGAAACATAAAATAGACAAATTGTGAAGCCGAACTTTCTCAATACACTTGTACTAAATTTAGTGTTTTACATTATTAACTTATTCCATTACAATACTTGCTTATGAACTACATTTGTTATCCTATTATTTGGTCAGTAGATAAATGAATTCTTTCGGTTTTCTACTCCAGAGCAAGCTACATATAACTGACCGTGAGAAAAGGCATTCCAGCATCACTTGCATCGATTTCAAATATTCGATGGGAAAATTACCACTTTCATTTGAATTTACATACAAATTTATTTCCATCAGAAGAATAAATTTAATTTCATCATTAAGTGAAGGGAAATTATATTAAGCGCAATAAAATTCCAATAGGTAAAGGACGATTTTAGTAAGTATAGGGTAACTTTATAGTAGATGATTAAAACCATTTAGAATCACATTTCCATCGCACTTGTTGAATATCATCATAACAGGTTAAGAAATAGCCAATTTCCATCGCTATTGGCCATATTGCAGAAATTCATCTAAAACTCATTTTAGAATCCCATTTCCATCACATTTGTCGAATTTCGTCATATTCGGTTCAGAAATAGCCAAGTTCTATCAAAATTGGCCATATCCCAGAATTTTATCTAAAATTAGTTTAAGAATCCCATTTCCATCGTATATGTTGGATATCATCATATTCGGTTAATAAATAGCCAAGTTCCACGGGCCATATTTCAGAACTTTGTCTATAATCCATTTTAGTATTCCATCCATTTTCATTGCACTTGTCAATTTCATCATCATCGGCTAAGAAATAGCCAAGTTTTACAATGTGCCATATTGTACCACAGGCCATATTGAAATATGCCGTCGTATACCTTGTGGCATAGCACCATACGCGATTTTGAAGTATTCCGTAACGTACCATATGCCATAGTATATCTATCATAAGGCGTTTTGAAATATGCCGTTTTCAAATATGTCATAGTGGACCTTATACCGTAGTGTACCATATGCCGGTTTGAAATATGCCATGTTGAACGGATCCCAATTTTGATAAGTGTTCGGAAAAACTTTTATTTATTCATCTGGCCAGTTACACAATCAATTGGGTGAGTGCCCTACTGTTCATTGGAAGGTTGAGCACTAATATTTATTCTTAATTGTACTTTCTTCACTCGAGGCCAGAGAGAAGATTACTTCAAACATTCATTGATTTCGTCTGGATATACTATGAAATCCTGATTTTCAAAAACCCCTCGGTAAAATAAAAATAAAAATCGGGAATTTCTGAAAACCGGGCTTTTTATTTTTGCAGAGCTGGATTTTAAAAACCGCGATTTTGAAAACTGGGATTATGAAAATCAGGATTAATAAAAAAAAAAAAAAACATTTGATGCCAATGCAAGCGCAATCCTGCGTCACTTTTGATGATTTCTTCGTGACCTTCGACTGGAGTTGTTTGTTTTCTTCGTTGAAAGATTCGTGTTGTTGCATTCCATGTATAATGTAATGGTATATTGGCATATAGCAACGTTTTTGCAAATGGATCACTTTAACAAAGTTGGAAAAATGCAGTTAACGTCGTATTCACAGGTGGTTCACTGTCTACTCTCTCTGTAGTTTCTCTTGTTAAATATACTCGTTGACCATTTTCTAAATATACTGGCATGTTTGGGAAACCCAATATTCATCATGCCGCTTCATTACTATTTATCTATCTATTTATATTACTGTCATTACTATTTATACCACCTTGATCTGTGTGTGTTGGCGATTATTTACAATTTTAGAAATGGATTTAAATTTGCAACAACGAACTTGTATTAAATTTTGCGTAAAAACGGATTTAATGGTGCGCAAACGTTGGAAATGTTGGAAAAGTGTTTCGGCAACGATTCTCTAAAGAAAACGGTCGTTTACCAGTGGCACGAGCGGTTTAAAAGTGGTCGTGAGTCAATCGAAGATGATGAACGCAGTGGCAGACCATCGACATCAAAAACCGACGGAGACATTGATGTTGGTCAATAACCGCAAATTAACCATCAGAGAGATAGCGGAGGACTTGAACATTGCCTGTGGATCCGTCCAAGAAATTTTGGTTAATGATTTGGGTTTCCGTCGTGTAGCAGCAAAGTTGGTGCCAAAAGACCTCAATTTCATGTAAAAAAGAGACCGTTTTGAAGTCGCAAAAGACATGATTTGCGAGGCTGAATCCGATCCCACATTCATCAAAAGGATCATTACTGGAGACGAGACGTGGTTTTATGAGCACGACACGCAATCCACACATCAGGCAAGTGAATGGCGTTCGCTAAATGAGCCGAGACCATAAAAACCACATCGTTTTCAGTCAAAAAAGAACGCAATGCTCACGGTTTTCATAGATTACAACGGTCATGAATTTTTGCCAGAAGGCCAGACCGTAAACAAAGGGTATTATTTGGGCGTTATGCGACGTTTGCATGAAGCAATTCGCCGAAAGAGACCAGAATTGTGGGCAGAAAACTCGTGGATTTTGCACGATGATAACGCACCGTCGCACAGTGCCATCATTATTCGTAATTTTTTGATGAAAAATGCAACCGAAATCACCTGATTTGGCTCCCTGTGACTTCTTTCTGTTCAATCGAACCAAAAAACCATTACGGGGAACGCGTTTCTGCAGCCGAGAGGAAATAATGGAAAAATAGCAGGAAGCACTGATGGACATACCGAAAACTGAAGATAAAAAATGTTTCGAGGATTGGATCAAGCGCTGGCATAAGTGTGTTGTAGTCGATGGGGATTACTTTGAAGGAGACAATAGAGATTTAGATTAATACACTTGTATTTTTAATTTTCTGAATAAATTCCGGAAACTTTTTGATCAAGGTGGTATTTCATCTTTTGGATGTTGTTCTCTGTTTTCTTTGCTTATTGCGAATACAGCCATACCACTGCATTTGTTAACATATTTGTACACATATTTTATTGATTTTACTGATTTGCACCTATTCCACATTTATGTGTGCTTGATACATTTTTGAGAGAAGTGAGTTGTATGGCAGCAGCCATTGATTATCTACTTTTATCTTTTGGTTACCTCGTATTCATATTTTAGCAGTGAAACCACCATTTTCCGGAGTTCGTCTTCTGAAATTGTTTTAATCCCTTCGAGGGATAAGTATTAGAGTTGTTCATTGCCTACCTATCCAAGCGAATTTAAAAATTTTTACAAAGTGTTATTAAGCGGAGAAGTAAATCAATGTCTAATTAATAATACAAAAGACGCAAGTACGACATCTTACAAATACAAGTATTTTTCTGTTATTCCTCAACTATGTATCTTTACAAGGTTTATGGGAGGCAATAAAGTTGTAATAATATCTACAAGGTAAAATAAAAATCCACTACACGGCAAACACAGTCTAGGAAAATTTTATAGGTGCGGCAGTCGGAAGATGACCCATAGCATGGAGAGCCCTTTGAAATTGAAATTGAAACTGATACGGCTGAGACATCAGCGAAATCTGAGTGTATGGCTCCCTTTCACGCAATAAAGCAATTGGCCAATTAAAATTCGGCTAAAAAGGTTGACTATCTGAAAGAAAATAAATTCTGGAGTCATTAGAGAAAGCTGAAAATAAGGCAACTTATGCTCAAACGTTAAAGTCAGCAGTAGTTTAGGCACTCTTTCTCGAGTCAGCTGCAAAGCTTAAATAAAGTGCTCAGTAAAATAAAATTGGACTACCAGTGATCACAGAGTAAATGTGTTGGTACTAAGCAGAGAAGCTACGCGTAAGGAGATGAATCCTCAAATAAAGTATCGCGTTATGCGCTTAAACATACAAACTAGCAAAAAATAGCAATCTATTCTGCACAAACTGGCAATGACTTAAAGGCTGCCTGACTATTGCTTCTCCAAATTATGTTGATTAAGTTGAGCGTGAAATAAAAAGCTCACTCTAATCATACCCGATCAAACACTGCTCTAGTCATATTCGATATGGAATAATTTAAAGTGATAAAACAATGTAGCTAGTTACTTCAATGAAAATACGTGAAGCAACAGGCCTGCACAATATCAAGGTTGAAGTGATTCAAAGAGCAGGGCCAACAATAGAAACCTGTAGCACTTGCTTTATTAATAACTGTCTGAATAAAGGCAGCTTTGATAAGAAAAGGCGGTGAATGCGATCACACCTTGGCAAATCGCTAGAGAAATTGATGACTGGGCGATTATTTGATGTATTTCCAAGGTAGTGGTGAATATAGTAAGTAACAGTTTGTTGAACATGATTCAACATGAAACCTATTGATAGAGGTATCAACCATCGTAATCGGATCATTTTAGATTTTAGCCGCCCAAAATCTTGTGGGCTACAGCACAGTTGATTTTCAATAAAATTGAATTTTCTAAGAAATGCTTAGAAATAATCGACCAATTTGTCACAGCAATTACAGGTCCCGAAACCTATTGATAGAGGTATCAACCAACGTAATCGGAGCATTTTAGATTTTAGCCGCCCAAAATCTTGTCGGCTATAGCACAGTTGATTTTCAATAAAATTGAATTTTCTAAGAAATGTTTTGAAATAATCGAGCAATTTGTCAGAGCAATTAGAGGTCCCGAAACCTATTGATAGAGGTATCAACCATCGTAATCGGAGCATTTTAGATTTTAGCCGCCCAAAAACTTGTGGGCTATAGCACAGTTGATTTTCAATAAAATTGAATTTTCTAAGAAATGTTTAGAAATAATCGAGCAATTTGTCACAGCAATTAGAGGTCCCGAAACCTATTGATAGAGAACCATCGTAGATTAGAACCATCGTAATCGGAGCACAGTTGATTTTCAATATAATTGAATTTTCTAAGAAACGTTTAGAAATAATCGAGCAATCAAAATGCAAATTATCACAGCAATTACAGGTCCAGAAATCTATTGATAGAGGTATCAACCATCGTAATCGGAGCATTTTAGATTTTAGCCGCCCAAAAACTTGTGGGCTATAGTACAGTTGATTTTCAATAAAATTGAATTTTCTAAGAAATGTTTAGAAATAATCGAGCAATTTGTCACAGCAATTAGAGGTATCAACCATCGTAATCGGAGCATTTTATCCATGGATTCTGAATGAAGTAATCCTCGTTTGTGACATTCGATTATATATACATCCAGCATCTAACGGTTTCAAAATATTGCACTTTTCAATTACATCCAATATCCATGAATCTCATTTGTTTCTGCCGCGAAACTCGAGCTTTTATGTCAGGAGGTAGATGGTAGCTTATCCTCAAAATATATCTTCTTTGATCTCCGGCCATGACGAATTGCACATGCATGTTATGAATAAATCAGGGCGATCATGATTTCTTACATAGCTCATAGCATCTCGTGTCTACTCATGCATGTGTCGTGGACTTCCTATGTTAATTGATGGTATAATCACCAGCATTCCAATGTTTTAATGTTGCCGTAATTCATTATTGCATTTCTGAAATGAAAGCAATTTCTGATGATTCTGTCGTATGAATGCCACTCGTTCTGGCTCTATTTTTGCGTATATATCAACTAAAAACTGATTGTATCCCTCCTTGTCTCTGATCTTTATGCGATATGCATAATTAATATGCTCCAATTCTTCGGCAATTTGAATACGTGAACCAATTGATTGTACTTATGTAAAATCCTCTGCAGATTTTCAATGATTTCCAATTTCAATTCATTTATATTTGTGCAACGTTGATCGACTTCCATTTGCTCGTCAGCAATGAAATACTCTTCTCACCTTATGATAGACTTGTCCTTTAATCGAAAATACCGATCTTTTTCACTGTTCAAGGAAATATTTTATTTACTTGATCCGGTACACCCTGTTTTGAGCATCAGCTCATTCATAACAGGCTTACCAAAAACGGGAGCAACTTAAAAATAACAAAAAATAAAAATAAAATAGCGACACGTTCAGCCAGTATCACCGACAGTCCTGCAGCTTCAACTAATCGCCCTTCTTTACTAAAATACATATAGTACGAGTTTCTTTAATGACTTCCCCTTGATTCCTTAATCGGTCCGTAGACTTCGCCAAAATCATCATAATCGGATGAACTCTTATCACCCGAATTATCTAAATTTGATTATTTCATTTTTAGATTTCGACATCAAATTACTTGTGTGACCCTTAATGAATGAATACTGTGTTTAGATATTAGAATAACATCTCTCGGTTTGGACGTTTGCTGTTAATTTAAAATTTATTTAAAATAAAATATTTCAGAAAATAATTTTACAAAAAAAAAAAAAAACACGTTCAACCGACGTAAAAGACAAAGCCAAATAGCACCAAAGCAAACATTATTCGATCTTATATTATATAGAAAATGTTTTGGTAAGTAATTCTGGTATCTGTTAAGTTTTCTCTCAATCTATTCATCGTCTTTCGTTGTGAAGCTTAATGTGCTTCTCGTTGTCGTACTATGCTTCATTTCTTCGCTGCTTCTTTTTCTTTCCTACTTTTCTTTTATGTTTCGGCATCCTGTTAATTGTTAATATTTCTTAACACGCAAAAATTTCACATAATACACTGTTCACTACCTTAAGCGATTCATTTCACTTATAAAGTTCAAAAATTTTTACTGAAATTATATATCTTACTTGCTATCACTTAAACGTTTTAAGGCACGTGCGTCCCGCCATCGTCTATATATATCTGTCTGAGCTGGAATATATCCCCACCACAACAGGATAATGAACATTCGAGAACGTTCCAGAAGACTCTGGACTTCCGTTTTATTCATTTATTATTTTTTCCCCTTAATTTGTATCTCCTAAATTTTAATATTCAAAATGCAAATTCCAAACTCGGTAATTAATCTGAATTTCCAGATTTCCAAAATCCTTGAATCCTTTGGCGAGAAAATTTATACTTCATACTTTCTCGAAATTCAAGAATTGTTTTTCCCAAACAACAATCAATCTGCTTAAACATAGCATTCACATAGCGAACAATTTGAGACCCCAAATTTCAAAAATTCAACATAATTTTAAGATTCTGGTTTCTGCAATAAAAATTTGCAAATACAGTTCAAACTCGATAATTTGGATAAGTTAATATTTTAAAATTTAAGAAATCTTTAAATTTAGAAACTCAAACTCGAGCTTGCTGATAAGCCGATTGCAAAATTAAATAAACTAATCGTAAATATGTTCCCACACTTATAAAAAAAAATTTTGCATAACAAGATTTTTGCTGAATTTGTGGCATGCGACCACCAAATACATCCACATTAAAAGGAGGACAATTATAGTTTTTGTTACCTCCAAATTTTCATAATCACTGAGCCTTAAACTGAAAAGGATGTTCTTTTGAGGTAACTGGGAGGATCGCCCGAGAATTAAAATGTGCCCAAACTAATTCAATTAACACTAAATTCAACATACAAAATAACATACAAAATAGGTAGCTAGTAGTTTCTGCTAAAATAATGGCTTACATCCACTATAGAGAATAGTCATTCCTAATAATTATTCCAATTAATTTAAATTGCTTAATTCAGTTATTTAAATTTAATTTGATCTTTAATTAAAATTTATAACTTTAAATGTCAGCATAATGTTGCAAAATTTAAAACCCATAATTTAATTATAAAGTTAATTAGGTAAACCGTTTAAAATAAGGCTTGGTTTATATAGCGGTATAAAATGTATAGCATATGGTAGGAAATTAACTTAACGTAATTTATTTTAATTACGTTAGATGATTTAGCACACTTGTTGGTGTGTTTTTATAGCGAATGTACCTACAAAGTTGAAGAATTTTTTTATGAAAATTTATTTAAAGAAGAAAAGGAGAGAGAAAGAGAAAGAATTGTTTCTCAAAATACACAAAAACGTCTTGTGAATATTTAAATCAACCCACGTGTGAGTTATACATGTGCGTTATACAACAAAACAATTTGTTTGTACAGAAAACCGATTAAAAATTATTGTTGAATGATAAACACAAAACCTCGACCACACAAATATTTATATTCACAATTTACCCATAATAATTTACTTAACTATACCTAGTGGTTAGTGGAGTAATAAAACAAAATAATTGCGAAGCTTCGTACTTGTACAATATACCTGGACTATTCAGGACAGGGTTGCGTTCTAAACATAATTTACAATGTCTTGAATTATTTTTCGGCCAAAATTTTTCCTGAAATATAAAGTTACGTATATCTCAGATCGGTATACCCTCGAATTCTCAAAAATCCTGGAAAATTTCATTTGATTGATGCTACATAGTTTCTTGTCATCCTTGCGCGGAGAGGACCAATGCTAATCGGCTTTGAGGAGTTAAGTGATTCATTATTAAAAAAACACAATTTTTTGCAAAATGTTCTAATTTCTATTAATATTGAAATTTTAATAAACCGTCAAAACGGGGGTTGGAGAGGGGAGAGCCACTTTTCTCTAAGGTAAAAATGAATTAAAATAACCTTTCAAAAATTTGTTGGATGGTGTTATTGGGATTTTTTTGTTTGAGATAACAAAGGTAATCCTTCATATCTCTTACGACATTCGTGAAATATTTTCATCAGCAGGGTCGTTTGGTAATAAAATTGGCATAAAAACTGGTAATTTTCCAGAATTTGTGTAGGGCAAATTTTATGGGTTTCATAAAAATATTCAAATCCAAAGTGAACGCTATTGCCGATTTTATAAAATTTTCGGTTCAACCTGAATCTTTGGAAAATAAATTAATTATATGCTACATTGAGGATGAGAAAGGTAAGCGAAAATTAAAAAAAAAAAAAAAATGTCATACCGCAATTGTACTTACTTGAGTCTGTTATCAGCGAAATATTTCCAAACTTATTGAACGATACTGCTAGATATGATAATATTTGAACGTACAAACTTAGATATCCTCAGCAATCAGAAATGATAATTTTTGAGTTTGAAAACATTCACCAAAGAGGTACCAAAATATGTGCCATCAGATTCTATTGAAGCTTAACTTTTAAAAAAAGTTGCGACCTTTTAACAAATAAGAATCAATCCATGAAAAGAAATATTTGAAATTTGAAAAGATGAACTGAAGGAAAACTGATACCAAGGACTCAGATTGAATCGAGAAAGCTAGTTGATAAATGAAATGAATAAACTAGATGTTATGCGATACCATACAAAATGCGATAATTCAAAAGGTGATATTTCAAAAAAATTAATTCCATCGTACAATGTTGTATTTCATCATAAAGGTGAAGGAGAATTTTATATTTGAAATGAAGTAAAATTAATAATTTTAAAATATCGCGGCGTGTACAATATTGAGTTTTGAAATATCGCGTTTTGAAATATCGTATTTTGTACAATATCGCGTTTTGTACCATATCGCGTTTTATAGCATATCGCGTTTTTTACTTTATCTTGTTTCGTCATATCGCGTTTTGAAATATCGCATTTCGAGCGGATCCAATAAAATATACATACAGACGGTTTTCATTCATTCTTCATTAATTCTCGCCAACTACACTACATACTTACGTACTCGTAGCTATTCTTTTTGTTTTCATTCCAAGAACCAAAGAGAACCTTGAAGAAGTCAGCTTGTGACTTGATATCCAGTTCTAAAAATTTACATTGGTTCTGCGATAATTACAATAATATTTTTAAAGTACATGGTGATAAACTGTCAGAATTAACTATGCTTTGTAAAAACATTGATATATGACAGTCAAGAATATTGAAAAGTGTTCTAAGAGTAGCTTGATTCAGCAAGATTCTACTTTAAGTGTTTATTTGTGCGCGAATGATTCACTCGGAAGTCATGATAAACTCATCTGGAATTGTGATTGACTCCGAAAGTCTTTCAAACGTGGCGATTCCAGTACTTGCTGTTTTAACTGATGAAATTCTTCCAAAAAAATCCCACAAATGTAACTGTTTCATGAGTTACTATTTCATGAGTTACTATTTCATGAGTTACTATTTACGGTAAATGTAATTCTACATATAGCTTCGGTGGAGTTGTTCCTTATCTAAATGATAATATTAAGAGTAATACCATTTCATGCATCAATCATACTTTTTTCCGTCCGGTTTTCCGTTTTAGTCATTTACAGGTTTCACTGTTTGAATACATCTGTTTTTCTAGGAGAGTTTAATATTATATTGTGAAGGATCAAATCAAACAAATTATTAGTTTTTGGGGACATGAATATTAGAACTTCCTCCATATTCAGACGATTATATGTTTTTCATGGCGTCTCATGGTCTAAAATCTTTAATAAATGTGCCAAAGATAATTTTATATAATTCTTCGACGTGCATAGATAACTTATTTTTTAGATAAAATATAATTAGGCCAAAACTAATACCAGACCATCTATTTGTACACAAAATGTACTATAGGTATACAAAAAGTAATAAAAATGGGGAAAATTAATTTTTTCGGACACAATCTACCACCCCAATCGTATTTCGAGCTTAATTTCCACGAATATTTCGAAGGAATACTTGGATCTCAGTCAATGGCTCAATTAAATGCTAATTAATCCCTCACGATTTCATTAAACAATATAATTATGAAATTTTACAAATATTATCCAGGTAAAAAATTTTACCATCATACAGTAACATTTGATACCGCAAAAAATGGCGAATGGTTAGTCACTAACCACCAAGAATTAAAAAGAAATCTGGATTGTATAAATCTAAAAATTTTAAAACTACCGTTAAAATACTCAGCAACGAACCCGAACCACCAAAACAATTACCTAAACTAAGTTTGAACGTCTACAATTTTGAGATCATCAAACCAATCCAAGTGTATGGAAGTACACTTATAGATAAGAAAACTATCGAAAGTTTAATCAGGATGGATCACTTGTGTGAAAACGAGAAGCAAATTCTTGTAAACACCATTTACGATTACCAAGAAGTACTGTTGAAGCAAACACAAAATAATAACATAAGATGAAACCCCAGTCTATACCAGAATATACAGGTATCCACACAATTGTAAAAGGGACGTTGAGGACCACATTCAGGAAATGCCACAAATTCCCTATATATCTCAAATCGAGGAAATATTGGACAGTTTAGGGAAATCCACCTGTTTTACAACATTAGACTTAAAATCGGGTTTTCATTAAATTCAAATGGATAAATCCTCACAAGAGAAAACCGCATTCTCAACAGATCAAGGGCACTTTGAGTTCACTCGAATGCTATTTGGTCTTAAAAATGACCCAGCAACTTTCCAGCGAGCCATGAATAACGTCCTACACGGTCTGGTAGGGAAAATTTGTTACGTTTATTTGGACGACATTATAATTATTGGATTCAATTTGACCAACCACAAAGAAAATTTGCGGGAAGTACTCAAACGACTATCAGATTTTAACTTAAAAATACAACTCGATAAATGCGAGTTTCTTAAAAGAGAAACCGAATTTTTTGGGCATGTAATCACCTAAGAAGGGGTTAAGCCAAATCCCGATAAAATACAAAAAATTCTCGAGTGGGCTCTACCGACTACTCGGAAAACAGATTAAACAATTTCTCGGCTTGTCAGTATACTACCGTCGGTTTATCCGTGATTACTCGAAAATCACAAAACCCATGACAAAATTTTTGAAGAAAGATAATGTTGTTAACATAACCGACCCGGAGTACATAGAATCGTTCAAAACCCTAAGAAAAATTATATTGCATTTGCGTCTAGGACTCTGAACAGTACTGAAACTAAATACGCAATAAATGAGAAAGAAGCGCTGGCTATTTTTTGGGCCCTAAAGAAATATAAACCCTACCTTTACGGAAATAAATTAACGCTTCTTACGGATCATAAACCACTCACATTCATCAAAACTTCGGAAAACAATTCCAAAATACTGAGATGGCGTTTGGAGCTTGAAAATTTTGACCACGACGTAGTTTACAAGCAAGGCAAAGCCAATGTAGTAACTGGTACACTCAGCAGAAACCTACAAGGAACTAAAGAAGTGAATTTTCACAATTTAAATTAATCAAGATTAGAATCTGATACAATCCATTCTGCTAATACATCGAGCGACTATTACGTACATTTTTTCAGATCGCTCAATAAACTATTACAAGAACCAAATCATATTCAGATTTCTAAACCTAGATACCGTAATTAGGGAGGAAAAATTCCGTAACTTCAGAAGGGCGATTATCGTAAGAGAATCTTTCGATAAAAATGATAGTATCAACGTCTTAAGAAATTACCATAATGGCAAACAATCAGCCATACTAGCACCAGAAAGTCTCTACCAAAAAATAAAGGCTCATTTAGAGAACATTTTTCTCAAAAAGGGGCATTTTGTATTTACCACTAAAATAGTGGAGGACGTACCGAGTTCGAATCGGCAAGATGCAATCGTGAGAAAAGAACATGAAAGAGCTCACAGAGGCATCAAAGAAGTAGAGAATCAGATTAAGACAGCATAATTTTTTCCAAACATCACAAAAAAATTAAGCAGTTACGTAAATTCATGAAATATGCACAAATACAAAAGAAAGATATTCATTCATATTGATATTCCCTTTTCCAAACATCTCCAGAGGATTCAAATAGAATCAAAAAATTTGATTAATATAGAAATAGCATTAACAAAATATTTCACCTCTTTCGGTATACCGAACACAATAATTTCGGACTATGAGACTACGTTCCAGTCAATCCAATTAAAGGAATATTTAAGTAAATTAAATTCAAAAATTGAATATGCATCCTCTTCTGAATCGAATGGGCAAGTTGAAAAGACCCATTCTACCATTATTGAGATATATAATACAAACAAAAATAAACTCCCTAACAGCACTACAGCAAGTGTCATAGAGTTAGCGGTAGCTCTCTATAACAATTTAGTTCACTCATCAACTGGCTTCACGCCAAACGAGATAATTTTTAAACCCCATCGAAATTACAGAGAATGCTAAGATCATTTTTAGAGAGACATGTGAAAATTTAGAAAAATCAAAAAATAAAGTCAGAGAAGAGCCTCCAGATTTAAAGGAAAACCAAGTAATGTTCTTAAAACCTAACATTAGAACAAAAACGCAGCCTAGGGGTATTGAAGCACTAGCAAGAGAAATAACGTATAATACGATGAATAACTCATAAATGAGAATAATCAACAGTTTCAGGTGAATTATCGTATCAACAAGAGAATTCAGCTGTTAACAAATACGATAAACGAAGTAATAACCAGTACAACAATGGCTAACAGAATCGCATTAACTGAATTAGAAATAATCACTTCAATTATGCACATGGATACAATCAATACAATTTTAGAAGATATCGAGGATGCGATTATAAGAACAATAGTAGCATTACCCAGCAAAAACATCCTGTCACTGAACGAAATAATTGCAGTAAAAAACATGCTCATTGATCAAGGGGTAAACATAACCATACCGGATGAAGCACTTAAATTTATTACACCGAAGATCGCAATCATTGATGAAACACTCCTTTACATATTGGAATATCAATAATAGCATCATCGAAAATTATCCACAATACCTTATTAAAATCAAATCAAAGTTATTCACCACAACAAATTACAATAGCAATGTACAGAGGCACTCGGAGATAAAAGAATTCAAAGACAATTGTATTAAACCACTAGTTATGGGAAGCAAGAGCACATACAACGTAACATTAGAAACAGACACAGCAGTACAGTAGATCTCCGAAGGCAAAATACTGATAAACAATGCGAGAAACATCGAACTTTCTACAAACTGCGGACCTGACAATAGGAACCTGACGGGAAACTTTTTAATAAAGATTTGGAACTGTACAGCAGTGATTAACGAAAAGAATTTTGAATCAGTGTGTTTCGTCAAATGCCAGTGAGTCAAAACATAACCGCAACTGGACAGGAAACCATTGAGAAGAGGAAACAACTAGACCATATTTATTTGAAGAAATACAACCACCAAAATTGGTTACGGATTCTTTCAGGAGGTATATCCATCTCGTCAATATGCATATTTCTGTTAGTACTATACATGACGTGTACTCATAAGTACCTTAAGAGACCACAGAGTAAAAACACAAAAACAACTGTACACCTAAAGGAAATGTCGTATAACAGAGTATTAAGAGGATCTGGCGTTAAAATCAAAGTCGAGGCCGACTTTTCTCCACCCAAGGGAGGAGTTACAGTTACAGTTCCCATAGAAACTGCCATGCAAGCAAAAGATGGACAACGTGTCTTTAGTGATCAAATAGTCAACTCAGCAAATCCATATCTACAACATAAACTATTTTAAACGTATGGTTGATCAACGTGACCAGGGAATCATATTCATCGCGTCGAGGCAAAATTGATGAGTTAGTAATTTTAGGCTTGAAATTAAAGAAATTTAGATTTAAAGAATTCAGCCCGATTTTATCTTTTAGGTGAGAAACTTGTAAAACCATTTTTAGAAAATAAAACATTAAAAATTGAATAAAATAATTTTTTTTAACAACTTTGGAATTATGAAAACATAATTATATATATATATATATACAATATATATATATATATATATATATATATATATATATATATATATATATATATATATACATATATATATATGGTATATACAGCGATTCCATACGATAACGATCAGCCGTTGGCCTGTCCCTTTTTGATTTTGATGAAATTTGGTGAAAATGTTCGTCATATGAAATTAACTCCACCCACATTATTGTTTTACGTCACTCGGTTTTGATACAGGGTGATTTGCCGTTTTCTACATTTCATTAAAATTAAAATTTGTGAATAGCTCGTTCTCAAAAACCACTTAACCGATTTCAATATTTGTTAGTTCAATTGAAAGGGATTGAGTTCTTGTTTTGTATACATTTTTTAAAAAAAATCCAAATTAAATTTTTGTTTATGAAAAAGAGCATTCTTTTGAATAATGTCATTTTTCGGTCTTTTGGGCCACAACACACACGTAAAATCTCTAATTATATAATTGAAATAGCTCATACAAAAGGTGTTTGCTTAATTAAAGGAGGGAATATTTGTACTTCATGCTACTTCGAAATATATAAAAGTAACACAAAATAATGTAATAAGTGAAGCTTCAGGACATTTTGGTGTTCAACAAATTAATTTGAATCAAAACAGTTCACCACTTACATCATCATCATCATCGCCATCAAAGATTTCAATAATATCAAGTGCAAAGCAATACGTCTATCCTAACTTTTCATCACTCAACTCTACTTTACAGTCAATCAATAGTTCTCCTATAATACGTAGGAAAATGAGATCTGACAATTATAAAAAACAAAAAATGCAAGAAGTTGCAGCAAAAATTTCTGAGGAAATATTTCAACTACCTTGTAGTTCAGGTAGAATTCAAAATAACACTGAAGGCGATAATAATGAAATAATTCAACAATTACGAGAAAAGTGTGGAAGTTCCAATACCTTCAATGAAAAATATATGGTATTAACATGGTTACCAAAAAGCTGGTCTGCTCGAAAAATTCAACGAGAGTTTAGTGTTTCTTATTATATGGCAAGGAGAGCAAAACAGATTCAACAGGAAAATGGAATAATGTCAACACCGAAAATCAAATGTCGGTCTAAGGTCCTTAACCAAGAACTGGTAAAGTTTGTGCAGAATTTTTTTGAAGATGACGAAATAAGTAGGAAATGTCCAGGAAAACGAGACTTCGAAACTATTTCATCGGAAGGAACTGTTATTACTAAATAGACTGATACTTTGTAATTTGAAGGAAGCATATCAAATCTTTAAAAAACACACCAGAGTAGAATAATTGGATTTTCAAAATTTGCCTCACTTCGTCCAGGATACTGCGTTTTGGCAAAGTCCAGCGGTACACATAGTATATGCGTTTGCATATATCATCAAAATATTAAACTTATGTTTAATGTCATACAAACAATAAAACTCCTTTCACATGAACAAGAAAGTTATCGGAAACTAATTTCTCAGATTGTTTGCGAAAATCCAACAACATCTTGCCAATTAAACGAATGTGCAACCTGTCCAGGAACGGAAAATATCCGTACGGATTTGTCTACAAAATTTCTACAAAATGATGTAGAAGAAATAACCTTCAAGCATTGGCAACAAGTAGATAGATGCACAATCGAAACAGTAACCATATCAACATTGACTTTTATGGATAAGTTTTGCGAACAACTACAAAACTTGGTACCTTAGGACAACAAGCAACTTACCTGAAACATATAGGAAATCCAAATTAAATCATGATGAATGTATAGTTATATGCGACTCTTCGGAGAACTATTCATTCGTAGTTCAGGATGCGGTTCAAGGATTTCATTGGTCTAACGCACAGTGATACATCCCTTTGCCGTTTACTATAAAAACAGTGAAGAATCACATTCGATGGGCGATGTTAACCCATAATAAATTGCAATTCACAAGCTTGGTGGCTATATCTGAATTAACAAAGCACAATCATGTAGCAGTGAGATTATTCATTCAAGGCATAGTCAATTTCATAAAGGAAAAATTACAACAAATAAAAAAAAAATTGTTTTTTTCCGATGGATCAGGGGCCCAGTGTAAAAATAAAATAAATTTTTACAATCTCTGCAATTTTAAAGAGGATTTCGACTTGGAAGCAGAGTGGCATTTTTTTGCAACATGCCCCGGAAAAGGACCTTGTGATGCATTACGAGGAGAATGCTGCTCGAGCAAGTTTACAAAGACCGTTTGAAAATCAAATAACCATGCCACATGAACTATACAGCGGAGGCAATATATATAGGGACAACATTTTAATTAAAAAAATGAATATTTAAAATAAGAATTCATATTACCTACTTTTTATTCTAGTTTATATACCTAAGAAAGGAACTTCAAATAATTATGCCACATTTCGGATTTCGAGTGAACTATTGTCTTTAAAAAATAAAACAAAAAATTCCTGAAGGCAATTTTTATAAGGACAGTTTGCTAATCTGTATTATATTAGCATCTTATTGTTATCATAATAATTAGTATTACCTCCTGCTTTTATATTTACTTGTTTGAGGCGACAAGGCATCGAGTTGATCAATATTTTTCCATTCTGTGACTATGGATTTACGTAGTTGGGTAACCGTTTCGAATTGGCGGCCGTTATGGTAAACGCGGTTAGAAAGTAATGCCCAAACGTTTTCCATTGGACTAAGATCTGGAATAATCGCAGGCCAATGTAAAACATCAATACCACGTTCTGCAAGAAATGATTTTGTAAGTCGAGCTGAATGTATTGCAGCATTATCTTGCTGGAATACTCAATGTTGACCAAGCTTATTATCCCCAAAATCAACTAAAACGTCTTCCAACAGATTTACATACTTAGCAGCATTCATTTTAGTTGATACAAAACAAATTGGAGTGCGTTCTATGTAACAAAATGCTCCCCATACCATCAGCGAGCCACCCCCAAAATTTCGTGATTGGCGAGTAACCCTGTTCTGACGAGTATCCCCCCCCAATACCATTGCCAACCATCAGGGCCGTCAAGAGAAAACTTTTTCTCATCGCTAAATATGACATTATGCCACTCCTCATCCCAAAATTGGTGCGATTTTATGCCTTGGTAAAAGTCGCGGACGAGCATCTCGTTTCATGTATTTCAGATGTTCCGATTCTTTTATAATTTGCCGAATACGCCTTTTTTTAATTGGAAGTTGAAGATACTGCCCTATCTGTGCAGGAGACATTGAATCTTTAACTGCAAGTCTTTTAATCTCTCGTTTGTCACGATCAGTTATCGTTGATTTACGACCACAACGCTTTTTAATGCCATAATTATCTCGTATTGTTACGTAATTATGCACAAGGGTTTTACTTCTACATATTCTGCTAGCAATTTCACGTAGTGTCAAGCCACTTTCAGAAAAAGCATCAATTTTGCCGCGCTCCGCCAAGGTTAATTGTTTTCCTCGTGGCATTTTGTAATTATAACCTACAAAAAATATATTAGCCATTTATAAAAATTTCGACCTAATTTGCAATAATAATATTACGAAACTTTTCACTTTTACCTCTAAATTAAAAAAAATTTTGTTAAATTTCACTTTTGTCCTTATAATTTTTGCCTTTTAACGTTTGCTTTCAAATCAAAATTTCTAAATGAACTGCACTAGATTATTCTCTGTTACGCATATACATATATATATAAAATACTAAAACACAAATAACTGTAAATTTGAAAAATTATAAAGTGGTGGATTTAGGTGAAATTTCTAATTACAGTTCGTCCCTATACATATTGCCTCCGCTGTATTCATAGGCTGTCAAAAATGAATCAAAAGTAAACTATTCATGGTTTAATACTAAAGATTATTTGAAAATTGAAAGAAAATTAAAAAACAGATATAACTTAGTTAGGCAAATGCCAGGCACTCACAAATAGCGATTAGCCGTATGGATGTAGAACAGAAGGTCTCCGCGGAACATAGATTAAAAACCACTGGCTTTTGCATGTGCACTAATAAAATTCTGTTTATTCGAAAATGACATGCAACGTCATAATAAAATTTAATTATCATCGAAATCTATTTTAAGAATTTTTTCTATACACTTTTCATCCGAGTTTTGGCACACGACCAACAACTTACAAATGTTTGGTCCAATTAAGCAATAATGATTTTTTTATTAAAGATAAACAGAATGAAACGACGGGAAGAAAATGTAAACCGCATTAAATAAAATTTGTGTTCAATAGTTCCCGAGCAATTTGGGTTACATATCGGTTGCGGGTACAATAAATTATTTATTTATGTTATACAGAAGTCGTTAAAATAGAACAGAAAATTCGCTTATTTAAATTAATTTAATTAAAAGTGAAACGGAATTAATGAATGAATTACATAAAACCCAATTCGAAATAAAAATTAAAGTCGATAGAGATTTTATTGTTGTTGTCGAGATAAATAAAATAAAATTCTGATAAAACTCCCGAACAAACAAACAGAAAATAAACAGAATTCATCTCAGATATAATAAAATTAGGTATCAGTTGAAGAATTTTAAAATGACAAAATAATCAATTTCTGTTATCTAATATTACGTATAAAACACTCGCTGCGAAAATCACTGATCCAATGAAACAAACAAAGGGAAATGGGATTCTTATTTTTTTGTATATTTTCATTTCATTTTGGATTAAAATCAATATCTATACAATAATCACTAGGAGAGAACTAAACGTAGAAGAAATGTTGTTTTTCTCAAGAATTTTTTATTTTTTTCGGTTTCATACCATTTTCAATCAAATTTCCGCCCTATTATTACTTCTATTTAAGTTTTTGTGCTACATTCTTATCATGCTACCATTTACGTCTCATGCTCTCATTTCTTATCTTTCTGTACCAAATAAAATCTCATTAATCACTTTGAATGATACATTTTTGTATACAAACGGAAGAAAATAAGAAAGTTGAGGTTGTATAGTTGGTCTAAAAAAAATATTAGGAAAAGCTCGTTAAGAAAGTTTTAGGTTTAAAAAGTTTGCTAAAATTCTAGTTAGGCTTCCTTTTCAATTTCTCAATCAAGTTGTAATGACGGTGAATGGGAAACAAAATATTTATTTGTTACAATATCTCACAAACAAATATGTTTCAATTACCCTTACACATTATATAAAAATTGTGACCTCAACATATTCATATCGCTGTAGAATTAGATTGACACTTTCTATATACGAATAACTACTAAACACATGCATGACAAAAAAGAAAAAAACTAAATTTTTCCAACAAGTTGTATATTCTCATAAAATAAAGTTACAGTAAAATTAAAATTTATCTACTAGAGTACCTCCCATCTGCTGTTTTCCGTCTTCATGAAAATGAAAAAAAAAAAAAATTTATAAACAGACAAACAAAGAGAACACAACCCAGCAGTATACAGCACAAAAAGAAATATTATTTTCATCTTATTTCCAGTTAGACAACAAAAAAAAAAAAAAAATTCATTTGACATAACAACTTGAAGCTTTTGTATATGGTACATACTGTGTATTGTATTGGCGTTATTACATTTTACGTTTTTTTTTTATGAACGCTTCGATGCTTTCTCCAGATGGGTAGAAACATTATTTTCATCATCATACTGTGTGTGTATCAACTTTTTTTTTTTTTGCAAGAGATAATAAAAAAAATTAAATGCTATCAACTATATAACAAATATTGAGTAAACGGTCTTCTTGGGAAAATCATTATCGAGCTCTGGCAAATAACACAAAAGTTTAAGGATTTAGGTTATGTACCGTATATATGTATCGTTGAAGAGCACGTATCTTGTGGCACGTTTTATCTATTTGCAAGTTTATCAAGATTTTTTTTCAACAGGTTTTTTTATATTTTAAATCGTCACTTTTCATTTCATTTCACATTTCGGTAAAATTTTGTATTCCGTAAAGATTTCGGCGTCGAGTTAATAGAAATTTGTTAGGTAATTTGTAAGGTCTGTGGTATAATTTATGTGAGCTATTTGTTTGATGAGAAATTGTACTTACTGTTAACAGCTTTCTACGAAATAGTTAAAATCAGAGAGCTTTACGAGTTGTTCTATTGAGCTTAACGTTAACTTCGTTTTTTTAGTACATAGTGATGTTTGAGTTGGACCGATGTGAAGTTGTTTAGTTAATTAAATTGAGTCTCTCGTTATTATAAATTTTTTTCAAAATTTGAGATTATTGATATTATCTGAATAAACAGCATTTATAATTTTTCAACGTCAAACGTTAAAAAATATTTTATTAGATAAGCGGAAAAATAGAATCTGCGCTTTATGTACAAAAACACACTATCAACAAATTGGGGTTAATGTCGTAACAAGAGCAATTCGTGAGAATTCCTCTTTATCGAGACTTGGTAATTAGAAGCAGTCTTTAAATATAAGTTATGGTCTATAAGTTGTCTTTATAGTTCGCAAGCTCTCGTCCGGCACACCGTTGGATTCGTTAAAGTTATGAAATTTTATGAAAATTACGAAAATTTTCCATGACGCTATTTCGAGTTATGGTCTTGAGAAGTAACCCTTATGGCAGATTCGCGAGTACTTATCGCATAGCATTGGTTTCGTTAAAGTTTTCTCTACAATTCGCAAGATTTTCGTAAATTTTCTATGACATTATCTCGAGTTATGGTCTTTAGAATAAATCCTTATGGCAGGTTCGCGATCACTTATCTCATATTATTGGATTCGTTGAAGTATTTTCTAAATTTTATGAAATTTTCGAAAATTTTCCGACGTTATCTCGAATTATGGTCTTTAGAAGAAATCCTTATAGCAGATTCCCGAGCATATGTCGCATAGCGTTGGATTCGTTGAACACTTATTCGAACACTTACTGCATAGCGTTGGATTCGTTGAAGTTTTCTCTAAATTTTATGATATCTGAAATTTGAAGAAATTGGCAACGGTCGTAAAGATAAGACGATAACCACCTGATAGGGACAAACCGACAGCCGAAAGTCTCCAATCGGTGTAAATTACTTCGCAAACAGGTTCGCAATACAACCAGATTAGTGACTGTTGACCTGCCGGTATAAAAACCGTGTTGAAAGCTTGAGTGGGTCAAATAACAGACATATAAAATTCGCTCCTTGCACCTGACTTAAAAATTGTATGGATGACGAATATTTTCCAAGTATAGGGCAAAACTCTTCTCTGAAGATTTTGAAGAATATGGGTTTAATTCGTTCGTACTCGTCAGAAGCGAAGTAGCGACTGAACCTTCTAATGAGGTTGAAGATGGAAATCCAGTTACTTTTGTTTTATTATTAATAAAACTCTAAAATAGATCGTAGGATCTAATTGCTATAAAGGAAGCATTACTTGTCAATTCCTTCCGCGCAAGATCGAAAGCAAAGTAGAACCCTACACGCCGCAAACTATATACATTATGAAGCTTATTGCGGCGCTCACACAACCAAGGTTCACGAAAGGTAGCTTAATATTAAGAACATTTACGGAAAAACTCGAATTTTATAGACATTTTATAAATTTTAATTTTAACTTAGGTCGCACTTTGATAATTGTGTTTCTGTATTTTTTTCTAGATAATGTAGCCAATCCATTGCAGTGAGAAGGATCTTGAGCTACCAATGTGAGCATTATATCCTTGTACTGCGGGTTGGCAAAGAAACTTTTATCCCATTTTAGTATCGAAGAAAAAGTTTTTTATAGATAGTTCATCGGACAACGTGTATCAGGTTTCGTCCTGTTGAAGTCTACGCTAACTCTTTGTCGATTGAACAAAAAATTAATTTCAGTTCTTTTCTTCATTTTCTCTAAAATATTTTTAAAGGAGCATTAAAATCACATCGTCCATTGCTAAGAAGGGTTGGCTACCTTATCTAGAAAAAATGCGGAAAACTAAAACCTGGAAACATTTGTAATAATGGAAATATTTGTAATAATGGAAATTATGTCGTGAACTTTGCAGACGCAGCGTCACGTGAGTACTACTTTGTACTATAAGCCATTTATAAAATTTTACAGGAAATTTTCCCAGTCAAATTTCCAACGGTTGGTACTTTTCATATAAATTCAATAAGAAAAATGGAACTAGAGACCGAAGCTGGAGCTCGAAAGAAATGTTGAATAAAAAAGGCCAAAAATAAATAAAGGACAGTTTCTATGTACATATAGTGTTAAATAATTGAATAAACCATTGGATATAAAAGGGTCAAAGCTAGGACACGGTGTATAATCAAACAGCGAATTTTAAATACGCATAGTTATGGATGCATGCAACGTTACTGAAATATATTAACAAACTTAAACAATTATCTCGAAAATTACGAGTAAGTACCATCCCAAAAGAAGATAAAATTACAAAAGATCTTTGCTATAAATCAAAATTTGATTCAGCATATAAGAATTCAAAAGTTACATGGAAATGGGGCGGAAATCTTTATACAAAGAGATCAGCACAATCCCGATACTATCCAAGCGTTTCACAATTAATTGCTGATGAATTTATTACATTTTTTATGAATGTTTCGCAATAACTAAATTTCAAATTCAGTACTATATTTAAGGCATGCAGAAAAGCAATGCCTGTGTTTATGAAAAACAAAGTTTAAAAGAGGTTCACTTTTATATTTTTCCATAATGTTTCTAAATTTTTAATTTTTCAAAAATGAAACACAAAGTTCAAAACGACGAAGAGGATGGTAAATTAAAACTTCATGATGTTTGGCGAACCTGTAATAAAATTCGTGCTGCTATATTCAGAGTTGGGATAAATTTGTGGGACTATTTCAAACTACTGGATCCTAAAAGTAATACCCTAATTTCTGAGTCAAAATTTATTAATATTTTGGCAAATCAACTGCGTGGCGTCATTGGACTATCGGGTCAGGAAATCGAAGAATTTGCTGACTATTTTCGTGTTCAAGATGGACGAATTTTTTATCATCAATTCTGCGATGTTATTCATTCGAATAATGCTGATAATACAAAAAATCCTGATTTAGTTACCGGGCTTGAATGGGAAGATCCACTGCAGGTTAATAGTTTATCTCGAAGTGAAAATCGACGATTATGTGTCCTTCTGACAAAAATTGCACAAACTGTTCGTCTCGCGAGTTGGTATTGCGGCCATATTTTCAAGATTATGAATTAATTTCGAAAAATAATGGCACTGTAACATTGGCACATTTTCCCCGAGTTCTTCATTTTCTAAAGATATATATATCATCTGAAGATTATCGAATACTGGTTAAACGATATATGAAAGACTCATACACCGTGAATTATGTAGCGTTTGTCGAGGATTTGGAAGGAATTGTTCGCTATTTTGATACCCACCGTTTGATTAATTTATCCGAGGATATAATAGAAAATTTCCCAGGCCGTTTATTAGATGAAAAGATTGGCACGATTCGCATAGCAGATGTGTTTGGGAAAGAAACGTCTTTTCATCCAATTCTTAAACCAAAGAAACAGAAAAAAGATGTCCATTCAATAATATTGCGAATTAAAAAACACATCGTGGAGTATCGTTTGAGAGTATGTTATTTTTTTCAGGATTTTGATCTGCTACGTTGTGGATACATAACCAAATCCCAATTCATACGAGGATTAGATCAGCTCTTACTAGCCGGTCTTCATCGAATGTACCTTTCGGAAACCGAACTAGACGAAATATGCTCGGTATACGCAGATGAGCTAGATCCTTCTCGCATGCATTGGAAACAATTTGAAGATAATATTGATGTTGTGTTCACTGTAAAAAATTTAGATAAAAAACCATTTGAAATAGTGGTTGTGCCTCCCAGAGAAGTAACCGATTTGCATGACGAAGGGCATGCCGATTGGCAGAGTCAAACAAATAAAATGAGAAATTTATGCGACGAAACGGTTTATAAGTGCAAAGCGCAAATTTCGAAACGTAAGCTGTTTCTTGAACCAGTTTTTAAGAGTTTTGATCGGCATAGCAACAGTCATGTGACACGAACTCAAATGCGTCAAGTTCTTCTATCCAATGGTGTTTTATTATCAGATGAAAAGCTATATGCATTAGAACGAAGATATAACGATGACCTAGGTTTCAATTATATCTGGTTTTTGAACGAGGCCGACCCCAAAGATTATGCCATTCCAAAATACGAAAAATTTCAAGAAAAAATGGTACTTCTTAATAAAGAAAAACCGAAACGTCAGCCAGATTATGTTGAATTAGACATTGTCCAAGTTTTGGGGAAAATTAAAGGACAGCCTGTTCGAAAACAGGTTCGAATGAAAGAATTTGTAAAAGATTTTGATCGCCACAATGAGCAATGTATTTCCGAAGTTGATTTTCGGCGGGGTTTGAGCAACGCCAATATTTATCTTTCAGAACAGGAAGTTGATTTAATTTGTGATGTATTTAAATCGCCATTACGATTGGGATATGTCGATTTTTTTCGTTTCTGTAATATTGTTGAAGAAGCGTTCCATCAACCATGCCTTGAACGGGCCCCTTTGATCGTACCTCTGCAACATTTTCCTTCTGAAGATAATCCATTTCTTGAACTTTGATGAACGCACTACTTGCTCACTAGCTTTGCGAAAATTGAGTAAAAAGAATGATCAAGTATCTAACTTAAGTTCGTTATTCGAGGATTACGATCGGGTTAAATATGGCACAATTAGTGAAAATCATTTTTTCACCTTCACAATCTAATTTCGAGCCATGAATTTGAGGTGGTGTGTAAATGCTTCTCGGTTCAAAGAGGTGTACGATGCGAAGTAGATTATCGTCGATTCTTAAGTGTTTTAGATTTGATACATGGATGTGCTCGAAATTACCCATTCTGATAAGTGTACGCGATATTTATGATTCATTAAAACATCAAAGAAATTTGATAATATTCGAAATAAAAAAAAAAAAAAAATGCTGCCGGAAATCGTCTTCGATATTAAGCGACTGGCTAACATAGCATCCAAAAGATCTGATGTTTAACTTATGGCAGAAGGTCTGATTTTTAACTTAAGTCTCAACCAAAGTATATTTCCAGACGTGCAAAAAATTGCAACATTTGGCGTAGAGATGCGTTGTTATTAAATAATTATATACAGACCGATCTCTCTGCCAAGCACCTTCTCAAAAATTTTGGTCGGATTAATAAAACGTCGGTTTTTCTGCTATCTTGATAAAATTAAGTTTCTTCACTGCAACCAAATTGGTTTCACAACTGAGAAATTTACAGAAGAAGCGCTATTGCACTGCCTAAGTGAAGTTTACTCTTCAATGAATAACTCAGAAAAACCTTCAATTTTATTCAATGATAAACCGAAAGCATTCGACAGTGTTAACCACTCATTTTAGCAATCGCAAACAGATAATCAAAATCGATAAATTGTGGCTTCTTCCAAGGCTCCGTGCTTGGGCCTATTTTATTACTGATTTATTTCATTTCCATGGTATTTCCCTTCTCTGGATTGTGTTATGTGTACTTCACTTATTGTTATTTTGAACGTTTCCCTCTAGTTGAACAAAGTATCTGTACAATAAACATTGGGCTTTAGGACTCCAGTCTCTCATAAATGTGTAAATCCAATATGCAATTCACATAATATCGTCAGATAGGACAATTAAGTACTAAAGTGTACAAAAAGATAACAGAATTTCTGGTGTATAGGACAAAATTTAATTTAACTAACTCCTATACTAAGTTAGTTTTATGTAACTTATGTATAAAAGACTATTATATTGTGATATACCGCGTATTGATAGTGAGTATATTCCCAATCACAAAAACTAACGGTTTCTTAAAACAAATTACCTCCAATCGTCACCAAATCTAAATCGGTCGAAATCAGAACAGTCATGAATTTGCTAAAAATCGTTAAATTTGACAAGAACCTTTCAATTGGCTTAAAGACGACCGGGTATGGCTCTTCTCAGTATAAATTGTTTTCGGAGCTGAATATTTTTCGTTCACCCTTGAAGAAAATAAAACATTGTTTTGTTTTATTTGGTTGACCATCAATGCCCATTGATAACTAAAATGGAACCAAAAAAAAATGGAGGTGCGGCCAACACACGACTTTCTTTTACGAACAGAGAATTTTGAGATAATTCTTTTTTAATTTTTGGAAACCTTATTCTTTTTAAGATATTTGCAAAATAAATTTTCTGAAGCAACGGATTGGCCTCTTCCGGCTAGCTGATTTGGAGTAAAATTCATTGGGATTTCCCAATTTATCAAAAAAGCTTAAATCTGAAGTTTCAGTTCGATTGGTTAAACCATCTGGGCTGTAGAGAGGACACAGACTGACATACTGACAGACAGACACATTTCGAAACACACTTTTTCGGACTCAGGGGACCTCAAAACGGATAATTCTCTCAAAATCTCAATGCAATGTATTTTGTATCTTTTCCTAAATCTATCACGCTACATCAACTTAGAAGTCACCGTTATATCGGCCATATTTCCTGAAAATGGGATGTTTCTTTTAAAAAGTCAGAGCGTCTCACACAATTTCTGAAATGCTTATGTATGGGCATGCTACGAGCAACGGGTATAACTCACGTCGATCATATAGAACCAGTAAGCAAATTGCAAAGGGAATCCCACTGCTAATTCCGTATCGTATCCCAAGCGTTTGGAATTCTTCTTCGTATACGATAGAACATGATTCAGAATTCAGCAAGGAGAGTAACGCAACCTTTTAATTATACCTCATCAGACTTTTCTAACGCCTCGGACAATCAGCGAAAATAATAAGGATCCTCAAGCAAAATTTTCCGGCTTATTCAAGCCCAGCACATAATGTTCATCTTTCAGAAACTAATAATGTGAATAAGTTATACTCTGCTGGTGAACTTATTATGATATTGGACAGCGTCATTGATGGGCTCAAGAGTTGTACTACGTCAGCCGAACAAGTTAACGTTATACTCGGTGCCACAATTAAGTATACTTGTAAGTAATTCTATCACTATTTATTCCTGAAACGCTCTTAGCGTAAAAAATAAAAAACATGAGGTAATTACATTTTTAAATAAATATGATATTGATATATTATACATAGGTCACACTATATTATACATAGGCACGACCGACCAATTGTGTCTGGCGGGGGTGTAGCAATCATTATTAAAAATTCGTATCAACCATACACTACTCCCGAGTCCCGAGCAATATATTAAATGTTAGTTCCTATTATATTTCTTAATTTAATCACCAGAAATTAAGAGGTGAATTGGAGACGATTTTAATAGTCGACATTCGTTCTGGAATTGTATGAGATCTAAGAATTCTAGAACGAATTGCGTTCCACACTTTTCTGATGATTCTACGTACCACCAAAATGCTAGGAAAAGTAGTACACTGAAAATTTTCCTTATAAATGATTTAGTTCCATTAAGTTACATTACAACTAAAAACGAGCTTAACTCAGACCATTTGCCAGTTTTGTGTTCGATTAATTAAACAATCTCACATTCACCTCCATGTACACAGACCTTTAATTTTTAAAATGCAGCCTAGACTAGCTACTTTCCAAAATATCAATGACCATAATTTCAATAGATGCTATTTTCCACTGAATATAATTAAAAATCGAACAGACAATGCTACAGAAAATTTTACCTCATGCATCACTCACGCCGTAGATTTCTATGTACCAATTACAACAGCCTAAAATCATTTAAGGATTTAACCCGTGTTGGCTGGCTATAAAATATTTGAAACGTAAGTTTTCGTCTATTCTACCTTTAAATAATCCCCTTGGTGGAACTAAAATTATTGAAAATAATGGCAAATGCAAAATTCTTGCTGATACTTTTCAAACGGTCTATACAATTTCGGCGAATGTAATTGAAACAGAAGATATTAAAAAGAGTATTTTCGAAATTAATAGCTACAACGAGCAAGATTCTACGAATTTCTTTGTATCAATCGAAGAGGTCGAAAGTGCAGTTCACTATAGTCGCCCCATTAAAGCTCCATGTCCTGTAAAGTACCTACTTGAATCTGGATTCACCAAGATCACTGCATAATAAAACACGTTCAAAATCAAAGAGTTTTCGAAATTCAACGGGTATAGTGCTTCTTGATTTGTTTGGTTCGATGGCTTACTGTACAAACTTCATAAATATAATTTTCCACTTTACATCGTTAAACTACTAAAATCTTATTTTGAAAATAAGAAGATTTTTGTGCAAATTAGGAATTCTAAATCGGACCTTATCAATATTGGCTCTGGTGTTCCACAGGGATCTATGATTAGTCCAATGATGTGATTATGTAAAATTCAAGTTAGATTGAATTCTAGTCGAATATTTCCATAATTGCGGCCTGCAATTAAATACAGACAAATCTCAAGCAGTTTACTTTTCACGTTGTAGGCTGGTCTCTATGGCCCACGGATAAAAAGGAACCGACATTCCACGGACATATATGCTAAGGCCACGGATTGATATGAACTGTCTTACAAACAAGCAAACTAATTGGGATCAATATAGGAGGCTAGTCGGACAAAATTGTCTACTTACTATTCCTCTGATCACATCTGCTGTTGTTGATGCGCCGGCAGAAAATATAGGCGTTGTATAACATTGCCAAATCATGATGATTTTGATGAAAATGAAATACCTGAACATTATTGTGTTCCTATAAATGTTTTAGGTACCTGAAGACGAAAAGTAACCATATGGTACATTCAAAAATTGCTGCCAGTAAGGTACTGTCATGATTCAGCCAAATGTATGGTGTAGAGCAGCGTTCTTCAAACTGGGTTCCGCTAGATGTTTCAGGGGTTCCGTGAAAAAATTTGATCCAAAAATATTTAATTTGACCATTCCTGATAAATAAATTAGTGCCGAATCCAAATATATTTTGAAAGTACTTATGTATGTCCATAACTTTGTTTAAAAAGTAACTTTTTTAATTCGAAATCTTACTCAAATATTTTTTATTGTATCGGAGAGAGCAGACAGAGCAAAAACAGATAAACAATACTGGCCAAATATCTATACTCACTATTTTGTAAAACTACTAGCCAGCCTTGTTAAATTTAAGCATATAAATGCCAGGATATTTGCCCTATTGTGCGATGAAGCTGGGAAGCTTACATAAAAAATTGCTTCTTCATACAGAAGTGAGATGGTTCTGACCAGATTCTGCGAATTACAAGATGAAATTCGAATCTTCTTATCAGAACATAAACATGAATTGGCTACAAAACTTAATAAGGTTAGTTGGCTTCAAAATCCATCCTACCTTGCTGATATATTTTCTTACCTAAACGAAGTCAATCTTTCACTTTAGGGACTAAATACTACAATTTTTAAGGCCAATAGTAAAGTCAACCTTTTAAAATCGAAGCTCAAGCTTTGGGAGGAATGGATCACCAAAAATACAGAATGTTTTCTTGTATTAACCAATTTCTTGACAACCGACCATACCGCGTTGGGTTGAAAATGCTTTTAATGAGTGCAGTGATTTTTTTTTTTTTGACTGAATAAATGGAAATTTTTATCTTGTATAAAGTTTTTAACATCGGAGGTTTCCGTCGCAAATTTTATATAGAAAAAGGGTTCCTCGGGATGATAAAGTTTGAAGAACGCTGGTATAGAGCAAGGATGAAATTTACATAAATCCCAAAGTACTAAAATGTTGATCAACAGAGGACTAAATTACGCTTAAAAGTACTTTTTAATTTTTTTGATATGTTAACATATTTCAGCGATGGAAGTCGGCACAGATAATTTGTTTAGAATTACGGGCTTCCCACATCAAGCACGAATTACGAATGCGAGTAAACACACACACATTTTTTTACACTTATGATATTAAAATCACTTACATATTACATATACATAAAATTTTTGCCTATTTATAATATTAAAGTAATGTTTTCAATCAAATTAAATTTAGTTAATTCCGAAAATTACTTCAAAATTAGAGAAAAACGGAATTCGCTTGTAGTATGACATTTTACATTTGAATTTCATTTTCCTCTGACTCTTTTTCTCTAATTGGTTGCTGTTAATGAATCTCTCGGCATTATTCGGCACAATGTAGATGATCTATTGGAAAAGTTCAGCGTTGTTACACGTCAATCATCCCGGCCCATTCTAATAATGCTACACCTGTCACTGTTGAAACTGCGAGTGCTCCAATTCAAACGCCGCAAGCGGAGTTTTTTGTTGGCTCTTGCGACGATACCGATGAAAACATCAAAGCTGTTCCGGATAGGAAGTTTATTTATCCCTCAAAATTCGGTAACACCACTGAACCGGCTGCTTTACGGAAATTTCTAAGTATGGTAAGCTGGTAATCTCTGACGATGAGAATGAGTGTCGAGTGCTTGTGTCAGTTAGCCATGACGTTAGTCGGCTCAATTTCATTTCGTTCAAAATCGCCGTTGATTTAGTCCATTTCAGCAAACTCCTTCAACTACACATATGGCCTGCCGGAGCATTGGTCCGAGAGTTTGTACCTCGTCCAAAAAAAATTCATACTGACCATCTACCAATGTTACTAGTAACCGATCGACCTAAACTCCATAATATTATGCCCACCATTTCATCAAATAATTTCAGCAACAATAATCTACACGTATATTACCAAAATATAGCGGGATACCAATTTACTCATCTATTTTGTCTTATAACTAGGACATAACCTATTTTTTTACGGAGACGGTTACGTTATTTTTACGGAGACCTGGTTGATTTCAAATCGAAGGAATATTTTCCTTTATGCTACACCGTTTTTCGTAGTGATCGCGATTCAAATATTAGAGAGATTACTGGTAGTGGTGTGATCGTCGTCGTCAATTGTGACTATGGTCAATTTGGGAGTTTATACCATTTGGTAGTACTTCAGAATTTTACCAAGGATTTTTTGAATTTATTGCCAATAATGTTCAACCACTATTTAATAAAACTGATCAGGTGTTGATTGTGGGCGACTTTAATCTGCCAAAAATCTCTTGGTGCTGTATCGATGATCAGTTTATGGGATCATCCGTTGATATCACTTCTAGCTGTGTTCAATACTATTTTTACCGAGTTTGAACGTATTTTGGACTTAGTTTTTCCATCTTGCGAATTCATCGACATATGGTAGAATCATGTCCGGATGAAGCGGAACATGACACGCCACTTTTAATTAAATTTGAATTTTTAGATTATAATTTTTGTAATTTTATTGAGAGCTATTTTAAATTTGATTTTAGGAATGCTGTTCTAGTGTCGCTAAACAACTTTTTTGATAATGTTGATTGGACAGCTTTATTTCACTTATTGGTAATTTCGGTTGCTGTTTCAAAGTTGTATAGTATTATGACGAATGGTTTTGAATTATTCGTTCCAAAGGTTTTTGTGGGTTCGATGTATACAGAATCATGGTTCAATCACCGCTTAAAAAACCTCACAAATCGTAAGTCTTGAGCATTTAAGAATTATAAGCGTTCTGGGGATATTAACGACAAATCTAGATATCGTGATTTATGCAAAGTGTTTAAGTTCCTCACCGATTTTCTTTACAAAATGTATATTTTCCAGATCCAAAGTGAAATTTTGATTAATCCTAAACGGTTTTTTCCAGTTATAAATCAAAAAAGAAATTCACGTGGCTAGCCGAGGATTATGTCATGCAATAATGTTTCATTCTCAGGTCCTCATGAAATATGTGACGCGTTTGCCAAATTTGCTCAGGCCTCTTTTGATAACTCTGATATATCTAACTTTTCAGGTATCATTGATGGTCGCTAAGTGTGCGCTTTCTTTGTCTGTACCATTACTATATTTGTTTAATAAGAGTCTTTCAAGGGGAGTGTTTCCTGATATTTCAGAAAATCATTTATAGTTTCAATATTTAAATCTTTTAGATGGAGTGATATTGCATGCTACACAGGTATCTCAATTCTCTCGGTTACACCTAAACTTTTTGAATCGTTAATAAAATCTATAATTGAGATTCATATTATTAAACGTATAAGTGCGCGTCAACTCGGCTTCGTTCTGGGTAAATCAACAATTACTAATTTGGCGGTTTTTCGGGGCAATGTTTTCGAGACTGCCCAGGTTGATGTTATCTACAAAGATTTTTCGAAAGCTTTGATTGAGTTCGGATCCGATTTCTTTCCAATAAAATGGATCGCATCTTATCTGACTTCAAGACAACAATGTGTGAGTATTTCGCAGGTCCGTTTCTTCGAATTTGTTATATCTTCTCGTGTTTTTTAAGGCAGCCCATGCCAGATATGAGACCTTTACTGTTCACTGTATTTATTGACGATATTGTTCAGTGTTTCAGGTTTTGTAAGTGTCCATTGTATGCTGACGACTTAAAAATGTCTGCAACAATTAATTCTTTAATTGACACTGCGCAATTGCAAGACGAACTTGTTGTCTTTTGTGATTGGTCCGTTTAGATTAAGTTGCCCTTGGACATGTGCAAATGCAAAGTAATACCTTTTGGTCGATCACGCTTATCTAGCATACAGGCCCCTTATTTTTTAATGGATGCGGAAATTAGCAGAGTTTCTGATATTCGTGATCTTGGCGTTATTTTTTCGGGCAACCTTACATTTAATAATCATGTGGACTACATTACAAGCAGAGGGCATTCCTTATTGGGTTTCATTAGGCGTAATGGGAGGGAACTTTATGATCTTCTATCACACCCATTTAAAGAGAATCGAAAGTATTCAAAAATAATTTTTGATTTATGCATTACGTCGTTTACCTAACTTGAACCATGGTTTTGTTCGTGAACCCTATATAAATCGTCTCGCGTTAATAAATTTACAAACTTTAGAAAGCAGACGCTTGCCCACCAAAATTACAACGAAAAAGTGTTATTATGTTAGTTTGCCGCCACTTTTCGGTCGTTTCGGCGATTAGATTTGCTCGAAGAGTTGGCCAACGAAAAATGATTCGTTCTTCCTAAGGTGCTATCTAACGTTTACAGAAAAAATTGAATATAAATATTTTTTGAAAGGACTGAAATGTTGAACAAAAGTATCGAAGTACTTTTTATTTTCAAAAGAACCGAAAAAAGTACTAAAGGATCAACTTTTTCATCCCTGGTATAGAGTAAAGATAACACACAAAAATACAAAAATGGTTTAGTAGCAATTTACAATTTTTGTTTGTTTCGCTATTCTTTCGTGTTTTTTCGCCTTCAGATATCAGACAAAAGATTCTTTTCAACAATATGTGTCTGTGTCGGTACGAGTAGGAACTGAAAGGAACAGATAATATAAATCCACCTAAATTCAGCAATGTCGTTCACATCTATGGGTGCCAAAATTGATAAACTTTCCGAACATGGTCCATGTGTATTTAAGGTTCATGGCCAAATATGCCATAGTACCTTTACAGCTCATTTGCATCCAGCAAATGACAATCAACGACAATAGTAGCATATAAAAGACTTACTGAATTTGAAGAAGAGGAAGAGAACAGAGCGGTAACTCCAGTTGTAAACATGGTATTTAGAAGAGATCGATATGAGAATAGCCGACATTATAATTTACGAACTGTTAATGAAACAAATGTGATGAACCAGACAGAAAGCGAACTCAAATCACAATTTTGCAATGGAAAGTTGCACAGGCTGCTGTTAGACAAGGTGTATGTAATTCGATAATTCATGGTGGCAAGTTGTTTCAACAGTGGGCAGTTGATTATAAATTGAGGCAAATAATTTGAATTTTCTTAGACACCAACAAAACAAATTACGGTGTGAACAAGATCATTTAAATAACATTGCAATTAGAGAAGGAGCCATTCTTCCATCTTCATTTCAATGTTCACCAAGAAACATGTTGGAAAAGTAACATGATTCCATGGTAATAGTTGCAAAACATTCGAAACCCGATCTATTTGTTACCGTTACATGTAATCCAAATTGGCAAGAAGTTAGAGAAAATCTTTTGCCAGACCAACAACAATGTGATAGACCAGATTTAGTTGCACGAGTTTTTAAACACAAGTTGAAAGCAATACACGATAACATAACAAAAAATAAAGGTTTCGGCACTGTTGTTGCGTGGATGTATACAATTAAATTTTAAAAACCTGGACTTCCCCATGCACACATGTTATTTATCTTGGCGAATGGTGAAAAAATTGATCCAGTTCCTAATATTGAAACTGAACCATTTTTACATGAAATCGTCTGTCGTACAATGATTCACGGACCGTATGGTGAACAAAATTTAGCAACTCCTTGCATGAAAAAGAAATATATGCACAAAAAGATTTCCGAAATAATTTGCGAATGGAACGGCAAAAGACAAATCAGGTTATCATGTTTATCGTAGGGCCTCAAGTACAAATCGGAGCATCAATGTTGAATCATGTCAAATAATTTATTCTGTCAAGTGCATTTTTAAGTATATTTTTAAAGGATACAATTGTGCAGCAGTTGAAATAAATTCATCTTGAGTACCGGAGAGAATGTAGCGTTCACTTGAAATTCAAATGAACGATAGATCACACGTTGTTTATCGTCTTGCTGTACATCTTCCTGATGAGCAAATCGTATAGTTTGAGGACGGAAATAGAGACGCAGCTGTAAATAGAATCGAAAATCATTTAACACAGTTGACTGCTTGGTTTCAATTAAATGCAAGTGATGTTAATGCACAAACTCTTGTATATACTGAAATACCTGAACAATATACATTTGGTATAGTTTGGAAATCAAGGAAAAGAGGAGGTGGCAAACTATTACAAGAATGTATACAGTAAGTCCAAAGAACGATTTTATTTGAGATTGGTGCTGCAACATGTTGCGGTGCAACCAGTTTTGCTAAATTTAATAACGAATGATACGGAATGGGAAAGTTGTTTAGAAGAAGCATCAACAGTTAGTGCACCATATCATATACAAGTAACGTTTGCACTTATTTGTGTCTTTAATATTCCAATAAATCTATTAGAATTGTATGAAAAGTTTAAAGAGTAGAAGATTATGCATGCTTTCATGATGATCAAATTGCTGAAAAGAAATGTTTGCAAGCTATTGAATCTGTATTAAGTGTGCATGGTATGAAATGTGTTGATTTTGGTTTACCAGATTCAGGTCCTATTTTAAACTGCGAACATTTATTTCATCAAAATGAAGCAGAGCAACTCATTCCAACCCTTAATGTGGAGCAAAAGACAATTTTCGATGAAAACAATGCAGCTGTTGATGATTCTAATGCTGGGCCAGGTGGTTCTAGAAAAACATATTTATACCTATAAATTACATTCATATCATAAGAGGACAAGGTGGATCGGCTTTACCATTTGTAACAACTGGAATTGCTGCAGACTTATTGAAGGTAGGAAAAACAGCTCATAGTGGTTTTAAAATACCGCATTGTCAGTAAATGAAGTTTCTCTTTCTTCAATGAAAATTTCATCAATTACTTCGGCCTAAAAAGGCCAAAGTATTGAAATCCTGTCAAAAATGATCAAAAATTTGGTTGGTCCAAAACCACTTTTCTCGACGTTCCGAAAGTCCGTGAGTCTAAAAAAGCAAAAAAAAAAAAAAATGTCTGAATGTCTGTTGGTCTGTACGCATGGTATCTCGAGAACAGCTTATTCGATTTAGAATTTTTTTTGAAAATCTGTTTCTTTGGTCAAGGCTGAGATTTGAAAAGCTTTTGGGTCAGGTACCTGCCATACGAATTGACCCAAAATACCTGGTTATAGAAATATTTACCAATTTTTTTTATATATGCTGGTTTGAATATTGAGTTGAGCATTGAGTTTGGGGTTGAGTTGAAGGTTAAGTCAGGGTTCAATTTGCGGGTTGAATTAAGATACAGTGCGCAGTTGGCTAATTTTTATATATATGCTGGTTTGGGGATTGAGGTGTGTATCCCTGTAACTATATACTCATGTCACATTATTTATTGTGCAATTTAAAAATTAAATTAAAATAGTTTCAATTATTTTATAATAATAATAAACAGTTCAACATAAATATAAACTTTGATGAGTTTCATTAATACACTCAAAACGTTTATTTTTACCGTTTATGTTGTGATTTTAGTGAATTTTGTGTATTTTTTGTTAGTGTTATTAATACGGTATTCTTAATGATACAGGGATATGAACCAGTCTGTTGAAGGTGCATCGTTGCGATGTGAAGTGATGCGGTCGAAATTCAAAAATATGTGTGTTAAATTAAATCTAAAAACACATTTGACACACATATTAGTTAGTTCAATGAAACTATATCTAGATGTGTGAAAAATGTGAATAAATTGATTTTTTATAGTGAATCAAAGTAAAAAAATTTGATAGTTGATCGGACATGTTGTAATAATATTCAAAATGTTGATTTGAACCGTTCTACTCAGGTAAGTGATTGTAAAAAAACATTTAATAAGTCTAATTATTATTATATTAGTGTAAAATCTTAGACTCTTGTACTTAAATTGTAAATTTAAAATAGTCTTGATTTACAGTTATCTAATAGATTACCACGGGTGGGGTCTATTTAGTTATTGAGAATAAACAACTTGTTGTTAATATTAGAGTTAAATTCATTCTATTTTTATTTTATTTAATATTCACCTTTTATATAAGTTAAATTCTTTATTGATTTTTGGTTAAAAAAAAATAATTTTTATTTTTAACTTATTTGTTTAACATCGAAATTATAACTGATTATTTTCTTATTTTCTAATTACAATTTGCTTAATTAAAAATATGTAGAATATGTCGTCAAGAATATTCACCCAGCATTATGCCGGATGCGCGTGTAACTTGTTGTCATTGTTAATGCAACGAGACAAATATGATCACGTTGTATTTTTGTGGGAAACCTAATTATTACGCGTGTTAACTCCTCCCCCTTAAAGTTCGAATGCTCACATTCGAACCATCAGAAAAACGGTGTTTCATAAAATTTCCGTCTATGCTCTGAGGCCCCTTTGGGTGTTATCGTTTGAGGCGTCTCTGGTTCGTTGTATTAATGATTCGTAATTTCTTAGTTTTGGTATATTTTGTAGTGATGACCGCTATTCCCAAAATGATGACTATTGAGAATGATCCCCAGCTCGTGAATCGTTCGATGGCTCCCTCCTTTTTAAGGAGCCCAATGTGACGGGTATTATTTATATGAATATCTTTCATCATTTATAATGAAAGTATTTCCTTGAAATCACTTTCTTCCGGCATCGGCTGTAGAATAGCTGGAAGTACTTGATAGTGCGTACATGATCCAATTCTGGTGAAAAAATGTACACCACGAAGTTAGCAAAATAGTAAAATTTTTTGTTAAAATTGGTTACCCTGGTGAACTTTTTATTCTAGTTGGAAATAATTCAACTCATATAGCTAACTTCGTGGTGTACATTTTTTCACCAGAAATGTATAGCATGTACGCACCTTGAATGGTCGTTTTTTCTTTAGAAATGTAGATGTTATTTCCAACTGACAAGGTAGTATTGCTGAATTTAATCAAATATGTTCCATTGAGTTTCTGAGTTTCGTTATTAATTTTGATGTTCCCATCGAATAGATTCAGTAGAACTAGACCCTCCGATATTTCGTTAACTGTTTGAATATGTTGATTGTTGTTGTGTTTGCATTTTGGAAGGTCGACTTATGAGCAAGTTGGGTAAACAAGAAGAATTACTTATGTCTAGTATATTATTTTGGTTACATATTGAAAGCGAGTTGATCGTTTTACATTCGTTAATAATACTATAAATCTTATTGTGATTTTTAATGACATTTTCATACTCAATTTCGGTCACCTTATCGTTTCTTCTGACCGGTTTGACCAATAATTTATCATATAGTTCTGGAGTTGTTACCGGAATGTACACAATATAAAGTAGACACAATTTGCTACTAATGATTTTGATATTAGCGAAATCTAACGCCTCCTCGGGAGTACTATATGGTAAATTTTCGGTTTCCAGTGTATTAATGCCTAATTTAATTTCAGAATTTGATAAAACGAGTGAATTTATAATCCCTGCTTTAGCCCAGTGAATTGCGTACTTAATATTTACCAATTCTTCTTTCATTAGTTTTAATTTATATTGAATATTTAATGCTAATGGGTCGTTTATTATTATTGATTCTTTCATTGTACAATCGGTTTATAACTACTTGGTTGTTGTTATTCTCTAATGCATTATTCATTTTATCTTTAATTACTTTGAAATCCTCGTGATCGGGATTTCCGGCTATCCATTTCCATGCACTACCTATAAAGTTTAAGGATCGTTTGGATTTATGTATTCTAAGGCTGTCCAGTAATGTTTGTAATTCCGAGAGTTCATGCCTCAAATAGGAGTGCAATGGGTGATCTATTGTCATTTCTTTGTCCAGTAAGGATTGCATTCTGTCTATGTATTTTTGGTGTTTGTCTAATTCAATTATATGGATTAATTTGAAGTTTCCGTCCTGTATTTTTGCTTGACCTGTGCTAATTGAGATGATTTGAGAATTTGTGTAATCAATAATTTGAATTTCTGCCAATGTATTGCTTAAGGTGTAACTGTAATAAAAATAAGTTTTTGTTTCTTAGGATTTAATATTGCTTTTGTGAATTACTCTTCCGGACTCTGTTATAACTGTTGTATTTCTGTCTTCCGTTACTATTTCGGGTTTGAATCGTTCTGTTAATTTCAATCCTAATCTTTTGTTATGTTGTACATAGATTACTTGACCTGCCTGGTAGGTTTTGATCGGGGTACGGTTTTTGTTATGGTATTTCAGATCTGTTTCCTGCTTTTGTTTTATATTTAGTATGGTATCTTGTCGGATTTGTTCTAATTGTTCAGGATCTGTGTCAGGGATTCTGCCAAAATATATTTCCACTGGCCGTTTGCAAGTTGTCGAGTGGATTGAGTGGTTATATTCATTAATCGCTCTCTCTAGTAGTTCATTAAACGTTCGCTCTACCCCATCAGCCTTTAGACATCTCATCATTTCTGAGAGTGTCGAGTAAAATCTTTCCACTTGCCCATTCACTTCACTTTTGTATGGGGGAGTTTTGAAGACTTTTATGTTTAAACCATCTTCCATCATTGATATTATGGAATTCGAGTTGAAGGATTTTTCATTGTCAATTACCACAATTTCTGGTACACTAAAGAAAAAGAGTTTATCTCTAAGTGGTTGTTTGATGTCTTCTGTCGCTCTGGATTTTAACGGTCTGCAGAAGGCGAGTTTACTAAATTTGTCAATTGCCGGTAAAACCAATTTATTTTTTGTTGAGTAAATATCTAGATGGAGCGTATGTCTAGGATAATTAGGGATAGGTGTTCGGGTAATAATAGGCTTATTGGGATGGTGATCATATTTATTCTTCTGGCATATAACACAACGTTTGACCAGCAACTTAATTTTCCTGGTCATCCTGGGGAAGTAATAATTTTCGATTATTTGATCTCGATTTTCTTGAGCATTACGATGTGCTCGTCGATGGACAGATAATATTTTTTCCTCTTGTTGGTTTTCATCCGTAATATCTTGTACCATCTTCTGAGTGAATCGAATTTTATAGTCTCTGAAATGTATTGGGTACACTTCTTGAACTTTTCCCATTATATGTTCTGATGTCTTCAATCCGTTAATCGTGAATGGATTAAGGTAACGTTTAAAAAAAATGTACAATGTCTGAATTTGAAAAACTTGCTTGTGTAATAATGTGCCTGGAATATTTTGGAAAAGGGTTTACTATTTGGTACGAACTTCCCTCGCCTACGTTTAAAATTAGTTGATTGCGGAAAACATTAACTGGGGTTTCGACTGTGGGGACCAGATCATCCGGAGAACTTTTGGCGCTATGTTGTGTGACTGACATTTTGATATTTTAACTCATAATTGTACTCTTCCGGGATAGCTTTCCAACGTTTCATCTTGGAGTTGTTATTTTTATTGCTTAGGGCATATGTCAATGGTTGGTGGTCTGTGAAGATCTTCACTTTCTTTGATCCGTAAAGGAAATTTCTCAAAGATGTTAACGCCCAAATTATGGCGAGCATTTCCTTTTCATTAGCCGCATAATTTTCTTCCGTTTTATCTAAGGTTCTTGAGAGAAACGTGATTGGCCTTCCCTCCTGAGATAAAACTGCACCTAGTGCAAAGTTGGAGGCATCTGTAGTCAATTCAAATTCCTTTTGGAAATTTGGGAATGATAACAGAACTTCGTTGGAGGCGAGTGAGGTTTTTATTTTGTTAAAGGCAACTTCTTCTTCGGTGTTAAGCTTTACCATTTTATTTCTTGAGAGGGTTTTGGACACATGTCCGTCTTCTCCTTTTAAGAGTGAAGTCAGGGGCTTCTCAAGTTTTGCGTAGTCCCGGATGAAACGACGATAAAATCCGGCTAATCCCAAGAAGATTCTGAGTTCCTTCACGGTCTTGGGTACGGGAAATTCTGTTATGGCTTTTACCTTCTTCTGATTCGCTTTTATCCCATCTTTAGAGATGACAAATCCTAAAAATTCTACCTCATCCTGTAGAAATCCACATTTGTCGAGTTGAATCTTCATATTTGCGTTTTCTAACACTTTAAAAATTATCGTCATGTTCTTGAAGTGTTCTTCTTCTGTTTTACCAAATATGATTATGTCGTCGATATAAACGTAACAACGCTTCTCAATGTGCTCGCGACGGATATCATCGAGGATGCGTTGAAATATCGAGGGGGCAATTTTAAGGCCAAATGGGTAAACTGGTATTTTCCATGATTAACCGAAAACTGTTTTTTCAATGTCCGATTCTTTTAAAGGAATCTGATAAAAGCCGCTCTTTAGATCTATTATGGTGAAAAATCTGTTTTCCCCTAAGTTTGCCAAAATATCGTTGATCTCAGGTATTGGATACATGTCTGAGATAGTAACCGAATTTAATTTTCGGTAGTCGATCACTATTCTGTATTTCTTTTCTGCCGATGCGTCTTCTTTTTTCGAAGGGGGCGAGTAGCTGGGACAGCAGAGACGCAACGATTTCAACAACAACGTCAAGAAACACTACCTACAGTTAGTACAAATTTGGGTGACCGCATGGGAACATGATGATGGAACGAAATCTCGCTCCGCTCACAATGGAAAAAATGGTGGAGGGAATAATAATAGTTGTTTACAGCTTTTCAGAAAAAAGATTTTGCGGCACCAGGAAATTTGTGTTGTCATTGTGTCTTCTTACAGGTTGGAGCAGTATATGAACTTTAAATTGTATTTTTGTCTTGTGCTAAATAAATTACTAAAAAATATATTACTAACAAATTTACTAACTATCAACTACTTAGGTGTCTGGAACCGGATTGAGACTTTGTTGCTAACATTCCTTTTCCATCCTCTCGATCTTGTTATATGTAAAAAGGTGTACGACGGCGGCCTGGCCAGGGGCGGATATCACAACTATTAGACTTATGTGGTTATCGATGTGGCGCCTTCCTTTACGGAGTGAAATATTGCTATGTTGGCTTCATGGAAAAAACAAATAAGCTGAGTATGGATGGTACATATTTCCTTGGTAAGGGAGAGTTATGGTGTCGTGTTGCAACATGGGTATAGTGGTGTGGTATTCGCATTTATAATACGGGAGACTTGCTTAATGCTTGATCGTACATCGCAATCAATCAATCAATCAATATGCTGGTTTGGGGATTGAGTTGAAAGAGAGTTTGCGTTTGGGTAGAGGGTTGAATTGGATGCTTTTGCGGGTTGAATTGGGGTTGAGTTGGGATTGGGTTAGTGTGTAGTAAGCAGTTGGGCAATCTATATAAGTGAGTGTTTGTATGTACATATGTACAACATATGTATATGATTTTTAGATTAAGTTCTGGAATATTGCCAAGTATGAGGGAAATTGCCAATTTCTCAACCAATTATGATGAAATTTGTCTTGTGCATTGGAAATGGGATTTTAAAATGATTTTTGGATAAAGTTATGGAATATGGCCAAGTAGGACGCCGAATATGATGAAATTTGACATGTGGGTTTGAAATTGGATTTTAAAATGATTTTTGAATTGAATTAATGAAGACCGAACTTCTGTTCACCTTATGAGTTTCCAGCCCTTTATATTTGGCAGTTAAAAATTGAGAAATGCAGATGTTATAATCATTGATGAAGCATTAATGCTTTCAACACATTCGTTTAGAGTCATTGATAGTTTATTGAAAGAAATTCAAAATGATGTAAGACCATTTGGTGGTAAATTATTTATCTAAGGAGGTGACATCGGACAGGCATCAAACGTAGTTCCGAGAGGATCAGTTGCAGGTATTGTTAAGCATTGCATCAAAAATTCATTGTTATGGTGTCATGTTAATAAAAAAGTTTGGTCACAATTATGAGATCAGCAGGTCAAAATGAATTTAATGATTGGCTTCTACGCTTAGGTAATTGAGATTTTTGACACAATGATTGTAAGTGATGACATCATTAGTGCAAATGTAACTTACTGAACTTAATTGTAAAATACTTGATCTTATGGATGGTCAAGCAATAGTTTACAAAAGCGTCGATACAATGGTTTCTGATAATCTGGACGGTAAATATTACTTTTTCTGTATTGCTTGTATTTACAGCAGCAGGTAGTATCGCATATACCTGCTTTTATTGCCGTCTAATTGGTTTTCCCAAATTTATGCACGTGCTCATGTAAATTTCCATTAGCTTTTTATTAGCTGTCGTTGGGTTAAGTTCTATTTCGTGTATTCCAGAGCAATTAAATTGAATATTTTTGTGATTCATTTTTTTAGTGCTAAGACAATGAGTGCTAATACAAAACATTTAAGCCTAGCAGATAGGCAAAAAGTGATTGTGATGAGTGAAAAAGGAGAGGGTCAAGTGAAAATTGCAAAAGCCCTGAAATGTTCCCGAAAAGCTGTTCAAACTACGTTACATCGTTTTGCTGTCACAGGTTCTCATCAGGACCTACCAAAAACGGGCAAACCTAGGAAAACTAATCCAAGGATTGAACCCCAAATGGTCAGATTGTCACTTCGTTCAAGGACAAAAACTTCTTCAGAATTAGCGTCTGACCTAAATGACACCGGAATCGTGGCAATATCTGCCCAAACAGTGAGAAAGAGACTGGCAGATCACGGATTGTGGGATGCAAGGCCAGGAAAAAACCATGGCTTTCGGAAAGGAACCGCAAAATTCGATTGGAATGGGCCAAAAATCATAAGAATTTGAAGCCTGAGGGTTAGGCCAAGGTGCTTTGGTCCGACGTAGGCAATAATGTTCAATACATAACCACAAATCTGTTGAAGTTTATTTGTATTAAAAATAATTTCATATTTTAACCCATCTAGCTATTTGGCACCCCTGGGACGATTTACGTACGGTGAAGACGTGGTGAAGAATTTCACCCCGACTGCGTCGTACCTACTATTAAATTTGGTGGTGGAAGTGTAATGATATGGGGCTCTATGGCAGCAACAGGTGTTGGAGAAATGTTCGTGTGTGAGAGTAAGATGAATTCTTCGAAATATACCGCAATGCTTTCGCAAGTGTTAATGCCTTCAGTGCATGAGGTATTTGATAAAAAGGTCCAGCGAACATTTCTATTTGAACAGGACAACGCTCCTTGCCACACTTCAGCAGTTTCAAGGGAATACTTCCGGGGCCAAGGAATATCCGTCCTGGAGTGGCCAGCGCAGTCCTCAGATTTGAATCCGATTGAGCATTTATGGCCAATGCTTAAAAAAAATATTGCTCAACACAAACCTAAATCAAAAACAGAGTTAATTTTTAAACTTAAACAAGATTGGGACAAAATTCCTGCCGAATTTTGTAAAAAAATTATTCAAAATATGCCAAAAAGAATAGAAGCAGTAATAAAAGCAAAGGGTGGTGTAACCAAATATTAAAAACTATTAAATAACAATTAAACTAATTGGTTTGTTTTATTTCATCATATTAACTATAGAAAAAAGACAAATATGGGGTGCTCCATAATTTTGAGCAAGGCTGTAGAAGCAGTAAATGTGTGCCGGATCATTTCGCTGCCCTCACTTTTGCAATCATAATTTTTTTTTTTTGTTTGTGGAATAGTAAACATCTCCAAGATAAATTTTTGGGACAAAATCGGTATCAAAAATCGGTTAAATATTGCCCCAAATTTTAAAGGTTGGTTCAACCTCTAAAATATTTTCATATTGTTTCACTTCAAAAACGAAACCTTTAAACAAAATTCTCTCGTGCACTATTCCAAATGGAGGTACTAAAATCATTTAAATGCATTTGTTGTATACGGTTGGTTAAACAATTAAAAATAAAAAAAAAACATAAAAATTGAAAAGAATAAAAGTAATAAATGGAAATTTATGCAAGATAAGCAAAAAAAAAAAAAACAAAATAAAGTTGGAAACTGGGAAACGTGGGTTTATTAGTTAAGAGATAGATTGGATTAAACTTTTCATTACATTGTTTCCAACCTTGGTTGGATTTTTTTTCCAACCAATTGAAAACGGATATAACATTATAAATCTTTGGACGTACATATGTGCCAATAGGAAATTGAATAAAATTCAGCAAAAATTGATTTTCCATATAACGTCGTAAAAGGTCTTTTAACCATCTCTTTGTATATTGGGGTCAAATTGGCCCATTGCTTATTATTTAGCCTCAACTAAATATCTTGTACAAGCAATACAAGAAGGACCCAATTTACTTGTAACGTAAGCTATACACAGACTGAAGGTTAAAAGAGATGTTACTCGATACTTTGTTCACTTTTTGTAAAATTACTTCCATAATCATGTTTACTTTCCATATTTGTTCTTATTACCAACTATTAATTAATAAACCTAATTTAACGATCTGTAATTAATATTAATTAATAACCATAATTAAAATCTGCAATTTAAATAATTTATTCAATAAACTAAACGTGAAGGTGACTGTACAGATTTCGATAACATTCTTAATAATAAATAGAGGTTGGTAAGTCGAATACACCTCCAATGGGGGTGTGGTATTTTATTAACTGCATATAACTATCGATAAATAAAAATCAACGAAAGTGATATTTCCTTGATGCAAAAAATTCGTCCGGTAAACTATAAAATTTGCATAACATAAGAACTCGTGTTTATTTATGTCCAACAGTATTCAAACGCTAATTAATTATTACATTCGCCAGCTAAATTTATTAATGTTATTGATTTGGTCCAATTTTAATTATTATTTCTTAACGCTACATTCATTCACCTTAAATAAAGTTTTACATGACATTTATATATTTATGATTATTTGAAGTATAAAAAACTGAAATTTATTTATAATTGCAAAATTGTAAAATGCATGAAATTGTTTACAATTTATAACTCATGTTTACAACAAATTATGAATAAACTCGATTTATAATCAATTTTGTTGTAATATAGTTTTAGTGTGGTAATCGGATGTATCATACGTAGGTTTAGTAAAATAGGCGAACATAAGCGCATCTTCTCTGAACAGTAACACGTTAGGTATTTGGATAACTTCCCAGTAACAAACTAAATTGATTCCCATCGCAATAAAGCTGCTAGCGCAACAGTGGTAACGAATGCGGATAAATGTTGTTAAGTTGATTTATTTGTAGAATAATGCTGGCTAAATATATGCTTGTAAATCGGCCTAGTTTAGTTTCATGTCGTTATTTAATTGGAAAACGACTATCAATATTCAGTTGTTGCCCTTAATCCACAAGGCAATCACCAAGTTCCTTCCTAACTGACCATTTTCCAGAACTTCATCTAAAACTCAATTTAGAATCCCATTTCCATTATGCATCTTGAACTTTAGCATAATTCGTTTAGAAACTGTCAAGTTCCTCCCTAATTGGCCATATTCCAGACCTCCATCTAAAATTCATCTTAAAATCCCATTTCCGTCGGGCATGCTGAATTCCAACATAATCGGTTATGAAACGGCTAAGTTCCTTTTTAATTGGCCATATACCAGAACTTCATCTAAGATTCGAATCCCAAAGACATATCCACAATACGCTGGCTTCGATATCAAAACTTTAGTCGCTTATATATACATCATATTATGAGATCGACAGTGGTCTACAGAATGAAATTTCTGAAATCAAAAATATGTTAAAATCCAATTATTGACTACGGCCGTTCATCATCACGGTCAAAAAAAATGTGGCGAGGACGTTCACATAGCCATGGCAGAAGCCAGTCGAATTCATATTCGACGAAGAATTTTTGCTGGTATCAGAACAAGTTTAGTGAACGGGCCGCAAAATGCAAGACAATCCGTTTAGTTCACTCCGCCGCTTATTTATTACCGATACAGTTTCTAAAATTTGATTTTTGGTATGCACGGAGATAGCGGAGCTATCAGTAGCTCCGCAGTCCATGTGTTCGAAGAATAAAAAAAAGTCAGATTTCTTATTGTCAGCAGCTAATGGGAGTACCATCATTACGTAAGGTATGGAACATCTCATGGAGGATTTAGCCCTTCGCCGCAAATTTCTTCATCATCATTTCTTTACTATTGCTTCCGTTATTAAACCAATAGTAGGGATTACGTCTTAACTAAGTTTAGAATCCTCGTTAACATGAGGTCTAAGAAACTAATTGATGCGAACACATCATTGTATGTGAATGCCATTGTAATTCATTCAGAAGTTACTCTTCCTAAAAATTTTAGAGTCGAGAAGGCAACGAATTTCCTCATTTAACACAGGCTCCTAAGTATAGGCATTTGGTAAAGCACCATATGGGACACGGTTTCGGATCGGTACTCTAACCCACATATTCAGAAAAGTTTTTTTTTCACCTCTCCATGGTTGCTCGTTTTTTTCGAAAATAGATGTTGTTAGGGTTTATCATACCTCTATTTTTATATGAGTTCGTGAGAATGTCGTTGGTCTGCGCAACGCGATGCAGACCTTCCTTATGTATATTACGATATTCTTATCGCCAGCCGATTTGAGTATCAGCATGCACTGTTCATGATGCACAACATCTCAAGTTAGTTTTGCAGCGGTTTTAAGCTATCAAAATGTATATTCGGAGTGCAGTCCTAAGGATCGGGTTGGTGTCAAAATTAACATAACAAGTGATGTATCGGGAACTGCAGTATTCGCTATATTGCAACAATTCAGCAAGGGAAGTTAACAACCTCTAACCTTTTTCACCAAGAAATTGGTTGCATATGAAACACGATACTCTGCATTTGACCGAGAATTATCGGCAATTTACTTGGTGGTGAAACTGAGTTTGTAATTTTCACGGATCACAAGCCATTAACAACGGCAGAGGCATCAAAAGCTGGGCGTAGTATTCGGCAGCGTATATCCGGCATATTAGTGGAAAAGGAAACGTGATCGCTGATTGCATGTGAATACACTTTTTGAACAGCAAAAATCGGATGGCATGAGTTAGCTGTTCTTTTATAGAGTATTTTGTGAAACTGCAACTGAGCTTAGCCGCCCATACTTACCTAACAAAATGACACGAATTGTTTTCGACGAGCTGCATAAGCTGTTACATCTTGGTATGTGGTATACAATTTTACTTGCCTCACGTGAACAAAAATTAGATGGTATACCTAAGACCCTGGAATATTATGAACACTTTTTCGTACAAGTAGATAAGGTGAAATCAGATCTCAGTCATCCGTACGATGGTCGTTTTAAGGTAATCCGCCGATTCAAAAAATCTTTTATCTCTAACATAAAAGGCAAAAACATGAACAGTTCAATAGATCGCATCAAACTCGCATTTGGAATTTTAAGTAATAGCGACTATTCTAAGAAACCAGTGGCAGCTGACAAGTTCATCGACACTGTCAATTTTAACGGCCCAAATGTATATCCTGCAGCATGCTTCGTCGAATAGTGCGAACAATTTCTTGCTAACTGAGTGATGTCTCCAGTTGAAGAGTGATGAAAATTTGATCTTGATAAAATTCAAATGTTTGCGAAATATTTGTTTTGTATTTTCCTTGCTGAAAACATTTCTTTGCTCCGACTTTAATTGCTTCCATTACGGACTAGGGTAGCATTCGATGAAAGCCCAGCACTATTCATTAACATTCCTTTCAATAGGATATAGTGAAAGTCTGTGACTAATTTTTGCGAAGTGACATTCTCAGATTTTGCTAAATGTTCTACTCTTAATTAAGAAACATTTAACATAGATGCCACCAGGATTACCACCATAAATGATATTACATTTTGCCAGAATTTTGTGAGAAGATCTACCCGAACAGGTTTTTCATAGTTGGTTGTATCGGTAACTATACCATCGTTGGTTTTAGACTAATATCTACGTCTATTTGGTGTTTGCCTGCCCGGTAGAAGTAGGCTGTTGTGACCGTCTCTCAAATTCACTGGCGAAAGAATCGTCGGATCCGTTAAGATCTTCAACTTGCTGAATTGAATGAATTTCAAGAATTTTATGAAAATTCAGCAAAACGCGATTATGTAAGATATTTCGAGTTCTCGAAATCGCGTAACTCGAAATGCAGGAGATAAATATTCAACATTCAGAGATAGTCCCTAGCAGGCGAAATTGAAATGTAAACAACAACTGTATATATAATTATTTGTCTTTAAAATGAGCCGAACTATATAATTTTCAGATAATAAGTTTATTTTTAAATCTTTGACATCTTGTATCTTAAAAACCTACAACAATAAAACAAAATAAAAAAATCATAAAATTAAAACATGACTTTCTAAAATTTGTAATTTTTACATATTTTTACCTCTAAATATTTTAATTTTGTTCCGTTTTTATTATTTGTGGACATCTGGTGTTAATTTTGAATATTTGAAATTTTAAAAATTAGCCGACAATTTAAGAATATTGAAATTTCAGAATTTGTTGTAAAATCATAAATTTTATAAGGGTCGCGCAATAAGAAATCTGCCCTGTGTCTCCTCGAATATCACATCATTATTCTATTTCTAACATTTTCGCTTTTCATATTGGGTGTACAAATAAATTTCCGACCTTTTTTACTGAAATAAAAGACATTAGTTTGTGTAGAAAATGAAAGAATGTTTTATTCAAAGTATGCTCTTTGGAAGCTATAAGCCATCGGAATTCCCCGATGGAAGAAGTCTGGTGGTTTCGAGGCGAACCAGTCATCGACCCATTATTGGACTTTTTCATATGAAGGGAAGTGCTGCTGTGCCAGGGCTGATTGCATTGATCGGAACAAGTGGTAATCGGAGGGACCAATGTCTGGTGAATACGGCGGATGCGGTAGAATTTCCCAGTTTTGCCTGTCCAAGTAATTTTTAACAGGTATAGCAACATGTGGCCTAGCGTTGTCATGTTGCAAAATATTCTTATTGTGCCTTTTGTCCCATTCTGGTCGTTTTGCAGCTAGAGCTTGCTTTAAAGCCATCAGTTTGGCGTCGATAAACTTGTCCCGTAATGGTTCCACGCTCTTTCAGCAGCTCTTAATAGACGACACCCTTCATATCCCACCAATTACAAAGCATTACCTTCGAACCATGGATATTTGCTTTTGGCGTCGACAGCCCTGGTTCACCTGGCTTGACCCAAGCTGGTTTCCGCTTTGGATTGTCATAATGGATCCATTTTCTATCCCCAGTGATAATCCGATGCAAAAACCCCTTCCTTTGTTGTCGTTGAAGCAACAATTCGCACAAGGTTTTCCGACGTTCCATGTCCCTTTCTTTCAATTTGTGTGGCACCCAATTTCCCAGCTTCTAAACCAATCCCATTGCATGTATACGTTGCGAAACACATTGTTGGGTAATATTCAACTCTTCTGCCAATTGTTTTCAGTCTGACAAGGGTCCACATCAAGCAATTCTTCCAATTCTGTATCTTCAAATTTTCTTGGTATGCCCTCACGTTCTTTGCCTCTTATGTCAAAATCACCAACTTAAACTTCCACAGGCAAACGATTTGTTTCCGCTGCGCTTTTCTGCAACAAAAAATAATGAAGTAAAACTTCCCGCAAATGTTGTTTTTTTGGCACAAAATTCGACATTTTCAATTACAAGAAAATAATTGTTGTTTACGCTTTGAACAAATGTCACTAGTAATTATTCAAGCTTGACATCTAACCTCCAAAAAACATGTATTGCCCGATTGAATAATATGCAAGCAGTGTTACAAACGGCATTTATCTAAAAAGGTTGGAAATTTATTTTTACACCCAATATATTGAATCACGTAAGATGACACGAATCTCTTGAACGGATATCAATATCCTGTTTTAGAATTTGTCTTTATTCTTTTTGAGATATTCGCTTAGGGGGGAGCGAATGTTCGTCAAAGAGGATAGACGTGCTTTTTCTATCCTCTTCAAAAATTTAATTTAATTTTATTTTTATTTTGTTTTATTTATGTAGTTTATGTTGTGTTACGTATATACTCTATATGCATATAGTATATAAAGTTTAATTATAATTATAATTTTAATTCTATTTAATTCAGTTTGTTAGTGGAATAATAATTATAGTGGAAGTGAAATAATTTAAAGTGTAATTTTGTAAAATGCAATCCACCGGGATGCATTTATCAGGCAATGTTTTATATTTATAGATAAAGAAATGAAAATTATTGATTTCTATTGGGTGCATGTTTTTAACGTGTGTGTGATTGTATATGGATTTTATTACTAAAACCTAATAATTGGATCGTATCAAAATAGTTTTTAACGTAAATTAACATACATAAGTCGTAGTTAATTTCATATTCGATTTTATATTTACGCATAATTGAATGCGTTCTTGCAAGCCAAACAAATGTGTTTTTAGATACATACGTATAAACATTTTTGTGGGTTTCGGTATGGTTTCGGTTCTTGGTTTTTATGTTATGTACAAAGTATAATAGACAGAAATACATTCTTGAAAATTGATACATGACAAAGCCAACGAACGGTGTTTGTACGGGCCGCCTCGTTCGCACTTTACGTGGATCCTATTAGGGAAATGTGCTATTTATTATTAGTTTTTGCTATGTTTAGTTAAGCAACAACAACAAAAACAGAGAGACCTTTTGTGGGTGTTAGTATAGTTGTTCCCAATATTTTTCTATTTCTTTTAGAAAATATAATTAAAAAATTAAAAGTTTTACATTTCATTGACTCCGAATCCGAATCGTTATTACATATAATACCATTCCGAGATCCTATTTTAGTGTATTTTGTTTTGACAAGTTGATTCAATGTTGAACCAATCAAACTACTAAAAATGTTTGATAGAGTTTAGCCAACTTCGAAAAATTAATACCAAAATATGACTATTTCAGGTTTTCTCGTGTATTCTAAAATTTATTTGGCCAGTCCAAAATTGGTATTACCTACAACTTGAGAATTGTAAAATATTTTATTTAGAACATTTCGGAAATAAATTGCTTTACAATATTAGCTTGGTGTTGGTCTCTCAAACACCAAGCTATTGAAAGCATTCTGGCTACCTTACAATGAACAGTTAAGACTGCGTCTGATTCAGATTCAAGTTATCCCCCCCCACCGCCCCTTATTGGAATTGCAAGAAATAGGAACATTCCTTGTTCTGATCTTGCAGTTATTATTGCAAAAATGAGAAAATCCTTGCTGTAATTGAAATAGCTGTGGAATCTTGTTGATCTTATTGCCTGTGTATGCAAAATCACCTCGATCGACATTATATTATTGACTATAGAACAGATTGGCAGATAATGTTGGCATATCAGAAGTTTTCTTTTAACATGTTTCATAGGATTAAAACATCTGTAATACTTCCGAATGGTCGAATATAAAAAGTGTTTGACAGTTTATTATGGAAAATTGCTGGTGTATTGAAGCAAATGGTGATACGAATGTATATTAAGAAATGTTTGGATCTAGATTCCAACAAGTAGCATTACACTAATTTAGGGTAGATCGTTCATATCAGCAAATTCCTGGGAGATACAACTAACTAGGAGTTCTTCCATATACTATAGTTCACAAAATTAAACAATTACTGAGGGATAGTGTACAACCTACCTTTTGAAGTAATTTTGAGAGATGATTTTGGTATCCTACTAAAGAGCCTAACTCAAGGCTGGTATCGTTGAACGGTTCAAAGAGCGTCGTAAACAAGTCATCACGTAAACAAAGTGCAGACTTAGAATTCTTTAATACAAAATGAACGTGGTTCCTCAGAATCATCTAGCTGACCAAGAGATGGAATCTATTAGTGCTTTAGTTAGAACATTTTAATTTTTTTCCATACACATTTTGCAGACCATAAACGATGCACTATATTTCCAATTTTATTAAATTCACTTCACTACTTTTAAGTTTAAACTTTATTTATCAAATGTCACGAGTAATTTTGATTTTTTCACAAACTTCGATTAAAGGCAAATGGTAAGGTTGTGGATGAGCAAGGGCTTTATATAGCAAATATTTACTGTTTAAGATTTTTGATGATAGGTATAACAACTAACAAATTTCATCAATAATGAGCGGAGAGACATCTATTAGAACTAGTTGGAGTATACTTTTAGTTCAAAATTTTATTTCAGATGGGTATGCTGGAGGAAGGAGTATTTAATATAATTTATCCTTAATGTAATTAATGCCTTAAGGCTTAAAATTGAATTATGATGCAGTCATAAAACACTAACTATCGGCTTTATTAGGTGTCTGTAACCGGGCCGAGTCTGTACTCACTAACATCCCTTTCTTATTCCTCGATTATGTTATACGTAACAAGGTGTATGATGGCTGCCTAGCCAGGGGCGGATATCACACTATCTATTAGACTTATGTGGTTATCGATGTGGCGCCTTTCTTTACGGGGTGAATATTGCTATGTTTGGCTTCATGAAAAACTGTGTATGATGGTACATATTTCCTTGGTGAGGAAGAGTTATGGTGTCGTGTTGTAACATGGGTATAGTGGTGTAGTATTTCGCATTTATAATACGGGAGGCTTGCTTAATGCTTGATCGTACAAGTAGGATATCGTACTTAATCTAGCCACTACCTTTACATTATCTTTGTTTGTTGAGTAGGTTTAAACAGCGAACTTCCGATTCGCATTTTTTTTACTGAAAATTTGGACATACGCTAAAGTAAAGTTTACATCATCTTGTTAATATTCAATCCTCCTGTCGTAAAGTAAGGTCCTGATTAAATCACATTATTGATTGTGTCACACTTGCTCAAATTGAGAGAGTTAATATCCTGGTATCAAGACTACAAAAAACGTTAACAAAACAATTGCACAGATTTATTTTCATCGCAAAACTAGACTTATCGATAAAACAAACATTGCACTTTATTGCGATTATATGGTTGCATATATGCATTTATAATTACTTCATTCATAACTGATAACAAAACTATAGTTGAATAAATCAAATGAAGGTCACACAATCACAATTAATTCTTACCTTTAACCAATTTTGGTTTATGATCCACACGTCTTAAACTTATCTCTAGATAGATTTAAATAGAAATTTTAATTTTTACTTACCAAAATCTTAAAAAAGGCGAAATGAAAAAAATCCAAATCCGTTTTGTGTATAATCAAAAGTTTTTCACTCAATCAGTTTAATTTTTATTCACATTTGATCCAAACAATCACAGTAACATAACTAATCACTACAAATTAAAATTAGTATCTAATTAACAAAAAATAAATAAATAATTTTGCCCTAGGTAGTAGACTGATAAGGAAACTTAAATAAAAACAACTCGAAAGAGGGAATGCGCAACAAAGATTGGCGACTAACCGCGTAAAAATTATAAATCGTTATGTCGCGGTTTAGTTTCAATATTATAGTTTATATAAAATATTAATAATAAATAGATGAGATTTATCAATATAACGTATAAGTATTGAATACTAATTAATCGTACAATAATGTAGAATTGCGTTTAATCTATTCACAGGGAATTCATTATATTTTACGGCATCCATGACCGTATGTCAAAATAATTAAATTGCATTGCATTTTTATGGCATACAAATTTTTATTTTTTATTACAAACCAAAGTGATAAACTTTAAGTTGCAACATTTATTTATGTTATTTAGCCTGATTGTGCTTGTGGTGTTATTGTTATTGGAATCATCTAATTATTATAATTTATATGTGCATATATATATATTCAAGGCGTTATTTTTATTGTATGACGTTACAATATATTTAATGAATTAGGAATTTTTATTTACTAAGAACACAGCTTAACGAGCTTATCATAATCCATTTCTATCTGTATTTTACTATAGTAGGTATATGAAGCGCGCGAATCGAAAACAAAAATGTTGAAGTGTTTTATTACTCCACACTGAAATAAAATCTGTAGAGAGTACAGAGCAACAACAATATATATTTCCCTTTGAGGCATTTTCAATAATTTCTGTATTTTATTTATTTTCCTCAAAATCACTTTAAAACTTGAATAATCAAATCATATTATACATAGGGCACAAAAGCTTAATAAAAACACACAGAATGAACAAAAACAAAACCAAAAAGTTTCATAATTTTTTTTATTATTTACATAAAAAAAAGCTTAAAATTTTCCATTATATTGTTGTTGCTTTTCTTGTTATTATTTATTTTCCGATTATCTCTCTTAGACTTAAAACAATATTATTTGTATTATTTATCTAATTTAAAAATTAAATTAGAATTTAAATAATTTTATGGTTTTATTTGGTACAGACAAAGACAGGGGCGGATTTATATGGTGTCGGAGGATTATTAGTTGTTGTGAATTTTTATTGAGTATAGTTTCGTTACAGTATTTATAAAATTTTAATCTGGTAATACTGGATACCAAAAAAATATTTAAAAAAAAAATCATAGAACTAAACCGGTAACAGATTATATTCCGTAGAAGGAGAACTTTTAAAATATTCACAATTCAACTGATTCAAATCCTCCAAGTGAGTGCTTTAACTTATATTTTTTTAAGTAAATGCTAGGGTATCCGATATTTAAACCATTTCTTTTATTCGGTAATGACAACCGGTCTTTTGGGAAAATCTTAATTTGTTTTTTTTTAATATTAACGGCAAATTAGTTGTTAAAATATTGCATATATTTCACTTATTTAGAGTTTTTGTTTGTGATTCAACAAAATGGCTGACCAAGACGTAGCAAAGAACAAAACTAGCCTTAACAAACGGTTTGGTTATTTAAAAAAAAGATTAACAAATATTGAAAACTTTTTGTTGATGAACGAAAATGTGGGTTCAATTGAGCTGAAAACAAGGCTAGAATCATTGGAAAAAATATTCCAAGATTTTGAAACAATTACGAACGAAATTGTAGAAGTGCTTGAAGAACAAGACTTCAGTGAAACTTATCAAGTTCACATCGAATAATTTGACAATAGATATCTAGAAATGAAATCAGACATTTTATATCGATGCGATAACATATCAGTTGAATCAAAAACGGAAACATCTGAGGTGGCAAAAATCAAACCTTTAATTAAATGGATAATATTAAGATGGGTAACATTTAAAGATGTTTTCGACGTAGTAATCAATAAAAATCCAGCGCTTACTGATATAGTCAAGTTTACGTACTTGCAAAATAGTCTTAAGGGAGAGGCCAGACAATCGCTAGGCCATATTGAACTTTCTGATGCAGGGTATCAACGTGCCTGGTTAGAGTTAGTTCAGCGAATTGATAATCCGAGGTTGATTTTTGAGAGACATGTTGATGCACTGATTGATTTACAACCCATCCATAATTCAAGTGCGAATGAGATGAAACGCTTCACCAATGTGGTTTTATCCCATGTCACAGCATTGGAAGGACCTGACGTTAAATTCGATGAATGTTCAGAAATTGTTGTTATGCGCCTTGTTATACGAAAAATGGATAGGGAATCAATTAAAGATTGGAAGAAACAGATTTCTTCTAAAGATATGCCTACATGGAAGGTATTTCGGGAATTTCTCGAGAAAAAATATAGGGTCTTGGAGTCAATATCAAGCGCAACCCAATGTCTCAATAAATCAACGCCTAATAATACACAAAGGCAAAACAAACCATTTAACACGTCAAAAAGTCATTCATTCGCGATTCCTAGTTCAAGCACAAATCAACAAAGAGCAAATTTCCGTTTATGTAATGGAATTCGACATGCATTTTTTAGCTGCCCTTCTTTTAGTCCAACAGATCGCTTCAATAAAATTAAAGAAATAAAGGCTTGTATAAATTGTCTGAACCCATTCCATACAGTTTCCGATTGCAGGTCAGCTGAATGCAAATTGTGCAACAAAAAGCATCACACGTTGCTACATCTTGAACAAAAGTATACTCGCAGAGAAAACGGAAACCACTTTCCTAAAAGCCAGGGGGATTATGTACAAACGAAATTAACGGGCCACTCACAAGCAAACGTTTCCTCACCTACGGTTACTCATTCAGATGAGCAGAAAAATTACAGCATGCAAAAGGATTCAGGTGGTGGAAGCGTGATCTTGCCAACAGCAATTGTATTGTTGAGGCGCCCAGGCGGAGGGTACATGGAATGTCACGCACTGTTGGATTCTGGTAGTCAATCCCAATTTAAAAAAAAAGCCCTGGCTTAAAAACTTCAGGCAAAAATCAACAACATAAATTCGATTAATGTCACTGGCATCAGTTCAACATCAACAAAAGTTGGCGCGATGATTTCAACTCAGTTGAAATCACGTTAAAAGAATTCAGTATTTAGCGTAGATCTTTTTGTCATCAATAAGATTTCCAACAGTTTACCCCAAACCATCATTAATATTAATCGCTGGTGTATACCACCTAATATTCAATTGGCAGACCCTAATTTTATTGAGTCACGTCCAATTGACATCCTAATTGGCGCAGAACTGTTCCCAAATATTTTAATGCCAAAACAGATTTCTCTAAGACAAGATCTACCTGTTATACAAGAAAGTTTGTTTGGGTGGATAATCTTTGGCAAAGAAAGTATGCACTTGAAGCATAATTTCTCATTTCATACTTCATTCATTCAACAAGTGGAAGACTCAATTTCTTCGTTGTTAACAAAGTTTTGGGAGGTATAAAATCTCCCACACAAGAAATTCTTGTCAGCCGAGGAGGAGAAGTGTGAGAAACATTTTCCAAGAACACATTACAGAGATACTAACGGAAGATACCATGTGTTTCTGCCGATGCAGACGGACATTACACTAGGTGATTCAAAACATATGGCTGCTAAACGGTTTTCGTACCTTGAAAACAAATTAAACTCCAACTCTGAATTAAAAGTGCAATATGGCTCATTCATGAGAGATTACCTCGAGTTAGGGCATATGTGATGATGTACCAACTTATTATATTCCTCATCACGCCATCCGACGACCAAACAGCTCATCCGCGCAAGTTAAGGGTCGTATTTGATGCTTCGGCAAAGAGCACAAACGGAATTAGCCTGAATGATGGAATGCTTATGAGAGAAACCGTTCAATCAGAATTTTTTAACATCATATTACGTTTCCGAAGATATCAATACGCCTTAACCTCTGACATAACTAAAATGTATAGGCAGGTTTACGTCGATCCCAGTCAAACTAGTCTGCAAAGGATTTTATGGAGAGAAAACTCTAAAGATCCGTTAAAGACATTCGAACTTGGAACGGTCACATATGGGACTGCAGCTGCCCCATTCTTAGCGACCAGGTGCATAAAACAATTAGCTTTTGATGGACAGTCCAAATATCCGATTGCATCAAAGGTGCTATTGAACGACACTTATGTCGACGATATTGTTACTGGGGCCGATACGTTGTCGGATGCACAGAAACTTCAATCAGAACTGTGTAAATTGGCACAAAGCGGTTGTGTTCATCTGCACGAATAATGTACAAATGATGAAACTCTCCTTAGGAAAATCCCTATGGAAGACCGCGAAGTAATGAAAGTAAACGAGTTTAATCATGGGCAATGCATCAAGGCACTTGGATTGCTTTGGCAGCCTAAAGAAGATGTTTTTACATTTAAAATGCCGGAATTCGATAATGAATTACGAATGACAAAAAGGAAAATCCTTTCGGACATAGCGAAACTATTTGATCCACTAGGTTTATTAGCACCGATTATTAATTCGGCCAAAATCCTAATGCAAGAGTTGTGGAAAAACCAATTAGATTGGGATGACCCTGTGCCCATCAACATTAAGCAAAACTGGCTATCATTTCGAAATAATCTCACAACTATATAGCTAATTTTCAATTACCGCGACGTATATTTACAAACGAATAGAACTCCACGGATTTGCAAATGCATCCGAAAAGGCCTACGGAGCCTGCATTTATATAAGAACATTTGATGCAGATGATAATCTGAGTGTAAATTTGGTATGCAGTAAGTCACGGGTAGCTCCTCTCAAAACGATCACATTGCCACATTTAGAACTATGCGCTGCACATTTATTGTCCAAAGTAGTGAGCGCAACAATTGAAGCTTTGCAACTTAATTTGACGATGTGATGCTCTGGACAGATTCGACAATTACTTTATACTCGATTTCAACGCCACCTCATAAGTTAAAAACTTTCGTTGCGAATAGAGTAAACGAAATTCAAGAGCACACAATCAATTTTAATTTGCATCTCAGTTTAATCCAGCGGACATCATTTCACGAGGGGTATTGCCTCATCAGTTGAATGATCTTCAGTTTTGGTGGAAGGGTTCACATATTCTACAAGTAAAGGGAATTATTATGGACACGCCAAACATTAACATAAACCCCGATAATATTGATCTTGAACTAAAACCACACATAATTGCAACAGTTACACAAATGAGTTATGAGGATGATAAAATTGGTGAATCATCAATTTTCAATAGATTTAGTTCGTATCAAAAATTAGTTCGCGTAACAGCCTATTGCCTTCGATTTGTTAAGAAATGCAAAAATATGACAAGCGAAACCAATGATCCAACTGTTCAAGAATTAGAAACTGCATTGACATCATTGGTTAAAATCGTACAATTAAATGTATTTAAAACCGAGATACGGCTATTGTCATTAAATAAAGATATTCCAAATAACAGTAATTTAAAAACATTCACTCCATTTTTGAATAAAAAGAACGTGCTAAGAGTGGGAGGCCGCTTTCAAAATGGGAATTTGGATTACAACTTAAAGCATCAAATGCTATTACCATCAAACCATAAATTCGTGTAACTAATTTTCAAATTTAAACATGAGAAACAGTGTCATGCTGGACCACAGTTACTATCAGCCGTAGTTCGTACAAAATTTTGGCCACTCAATGGGAAAAAATGGCAACAAAGGTTGTTAGAAATTGCGTTATTTGCGGTCGAACAAAACCTACAATATCGTCAAACAAATAATGAGTACGAGTAATTTACCACAAGAAAGAATTTCTCAAACGAAACCTTTTTACAATTCAGGAGTAGACTATTGTGGTCCTTTTTTCATAAAAAATAAATTTCAACGGAATTCAACACCATATAAAGTATATATATGTAGCATCCTTTGTATGCTTTGCCACAAAATCTGTGTACTTAGAGGTGGAAAGTGACCTCACTTCACAGTCTTTCATAGCTTGTTTAAAGCGGTTTATATTTCACCGTGGCCAGATAGCTAATATTTGGTCAGACAATGCATCGAATTTTGTAGGTGCATGTCATGAACTAAACAAATTGTTCAAAAATTTCACTTCAACAACTGAACAATCAAAAATAATGTCATTTTGTAGCGAGGAGCAAATAAATTGGCATTTTATACCGCCTAGAGCTCCTAACTTTGGACGATTATGGGAAGCATCCATCAAATCATTCAAATTCCATTTAAAACGCATCACCAAAGGTGCTTCTTAACAACAGGTTCTTTGATTTGTATATTTTAATTCCCGTTGGGTCTCTGGTAGTGGCAATAAGAAATCTATCGTGCTGGTTGTTGTGTTGTAAACGTAGTGTTAAGCTTTTCCTTCGAAGGACATTAAATCCACTGGAAGAGTATAACAAGTTCTGTTGCTACCCAAAAATAAATATACAAGCAAAATCCTCAAGCTTACCAGACAATGCCGGGTGACAACCGGAAAGAATGTGGATAATTGAAGAGGTCACTTTTAGGTTTTCGTTATAAAACGAGAATGGAGCTGGACATCAACGAATTCGAGGTCAACAAAAAGAGCTGAGGATGAAATACAAAAATGCTTACTGATTTGTCGCAAAATAAGCAACAAGTTATTTAGATAAATAAATGGTATTAAATTATCAGAAGTATTACCTTAGGAATAATACTTGTAAATTCAAAATAGTTATTATTCACTTTGAAATAAGAGAGAACTTATACTTAAAAGTAATACTTATTACCGATTGTTGGTACCAATTTCACTATGATTTTCTATTAGACTTTTCGGTCATAAGCTCATCAGTCGTATTTTACTAGATTTACCCAAATCAACTGTGTATTTTCTCAAATCCTAAATTCTGAAAAAAATTCAAAGTTTTGACAACTGATAGAAAAATCCTCCTAATAGAACATCCTCGTGAGATTGGTGCCAACAATACAGGACTTATACGACGTTTATTTTGACAAGTTGTTCAAAATAAACACCAAAATCATAGGGTGATTTGGTAAAATTTTTGATATTAGGCCGTATTCTGCGATATGAAATTGTATTAACCGTTATGTTATTTTTATTTTTCAATATAAATTCAAATAGGAAGCGGGGAAGTAAAATAACATAACATGGGTTTTATGGTGCCAGGATAAGGAATATTCTGTAAAATGTTTTTGTTTGTAACTCAACCAATAGACGAGAAAATAAATTCTTTAATTATTGGAATCTAAGTTTGTGGAAGGCTTAATTGTGAACAGCATACTCCAATTGGAGCACTAAATGGCGAATGGAAAAAGTCATCAACAAAAACGTTACATCCTGAGAGCGGTTGCATGTGTCACTGCAGAAGTAAATAGAGAACCGACAACATGGCCGAAAAATGCATTTTGACCCTAGATTTCAAGACGAACCACCAAATATCACTAAAATCTGAAGAACGAGGTATTGAAATGGCGAAATGCGGCAAGGTGCATTGACGAGTAGCAAGTTTTGAATGAAAACAAGATGCTACTACTATTTAAAATAATACGAGGTTTGTTTTGGCTGTACAGTTCCGATATATATAGAAAAAATTCAATAGGATTTAGTTGAAGGTGGTACAGATCGACATGTTGACACGGTAGATGTTTGGATGTCAAGCAGAAGGTATAGAGTATTGTGATTGATGAGCATGACAAACTTAGTAAATAGCAACATGAATATCATAGTTGGTCTAAACATGCGAATTCAATGGTATATGCAATACACCTTTTATGAGAGTTACTCATGCACAATGTTGATACGTCGATCGAAAAAGAAAACCTCAAAAACGAAATCAAGAAAAATGAATTCCGATACTAAAAAACCCAGAATAAAAAATTCCACAACACTTGGGATGATCACAGTCCCATTTTTATAAATTACTCGGTTATTTTACCAAACAACCGAGTAAATTGCGAAGGTTTACCGACCCCCATAAACGGAGTAAAGAGGTAAAAAGCCCATTTTTCGACGGTTCCCCATTTATTTTCGGCATATTTATAGTAGATTTAAATTTTTTGTTTATTCTGTATTTTAGAATATCGGAATTTTTTTTTTCGAACAAATGTGATAAAGTGAAATAAAGTGTTATAAGTGAGGTAAAGTGAAAAGAGATGAAAACTGTTGGAAAATAAAGATTGCGAATTTATCTTGTTTTATTTGCAAAATTCAGTGATCGAATCAAAGGTAGCCGCATACGCATCCTTTAGTTTTTACTTATTTTTATAGTTTGAAGTCTATTACCGTTACTTAATTATATATGCATAATAAGCAATCTTCAGATACTGGTATTGTAAGATTATAAAATTTGGTAACTTTCAATTGAGATATGATTTTTGTAGTAAATATTACCGGTTCCCAGGTTTAGTAACATTATTACTTCTCCTTCCCATTTTATAGTTTCCCCAATAATCTACCAAAATTGTATTTTAAGATTTCAAGCCGTTTCCAACGCAATATCAGAAAATTTTCAAAATACATTTCTTTCACAAGGTATATTTCGATAGTTATGTGGCTCTACAAATCGAAAAAAAATCTTCAATTTCTAGTAACATAATAGCAAAGTTAGCTAATGCCCTATACCGGTAAAGCAAATATCCAGGGCTGCTGTAATTTTGAACTGTGGTATTTATTCATTTAAAAAGCAAATCGGTTTTAGGACCCCTTATTACTTTTTTCCCACAAAAAAATATCCGACCGTAAGACTCATTGGCAATTTTAAGTAATTGACGGCGAGCAACAACACCAGCAACTCATAATATGAGATATAGTTTCTTTTCGGAAAAGCTCCATAGTCTTATAAATTATATCAACTAACCGAAGGGAACGCGTTAAGTACAGACGCAGCTGTTTCTCGTACTCAAAAAACACAAAGCGAACAACAACCTCGGTTAAACCTTGTTGAGTCAGACGAATTATGTTATTCGCGATTATGATCACGAATTTTTAATCAAACTAATTCTCTAAACCCCGCGATTAGGCACTTAATATGGCTCAAATTGGCAAAAATCTGCCAAATTATTAATTTAATGACACATATGATGTGATTGATCAGCCTAATAATGGTTTAACTGAATTTTTGTTCATAGAAGTTTTTATTAATGATTTGGTCATTGTAGTTGGTGTGGTAAATAATACTGGAGGTGAAATTTGGGTGCCTTAGAAGATATTCTATCATCACTTTCTAATTATGATAATATTTTAATAGCTGGTGACTTCAATATAGATATGGTTAAAAATGGTAATCCTGCGGATCAGTTCAAAAATGTTCTCGTCAGTCAAAACCTAAGTTACCTTCCTAATAATCTAAGGATAGTTCTAAAATAGAAAGACTTGTGCAACTGGATGTGTCGATTTTTCATCATGATTTTATCTATTTATCATACTCTTTGCCGGTGGTTAAAGCTCCAATTTCTACATTTCAATATAGATCTTATAAAAATATTAATTATGAAGCGTTGGTTTATGACTGCCTTAATATGAATTGGAAATCCATATTTGAAGCCGAAACCAATGACCAGAAATTTTCGTTACTTAATAAATACATTCTTGGCTTATTTGATAAACATGTTCCAATTAAAACTTTTATTGCTTCTAAACGGATAATGCCCTTATGGTTCAGTGCGGAGATTGAAATACCGGTAATTGATAAGGAAATATGCTATAAGCTTTGGAAATATAATAAAACGAGTGAGAACCGTATAGCCTTTTGTAAAAGTAGAAGCAATATCAAAAAGCTCATTAGATCAGCGAAATCCAAATTCCTGAATAAAATGCTTCACCACAATTTGCCGCCCAGAAATTTGTGGAATAATAACCGTAACCTTGGTCTTTGTAGAGATGTAGCTGTAACAACTCCTCATTTTTCAGCTAATGAAATTAACAATTGGTTTGCAAAGATTACATCAAATAGTGATGATATTGATAATATAATAAATAGAACATAAATTTAATTTCTATACAGTTGATGAAACTGCAGTAAAACAGGCCGTGTTGCGAGTTAAGTCCAACTCAATCGGTGACGACGGAATTCCATTAAAATTTATTAAATTGATTTTAGAATATATCTCACCAGTTCTTTGCTATTTGATTAATAGTTGTTTAAGTAAATCGCGATTTCCTTCTCAATGGAAAATTTCGAGAGTTGTGCCGGTTGCGAAGTGTTCAAATCCTAAAGATATTAAGGACTTAAGACCCATTAGCATATTACCCATGTTATCCAAAGTTCTTGAAAGAGTGATGTGTGATCAAATGGTCCAATATTTGGAGAATAATAAAATGATTAACAAATTTCAATCTGCAGCGCTACTCAAAATAACGGACGACATTTTTGCTGCTCTAGATAATGGTCATGTTGCACTATTGGTTTTACTTGACTTTTCCAAGGCTTTTGATACATTGAATAATGGTATTTTGCTTCTTAAATTACAAAATAATTTTAAATTTTCGCAGCACGCGATAAAATTATTAAAAACTATCGAAGCGGTCGTTCCCAGTACGTCAGTTTTGGTGATGAAAAGTCATGCTGTGTCAATGTAGTGTGCGGAGTGCCGCAAGGATCGATACTTGGGCCTATATTGTTTATTCATTTTATCATTGATATTGATAACTGCAGTTAAATTATTCTAAGTCAAAAGTTTTGCCTATAAACATTAGTAATGAAAATATTAAATACCAAGCTGTGTTTATTGATAAAGACACTGTACCATTTGTCGATAAGGCACGTAATTTGGGATTCATTATGAACTCAACCCTTACATAGGACTCACAGGTAAGCCAAATTTGTTCTAATATTTATGCCGGGTTGAAAAGACTATCCAAATTTAAAAAATCTACCCCTATTAAAACTAAAAAAGCATTAGCCCATTTTTTACTTATTACTCATGTAACATATGCTGATCTAGTAATGGGAGTCCTAAGTTACGAACATCGTAGAACACTCAATGTTGCCTTTAATTCCATTACAAGATATGTTTATAATTTGTCCGACAACTTTAAAAACCTTACTTTGACTCAGCAGTCCCCTCAAAATACCCAGATTGGTTGTTCCACGAATATCGAAAATATCCCACTGGAAGCTTAGGTATTGAACTTTAGATTGGCCATATGTTTCAGGATTGCTTAGAACCATATTTAAACGTGCTCTGTTTTAGGTGTGCTACTCCAAATGTTCGCAAGTCATCCTGCCTTAAATGCAACTCGTCAGCAGAAAACAACAAACATGAAACAAATATGAACCTTCAGTCAGCGAATGGTTTAAGAACCAAAGGAAGCGAATGATTTAAGAACCAAAGAAGGCAATCCTATTCACTAGGCATTATTAGATTAAATTCTCCACCTTTAAAACTCTTTTTCTTTTCTCTTTGAATGTCTAAAGAGTCAAACAGTTCTGAGCGTATGCCGAGGGTCATGAATTCACTCTAATAACAGACAATACAAGCTTGAAATGGTAGTTTTTAGACTTTCGAGATGTGGCTTAAAGCTTCTTAATTGAACACCAGTGTGGAAAAGATAATGTGGCACCAGACATTCTATTCAGAATTTTTTCTGATGCAATAAACGAATAAGAATCAGTATCCCCAAAGTATTCGATAAATTGGAACAGAATCCAAAGATTTCCGGGCTGAGGAATACGTATAGTTACGTCAAAATATAATCGAGGAATCTGGCAAATATCCGGCCGATGGTGTTCATGAGCCAAAAAAAACACCGAACTTCACAGTCCCTCGCTTTGGAAATAGTGGATACTAACAGATTTAAGGCTTGGGTTGATTCAAAAAGATGGCAGCACATGAAGGGAATCGCAAAACTTGAGGAGATAATAATTTTGGCCATCAGACAAAACAAGTGCAGGAAACAGGTGCAGGATTATTTAATATCAAAATATACCATTTGAGAAACTACAAAAGCCACCAATATATGTCTGCTATGTATTCCACACATCGTGGGATAAATCTCTGCGTGGAAAAGCATCCGCTCTGCGAAATGGTGTTAGGGGTTATATTAGACATCGCACTTGTCTATGAGAAAAGTTCAAAACTATATAACTTGCGAACACTCCCAATAGATTTCCAAGTTGTACGGACCGTTTTTGTTAGAATACACCCGCAGAAAGACAACTCTAAAATATTTTGTGCCAAATTTGCTACTCATTTTGCAAAGATATTCGTTTATGAACATTTACAATTATCTAGACAGCGTTGTTTTCAGTTTCCATTTACCATGTGCTATATCCATACCACAGATCATTAGAATCTTCAATAATTTTTATTCTCTGGATTAAATCAGTAAAATTTTCAATTTAACAATTCAAACCGTCGATGTCGGAATATTTTTCAAAAACCAATTCAATATAATTGCACTAATTAATAAACTTTACAATTTTATCGGTTCAAATTTAGTACCTACATATTACAAAATTAGAAATTACGATTTTTTTGAAAATTTTGAAAAATTGGTGTTGCATGGCCTTTTTAAATTTGTCAAATCTAGGTATTTAGATTGATTTAGTAATCTATCTTCTACCTTAAAATCTTGTAGATTCTTAATGTTATAAAATTCTGATAATTTTACTAATTTTGAAAATCAGGTTTTTGAAAATACTTAGTTTAAATTATTATTGTATGGGCTGACAGAAAGAAACCTTGTTCTTTCTTAAAAAAAGTTAAAGTTTTGACAATTGCAGACCCTACAGATCTAAAATATGCCACAGTTTTAACCATAGAGCCGTTTAGTTGTTGAGATACTCAGTTTCTTGTATCTTTCATTAAAAAAAAAAAAAAAAAAAAATGTTTAATCGAAAACTTGGTTTCCCTATTAATTCGAGTCTCGCCTACAAGGTTGCTAAAATTACGGGTTACAACCCTCAGCAATTTCATTCCATTTTGAATCGATATAATTTCGAAAGCTCTAAACTCTAGATGAATCCGTTACTGCCTATAAATAAATTTGCTTTAGTACTATATATAGGGAAATATTGTATTCAGTATGAAAAAAAAAGCTTTGCTATGAGACAAAAGCATCTACATTTCTTACATCTTTAATCAAATTTAAATTATAATTCGATTAAGCTTTTTGTATACACAAAGATATATACATAATAAATTTTCATTAAAAAAAAACAAAAGAATATAAATAAAGCTTTTTATTTGGTTTAGGCTTTATTTAATATATTTGTAATTTTATGTATATAAGCTTTCGTGTGTAAACAGAAAGAAATGAAATTTTTTACGATGCTCCAGCCAGTAAAAGTTTTTTTTCTTTTTTGTATTCTATCCTACTGTGTAGTATTTGTGTTTCTGTTAAGACATTTGTTGTGTAAACAGTTAATTGCTTTTCAATTGATACGCTATCAACAATATTGTGATTTTGATAGATAAATGGTAACGATTCGATCTGATATTGTTTTCTGATTATCGCGTTGGTAAAATACATTTTAATCGACACCGTATAATTTCTGTCAATTATTCAATTTAAAAATGACGCGTGGGATGAATTAATTACGTTTTGCACAGGTGTTTGGCAAACGATTAGACGACAACAATAACCGGAAATGAATAATTGTATAATAAATATATTCCCTAAATTGATAATTGATGGCCAATGATTATTATAAATAATTATTGATAAAAGTGTAGAATTTTGTTGCGGTAATATTTTGTGTAGAGTTTTTTATTTTTTGCCGATATTTTCGGATTAATTTTATGAAATATTGATTTTTAATCAATAAGAAATAATCAACAACATAACTTAATAATTTTTATTATCTTTAATTAAATAATTTAATACATAATAAAATAATGTGTAGAGAAATTTGTGGGCATTTTTTAATCCACTGTACATATGTAAGGTATAATGTTCAACACATGAGCGCTGCCGCCGTGCTATATTCAAAAATATTTATTTTATTTTTTGACGTTTCGTTTTATTTTGTTTGAATTTGCGTGTTTCATTAAAAATGTGGGAATTCCAAAAATTGCTTTTAAATTTACATAAATCGAATTAAATTAATTCAAAAATGTATAAATAATAATAATTAATGTATAGATAAAATAATTTGTATGTACACAAACAAATGGGCTCCGTATATTTTAAAATTTATACTCTTAGCGGGTATGGACGCACGTATGTATAACAGTGTCTAGAGAAAACTCAATCCCAAGAGAAGTTTGACCAATAACCAAGTATATTCACGAGCATGATGTCGAAAAGATGATTATACTCCAAAAATAATTTAAGTGACTTTTATGGTAATTTCGCAACAGATGGAAGGGAAAAAAATTATCAAAATATTAGAAAATTTTATGTCCGTCAAGTTCTTCTGTTGCGAAATTACCATAAAAGTTACTGATATTATTTTTCGAGTATGTGCCATGAGGGGCTATTTGTGAATTCGATTCGAACGTATTCGAGTCTTCGAAGTATTAGATTCTTATTTGAATTGAATCAGATTCGTTCGTTTCTTATTTAAATGACAAAGATTATTGATATCATTCACAAGATCATTCACAATAGGTTGTGTACCAAAACGTGTCGAATAACAAATTCTTCGAAAAAAAAAAAATTAATAGGGTTCAAATACGAATCTTATACTTCGAAGAGTCGAATATATTCGAATCGAATTCATGAAACGAGACTATATGAAAATTAAAAATTTGCTCATTTCTACTTAATTTCATTGGAATCAAGTTAATTAATATTAATTTGAATCGATTATTACATCATCGTTCTGATTGTTGAACGTTCCATTTAAAAATTAATGATTTCTGAAACTCCATTCACATATGCCATTGCCAATAATCGTCTTCATTTTCATACTTAAAATTTGGATTCTACAGAAACTCGTTGTTCAACGTTGAATACCTAAATACTTTTACACTTCAATTCAAATGTACTTCGTAATCAGCCCATTCAATCCGAGAATCAAAATTTTTCATAGTACTACAAGTTTTCGTTGGTGATAAATACAATTTCACTACAGTCTTCCCCCGTAAATAGCGCCTGAGCGTTTTATTCGAAAGTGGCAAAAATTTCCATATTTTAAGAATCTCTAAAAAAATCATTTAAAGCTTCCAGTCGGATAAAACGCCTAGGCGTTGTAACTGAAATTTTCAAATTTACAATTAAAATAGTTTAACACAAACCAAATACACCTATATTGTCAACAAAATTTTTTATATAGCCATCGTTATCTTGGTGGATTGAATAAAACAAGTAAATGCTTCCTTTAAATGCACTTTTGAAAGTGTATGCTTTAATATTTTAATAAATTAGTACTTGATGATTTACAAGGTTTTGTATAGGGAGAATTAAGTTTAGCTTCGAAATATATTTCAATCAGAACAAGTCGGAATCGTTAATATTGAACGACGGGAAATAGATACATTCAAAGTAGAGAAAAGGTCATACATGGAGGCCTATTATGAACTTGACGCGAAGCGGATCGCATTTCGCATTTTCATGCGATTACGCATTTTTGTATTATGAAATACCCTTTTCGCATTTAATCCGCTATTTGTCGAATGATGCGCCAAATTATAGAAAATGAAAGCGGATGTTTGCGAAAATAAAATTGAAAAATGCGACAGCTCAATAGCAGGCGAATATCGCATTTGAGTAGTGAAACATTATTTTGTGCAGCGATAAAATGTATTTAAATGATAATTAATATTTTTCTTCTTTTTAACAAATTTATGGTTTTGTTTACTCAAAAATAATTTTTATTGGAATATTCATAGAAACAATAATTTGACAGAAAATAAATTTCCCAAAAATATTTCCTTAAGGGGTAATGCGATATGCGATAATGATATTTTATAATGAGCTCTTGCGAAGCACATCGTATTTGTTAATTCGCAAGAAATGCGGAATGCGATCCGCTTCGCACTATGTTCATAATAGGCCTCCTGAATGCGATACGATTTCAAATGTATTTACAAGATTCAGATTTGCATTGAATCAGAATTGAAGGAAATTCGGTCGTTTCTTATTTAAATCCACTGACCTCCGAATTTTTAGCACCTACGTCTAAGGATTTTGATGGTCAGAAGATCACCAGCTTGTGTCGTTTTGGTCACTTATTGTTTTAAAAAAAATCTTTTCTAAATTTCGAAGAATATTTTGTCCAGGTTCGCACATCATTAAAAAAATTAAACAATTTTTACCTTAGTTTGGTAGGAAATAATTGGGTCTGGATTGGAGCCGCTTTCTATCGTTTGGTAATCCATAGGTATTTTTTTCATAATCAAAAATTTGAAGAATAGATCCAAATAAAGATTAAAACCTTTTTAGGGAATAACCATATATCTGGCAACCGAGACATTTTCGGCGTGAGACTTAATCTCCGGTCTCCGGCTCAAGATTCAATAGCTCAGGGCCAAGTTATGGAAACGGTTTTGTATTAAATTGAGTCAACGCAGTTAAACTAGATTGATTTCACCTATTAGGTAATTTTAAAAAGATGGAAACCTAATTAACGAAATTTTAAGGGAGGCATCAATCCAAAAATAAGAAAATTTGGTCATAAAAGTCATTTTTTCTAAAGTCTAAAGAATGCTATGCTTACCATCATAGAAAGGAGTTACTCTGTCCTGGAAACAGGGTAAAAAATGACTGAAATAGAATGGGTTAGCTCTAATGGAAGTGGAGAAGCTGCCATCATTTTTTCTAGATCTCTTACAAACTCTTTCGATGGTTTTGAAATTGTATTTTGTATAAAAATGCGTTTAAACCGTTGTGAATGAACACATTCTCAAAATCGAGATTGTAAGCATGAGGTTGGCCTTTAATACAAAATTTGTATAAATAAATATTGAAATAATTAAATTAAATAAAAATGACGAACAGAATAGTTGGTTATCGTTAATTTTAACGTTTAGACTCATCAACCAACTTTTTTTTTAAATTAACTTTCCAAGAAATTTTTGTTCAAGTTAGCGCACCATTAAAATAAATCAAACAATTATTTCTACCATATTTTGATAGGAAATCGTTAAGTCTGGACTAATTACCATTTTTTATCGTTCGGTCGTCAATATGTATCTTCCGTCTCCAACTCACTTACTTTGAAGTCCCATTGTTGCCATTTCCAATCACATGTCCAATTAAGTACAAACGTGCGTATTGAACACGAATCTTCTTAAATTCGCTCTGGTTGTCGATCCATTATATTTAACGACTACTTCAACTTTCCAAAACCATCCTTCCATATATTGATTTATGGTTCACTCCCACGAGATACCTTAAATTCTGACTGAGTAAAACTCGCAATTTTCGAATTATAATTGTAAACCATACTTGGCGTCGATAACTTGATATATTCTCCAAATTTCGGCAATATCGCTCCACATACCTAATGTGTAACGATAAAAGCGGAATCCGCTATTGACATTGCGATTAACTCTCTCGCTAAATAATTTTCGCCAGTAAAAGCGTGCGCTCTTGATAAATTGCTGCGAATCCACCTTCTTTTAAGAACGAATGGACAAATTTCAATAACAATGCTATATAATGAATTCAAATTAGGAATTCGTAGAATATACTGCAATTCCAATTCCATTTATTTACTACAAAAAATTATTAAATAAAATTATTATTTAATGCGCAAGAGCATCTGCTTGATTTTCAGAAAACAATGGAAGTATTATAAATGTCAAACACTACCAACCTCTAAAAATAAATCACGAGAATTGATTGATTATTTCTTTTGACCAAGATTGAATTCCAAGCCCAATTCCAATTCCTTGGCCAAATGAAATGTCACTGATATGGGGTTGTTGGAAATTTTAAATTTTAAATTAGATGATAACTCAATTGGAATTCCAAGAGTATATTTGCTAATAAAAGGTTCACTATAACGATCAAATATTAAGGACGGGTTCAAACTAATCGTGACATGACGTAAAGTATATTTTCGAAAATACCTTCTTGGTCGAATGATTCGTCTTATTATAAAACGCGATAGTGGATTTTTGCGAAATTAAAAATGAAAAATGTGACTACTCAATATTACACAATACAAACACAATCCACAAAATCGCGAAAAATACGAAATCCCATCCATTTCATAATTTGGCCTCAGGAATAGTCCACTGAGATAGCCCTCCACCTTTTTATATTTCACGTTAAAAATTCAAAATTTACAGCGGATTGTATTTTGGTTTAAAATGTCGAGAGTAGAATAGAGTTTTCAGTTTCTATAAAAAAAATGATTAGTTTTTAATGGTTATTAAGTGACCCTGGTTCGTGAAAATGTTGTTGCTAAAGTTATAAAGATGAAGTCGTAAAAATATTGAGGCACATGCATTTTACTGACAATTATTCAGATTTTTCAGATGAGAATTTACCACCAGCCTCAATGTTTTTTGGTCAGAAATTACTCATGATAGTTAGGGTTTTCATTTAACAACTTTGTTGTTAACTCTGTAAACAATAGTACCAGATAGGAGGAGTTAAAATTCAACAAAATATGACAACCGAAATGGTTTCAAACGTTGTTGTTATTTGTTGCGCAGTAATTTTTGAATCAATCATCCAATGATGTAGAAACCGAATTTATAATTTCAAAGCCAAAGAAAATTACAGCTTTCACAGTGTTGTCAACAGTGTTGTCCAACAAACATGGTCATTTTTCATAATTATAAATTATGTGAAGTGTAGCAATATTTTACAAATATAACGCCTAGGGCACTGTATTTGAATAAAACGCCCAGTAAGCGTACCATTCGTTTAAAACGCCTAGGAGTTATTTTCGGTGGAAGACAGTAGTTTAGAAAATTTTAGAGAAACACTAGTGGCCGAAAAAAGCAAGTTGGGAATTTTAGGTGATAATCAATGGTTGTTTTATTCACGTCTTCTATAGCAGTTTACATTCAAAAACTCAACAATCGTGATCTTGCAGTAATTTTTGCAGCCAGTATAAATGTAACAGACCTTTGATGAGTTGGCTGAATTTTTAAAAGCACACGCAATCGCCACTTCGGATCGTAGTATTGTGCTCACATGTTTGCAATTTCTCCTCATCCCACTTTTTGCGATGTTACTATAATATGAAGAGCTACTTTGTCAGTTACTATTCAGACGTCATTTGTAAAGTTTGTAACCAAGAACATGTGAGTGAAAAATTACATTGAGTTAAAAATAAAACTTATTCTAAATTCAAGAAAGAAAATATTTAAATAGGATAGTAGATGGGGAGAGGATTTATTTTCTTTAGTTTTCTAATACACCATAAGTCCAAATTTTTTTTGGAAATAATAGTGTTGTTCTTATCAATATACAACATAGCGACTGCCGCAAGATGACATGACCCAAATTCTTATCGATGAGAAAGAAACACAAACGTAAAAGTATTTATTGTTCAAACGAATAACATTTGTATCAGAAGGATTGGTGCAAGATGCCGTTAATGAGGAATAATAGCCTTAATTGTCGTGAATCACATGTTGTACCTATACGCCATTTCTCAACGGAAGGGAGGAATCCCACATTTTTTATTTTTTTTTCGTAATGTCATATCGCTTTTGCTCGTTTCAATATTTTATTGCTCAGTAGTTGTTGATTAGTTTGGTAATCAATGTCATTATTGGCATCCTGCATTAATCTCTTCCATATTCATGTTACAATTAATTACTCAAACGAGCAAAAGCGATATGACATAACCAGCAAATTTATCTTTTGGATTCCCCTCACCATTGAGAGATAGCGTATGCACCATTTAATTCTCGACACTTAAGTCTGTTATTTCCCATCATTGGCTTCTTGCGAAAATCTCTGTGATATTCATGTTATCGATGTCAGGTAAGAAAAAAATAATTTTGAATTCCTCCCCATCGTTGAGAAATGAGGTATAAACTATTTGATTCAGGACACCTAAGCCTTTTACTCCCCATCAATGTCATCTTGCGACAATTCCTGTGATATTCATGTTATTGGTTTGAAAATTGCTACAAAAATGAGAAAAAATTTAAGGTTATGAACGCCAAAATATTTTTTTTTTTTAAATGAACAGGATTATTGGCAATGACCTCCTAGAGTTTTTCAGTCGTTAGGAAATCGTTAATTTTTAAATGGAACGTTCAACAATACATTTGTTAAATGCCGCATCAATACATTGATAGAGTATACAATGTCTGGAACGTTTTCGGAAAAAAATTACAAGCGTAAGTAACCTCTTTTATTAATATTCGAGCTAGCTTTAAGAGTTCAGGAAATTAATATGTTCCGAAGATTGTAAGAGAATTTAATCCCGTTTCGAACTGATGAGCTTATGATTATGAAAAAATCAATCTTCTCATCAGGCCGCGGCGACTGAACTGATTATACCACAATTTACATTCTATATATACAGAATGTACTGTGCATTATGTACTAGCGAATCATACTAATACAGACAAATTCTCTTACAATTTTTCTTCTTCACGACATTCACACAGCTCTATTTCTGTGTAAGCTAATTTTACTTTAATTTTGAATGTTAATTAATTAATTCGTGTAATTTCTAATATGCATCCGATCCTTAGACCATTTTAAATGTGAAGTAGAAAAATCGTAAGAGAATTTGTCTGTATTAGTATAATTCGCTAGTACATAACGCATAGTGCATTCTTTATATATAGAATGTAAATTGTGGTATAATCAGTCCAGTCGCCGCGGCCTGATGAGAAGATTGATTTTTTCATAATCATAAGCTCATCAGTTCGAAACTGGATTAAATTCTCTTACAATCTTCGGAACATATTAAAATCATATACATTAAAAATTAAATACATATAATTCTGCCTATCAGCCGGTTTACTAACATACTTCTACGTGTTAATTTGTAAAAACACATTTAAAATGGTCTAAGGACCGGTTGCATATTAGAAATTACACGAATTAATTAATTTACATTCAAAATTAAAGTTCAGTAAATTCTTCTGCAGGACGAGGAAAGATGAGAAGAATCATGTATGGAACAATAAACTGATGCTGTGATCAGAAAAGCTGAGAGATCAGCCGAACTATATTCTTGAATGATAGATGCACTGATATTACAAGAAATATAAACGGAAGCTCTAGTTTTACAGACAGAATTCTTAGAAAATTTTACCATCGAGAAGATAAGGCTCCGGAATAAAACATAAATATGTATGCGATCCAGCAAGCCACTTTCTTAATTCAAATGAAGCTGAATTACTGTGGTTCAAGTTAATCTGTTTAATTTCCAGCATTGAATTAATATTAACGTGCCAGCTACCGAAGTCAAAAACGCAGAGCTTGTGGTCCAGAGATAACCTTGTATACTAATAACGTATCTTGAGGGTAGTAAGAGCTTCTCAGTAGCTGTGTAAACTTTTAAAAAATCAAAACTTGGAAATGAAACCTCAATTAGAACCAACTCCGTACTTTAACAAAATTTTGCAGAGGTGCATATTTAATAATCATCATTGAATTTTCGGAATGACTGAAATTTATTTAAATTGATTTTAGTAAATCTTAAAATCTATTAAATTTTATAACAAATTTTTAAATTTATAAATTTTAGCACCCTTTTTTGTATTGTAAGTCTGAAATTATCAAAATTTGTGTGTTTCAAATTTTCTGGATCCAAAATCAAAATCACAAATCACAGTTTTAAAAATGCAATACCCTCCTACTGGTTTTCTCCTAAATCCGATATCCAACTTATGCTAAATATTAATCCATAATCCAAAATAAACTTTGAATTGTTAAGTTTTGGTTTGTGAATGGTTTAATAAAAACTTACTATTGAAATGTGTAACATTGGACATTACAACGAAGGGTAATAAAGAGAAATTTTACCGGAAAATTGTTTAAGACGCTTTTAAAATGATCTGCACTTAATTATTCAGAAGATTATCTCGCCAGAAAGTAAATTGCACTTATAGAGGGTCCACTCCATAGCCATAACATTTTGTTTTTTATTTTATTTAGCAACTAAATGTCCTCCATCCTTGACAGACTGGCCATTTTGATGTGAATCTGTGTGGTGACATTTTAAAATATCATAACCTGTAAAATTTCAATCCTACATGTATAAAGTCACTAGAACAAAGCATAACACCAACTTCCAAAAGATTTTATCATCATGCCACAAATCGTTTCGTCGCGAATTAATTCTATCGTACAAAAAAAAAAAAATAATCACAAAATATCTAAAATCGAAAAGTTCAAAGAAAATTTATAATTGAATCCAAAGTACTTTTTTCAATTTTCGGCAAAAACAACTTTTAATTGAACTTGTACTTTGTGGCAAATAAATCCTCAATAATCGGCAAACAAAAAAAAAAAAATTTAAAAATCAATACTCGATGATAACAACAAAAAAAAAAGTTTATTTAAGTTTTCTTATCCAGGATTTTCATGAAAAATTATTTCTCAAACAAAAAAAAACTAAACACTTAAAATTATTTTTAATTAAACATAAAAATAAATAAATAAGGATACACAGCACAAACTAATAAATTTATCAACATCATTTTAATTTTAATTAATTATATTTCTTTTTTACACATTTGGATTAAGAATGAGATCAAAAAAATTGTAGGAGGGCTCCACTTTTTTCATTATTTGTACTCGCATAAATCACTTTGATTTTTAATTACATATTATTTGTAATATTGCATAAGGCGACACTTTTTACGATTTTTTATGTGATTTTCTATAAATTAAACTAATTTTCACTTGTTTTAATAATTTAAATTTTCGTTTTTATTTTCACCAACCAAAAAACAACAAAAATGTATTTTTAAATTAAACACAAATAAAATAAAATCACATGTGAATAAATAAAAATATTTATTGTTTTTATTGTTAAAAATAAATAAATAAAATTGACTCGAATTTCTAGTCGTTATCAGTAGACGGGTTAACGATTTGTGTTAAACTGATGATGATGATGATAAACATTAGATGTTGTTGCTCGGTTGTTCTTCTATTACGTTATGTTTCGAACTGTGTACTACTGACTGAATCTGACTGAGTAAAAAATAATAACAAAAATGTTACATTCATAATGTAGTGTATATTATAAGTACGTATAAATAGGAAGAAGACTTAGTAGTGGATGTACATACAAAAACAAAATTACTTATAAATTTTCGAATCTCATAATTCACCGGTGACGTCAAATTTAAAACGTCAACTGACATTTTCTTGGCACCAATCTCGCATAAAATAATGCATACACATTTAATAACCTGAAATAAAAAAAAGAACTGGTCGTCTACTATACTGGCGCTACTACATTACACACCTAGACAATAATTAGACAAAGAATTTGTAAAAATTTGTAAAATAAATTTTCGGGTTGACACATTCTTTGTACAGATTTTCCCACGATTTTCAAACCGACAAAAAACATTTTCGAAAATTATTTGTTCCTCTTTTGTGCAAAAAAAAACAAAACAAAAAATATTCACAACATTTTTAGCACATGCGTCGCGCAACGACAACAATATACAAATTTGGATGTTTGTAAGTAGAAAAACAAAATAACAACAACAAGATACTGATGTAGAAAAAAACAAAAACAAAAAGTCAGAAAAGCGTAAAAATAAATGAAAAAGAAAACAAAAAAAAAATAACGAAAATTTATCATTTTGTTTTTCTTGGTGGAAAATATTTGTAAGACTTGGCTGTATGATTTTATTTTTGTTGTCTAACTGAAAAACTATCGTTTATGCAAGGCAACATCAAGAAGTATGTAGAATACATTCACAATTAATGTAATAGAAAATGAGGAAAATGAGAATGAAAGAAAATTGTTTTATTGTTTTGTTATATAAGTACAAACGAATATTTTAGTATTATGTATTGTAATAGGTAATATAACAGTGGAATGTAAAGGTAATTGGATTTTCATTCCGAACAATGATTTAACGGATTATTTTGAAGGCAGGGCAATTAAAGTTATTGGCCTGGAATGTGGATGCGATTTGTAAATTTATTTGTTATGCCATCCTCTACAGTTCTACTTCTAGAATATTGTACAGTGTTCAAGTTATTTCAGTTTATTTTAGAATTTTTTTTTCTGATTATTTTATTTTATTAAAGAATTGTGGGTAATTCAAAAAATAATGATTAAGAATTATTTAGGAACTAAAATAGGAACAATATTTGACACAAAATTTACAGAAATTTATTTTTTGTGGAATGGTTCAAAATAATTTCGTTCTTTGGTAATTACATTTTCTACAAACAATGATAAGGAAATGAATAATTTCGTCGTAGGTACCGTTTGAACTTGCATATCTTACAAGCCATGCATTGGATACTTCCAATCGAAAGTGCAAAAGATCCAAAATGGTGTTTTTTTTTGGTTAACCCATCTTCTTTGTATTCTAGTCAATTAGCCGCTAAAGCGAAATCTAAAAGTGTAATACCCTTGACAGACTGCGATTTAATAAATCCGATTTAGCTAAACTCGTTTTAAATAACGGTTAATACACTTAAACTGTTATTGTTTTCATAATATTTGTTAAACTCAAAATAATGCATAAATACCGTAAATCTAATTACGGCTAATCTCGAAAACTCACTAAATCGGATTTATTAAATCGCAGTGTGTCAAGGGTATAAATAATCTCAATGTCGATTTACGAGGTATAATGAAAACTCGATAGAATGAGGTAAATTGATCAAGGGAATCGACCCCTCCGATTCCATCATTATACAACCGTAAGATTTCTGTCCTTGAAACTTGGTCGTATTTTTTTGATTTATTGTCCTGCCACATAACCAGAATGATTTCTCCATCTCAACTGAACCCCGACCTTTTTTGGCTAATCTGTTATAAGAAGTCCTAATCCTTACTTGCTTTGACAATTAGCCGATAATCCTGAAGTAGATCCTTGATACAGAAAGAAATCATAAGGCTGACATTTTTTTTTGGCAAGAACGTAAACCTCGATTCGCCATTGATTTGGTGTACCTTTCATGTATTGTTTTTTTGACAGTTGGCCAGTGTATGGAATTTGTAAATAGATACTGCTTGTTCAACATGCAATTGCAACATGGTCTAACTTTAAAAAAATTATCTAAGTTGTCCCTGGCAATTTCAAGATTATTCACTACATGCGGGTTATCCCTTAGTTGTACAAACCTGTCATAAATGTCATGTTGAATTTGAATGCTTGAATTTATAAAATTGGATTTCAGTATAACCGTAATCTAGAAAATTTCATTTAACTGATTATGATATGTAACCCAAATAGCTTTTTGATTTCATTTATTTCTGTAAGCCTGACTCAAACAACTCGTCTGTAAAATACTGCGAAAAGTAATCGTATGGAGTATTTATTTGTATGCAACCTGAAAGGCTGGTAGGCTTTGGGCAACAAATTCGCTTCTAACCATTTTATGTCACTCTTATTAGTAATTGAAATAGGCTTACGTTCTGTTTCATCAAATTTCGTTGACTTGGTATAGTTGGTCGAGAAGATCGGCTCGTTGTACATTTTGATTACTTCAGGTTGTTGCACTTCCATAAGTTTCTTTTTTGTTTTTATCACATCGGGTGGACGTTAACGGTGATCCAACTTCAATGAATGGTTTATTGTCCAACCAATTTACTATTGCAATATGTTTACTGGAGCATAATTATTCATAATATCCTTGGTTATTTTTTTAAAAAGCTTTACCCTCCATAAATTTTGGATTAATGAATCATTTAATTCTAACCGTTCTAGCAGCGTACCAATTCCCTATAGTATTTCAAACAAGTAGAAACTGCTAAAATATTCATTCTAATCAAACAAAAGGTCCAAAACCAAATTTTTTACATACAATTTATATTCTGGATAAACAAGTATTAGATACGAAGTCATACGTTTGTTCCAACTTTCCACCTTTGTACCCCAATGTTTTGGCCGATATTCGTCCTTTAAATAGAATTACATCCAAACACAGATTTTCTTCCAAATTAAGATGATTGCATTGTGATCTTATGGAATCTATCAAAAGCCGATGTTTATAATACAGGGCACTATTGTTGTCAGATATATCTAATACGTTTATGTAATGCAGATTGGTTCTTAGTTGAAAAAAGCAGTAGATTCTGGGTTGGGGTATCTTTGTTGCACCAATAAATAAATGGATTCCCATTAATCGCATAATTTCAATTTCATCTGTCGGTTTAAAAGGAACATTGCTTTGCTTGGCGTATAAATTAGTATTGGATGCAATAATGCTAAAAAGTTTATTTGTAAAATATATTTGAAAATGTGATTTAGGTGAGTATACTGAAATAAGTAAGGCTTTCATATTCTATTTGTGGTTTTTATTCGTCCGGAATTTAAACGCACTCCGATTTTTTTCACCATTGTGTGTCGTTCTTATTAGTAGGTTCATATTTTTGTCGGCTTTACTTCATTGAGCATTATGATATCCCTAACAAGTGTTGCTGAAGCAACAACAGTTATTCCGAGTCGATCTAGAGTTGTGTTCAACATCTGCAGAGGAAACCGATTCATCTATCTTTCCACCCGGTTAAAGTTAGCCGAAAGTTTCCAGCCGAAAGTAAAAAAGTCGATAACGCAGATTATGTTATTAACATTCCAGCCGTGGTTGACAGCCAAAAGTAAATATCATACATGGATTGCAATAAAAACTTTTGTAAATAGTCTTACGTGGAAAACTTTGTTTAACCTAGTCGTGGAAAATATTGGAAAATCAGAAGGATTCACAAAATTGGAATAAAATCAGCCTCTAGAGTGTATATCTGAAGTTGAATCGATTTTATGTGATCTGCCAATAGCTATCGCAGAAAAAAATTCAGTTCAAGTTTCCCATGGAAAATGTCGGAAAATTTAAAAAAGTTTCCAGTCGAAAGTAAGAAATGTATGAATAAAATCAGCCTCTGGAGTGTTATGTCTGGAGATGGATTGCATTGATGTGACTTGACAATAGCTACCGCAGGAAAAAAACTCAGTTCAATTTTCCCATGGAAAATGTCGGAAAATTTGATTTTCCAAAAATCATTATGGAGATGGATTACATTGATGTGACTTGTCAATAGTTATCGATTTTCCACGGGAAACTTGAACTGAATTTTTTTCTGCGATAGCTATTGACAAATCACATCAATGCAATCCATCTCCAGACATAACACTCTAGAGGCTGATTTTATTCCAATTTTGTGAATCCTTTTGACTTTCCGATATTTTCCATGACTAGGTTAAACAAAGTTTTCCACGTAAGACTATTTACAAAAGTTTTTATTGCAATACATCCAATTTACTTTTGGCTGTCAACCACCAAATTGTTTATTTTCTGCTGGAATGTTAATCTGAATTATCGACTTTTTACTTTCGGCTGGAACTTTCGGCTAACTTTAACAGGGTATTTTTTAGTATTTAATAACCATTGCAACGAAAAGTCCAACTCGATGCAAATAAATTATGTCCACTGAGAGATAAACACATGATTTATCCATCCAGAAGGATATGTTATTTTACCAGAAAAATGCTAACAAAATATTTTTTTAACGTATAGATAACATATTACTCTAAACGCCAAATTAGACTGTGAAATTACAGATTTTTTTTACCTCAAAAAACCCTTCTGACCTTGTCAAACAAATCGGAACTAACACGTAAAAGAGGATGAAAACAACAAAAACAGTAGACAAATATTTTTGATTTGCATGTAATACTAATGTAAAGTTCCTGTCCACATGTACGAACAAGGAGTTTCAAAGGGTTATATCCGTCACCATACACACTCAACCCAGAGCCCCCCATTTTGGTTTACTCACCCTATTGATCACATTTAATCTGCTCTTACAATTATCGGCTAATTTTTCCATGTGTACTTTAAAACTCAATCGATTGTTGATCCAGATTCCCTAATACCTAGTCAATCTTGAATACTCAATTATCTTTCTCGAATTTACCCGCAGATTAGCGGCCCTCGCCGATAGTTTTGCCCTTGCCGATTAGTACAAAGTCATCTGCAAATTAAGATGCAAAGATAATTTTGTCGGGGCATTATACCTACGTATTGAGCTCGTATACAGATTGAAGAGGGTCGGAGAAATTTTGCTCCCTTGAGGGAGCCCAATATTCACTGCTCCCTCCAATCTATAACCTCTTTCACACAAAACAAACTTACGCTCACTCATAAACTCATTTCGCCCATTTGCAAAAAATATTGAAAAAACCAAAAAAAATTTGTACACTTTTATAGCTGTCAACAATTTTTTACGTGATTCGTCTACGAAATACGATTTAGGACTGTATATATCTTCTTCCTAATGTATATCATATCTTCTGTACGAAACAATTCTCGACTATGGAACCGTGGAGGTCCTTAATGCTGGAATTGTGGTGGTCTATTGTAGCCAAAATTCAGTTGTGGGAATCTGGTTGGCTGGGTGGATTTGTTTATGTTAGATATAGTAACCATGGATTGGAATTTCTTTGGGTGGAGGTTTCAGTGTAAAACCTGGTAATGGTAGTTTTTTTGAATTTTGTGGGATATTATTCGTATGGAACTGTGCATAAAGGGGTTTTGGAAGTGGTCGACGATTGTATAAACATGGTTTGAAGTGAGAGGTTTAGGTGGATAATTACCATTTCTGCACTTTGAGGTAGATTGAACTATACGATTTTTATTTGATGTAGTGCATGTTCTGTTTGAATAAGCACATTTCCTTATAAAGAGTTTGTTTTGTTCTGTTTACAATGTTAGATTGTATGTCTATCACCTTGGAAAATACTTTTCAATTACGTCATTACCTTGATGCTTAAAATATACCGGTAGGAAATAGAATAGTTAAGGAAAACGAAAGGCTTCCTTGGCGATGGTTACACAAAATAAGCAGGGCGATTCCTCTGAGGACTCTCAGCTCAAAATGCAGAGACATTTTTTTTTTTTGAACTGATGTGTTGGTTTGCAGTCACTTTAAATTCGTTATATTTTATTAATAAAAATGTTGGCTCAATTTTTACTATAATTAACCGATTTATTCAGAAAGGCAAACTTTTTAAATTTTTGTCTAATCAGCATCTGCGAATAAAACATCTGTTACGAATTATACATTAAAATGTACAGTTAATTACATAAATCCGGTTTTCTATATGAACCCAGATTGCTACTTTGCATATTTTATGTGTTTGTCAAAGTCTATTTTAGTAATCTAACGATCATAATCGATAAAATAATTATCATTTAAATAATTGGAGTAATTACTTACGGATATAAGGCCTTTACTTATATAAATACAAAATTAATCAAAACGGTGCGGTACGTTAAAATTGGTTTTATTGGTCAATTAATGAGGATTGGTCATACACCGTATATTTACACAACTGTAGTTAATTGGCTATTTACACACCCAACTTTATATATCAGAATTTTTCTTTAGATTATTTAACATAAATTAGTGTGTGTATAGTAAAAATGTTGTCAGAAGTGATTTTCTTTATACATACCAGCAAGCACATCTACACGTACACAAAATAATAGTCTAATCTCTAATCCCTTTCATTTTCTAAACATTTCAATTATTTTTATATCGTATATAGGAAAAATTCTTTTCAAGTATAATCGACAATAGAATTCGCGTAGACTGGGAAGAATAATATTGAAAAGCAAAAAAAAAATGTACAACAAACGACATAGAAACGACGTCGAGTATGTACTACAAACTACAAACAGTATACAGAATACAAAAAAGCTTTTTTTTTATTGAAAAATTTATTTGCAAAATGAGAATACAAAAAGCTCATAGAAAAATGTTTATATGTAAAGTTGTTTTTATAGCAACAACAAAACGACATCAATCTGTATTAAATAAGAGAAAATCACAAACAGGATTTGTATACTATATAGGATTTATTTTTTTCCCTATTTTCCTTTTTTACTGATGATGTCAATGACGATTGAATTTTTATTTTTTTTTTTATTGTGCGGGATTATTCTGTTTTTCCTCCTGTGCAAAGAGATTTTAAAATTGGGTTGCACAGCTGATTCAAAAAAATAAGATTGTAAATTATGGCTTTAGATTTACACAATCACAATTAACAATATATAGCAAGTAAGAGCTTGATGTATGAATTTCCTAGTGTTTCACCAACACCAGATAGTCAAACAATTTGAATATTTTGTAACATTTAAAATAGGCGGTGGTGGTAACCTCTGGTAATATTTAATTGGAGTTTTATAAAAGCTAAAGCAATAAAAAAGTTTTTCGACCTAGCATACGTACGTTAACTGCAAATTTTCATTTTGGGATTTTTCTCATTTTATTTCGATACGTATACATTAAACAATATACAGTAAAAGCTCAATAACATTAACATTTTGTACAAAATGATAAATTCCACAAAAAACAGGTTCTACTGTATAATTTTAATTTTAAAATATATTCTTGTGGTAGATATAGTTTTAATTAAAGCACTAGCACAAAATAACAATAAAAATCAGTTTTAATTAAAAAATACCTCATTGTCCCCCACCCCACCCCCCCAAGTTTTTCCTTATACTATCGCATTCGTATCCAGCGAATATAAAAACAAAATATTCCACTTGTTGATTTATGTTACTCAGATCACATTTGAATTTATTTTGAAGCTTTAAGCTATTTATGTTGTGGATTTATTTCATTCTAATAAAAAAAATTGAGATACCGAGCAAAAAATAATAGTACAAGCAAAGCTTTCAATCAATGTCATCTATCCTTGATACGCCTGTCTTCCTATTTATTTACGTATATGTGTACGGCAAAATGCTCTCTAGAAATTCAATTTTAATGGTACACTCTTATTTTATCAATTTAAAGCCCTTTTCGTTTTTTGTTTTTTTTTTGTTGATTTTTTCCATTTTCAGAAGTTAAGTTTATTTGATTTGAAAAATGTCGCACAGTTGATTAAAAAAGTATTCATCATGTGTAACATTATTTGACATGTGGAGGGAAAAATATGGGAATAAAGTTGATTCTACGATCAAATTAATACTGTTTACACTTTTCGCGGAAGCTTGACCCATAGTGAACGTATGATGATGACGAAAATGTTTTGAAACTTTGAGTGTCGGCAGCAATATTTGGAAAGCAGAGGGTAATTAGTTCGTCTCAATTATTGTCCATTTTAATGATAGACTTACAGGCTATTTTGGGGTCCTATCAAAGACAAAATATACACGGAACCAAGCACGGTTTTGGGAATAGGCGCCTGACATTTGTGAAAATAAAATGTAAGGCTAACTTTTATTTTATTGATGTCCAATTTGTTATGTTCAGCGAACTATTTTCATTTAAGTTGAATGAAAAAATCATTCCCAAGATTTAAGGTTAAATCATCAGCAAAACATAAGTGGAAGTATTTATAGTGCAGACAGGTGGCCTTGGGTTATACTTATGTTGGAATATTCTTATGTGACAAAAAACATCAACGTAAAACTACAAAGGAACCGATTAAGGCATTTTCCCTGGCAGGAAAACGAAAGGAAGGGTCAAAGAATGTTCAATTTACTCAGCGGGTCTGACTAATGCACTGCAATCAAATCGTTTCACTAACAGATCATCTTCTATTACCAAAAGCGCTCTGTGCATGATGTGTCGTAGCGAATAGGAATAATATGTCGGATTCAGTCTTAATTTGGGATAGGTCAATTTGACAGATCAAGCATCCAGAACTTCCTGTTCGCTCAAACCCTACCTGCGGCCTATAAACAAGCAACACAGCAAATTTATCAGATAAATACACCAAACGACCGTACAAATCTCTCATATAGCTGTAGGTGCATAATAGAAATGGACCGGAAAGAAAGGAACATGCCCTGGAAGAGTCCATCAAAAAATTAACCGAGATTTTCAAATCAAATTTCGCTATTAAAATTCTCAACCCGAAATCGTATTATTATCAAACCCGAATTCGTTACCGCTGAAAGAAATTAAAAATCAAACAACAACTCTAGTTAAAAACCGCAATCAGAGCACAATTGCAGATTTTGGACTTTTTTGGCTCAGAATTTGCTGGTTTATAGTAAGGAGATATTCAAAAATTCGAATTTTGCATGAAATGTATGGAAATAATCAGGCAATCTAAATGCTTGCTGGTACAATAATTACAGGTCTCGAAACCTATCTTTAGCGGTATAAAAATCCGCAATCGGAGCACAACTGCAGATTTTGAATGTTTTGCACAGAATTTGCTGGTTGAGATATTCAAAAACTTCGAATTTTGCATGAAATGTATGGAAATAATCAAGCAGTATAAATGCTTGTTGGTACAACAATTACGGGTCTCGAAACCTATCTTTAGTGGTATCAAAATCCGCAATCGGAGCACAACTGCAGATTTTGAATGTTTTTGCTCAGAATTTGCTGAGAATTTCATATGAATGGTATGGAAATATTGAAGCAATCAAAATGCGTGTTGGCACAACAATTACTGGTCCCTAAACCTATCTTTAGAGGTATCAAGGACAGCCATCGGAGCACAATTGAAGATTTTGAATTTTTTAGTTCAGAATTTGCTGGTTTATAGTAAGGAGATATTCAAAAATTTCGAATTTTGCATGAAATGTATGGAAATAATCAAGAAATCTAAATGCTTGCTGGCACAACAATTACTGGTCTCGAAACCTATCTTTAGTGGCATCAAAATCCGCAATCGGAGCACAACTGCAGATTTTGAATGTTTTTGCTCAGAATTTGCTGGTTTATAGTAAGGAGATATTCTAAAAATTCGAATTTTGCATGAAATGTATGGAAATAATCAAGCAATCTAAATGCTTGCTGGGACAACAATTACTGGTCTCGAAACCTATCTTTAGAGGTACGGTGTAGTAAGGAGATATTCTAAAAATTCGAATTTTGCATGAAATGTATGGAAATAATCAAGCAATCTAAATGCTTGCTGGCACAACAATTACTGGTCTCGAAACCTATCTTTAGTGGTATCAAGAACACCCATCGGAGCACAGTTGAAGATTTTGGATTTTTTAGCTCAGAATTTGCTGGCTTATAGTAAGGAGATATTCATAAAAATTCGAATTTTGCATTAAATGTATGGAAATAATCAAGCAATCTAAATGCTTGCTGGCACAACAATTACTGGTCTCGAAACCTATCTTTAGTGGCATCAAAATCCGCAATCGGAGCACAACTGCAGATTTTGAATGTTTTTGCTCAGAATTTGCTGGTTTATAGTAAGGAGATATTCTAAAAATTCGGATTTTGCATGAAATGTGTGGAAATAATCAAGCAAACTAAATGCTTGCTGGGACAACAATTACTGGTCTCGGAACCTATCTTTAGAGGTACCAAAATTCGCAATCGTAACACAACTTCAGATTTTAATGTTTTTGCTCAGAATTTGCTGGTTTATAGTAAGGAGATATTCAAAAAATTCGAATTTTGCATTAAATGTATGGAAATAATTAACCAATCTAAATGCTTGCCGGCACAACAATTACTGGTCTCGAAACCTATCTTTAGTGGCATCAAAATCCGCAATCGGAACACAACTACAGATTTTGAATGTTTTTGCTCAGAATTTGCTGGTTTATAGTAAGGAGATATTCAAAAAATTCGAATTTTGCATTAAATGTATGGAAATAATCAAGCAATCTAAATGCTTGCTGGCACAACAATTACTGGTCTCGAAACCTATCCTTAGTGGCATCAAAATCCGCAATCGGAGCACAACTGCAGATTTTGAATGTTTTTGCTCAGAATTTGCTGGTTTATAGTAAGGAGATATTCTAAAAATTCGAATTTGGCATGAAATGTATGGAAATAATGAAGCAATCTAAATGCTTGTTGGGACAACAATTACTGGTCTCGAAACCTATCTTTAGTGGTATCAAGAACAGCCATCGAAGCATAATTGCAGATTTTGAATGTTTTTGCTCAGAATTTGCTGGTTTATAGTAAGGAGATATTCAAAATATTCGAATTTTGCATGAAATGTATGGAAATAATCAAGCAAACTAAATGCTTGCTGGCACAACAATTACTGGTCTCGAAACCTATCTTTAGTGGCATCAAAATCCGCAATCGGAGCACAACTGCAGATTTTGAATGTTTTTGCTCAGAATTTGCTGGTTTATAGTAAGGAGATATTCTAAAAATTCGAATTTTGCATGAAATGTATGGAAATAATCAAGCAATCTAAATGCTTGCTGGCACAACAATTACTGGTCTCGAAACCTATCTTTAGTGGTATCAAGAACACCCATCGGAGCACGGTTGAAGATTTTGGATTTTTTAGCTCAGAATTTGCTGGCTTATAGTAAGAAGATATTCAAAATATTCGAATTTTGCATGAAATGTATGGAAATCAAGCAATCTAAATGCTTGCTGGCACAACAATTACTGGTCTCGAAACCTATCTTTAGTGGTATCAAGAACACCCATCGGAGCACGGTTGAAGATTTTGGATTTTTTAGCTCAGAATTTGCTGGCTTATAGTAAGGAGATATTCAAAATATTCGAATTTTGCATGAAATGTATGGAAATAATCAAGCAAACTAAATGCTTGCTGGCATAACAATTACTGGTCTCGAAACCTATCTTTAGTGGCATCAAAATCCGCAATCGGAGCACAACTGCAGATTTTGAATGTTTTTGCTCAGAATTTGCTGGTTTATAGTAAGGAGATATTCTAAAAATTCGAATTTTGCATGAAATGTATGGAAATAATCAAGCAATCTAAATGCTTGCTGGGACAACAATTACTGGTCTCGAAACCTATCTTTAGAGGTACCAAAATCCGCAATCGTAACACAACTTCAGATTTTAATGTTTTTGCTCAGAATTTGCTGGTTTATAGTAAGGAGATATTCTAAAAATTCGAATTTTGCATGAAATGTATGGAAATAATCAAGCAATCTAAATGCTTGCTGGCACAACAATTACTGGTCTCGAAACCTATCTTTAGAGGTATCAAGAATAGGCATCGGAGCACAATTGAAGATTTTGGATTTTTTTAGCTCAGAATTTGATGATTTATAGTAAGGAGATAATCAAAAACTTCGAATTTTGCATGAAATATATTGAAATAATCAAGCAATGTAATTGCGTTTTGGTACAACAATTACTGGTCTCGAAACCTATCTTTATTGGTATCAAAAATTTGCTGATATAGTAAGGTGATTTTCAAAAATGTTGAATTTGAAAATGAATGGAAATAATCAAGCAATGTATATGAGCATTGACAGAATAACTAAAGGTCCAAAATAGTTTCCTAATACTTTATTGTAATCTGATATACATACATGTATAATTTGTACAACAACAATCGTTAATGATTGTTGCTTGTACAAATTAAAATTTTCCACCATAAGTATTTTTGTTTTGGGTTCATTACTCAATACCCTAAATACTTACGTAATTTTTCGATATAGTACACCACATTTACGAGTATCTGATTGGGAACAACTAACACAAAATAAAAAATTAATATTAGTCAGTTTGTAGTTCAGGACTTAATGAGCTCAAATTTTGTTTTAGGTTTTGCTTCGGACGTGAGTAAAGCCAATAGGGGGTTTTTTTTGGGTCAATTTTTGGATACAATAGAGTTTTGCGGTTTGAGAAAAGAAAACAAGTGCGATTAAACGATTTTTGTGGTGCTCTAGTTAAAATTTTAAATAAAGTGTGGTTATTTTTGATTTGATATCAATTCGCAATTAAAAAACGAGATAAGTTGCTTGTTTTAAGTTTTCTTACATTCAAAAGAAGAAGAATTATTTAAAAAGTTAATTTCTGAAGTTAATTTTGACTAAACTCTAATTTTTTGTTTGTTTGTATAATTTGGTTCCTTTGGTTCAAGAATTGGGAAAACGTGAAAAAAAAAACGCACAAGTTAATTAATGAGTTCTTTTGGGTTGTTTACGTATGATTCGACTTTTAAAAGATTTTCATCTTGGCGGGATTGCCTGATCAAGAAATACTCACGGAAGTTCCCGCGATGTTTTTCCGCTGAATTCCATTTATTTTAACTCCCAACTATATTATTTAAGTATTTGGAACATACACATTTTTTAACACTTCAACCGTTTCACAACCAATCAATGTTATAAAATAGCGGCAGTTTTATTACAGTTTTAACTTTATTTACGATTGTTATAACTGTTGAAATCGTTCAAGATAAGATTCGAAATATTTTCTTGTCTTATTCAATTACATAAACGGGACCAAGCCGCGGACGAAAATATTTCCGATTCTATGGTAGGATTAATCCTTTCAGACGGGAATTAATACGGGTGGTCGGAAAATAATTTTTGCGCTATAAATTTGGTTTAGAAACAGTTATTACCACGTTATCAGAAAGCTGGTATAATAGCCGAGCAACGAAAATTTAATTTAATTCAACTAAATAATACTTCAGTTAAAGTAAATTTAATTGTAAATATTTTTGTGGTGAAAATTACTTTGCTTTAGAAATTCCTTAACGATTGAATTGATCATTTCCGTTGCCACAGCGTCACTAGATTTTAAATAGGTTGTGCGTGTTGCGCAACAGCTCCATAATATTCACAAGTTCCGCAAATACCTGCCTAATGATATCTGAAACAAAAACAAAAAATTAAGGAAAAAACAGTATAGGGTTCGGAATAACCAAATGATAAAATTTTATGTTTTGGAGAGCGAATTCTAGCACAATACCATTTGATACATGTAGGGTTGCAAAGTTAATTTGGTGTTTAACAACGCAAGGTGCTAAATGGTCGTAATCGGCAATTTTGGATAAACAAACTTAATAGCTTTGGTAATTGTAGTCTGGTTTTTTTATGGTAGTGTGTTCATCTCTACCTGTAAGAGTTCTTTATTGTCCGTTTAATTACACAATACTATTTGTTGATTGTCCAGCACAGTTGATACATTTGATTTGATTTCTTTAATTATCGTTTTGTTGATTTATCTAGTTCTAGTTCTAGTTTTTTAATTTTTTGTTGAATTTTAGCTGATGTAATTTTCTTTGCTTTCGAATCATCAATAAATCAGCTCGATCTGCTTACTAAAGGGAAGAATAATTATATCCACTATTTCGGTAGTTAGGTCCCCTAAAATCTCCTGTGTAGAATTTGTGAAATTGCTCTGGAAAAATAGTGGTAGCTGTACGTTGTTATTGTCTCTTTGATCTGCACAATTGTCAGAAGTAACCAGGTTTCGCAGGGGCAGCTGTACAGTGTACACTGTTATGAATACTTTGCTGCTCAGTATTATTAGTTATTGGATCAACAATATGAATTTTGTCTGATGGTTGAATCTGATATGACCATGTAATTGCTCATGGCATTCGAAATTCGAAAAATGATCTAGAATAGATTTTTTTCTGTTTCCTTTGCTTCGATGTTTTTACTTATAAATTGTTTTAAAAATGTTCAACTGTAACGTTTCCTATCTGGATTTGTATCCCACTTCTTTGTTGGAAAACTCCAGATATTGGCAAACCTATTGTAATGGTAGTGCAATGGATTTAAGCTCCATATATAAAGTATTTCTTTCATTAGAACTTTACCTTATGGCAACTTGATCAAATTTATTTACCTAGTGGTTATTTACTAGCAGATGGCAACGAAGGATGGTTAATTGACGAAGCTGTACAAATTGAAATATTAGATCATGGCGGATCCAGGGCGGACTTTAATATACAATTGACGAAAAAGGACCAAATTCAATGGAGACGTCGTCCAGAATTTGTTAAATGTAAAAAACCCTTTGAATTTTCCAGAATCAGTGAACCAGAGGATGGTGATATCAAAACCAACTAACTCTAAGGAATTAAAAAAATCTCTTCGGAATTCATTTGTTTATGGGCAGTATCCGATTTCCAATAATACAGATGTACTGGAGTCACCTTCTTGGTATGATTCACGTAATGAAAGCAATGGCTCGTGATAGATTTTATCAATTACGAACAAATGTACATTATGTAAATAATTTAGAAATACCTCCAGATAATAAAGATGTACTTTTTAAGGTATTGTGACGATTACGGCCATCACACAACAAGTTCACGTTATGAACAGCGACAGCTCAGACGGTTGGCGCATAGTAGGAACATAAATGTCGATGGTTCGATGCTCGTCGTAGCCCATGTTTTTACCACAATTATTTATCATGGACATCGAAACATGTTTGTATACCAACGCACAAATGCATAATGTGTACAATGGGAGGCGCGAGTTAGTGACTGATAAATAAAATGAATAACAACACAAATACTTACACACGGCCCGTCGACAATAATGAATGATGATGATTATGACCAGCCATAAACGATATTTCCAGATGTGATTATGGGTCATAAATATAGAATGCATAAGAATGAAGATGATTTATGACACACAATAAAGGAAATTTCGAGAGCAGTATCATACTGGTATATAAACACGATCGATGGCAAGCAGAGGAGGCAGTTTTTGGTTTACTTTAAATCGTGTAACAAGTGAAATGAATCTGTTATCATAGCTCCTCCCTCCAGTGGCAAGCGGACAGATTTAAATAAGTAAAGTCAAGTAAAGTCGAGTCAAGTGACATAAAAGTGTTTTTATTTGCAAAATCCGGACGAACTCAGAAGCGCAGTTCGTAACAGTATGTATGAATATATGAATATGAGTAACCACATAAAAAAAAAAAAAAAATTCTATAATGATTAATAATTAATTTAACTTTTAGGTGAGACCCATTAAAAATACGTTAGGGAACCGATGCTTACAAGTTGAGCTGGACGAGAACCTAAGTATTGATGTACAAATAATACCTTTCAAAGGTCGACTAAAGGTTAAACAATACATACAAAATAAACCTAATAAAAGGGAATTAAATTGTTTGGCTTGGCGTGGTAGCAGTGGTCAGCCTTATGACGTTTTTATGACTGGCGCAGCTGTCATGCTACATTTATTTATTTTTAACCTCGTTTTTTCAAAGCTCCTTTTCAAAATAAAAAAAAGTTTCAAAAAATGCCTCGTGGTTCGTTTGAGGAGTTAAGCGACCGCGATCAAAATGTTGTGCTAATTAAATGGTTAGATAACAAATCGCTGCACATTGCATAAAATTGTGTGGTAAAAAGTGAGCTATCTCTTGCTAAGCGATGGGATGATAATTTAAAACGGCACATTGAAATTCCCCAACCAGAGATAGTAATGTTATATAACAAAAACACGGGTGGAGTTGATATCCGCCACCAGAGTTTATTTTACTGCAGAACGTTGATAAAATCTAAAAAGTGGAACCTTCGTGTAATTATGCACTTTTTAGATTTTTCTATTTCATCCAGCTGGATGGAATACACGAAGGAAATGTTGCGACAAGAAGTGCCTACTAAAAAAGACTTGTTACACTTCCGAATGGAAATCGCATATTATCTTCTATGTACAGCGGAAAATAACAGAAAACGTGACCGACCCATGAATGAAGACTTAGCACATTTGCCAGATATTGACAGCAAAAAGGAATCAACACGCTGTAAATTGTTTAGTTGTAAGGGTCATACACATATCTTCTGTGTTAAATGCAAAGTGCACTTATGTTCGATGAAGGATCGGAACTACTATAAGGCATTTCATTCCAGCACAAAACCTTTAGGCAATTCTTACAAATAACTCTTTAATATTTATTTTATTCTCTTAATTTTTAAGACTGTGCGAATGTTGACCAAAGATAATGTGTTAGTGAATGAGATAAAAGTAAGATTGGAAGGAAGAATGGATTACAAAAAAACGCAACGGTCGAAAATAATGGCGGAAAATATGAATATATTTTCCAAAATTAAACAAGTGGGTCCAAAAGTTCCTCGCGAAAATCTTGCTGTGTGCTTGAATTTTGGAGGCATGGCAAAAGCGATAATGAATGAGTTATCGGTTAAGAGAGAATTTCGAAGAATGCAACTGAATTATTTTACACATGTGGAAGTATATACAGATGCTAGAGTTAATGAGGATCGAGTGGGTTTAGGAATTTACATTCCGGCAATGAAAAAAGAGTAATTGTTAAGATTGAATGGTAGCATCTCATCTGTATAATGAATGCAGAATTGATTGGAATTATGGAAGGAATCAAGTTGGCAATGATTGAAGGGAGCCGGAGAGTAGTTCTATTCTCCGATTCCCTGAGTGGTTTACAATTAATAAAGCAAGGAGGGGGTACTCAGGGCAATGTGTTGGGAGTGAGGTGATTCTACAATGGATACCTTCACACCTACAGATTGAATGTAATGAAAGAGCCGATATGCTTGCAAACAGGGGTTGTATGCTTGAGGAGATAACAGATTATGAATTCATGCATGCAAGAGATGTACTTCGGATGTTTCAGAAGAATCTGTGGAGAAAATGGGAGAATGAATTTATGGAAAAGAGTAGGGTAAAATGAAAGAAGTACTTTGAATGATGTAGTGCTCCTCTGAGGAAACCATTTTTTAAGGAAATCAAAGGAGACACTACAATGATACGAACGATGGAACGGGTCAGTTGAATCATGGTAATTGGAAAGAATGCTTAAAGAAACGTCATTTGAGTGAAAATGATTTATGTGGAATTCTCCCGGGGTTCTCCCGATTTTGGAAATTTCCGTCGCTTCCCGATTTAATATCCTTCAAACTTTTAATTTTGATCCTTTTTAAAATTTCTCGAGATTTTTGTAGTTTAGCATGGAAATGAGATGCGTGATGTTCGAGCCTTAATTGGTGATTCGGTGTTTCGAAACGAAGGTTATTCGAGATTATTCGAATATGTTTGAGATTGTCGAGTTTATTTAATAGCTCGATATTACTCAAGAATCTTAGAGCCTATTCAAAGAAAATGATTGTTCGATATTTAACGGATTATCCGATACCATTTGAGGGTTTCAAAGGCTTTGATATCAATCGAGATTCACATAATATAGAGATTATTCGAATTTTTCTGGGGTAATCGAGATTGTTCCGCATTATATTCTAGATTTCTTAAGGTTTTCAACATTTCTAGGATTATTCGAGATCATGTTAAAGATTTTCAAATTTATTCGAATTTTGAATGGCAATGTTCTGCGCTTAGCTTTGAGAATTATGTATGTGATTATGCCAAAATTTCGATATTTCTCCAATTCTCTAGATTATTTACGTTTTACATGGTGGTGACTAGCCCACACAGGATTCCCTTTGGTTTTACATACTTACGGATAATTCGATATTTGAGAACATTGAAGGATTCGAAATTCGACATTTTTGAGATTATTTCGAAATTTGTAACGCTTCATCGATATATTTAGAAAACGTCATAACACTGAGTTGCAAGATGTTTCGTTTTGTTTGAGGCTATTGAAATGAGTCACGTTTTGATACGTCTACTATCGAAATCAGATACTTAATTAATATGAGGCTTGATAATAGGAAAAAAAAGGTTTCTAACTAAAAGCTTTACGTGTTAATAGGTACAACAAGTATTTTTAGGGGGCCAAGAACAATTTTGTGGGATGTCCCGAATTTGTAGTTACGCCACTGTCTAAATAGTTTACAATTCCTCCAAGGAACAAATTAACTATTCATGTACCAGTAGACGTTAAATCAGAAGTTTGTTGTTGTACAAGATCGATTAATCATCAGTCGAAATTAATCATTAAATAGTAACAATGAACACTACTAATACTCAGGATATTAGCAATCTAATCAGGACTTCACATTTAAATCCTGAAGAGGAAAAATCTATCATAAAGATTTGCAAAAAACATCAGAATATGTTCCTGAAAGAATAGCAAAAATTGATTTTTACTAATTAGATTTAAGAAACGATAAACTGATTTATTCGAAAAGTTCTCGTTAGCCCTATGTACATAAAGAAGTGGTAACCAACCAAATCGAAAAGATGTTGGAACAAGGAATCCTAATACCGAGTCCCATGATCGTCCCTCCTCTGGATAGTTCATAAAAAGGTCGACGCCAGTGGTACAAAGAAGAAGAAGTTAGAAGAATACGATTATGAGATCCAATACAAGAAAGTACAAAAAATACAAATGCGGATGGATTATCTCGCATTACACCTCAAATAATGGACATCTTTAAGTTTACAAGAAATTCAACACTTAAAGAGTGCAAGATTCAATCAGGAAACAATTATTAAAAATCTAAACGAATATGTACAACCTGATCAACTTTTTGTACTCGCTTGTGACCAAGATACTTTCAAAAGTCTCAGTTCTACAATTAAAACCCACTTCTTAGGAACAAATTTTAAACTTTTTAGATGTAAATTCATCTTATCAGGATGCAGCAGAACAAATAGTTATTATCAATGCAATTCACTAAAAACGCAACCATAGTATTAATATTTTGTGGTTTGGCGTCTATTGGATGGGGGTGGACCACAGTTGAGTAGAATAATCTACCAGCTCCGTAACATTCTAGTAGGGTGCGCATTACGTGAGCTGTTCTGGCCATGTAAGAGGTAGCTGCGTGGTGGATACAATTGTGTAAGGGGTAATCCTGTAGTAAAGCTGGGTGACCTACAGGCGGCTTTCCCTTCCCAGCAACTTACAATAGTAAAATCAAACGGGAGACGGGGCAGGGGTAGGAATATAGGGGATTGGGACAGTCCTCTCGAAGTCCATGGGTACCAATGACATGAAATTAGGTCCATTAATAGCCTGAATATCGACTGGACGGATAATTAAGCAGGGTACAAGCACAAAAGATATTTTAGGTAGCAGTGCGACCTGGCTACATGCCCGTAGGTCCCTTTAACAATAATAATAATAATAAAGTTCTATTAGCAGTAAAAACTTACATCAATAGATGCATAATCTGCCACAGACAAGTTCTTCCAATAGCTAGATTAACGGTGTTTGCCAGGTCTATGTCGCAAAAGCTATAAAGGTTACCTAGCAGTATTCATATGCTTTGCAGAAGTAGTAAGCGATTTGTTATCGGGAGGTTTCATAGCAGCATTCAAACGCTTCACAGCACGCCGCGGGTTTAGTTCGGACCCTTACAGTCACTGCGGTTCTAATTTCATAATAGCTTCAAAACTTATGCGGAACGAACTCACGCTTGCAGTAAAACAACTATCGAGCAAATGGTCAGAAGGGCTTTCAAAAGAGGGTACACAATGGCATGATAAACCACCAAGATCACCACATATGGGCGGACTTTGGGAATCAGCAGTTAAACACCATTTGCATAGGATAATTGTATAGCAAATAGTTTGCCAAATAGAAGCATGCCTGAATTCACGGCCACTTTTTCCAGTAGGTTAGATTAGAGTGGCTACTATCGCACACTTAGGCCAATAGTGGCCCATTGTGATACCACAGGATCTTATCTCCCCTTTACCCCTGAAACCATCCAGTGCTACTTATGTAGCGTAAAATATCTCGTACTCCACAGTTCGCGAGTTCCAAAAGGATGTCCATACCGTACACACCCAAGTATTTATGTCTTCTGTATGATAGTGCCGGACACGAGCATAGGAAGTGATCTATAGTCTCTTCCTCCTCCTCGTCCATGCAACTTCTACAAAAGTCATTTGTCTGTAGACCCAGCCTTCTCGCGTGTTCCCCAAAAAGGCAGTGTCCTGTCAGTATCCCTAAGACCAATCCTAACTCTCGTCTTCCCAGGGATATCAGTGCCTTGGAGCGCGGCAAGTCCAGTTTTAGCCAAACCTGTTTTGCTACCCTGCACGTGAGAGTGTTGGTCCATCTCTCATTTGTCAAGGGGATTCCCTTTCTACTGAGCGCCAATTTTAGCGCTGCTATAGGCCTCCCCAGACCTGCCCTTTCTGTCTGTATCTGGAGAGTTCTACCGTACCTAGCTAGTTCGTCCGCCCTGCAGTTTCCTGTGATGTCCAAGTGACCAGGAACCCAGATTATCTGGATACTGAAATATTCGCTCATTTCATTAAGAGATGATCGGCAATCCAGCGCCACCCGTGACCTCAGACAAACCGCCTCTAGTGACCTGACCACCGCCTGACTGTCAACATAAATTGCGATATCCCTTACTGATACCACATTATGTTTCAACCATGTCATGACTTCCTCGATTGCCACCACTTCAACTTGGTACACGCTGCAGTTGTTAGGAAGACGAACAGAAATATTAACATTAAGCTTCTCACAGAAGACCTAGGCTCCTACCTTACCATCTAGCTTAGAACCGTCCATGAAAAATTGCACTGCCTCGTTTTCCAGTATTGATCCGTCCCTCCAGGATTCCCTTGAAGGACAGACAGTCCAGAACCCTTTATCGAACCACAACCAGTTTATCCCTTAGTGATCCAACTATCGTCGAGTACCCCACCTGCAGACACTTCCACTGAGAGACAGCCGTAAGTCGCATAGCCACCTCGGCTGCCTTCTGCTTACCAAAAACCTCTACTGGAATAAGGTGGAACATAACCTCCAAAGCCCGAGTAGGTGTCGTCCTAAGCGCACCGCTTATAAGCATGCATGCCGTTCTTTGCACCCTTTCCATTCTACTCCTGTATGTCCCGTACATAAGTACAGGTCTCACTACGGCACTGTACAGCCAGTGTACCAGCTCCGGCTTCAAACTCCATCTCTTACCTATGGCGTTCCTGCACGAGTAAATGGCTACAGTGGCCTTATTTACCCTCTCTAACGTGCTAGGCATCCAGCTGAGTTTACCGTCCAAGATTATGCCCTAGAATCTCGCTTTATCAGAAAAAGTCAGTCTAGTGCCTACATCCAATACCCCCTCTCTCTCCAGTTCCAACAGCAATTCGTTAATCACTATACTCCAGAGAAAAGGGGACATTACACCTCCCTGCGGGGTTCCTCTAACGACCCTCCTTCTAATTGTGGACTTCCCCAGTTCTGAGATAATACCCCTGCTTAACAGCATATAATTAATCAACCTACTTATAGATTAATCCACCTTCAAAGCTTGCAATCCCTCCATGATCCGTCTTTACTTATTAAAGGCACTTTCAATATCGAGGAATGAGACCATACAGAACTCCTGCGAGTAAATTGACCTCTCAATTGTGCGTACCAAAGCATGCAAGGCTATGTTCACCGACCTCCCTTTACAGTACGCATGCTGTGACATTGCCCAATTGCTGGGTTCAATTTTTGATCGTATAAATACACCCACCATCCTTTCCAATGTTTTCAGCAGAAAGGATAATAGAGTTATGGGCCTCAGGTCCTTCGGATAAGCATGCGAACTTTTCCCCGCTTTCGGAATGAGGACCACCTTGACCTCCGTCCATTTCCTAGGAATATAGACAGGAATATCCCAGCCTGGGAAGGATGATTGCCAAGTTCCTCTGGATCTCCGCTGGTATAATCCCATCTGAGCCAGCCGATTTATAAGGCTTAAACCCGTTTATTGCCCACGCTATCCGTTCTCTATCCATGATGTCATCCATTTCTATTGAAGGTATTTCTCGATGAGCCCCCGGCTCCGTCGAGTCATCAAGGCTTCCCTGAAAGTACGTTTTTATTAGAATATCCAGAGATTCCATACAAAAAGCTGTCCATGACCCATCCGGCCTAATTAAATAACTAGGACTGGTTGGGTTGGTAGAAAGAATCTTCCTAAGGCGGGAAGTCTCAGATACCTCTTCCATTTTACCACAGAAGAGTCTCCAGGACCCCTTTTGTGCCTTCCTCAACTCTCTTTTATAATTCCTCAGGTCCTCCTTATATGAGTCCCAATGCCGAGCTTCCCTCGTATTCTTGGCCCTATTAAATGCTACCCAACAAGCCTTCCGATAGGTCTCCAACCCAGTGGACCACCATGTCGGCTTCTGTTTGCGCCTTGGTTTTATCAGGGGGCACGCAGCATTAAATGAAAGATTGCATGCCTTTGTGACAATATCAACCATGCAATCCAGTTATTCTACTGTCGCCGGAAGTTCTGGAACCTTCAGCGGCAATATCTCCTCCAACACCTTCCCATATTTGTTCCAGTTTGTCCTTCTAGGATTCCTGAATGCTTTCCGGGTAACAGGGTTGACGTTGAGGTTATATATTACATACCGGTGATCAGAGAATGAGTGCTCATTCTCCACTCTCCATCCCCTGATCATATGAAAAATAATATCTGACGCAAATGTCACATCCAAGACCTCCTGTCGATTCCTGACAATAAATGTTGCTTCTCGCCCAAAATTGCAAACTTAAAGGTTAATATTTAATAACTATTCAAAAAATAACTCACCCCTTTCATTAATATCTGTGCTTCCCCAGATTGTGTGATGCGCGTTTGGATCACATCCAAGTATGACACCTACCTTTCTTTGACCTGCTTCTCGGATCAGTTCCCCCAGGTTATTTGCTGAAACCTCCTTCTCGCGAACCATATAGGCTGAGGCTAGCCATAATTTTTCACAGCCAACCTCAACGCTCGCCGCGGTAACATCCCCATTAATAAATTGGGGAAGAAGAAAAATATTCAAATTATTTTTCGCCAAAATACACGATCGGATCTTCTCAGAGTTATCTGAGTATAATAATTTATACCCTTTCGTTCTGAGGCCACAGATCCTGTTATTGTTAATCCAAGGTTATTGGATTAGCACCAAGTCCTCACCTGACTTAGTCAGTCTGAGAACGAGAGCTGCCGAGGCAGATTCCTTTTTTTCTGCTGTTAGCTGCTCCTTTGGAGTCGCAGTCAGCCTTTCCAGAATTCTGTGCGCCGCCCGTTTTTCACGATATCGTCGCTTCGCCGGAGGGACCCCCTCCGATCCCCTGCTTTTTTGTTTGGCTCCGGTTCCGATTCTACCTGGCTTTAATGTCACGGTATTGCTCTCCCCCGCTAAGGAGGGAGCCCCACCTTTAAGGTTCAAGCTACTCCCTTCCTTGTTGCTCCCCGGTTTTTGAAGGGTACCGATCCCTGTTTCTTTGATTTTGGTATGATTCATGCTATTCCTACGAGTATCGGAGAAACATGAGTCCACCTGTGCAGAGATCCATATACACAGGTAAGGCTAAATACAACTGGAGGTCGCCAGGTATCCAGAGGGCTCCGTTAGCGTCTGGGCTTTGTTAAATGGGCCCCCAGTCTAGTTGATCATCAGCACGGGTCGCTTAACACCGATGGTTTTCTGGCGTCATCCGTTCGCCTTTCCATGCTGGGCATCATAGGCACTCAGAATTTAATGACCTGAGGTTAACCACTCCCCAGTTCCCTGAGACCTTCCCACCAGCTAGACTGCAGTTGGGGGCGGTTTATTTAATTCACCACTAACCTACCTATCGATAGGCCGTCTACTATCCATCACCGGTGACCCCCCCCCCCCCCATGATAGTGAAGTGACGAGATGGAAAAAATGATCCTGCCAAAACCGAACACTGAAGTTAAGCAGGCATACCTGTGAAGTAAACACATCGAAACAATGACAACAGATCAAACACCGCACTAACAACAGCGAAAATCAATATAAACGGTTTACTTCCGATCCTGGCATTAATTTGGATAAAATTGGTCAAACAAATCTTATTAATGGGTAATGAAGGATTATATCCTACTACAATCCCACATCCTATTGGGTAGAGCTAGACCACCTCGAAAGTGACGCTCGTTAGCTAGGCGAATTATGCGCCAATATAACACTAATATCAGCGGTACACATGGACACATTCAAATATTACGGAGCAATTGTTTCGCGAATAAGAACATTCTACGCTGAATTAAGTAGGACTAAGTGGGAACAAGGTCATCCGCCAAAGAAGATCACCTTTTGACTTTTTTGGTACAATGTACCAAAAATGTGGTGTGTTCGGCCGATGTGCTGGCATTACTTACAAGGATAACATAGAAAGCTATTAAAACAGCAAATGTCGATATTAGAATCTAACCTGGCTCTTCTTCTTATGCTATGATGAAAATGATGAGATTTCGCGCATTTCAATCCATAATAATTGACAGCATCACCGAAGTCCATCAAAGCAAACTCGATCCTCTAATTTTGACAGCATACCAATTTCAGGAACAGATTAAACAATTCATACATAGTCTAAAACCCAATCAGGATGCTCCGTGCCTTAACTTAGACATTCCAGCCATATATATAATATAATCGAAGAATCAAAATTGAAGAAACCATAATCATTGAAATTAAGATTCCACATCCCAATGCGTTATACTACATCATGCCATCTTCTAACTACTTGATGGTTGGACTACAACAATCAATATCAATACATGGCGCTAACTGCGGATTAGTTCAATACATGTAATTGCCTTAACGCATATACAACTAGCTGTGAAATAGAATTACTCAAACAAAATGGTGACTACGCTATCGATTCCTTTACGTAGATACAAACCCTCGGTAACTTAATATGCGAAAATGACAACAGTGGAGTTATCGAAACCACAACTGAATTCATTGAAGGAAAAAAGATCTTAGAACTTGATCCAAACTGTGCTTAGACATAACATTAGCAGTAGATTGGTTCTTTCCTTTATGCCGCAATTTATTTTGGCGCAAAAACGACAACAGACTAGGCTGTTGGAGTAGGACAGGCATCTGGAAAGGACGACGAAACGATTCTGCGCCATTTTAGGCCAATAGTAGGACGCAATTAATTTGGAAGATACATAGCACAGCTTCCGTTTAAGCAAATGGAACCGAAGCTCGGCGACACTTATGAGTTTGGGCAGATGTAATGAAGAAATACATTGATATGTGACATTTCATCTACACTCTCTAACAATTCTATTAAAATTCAAAACAATTTTCTATCTTCATGAGTACCGACATTGTATAGATGTATCGACAAACCACGCAAACTCACGTTGCAGCACGAACGCACCCATTTACTGCAAGCTATGATAATATCTTGGGTCGTTAAACTTTAATGTGTATCGGTTACAATAAAATTTCGGCAAAAGACAAATCAAACATGGTTTAGAAAAAGCAATTTCAGCTTGTGGGTTTATATATTCAAACAAGACTTTCCAGAATTATGAAGTTACTAGCCGGCCTCCACATCAAAATAAAACAATTTGTTCCAAAACCTAGGTTATGAATTATCGAATATCTGTGAAAAATAACGAAAAACCAAAAAAAGTGATGTATTAAGATTGGTTACCAATTTAGCTTCGGATTTAGTTTCTACTCAAACCAAAATATATTCACCACCTGTTGCTTTATTTTGTTTTTTTTATAACAAGGGGAATACTTAGATTCCAAAATATTGGTTCGAAAAACGGAGAAAATTCGGAAAAAAACATTTTCGCGCCCTTAGTGATATCTATATTTTAGTAGCGTAACAATTTTATTTATAAAACATTTATTCACCACACAAAACATTTTACGATGGTTCGAATATTGGATCAAATTAGTAGCTATAAATTGTGAATCGGAATCGTACTTCTCTCAAAATTATTCAATCATCCCCTCAATCAACAAAAAAAAAACAACAGAGAGTGTTTTATTTCTTTTACTTCCAATCGCGCAGGAGAAATATTTCCAGAGACAACAACTCGGAACAAATATTCGTTCAACAGTATTTTCGATTTACGTTTGCAGTCGACAAAACATTTCAATTCTGAGAACAGCGAAAATATTTGTTTTGGGCTTTTCTCCAAATAAAATCGGAAATGTTTGTGAGCGAGGGATTGGGGGAGGATTACCCTCATTATTAAAATGGGTGGTTCTTGATATTACAACAACGATATAAATATAAAACATATGAGACTTGTGAATTTCTGTTGAAGTTTGATTAAGAGATTTAGATAAAGAATGTTGAATACGAATGCAAAAAAAGGGTTTTGTTGGCATGAACATTTATTATTTATTACATGCCGTTATTGTGTTTAGTGTTGTTGTGCGAATGAATGGGATTCCGATTTTTTTTTTTTGTTTTTTGGCACTTAATACCATGTGACTAGGAAACTCGATTTTTAGTTATACATCTCAATATAATCCATTTCCAACTAAATAATTAAAAAGCCATATAAATACCATCACACACGCAATTTTTAATTTTTTTTTTTCAATGTGAAACCTCTTCAAAATTATGCCGAAAAAAATATTTCATCCCCTTGATACGACGTTATTGAAAATAATCTTCTTACGAGAATAAAATTTTCCAGGTAAGTACGTAAAAACAGCGATTAAATTTACATATTATGCGTCAATACATAATGACGTACAAGCACATAAATAAGGTATAAGCTGTAAAAAGCTGTCATCGGCTAAATACGAAACGTTACAGATGATTAATTTCGTTTGATCACGAACAACATCTTTATATAAAAGATCCCTGCAAAATGATTCCTATATTAATAAGCGAACAAACCACACAGCTAAAATAATGGAAAGAACGTGCAGAGATTTATGCCACTTCGAATTCTACGAACTCATTGAACAATTGGTTGTTTACACAAACAAAGCATTCAGCGACTAATTAACCTGCATAAGAAGATATGGAAGGAAAAAAGTTGACTTACAAAAGCTTTAAAGCTTTAATTATTTTTAATTGAGTTGGGGGGATGGGGGGAGGACCAAGCTAATTTTCATGCGTTTGTGTACATGGATTTTATGCGCTTTTGAAAAATTAATGGAGTTTGTGTCGTAAAATCGGTAATAAAAAGCACAAAGTTCTCTTTATTTTTATTAATAACGACCAAGCAAAGTAATTTTATTTGGGTTTTGTTGTTTCAATTGTGTTTTTGGTAAATGTTTCTTATGTTTTGGAGGAGATTTTATAATTTATGATTTATACCGAATGTACAAAGCAATTATTGCCAGTCAAATCACAAGTTATTTCAAATAAAATTGAATTTTTTGAAATCTATTGTTAGAAGTATCAACCATTGTCAAGATTTATTATGGTACACCAATTTGTTAAATTATTAGGTGTGCATGTAAAAACTCGGCTCTGAAGTTGGTTGCATTAAACGAATCTTGAACGCATCCAAATCGCCCGCCATTTTGGATATATGTATGTAGCTTAGCTTATGTATGGATGTCGATAACTGGGTGAACATTCTGTGAGTCATTCAACAGTAAAAAGTTGACATCTGCATGAATTTTGTTTCTCGGTACAAATGAAAGAATTTTTTGTACAAAATTATTACAGGTGATGAAAAGTGGATTTTGTATACGACAATTCTAATAAATGCAGAAAAGGATGGGTTGATCCAGGCCAGCCAGCAACATTATTTGCATAAATGAATATTCATGCCAAGAAAGTGTTACTCTGTGGGTGGAATTGGAAAGGAGCCATTTACTACGTTCTTCTGGAATCTGGTCGAACTATTACAGTTGAATGTTTCCAGCCTCAATTGTTCAATTTAGGTGTCTGGACGAAAAAAGACCATTTAAAAAATTAAATTAAAGAAACTATTACTAGTAAAGCTGATAATCACTCAAGTAACTTGGTAATTTTATGTTTCGTTTAGGACAACCTGTTAATTGTTGTGTGAAACTGTGAATACCCTGTTGAGCTATAATTTCAGGAGCCTCTGGTATATTAAAAGAGTTACTGCTGCTTCTGGTATCAAGTGTAGGTATATTTTGGTCGTCTTTATCCGTTTCCAGGTTTTATATTAACGATATTGTGTCTGAATGTAAAACCGTCTACATTTACCAAGTAAGAATGATCTTTGAGCTGTTGCTCAATAACTCCAAGTGACCATTCTTTATCAATTTGCGGATGTATATGAACCTCTACGGACTGCCCTATTTCCAATTCTGGAATACTTTTTGTTTTTCTATCAAAGTAAAATTTGCTTTTGCCATGCTGCGCTTTTATCTTTTCAGGAACATTGTCGATTATTTTTGGTAAGTATTGTTCATTACACGATGGAACACCAGATCGCGTTTTTCTTGAGAACAATCTCTGAACTGGACTTGAATTAATTTTGTTCGGGGAATTTCGCCAGCTTAACAAACAGTACCAAATATCTTGATGAGATTCCTCCGCTTTCTTTATTAGACTCTTAGCAATCTTTACGGTTGCGTGATGTGGAGATGACGAAACTTGTTCAAATTCCCACGTCCTTTCGAAGTCTTTGAATTGTCTGTTGACAAAATTAGTACCGTTGTCAGTACAGACTCGCTGAGGAATTCCTCGATTCCTCTCAATTCATTGATACATACTGGAATGGATATGTAGGAACTTCGTGCGATTGCATAGGTGGATTAGATTGTGAACTCGAATACACAACTTTTTCTTTTATTTCCGTTGACATATTCGGCCAGAAAATATTATCCTTCGCCAACTTGATCGACGTCCCTATGCCGTTATGTGCAACTTGAACTTTCTCAACCATAATTTTCCGTAGACTATAAGGAATAAATATTTTACAATTTCTAAATATCAATCCATCTTGCGTAGAAAGTTCATGTTTGTATTTATAATATAATCGTATATCGTCAGGGACTTTATGTATTCGATTTGGCCATCCATTACAAATGAAAGGAATTAATTTTTGCAACGACTGATCTTTCATGGTTTCTGTTTTTATGTTAACAATTCTTTCATCTGAGATTTTTAGTGATTCGAAATCTTTTGAAAACCTTGTTTTCAGCTACTTTTACTTTTAAAACATTTGACTGATTAATAAAATTAAAATCCTCTGGTACCTCTAATGATGCCCTAGATAATGTATCAGCAATCACGTTCTTTTTACTCTCGATAAATTTCAGTTCAATGTTGTAGCGCTGGGGTACCATAAGCATTAACTGCAATCGCTTTGGTGCTTTTAACAGTGGTTTATTGAATATTGTTACATTGCCAACGATGAGCTGATCGAATCGAACACATGCAAACACTATGGCCAACAATTCAGTGCTGCTTGAATCAAACTCTACAGTGAGCTGTTTTCCGACTTCAAAATATTTTAGAGATTTTGTATCGGCGACTAGCATTCCTTTTACGTCCATTTCCATTCTGCCTTTTCGATTGTTAATTTTCGAAGAACGGAGCTTTCTGCGCTTAGATTTTTTTATGTATCTTCCTAAACAGTTCAGCAGTCCTAGAAATCTTAGCAAATCCGACTTATCTTTAGGCGATGGCATATTTTTTATTCCTGAAATTTTCGTTTCATCAGCTTTCAGACCTTTATTAGATAACACATGTCCGAAAAATTTTTCTTCTGAACAACAGAGGTTTAATGTCTTTTTGTTAAATTTGTAATTATTCTCACGCAAACGTATTAGTAACTTCTCCAATTTTACATTATGATCCATTATTGCTTCGGCCATAGTATCACCTATTCCGTAAATTAATATGTCATCAGCTAGTATTTCAATACCCTTTAAGTCATGTACAATTTCATACATTTTCATCTGGAACAGTTCCGGAGCCGATAAAATACCAAAAGGATATCGTAACCATCTCATTCATCCAAATGGAGTCCAAAAAATTGTTAACTTACTGCTCGCTTCTGACAATTTCAACTGCCAAAAATCCTTAGTTGTATCGACCGTGGAGAATACATTTGCTTTTCCCAGCTCAGGCAAGATTTCATCAATTGTTGTACTCTGACGATGAGTCCTTTTTAGTGCGACATTTAGAGGTATGGGATTTAGACAGATCCTAAATGAGTTCGCTTTCTTAACAAGTAATATATTACTAACCCACTTTGTGTTAGCTTTTTCAGGTGCGATTATACCCTCTTTAATAAGTCCATCTAATTCGGCTTTTAACTGTGCTCGTAATGCTATGGGTATACGACGAGGAGACTGAATAACAGGCTTAACTGTTTCACCCACTTTTATTTCCACTTCTCCTGGTAAGTGTCCATAGCCCTCGAATACGTCGCTATACGTCTGTATGATTTGATTGGCTTGATTTAAAAGACTTTTATAATTCGGATCCTTCACACTTACACTTATTTATTTATTTATTTATTTAACCTACAGTAAATATACAATCGGTATGCAAACAAGATTAACAGTTATTATACAATAGTTTAGCACAAAAATAACATTTAACAATTATTTAATGATAGACAAAAATCTAAACAACTCATTTCTAAACGAATTTCTTGTCATGTTAAAATCGAAAACGTCATAAACCGAATTAAAGAGTCGCGACATTCTCAAAACTGGTTCTGAGAGTGCGAAGTTTGTAGAAACCGGATCAATATGTAACAAAAGACGACGGCGCAAACAACGTGTAGGAGCGTAAAAGTTGAAACGAGCCAGTAAATCGACACAGTCTATTCGGGAAGTCAGAACATCTTGAACGAAGATAGCGGATGCAACATCTCGTCGGTGATCTAATCGTTGTAATTTTAATAATTTACAACGATCATTATAAGGAGGTAGTACATATTGGTGCACTCGCTCCGTAGGTAAGCCGCGAAGCGCATACAAAAGAAACTGTTTTTGAATGGCAATGATAAAATGGTGACCAAATCTGAGAAGCATATTCTAGAATGGAACGAACAAAGGACACATAGAGAGTTTTCAGTGTGAGTGGATCGCAGAAGTCTTTACAATTGCGCTTAATGAAACCCAGCATAATATAAGCTTTTGAAATAACAGAATCAATGTGTTTGGTAAAAGTAAGATCATAAGAAAAGGTTACACCTAAGTCGGTTACGACCTCAACTCTGTCAATAGCGGTATTGTATAGAAAATATTGCCGAAGAACAGGTGAGTGTGTACGAGAAAATGATAAAATCCTACATTTACCCACATTCAACAATAATTTATTTTTAAATGACCAACTGCAAAAGTTACTCAAGTCACCTTGTAATTTAACACAGTCAGAAACTCCAGTAATAGGAGCAAATATCTTCATATCATCTGCGTAAAGCAAACATTTTGCGAATTTAAAACAATCAACAACATCATTGACAAATAATGAGAATAAAAGTGGACCAATGTGGCTACCTTGAGGAACTCCAGAGGTAACTCGAAATAAGCGAGAACTAAAATCATTTATCTTAACAAATTGGTAGCGATCAGACAGGTACGAATGCAACCACCTGATGGGGATAAACTGACAATTTAGTTTATCCAGCTTATCGATAAGGATCGAGTGATCAATTTTATCGAAAGCCTTCGAAAAATCGGTGTAAACAGCATCCACTTGTTGCCTATGTTCTAAACTACTATATAAATGTTGACAAAAACCGACTAGGTTAGTAACCGTGGACCTACCCGTGTAAAATCCGTGTTGAGCAGGAGAAATAAAAATTTTTGCATGAAAAAACAAGAATTTCTGTACCATTGATTCGAAAAGTTTTGGTATGGCAGCAAGAATAGCGATTCCGCGATAATTGCTGATATAACTTCTTCTGCCAGATTTAAAAATCGGACGAATGAAAGACAGTTTCCAGGGATCCGGAAAAATCCCAGTACGTAGGCTTTTATTAAAGATTAGAGTCAGTGGATGGGCTAAACTCTCTGCATAATTCTTAATAAGGATAGGTGGAAAACCGTCATGTCCTGCCCCCTTATTACTATCAAGTTGAGATAAGCTATCATAAACTTCTGCTTCAGTAAACTGTAAAAATTTAAAATCAGAGCAATCGCGATTATTTATAAGCTTGGTACCAGAATCCCCAGATACTATATAGACGGACTCAAAAAATTTTGCAAATAGATTAGCGATATCAGAGGGTTGACTTGCGGAAGAGTTCTGAAAGGTCATTGGAGTAGGAAACCCAACAACCTTCTTTTTACCATTTATGAAATTCCAGAAATTTTTTGGGTTGGAAGTCAGATCCTCTTCTATTTGCAAAATGTAGTTGTTGTAAAGGAACCAATTTAAAGTTTTGAACTCTTTACGAGCTAAGTTGAATCTGGAATAAAACTCAGCGCCCTGTAACTTATACAAAGAATGGAACTTATTCCGTTTTTTTTTCAAGAAGTAGTAGTTCTTTGTTGTACCACGGCTCATGAAACCTAGGTCCATTTTTATTTGATGGAACATACCTTTCAATACCAGTCTTGAGGAGCCCGTTGAACAATAAAATAGAATGGTTCAAATTTTCATCTCGCTCGAGAAAGTCCCAATTAGAACCGACAAGAAATTCGTTTAACGAATCGTAGTCCGCACGCCTAAAATCGAAATGCAAATAATTACTAGAAGTACACGTAGTGTTGCAAATCTCTAAAAATATATATATGGTAATTGGAGTGTGGTAAACGCTCGAACATCCAGTAAAATCTTCACAAGGTGAAATCTCCGAAAACATAAGATCAGTTGAATAAACCAAATCGAGAAATATGCCCCGACTATTGCTTATCCGGTTCAACTGCATCATTGCTAAGCTAGCAAAATAATCAGTAACTGCTAATTCTTTCTGGCCAGAAGAAGAGGATGTGAAAACTCCATCAACATCATACCAAGTAATATCGGGAAGATTAAAGTCCCCTATAATCATTAGTTGTTCCTTAATACGAACCAATGGCATGACCGCAGAACTGATGAAATTAACAATTCCCATATAATATTCCATAGTAGATCCAGAGGGAACATATACAGCCACCACGAGGATAGATGACTCGGATACATTAATCCGAACAGAAATTACATCATAAATTGGATGACATGCAATGAGCTCGTTTGGGATCGAACTCTTAACAGCAATCAACACACCCCACCTTTAAGGCTGGTACAAAAATCATGTCGATCTTTTCTGTGGACGACGTAGTTGGGTGGGAAATATTCCTCTGAATTAAACCCTTTAGTAAGCCATGTTTCAGAAATGATAATCACATCGTAATCGTTATCAAGAACGCCAAGCAAGAATAGTTTAGCTTTCCCCCGAATACTAGAGGCGTTGTGATAGTACATCGAAGTAAAAGTAATTTGTCCAGAACTTTTGGGCCGACGCATCACCTTTGACCCTGCGTTATTTAAATTTCGGCAGAGTTGACTACTGCAGCTGGTAACCGGAATTTCACATATGAGGCTCCTGTCCGAAAATTTTGCTTATGGAAGGGCCTAATAAATACACCGGTTGGCCATGCATCCGAATTTAGAGCCTTATCATGAAGCTCCACGTTGATCCCCAATTTAAAGCATACATATTCTAACTCGTGGATATCTTTATCCTTAGGAATTAGTTTAACTGCCTTGTAAACACTCGGACCTAAGCATTTGCTAGCCAGAGCCACAATATCATCCTCAGTTGTAAGAGTATCGAATCTTGATAAATGAAGCCAACATTTCGGCGCAATGGTTTTAATATAAATATCTGGTGAGGTATTAGTGCCACGAATATTAAAATTTCGTATGTTCTTTTGGATAGTTCGTGATGATGGCAACGATTTTATATTACCAGTTGGACCGCACGATATATCAATATTGTTCGGTAGCACACATCCACCGATTTATCAATAACTTCAAGACACAAACAAGAAGCCAACTGCTAATTCAACACGAGCAAGTACATATCGGAAGTTTAGGAAATCATCAATTAACTCATTTCAAAGAAAAATTCAAGGTACTTATGATAACGACATGTGTTTAGATTATGACGATTGGAAAATGCCACGGTATTTATTTTCAAGGTAAAACTTTCACGATGAGATTAGGTAGCAGTGTAATATCATAAACGCAATTTGATTGATTAACTGGTATTGGTATTCCCTATTATAGATTAATGCATGCGAAAACAGAAGGTAAGGTTCGGTCGTGCATTCTCATTAAAAATAACATAAGTTGCTTTCTGTTATCAAATTTCAGTAACGGAGATGTAGCAGCGGTCAGCATTGAGGTCGATAAACGAAACCTCTGGCTAGTATCAGCTTACCTGGCTTATGATGAAATGGATACTCCACCAATCATTCTCGGTGAGTTAATCTTGGAGGCTCAGAAGCCGAGAGTGATACAAATGCTCATCACACAATCTGGGGAAGTACGGACAAAAATGAACGAGGTGAGTTACTCCTTGATTACATTTTAAGTACTAACCTTCATATATGTAACATAGGCAATAAGCCGACCTTTATAACTTGTAATAGACAGAAAGTATTGAATATTACTCTTGTCTCAAGCTTTCTGGCGATTAGTTTATTAAACTGGAGAGTGTCGGAGGACCACCCCTTTTCTAATCATTGGTATCTTCAATTTGAAATGGACTTGACTTCTCCAAAAAGTCCAATCTACAGAAACAGGAGGAAAACCAACTGGGATACCTTTAGAACTATTCTGGGTAATTCACTACCAGTTCCGGTGCCAAAACCTCCAAAAACTGCGCAAGAGCTCGTTGGCTTGGTGGACGAGTTGTCCAGCGCTTTTAATGAAGCGATACTGGGCTCTAGTCCCCTTAGCAGGCCTAGGGGTAGATCTCGACCACTCTGGTGGTCCAAGGAGATTCAACAAACACGTCGAAAATGCAAAAGACTCTTCAAAACAGCACGGAAAACCAAATCTGCTGTAGACTGGGACTCCTATAAGGAAGTCCTCAAAATTTACAAATATCAATTGAGAAATGCCAAGAACAGCTTGGAGACTATACTGTGGCAAAATTCAGGAGTCTTCAGAGATGTCTAGGCTACGCAAAGTACTAGCAACTGGTTTTTCCATCCAAAGTTATCTTCCACGGCCGGATGGGATATGGACCACTAATAGTGCGGAATGGCTGGAACTTCTGATGAAGACTCATTTTCCTGGTTGTTCCGAATCTGTACCTAGCACATCAGTAGGTTAAAGGGCAAGTAGCCTCATAGACCAAATTATTAGCAGAAAAAAATCCTGTGGGCGATAAACAGTTTTGAACCAAATAAGTCGCCTGGACTCGATGGTATTATCCCTGCGGATATTCAACAAACTACGGATCTAACAATTTCCTGGTTAGAGGTAATTTTCAAAGGCACCCTATAACTATTTCACATTCCTGGTAAATGGACAGAAGTGAAGGTTGTTTTCATACCTAAGGCGGGAAAACGCTCACACTGCAATCCCAAAGACCTTAGCTTGTCTTCCTTCCATTTTAAAACACTGGAAAGACAAATAGAAGCTCATATTAGAGGCACGATTGTGTCGGAAAAGCTGTCCAAATCTCAACATGCCTATTGCAAGGGGAGATCTGTACAGACTGCTCTTCATTCTCTTTTATTTTTCATTGAAAAATCTTTCGAATATAGAGACTAAGCAATGGTAACCTTCTTGGATATTGAAGGGGCCTTTAACAATGTGCTGCCAGGGGCTACAACTCGGGCACTTTCAGATCTGGGAGTAGATGAATCACTCAAGGACTGGATAGATCAGATGCTAAGAAGCAGGATCATAAATGCTAGTTTTGGGGAATCCTCCGTCAGAAGATTTGCAAGCAGAGGTACACCGCAGGGTGGCGTAATGTCCCCCTACTGGGCACTCTTTCATTATTGGCCAATGGCTGTGGGTTGAATGTGAACCCACACAAAACCGAATTGTTTCTCTTCTCTAGGAAATATAAACTTTCTCACATCGATCCTCCCACTTTAAATGGGTTCAGCTTGACTTTTACAGTTGAAGCGAAGTTTCTGGGTCTCGTTTTGGATAGCATATTATATTGGAAACCCAATATTCTGGAAAGGGTAAAGAAAGCTTCGGTAGCGCTACACTCTTGCAAAAATGCCATTGGGAAAGGATGGGGGCTGAAGCCCCGCATCGTACGTTGGTTTTATACCGCAGTAGTCAGACCCATACTCTTATATGGGGTAATAGTCTGGTGGCCTGCTCTAGACAAAACTGTCAACCAAAAGCTGTTGACAAAAGTTCAGAGAACAATCTCTCTGTGGATCAGTGGTGCACTGAGGAGCACATCCACTCAGGCACTAGAGACTCTACTATTTTTGACTCCTCTAGATATCTTGGGGAAACAGTTGGCAACTGCCATAAAGGAAGTCGTAGACTGGTTGAGGTATAATGTAATATCAGTTTGTGATATTCGCATTGAAATGCCTCTTACGGTATGCAAACTGCTGCTTCAGAAAGAAGCTAGCAAGGTGACGAATGACAGATGGTCAATTATCACTTCTTGCGTAATAACTCGGCAGGTCGGGCCAAAGTTGGACTTGGCGAGATCCAAACAGCTGATCTCACTTCAGCGAAGTCAGATCAGTATGGTTATTGGAGTGATTACGGGGCACTGTCTCATAGGAAGGCATGCGAGTAGACTTGGTGTCTCCTCACATGACTACTGTCGTAATTGCGAGGATGAAGAGAAGGAAGAGACAGTACTTCATTTTTCTTTGCACCTGCTCTCGTCTTACACGAAACAGACTAAAGTTTCTCGGGGCACCCCTCTTCAAAGACCTGACGGACCTCTGTAGGATAGACGTCAGGAGTATCCAGCGCTTTGTTAACAGCTCAAAATGGTTCCAATGAGTTGGAGGAAACAATTATTCGTGGTATGGCTACGGACCATCTTTGTGTCTATGCCTGGTCCTAGTGGACGCCACCCAAACCTAACCTAACATATTGGTCTTCATTATTGGATTATCGGCAGCGTATTATTAGTGAAAAGTACTTTTCGAAATTATTTTAGATCCCAAAAATACAAACCGAAAATTATACTGCAAATAGTGGCAGATTTAACATCTAATATATTTTTCCGTTCCCAAAGTTCGAGTTGCCATTCAATCATAATGATGTTAATTAATCTTTGAAAGTGGGAAGAGACGACTACTAGGTAGGTCGCGATATGGGATGAGCACATTAGTAAAAATGGAATACAATAAAGACAAACCTTGTGACAAACTACAGTGATAGTTAATGTTTTAAATTTAAGTTTAAGCTGCTTGTTCCATACATCGAGTCATTTTAGATAGTGGAGCAACAGCTAATTCGTCTTGACAATTTTAAACATTTCGAAATTTTTACAGCTATCTTGCCAAAAATCTCCTTAACATATTCCAACTAGAGGTTGAAGCGAAGGAGGCGACTGCTTTCATCGATGAAAATGACGAATTGCAAAAGTTAGATACTGGTCGTGATTTTGATTTGATGTTCCAGCTCCAGTACAAAGTTGCCTGTGGTTTTCTACGGGTCGTCCAAGACTCTCGCTGGCATTTCCCTTCAGATTATGGCATTTCCCTTCAGTTTACTGCGGCTCAAATTTACCAGAACGTTTCAATGGCCGAAATACAAAAAAGGTACCGCCTAGCTCGTCTCGACTATCCTAACAACAAAACTGATTCGATCAAGATTGTCCGACTACATGCAGTGACTTATATGTAGAATCGCGGCCGACTTTTTCCTTACAATTAAAACCTTACAGCGTTTCAGCAGATGATAAATTTTCCATCGGTCTTCGGGTATTTCGTAATAATTTCTACGTGGACGGAGGTGATAGAACTGAGTGAAATTTTCAATTTAGGTAGATTCAACGGCACCGATTAACAAGAGAGTCGTTGTATCGGAGAAGGCATGCCTTTTCATCTCTTTGGATCACTCTGGTCAAAATATTTTACCAAGAACTTTAGAAGTTGAAAAAAGACTGGGGCAAGCCACTTGATGAATAATTAATCTCAAAAAGGATTACGTAACTCTAAACTCATCGAAGTTGATTCGTTTTACAGGCGCCAGTCGAAAAGCATACGGCACCTGCAGCTTATATTTACGATGTCTTCATGGTGATGGGCCATTTACCTGTCGTTTGGTTTGCGCGAAATCTCGGGTGATTCCAACGAGAATTTAAATTGTTATTCTTAGTCGACTGGGTTTTTAATCGTTTTTGTTGCAATCGCATGATTAAGATTCAGCAAGTAACATAATTATACAATTGGAATGACATCTGATAAAATTCCCTATTCGGAGTTTTGCCTTGGAGGCACAACATTTCTAAATTATGATGAGTTCTCTTAGCCATAAGAGTAGGTAGACTAAAAAATGAAACCTTCTGACTCAAAGCAAATACTAAAAAACGAAAAAAAGAAAAACAATTGAGTGAAATTTAATATTAAAGTTTGAGTGAAAGTAAAAACGGTCTAAGTTTTCAACAAATCACTCAATTTGTTTCCGAAATTGTGGAAATCTTAGAGATTTCCTTCCATGTGTGTTAGTGGGGTAGTTTTTCTAATCTAAATACGTATTCGAGACCGTTTCGACCATGTTGATACAACCAGCCAATGATTTAATTTTAAATTCCACTCAAATTTTTTACCAAATAATTTTTGATTTTTTTTTTCTTTAAGGCGACATTAAAAAGTTTTCATTTTCTAATCGACAAGTGAAAACTTGTTGAGTGAAAATTGGAAAACTTTTAAGAACAGTGTATATTTTGTTATATTGACCTAAACTTCACTACTATTTGTGGCACTACTCATTTGTTTCCGATAGATGATCGACCTATCGGTAACCGCGGTTGAATCGCTGGTGAAGAAAACTTATGCAAACATGCAACTAATTTTGAGGACCCCGGCCTTACTCGTGTTATCATTGGCGGAGAGCATCAATCGGATTAAAATGTAGGTACCATAGAATTTGCTGGATTGTCCAATAATAGTATTGATGTTGGCGATTTGGTGTCGATTAAGGCGATGCATTGCCGCCATTGAAAAAGCCCATTTAACGAGTTGTTGAGTGCGAACCCAGTCAATCTCCCAATTAATCTGCCATAGGCAGCTCTAAGGAGGGATAGATTTTATTACGAACTGGGGTTCGTCTCTTTGCCTCTTTAATTAATTATTTCATATTTTAAATTATGTTTTTCTATCGTGATTTTTTCTTTTCTCACAACGGTCAAAATTAAAATACAGTTGGCTCCTCCAGTACGAGCACCCAATCGCATACGCATCGAGATCGTTGACTTCGGCAGAACCTAATATACCCGCAAATTGATAAAGAAGACACAGCAATAAGGTTTGCGAGTAAAAAGTTCCATGAATACATATATGGGAATCAAGTAACAATCTAAAGTGATCATAATCCGTTAGAAACAATATTAAAAAAACCGATAACATCAGCTCCACCAAGGCTTCAAAGAATTTTATTTGATGCAATGTCATACTCACCGAAAATAATATATTCAAAGGGTACGGAGATTCCCATTGCAGATGCCCTAATTCGTGATGTAAAGAACATAATCAATGAAGCTGAAGAAGAAGACTTACAAATACATTTAGTAATGCCTTTTTCAGCAAACGCATTAGTTGAATTGATAGAAGACACTAAAAACGACCCAGTGATCTATGACTAGATGGCCAGAAGAGAATTTAATTCCACAAAATCTCAAACATGTTTATTGGAAAAACTTAGCAAGTGACATAGAAGAACTCGTGAGTAAATTTTCTGTATGTCAACGAACACAGCGTGATTATGTAAAAGAAGTTGTCACTCAAAAATTAGTGGCAGATTTACACTTTTAAATAGTCTAATCAGATCTGTTTACGTTCAATTTAGAAAGATATTTGTTGATTGTGGATAGCTATTTTGGGTACATAGACTTTAAGAAGCTTAACAACACACATTCAATACAAATAATAAATCATTTACAAAAATGGTTTTCTGTGGACGGAACTCCAGAAATATTAGAAACTGATGACGGACCACAGTACCCGTCATATTAATAGAATAGATTTTCAGACCTCAAACATCGAGTCCAAGGTTTCCTAGATCAAATGGTTTGGCCAAACACGGGGTTCAAACAGCTAATTTATTGCTAAAGAAATGTTTTTATCTAGCATTGCAAAATTGGCGAAACCTAATTCACGACTATTTAGTAGACGTACCAGAACCATACTATCAATTAAGAGAGATCAATTAAATCCAAAAAATAATAACAAAAGTTCAGGAAAATTTACAAACGTTGACGGACAAACAAAAACACTATGCTGATCGAAGACGAGCCACACCCGAGATAAGGTCTCAAAGCCAGGCATTTGTCATACAGAGTGAGTTGTTCATGATCGAATATCCTTAGCATGGAATGTTCCCAAAGATTTCCCATCCAAACTCCTGACACTATATGCTTTCGACCAGCAAGATCTATTGTCATCCCCGTGTAAGAGTAGAGAAATCAATCTATGTGAAATGTAGGTACAGGTCCTTGATAAACGCTACAAGGTCATGCACATCCACAGGGTCGGCGTGAGGCCACTGAACAGAGTAAGCATTGAGTATTTTAATTCTTCTTAGGGCGATCGCACTGTACTCGAAGAGCAAGTGTTCGGATGCCTCTCTTCCCATATTACAGAACCTGCAGTTCTCTGATGGGATTTTCCCCATTTTTGAATAGATGGTAGTTAAAGGGACCATGTCCTGTCAAGTACCATATGAGGGATTTCAGAGATGATCGATCCATTCTGATTATATCCTGTAAGTGTGTTATCTTGTAATTTAGGAGCTTCTTTGTCTGTCTCATTCCCCGAGATGACTCCCAGAGTGAAGCAGAAAATCTCTGCTCCCAGAAGAGGACTCTCCTCGCTACATGGCCTTTGGAATAGGCAACGCTAGGCTTGGGACCGTAGAAGATGCCACCCGCACCCTCTTTTGTACAGGTATCTGCGGCCCCATTTTCTGGCATATTAGAGTGGCCGGGGAACCACAAGAGGGTAACCTTGTTGTCCCTACCTAACCTTCTAAGGTTGCTGTAGCAGCTCCATGTCAGTTTAGAGCTGAACACCGGAGCTGCCAGAGCTAATAAGACAGCCGGGCTATCCAAGATTATGTAGATCTCCTTTCTTATATACTTCTTTTTGAGGCACTGAAGCACGCTAGTCTCGATGACCACGGTTTCTGCCTGGAAAGGGGTCCTAGGGGTCTTTCCCAACGATATACAGAGTTTAGGAACCGGGCACCACAACCCCCACACCCCTGCCCTCGTTTGTTTTTGACCCATCGGCATACCACACCGATGCGTGCTATGGTAAGAAGGAAATGATGTTCTACACCATGTCCCTTTCGGGTATCCGGATCGTGAAGTTCCTCCGGCAGTCAGTAGTCTTTACCATCATATCTGATAGCTGGGCAATATCGTCTGCCAAGTTTAGTTTATCCAGGATGCTATTGTGTCCTGAACTAGTCAGTCTAACCAGACTTGTTACTTTCAGTTTTATGGCTCTCAAACCTGCCACACTTTTGACATGTATGTGGAGTGGTGAGAGTCCCAACAGTCTTTCAAGGGCAGCAGTAGGGCAGGTCCTAACTGCTCCCGCTGCGCCCAAACATATTAATCTTTGAATTTTGTCCAAAGCTGAAAGAGTATTTATTTGCTTTGTCTTTGGCCACCATATAAACGCCGCATAAGATATCATTGGTCTTATGATGGTTTGGTAAAGCCAGATTATCATTTGGAGGTTTAGGTCCCATGTTTTACCAAACATACGTTGGCACCCAAAGTATGCTTTGTTTGCCTTATTTGCGATGTATTTCAAGTGGGGGTTCCAGGTTAATTTTTGGTCAAAAATGATCAGCTATTGTGCTTTCAAATTTGCCCCTGACCATCAGCACCAGATCATCAGCATAGGCAATGATTGATGTTCGAGAGTTCCTCAAAATAGCGAGCAAGTGGTCCACAGTAACGGCGACAGTACTCCGTTTATTATCCACCCGATGGTTGAGGAGTCGATACCCCTCGCTACAGCTTGTTCCCGAATCACCTCGAAATTAATATTATCGACGGCATCCTGGATGTCAATGAAGAAGCATAATAGTGCCTCCTTGTTGCGAAGTGTATCCTCGATTTCCGATGTTAATTCATGCAGGGTTGTCTCCGTAGATTTGCCCACCTGATAAGCATGTTGGCTAGGATTTAGAGGACATCTTTGGATTGTATTGAGTCTGATATACAGGCCCAATATTTTTTCCATGGTTTTAAGTATAAATGATGTAAGGCTAATAGGTCTGTAGGACCTAATGTCCTCGGGGGATTTATTCCCATTTTTTGGTATGAATATGACTCTTACCTCCCTCCAGCATCTGGGAATGTATTTCAGACTAAAGCTGGCTCTATATAATTTGATTAGGTGGGGCTCCAGAACATCCAGGCCTCGTTGAAAAATAGGGTAGATTCCGTCCCCTCCTGAAGACTTAAATGGACCAAATTAATTGATAGCCCAGGGGTGAAGATTTACAATTTACATCGCTCGCTTGTAGGCCCCCCTTGGGACTAGATATGGATGCACCACGCTCATATCAGGGTCCTGCCGACCCGCAATGATTGTGCGCTCTGGAAAGTGTCCCTTCACCAGACATTGAAGAGTCTCTTCCCATGATGTGGTTAAGGTCCTGTCCAGCCTTCTTACTGAGCCCAGAGGGTTTTTATGATTTAATGCGAGGGCTTTTTGGAGTCGACAAGGTGCCGGAATCTCGTATATCTTCCCGCAAAAAGTTCTCCAGCTCTCTCTTTTGCTCTTCCTCAGAGTCTCATTATATAGGGTGAGAGCAGTTCGATACGCTGCCCAGTCATCTGTTATTTTTGCTCTGTTAAAGAGCTTACGCACTGTTTTTCTTTTAGTCTCCAGGGCGGAGGTTCACCAAAGAACATTCCTAGTTCCTCTAACACGCACCTCAGGAGACCTTGAATGATAGGCATCAATTATTGTTCTGGTGAAATTTTCCGTTTAGAGAAGCACCTCCCTCATATTATTTTTATTTCTGAAATATCCATGCAGTTTCGGATTTGTTAAGAGGAAAAGAAGATCCACAACAGCAGCGCCTCTTACTGTGGTAAGGCTAATTGAAACCGGAAGTCACCAGGTATCCGGAGCTCCGTGCTAGAGACCAAATAACCTATGGCCATTCATCCCTCGGCGCATGTGTCTCACCTTGGATTTGTTTTTTTTTGTCAAGGTTATTCCTTCCTTTAGCGTCGTACTTTAGTCTGTCGTTCGGTAAACAAACAATCAGTTACCGGTGGTCACCACGGGGAGGTAGTACGTACACATGCGAACCACGATTAGGTTATCCCTCACGCGATCGTGAACCCCAGACAGAACTGCCTAAAACATGACCAGAACAGCCTGCTGGAGCTCACTCTACTGAAGGTTGCGGACATTGTGATTACTACACAGCTTTGTTCCCTCCTTCACCTGACGCCCAGACCACCGACACTATATGCTACATTACCCACTTTACAAATGATGAAAGCAGGATTGAATTAGCGGCTAATTTAGTTGAAAATTTGCTGGGAGCGAAGGATCTTACGAACACTGGTTGATTTGGCTGAAAACTCCGATCGTTACTTCGATACATTAACATTTCCTTAGCGGAAGAAACCGCGTAGAACTATGGCTTACCAGGCTGGCCTTCTTCAACGTCAGTCCCTTATGACAATGGAGGTCTTCTAAGACATAGTTTAGAATTTAACGGAAATTTTTTGACAGCGGTAAAGAGCTTGTGACTGTCTGCTGAAGGAGGCGGATGGAATTTGGCTGAAGCAGAGAAGTCTTTTACATCACTCAAGGAATATAATTGTGGTGTAATACCAAATTGGTTCCAAAAATCAACTCCCAAATACAATTCCTGTTCTAGAGAAGGCACGATACAAAATCGTATAACATGAGATTGGGAATCTAGCGGTTTTAATATAAGAAGGGAAATTGTGCACCTGGATATCTGCATTCGTCAACAATTTCTCGAAACCACAACCCAGCAGGATTACGTTCGTTCTACTGTCTAAGAGATCTCGGTAAGGGACCTCATTACCAAGGACATTGGCATAAGCCCATTGGTCAACTGTTTCATAACCGAGTATTGAAGAGCATGAACCTACGTGCCCTCCAATATTTTTTGGAACGTAATAAGGCTAGCTGAACTGTACCATTCAAAAGTGCGGATGCGAGACATAGATTTGTTTAGAAGATTATTGGCTCAGCAGCAAAAAATGAGATTGGCAGAATTGAGTCTCCTCAATCAAGGTTGAAGAAAGCTCAACATTCGGGAAGAGATGAGGACCATGTTGGCTTGGAAACCATTTGGTTGGAAGCAAACGAACGCGATACAGTTCGGAATCAAAGGATTGAACGAGATCTATCACGGGTTAGTCTGAATCCTTCCACCTGACCTCGATCTCTGGCGAAATTCCGGATCTGTATTGCTGCGGCTATCTCCATAACGACTACATTTCAAGGTGATCGTGTTTTTGAAATCACACCGGTAACAAAAATAAGGCACAGGACAATCTTGAAAAGTGTACCAATATCAGAGCATTTAAAACAAACTGGATAATTGGATGCCTACACCAGTTGCACGGTAAGAATTAGATTGATTGGTGATGGGCATTTGTTTGACAGGTTTGGACAAAGGAACAGAAACACCAATTGGAGCCCGATAGGCTGCTACCAACTTACCTACAGACACGTCAGAAGAAAGTAAATTTGTAATCGAATACTGGCAACGCTATCTCATCCGGCCAATCTGTAGTGAGTTCATTAATGACACGTCGAGGATGAGGGGAATAACCTGCATAACACCACTGCAGCTCCACATCCTTCAAAAGGAGATGTAAATCAAGTAACATCACTTCAGATCAGGAGACACTTTAATGGAAGCCACAACAGAATCAAGTTGAAATAAAAACATATCCACGGTAATGCCTGCTGGTGAATCGCTGTAGGAGATCCCACACCGCGATAAAGAACGTCGATCAAATACACGATTATCAGAAAAATATGGATTGTGATTCTGCACAGGCCGCATATTCATCGGACTGCCATGTGAACCAGCTGCAATTGGTGAAAAATTGGGTTTTCCAAGGTGAACTCCTGAAGACCCGACAATGTTTGTTATCCAATCAACACCACAATGGTACAAACAACTGGTTTCGCGATCTCAATACTCACGACACATAGAACCAAAATGACGAGCGATCGAACAACGACTATGCCGGAACACGCTACGAAAGCTTCACTCCGTGAATTTTCTTTACACGATACAAGAGTACCAGTATTGGTTCCACGTCATTCTCAACAATTAAATGTTTCTCAAACAACAACATGGAGAATTTTAAGGAAATATTTGGGTTTACATCCTTACAAAACTCAACTGGTTCAAGAACTAAATCCATTAGACCACCATAAACGTCGTTTATTTTCTGATTTTGCTCTTGAACAACTTGAAAATGATGAACATTTTTATCGAAAAATTGTATTCAGTGATGAAGCTCATTTTTTGGTTAAATGGTCATGTAAACAAACAGAATTGCAGAATTTGGAGTGATGAAAATCCACACGAAACTGTTCAGACACCATTACATCCAGATAAAGTCACTGTGTGGTGTGAAATTCATGCTGGTGGAGTGATTGGTCTATATTTCTTTGTAGAAAATGGTCGAAGAGTAACAGTCAATGGAGAACGGTACATTTTTTTTTCCTGCTGTTGTTGAGAATAATCTGGAAAATATGTGGTTTCAACAAGACGGTGCCACCTGCCACACAGCCACCTTAACAAACGATTTATTGAAAACAAAATTTGCTGATGAAATTATCTCAAGATTTGGTTCAGTTAATTATCCTCCCAGGTCGTGTGATTTAACACCTTGTGATTTCTTCTTTGGGGATATGTTAAGCAACAAGTATATGCTGATAATCATCAACAATTGAGCAATTAAAAATCAATATTGAACGTGCTATTGATAAAATGGGCTTTGTTTACGCACACTAAACAATAGAATTAAAAAACTTACCAAATTAATGTTCACAAAATCTCAACCTGGAAAACATAAATAACCATAACCTAAAATAGGAAAAAGAGGAGAATGTAAATTAACATGTAGATTAAATAAATACTTACCCTTTACCATTGTATAAAATTTGTTCATCCTGAAAAATAGAATTAATAATTTATGTAATTTGAATGTAAATAAAACAATTATACTTATCTTCAATATTTAACAAAATAATCAAAATATTCCAAAATGACAACTCAAATTGTAAAATGGCAAATTCCAATGCATTATTTGGAGTTCAGTGCAACAATAATAACATAGAATTGATCGATGCGATACCTGAATGTGAGCGCCGATACTAACCTCGGAGTAATTTGTCGAACTAATCTGCGCCTTATGGGAAATTTGGAGTTTTTCGGACATTCAAGAGTTTGAGTTCGCTTGATAAACATTAAATAAAAATAATAATAATAAATTAAATAAATCAAATATTTATACCGTCATTTCAATAAAATTGTATTTTATATAATTACTTCAAATATTAAATAAAATTGAATAAAATATTAGTAATTTCAAATTGGTCACATTATTGTGTAATTAATTATTCAGTAAGCATTACAGTGCATCACGTGTGTTTGTCTTAAAGTTGGAAACACCGCCATCTTCGCATTACTTCAATTTCTTCGCATTCCGTGTGAATTGGTGAGATAATTCTTCAGATGGCAGGCTGACAGAATGCAATACGTACGGAGAAGTCGTGGTGGTCATTTGAATCATCATGTAACCTTTCAAATAAAAAAAAATGTTGGTCTCACTGAGTAATTTATGTGTTTTTTTTTTAATTTTTAAATTGTATCATTTCTGTTGCAAAACCCTTTATAAGCCAAATTAATGTAAAGGTACGTAGAATCTGAAAATAAAAGAAAGGAAAAATGAAATTCAGTCACAATCAAACACCACAGGGCGGAAATGGAGAACTCATTCAACCGACAAACTGAGAATAGGGATTAGCACTCATATCTGTATGCAACCAAACAGCTATATGCTGTTTGCAATTACAGATGTGGGCGTTAACCGGGCAAGGAACGTTAAAGTGCGCACTTATGCAAGCTCAAACAACGCAAGCGTCGGACATTGCACGAAATGCGCACAGCAAGTAAAAAAAATTGTGGAACACTGAAAGACGAAGAAAGGGATTAAATAGCCATTACAAGTTTGCCACTGTAACATAATCAGAAGAATTCGTTATCAGACACGGAATCAGAGTACTGATGCTGTCTAGTAGCTGGCTAGAGCTCACGGTGTCGTGGGATTTTTTCCATATACTGCTCACAATACAATGACGAAAAATAAACGAACAGAAAATTATACAGAAGAATAACAATATTACGTAAAGAGGTAAGCACCAGTTCAAAACATAATACGAATGCGGCGATGGTTACACAACCAGGGCGGCATAACAAGATAGGAAAATAATATTATGGAATATGTGAACCCGCTTCAAAACAGACCCACCATGTTGTATAGATTAAGTAGCAACCAGTGATGGGAATTTGAACGTTGGTAATTATTTTCTACTAATTACCAACTTTTTAAAATTTTATATGGAGTAGGTAAGTCAAAAATGTCGGTAGATGGTGGTAATGTTGGTAAGTGTTGGTAAACCGATTTTGCTTTGTTTAATATGTTGGTAAATAAAAAAATAAAAAAAAACAATACGATCTGTCAGTTACAGTTTTCAAGTTATTTAACGTCTAAAAATCAAAGCAAGTGGATGTGTTTTTTTGGTTTTATACGCCTTATACGATACCTGTTAACGTTGTGCAATTTTCATTAAGTTCTATTTTTATTGTGTATTTTGGTTATTATTTTGTTGGATATTTTATGGAAATCTAGCTAAACGATTGAGACGACGAAATGAGTGTAAAAAATAAAATTAGAGGTAAACCATTTCATGATTATTGGGAAGAAGGTGAATACGAAAAAATAACGGTAGCTTACAGTGGACGGACAAGAGTAGCTGCACTTTGCAAATATTGTGCGTGTGTTTTAAAAAATACTACCAAATCGAGGCTAGAATCACACCGGTAAGTTCATATAAATATTACTTTTTACCGTTTATAGTGCATATGACCTAGATATGTTTATGTTTAAATTTTATTCCAATTTAATAGAAAATGTTGCAACAAATCGGCAAAAAAAACAAATGTTGTTAATTTAGATAACGATATCACTTCAGATTCAACCAGTAATTCGATATCAAATGAAAACATAGATTCTGATTCAACCAATTGTTCAATTTCAATCGAAGAATCTACATCAACTGAACCGGCGACGCAAATGGAAACTGTGCAAAATCAAAATATTGATGAAAATATTATAACAACGGCTGAGAAAATTTTTGTGGAAGATGATCAGTTTTCTACACAAGAATTATTTGACGCATATATGAATAGAAACGTAAAATGATTTCTATGAAATTTGCTATTCCTAAAATTAATACATTTATGTTTAAATAGGTCGAAGAAATCAGAGAATCACCATCTCTATATGTACAACCATCTTCATCTTACACGGTAGTCCAACTAACATCTACATTATCGGAGTCAACGCTTTCAACGCCATCACCTTCTGATAATCCCTGACCATCACCAGAATTAGTTGTTGCAAAGGGGGAGAAAAATAAAAATCACTTCCGAAGTCCAAAGGTTGTTAAAAAGCGAATGAAACAAAACCAGAACGCTGGAAACAAAATTGACAAGTACATGGATAGTGTAAGTGCCACCGAAAAAGAAGAGATTGATGATCTTGTGGCTAGATTTTTTTTCGGATGTAATATTCCTTTCTCAACGGTAGAGTCGGATAATTTCAAAAATTTAGTGAAGAAATTGCGCCCAGCATATAAGCCACCTTGTCGAAAAACGTTAGCTTCATCTTTGCTGGATAATGTTCATAGAATGATTTCAATGACCGATACCCAAAATTTAGGTAAAGAATCCGTACTTCTCATTGACGGATGGAAGAATTCCGCCGCAAATTCAAAAAATGTTGTGTGTATGCTACACACCAGTGATAATAAACGTGCATTTTTAGAGGCCTTTGATTTTACCAGCTTGTCGGAAAGTGGGGTGGAGTTAGCTAAGGTTGTAGAACAATGTATTACAATAGCAAGAACTAAATTTAAAACTTAAGTGTATTGTGTCGTTTCGGACAATGCCAGAAATATGGTGAAAATGGGCACATTGATTAATATTTGGTTCTCTAATTGCAATAGTCATACTGGCAATTTGTTAGCTAAAGACGTTGATAATAAAAGTGAGAATCTTTTATCTCAAATAACACCTATTCTAAAGGATTTCAAGCAGCCAAAACTGGAAAAATCTCTTATTAATCTTGGTGGCTCCAAGGTTTTATTACCAGCCGAAACGCGATGGTGCAGTAGTCGAGATTGTTTCCAATCATTTATAGAAAATTTAAGTTTCATGAAACAATTAGCCGCAGTTGAAGAAAACCCGCAAACTAAATTAAAATCTGAAAACAAAATAAAGCTGTTCGACGATAACCTAATCGCTAACGTAAAAAAGCAAATTAAGATACTAGATCCTATTTGTGCACTGATCAATACCTGTCAAAAAAGTGATTGTTCTCTTGGTGAAGCAGCAGAAGAATGGCTTAAATTGGAACTACCTAACCGATATGACGAACTTCTAGAAAAAAGGAAAAAGATGGCATTAGCAACTTTGGCTCTGGCTGCCAATAGAATTCATCCTTTATATCGTGGAAACCGCTTATCTAAGGATCAGCTAGCAGAAGTTGAAATATTTTTCCTCGATAATTTAGATGTAACCGGCTTAGAAGGCTATCAACGATTTATTAAGAGTGAAGGCATTTTTGATGTGCTGAATAAAAAAATTGGATTGCCAGGAATCACTTACTGGGAATTTGCAGCGCGTCATTTTCAAGATATTTCCTCTTTGGCTCTAAAATTATTAAGAATACCGTCTTCGTCCGCGCAACTGGAGCGACTATTTTCAAATTGGTCTTTCATCCACTCTAACGTAAGAAATCGTCTGGGATTCGAGCGATCAAAAAAATTTAAAATTTTGCATTTTTAATTTTTGTACCTGTAGCCGCTTATCATGGTAGATTAACAAGAAAATGAATATTAATCCACTAAACCAAACAACTCCAACTGCATTGAGGTGAAAACAACCAACAAATGTATTAACCAACATGTTGGTAATCTGTTGGTAAATACAAGAAAAAAAAAAAATAACCAACAATGTTGGCCAACGGAAACCAACGTAGGTTGGTAATTTTGTTGGTATATGATTGCCATCACTGGTAGCAACGCATGTAAATGTTAAGTACCGCACTGCACAATAAATGTATCAATATAAAATTAAGCCCCTCGTGTGTGTCACTACGTTACAGGTACTGTACAACTTTACGTTCAATCCGATCCCTTTCATAAATATACATAAGTCACATGCCAACCCCACATCCATTTTTACATAATAAATTACTCTAAGTAGTCATCTTCCCTGTCATATATGTAAAATGCTCTTCCTATAAACTGATACCAACTTTTGGTTTTATTTTTTAATACACTGGAGGTAAAAGCAAACAAAAAGTAAAAAGTTGTGCTAACTTCAAGACATCTGTCAGATGAAAAACTTTTACATGTAGGTACATACATGTATGGAGTTTTTTTTTTTTGTTTGTTACGTTAAAATTTGGCGAGAACATAAATTTTACTTTATTGCCTGTGCTATATACAAATGATAATTTTTAAGTATATGAACACTTTTTTGCATAATAAAAATCTACCCAACATAAATTTAATTTAATTATGTGCATTATCGCGTAATTGTTTTTTTTTTATGTGTGTGTGGCAAATATTTATGTTTAATTGCATGGGGTGTGTGTGTGCGCCGCGCCAAACATTATTTACTTCGTAAATGAAATATTTAATTTTGTCGCTTTAAAGCAAAAAGCTTTATTCAAAGTTTACAATGAATGGTAAAAACATTTTGGAAGTAATTTTTTAAATGGTTTAGTATTAAAATTTCACCCACCTTTCCATATTACCTTTTCGTAATGAAAACGTAGTTTTTTTTTTGGTTACGAAAAGCATAAAGCTTGCCCGGGGAGTGAGACAGTGGATTAAACAAAATAACGAGATTTCGTTTTTCTTTTGTTTTAGTCGTGTACGTAGGTACTTTATGTATTTAGTGTGCGCGTTGCGATATCAAATTTAAAATTATGGGAAATGATTAGTTTGGGTTTAACAAAAATGTTTTGTTGCTTTTGTTTCATATTTAATTAAAATTATTAAAAATTAAATTTTAATTGTGAAACTTATTAAAATAAAAATATTTAAATTTTCATAACTCGGATCGTGATGGAGGTGGGTAAAAAAAAGATTGAATAAATTAGTGGAGGTATACATATGTGACTTATTTTGATTTTAGAATTGGGTGGTTCAAGAACTCTTAATGAAATTAGCACATTACGTTTTCTGCTCAATTGTATTTTGTTATTGGCGTTATTACGTATGTACATAAAAAGAGAGCACAAATGTTTTTCAGCAACGTCAAAACTATGTGTCATCTGAAAAACCAACAAATTTAGTTATATGGAACCAATGTGTATCTGTATTCTGAAATTTTCAAAATTTCGCTCCTAAATCCTTAACATCTTTCATTCCTCATCTTTTAGTAAACTCCAAGAAACTAGTAAACCATTGCGAGGAGCTCAGAAAACTACAAAAATTTTGGTATTTAAATTACTGGTTTTCGATTTTGTCTGATCAACAAACCGCCTCTGATATAAAAGTAACCAGTACAGCAAGAAAACTGACATTCAATCAATGTTTTCTCGAATCGGAAAATTGTTCGCAACGTTCGTCAAACAAAATGACTGTTTCGTTTCTGGCCACGTGGTGTTTTCCAACACCGAAATTGTTGGCAATATCTCTGTTTGAGTTGCAACAAGTAACGGGTCGACGTTGCGCTTCACAATTTGACCGGACGCGAGACGAACTTGATATTACAATGGTCATCACCCTCGAAGAGTCCACGATGATGAAAATATCTTTCATCGATGTGAAGACCGGCGCGATTAAAGGTTGGTTCGAGATTTTCTTCGCCTACAGGAAGCTTGTTCGGCCACACCACTTTACGCCCCGCTAAGAATTTTCAGACAATGTGAGTTATTTGATGTCTTTAGGTGTCGAGTATAGATTTCATTATAGTTTCCATCATGAGGACATCTTCATTTTCGTCGGACATTTGTTCAGGTCCTGGAAAGAGCAGACGGCTTATAAAATCAGCATTTCCCGTTATTCGTTCGTATTCGGCCGTATTACGATTTAATTCAGCTTCGACTTGGCTGGCTCCTGATGGCGATTGGAATTCGTCGCGGAGGTAATCGAATTGGATGAATGGTGGTATTGATGTGTAAAGCACTGGTGGACCAGTATAATGGCTCAGCTTATTACTGAGTAGGTGGTTTGGCGTCTATTGGAGGGGGGGATCAAAGTTGAGTAGATTAATCTACCAGCTCCGTAACCTTCCAGTAGGGTGCGCATCACGTGAGCTGTTCTGGTCTTGTCATTAGGCAGCTGCGTGATGGGTACAATTGTGGAAGGGGTAACCTGTTCACAATTCGCAAGTGTACGTACTGCCTCCTCGTGGCAACCACTGGTAACTAAGGCCATTTGGCACATTTTAGGCCATTTGGCACAGGCTAAAGTACGGCGCTAAAGGAGAAAACCTTGACAAAAAACCCTAATCTAAGGTGGAACAGCATATGCCGAAAGATGAATGGCTGATAGGTTAATCAGCCCAAAATATGCGGACTCTGGATACCAGGCACCCTCCAGTTTTATTTAGCCTTCCTGTAGTAAAGCTGGGTGACCTACAGGTGATTTGCAATTCCGAGCAACTCGTAAGAGTAAAATCAAACGGAATACGGGGCAGGAGTTGGAATATACGAGAGTGGGACAACCCTCTCGAGGTCCTTGAGCTCCAATGCTACCGTCTTTCTAGCGGAACTACATGCTGTAGTAAACATCTAGGAGGGAGAGCAATAAGCCCAGATAGTATGTATCACGTACCGGGAGGCAGTATCGTCAGGTTCATTAAGAACCTGAATATTGACTGGACGGATAATTAAGCAGGGGCCAGCACAATAGATCTTTTAGGTCGCAGTGCGAAGTGGCTGATCGCCCGCATGGCCCCCCCAATAATAATAATAATATTACTGAGTAAGCGCTGGAACTGGACTCGCCACGGTTGACTCCTAGTAAACTGATCCCTAACGGTGAAACCAGTTACAACTAAAAACCTTGGATCGCGTGCCTTCCACAATGAAAATCGGCAGATTCTGGATGGTTTTGCTATTGTACGACAAGGCCTACATCGATAATCCCGACAGTTAGAATGGGAATGCGTTGAAAATCCATTAAAGGTGAAATTAATTTAAAGATATTGGACGATAGGATTTTATAGTTTGACTTTGAATCGACTTGGGAACCACATGGCTTATCCTTGCAGATAACGGTCGTCCTCTTTCTCCAATTCTTCAAGGGCAATATTTGGTTAAATCTCGATTTCGATTGGTTACGATTGTGCCTGTTCCTTTTGTTGATCGGTGTTGTTTTAGCAGTATATCAACTTCCTACATATTTGGATATGACCGGTTTTACCGCAAGAATTCCTTAAGGCATCTTAATGCGGGCATGATGAATGAACATTTGTCGAATTATAAATTGTGGTCTATTCTGTTGCTTTTTTTGGAATGGCGGTCTCGAAATTTGCTGAAATTTTTCCTGATGACGAATATAACGAAGATTCTTTGTTGCTGCTTTAGCTGTCTGAGCTCAGTTGATAATCTGGATCAAGTCAGGGCCTATCTCGTCAAGAAGGTTTCGTTCCACACCTATAACTCGAAGGGTACAAACTGGTCGATTACACCACATCTTATCCAATGAGGTACCGATTACGATGGTTGATACCTCTATCCATAGGTTTCGGGACCTGTAATTGCTGTGACAATTTGCATCTTGATTGCTCGGTTATTTCTAAACATTTCTTAGAAAATTCAATTTTATTGAAAATCAACTGTGCTATAGCCCACAAGTTTTTGGGCGGCTAAAATCTAAAATGCTCCGATTACGATGGATGATGCCTCTATCAATTGGTTTCGGGACCTGTAATTGCTGTGACAATTTGCATTTTGATTGCTCGATTATTTCTAAACATTTCTTAGAAAATTCAATTTTATTGGAAATCAACTGTGCTATAGCCCACAAGTTTTTGGCCGGCTAAAATCTAAAATGCTCCGATTACGATGGTTGATGCCTCTATCCATAGGTTTCGGGACCTGTAATTGCTGTGACAATTTGCATTTTGATTGCTCGATTATTTCTAAACATTTCTTAGAAAATTCAATTTTATTGAAAATCAACTGTGCTATAGCCCACAAGTTTTTGGGCGGCTAAAATCTAAAATGCTCCGATTACGATGGTTGATACCTCTATCCATAGGTTTCGGGACCTGTAATTGCTGTAACAATTTGCATTTTGATTGCTCGATTATTTCTAAACATTTCTTAGAAAATTCAATTTTATTGAAAATCAACTGTGCTATAGCCCACAAGTTTTTGGGCGGCTAAAATCTAAAATGCTCCGATTACGATGGTTGATGCCTCTATCCATAGGTTTCGGGACCTGTAATTGCTGTAACAATTTGCATTTTGATTGCTCGATTATTTCTAAACATTTCTTAGAAAATTCAATTTTATTGGAAATCAACTGTGCTATAGCCCACAAGTTTTTGGGCGGCTAAAATCTAAAATGCTCCGATTACGATGGTTGATGCCTCTATCAATTGGTTTCGGGACCTGTAATTGCTGTGACAATTTGCATTTTGATTGCTCGATTATTTCTAAACATTTCTTAGAAAATTCAATTTTATTGGAAATCAACTGTGCTATAGCCCACAAGTTTTTGGCCGGCTAAAATCTAAAATGCTCCGATTACGATGGTTGATACCTCTATCCATAGGTTTCGGGACCTGTAATTGCTGTGACAATTTGCATTTTGATTGCTCGATTATTTCTAAACATTTCTTAGAAAATTCAATTTTATTGGAAATCAACTGTGCTATAGCCCACAAGTTTTTGGCCGGCTAAAATCTAAAATGCTCCGATTACGATGGTTGATGCCTCTATCCATAGGTTTCGGGACCTGTAATTGCTGTGACAATTTGCATTTTGATTGCTCGATTATTTCTAAACATTTCTTAGAAAATTCAATTTTATTGAAAATCAACTGTGCTATAGCCCACAAGTTTTTGGGCGGCTAAAATCTAAAATGCTCCGATTACGATGGTTGATACCTCTATCCATAGGTTTCGGGACCTGTAATTGCTGTAACAATTTGCATTTTGATTGCTCGATTATTTCTAAACATTTCTTAGAAAATTCAATTTTATTGAAAATCAACTGTGCTATAGCCCACAAGTTTTTGGCCGGCTAAAATCTAAAATGCTCCGATTACGATGGTTGATGCCTCTATCCATAGGTTTCGGGACCTGTAATTGCTGTAACAATTTGCATTTTGATTGCTCGATTTTTTCTAAACATTTCTTAGAAAATTCAATTTTATTGAAAATCTACTGTGCTATAGCCCACAAGTTTTTGGGCGGCTAAAATCTAAAATGCTCCGATTACGATGGTTGATACCTCTATCCATAGGTTTCGGGACCTGTAATTGCTGTGACAATTTGCATTTTGATTGCTCGATTATTTCTAAACATTTCTTAGAAAATTCAATTTTATTGAAAATCAACTGTGCTATAGCCCACAAGTTTTTGGGCGGCTAAAATCTAAAATGCTCCGATTACGATGGTTGATACCTCTATCCATAGGTTTCGGGACCTGTAATTGCTGTAACAATTTGCATTTTGATTGCTCGATTATTTCTAAACATTTCTTAGAAAATTCAATTTTATTGAAAATCAACTGTGCTATAGCCCACAAGTTTTTGGGCGGCTAAAATCTAAAATGCTCCGATTACGATGGTTGATGCCTCTATCCATAGGTTTCGGGACCTGTAATTGCAGTAACAATTTGCATTTTGATTGCTCGATTTTTTCTAAACATTTCTTAGAAAATTCAATTTTATTGAAAATCAACTGTGCTATAGCCCACAAGTTTTTGGGCGGCTAAAATCTAAAATGCTCCGATTACGATGGTTGATGCCTCTATCCATAGGTTTCGGGACCTGTAATTGCTGTGACAATTTGCATTTTGATTGTTCAATTATTTCTAAACATTTCTTAGAAAATTCAATTTTATTGAAAATCAACTGTGCTATAGCCCACAAGTTTTTGGGCGGCTAAAATCTAAAATGCTCCGATTACGATGGTTGATACCTCTATCCATAGGTTTCGGGACCTGTAATTGCTGTGACAATTTGCATTTTGATTGCTCGATTATTTCTAAACATTTCTTAGAAAATTCAGTTTTATTGAAAATCAACTGTGCTATAGCCCACAAGTTTTTGGGCGGCTAAAATCTAAAATGCTCCGACTACGATGGTTGATGCCTCTATCCATAGGTTTCGGGACCTGTAATTGCTGTGACAATTTGCATTTTGATTGTTCGATTATTTCTAAACATTTCTTAGAAAATTCAATTTTATTGAAAATCAACTGTGCTATAGCCCACAAGTTTTTGGGCGGCTAAAATCTAAAATGCTCCGATTACGATGGTTGATGCCTCTATCCATAGGTTTCGGGACCTGTAATTGCTGTGACAATTTGCATTTTGATTGTTCGATTATTTCTAAACATTTCTTAGAAAATTCAATTTTATTGAAATTCAACTGTGCTATAGCCCACAAGTTTTTGGGCGGCTAAAATCTAAAATGCTCCGATTACGATGGTTGATACCTCTATCCATAGGTCTCGGGACCTGTAATTGCTGTGACAATTTGCATTTTGATTGTTCGATTATTTCTAAACATTTCTTAGAAAATTCAATTTTATTGAAAATCAACTGTGCTATAGCCCACAATTTTTGGGGCGGCTAAAATCTAAAATGCTCCGATTACGATGGTTGATGCCTCTATCCATAGGTTTCGGGACCTGTAATTGCTGTGACAATTTGCATTTTGATTGTTCAATTATTTCTAAACATTTCTTAGAAAATTCAATTTTATTGAAAATCAACTGTGCTATAGCCCACAAGTTTTTGGGCGGCTAAAATCTAAAATGCTCCGATTACGATGGTTGATGCCTCTATCCATAGGTTTCGGGACCTGTAATTGCTGTAACAATTTGCATTTTGATTGCTCGATTATTTCTAAACATTTCTTAGAAAATTCAATTTTATTGAAAATCAACTGTGCTATAGCCCACAAGTTTTTGGGCGGCTAAAATCTAAAATGCTCCGATTACGATGGTTGATGCCTCTATCCATAGGTTTCGGGACCTGTAATTGCTGTGACAATTTGCATTTTGATTGTTCGATTATTTCTAAACATTTCTTAGAAAATTCAATTTTATTGAAATTCAACTGTGCTATAGCCCACAAGTTTTTGGGCGGCTAAAATCTAAAATGCTCCGATTACGATGGTTGATGCCTCTATCCATAGGTTTCGGGACCTGTAATTGCTGTGACAATTTGCATTTTGATTGCTCGATTATTTCTAAACATTTCTTAGAAAATTCAATTTTATTGAAAATCAACTGTGCTATAGCCCACAAGTTTTTGGGCGGCTAAAATCTAAAATGCTCCGATTACGATGGTTGATGCCTCTATCCATAGGTTTCGGGACCTGTAATTGCTGTGACAATTTGCATTTTGATTGTTCAATTATTTCTAAACATTTCTTAGAAAATTCAATTTTATTGAAAATCAACTGTGCTATAGCCCACAAGTTTTTGGGCGGCTAAAATCTAAAATGCTCCGATTACGATGGTTGATGCCTCTATCCATAGGTTTCGGGACCTGTAATTGCTGTGACAATTTGCATTTTGATTGTTCAATTATTTCTAAACATTTCTTAGAAAATTCAATTTTATTGAAAATCAACTGTGCTATAGCCCACAAGTTTTTGGGCGGCTAAAATCTAAAATGCTCCGATTACGATGGTTGATGCCTCTATCCATAGGTTTCGGGACCTGTAATTGCTGTAACAATTTGCATTTTGATTGCTCGATTATTTCTAAACATTTCTTAGAAAATTCAATTTTATTGAAAATCAACTGTGCTATAGCCCACAAGTTTTTGGGCGGCTAAAATCTAAAATGCTCCGATTACGATGGTTGATGCCTCTATCCATAGGTTTCGGGACCTGTAATTGCTGTGACAATTTGCATTTTGATTGCTCGATTATTTCTAAACATTTCTTAGAAAATTCAGTTTTATTGAAAATCAACTGTGCTATAGCCCACAAGTTTTTGGGCGGCTAAAATCTAAAATGCTCCGACTACGATGGTTGATGCCTCTATCCATAGGTTTCGGGACCTGTAATTGCTGTGACAATTTGCATTTTGATTGTTCGATTATTTCTAAACATTTCTTAGAAAATTCAATTTTATTGAAAATCAACTGTGCTATAGCCCACAAGTTTTTGGGCGGCTAAAATCTAAAATGCTCCGATTACGATGGTTGATGCCTCTATCCATAGGTTTCGGGACCTGTAATTGCTGTGACAATTTGCATTTTGATTGTTCGATTATTTCTAAACATTTCTTAGAAAATTCAATTTTATTGAAATTCAACTGTGCTACAGCCCACAAGTTTTTGGGCGGCTAAAATCTAAAATGCTCCGATTACGATGGTTGATACCTCTATCCATAGGTTTCGGGACCTGTAATTGCTGTGACAATTTGCATTTTGATTGTTCGATTATTTCTAAACATTTCTTAGAAAATTCAATTTTATTGAAAATCAACTGTGCTATAGCCCACAATTTTTGGGGCGGCTAAAATCTAAAATGCTCCGATTACGATGGTTGATGCCTCTATCCATAGGTTTCGGGACCTGTAATTGCTGTGACAATTTGCATTTTGATTGTTCAATTATTTCTAAACATTTCTTAGAAAATTCAATTTTATTGAAAATCAACTGTGCTATAGCCCACAAGTTTTTGGGCGGCTAAAATCTAAAATGCTCCGATTACGATGGTTGATGCCTCTATCCATAGGTTTCGGGACCTGTAATTGCTGTAACAATTTGCATTTTGATTGCTCGATTATTTCTAAACATTTCTTAGAAAATTCAATTTTATTGAAAATCAACTGTGCTATAGCCCACAAGTTTTTGGGCGGCTAAAATCTAAAATGCTCCGATTACGATGGTTGATGCCTCTATCCATAGGTTTCGGGACCTGTAATTGCTGTGACAATTTGCATTTTGATTGTTCGATTATTTCTAAACATTTCTTAGAAAATTCAATTTTATTGAAATTCAACTGTGCTATAGCCCACAAGTTTTTGGGCGGCTAAAATCTAAAATGCTCCGATTACGATGGTTGATGCCTCTATCCATAGGTTTCGGGACCTGTAATTGCTGTGACAATTTGCATTTTGATTGCTCGATTATTTCTAAACATTTCTTAGAAAATTCAATTTTATTGAAAATCAACTGTGCTATAGCCCACAAGTTTTTGGGCGGCTAAAATCTAAAATGCTCCGATTACGATGGTTGATGCCTCTATCCATAGGTTTCGGGACCTGTAATTGCTGTGACAATTTGCATTTTGATTGTTCAATTATTTCTAAACATTTCTTAGAAAATTCAATTTTATTGAAAATCAACTGTGCTATAGCCCACAAGTTTTTGGGCGGCTAAAATCTAAAATGCTCCGATTACGATGGTTGATGCCTCTATCCATAGGTTTCGGGACCTGTAATTGCTGTGACAATTTGCATTTTGATTGTTCAATTATTTCTAAACATTTCTTAGAAAATTCAATTTTATTGAAAATCAACTGTGCTATAGCCCACAAGTTTTTGGGCGGCTAAAATCTAAAATGCTCCGATTACGATGGTTGATGCCTCTATCCATAGGTTTCGGGACCTGTAATTGCTGTAACAATTTGCATTTTGATTGCTCGATTATTTCTAAACATTTCTTAGAAAATTCAATTTTATTGAAAATCAACTGTGCTATAGCCCACAAGTTTTTGGGCGGCTAAAATCTAAAATGCTCCGATTACGATGGTTGATGCCTCTATCCATAGGTTTCGGGACCTGTAATTGCTGTGACAATTTGCATTTTGATTGTTCGATTATTTCTAAACATTTCTTAGAAAATTCAATTTTATTGAAATTCAACTGTGCTATAGCCCACAAGTTTTTGGGCGGCTAAAATCTAAAATGCTCCGATTACGATGGTTGATACCTCTATCCATAGGTTTCGGGACCTGTAATTGCTGTGACAATTTGCATTTTGATTGTTCGATTATTTCTAAACATTTCTTAGAAAATTCAATTTTATTGAAAATCAACTGTGCTATAGCCCACAAGTTTTTGGGCGGCTAAAATCTAAAATGCTCCGATTACGATGGTTGATGCCTCTATCCATAGGTTTCGGGACCTGTAATTGCTGTGACAATTTGCATTTTGATTGTTCAATTATTTCTAAACATTTCTTAGAAAATTCAATTTTATTGAAAATCAACTGTGCTATAGCCCACAAGTTTTTGGGCGGCTAAAATCTAAAATGCTCCGATTACGATGGTTGATGCCTCTATCCATAGGTTTCGGGACCTGTAATTGCTGTAACAATTTGCATTTTGATTGCTCGATTATTTCTAAACATTTCTTAGAAAATTCAATTTTATTGAAAATCAACTGTGCTATAGCCCACAAGTTTTTGGGCGGCTAAAATCTAAAATGCTCCGATTACGATGGTTGATGCCTCTATCCATAGGTTTCGGGACCTGTAATTGCTGTGACAATTTGCATTTTGATTGTTCGATTATTTCTAAACATTTCTTAGAAAATTCAATTTTATTGAAATTCAACTGTGCTATAGCCCACAAGTTTTTGGGCGGCTAAAATCTAAAATGCTCCGATTACGATGGTTGATACCTCTATCCATAGGTTTCGGGACCTGTAATTGCTGTGACAATTTGCATTTTGATTGTTCGATTATTTCTAAACATTTCTTAGAAAATTCAATTTTATTGAAAATCAACTGTGCTATAGCCCACAAGTTTTTGGGCGGCTAAAATCTAAAATGCTCCGATTACGATGGTTGATGCCTCTATCCATAGGTTTCGGGACCTGTAATTGCTGTGACAATTTGCATTTTGATTGTTCAATTATTTCTAAACATTTCTTAGAAAATTCAATTTTATTGAAAATCAACTGTGCTATAGCCCACAAGTTTTTGGGCGGCTAAAATCTAAAATGCTCCGATTACGATGGTTGATGCCTCTATCCATCGGTTTCGGGACCTGTAATTGCTGTAACAATTTGCATTTTGATTGCTCGATTATTTCTAAACATTTCTTAGAAAATTCAATTTTATTGAAAATCAACTGTGCTATAGCCCACAAGTTTTTGGGCGGCTAAAATCTAAAATGCTCCGATTACGATGGTTGATGCCTCTATCCATAGGTTTCGGGACCTGTAATTGCTGTGACAATTTGCATTTTGATTGTTCAATTATTTCTAAACATTTCTTAGAAAATTCAATTTTATTGAAAATCAACTGTGCTATAGCCCACAAGTTTTTGGGCGGCTAAAATCTAAAATGCTCCGATTACGATGGTTGATGCCTCTATCCATAGGTTTCGGGACCTGTAATTGCTGTGACAATTTGCATTTTGATTGTTCAATTATTTCTAAACATTTCTTAGAAAATTCAATTTTATTGAAAATCAACTGTGCTATAGCCCACAAGTTTTTGGGCGGCTAAAATCTAAAATGCTCCGATTACGATGGTTGATGCCTCTATCCATAGGTTTCGGGACCTGTAATTGCTGTGACAATTTGCATTTTGATTGTTCGATTATTTCTAAACATTTCTTAGAAAATTCAATTTTATTGAAATTCAACTGTGCTATAGCCCACAAGTTTTTGGGCGGCTAAAATCTAAAATGCTCCGATTACGATGGTTGATGCCTCTATCCATAGGTTTCGGGACCTGTAATTGCTGTGACAATTTGCATTTTGATTGTTCAATTATTTCTAAACATTTCTTAGAAAATTCAATTTTATTGAAAATCAACTGTGTTATAGCCCACAAGTTTTTGGGCGGCTAAAATCTAAAATGCTCCGATTACGATGGTTGATGCCTCTATCCATAGGTTTCGGGACCTGTAATTGCTGTGACAATTTGCATTTTGATTGTTCGATTATTTCTAAACATTTCTTAGAAAATTCAATTTTATTGAAATTCAACTGTGCTATAGCCCACAAGTTTTTGGGCGGCTAAAATCTAAAATGCTCCGATTACGATGGTTGATGCCTCTATCCATAGGTTTCGGGACCTGTAATTGCTGTGACAATTTGCATTTTGATTGCTCGATTATTTCTAAACATTTCTTAGAAAATTCAATTTTATTGAAAATCAACTGTGCTATAGCCCACAAGTTTTTGGGCGGCTAAAATCTAAAATGCTCCGATTACGATGGTTGATGCCTCTATCCATAGGTTTCGGGACCTGTAATTGCTGTGACAATTTGCATTTTGATTGTTCAATTATTTCTAAACATTTCTTAGAAAATTCAATTTTATTGAAAATCAACTGTGCTATAGCCCACAAGTTTTTGGGCGGCTAAAATCTAAAATGCTCCGATTACGATGGTTGATGCCTCTATCCATAGGTTTCGGGACCTGTAATTGCTGTAACAATTTGCATTTTGATTGCTCGATTATTTCTAAACATTTCTTAGAAAATTCAATTTTATTGAAAATCAACTGTGCTATAGCCCACAAGTTTTTGGGCGGCTAAAATCTAAAATGCTCCGATTACGATGGTTGATGCCTCTATCCATAGGTTTCGGGACCTGTAATTGCTGTGACAATTTGCATTTTGATTGTTCAATTATTTCTAAACATTTCTTAGAAAATTCAATTTTATTGAAAATCAACTGTGCTATAGCCCACAAGTTTTTGGGCGGCTAAAATCTAAAATGCTCCGATTACGATGGTTGATGCCTCTATCCATAGGTTTCGGGACCTGTAATTGCTGTGACAATTTGCATTTTGATTGTTCAATTATTTCTAAACATTTCTTAGAAAATTCAATTTTATTGAAAATCAACTGTGCTATAGCCCACAAGTTTTTGGGCGGCTAAAATCTAAAATGCTCCGATTACGATGGTTGATGCCTCTATCCATAGGTTTCGGGACCTGTAATTGCTGTAACAATTTGCATTTTGATTGCTCGATTATTTCTAAACATTTCTTAGAAAATTCAATTTTATTGAAAATCAACTGTGCTATAGCCCACAAGTTTTTGGGCGGCTAAAATCTAAAATGCTCCGATTACGATGGTTGATGCCTCTATCCATAGGTTTCGGGACCTGTAATTGCTGTGACAATTTGCATTTTGATTGTTCGAATATTTCTAAACATTTCTTAGAAAATTCAATTTTATTGAAATTCAACTGTGCTATAGCCCACAAGATTTTGGGCGGCTAAAATCTAAAATGCTCCGATTACGATGGTTGATACCTCTATCCATAGGTTTCGGGACCTGTAATTGCTGTGACAATTTGCATTTTGATTGTTCGATTATTTCTAAACATTTCTTAGAAAATTCAATTTTATTGAAAATCAACTGTGCTATAGCCCACAAGTTTTTGGGCGGCTAAAATCTAAAATGCTCCGATTACGATGGTTGATGCCTCTATCCATAGGTTTCGGGACCTGTAATTGCTGTGACAATTTGCATTTTGATTGTTCAATTATTTCTAAACATTTCTTAGAAAATTCAATTTTATTGAAAATCAACTGTGCTATAGCCCACAAGTTTTTGGGCGGCTAAAATCTAAAATGCTCCGATTACGATGGTTGATGCCTCTATCCATAGGTTTCGGGACCTGTAATTGCTGTAACAATTTGCATTTTGATTGCTCGATTATTTCTAAACATTTCTTAGAAAATTCAATTTTATTGAAAATCAACTGTGCTATAGCCCACAAGTTTTTGGGCGGCTAAAATCTAAAATGCTCCGATTACGATGGTTGATGCCTCTATCCATAGGTTTCGGGACCTGTAATTGCTGTGACAATTTGCATTTTGATTGTTCGATTATTTCTAAACATTTCTTAGAAAATTCAATTTTATTGAAATTCAACTGTGCTATAGCCCACAAGTTTTTGGGCGGCTAAAATCTAAAATGCTCCGATTACGATGGTTGATACCTCTATCCATAGGTTTCGGGACCTGTAATTGCTGTGACAATTTGCATTTTGATTGTTCGATTATTTCTAAACATTTCTTAGAAAATTCAATTTTATTGAAAATCAACTGTGCTATAGCCCACAAGTTTTTGGGCGGCTAAAATCTAAAATGCTCCGATTACGATGGTTGATGCCTCTATCCATAGGTTTCGGGACCTGTAATTGCTGTAACAATTTGCATTTTGATTGCTCGATTATTTCTAAACATTTCTTAGAAAATTCAATTTTATTGAAATTCAACTGTGCTATAGCCCACAAGTTTTGGGCGGCTAAAATCTAAAATGCTCCGATTACGATGGTTGATACCTCTATCCATAGGTTTCGGGACCTGTAATTGCTGTGACAATTTGCATTTTGATTGTTCGATTATTTCTAAACATTTCTTAGAAAATTCAATTTTATTGAAAATCAACTGTGCTATAGCCCACAAGTTTTTGGGCGGCTAAAATCTAAAATGCTCCGATTACGATGGTTGATGCCTCTATCCATAGGTTTCGGGACCTGTAATTGCTGTGACAATTTGCATTTTGATTGTTCAATTATTTCTAAACATTTCTTAGAAAATTCAATTTTATTGAAAATCAACTGTGCTATAGCCCACAAGTTTTTGGGCGGCTAAAATCTAAAATGCTCCGATTACGATGGTTGATGCCTCTATCCATAGGTTTCGGGACCTGTAATTGCTGTAACAATTTGCATTTTGATTGCTCGATTATTTCTAAACATTTCTTAGAAAATTCAATTTTATTGAAAATCAACTGTGCTATAGCCCACAAGTTTTTGGGCGGCTAAAATCTAAAATGCTCCGATTACGATGGTTGATGCCTCTATCCATAGGTTTCGGGACCTGTAATTGCTGTGACAATTTGCATTTTGATTGTTCGATTATTTCTAAACATTTCTTAGAAAATTCAATTTTATTGAAATTCAACTGTGCTATAGCCCACAAGTTTTTGGGCGGCTAAAATCTAAAATGCTCCGATTACGATGGTTGATGCCTCTATCCATAGGTTTCGGGACCTGTAATTGCTGTGACAATTTGCATTTTGATTGCTCGATTATTTCTAAACATTTCTTAGAAAATTCAATTTTATTGAAAATCAACTGTGCTATAGCCCACAAGTTTTTGGGCGGCTAAAATCTAAAATGCTCCGATTACGATGGTTGATGCCTCTATCCATAGGTTTCGGGACCTGTAATTGCTGTGACAATTTGCATTTTGATTGTTCAATTATTTCTAAACATTTCTTAGAAAATTCAATTTTATTGAAAATCAACTGTGCTATAGCCCACAAGTTTTTGGGCGGCTAAAATCTAAAATGCTCCGATTACGATGGTTGATGCCTCTATCCATAGGTTTCGGGACCTGTAATTGCTGTAACAATTTGCATTTTGATTGCTCGATTATTTCTAAACATTTCTTAGAAAATTCAATTTTATTGAAAATCAACTGTGCTATAGCCCACAAGTTTTTGGGCGGCTAAAATCTAAAATGCTCCGATTACGATGGTTGATGCCTCTATCCATAGGTTTCGGGACCTGTAATTGCTGTGACAATTTGCATTTTGATTGTTCAATTATTTCTAAACATTTCTTAGAAAATTCAATTTTATTGAAAATCAACTGTGCTATAGCCCACAAGTTTTTGGGCGGCTAAAATCTAAAATGCTCCGATTACGATGGTTGATGCCTCTATCCATAGGTTTCGGGACCTGTAATTGCTGTGACAATTTGCATTTTGATTGTTCAATTATTTCTAAACATTTCTTAGAAAATTCAATTTTATTGAAAATCAACTGTGCTATAGCCCACAAGTTTTTGGGCGGCTAAAATCTAAAATGCTCCGATTACGATGGTTGATGCCTCTATCCATAGGTTTCGGGACCTGTAATTGCTGTAACAATTTGCATTTTGATTGCTCGATTATTTCTAAACATTTCTTAGAAAATTCAATTTTATTGAAAATCAACTGTGCTATAGCCCACAAGTTTTTGGGCGGCTAAAATCTAAAATGCTCCGATTACGATGGTTGATGCCTCTATCCATAGGTTTCGGGACCTGTAATTGCTGTGACAATTTGCATTTTGATTGTTCGATTATTTCTAAACATTTCTTAGAAAATTCAATTTTATTGAAATTCAACTGTGCTATAGCCCACAAGTTTTTGGGCGGCTAAAATCTAAAATGCTCCGATTACGATGGTTGATACCTCTATCCATAGGTTTCGGGACCTGTAATTGCTGTGACAATTTGCATTTTGATTGTTCGATTATTTCTAAACATTTCTTAGAAAATTCAATTTTATTGAAAATCAACTGTGCTATAGCCCACAAGTTTTTGGGCGGCTAAAATCTAAAATGCTCCGATTACGATGGTTGATGCCTCTATCCATAGGTTTCGGGACCTGTAATTGCTGTGACAATTTGCATTTTGATTGTTCAATTATTTCTAAACATTTCTTAGAAAATTCAATTTTATTGAAAATCAACTGTGCTATAGCCCACAAGTTTTTGGGCGGCTAAAATCTAAAATGCTCCGATTACGATGGTTGATGCCTCTATCCATAGGTTTCGGGACCTGTAATTGCTGTAACAATTTGCATTTTGATTGCTCGATTATTTCTAAACATTTCTTAGAAAATTCAATTTTATTGAAAATCAACTGTGCTATAGCCCACAAGTTTTTGGGCGGCTAAAATCTAAAATGCTCCGATTACGATGGTTGATGCCTCTATCCATAGGTTTCGGGACCTGTAATTGCTGTGACAATTTGCATTTTGATTGTTCGATTATTTCTAAACATTTCTTAGAAAATTCAATTTTATTGAAATTCAACTGTGCTATAGCCCACAAGTTTTTGGGCGGCTAAAATCTAAAATGCTCCGATTACGATGGTTGATACCTCTATCCATAGGTTTCGGGACCTGTAATTGCTGTGACAATTTGCATTTTGATTGTTCGATTATTTCTAAACATTTCTTAGAAAATTCAATTTTATTGAAAATCAACTGTGCTATAGCCCACAAGTTTTTGGGCGGCTAAAATCTAAAATGCTCCGATTACGATGGTTGATGCCTCTATCCATAGGTTTCGGGACCTGTAATTGCTGTGACAATTTGCATTTTGATTGTTCAATTATTTCTAAACATTTCTTAGAAAATTCAATTTTATTGAAAATCAACTGTGCTATAGCCCACAAGTTTTTGGGCGGCTAAAATCTAAAATGCTCCGATTACGATGGTTGATGCCTCTATCCATAGGTTTCGGGACCTGTAATTGCTGTAACAATTTGCATTTTGATTGCTCGATTATTTCTAAACATTTCTTAGAAAATTCAATTTTATTGAAAATCAACTGTGCTATAGCCCACAAGTTTTTGGGCGGCTAAAATCTAAAATGCTCCGATTACGATGGTTGATGCCTCTATCCATAGGTTTCGGGACCTGTAATTGCTGTGACAATTTGCATTTTGATTGCTCGATTATTTCTAAACATTTCTTAGAAAATTCAATTTTATTGAAAATCAACTGTGCTATAGCCCACAAGTTTTTGGGCGGCTAAAATCTAAAATGCTCCGATTACGATGGTTGATGCCTCTATCCATAGGTTTCGGGACCTGTAATTGCTGTGACAATTTGCATTTTGATTGTTCGATTATTTCTAAACATTTCTTAGAAAATTCAATTTTATTGAAATTCAACTGTGCTATAGCCCACAAGTTTTTGGGCGGCTAAAATCTAAAATGCTCCGATTACGATGGTTGATACCTATATCCATAGGTTTCGGGACCTGTAATTGCTGTGACAATTTGCATTTTGATTGTTCGATTATTTCTAAACATTTCTTAGAAAATTCAATTTTATTGAAAATCAACTGTGCTATAGCCCACAAGTTTTTGGGCGGCTAAAATCTAAAATGCTCCGATTACGATGGTTGATGCCTCTATCCATAGGTTTCGGGACCTGTAATTGCTGTGACAATTTGCATTTTGATTGTTCAATTATTTCTAAACATTTCTTAGAAAATTCAATTTTATTGAAAATCAACTGTGCTATAGCCCACAAGTTTTTGGGCGGCTAAAATCTAAAATGCTCCGATTACGATGGTTGATGCCTCTATCCATAGGTTTCGGGACCTGTAATTGCTGTAACAATTTGCATTTTGATTGCTCGATTATTTCTAAACATTTCTTAGAAAATTCAATTTTATTGAAAATCAACTGTGCTATAGCCCACAAGTTTTTGGGCGGCTAAAATCTAAAATGCTCCGATTACGATGGTTGATGCCTCTATCCATAGGTTTCGGGACCTGTAATTGCTGTGACAATTTGCATTTTGATTGTTCGATTATTTCTAAACATTTCTTAGAAAATTCAATTTTATTGAAATTCAACTGTGCTATAGCCCACAAGTTTTTGGGCGGCTAAAATCTAAAATGCTCCGATTACGATGGTTGATACCTCTATCCATAGGTTTCGGGACCTGTAATTGCTGTGACAATTTGCATTTTGATTGTTCAATTATTTCTAAACATTTCTTAGAAAATTCAATTTTATTGAAAATCAACTGTGCTATAGCCCACAAGTTTTTGGGCGGCTAAAATCTAAAATGCTCCGATTACGATGGTTGATGCCTCTATCCATAGGTTTCGGGACCTGTAATTGCTGTGACAATTTGCATTTTGATTGTTCGATTATTTCTAAACATTTCTTAGAAAATTCAATTTTATTGAAATTCAACTGTGCTATAGCCCACAAGTTTTTGGGCGGCTAAAATCTAAAATGCTCCGATTACGATGGTTGATACCTCTATCCATAGGTTTCGGGACCTGTAATTGCTGTGACAATTTGCATTTTGATTGTTCGATTATTTCTAAACATTTCTTAGAAAATTCAATTTTATTGAAAATCAACTGTGCTATAGCCCACAAGTTTTTGGGCGGCTAAAATCTAAAATGCTCCGATTACGATGGTTGATGCCTCTATCCATAGGTTTCGGGACCTGTAATTGCTGTGACAATTTGCATTTTGATTGTTCAATTATTTCTAAACATTTCTTAGAAAATTCAATTTTATTGAAAATCAACTGTGCTATAGCCCACAAGTTTTTGGGCGGCTAAAATCTAAAATGCTCCGATTACGATGGTTGATGCCTCTATCCATAGGTTTCGGGACCTGTAATTGCTGTAACAATTTGCATTTTGATTGCTCGATTATTTCTAAACATTTCTTAGAAAATTCAATTTTATTGAAAATCAACTGTGCTATAGCCCACAAGTTTTTGGGCGGCTAAAATCTAAAATGCTCCGATTACGATGGTTGATGCCTCTATCCATAGGTTTCGGGACCTGTAATTGCTGTGACAATTTGCATTTTGATTGTTCGATTATTTCTAAACATTTCTTAGAAAATTCAATTTTATTGAAATTCAACTGTGCTATAGCCCACAAGTTTTTGGGCGGCTAAAATCTAAAATGCTCCGATTACGATGGTTGATACCTCTATCCATAGGTTTCGGGACCTGTAATTGCTGTGACAATTTGCATTTTGATTGTTCAATTATTTCTAAACATTTCTTAGAAAATTCAATTTTATTGAAAATCAACTGTGCTATAGCCCACAAGTTTTTGGGCGGCTAAAATCTAAAATGCTCCGATTACGATGGTTGATGCCTCTATCCATAGGTTTCGGGACCTGTAATTGCTGTGACAATTTGCATTTTGATTGTTCAATTATTTCTAAACATTTCTTAGAAAATTCAATTTTATTGAAAATCAACTGTGCTATAGCCCACAAGTTTTTGGGCGGCTAAAATCTAAAATGCTCCGATTACGATGGTTGATGCCTCTATCCATAGGTTTCGGGACCTGTAATTGCTGTAACAATTTGCATTTTGATTGTTCGATTATTTCTAAACATTTCTTAGAAAATTCAATTTTATTGAAAATCAACTGTGCTATAGCCCACAAGTTTTTGGGCGGCTAAAATCTAAAATGCTCCGATTACGATGGTTGATGCCTCTATCCATAGGTTTCGGGACCTGTAATTGCTGTAACAATTTGCATTTTGATTGCTCGATTATTTCTAAACATTTCTTAGAAAATTCAATTTTATTGAAAATCAACTGTGCTATAGCCCACAAGTTTTTGGCCGGCTAAAATCTAAAATGCTCCGATTACGATGGTTGATGCCTCTATCCATAGGTTTCGGGACCTGTAATTGCTGTGACAATTTGCATTTTGATTGTTCAATTATTTCTAAACATTTCTTAGAAAATTCAATTTTATTGAAAATCAACTGTGCTATAGCCCACAAGTTTTTGGGCGGCTAAAATCTAAAATGCTCCGATTACGATGGTTGATACCTCTATCCATAGGTTTCGGGACCTGTAATTGCTGTGACAATTTGCATTTTGATTGCTCGATTATTTCTAAACATTTCTTAGAAAATTCAATTTTATTGAAAATCAACTGTGCTATAGCCCACAAGTTTTTGGGCGGCTAAAATCTAAAATGCTCCGACTACGATGGTTGATGCCTCTATCCATAGGTTTCGGGACCTGTAATTGCTGTGACAATTTGCATTTTGATTGTTCGATTATTTCTAAACATTTCTTAGAAAATTCAATTTTATTGAAAATCAACTGTGCTATAGCCCACAAGTTTTTGGGCGGCTAAAATCTAAAATGCTCCGATTACGATGGTTGATGCCTCTATCCATAGGTTTCGGGACCTGTAATTGCTGTGACAATTTGCATTTTGATTGCTCGATTATTTCTAAACATTTCTTAGAAAATTCAATTTTATTGAAAATCAACTGTGCTATAGCCCACAAGTTTTTGGGCGGCTAAAATCTAAAATGCTCCGATTACGATGGTTGATGCCTCTATCCATAGGTTTCGGGACCTGTAATTGCTGTGACAATTTGCATTTTGATTGTTCAATTATTTCTAAACATTTCTTAGAAAATTCAATTTTATTGAAAATCAACTGTGCTATAGCCCACAAGTTTTTGGGCGGCTAAAATCTAAAATGCTCCGATTACGATGGTTGATGCCTCTATCCATAGGTTTCGGGACCTGTAATTGCTGTAACAATTTGCATTTTGATTGCTCGATTTCAGCTAAACATTTCTTAGAAAATTCAATTTTATTGAAAATCAACTGTGCTATAGCCCACAAGTTTTTGGGCGGCTAAAATCTAAAATGCTCCGATTACGATGGTTGATGCCTCTATCCATAGGTTTCGGGACCTGTAATTGCTGTGACAATTTGCATTTTGATTGTTCGATTATTTCTAAACATTTCTTAGAAAATTCAATTTTATTGAAAATCAACTGTGCTATAGCCCACAAGTTTTTGGGCGGCTAAAATCTAAAATGCTCCGATTACGATGGTTGATGCCTCTATCCATAGGTTTCGGGACCTGTAATTGCTGTGACAATTTGCATTTTGATTGCTCGATTATTTCTAAACATTTCTTAGAAAATTCAATTTTATTGAAAATCAACTGTGCTATAGCCCACAAGTTTTTGGGCGGCTAAAATCTAAAATGCTCCGATTACGATGGTTGATGCCTCTATCCATAGGTTTCGGGACCTGTAATTGCTGTGACAATTTGCATTTTGATTGTTCGATTATTTCTAAACATTTCTTAGAAAATTCAATTTTATTGAAATTCAACTGTGCTATAGCCCACAAGTTTTTGGGCGGCTAAAATCTAAAATGCTCCGATTACGATGGTTGATACCTCTATCCATAGGTTTCGGGACCTGTAATTGCTGTGACAATTTGCATTTTGATTGCTCGATTATTTCTAAACATTTCTTAGAAAATTCAATTTTATTGAAAATCAACTGTGCTATAGCCCACAAGTTTTTGGGCGGCTAAAATCTAAAATGCTCCGATTACGATGGTTGATACCTCTATCCATAGGTTTCGCGACCTGTAATTGCTGTGACAATTTGCATTTTGATTGCTCTATTATTTCTAAACATTTCTTAGAAAATTCAATTTTATTGAAAATCAACTGTGCTATAGCCCACAAGTTTTTGGGCAGCTATAATCTAAAATGCTCCGATTACGATGGTTGATGCCTCTATCCATAGGTTTCGGGACCTGTAATTGCTGTGACAATTTGCATTTTGATTGTTCGATTATTTCTAAACCTTTCTTAGAAAATTCAATTTTATTGAAATTCAACTGTGCTATAGCCCACAAGTTTTTGGGCGGCTAAAATCTAAAATGCTCCGATTACGATGGTTGATACCTCTATCCATAGGTTTCGGGACCTGTAATTGCTGTGACAATTTGCATTTTGATTGTTCGATTATTTCTAAACATTTCTTAGAAAATTCAATTTTATTGAAATTCAACTGTGCTATAGCCCACAAGTTTTTGGGCGGCTAAAATCTAAAATGCTCCGATTACGATGGTTGATACCTCTATCCATAGGTTTCGGGACCTGTAATTGCTGTGACAATTTGCATTTTGATTGTTCAATTATTTCTAAACATTTCTTAGAAAATTCAATTTTATTGAAAATCAACTGTGCTATAGCCCACAAGTTTTTGGGCGGCTAAAATCTAAAATGCTCCGATTACGATGGTTGATGCCTCTATCCATAGGTTTCGGGACCTGTAATTGCTGTGACAATTTGCATTTTGATTGTTCAATTATTTCTAAACATTTCTTAGAAAATTCAATTTTATTGAAAATCAACTGTGCTATAGCCCACAAGTTTTTGGGCGGCTAAAATCTAAAATGCTCCGATTACGATGGTTGATGCCTCTATCCATAGGTTTCGGGACCTGTAATTGCTGTAACAATTTGCATTTTGATTGTTCGATTATTTCTAAACATTTCTTAGAAAATTCAATTTTATTGAAAATCAACTGTGCTATAGCCCACAAGTTTTTGGGCGGCTAAAATCTAAAATGCTCCGATTACGATGGTTGATGCCTCTATCCATAGGTTTCGGGACCTGTAATTGCTGTGACAATTTGCATTTTGATTGCTCGATTATTTCTAAACATTTCTTAGAAAATTCAATTTTATTGAAAATCAACTGTGCTATAGCCCACAAGTTTTTGGCCGGCTAAAATCTAAAATGCTCCGATTACGATGGTTGATGCCTCTATCCATAGGTTTCGGGACCTGTAATTGCTGTGACAATTTGCATTTTGATTGTTCAATTATTTCTAAACATTTCTTAGAAAATTCAATTTTATTGAAAATCAACTGTGCTATAGCCCACAAGTTTTTGGGCGGCTAAAATCTAAAATGCTCCGATTACGATGGTTGATACCTCTATCCATAGGTTTCGGGACCTGTAATTGCTGTGACAATTTGCATTTTGATTGCTCGATTATTTCTAAACATTTCTTAGAAAATTCAATTTTATTGAAAATCAACTGTGCTATAGCCCACAAGTTTTTGGGCGGCTAAAATCTAAAATGCTCCGACTACGATGGTTGATGCCTCTATCCATAGGTTTCGGGACCTGTAATTGCTGTGACAATTTGCATTTTGATTGTTCGATTATTTCTAAACATTTCTTAGAAAATTCAATTTTATTGAAAATCAACTGTGCTATAGCCCACAAGTTTTTGGGCGGCTAAAATCTAAAATGCTCCGATTACGATGGTTGATGCCTCTATCCATAGGTTTCGGGACCTGTAATTGCTGTGACAATTTGCATTTTGATTGCTCGATTATTTCTAAACATTTCTTAGAAAATTCAATTTTATTGAAAATCAACTGTGCTATAGCCCACAAGTTTTTGGGCGGCTAAAATCTAAAATGCTCCGATTACGATGGTTGATGCCTCTATCCATAGGTTTCGGGACCTGTAATTGCTGTGACAATTTGCATTTTGATTGTTCGATTATTTCTAAACATTTCTTAGAAAATTCAATTTTATTGAAAATCAACTGTGCTATAGCCCACAAGTTTTTGGGCGGCTAAAATCTAAAATGCTCCGATTACGATGGTTGATGCCTCTATCCATAGGTTTCGGGACCTGTAATTGCTGTAACAATTTGCATTTTGATTGCTCGATTTCAGCTAAACATTTCTTAGAAAATTCAATTTTATTGAAAATCAACTGTGCTATAGCCCACAAGTTTTTGGGCGGCTAAAATCTAAAATGCTCCGATTACGATGGTTGATGCCTCTATCCATAGGTTTCGGGACCTGTAATTGCTGTGACAATTTGCATTTTGATTGTTCGATTATTTCTAAACATTTCTTAGAAAATTCAATTTTATTGAAAATCAACTGTGCTATAGCCCACAAGTTTTTGGGCGGCTAAAATCTAAAATGCTCCGATTACGATGGTTGATGCCTCTATCCATAGGTTTCGGGACCTGTAATTGCTGTGACAATTTGCATTTTGATTGCTCGATTATTTCTAAACATTTCTTAGAAAATTCAATTTTATTGAAAATCAACTGTGCTATAGCCCACAAGTTTTTGGGCGGCTAAAATCTAAAATGCTCCGATTACGATGGTTGATGTCTCTATCCATAGGTTTCGGGACCTGTAATTGCTGTGACAATTTGCATTTTGATTGTTCGATTATTTCTAAACATTTCTTAGAAAATTCAATTTTATTGAAATTCAACTGTGCTATAGCCCACAAGTTTTTGGGCGGCTAAAATCTAAAATGCTCCGATTACGATGGTTGATACCTCTATCCATAGGTTTCGGGACCTGTAATTGCTGTGACAATTTGCATTTTGATTGCTCGATTATTTCTAAACATTTCTTAGAAAATTCAATTTTATTGAAAATCAACTGTGCTATAGCCCACAAGTTTTTGGGCGGCTAAAATCTAAAATGCTCCGATTACGATGGTTGATACCTCTATCCATAGGTTTCGCGACCTGTAATTGCTGTGACAATTTGCATTTTGATTGCTCTATTATTTCTAAACATTTCTTAGAAAATTCAATTTTATTGAAAATCAACTGTGCTATAGCCCACAAGTTTTTGGGCGGCTATAATCTAAAATGCTCCGATTACGATGGTTGATGCCTCTATCCATAGGTTTCGGGACCTGTAATTGCTGTGACAATTTGCATTTTGATTGTTCGATTATTTCTAAACCTTTCTTAGAAAATTCAATTTTATTGAAATTCAACTGTGCTATAGCCCACAAGTTTTTGGGCGGCTAAAATCTAAAATGCTCCGATTACGATGGTTGATACCTCTATCCATAGGTTTCGGGACCTGTAATTGCTGTGACAATTTGCATTTTGATTGCTCGATTTCAGCTAAACATTTCTTAGAAAATTCAATTTTATTGAAAATCAACTGTGCTATAGCCCACAAGTTTTTGGGCGGCTAAAATCTAAAATGCTCCGATTACGATGGTTGATGCCTCTATCCATAGGTTTCGGGACCTGTAATTGCTGTGACAATTTGCATTTTGATTGTTCGATTATTTCTAAACATTTCTTAGAAAATTCAATTTTATTGAAAATCAACTGTGCTATAGCCCACAAGTTTTTGGGCGGCTAAAATCTAAAATGCTCCGATTACGATGGTTGATGCCTCTATCCATAGGTTTCGGGACCTGTAATTGCTGTGACAATTTGCATTTTGATTGTTCGATTATTTCTAAACATTTCTTAGAAAATTCAATTTTATTGAAATTCAACTGTGCTATAGCCCACAAGTTTTTGGGCGGCTAAAATCTAAAATGCTCCGATTACGATGGTTGATACCTCTATCCATAGGTTTCGGGACCTGTAATTGCTGTGACAATTTGCATTTTGATTGCTCGATTATTTCTAAACATTTCTTAGAAAATTCAATTTTATTGAAAATCAACTGTGCTATAGCCCACAAGTTTTTGGGCGGCTAAAATCTAAAATGCTCCGATTACGATGGTTGATACCTCTATCCATAGGTTTCGCGACCTGTAATTGCTGTGACAATTTGCATTTTGATTGCTCTATTATTTCTAAACATTTCTTAGAAAATTCAATTTTATTGAAAATCAACTGTGCTATAGCCCACAAGTTTTTGGGCGGCTATAATCTAAAATGCTCCGATTACGATGGTTGATACCTCTATCCATAGGTTTCGGGACCTGTAATTGCTGTGACAATTTGCATTTTGATTGCTCGATTATTTCTAAACATTTCTTAGAAAATTCAATTTTATTGAAAATCAACTGTGCTATAGCCCACAAGTTTTTGGGCGGCTAAAATCTAAAATGCTCCGATTACGATGGTTGATGCCTCTATCCATAGGTTTCGGGACCTGTAATTGCTGTGACAATTTGCATTTTGATTGTTCGATTATTTCTAAACATTTCTTAGAAAATTCAATTTTATTGAAATTCAACTGTGCTATAGCCCACAAGTTTTTGGGCGGCTAAAATCTAAAATGCTCCGATTACGATGGTTGATACCTCTATCCATAGGTTTCGGGACCTGTAATTGCTGTGACAATTTGCATTTTGATTGCTCGATTATTTCTAAACATTTCTTAGAAAATTCAATTTTATTGAAAATCAACTGTGCTATAGCCCACAAGTTTTTGGGCGGCTAAAATCTAAAATGCTCCGATTACGATGGTTGATACCTCTATCCATAGGTTTCGGGACCTGTAATTGCTGTGACAATTTGCATTTTGATTGCTCGATTATTTCTAAACATTTCTTAGAAAATTCAATTTTATTGAAAATCAACTGTGCTATAGCCCACAAGTTTTTGGGCGGCTAAAATCTAAAATGCTCCGATTACGATGGTTGATGCCTCTATCCATAGGTTTCGGGACCTGTAATTGCTGTGACAATTTGCATTTTGATTGCTCGATTATTTCTAAACATTTCTTAGAAAATTCAATTTTATTGAAAATCAACTGTGCTATAGCCCACAAGTTTTTGGGCGGCTAAAATCTAAAATGCTCCGATTACGATGGTTGATGCCTCTATCCATAGGTTTCGGGACCTGTAATTGCTGTGACAATTTGCATTTTGATTGTTCGATTATTTCTAAACATTTCTTAGAAAATTCAATTTTATTGAAAATCAACTGTGCTATAGCCCACAAGTTTTTGGGCGGCTAAAATCTAAAATGCTCCGATTACGATGGTTGATGCCTCTATCCATAGGTTTCGGGACCTGTAATTGCTGTGACAATTTGCATTTTGATTGTTCGATTATTTCTAAACATTTCTTAGAAAATTCAATTTTATTGAAAATCAACTGTGCTATAGCCCACAAGTTTTTGGGCGGCTAAAATCTAAAATGCTCCGATTACGATGGTTGATGCCTCTATCCATAGGTTTCGGGACCTGTAATTGCTGTAACAATTTGCATTTTGATTGCTCGATTTTTTCTAAACATTTCTTAGAAAATTCAATTTTATTGAAAATCAACTGTGCTATAGCCCACAAGTTTTTGGGCGGCTAAAATCTAAAATGCTCCGATTACGATGGTTGATGCCTCTATCCATAGGTTTCGGGACCTGTAATTGCTGTGACAATTTGCATTTTGATTGTTCGATTATTTCTAAACATTTCTTAGAAAATTCAATTTTATTGAAAATCAACTGTGCTATAGCCCACAAGTTTTTGGGCGGCTAAAATCTAAAATGCTCCGATTACGATGGTTGATACCTCTATCCATAGGTTTCGGGACCTGTAATTGCTGTGACAATTTGCATTTTGATTGCTCGATTATTTCTAAACATTTCTTAGAAAATTCAATTTTATTGAAAATCAACTGTGCTATAGCCCACAAGTTTTTGGGCGGCTAAAATCTAAAATGCTCCGATTACGATGGTTGATGCCTCTATCCATAGGTTTCGGGACCTGTAATTGCTGTGACAATTTGCATTTGGATTGTTCGATTATTTCTAAACATTTCTTAGAAAATTCAATTTTATTGAAAATCAACTGTGCTATAGCCCACAAGTTTTTGGGCGGCTAAAATCTAAAATGCTCCGATTACGATGGTTGATACCTCTATCCATAGGTTTCGGGACCTGTAATTGCTGTGACAATTTGCATTTTGATTGCTCGATTATTTCTAAACATTTCTTAGAAAATTCAATTTTATTGAAAATCAACTGTGCTATAGCCCACAAGTTTTTGGGCGGCTAAAATCTAAAATGCTCCGATTACGATGGTTGATGCCTCTATCCATAGGTTTCGGGACCTGTAATTGCTGTGACAATTTGCATTTTGATTGTTCGATTATTTCTAAACATTTCTTAGAAAATTCAATTTTATTGAAAATCAACTGTGTTATAGCCCACAAGTTTTTGGGCGGCTAAAATCTAAAATGCTCCGATTACGATGGTTGATACCTCTATCCATAGGTTTCGGGACCTGTAATTGCTGTGACAATTTGCATTTTGATTGCTCGATTATTTACTAAACATTTCTTAGAAAATTCAATTTTATTGAAAATCAACTGTGCTATAGCCCACAAGTTTTTGGGCGGCTAAAATCTAAAATGCTCCGATTACGATGGTTGATGCCTCTATCCATAGGTTTCGGGACCTGTAATTGCTGTGACAATTTGCATTTTGATTGCTCGATTATTTCTAAACATTTCTTAGAAAATTCAATTTTATTGAAAATCAACTGTGCTATAGCCCACAAGTTTTTGGCCGGCTAAAATCTAAAATGCTCCGATTACGATGGTTGATGCCTCTATCCATAGGTTTCGGGACCTGTAATTGCTGTGACAATTTGCATTTTGATTGTTCGATTATTTCTAAACATTTCTTAGAAAATTCAATTTTATTGAAAATCAACTGTGCTATAGCCCACAAGTTTTTGGGCGGCTAAAATCTAAAATGCTCCGATTACGATGGTTGATGCCTCTATCCATAGGTTTCGGGACCTGTAATTGCTGTAACAATTTGCATTTTGATTGCTCGATTTTTTCTAAACATTTCTTAGAAAATTCAATTTTATTGAAAATCAACTGTTCTATAGCCCACAAGTTTTTGGGCGGCTAAAATCTAAAATGCTCCGATTACGATGGTTGATGCCTCTATCCATAGGTTTCGGGACCTGTAATTGCTGTGACAATTTGCATTTTGATTGTTCGATTATTTCTAAACATTTCTTAGAAAATTCAATTTTATTGAAAATCAACTGTGCTATAGCCCACAAGTTTTTGGGCGGCTAAAATCTAAAATGCTCCGATTACGATGGTTGATACCTCTATCCATAGGTTTCGGGACCTGTAATTGCTGTGACAATTTGCATTTTGATTGCTCGATTATTTCTAAGCATTTCTTAGAAAATTCAATTTTATTGAAAATCAACTGTGCTATAGCCCACAAGTTTTTGGGCGGCTAAAATCTAAAATGCTCCGATTACGATGGTTGATGCCTCTATCCATAGGTTTCGGGACCTGTAATTGCTGTGACAATTTGCATTTTGATTGCTCGATTATTTCTAAACATTTCTTAGAAAATTCAATTTTATTGAAAATCAACTGTGCTATAGCCCACAAGTTTTTGGGCGGCTAAAATCTAAAATGCTCCGATTACGATGGTTGATGCCTCTATCCATAGGTTTCGGGACCTGTAATTGCTGTGACAATTTGCATTTTGATTGTTCGATTATTTCTAAACATTTCTTAGAAAATTCAATTTTATTGAAAATCAACTGTGCTATAGCCCACAAGTTTTTGGGCGGCTAAAATCTAAAATGCTCCGATTACGATGGTTGATACCTCTATCCATAGGTTTCGGGACCTGTAATTGCTGTGACAATTTGCATTTTGATTGCTCGATTATTTCTAAACATTTCTTAGAAAATTCAATTTTATTGAAAATCAACTGTGCTATAGCCCACCAGTTTTTGGGCGGCTAAAATCTAAAATGCTCCGATTACGATGGTTGATGCCTCTATCCATAGGTTTCGGGACCTGTAATTGCTGTGACAATTTGCATTTTGATTGTTCGATTATTTCTAAACATTTCTTAGCAAATTCAATTTTATTGAAAATCAACTGTGCTATAGCCCACAAGTTTTTGGGCGGCTAAAATCTAAAATGCTCCGATTACGATGGTTGATACCTCTATCCATAGGTTTCGGGACCTGTAATTGCTGTGACAATTTGCATTTTGATTGCTCGATTATTTCTAAACATTTCTTAGAAAATTCAATTTTATTGAAAATCAACTGTGCTATAGCCCACAAGTTTTTGGGCGGCTAAAATCTAAAATGCTCCGATTACGATGGTTGATGCCTCTATCCATAGGTTTCGGGACCTGTAATTGCTGTAACAATTTGCATTTTGATTGCTCGATTTTTTCTAAACATTTCTTAGAAAATTCAATTTTATTGAAAATCAACTGTGCTATAGCCCACAAGTTTTTGGGCGGCTAAAATCTAAAATGCTCCGATTACGATGGTTGATGCCTCTATCCATAGGTTTCGGGACCTGTAATTGCTGTAACAATTTGCATTTTGATTGCTCGATTTTTTCTAAACATTTCTTAGAAAATTCAATTTTATTGAAAATCAACTGTGCTATAGCCCACAAGTTTTTGGGCGGCTAAAATCTAAAATGCTCCGATTACGATGGTTGATGCCTCTATCCATAGGTTTCGGGACCTGTAATTGCTGTGACAATTTGCATTTTGATTGTTCGATTATTTCTAAACATTTCTTAGAAAATTCAATTTTATTGAAAATCAACTGTGCTATAGCCCACAAGTTTTTGGGCGGCTAAAATCTAAAATGCTCCGATTACGATGGTTGATACCTCTATCCATAGGTTTCGGGACCTGTAATTGCTGTGACAATTTGCATTTTGATTGCTCGATTATTTCTAAACATTTCTTAGAAAATTCAATTTTATTGAAAATCAACTGTGCTATAGCCCACAAGTTTTTGGGCGGCTAAAATCTAAAATGCTCCGATTACGATGGTTGATACCTCTATCCATAGGTTTCGGGACCTGTAATTGCTGTGACAATTTGCATTTTGATTGCTCGATTATTTCTAAACATTTCTTAGAAAATTCAATTTTATTGAAAATCAACTGTGCTATAGCCCACAAGTTTTTGGGCGGCTAAAATCTAAAATGCTCCGATTACGATGGTTGATGCCTCTATCCATAGGTTTCGGGACCTGTAATTGCTGTGACAATTTGCATTTTGATTGTTCGATTATTTCTAAACATTTCTTAGAAAATTCAATTTTATTGAAAATCAACTGTGCTATAGCCCACCAGTTTTTGGGCGGCTAAAATCTAAAATGCTCCGATTACGATGGTTGATACCTCTATCCATAGGTTTCGGGACCTGTAATTGCTGTGACAATTTGCATTTTGATTGCTCGATTATTTCTAAACATTTCTTAGAAAATTCAATTTTATTGAAAATCAACTGTGCTATAGCCCACCAGTTTTTGGGCGGCTAAAATCTAAAATGCTCCGATTACGATGGTTGATGCCTCTATCCATAGGTTTCGGGACCTGTAATTGCTGTGACAATTTGCATTTTGATTGTTCGATTATTTCTAAACATTTCTTAGAAAATTCAATTTTATTGAAAATCAACTGTGCTATAGCCCACAAGTTTTTGGGCGGCTAAAATCTAAAATGCTCCGATTACGATGGTTGATACCTCTATCCATAGGTTTCGGGACCTGTAATTGCTGTGACAATTTGCATTTTGATTGCTCGATTATTTCTAAACATTTCTTAGAAAATTCAATTTTATTGAAAATCAACTGTGCTATAGCCCACAAGTTTTTGGGCGGCTAAAATCTAAAATGCTCCGATTACGATGGTTGATGCCTCTATCCATAGGTTTCGGGACCTGTAATTGCTGTAACAATTTGCATTTTGATTGCTCGATTTTTTCTAAACATTTCTTAGAAAATTCAATTTTATTGAAAATCAACTGTGCTATAGCCCACAAGTTTTTGGGCGGCTAAAATCTAAAATGCTCCGATTACGATGGTTGATGCCTCTATCCATAGGTTTCGGGACCTGTAATTGCTGTGACAATTTGCATTTTGATTGTTCGATTATTTCTAAACATTTCTTAGAAAATTCAATTTTATTGAAAATCAACTGTGCTATAGCCCACAAGTTTTTGGGCGGCTAAAATCTAAAATGCTCCGATTACGATGGTTGATACCTCTATCCATAGGTTTCGGGACCTGTAATTGCTGTGACAATTTGCATTTTGATTGCTCGATTATTTCTAAACATTTCTTAGAAAATTCAATTTTATTGAAAATCAACTGTGCTATAGCCCACAAGTTTTTGGGCGGCTAAAATCTAAAATGCTCCGATTACGATGGTTGATGCCTCTATCCATAGGTTTCGGGACCTGTAATTGCTGTGACAATTTGCATTTTGATTGCTCGATTATTTCTAAACATTTCTTAGAAAATTCAATTTTATTGAAAATCAACTGTGCTATAGCCCACAAGTTATTGGGCGGCTAAAATCTAAAATGCTCCGATTACGATGGTTGATGCCTCTATCCATAGGTTTCGGGACCTGTAATTGCTGTGACAATTTGCATTTTGATTGTTCGATTATTTCTAAACATTTCTTAGAAAATTCAATTTTATTGAAAATCAACTGTGCTATAGCCCACAAGTTTTTGGGCGGCTAAAATCTAAAATGCTCCGATTACGATGGTTGATACCTCTATCCATAGGTTTCGGGACCTGTAATTGCTGTGACAATTTGCATTTTGATTGCTCGATTATTTCTAAACATTTCTTAGAAAATTCAATTTTATTGAAAATCAACTGTGCTATAGCCCACAAGTTTTTGGGCGGCTAAAATCTAAAATGCTCCGATTACGATGGTTGATACCTCTATCCATAGGTTTCGGGACCTGTAATTGCTGTGACAATTTGCATTTTGATTGCTCGATTATTTCTAAACATTTCTTAGAAAATTCAATTTTATTGAAAATCAACTGTGCTATAGCCCACAAGTTTTTGGGCGGCTAAAATCTAAAATGCTCCGATTACGATGGTTGATACCTCTATCCATAGGTTTCGGGACCTGTAATTGCTGTGACAATTTGCATTTTGATTGCTCGATTATTTCTAAACATTTCTTAGACAATTCAATTTTATTGAAAATCAACTGTGCTATAGCCCACAAGTTTTTGGGCGGCTAAAATCTAAAATGCTCCGATTACGATGGTTGATGCCTCTATCCATAGGTTTCGGGACCTGTAATTGCTGTGACAATTTGCATTTTGATTGTTCGATTATTTCTAAACATTTCTTAGAAAATTCAATTTTATTGAAAATCAACTGTGCTATAGCCCACAAGTTTTTGGGCGGCTAAAATCTAAAATGCTCCGATTACGATGGTTGATACCTCTATCCATAGGTTTCGGGACCTGTAATTGCTGTGACAATTTGCATTTTGATTGCTCGATTATTTCTAAACATTTCTTAGAAAATTCAATTTTATTGAAAATCAACTGTGCTATAGCCCACAAGTTTTTGGGCGGCTAAAATCTAAAATGCTCCGATTACGATGGTTGATACCTCTATCCATAGGTTTCGGGACCTGTAATTGCTGTGACAATTTGCATTTTGATTGCTCGATTATTTCTAAACATTTCTTAGACAATTCAATTTTATTGAAAATCAACTGTGCTATAGCCCACAAGTTTTTGGGCGGCTAAAATCTAAAATGCTCCGATTACGATGGTTGATGCCTCTATCCATAGGTTTCGGGACCTGTAATTGCTGTGACAATTTGCATTTTGATTGTTCGATTATTTCTAAACATTTCTTAGAAAATTCAATTTTATTGAAAATCAACTGTGCTATAGCCCACAAGTTTTTGGGCGGCTAAAATCTAAAATGCTCCGATTACGATGGTTGATACCTCTATCCATAGGTTTCGGGACCTGTAATTGCTGTGACAATTTGCATTTTGATTGCTCGATTATTTCTAAACATTTCTTAGAAAATTCAATTTTATTGAAAATCAACTGTGCTATAGCCCACAAGTTTTTGGGCGGCTAAAATCTAAAATGCTCCGATTACGATGGTTGATGCCTCTATCCATAGGTTTCGGGACCTGTAATTGCTGTGACAATTTGCATTTTGATTGTTCGATTATTTCTAAACATTTCTTAGAAAATTCAATTTTATTGAAAATCAACTGTGCTATAGCCCACAAGTTTTTGGGCGGCTAAAATCTAAAATGCTCCGATTACGATGGTTGATGCCTCTATCAATAGGTTTCGGAACCTGTAATTGCTGTGACAATTTGCATTTTGATTGCTCGATTATTTCTTATCATTTCTTAGAAAATTCAATTTTATTGAAAATCAACTGTGCTATAGCCCACAAGTTTTTGGGCGGCTAAAATCTAAAATGCTCCGATTACGATGGTTGATACCTCTATCCATAGGTTTCGGGACCTGTAATTGCTGTGAAAATTTGCATTTTGATTGCTCGATTATTTCTAAACATTTCTTAGAAAATTCAATTTTATTGAAAATCAACTGTGCTATAGCCCACAAGTTTTTGGGCGGCTAAAATCTAAAATGCTCCGATTACGATGGTTGATACCTCTATCCATAGGTTTCGGGACCTGTAATTGCTGTGACAATTTGCATTTTGATTGCTCGATTATTTCTAAACATTTCTTAGACAATTCAATTTTATTGAAAATCAACTGTGCTATAGCCCACAAGTTTTTGGGCGGCTAAAATCTAAAATGCTCCGATTACGATGGTTGATGCCTCTATCCATAGGTTTCGGGACCTGTAATTGCTGTGACAATTTGCATTTTGATTGTTCGATTATTTCTAAACATTTCTTAGAAAATTCAATTTTATTGAAAATCAACTGTGCTATAGCCCACAAGTTTTTGGGCGGCTAAAATCTAAAATGCTCCGATTACGATGGTTGATACCTCTATCCATAGGTTTCGGGACCTGTAATTGCTGTGACAATTTGCATTTTGATTGCTCGATTATTTCTAAACATTTCTTAGAAAATTCAATTTTATTGAAAATCAACTGTGCTATAGCCCACAAGTTTTTGGGCGGCTAAAATCTAAAATGCTCCGATTACGATGGCTGATACCTCTATCCATAGGTTTCGGGACCTGTAATTGCTGTGACAATTTGCATTTTGATTGCTCGATTATTTCTAAACATTTCTTAGACAATTCAATTTTATTGAAAATCAACTGTGCTATAGCCCACAAGTTTTTGGGCGGCTAAAATCTAAAATGCTCCGATTACGATGGTTGATGCCTCTATCCATAGGTTTCGGGACCTGTAATTGCTGTGACAATTTGCATTTTGATTGTTCGATTATTTCTAAACATTTCTTAGAAAATTCAATTTTATTGAAAATCAACTGTGCTATAGCCCACAAGTTTTTGGGCGGCTAAAATCTAAAATGCTCCGATTACGATGGTTGATACCTCTATCCATAGGTTTCGGGACCTGTAATTGCTGTGACAATTTGCATTTTGATTGCTCGATTATTTCTAAACATTTCTTAGAAAATTCAATTTTATTGAAAATCAACTGTGCTATAGCCCACAAGTTTTTGGGCGGCTAAAATCTAAAATGCTCCGATTACGATGGTTGATGCCTCTATCCATAGGTTTCGGGACCTGTAATTGCTGTGACAATTTGCATTTTGATTGTTCGATTATTTCTAAACATTTCTTAGAAAATTCAATTTTATTGAAAATCAACTGTGCTATAGCCCACAAGTTTTTGGGCGGCTAAAATCTAAAATGCTCCGATTACGATGGTTGATGCCTCTATCAATAGGTTTCGGAACCTGTAATTGCTGTGACAATTTGCATTTTGATTGCTCGATTATTTCTTATCATTTCTTAGAAAATTCAATTTTATTGAAAATCAACTGTGCTATAGCCCACAAGTTTTTGAGCGGCTAAAATCTAAAATGCTCCGATTACGATGGTTGATGCCTCTATCAATAGGTTTCGGGACCTGTAATTGCTGTGACAATTTGCATTTTGATTGCTCGATTATTTCTTAACATTTCTTAGAAAATTCAATTTTATTGAAAATCAACTGTGCTATAGCCCACAAGTTATTGGGCGGCTAAAATCTAAAATGCTCCGATTACGATGGTTGATGCCTCTATCAATAGGTTTCGGGACCTGTAATTGCTGTGACAACTTGCATTTTGATTGCTCGATTATTTCTAAACATTCCTTTGAATATTCAATTTTATTGAAAATCAACTGTGCTATAGCCCACAAGTTTTTGAGCGGCTAAAATCTAAAATGCTCCGATTACGATGGTTGATGCCTCTATCAATAGGTTTCGGGACCTGTAATTGCTGTGACAATTTGCATTTTAATTGCTCGATTATTTCTTATCATTTCTTAGAAAATTCAATTTTATTGAAAATCAACTGTGCTATAGCCCACAAGTTTTTGGGCGGCTAAAATCTAAAATGCTCCGATTACGATGGTTGATGCCTCTATCAATAGGTTTCGGTACCTGTAGTTGCTGTGACAATTTGCATTTTGATTGCTCGATTATTTCTTAACATTTCTTTGTAAATTCAATTTTATTGAAAATCAACTGTGCTATAGCCCACAAGTTTTTGAGCGGCTAAAATCTAAAATGCTCCGATTACGATGGTTGATGCCTCTATCAATAGGTTTCGGGACCTGTAATTGCTGTGACAATTTGCATTTTGATTGCTCGATTATTTCTTATCAGTTCTTAGAAAATTAAATTTTATTGAAAATCAACTGTGCTATAGCCCACAAGTTTTTGAGCGGCTAAAATCTAAAATGCTCCGATTACGATGGTTGATGCCTCTATCAATAGGTTTCGGGACCTGTAATTGCTGTGACAATTTGCATTTTGATTGCTCGATTATTTCTTATCATTTCTTAGAAAATTCAATTTTATTGAAAATCAACTGTGCTATAGCCCACAAGTTTTTGGGCGGCTAAAATCTAAAATGCTCCGATTACGATGGTTGATGCCTCTATCAATAGGTTTCGGTACCTGTAGTTGCTGTGACAATTTGCATTTTGATTGCTCGATTATTTCTTAACATTTCTTTGTAAATTCAATTTTATTGAAAATCAACTGTGCTATAGCCCACAAGTTTTTGGGCGGCTAAAATCTAAAATGCTCCGATTACGATGGTTGATGCCTCTATCAATAGGTTTCGGAACCTGTAATTGCTGTGACAATTTGCATTTTGATTGCTCGATTATTTCTTATCATTTCTTAGAAAATTCAATTTTATTGAAAATCAACTGTGCTATAGCCCACAAGTTTTTGGGCGGCTAAAATCTAAAATGCTCCGATTACAAATTCAATTTTATTGAAAATCAACTGTGCTATAGCCCACAAGTTTTTGGGCGGCTAAAATCTAAAATGCTCCGATTACGATGGTTGATGCCTCTATCAATAGGTTTCGGGACCTGTAATTGCTGTGACAATTTGCATTTTAATTGCTCGATTATTTCTTATCATTTCTTAGAAAATTCAATTTTATTGAAAATCAACTGTGCTATAGCCCACAAGTTTTTGGGCGGCTAAAATCTAAAATGCTCCGATTACGATGGTTGATGCCTCTATCAATAGGTTTCGGAACCTGTAATTGCTGTGACAATTTGCATTTTGATTGCTCGATTATTTCTTATCATTTCTTAGAAAATTCAATTTTATTGAAAATCAACTGTGCTATAGCCCACAAGTTATTGGGCGGCTAAAATCTAAAATGCTCCGATTACGATGGTTGATGCCTCTATCAATAGGTTTCGGAACCTGTAATTGCTGTGACAATTTGCATTTTGATTGCTCGGTTATTTATTATCATTTCTTAGAAAATTCAATTTTATTGAAAATCAACTGTGCTATAGCCCACAAGTTTTTGAGCGGCTAAAATCTAAAATGCTCCGATTACGATGGTTGATGCCTCTATCAATAGGTTTCGAGACCTGTAATTGCTGTGACAATTTGCATTTTGATTGCTCGATTATTTCTTAACATTTCTTTGAAAATTCAATTTTATTGAAAATCAACTGTGCTATAGCCCACAAGTTTTTGGGCGGCTAAAATCTAAAATGCTCCGATTACGATGGTTGATGCCTCTATCAATAGGTTTCGGGACCTGTAATTGCTGTGACAATTTGCATTTTGATTGCTCGATTATTTCTTAACATTTCTTAGCAAATTCAATTTTATTGAAAATCAACTGTGCTATAGCCCACAAGTTTTTGGGCGGCTAAAATCTAAAATGCTCCGATTACGATGGTTGATGCCTCTATCAATAGGTTTCGGGACCTGTAATTGCTGTGACAATTTGCATTTTAATTGCTCGATTATTTCTTATCATTTCTTAGAAAATTCAATTTTATTGAAAATCAACTGTGCTATAGCCCACAAGTTTTTGGGCGGCTAAAATCTAAAATGCTCCGATTACGATGGTTGATGCCTCTATCAATAGGTTTCGGAACCTGTAATTGCTGTGACAATTTGCATTTTGATTGCTCGATTATTTCTTATCATTTCTTAGAAAATTCAATTTTATTGAAAATCAACTGTGCTATAGCCCACAAGTTATTGGGCGGCTAAAATCTAAAATGCTCGGATTACGATGGTTGATGCCTCTATCAATAGGTTTCGGGACCTGTAATTGCTGTGACAATTTGCATTTTGATTGCTCGATTATTTCTAAACATTTCTTTGAATATTCAATTTTATTGAAAATCAACTGTGCTATAGCCCACAAGTTTTTGAGCGGCTAAAATCTAAAATGCTCCGATTACGATGGTTGATGCCTCTATCAATAGGTTTCGGGACCTGTAATTGCTGTGACAATTTGCATTTTTATTGCTCGATTATTTCTTATCATTTCTTAGAAAATTCAATTTTATTGAAAATCAACTGTGCTATAGCCCACAAGTTTTTGGGCGGCTAAAATCTAAAATGCTCCGATTACGATGGTTGATGCCTCTATCAATAGGTTTCGGGACCTGTAATTGCTGTGACAATTTGCATTTTAATTGCTCGATTATTTCTTATCATTTCTTAGAAAATTCAATTTTATTGAAAATCAACTGTGCTATAGCCCACAAGTTTTTGGGCGGCTAAAATCTAAAATGCTCCGATTACGATGGTTGATGCCTCTATCAATAGGTTTCGGGACCTGTAATTGCTGTGACAATTTGCATTTTGATTGCTCGATTATTTCTTAACATTTCTTAGCAAATTCAATTTTATTGAAAATCAACTGTGCTATAGCCCACAAGTTTTTGGGCGGCTAAAATCTAAAATGCTCCGATTACGATGGTTGATGCCTCTATCAATAGGTTTCGGGACCTGTAATTGCTGTGACAATTTGCATTTTAATTGCTCGATTATTTCTTATCATTTCTTAGAAAATTCAATTTTATTGAAAATCAACTGTGCTATAGCCCACAAGTTTTTGGGCGGCTAAAATCTAAAATGCTCCGATTACGATGGTTGATGCCTCTATCAATAGGTTTCGGAACCTGTAATTGCTGTGACAATTTGCATTTTGATTGCTCGATTATTTCTTATCATTTCTTAGAAAATTCAATTTTATTGAAAATCAACTGTGCTATAGCCCACAAGTTATTGGGCGGCTAAAATCTAAAATGCTCGGATTACGATGGTTGATGCCTCTATCAATAGGTTTCGGGACCTGTAATTGCTGTGACAATTTGCATTTTGATTGCTCGATTATTTCTAAACATTTCTTTGAATATTCAATTTTATTGAAAATCAACTGTGCTATAGCCCACAAGTTTTTGAGCGGCTAAAATCTAAAATGCTCCGATTACGATGGTTGATGCCTCTATCAATAGGTTTCGGGACCTGTAATTGCTGTGACAATTTGCGTTTTTATTGCTCGATTATTTCTTATCATTTCTTAGAAAATTCAATTTTATTGAAAATCAACTGTGCTATAGCCCACAAGTTTTTGGGCGGCTAAAATCTAAAATGCTCCGATTACGATGGTTGATGCCTCTATCAATAGGTTTCGGGACCTGTAATTGCTGTGACAATTTGCATTTTAATTGCTCGATTATTTCTTATCATTTCTTAGAAAATTCAATTTTATTGAAAATCAACTGTGCTATAGCCCACAAGTTTTTGGGCGGCTAAAATCTAAAATGCTCCGATTACGATGGTTGATGCCTCTATCAATAGGTTTCGGGACCTGTAATTGCTGTGACAATTTGCATTTTGATTGCTCGATTATTTCTTATCATTTCTTAGAAAATTCAATTTTATTGAAAATCAACTGTGCTATAGCCCACAAGTTTTTGGGCGGCTAAAATCTAAAATGCTCCGATTACGATGGTTGATGCCTCTATCAATAGGTTTCGGGACCTGTAATTGCTGTGACAATTTGCATTTTGATTGCTCGATTATTTCTAAACATTTCTTTGAATATTTAATTTTATTGAAAATCAACTGTGCTATAGCCCACAAGTTTTTGAGCGGCTAAAATCTAAAATGCTCCGATTACGATGGTTGATGCCTCTATCAATAGGTTTCGGAACCTGTAATTGCTGTGACAATTTGCATTTTGATTGCTCGATTATTTCTTATCATTTCTTAGAAAATTCAATTTTATTGAAAATCAACTGTGCTATAGCCCACAAGTTTTTGGGCGGCTAAAATCTAAAATGCTCCGATTACGATGGTTGATACCTCTATCCATAGGTTTCGGGACCTGTAATTGCTGTGACAATTTGCATTTTGATTGCTCGATTATTTCTAAACATTTCTTAGAAAATTCAATTTTATTGAAAATCAACTGTGCTATAGCCCACAAGTTTTTGGGCGGCTAAAATCTAAAATGCTCCGATTACGATGGTTGATGCCTCTATCCATAGGTTTCGGGACCTGTAATTGCTGTGACAATTTGCATTTTGATTGTTCGATTATTTCTAAACATTTCTTAGAAAATTCAATTTTATTGAAAATCAACTGTGCTATAGCCCACAAGTTTTTGGGCGGCTAAAATCTAAAATGCTCCGATTACGATGGTTGATGCCTCTATCAATAGGTTTCGGAACCTGTAATTGCTGTGACAATTTGCATTTTGATTGCTCGATTATTTCTTATCATTTCTTAGAAAATTCAATTTTATTGAAAATCAACTGTGCTATAGCCCACAAGTTTTTGAGCGGCTAAAATCTAAAATGCTCCGATTACGATGGTTGATGCCTCTATCAAAAGGTTTCGGAACCTGTAATTGCTGTGACAATTTGCATTTTGATTGCTCGATTATTTCTTATCATTTCTTAGAAAATTCAATTTTATTGAAAATCAACTGTGCTATAGCCCACAAGTTTTTGAGCGGCTAAAATCTAAAATGCTCCGATTACGATGGTTGATGCCTCTATCAATAGGTTTCGGGACCTGTAATTGCTGTGACAATTTGCATTTTGATTGCTCGATTATTTCTTATCATTTCTTAGAAAATTCAATTTTATTGAAAATCAACTGTGCTATAGCCCACAAGTTTTTGGGCGGCTAAAATCTAAAATGCTCCGATTACGATGGTTGATGCCTCTATCAATAGGTTTCGGGACCTGTAATTGCTGTGACAATTTGCATTTTGATTGCTCGATTATTTCTAAACATTTCTTAGAATATTCAATTTTATTGAAAATCAACTGTGCTATAGCCCACAAGTTTTTGAGCGGCTAAAATCTAAAATGCTCCGATTACGATGGTTGATGCCTCTATCAATAGGTTTCGGAACCTGTAATTGCTGTGACAATTTGCATTTTGATTGCTCGATTATTTCTTATCATTTCTTAGAAAATTCAATTTTATTGAAAATCAACTGTGCTATAGCCCACAAGTTTTTGAGCGGCTAAAATCTAAAATGCTCCGATTACGATGGTTGATGCCTCTATCAATAGGTTTCGGGACCTGTAATTGCTGTGACAATTTGCATTTTGATTGCTCGATTATTTCTTAACATTTCTTTGAAAATTCAATTTTATTGAAAATCAACTGTGCTATAGCCCACAAGTTATTGGGCGGCTAAAATCTAAAATGCTCCGATTACGATGGTTGATGCCTCTATCAATAGGTTTCGGGACCTGTAATTGCTGTGACAATTTGCATTTTGATTGCTCGATTATTTCTAAACATTTCTTTGAATATTCAATTTTATTGAAAATCAACTTTGCTATAGCCCACAAGTTTTTGAGCGGCTAAAATCTAAAATGCTCCGATTACGATGGTTGATGCCTCTATCAATAGGTTTCGGGACCTGTAATTGCTGTGACAATTTGCATTTTGATTGCTCGATTATTTCTTATCATTTCTTAGAAAATTCAATTTTATTGAAAATCAACTGTGCTATAGCCCACAAGTTTTTGGGCGGCTAAAATCTAAAATGCTCCGATTACGATGGTTGATGCCTCTATCAATAGGTTTCGGTACCTGTAGTTGCTGTGACAATCTGCATTTTGATTGCTCGATTATTTCTTAACATTTCTTTGTAAATTCAATTTTATTGAAAATCAACTGTGCTATAGCCCACAAGTTTTTGAGCGGCTAAAATCTAAAATGCTCCGATTACGATGGTTGATGCCTCTATCAATAGGTTTCGGAACCTGTAATTGCTGTGACAATTTGCATTTTGAATGCTCGATTATTTCTTATCATTTCTTAGAAAATTCAATTTTATTGAAAATCAACTGTGCTATAGCCCACAAGTTTTTGAGCGGCTAAAATCTAAAATGCTCCGATTACGATGGTTGATGCCTCTATCAATAGGTTTCGGGACCTGTAATTGCTGTGACAATTTGCATTTTGATTGCTCGATTATTTCTTATCATTTCTTAGAAAATTCAATTTTATTGAAAATCAACTGTGCTATAGCCCACAAGTTTTTGGGCGGCTAAAATCTAAAATGCTCCGATTACGATGGTTGATGCCTCTATCAATAGGTTTCGGAACCTGTAATTGCTGTGACAATTTGCATTTTGATTGCTCGATTATTTCTTATCATTTCTTAGAAAATTCAATTTTATTGAAAATCAACTGTGCTATAGCCCACAAGTTTTTGAGCGGCTAAAATCTAAAATGCTCGGATTACGATGGTTGATGCCTCTATCAATAGGTTTCGGAACCTGTAATTGCTGTGACAATTTGCATTTTGATTGCTCGGTTATTTATTATCATTTCTTAGAAAATTCAATTTTATTGAAAATCAACTGTGCTATAGCCCACAAGTTTTTGAGCGGCTAAAATCTAAAATGCTCCGATTACGATGGTTGATGCCTCTATCAATAGGTTTCGAGACCTGTAATTGCTGTGACAATTTGCATTTTGATTGCTCGATTATTTCTTAACATTTCTTTGAAAATTCAATTTTATTGAAAATCAACTGTGCTATAGCCCACAAGTTTTTGGGCGGCTAAAATCTAAAATGCTCCGATTACGATGGTTGATGCCTCTATCAATAGGTTTCGGGACCTGTAATTGCTGTGACAATTTGCATTTTGATTGCTCGATTATTTCTTAACATTTCTTAGCAAATTCAATTTTATTGAAAATCAACTGTGCTATAGCCCACAAGTTTTTGGGCGGCTAAAATCTAAAATGCTCCGATTACGATGGTTGATGCCTCTATCAATAGGTTTCGGGACCTGTAATTGCTGTGACAATTTGCATTTTAATTGCTCGATTATTTCTTATCATTTCTTAGAAAATTCAATTTTATTGAAAATCAACTGTGCTATAGCCCACAAGTTTTTGGGCGGCTAAAATCTAAAATGCTCCGATTACGATGGTTGATGCCTCTATCAATAGGTTTCGGAACCTGTAATTGCTGTGACAATTTGCATTTTGATTGCTCGATTATTTCTTATCATTTCTTAGAAAATTCAATTTTATTGAAAATCAACTGTGCTATAGCCCACAAGTTATTGGGCGGCTAAAATCTAAAATGCTCGGATTACGATGGTTGATGCCTCTATCAATAGGTTTCGGGACCTGTAATTGCTGTGACAATTTGCATTTTGATTGCTCGATTATTTCTAAACATTTCTTTGAATATTCAATTTTATTGAAAATCAACTGTGCTATAGCCCACATGTTTTTGAGCGGCTAAAATCTAAAATGCTCCGATTACGATGGTTGATGCCTCTATCAATAGGTTTCGGGACCTGTAATTGCTGTGACAATTTGCATTTTGATTGCTCGATTATTTCTTAACATTTCTTTGTAAATTCAATTTTATTGAAAATCAACTGTGCTATAGCCCACAAGTTTTTGGGCGGCTAAAATCTAAAATGCTCCGATTACGATGGTTGATGCCTCTATCAATAGGTTTCGGAACCTGTAATTGCTGTGACAATTTGCATTTTGATTGCTCGATTATTTCTTATCATTTCTTAGAAAATTCAATTTTATTGAAAATCAACTGTGCTATAGCCCACAAGTTTTTGGGCGGCTAAAATCTAAAATGCTCCGATTACGATGGTTGATGCCTCTATCAATAGGTTTCGGTACCTGTAGTTGCTGTGACAATTTGCATTTTGATTGCTCGATTATTTCTTAACATTTCTTTGTAAATTCAATTTTATTGAAAATCAACTGTGCTATAGCCCACAAGTTTTTGGGCGGCTTAAATCTAAAATGCTCCGATTACGATGGTTGATGCCTCTATCAATAGGTTTCGGAACCTGTAATTGCTGTGACAATTTGCATTTTGATTGCTCGATTATTTCTTATCATTTCTTAGAAAATTCAATTTTATTGAAAATCAACTGTGCTATAGCCCACAAGTTTTTGAGCGGCTAAAATCTAAAATGCTCCGATTACGATGGTTGATGCCTCTATCAATAGGTTTCGGGACCTGTAATTGCTGTGACAATTTGCATTTTGATTGCTCGATTATTTCTTATCATTTCTTAGAAAATTCAATTTTATTGAAAATCAACTGTGCTATAGCCCACAAGTTTTTGGGCGGCTAAAATCTAAAATGCTCCGATTACGATGGTTGATGCCTCTATCAATAGGTTTCGGGACCTGTAATTGCTGTGACAATTTGCATTTTGATTGCTCGATTATTTCTAAACATTTCTTTGAATATTCAATTTTATTGAAAATCAACTGTGCTATAGCCCACAAGTTTTTGAGCGGCTAAAATCTAAAATGCTCCGATTACGATGGTTGATGCCTCTATCAATATGTTTCGGAACCTGTAATTGCTGTGACAATTTGCATTTTGATTGCTCGGTTATTTATTATCATTTCTTAGAAAATTCAATTTTATTGAAAATCAACTGTGCTATAGCCCACAAGTTTTTGAGCGGCTAAAATCTAAAATGCTCCGATTACGATGGTTGATGCCTCTATCAATAGGTTTCGAGACCTGTAATTGCTGTGACAATTTGCATTTTGATTGCTCGATTATTTCTTAACATTTCTTTGAAAATTCAATTTTATTGAAAATCAACTGTGCTATAGCCCACAAGTTTTTGGGCGGCTAAAATCTAAAATGCTCCGATTACGATGGTTGATGCCTCTATCAATAGGTTTCGGGACCTGTAATTGCTGTGACAATTTGCATTTTGATTGCTCGATTATTTCTTAACATTTCTTAGCAAATTCAATTTTATTGAAAATCAACTGTGCTATAGCCCACAAGTTTTTGGGCGGCTAAAATCTAAAATGCTCCGATTACGATGGTTGATGCCTCTATCAATAGGTTTCGGGACCTGTAATTGCTGTGACAATTTGCATTTTAATTGCTCGATTATTTCTTATCATTTCTTAGAAAATTCAATTTTATTGAAAATCAACTGTGCTATAGCCCACAAGTTTTTGGGCGGCTAAAATCTAAAATGCTCCGATTACGATGGTTGATGCCTCTATCAATAGGTTTCGGAACCTGTAATTGCTGTGACAATTTGCATTTTGATTGCTCGATTATTTCTTATCATTTCTTAGAAAATTCAATTTTATTGAAAATCAACTGTGCTATAGCCCACAAGTTATTGGGCGGCTAAAATCTAAAATGCTCGGATTACGATGGTTGATGCCTCTATCAATAGGTTTCGGGACCTGTAATTGCTGTGACAATTTGCATTTTGATTGCTCGATTATTTCTAAACATTTCTTTGAATATTCAATTTTATTGAAAATCAACTGTGCTATAGCCCACAAGTTTTTGAGCGGCTAAAATCTAAAATGCTCCGATTACGATGGTTGATGCCTCTATCAATAGGTTTCGGGACCTGTAATTGCTGTGACAATTTGCATTTTTATTGCTCGATTATTTCTTATCATTTCTTAGAAAATTCAATTTTATTGAAAATCAACTGTGCTATAGCCCACAAGTTTTTGGGCGGCTAAAATCTAAAATGCTCCGATTACGATGGTTGATGCCTCTATCAATAGGTTTCGGGACCTGTAATTGCTGTGACAATTTGCATTTTAATTGCTCGATTATTTCTTATCATTTCTTAGAAAATTCAATTTTATTGAAAATCAACTGTGCTATAGCCCACAAGTTATTGGGCGGCTAAAATCTAAAATGCTCGGATTACGATGGTTGATGCCTCTATCAATAGGTTTCGGGACCTGTAATTGCTGTGACAATTTGCATTTTGATTGCTCGATTATTTCTAAACATTTCTTTGAATATTCAATTTTATTGAAAATCAACTGTGCTATAGCCCACAAGTTTTTGAGCGGCTAAAATCTAAAATGCTCCGATTACGATGGTTGATGCCTCTATCAATAGGTTTCGGGACCTGTAATTGCTGTGACAATTTGCGTTTTTATTGCTCGATTATTTCTTATCATTTCTTAGAAAATTCAATTTTATTGAAAATCAACTGTGCTATAGCCCACAAGTTTTTGGGCGGCTAAAATCTAAAATGCTCCGATTACGATGGTTGATGCCTCTATCAATAGGTTTCGGGACCTGTAATTGCTGTGACAATTTGCATTTTAATTGCTCGATTATTTCTTATCATTTCTTAGAAAATTCAATTTTATTGAAAATCAACTGTGCTATAGCCCACAAGTTTTTGGGCGGCTAAAATCTAAAATGCTCCGATTACGATGGTTGATGCCTCTATCAATAGGTTTCGGGACCTGTAATTGCTGTGACAATTTGCATTTTGATTGCTCGATTATTTCTTATCATTTCTTAGAAAATTCAATTTTATTGAAAATCAACTGTGCTATAGCCCACAAGTTTTTGGGCGGCTAAAATCTAAAATGCTCCGATTACGATGGTTGATGCCTCTATCAATAGGTTTCGGGACCTGTAATTGCTGTGACAATTTGCATTTTGATTGCTCGATTATTTCTAAACATTTCTTTGAATATTTAATTTTATTGAAAATCAACTGTGCTATAGCCCACAAGTTTTTGAGCGGCTAAAATCTAAAATGCTCCGATTACGATGGTTGATGCCTCTATCAATAGGTTTCGGAACCTGTAATTGCTGTGACAATTTGCATTTTGATTGCTCGATTATTTCTTATCATTTCTTAGAAAATTCAATTTTATTGAAAATCAACTGTGCTATAGCCCACAAGTTTTTGGGCGGCTAAAATCTAAAATGCTCCGATTACGATGGTTGATACCTCTATCCATAGGTTTCGGGACCTGTAATTGCTGTGACAATTTGCATTTTGATTGCTCGATTATTTCTAAACATTTCTTAGAAAATTCAATTTTATTGAAAATCAACTGTGCTATAGCCCACAAGTTTTTGGGCGGCTAAAATCTAAAATGCTCCGATTACGATGGTTGATGCCTCTATCCATAGGTTTCGGGACCTGTAATTGCTGTGACAATTTGCATTTTGATTGTTCGATTATTTCTAAACATTTCTTAGAAAATTCAATTTTATTGAAAATCAACTGTGCTATAGCCCACAAGTTTTTGGGCGGCTAAAATCTAAAATGCTCCGATTACGATGGTTGATGCCTCTATCAATAGGTTTCGGAACCTGTAATTGCTGTGACAATTTGCATTTTGATTGCTCGATTATTTCTTATCATTTCTTAGAAAATTCAATTTTATTGAAAATCAACTGTGCTATAGCCCACAAGTTTTTGAGCGGCTAAAATCTAAAATGCTCCGATTACGATGGTTGATGCCTCTATCAATAGGTTTCGGAACCTGTAATTGCTGTGACAATTTGCATTTTGATTGCTCGATTATTTCTTATCATTTCTTAGAAAATTCAATTTTATTGAAAATCAACTGTGCTATAGCCCACAAGTTTTTGAGCGGCTAAAATCTAAAATGCTCCGATTACGATGGTTGATGCCTCTATCAATAGGTTTCGGGACCTGTAATTGCTGTGACAATTTGCATTTTGATTGCTCGATTATTTCTTATCATTTCTAAGAAAATTCAATTTTATTGAAAATCAACTGTGCTATAGCCCACAAGTTTTTGGGCGGCTAAAATCTAAAATGCTCCGATTACGATGGTTGATGCCTCTATCAATAGGTTTCGGGACCTGTAATTGCTGTGACAATTTGCATTTTGATTGCTCGATTATTTCTAAACATTTCTTAGAATATTCAATTTTATTGAAAATCAACTGTGCTATAGCCCACAAGTTTTTGAGCGGCTAAAATCTAAAATGCTCCGATTACGATGGTTGATGCCTCTATCAATAGGTTTCGGAACCTGTAATTGCTGTGACAATTTGCATTTTGATTGCTCGATTATTTCTTATCATTTCTTAGAAAATTCAATTTTATTGAAAATCAACTGTGCTATAGCCCACAAGTTTTTGAGCGGCTAAAATCTAAAATGCTCCGATTACGATGGTTGATGCCTCTATCAATAGGTTTCGGGACCTGTAATTGCTGTGACAATTTGCATTTTGATTGCTCGATTATTTCTTAACATTTCTTTGAAAATTCAATTTTATTGAAAATCAACTGTGCTATAGCCCACAAGTTATTGGGCGGCTAAAATCTAAAATGCTCCGATTACGATGGTTGATGCCTCTATCAATAGGTTTCGGGACCTGTAATTGCTGTGACAATTTGCATTTTGATTGCTCGATTATTTCTAAACATTTCTTTGAATATTCAATTTTATTGAAAATCAACTGTGCTATAGCCCACAAGTTTTTGAGCGGCTAAAATCTAAAATGCTCCGATTACGATGGTTGATGCCTCTATCAATAGGTTTCGGGACCTGTAATTGCTGTGACAATTTGCATTTTGATTGCTCGATTATTTCTTATCATTTCTTAGAAAATTCAATTTTATTGAAAATCAACTGTGCTATAGCCCACAAGTTTTTGGGCGGCTAAAATCTAAAATGCTCCGATTACGATGGTTGATGCCTCTATCAATAGGTTTCGGTACCTGTAGTTGCTGTGACAATCTGCATTTTGATTGCTCGATTATTTCTTAACATTTCTTTGTAAATTCAATTTTATTGAAAATCAACTGTGCTATAGCCCACAAGTTTTTGAGCGGCTAAAATCTAAAATGCTCCGATTACGATGGTTGATGCCTCTATCAATAGGTTTCGGAACCTGTAATTGCTGTGACAATTTGCATTTTGAATGCTCGATTATTTCTTATCATTTCTTAGAAAATTCAATTTTATTGAAAATCAACTGTGCTATAGCCCACAAGTTTTTGAGCGGCTAAAATCTAAAATGCTCCGATTACGATGGTTGATGCCTCTATCAATAGGTTTCGGGACCTGTAATTGCTGTGACAATTTGCATTTTGATTGCTCGATTATTTCTTATCATTTCTTAGAAAATTCAATTTTATTGAAAATCAACTGTGCTATAGCCCACAAGTTTTTGGGCGGCTAAAATCTAAAATGCTCCGATTACGATGGTTGATGCCTCTATCAATAGGTTTCGGAACCTGTAATTGCTGTGACAATTTGCATTTTGATTGCTCGATTATTTCTTATCATTTCTTAGAAAATTCAATTTTATTGAAAATCAAATGTGCTATAGCCCACAAGTTTTTGAGCGGCTAAAATCTAAAATGCTCGGATTACGATGGTTGATGCCTCTATCAATAGGTTTCGGAACCTGTAATTGCTGTGACAATTTGCATTTTGATTGCTCGGTTATTTATTATCATTTCTTAGAAAATTCAATTTTATTGAAAATCAACTGTGCTATAGCCCACAAGTTTTTGAGCGGCTAAAATCTAAAATGCTCCGATTACGATGGTTGATGCCTCTATCAATAGGTTTCGAGACCTGTAATTGCTGTGACAATTTGCATTTTGATTGCTCGATTATTTCTTAACATTTCTTTGAAAATTCAATTTTATTGAAAATCAACTGTGCTATAGCCCACAAGTTTTTGGGCGGCTAAAATCTAAAATGCTCCGATTACGATGGTTGATGCCTCTATCAATAGGTTTCGGGACCTGTAATTGCTGTGACAATTTGCATTTTGATTGCTCGATTATTTCTTAACATTTCTTAGCAAATTCAATTTTATTGAAAATCAACTGTGCTATAGCCCACAAGTTTTTGGGCGGCTAAAATCTAAAATGCTCCGATTACGATGGTTGATGCCTCTATCAATAGGTTTCGGGACCTGTAATTGCTGTGACAATTTGCATTTTAATTGCTCGATTATTTCTTATCATTTCTTAGAAAATTCAATTTTATTGAAAATCAACTGTGCTATAGCCCACAAGTTTTTGGGCGGCTAAAATCTAAAATGCTCCGATTACGATGGTTGATGCCTCTATCAATAGGTTTCGGAACCTGTAATTGCTGTGACAATTTGCATTTTGATTGCTCGATTATTTCTTATCATTTCTTAGAAAATTCAATTTTATTGAAAATCAACTGTGCTATAGCCCACAAGTTATTGGGCGGCTAAAATCTAAAATGCTCGGATTACGATGGTTGATGCCTCTATCAATAGGTTTCGGGACCTGTAATTGCTGTGACAATTTGCATTTTGATTGCTCGATTATTTCTAAACATTTCTTTGAATATTCAATTTTATTGAAAATCAACTGTGCTATAGCCCACAAGTTTTTGAGCGGCTAAAATCTAAAATGCTCCGATTACGATGGTTGATGCCTCTATCAATAGGTTTCGGGACCTGTAATTGCTGTGACAATTTGCATTTTTATTGCTCGATTATTTCTTATCATTTCTTAGAAAATTCAATTTTATTGAAAATCAACTGTGCTATAGCCCACAAATTTTTGGGCGGCTAAAATCTAAAATGCTCCGATTACGATGGTTGATGCCTCTATCAATAGGTTTCGGGACCTGTAATTGCTGTGACAATTTGCATTTTAATTACTCGATTATTTCTTTTCATTTCTTAGAAAATTCAATTTTATTGAAAATCAACTGTGCTATAGCCCACAAGTTTTTGGGCGGCTAAAATCTAAAATGCTCCGATTACGATGGTTGATGCCTCTATCAATAGGTTTCGGAACCTGTAATTGCTGTGACAATTTGCATTTTGATTGCTCGATTATTTCTTATCATTTCTTAGAAAATTCAATTTTATTGAAAATCAACTGTGCTATAGCCCACAAGTTATTGGGCGGCTAAAATCTAAAATGCTCGGATTACGATGGTTGATGCCTCTATCAATAGGTTTCGGGACCTGTAATTGCTGTGACAATTTGCATTTTGATTGCTCGATTATTTCTTATCATTTCTTAGAAAATTCAATTTTATTGAAAATCAACTGTGCTATAGCCCACAAGTTTTTGGGCGGCTAAAATCTAAAATGCTCCGATTACGATGGTTGATGCCTCTATCAATAGGTTTCGGGACCTGTAATTGCTGTGACAATTTGCATTTTGATTGCTCGATTATTTCTTAACATTTCTTAATAAATTCAATTTTATTGAAAATCAACTGTGCTATAGCCCACAAGTTTTTGGGCGGCTAAAATCTAAAATGCTCCGATTACGATGGTTGATGCCTCTATCAATAGGTTTCGGGACCTGTAATTGCTGTGACAATTTGCATTTTGATTGCTCGATTATTTCTAAACATTTCTTTGAATATTCAATTTTATTGAAAATCAACTGTGCTATAGCCCACAAGTTTTTGAGCGGCTAAAATCTAAAATGCTCCGATTACGATGGTTGATGCCTCTATCAATAGGTTTCGGAACCTGTAATTGCTGTGACAATTTGCATTTTGATTGCTCGATTATTTCTTATCATTTCTTAGAAAATTCAATTTTATTGAAAATCAACTGTGCTATAGCCCACAAGTTTTTGAGCGGCTAAAATCTAAAATGCTCCGATTACGATGGTTGATGCCTCTATCAATAGGTTTCGAGACCTGTAATTGCTGTGACAATTTGCATTTTGATTGCTCGATTATTTCTTAACATTTCTTTGAAAATTCAATTTTATTGAAAATCAACTGTGCTATAGCCCACAAGTTTTTGGGCGGCTAAAATCTAAAATGCTCCGATTACGATGGTTGATGCCTCTATCAATAGGTTTCGGGACCTGTAATTGCTGTGACAATTTGCATTTTGATTGCTCGATTATTTCTTAACATTTCTTAGCAAATTCAATTTTATTGAAAATCAACTGTGCTATAGCCCACAAGTTTTTGGGCGGCTAAAATCTAAAATGCTCCGATTACGATGGTTGATGCCTCTATCAATAGGTTTCGGGACCTGTAATTGCTGTGACAATTTGCATTTTAATTGCTCGATTATTTCTTATCATTTCTTAGAAAATTCAATTTTATTGAAAATCAACTGTGCTATAGCCCACAAGTTTTTGGGCGGCTAAAATCTAAAATGCTCCGATTACGATGGTTGATGCCTCTATCAATAGGTTTCGGGACCTGTAATTGCTGTGACAATTTGCATTTTGATTGCTCGATTATTTCTTATCATTTCTTAGAAAATTCAATTTTATTGAAAATCAACTGTGCTATAGCCCACAAGTTTTTGGGCGGCTAAAATCTAAAATGCTCCGATTACGATGGTTGATGCCTCTATCAATAGGTTTCGGGACCTGTAATTGCTGTGACAATTTGCATTTTGATTGCTCGATTATTTCTTATCATTTCTTAGAAAATTCAATTTTATTGAAAATCAACTGTGCTATAGCCCACAAGTTATTGGGCGGCTAAAATCTAAAATGCTCGGATTACGATGGTTGATGCCTCTATCAATAGGTTTCGGGACCTGTAATTGCTGTGACAATTTGCATTTTGATTGCTCGATTATTTCTAAACATTTCTTTGAATATTCAATTTTATTGAAAATCAACTGTGCTATAGCCCACAAGTTTTTGAGCGGCTAAAATCTAAAATGCTCCGATTACGATGGTTGATGCCTCTATCAATAGGTTTCGGGACCTGTAATTGCTGTGACAATTTGCATTTTTATTGCTCGATTATTTCTTATCATTTCTTAGAAAATTCAATTTTATTGAAAATCAACTGTGCTATAGCCCACAAGTTTTTGGGCGGCTAAAATCTAAAATGCTCCGATTACGATGGTTGATGCCTCTATCAATAGGTTTCGGGACCTGTAATTGCTGTGACAATTTGCATTTTAATTGCTCGATTATTTCTTATCATTTCTTAGAAAATTCAATTTTATTGAAAATCAACTGTGCTATAGCCCACAAGTTTTTGGGCGGCTAAAATCTAAAATGCTCCGATTACGATGGTTGATGCCTCTATCAATAGGTTTCGGGACCTGTAATTGCTGTGACAATTTGCATTTTGATTGCTCGATTATTTCTTATCATTTCTTAGAAAATTCAATTTTATTGAAAATCAACTGTGCTATAGCCCACAAGTTTTTGGGCGGCTAAAATCTAAAATGCTCCGATTACGATGGTTGATGCCTCTATCAATAGGTTTCGGGATCTGTAGTTGCTATGACAATTTGCATTTTGATTGCTCGATTATTTCTTAACATTTCTTAGAAAATTCAATTTTATTGAAAATCAACTGTGCTATAGCCCACAAGTTTTTGGGCGGCTAAAATCTAAAATGCTCCGATTACGATGGTTGATGCCTCTATCAATAGGTTTCGGGACCTGTAATTGCTGTGACAATTTGCATTTTGATTGCTCGATTATTTCTTAACATTTCTTTGAAAATTCAATTTTATTGAAAATCAACTGTGCTATAGCCCACAAGTTTTTGAGCGGCTAAAATCTAAAATGCTCCGATTACGATGGTTGATGCCTCTATCAATAGGTTTCGGGACCTGTAATTGCTGTGACAATTTGCATTTTGATTGCTCGATTATTTCTTAACATTTCTTTGAAAATTCAATTTTATTGAAAATCAACTGTGCTATAGCCCACAAGTTTTTGAGCGGCTAAAATCTAAAATGCTCCGATTACGATGGTTGATGCCTCTATCAATAGGTTTCGGGACCTGTAATTGCTGTGACAATTTGCATTTTGATTGCTCGATTATTTCTTAACATTTCTTAGAAAATTCAATTTTATTGAAAATCAACTGTGCTATAGCCCACAAGTTTTTGAGCGGCTAAAATCTAAAATGCTCCGATTACGATGGTTGATGCCTCTATCAATAGGTTTCGGGACCTGTAATTGCTGTGACAATTTGCATTTTGATTGCTCGATTATTTCTTATCATTTCTTAGAAAATTCAATTTTATTGAAAATCAACTGTGCTATAGCCCACAAGTTTTTGGGCGGCTAAAATCTAAAATGCTCCGATTACGATGGTTGATGCCTCTATCAATAGGTTTCGGGACCTGTAATTGCTGTGACAATTTGCATTTTGATTGCTCGATTATTTCTTATCATTTCTTTGAAAATTCAATTTTATTGAAAATCAACTGTGCTATAGCCCACAAGTTTTTGGGCGGCTAAAATCTAAAATGCTCCGATTACGATGGTTGATGCCTCTATCAATAGGTTTCGGGACCTGTAATTGCTGTGACAATTTGCATTTTGATTGCTCGATTATTTCTAAACATTTCTTTGAATATTCAATTTTATTGAAAATCAACTGTGCTATAGCCCACAAGTTTTTGAGCGGCTAAAATCTAAAATGCTCCGATTACGATGGTTGATGCCTCTATCAATAGGTTTCGGGACCTGTAATTGCTGTGACAATTTGCATTTTGATTGCTCGATTATTTCTTATCATTTCTTAGAAAATTCAATTTTATTGAAAATCAACTGTGCTATAGCCCACAAGTTTTTGGGCGGCTAAAATCTAAAATGCTCCGATTACGATGGTTGATGCCTCTATCAATAGGTTTCGAGACCTGTAATTGCTGTGACAATTTGCATTTTGATTGCTCGATTATTTCTTATCATTTCTTTGAAAATTCAATTTTATTGAAAATCAACTGTGCTATAGCCCACAAGTTTTTGAGCGGCTAAAATCTAAAATGCTCCGATTACGATGGTTGATGCCTCTATCAATAGGTTTCGGGATCTGTAGTTGCTATGACAATTTGCATTTTGATTGCTCGATTATTTCTTAACATTTCTTAGAAAATTCAATTTTATTGAAAATCAACTGTGCTATAGCCCACAAGTTTTTGGGCGGCTAAAATCTAAAATGCTCAGATTACGATGGTTGATGCCTCTATCAATAGGTTTCGGGATCTGTAGTTGCTATGACAATTTGCATTTTGATTGCTCGATTATTTCTTAACATTTCTTAGAAAATTCAATTTAATTGAAAATCAACTGTGCTATAGCCCACAAGTTTTTGGGCGGCTAAAATCTAAAATGCTCCGATTACGATGGTTGATGCCACTATCAATAGGCTTCGGGACCTGTAATTGCTGTGACAATTTGCATTTTGATTGCTCGAATATTTCTTAACATTTCTTTGAAAATTCAATTTTATTGAAAATCAACTGTGCTATAGCCCACAAGTTTTTGGGCGGCTAAAATCTAAAATGCTCCGATTACGATGGTTGATGCCTCTATCAATAGGTTTCGGGACCTGTAATTGCTGTGACAATTTGCATTTTGATTGCTCGATTATTTCTTAACATTTCTTAGAAAATTCAATTTTATTGAAAATCAACTGTGCTATAGCCCACAAGTTTTTGAGCGGCTAAAATCTAAAATGCTCCGATTACGATGGTTGATGCCTCTATCAATAGGTTCCGGGACCTGTAATTGCTGTGACAATTTGCATTTTGGTTGCTCGATTATTTCTTATCATTTCTTAGAAAATTCAATTTTATTGAAAATCAACTGTGCTATAGCCCACAAGTTTTTGGGCGGCTAAAATCTAAAATGCTCCGATTACGATGGTTGATGCCTCTATCAATAGGTTTCGGGATCTGTAGTTGCTATGACAATTTGCATTTTGATTGCTCGATTATTTCTTAACATTTCTTAGAAAATTCAATTTTATTGAAAATCAACTGTGCTATAGCCCACAAGTTTTTGGGCGGCTAAAATCTAAAATGCTCCGATTACGATGGTTGATGCCTCTATCAATAGGTTTCGGGACCTGTAATTGATGTGATAATTTGCATTTTGATTGCTCGATTATTTCTTAACATTTCTTTGAAAATTCAATTTTATTGAAAATCAACTGTGCTATAGCCCACAAGTTTTTGAGCGGCTAAAATCTAAAATGCTCCGATTACGATGGTTGATGCCTCTATCAATAGGTTTCGGGACCTGTAATTGCTGTGACAATTTGCATTTTGATTGCTCGATTATTTCTTAACATTTCTTAGAAAATTCAATTTTATTGAAAATCAACTGTGCTATAGCCCACAAGTTTTTGAGCGGCTAAAATCTAAAATGCTCCGATTACGATGGTTGATGCCTCTATCAATAGGTTTCGGGACCTGTAATTGCTGTGACAATTTGCATTTTGATTGCTCGATTATTTCTTATCATTTCTTAGAAAATTCAATTTTATTGAAAATCAACTGTGCTATAGCCCACAAGTTTTTGGGCGGCTAAAATCTAAAATGCTCCGATTACGATGGTTGATGCCTCTATCAATAGGTTTCGGGACCTGTAATTGCTGTGACAATTTGCCTTTTGATTGCTCGATTATTTCTTATCATTTCTTTGAAAATTCAATTTTATTGAAAATCAACTGTGCTATAGCCCACAAGTTTTTGGGCGGCTAAAATCTAAAATGCTCCGATTACGATGGTTGATGCCTCTATCAATAGGTTTCGGGACCTGTAATTGCTGTGACAATTTGCATTTTGATTGCTCGATTATTTCTTATCATTTCTTAGAAAATTCAATTTTATTGAAAATCAACTGTGCTATAGCCCACAAGTTTGTGGGCGGCTAAAATCTAAAATGCTCCGATTACGATGGTTGATGCCTCTATCAATAGGTTTCGGGACCTGTAATTGCTGTGACAATTTGCATTTTGATTGCTCGATTATTTCTAAACATTTCTTTGAATATTCAATTTTATTGAAAATCAACTGTGCTATAGCCCACAAGTTTTTGAGCGGCTAAAATCTAAAATGCTCCGATTACGATGGTTGATGCCTCTATCAATAGGTTTCGGAACCTGTAATTGCTGTGACAATTTGCATTTTGATTGCTCGATTATTTCTTATCATTTCTTAGAAAATTCAATTTTATTGAAAATCAACTGTGCTATAGCCCACAAGTTTTTGAGCGGCTAAAATCTAAAATGCTCCGATTACGATGGTTGATGCCTCTATCAATAGGTTTCGAGACCTGTAATTGCTGTGACAATTTGCATTTTGATTGCTCGATTATTTCTTAACATTTCTTAGAAAATTCAATTTTATTGAAAATCAACTGTGTTATAGCCCACAAGTTATTGGGCGGCTAAAATCTAAAATGCTCCGATTACGATGGTTGATGCCTCTATCAATAGGTTTCGGAACCTGTAATTGCTGTGACAATTTGCATTTTGATTGCTCGATTATTTCTTAACATTTCTTTGAAAATTCAATTTTATTGAAAATCAACTGTGCTATAGCCCACAAGTTTTTGAGCGGCTAAAATCTAAAATGCTCCGATTACGATGGTTGATGCCTCTATCAATAGGTTTCGGGACCTGTAATTGCTGTGACAATTTGCATTTTGATTGCTCGATTATTTCTTAACATTTCTTTGAAAATTCAATTTTATTGAAAATCAACTGTGCTATAGCCCACAAGTTTTTGAGCGGCTAAAATCTAAAATGCTCCGATTACGATGGTTGATGCCTCTATCAATAGGTTTCGGTACCTGTAATTGCTGTGACAATTTGCATTTTGATTGCTCGATTATTTCTTAACATTTCTTAGAAAATTCAATTTTATTGAAAATCAACTGTGTTATAGCCCACAAGTTTTTGAGCGGCTAAAATCTAAAATGCTCCGATTACGATGGTTGATGCCTCTATCAATAGGTTTCGGAACCTGTAATTGCTGTGACAATTTGCATTTTGATTGCTCGATTATTTCTTAACATTTCTTTGAAAATTCAATTTTATTGAAAATCAACTGTGCTATAGCCCACAAGTTTTTGAGCGGCTAAAATCTAAAATGCTCCGATTACGATGGTTGATGCCTCTATCAATAGGTTTCGGGACCTGTAATTGCTGTGACAATTTGCATTTTGATTGCTCGATTATTTCTTAACATTTCTTTGAAAATTCAATTTTATTGAAAATCAACTGTGCTATAGCCCACAAGTTTTTGAGCGGCTAAAATCTAAAATGCTCCGATTACGATGGTTGATGCCTCTATCAATAGGTTTCGGGACCTGTAATTGCTGTGACAATTTGCATTTTGATTGCTCGATTATTTCTTAACATTTCTTAGAAAATTCAATTTTATTGAAAATCAACTGTGCTATAGCCCACAAGTTTTTGAGCGGCTAAAATCTAAAATGCTCCGATTACGATGGTTGATGCCTCTATCAATAGGTTTCGGGACCTGTAATTGCTGTGACAATTTGCATTTTGATTGCTCGATTATTTCTAAACATTTCTTTAAATATTCAATTTTATTGAAAATCAACTGTGCTATAGCCCACAAGTTTTTGAGCGGCTAAAATCTAAAATGCTCCGATTACGATGGTTGATGCCTCTATCAATAGGTTTCGGGACCTGTAATTGCTGTGACAATTTGCATTTTGATTGCTCGATTATTTCTTATCATTTCTTAGAAAATTCAATTTTATTGAAAATCAACTGTGCTATAGCCCACAAGTTTTTGGGCGGCTAAAATCTAAAATGCTCCGATTACGATGGTTGATGCCTCTATCAATAGGTTTCGGGACCTGTAATTGCTGTGACAATTTGCATTTTGATTGCTCGATTATTTCTTATCATTTCTTTGAAAATTCAATTTTATTGAAAATCAACTGTGCTATAGCCCACAAGTTTTTGAGCGGCTAAAATCTAAAATGCTCCGATTACGATGGTTGATGCCTCTATCAATAGGTTTCGGGATCTGTAGTTGCTATGACAATTTGCATTTTGATTGCTCGATTATTTCTTAACATTTCTTAGAAAATTCAATTTTATTGAAAATCAACTGTGCTATAGCCCACAAGTTTTTGGGCGGCTAAAATCTAAAATGCTCCGATTACGATGGTTGATGCCTCTATCAATAGGTTTCGGGATCTGTAGTTGCTATGACAATTTGCATTTTGATTGCTCGATTATTTCTTAACATTTCTTAGAAAATTCAATTTTATTGAAAATCAACTGTGCTATAGCCCACAAGTTTTTGGGCGGCTAAAATCTAAAATGCTCCGATTACGATGGTTGATGCCTCTATCAATAGGTTTCGGGACCTGTAATTGCTGTGACAATTTGCATTTTGATTGCTCGATTATTTCTTAACATTTCTTTGAAAATTCAATTTTATTGAAAATCAACTGTGCTATAGCCCACAAGTTTTTGGGCGGCTAAAATCTAAAATGCTCCGATTACGATGGTTGATGCCTCTATCAATAGGTTTCGGGACCTGTAATTGCTGTGACAATTTGCATTTTGATTGCTCGATTATTTCTTAACATTTCTTAGAAAATTCAATTTTATTGAAAATCAACTGTGCTATAGCCCACAAGTTTTTGAGCGGCTAAAATCTAAAATGCTCCGATTACGATGGTTGATGCCTCTATCAATAGGTTTCGGGACCTGTAATTGCTGTGACAATTTGCATTTTGATTGCTCGATTATTTCTTAACATTTCTTAGAAAATTCAATTTTATTGAAAATCAACTGTGCTATAGCCCACAAGTTTTTGGGCGGCTAAAATCTAAAATGCTCCGATTACGATGGTTGATGCCTCTATCAATAGGTTTCGGGACCTGTAATTGCTGTGACAATTTGCATTTTGATTGCTCGATTATTTCTTAACATTTCTTAGAAAATTCAATTTTATTGAAAATCAACTGTGCTATGCCTACAAGTTTTTGAGCGGCTAAAATTTAAAATGCTCCGATTTCGATGGTTGATGCCTCTATCAATAGGTTTCGGAACCTGTAATTGCTGTGACAATTTGCATTTTGATTGCTCGAATATTTCTTAACATTTCTTAGAAAATTCAATTTTATTGAAAATGAACTGTGCTATAGCCCACAAGTTTTTGAGCGGCTAAAATCTAAAATGCTCCGATTACGATGGTTGATGCCTCTATCAATAGGTTTCGGGACCTGTAATTGCTGTGACAATTTGCATTTTGATTGCTCGATTATTTCTAAACATTTATTAGAAAATTCAATTTTATTGAAAATCAACTGTGCTATAGCCCACAAGTTTTTGGGCGGCTAAAATCTAAAATGCTCCGATTACGATGGTTGATACCTCTATCAATAGGTTTCGGGACCTGTAATTGCTGTGACAATTTGGATTTTGATTGCTCGATTATTTCTTAACATTTCTTAGAAAATTCAATTTTATTGAAAATCAACTGTGCTATAGCCCACAAGTTTTTGAGCGGCTAAAATCTAAAATGCTCCGATTACGATGGTTGATACCTCTATCAATAGGTTTCGAAACCTGTAATTGCTGTGACAATTTGCATTTTGATTGCTCGATTATTTCTTAACATTTCTTAGAAAATTCAATTTTATTGAAAATAAACTGTGCTATAGCCCACAAGTTTTTGAGCGGCTAAAATCTAAAATGCTACGATTACGATGGTTGATGCCTCTATCAATAGGTTTCGGTACCTGTAATTGCTGTGACAATTTGCATTTTGATTGCTCGATTATTTCTTAACATTTCTTAGAAAATTCAATTTTATTGAAAATCAACTGTGCTATAGTCCACAAGTTTTTGGGCGGCTAAAATCTAAAATGCTCCGATTACGATGGTTGATACCTCTATCAATAGGTTTTGGGACCTGTAATTGCTGTGACAATTTGCATTTTGATTGCTCGATTATTTCTTAACATTTCTTAGAAAATTCAATTTTATTGAAAATCAACTGTGCTATAGCCCACAAGTTTTTGGGCGGCTAAAATCTAAAATGCTCCGATTACGATGGTTGATGCCTCTATCAATAGGTTTCGGGACCTGTAATTGCTGTGACAATTTGCATTTTGATTGCTCGATTATTTCTTATCATTTCTTAGAAAATTCAATTTTATTGAAAATCAACTGTGCTATAGCCCACAAGTTTTTGGGCGGCTAAAATCTAAAATGCTCCGATTACGATGGTTGATGCCTCTATCAATAGGTTTCGGGATCTGTAGTTGCTATGACAATTTGCATTTTGATTGCTCGAATATTTCTTAACATTTCTTAGAAAATTCAATTTTATTGAAAATCAACTGTGCTATATATAGCCCACAAGTTTTTGGGCGGCTAAAATCTAAAATGCTCCGATTACGATGGTTGATGCCTCTATCAATAGGTTTCGGGACCTGTAATTGCTGTGAAAATTTGCATTTTGATTGCTCGATTATTTCTTAACATTTCTTTGAAAATTCAATTTTATTGAAAATCAACTGTGCTATAGCCCACAAGTTTTTGGGCGGCTAAAATCTAAAATGCTCCGATTACGATGGTTGATGCCTCTATCAATAGGTTTCGGGACCTGTAATTGCTGTGACAATTTGCATTTTGATTGCTCGATTATTTCTTAACATTTCTTAGAAAATTCAATTTTATTGAAAATCAACTGTGCTATAGCCCACAAGTTTTTGAGCGGCTAAAATCTAAAATGCTCCGATTACGATGGTTGATGCCTCTATCAATAGGTTTCGGGACCTGTAATTGCTGTGACAATTTGCATTTTGATTGCTCGATTATTTCTAAACATTTCTTAGAAAATTCAATTTTATTGAAAATCAACTGTGCTATAGCCTACAAGTTTTTGAGCGGCTAAAATCTAAAATGCTCTGATTTCGATGGTTGATGCCTCTATCAATAGGTTTCGGAACCTGTAATTGCTGTGACAATTTGCATTTTGATTGCTCGAATATTTCTTAACATTTCTTAGAAAATTCAATTTTATTGAAAATGAACTGTGCTATAGCCCACAAGTTTTTGAGCGGCTAAAATCTAAAATGCTCCGATTACGATGGTTGATGCCTCTATCAATAGGTTTCGGGACCTGTAATTGCTGTGACAATTTGCATTTTGATTGCTCGATTATTTCTTAACATTTCTTAGAAAATTCAATTTTATTGAAAATCAACTGTGCTATAGCCCACAAGTTTTTGAGCGGCTAAAATCTAAAATGCTCCGATTACGATGGTTGATGCCTCTATCAATAGGTTTCGGTACCTGTAATTGCTGTGACAATTTGCATTTTGATTGCTCGATTATTTCTTAACATTTCTTAGAAAATTCAATTTTATTGAAAATCAACTGTGCTATAGTCCACAAGTTTTTGGGCGGCTAAAATCTAAAATGCTCCGATTACGATGGTTGATACCTCTATCAATAGGTTTCGGGACCTGTAATTGCTGTGACAATTTGCATTTTGATTGCTCGATTATTTCTTAACATTTCTTAGAAAATTCAATTTTATTGAAAATCAACTGTGCTATAGCCCACAAGTTTTTGAGCGGCTAAAATCTAAAATGCTCCGATTACGATGGTTGATGCCTCTATCAATAGGTTTTGGGATCTATAATTTCTGTGACAATTTGCACTTTGATTGCTCGATTATTTCTTAACATTTCTTAGAAAATTCAATTTTATTGAAAATCAACTGTGCTATAGCCCACAAGTTTTTGGGCGGCTAAAATCTAAAATGCTCCGATTACGATGGTTGATGCCTCTATCAATAGGTTTCGGGATCTGTAGTTGCTATGACAATTTGCATTTTGATTGCTCGAATATTTCTTAACATTTCTTAGAAAATTCAATTTTATTGAAAATCAACTGTGCTATAGCCCACAAGTTTTTGGGCGGCTAAAATCTAAAATGCTCCGATTACGATGGTTGATGCCTCTATCAATAGGTTTCGGGACCTGTAATTGCTGTGACAATTTGCATTTTGATTGCTCGATTATTTCTTAACATTTCTTTGAAAATTCAATTTTATTGAAAATCAACTGTGCTATAGCCCACAAGTTTTTGGGCGGCTAAAATCTAAAATGCTCCGATTACGATGGTTGATGCCTCTATCAATAGGTTTCGGGACCTGTAATTGCTGTGACAATTTGCATTTTGATTGCTCGATTATTTCTTAACATTTCTTAGAAAATTCAATTTTATTGAAAATCAACTGTGCTATAGCCCACAAGTTTTTGAGCGGCTAAAATCTAAAATGCTCCGATTACGATGGTTGATGCCTCTATCAATAGGTTTCGGGACCTGTAATTGCTGTGACAATTTGCATTTTGATTGCTCGATTATTTCTTAACATTTCTTAGAAAATTCAATTTTATTGAAAATCAACTGTGCTATAGCCCACAAGTTTTTGAGCGGCTAAAATCTAAAATGCTCCGATTACGATGGTTGATGCCTCTATCAATAGGTTTCGGGACCTGTAATTGCTGTGACAATTTGCATTTTGATTGCTCGATTATTTCTAAACATTTCTTAGAAAATTCAATTTTATTGAAAATCAACTGTGCTATAGCCTACAAGTTTTTGAGCGGCTAAAATCTAAAATGCTCCGATTACGATGGTTGATGCCTCTATCAATAGGTTTCGGGACCTGTAATTGCTGTGACAATTTGCATTTTGATTGCTCGATTATTTCTTAACATTTCTTAGAAAATTCAATTTTATTGAAAATCAACTGTGCTATAGCCCACAAGTTTTTGGGCGGCTAAAATCTAAAATGCTCCGATTACGATGGTTGATGCCTCTATCAATAGGTTTCGGGACCTGTAATTGCTGTGACAATTTGCATTTTGATTGCTCGATTATTTCTTAACATTTCTTAGAAAATTCAATTTTATTGAAAATCAACTGTGCTATGCCTACAAGTTTTTGAGCGGCTAAAATCTAAAATGCTCTGATTTCGATGGTTGATGCCTCTATCAATAGGTTTCGGAACCTGTAATTGCTGTGACAATTTGCATTTTGATTGCTCGAATATTTCTTAACATTTCTTAGAAAATTCAATTTTATTGAAAATGAACTGTGCTATAGCCCACAAGTTTTTGAGCGGCTAAAATCTAAAATGCTCCGATTACGATGGTTGATGCCTCTATCAATAGGTTTCGGGACCTGTAATTGCTGTGACAATTTGCATTTTGATTGCTCGATTATTTCTTAACATTTCTTAGAAAATTCAATTTTATTGAAAATCAACTGTGCTATATATAGCCCACAAGTTTTTGAGCGGCTAAAATCTAAAATGCTCCGATTACGATGGTTGATGCCTCTATCAATAGGTTTCGGTACCTGTAATTGCTGTGACAATTTGCATTTTGATTGCTCGATAATTTCTTAACATTTCTTAGAAAATTCAATTTTATTGAAAATCAACTGTGCTATAGTCCACAAGTTTTTGGGCGGCTAAAATCTAAAATGCTCCGATTACGATGGTTGATACCTCTATCAATAGGTTTCGGGACCTGTAATTGCTGTGACAATTTGCATTTTGATTGCTCGATTATTTCTAAACATTTCTTAGAAAATTCAATTTTATTGAAAATCAACTGTGCTATAGCCCACAAGTTTTTGAGCGGCTAAAATCTAAAATGCTCCGATTACGATGGTTGATGCCTCTATCAATAGGTTTCGGGACCTGTAATTGCTGTGACAATTTGCATTTTGATTGCTCGATTATTTCTTAACATTTCTTAGAAAATTCAATTTTATTGAAAATCAACTGTGCTATATATAGCCCACAAGTTTTTGAGCGGCTAAAATCTAAAATGCTCCGATTACGATGGTTGATGCCTCTATCAATAGGTTTCGGTACCTGTAATTGCTGTGACAATTTGCATTTTGATTGCTCGATAATTTCTTAACATTTCTTAGAAAATTCAATTTTATTGAAAATCAACTGTGCTATAGTCCACAAGTTTTTGGGCGGCTAAAATCTAAAATGCTCCGATTACGATGGTTGATACCTCTATCAATAGGTTTCGGGACCTGTAATTGCTGTGACAATTTGCATTTTGATTGCTCGATTATTTCTAAACATTTCTTAGAAAATTCAATTTTATTGAAAATCAACTGTGCTATAGCCCACAAGTTTTTGAGCGGCTAAAATCTAAAATGCTCCGATTACGATGGTTGATGCCTCTATCAATAGGTTTCGGGACCTGTAATTGCTGTGACAATTTGCATTTTGATTGCTCGATTATTTCTTAACATTTCTTTGAAAATTCAATTTTATTGAAAATCAACTGTGCTATAGCCCACAAGTTTTTGAGCGGCTAAAATCTAAAATGCTCCGATTACGATGGTTGATGCCTCTATCAATAGGTTTCGGTACCTGTAATTGCTGTGACAATTTGCATTTTGATTGCTCGATTATTTCTTAACATTTCTTAGAAAATTCAATTTTATTGAAAATCAACTGTGTTATAGCCCACAAGTTTTTGAGCGGCTAAAATCTAAAATGCTCCGATTACGATGGTTGATGCCTCTATCAATAGGTTTCGGAACCTGTAATTGCTGTGACAATTTGCATTTTGATTGCTCGATTATTTCTTAACATTTCTTTGAAAATTCAATTTTATTGAAAATCAACTGTGCTATAGCCCACAAGTTTTTGAGCGGCTAAAATCTAAAATGCTCCGATTACGATGGTTGATGCCTCTATCAATAGGTTTCGGGACCTGTAATTGCTGTGACAATTTGCATTTTGATTGCTCGATTATTTCTTAACATTTCTTTGAAAATTCAATTTTATTGAAAATCAACTGTGCTATAGCCCACAAGTTTTTGAGCGGCTAAAATCTAAAATGCTCCGATTACGATGGTTGATGCCTCTATCAATAGGTTTCGGGACCTGTAATTGCTGTGACAATTTGCATTTTGATTGCTCGATTATTTCTTAACATTTCTTAGAAAATTCAATTTTATTGAAAATCAACTGTGCTATAGCCCACAAGTTTTTGAGCGGCTAAAATCTAAAATGCTCCGATTACGATGGTTGATGCCTCTATCAATAGGTTTCGGGACCTGTAATTGCTGTGACAATTTGCATTTTGATTGCTCGATTATTTCTAAACATTTCTTTAAATATTCAATTTTATTGAAAATCAACTGTGCTATAGCCCACAAGTTTTTGAGCGGCTAAAATCTAAAATGCTCCGATTACGATGGTTGATGCCTCTATCAATAGGTTTCGGGACCTGTAATTGCTGTGACAATTTGCATTTTGATTGCTCGATTATTTCTTATCATTTCTTAGAAAATTCAATTTTATTGAAAATCAACTGTGCTATAGCCCACAAGTTTTTGGGCGGCTAAAATCTAAAATGCTCCGATTACGATGGTTGATGCCTCTATCAATAGGTTTCGGGACCTGTAATTGCTGTGACAATTTGCATTTTGATTGCTCGATTATTTCTTATCATTTCTTTGAAAATTCAATTTTATTGAAAATCAACTGTGCTATAGCCCACAAGTTTTTGAGCGGCTAAAATCTAAAATGCTCCGATTACGATGGTTGATGCCTCTATCAATAGGTTTCGGGATCTGTAGTTGCTATGACAATTTGCATTTTGATTGCTCGATTATTTCTTAACATTTCTTAGAAAATTCAATTTTATTGAAAATCAACTGTGCTATAGCCCACAAGTTTTTGGGCGGCTAAAATCTAAAATGCTCCGATTACGATGGTTGATGCCTCTATCAATAGGTTTCGGGATCTGTAGTTGCTATGACAATTTGCATTTTGATTGCTCGATTATTTCTTAACATTTCTTAGAAAATTCAATTTTATTGAAAATCAACTGTGCTATAGCCCACAAGTTTTTGGGCGGCTAAAATCTAAAATGCTCCGATTACGATGGTTGATGCCTCTATCAATAGGTTTCGGGACCTGTAATTGCTGTGACAATTTGCATTTTGATTGCTCGATTATTTCTTAACATTTCTTTGAAAATTCAATTTTATTGAAAATCAACTGTGCTATAGCCCACAAGTTTTTGGGCGGCTAAAATCTAAAATGCTCCGATTACGATGGTTGATGCCTCTATCAATAGGTTTCGGGACCTGTAATTGCTGTGACAATTTGCATTTTGATTGCTCGATTATTTCTTAACATTTCTTAGAAAATTCAATTTTATTGAAAATCAACTGTGCTATAGCCCACAAGTTTTTGAGCGGCTAAAATCTAAAATGCTCCGATTACGATGGTTGATGCCTCTATCAATAGGTTTCGGGACCTGTAATTGCTGTGACAATTTGCATTTTGATTGCTCGATTATTTCTTAACATTTCTTAGAAAATTCAATTTTATTGAAAATCAACTGTGCTATAGCCCACAAGTTTTTGGGCGGCTAAAATCTAAAATGCTCCGATTACGATGGTTGATGCCTCTATCAATAGGTTTCGGGACCTGTAATTGCTGTGACAATTTGCATTTTGATTGCTCGATTATTTCTTAACATTTCTTAGAAAATTCAATTTTATTGAAAATCAACTGTGCTATGCCTACAAGTTTTTGAGCGGCTAAAATTTAAAATGCTCCGATTTCGATGGTTGATGCCTCTATCAATAGGTTTCGGAACCTGTAATTGCTGTGACAATTTGCATTTTGATTGCTCGAATATTTCTTAACATTTCTTAGAAAATTCAATTTTATTGAAAATGAACTGTGCTATAGCCCACAAGTTTTTGAGCGGCTAAAATCTAAAATGCTCCGATTACGATGGTTGATGCCTCTATCAATAGGTTTCGGGACCTGTAATTGCTGTGACAATTTGCATTTTGATTGCTCGATTATTTCTAAACATTTATTAGAAAATTCAATTTTATTGAAAATCAACTGTGCTATAGCCCACAAGTTTTTGGGCGGCTAAAATCTAAAATGCTCCGATTACGATGGTTGATACCTCTATCAATAGGTTTCGGGACCTGTAATTGCTGTGACAATTTGGATTTTGATTGCTCGATTATTTCTTAACATTTCTTAGAAAATTCAATTTTATTGAAAATCAACTGTGCTATAGCCCACAAGTTTTTGAGCGGCTAAAATCTAAAATGCTCCGATTACGATGGTTGATACCTCTATCAATAGGTTTCGAAACCTGTAATTGCTGTGACAATTTGCATTTTGATTGCTCGATTATTTCTTAACATTTCTTAGAAAATTCAATTTTATTGAAAATAAACTGTGCTATAGCCCACAAGTTTTTGAGCGGCTAAAATCTAAAATGCTACGATTACGATGGTTGATGCCTCTATCAATAGGTTTCGGTACCTGTAATTGCTGTGACAATTTGCATTTTGATTGCTCGATTATTTCTTAACATTTCTTAGAAAATTCAATTTTATTGAAAATCAACTGTGCTATAGTCCACAAGTTTTTGGGCGGCTAAAATCTAAAATGCTCCGATTACGATGGTTGATACCTCTATCAATAGGTTTTGGGACCTGTAATTGCTGTGACAATTTGCATTTTGATTGCTCGATTATTTCTTAACATTTCTTAGAAAATTCAATTTTATTGAAAATCAACTGTGCTATAGCCCACAAGTTTTTGGGCGGCTAAAATCTAAAATGCTCCGATTACGATGGTTGATGCCTCTATCAATAGGTTTCGGGACCTGTAATTGCTGTGACAATTTGCATTTTGATTGCTCGATTATTTCTTATCATTTCTTAGAAAATTCAATTTTATTGAAAATCAACTGTGCTATAGCCCACAAGTTTTTGGGCGGCTAAAATCTAAAATGCTCCGATTACGATGGTTGATGCCTCTATCAATAGGTTTCGGGATCTGTAGTTGCTATGACAATTTGCATTTTGATTGCTCGAATATTTCTTAACATTTCTTAGAAAATTCAATTTTATTGAAAATCAACTGTGCTATATATAGCCCACAAGTTTTTGGGCGGCTAAAATCTAAAATGCTCCGATTACGATGGTTGATGCCTCTATCAATAGGTTTCGGGACCTGTAATTGCTGTGAAAATTTGCATTTTGATTGCTCGATTATTTCTTAACATTTCTTTGAAAATTCAATTTTATTGAAAATCAACTGTGCTATAGCCCACAAGTTTTTGGGCGGCTAAAATCTAAAATGCTCCGATTACGATGGTTGATGCCTCTATCAATAGGTTTCGGGACCTGTAATTGCTGTGACAATTTGCATTTTGATTGCTCGATTATTTCTTAACATTTCTTAGAAAATTCAATTTTATTGAAAATCAACTGTGCTATAGCCCACAAGTTTTTGAGCGGCTAAAATCTAAAATGCTCCGATTACGATGGTTGATGCCTCTATCAATAGGTTTCGGGACCTGTAATTGCTGTGACAATTTGCATTTTGATTGCTCGATTATTTCTAAACATTTCTTAGAAAATTCAATTTTATTGAAAATCAACTGTGCTATAGCCTACAAGTTTTTGAGCGGCTAAAATCTAAAATGCTCTGATTTCGATGGTTGATGCCTCTATCAATAGGTTTCGGAACCTGTAATTGCTGTGACAATTTGCATTTTGATTGCTCGAATATTTCTTAACATTTCTTAGAAAATTCAATTTTATTGAAAATGAACTGTGCTATAGCCCACAAGTTTTTGAGCGGCTAAAATCTAAAATGCTCCGATTACGATGGTTGATGCCTCTATCAATAGGTTTCGGGACCTGTAATTGCTGTGACAATTTGCATTTTGATTGCTCGATTATTTCTTAACATTTCTTAGAAAATTCAATTTTATTGAAAATCAACTGTGCTATAGCCCACAAGTTTTTGAGCGGCTAAAATCTAAAATGCTCCGATTACGATGGTTGATGCCTCTATCAATAGGTTTCGGTACCTGTAATTGCTGTGACAATTTGCATTTTGATTGCTCGATTATTTCTTAACATTTCTTAGAAAATTCAATTTTATTGAAAATCAACTGTGCTATAGTCCACAAGTTTTTGGGCGGCTAAAATCTAAAATGCTCCGATTACGATGGTTGATACCTCTATCAATAGGTTTCGGGACCTGTAATTGCTGTGACAATTTGCATTTTGATTGCTCGATTATTTCTTAACATTTCTTAGAAAATTCAATTTTATTGAAAATCAACTGTGCTATAGCCCACAAGTTTTTGAGCGGCTAAAATCTAAAATGCTCCGATTACGATGGTTGATGCCTCTATCAATAGGTTTTGGGATCTATAATTTCTGTGACAATTTGCACTTTGATTGCTCGATTATTTCTTAACATTTCTTAGAAAATTCAATTTTATTGAAAATCAACTGTGCTATAGCCCACAAGTTTTTGGGCGGCTAAAATCTAAAATGCTCCGATTACGATGGTTGATGCCTCTATCAATAGGTTTCGGGATCTGTAGTTGCTATGACAATTTGCATTTTGATTGCTCGAATATTTCTTAACATTTCTTAGAAAATTCAATTTTATTGAAAATCAACTGTGCTATAGCCCACAAGTTTTTGGGCGGCTAAAATCTAAAATGCTCCGATTACGATGGTTGATGCCTCTATCAATAGGTTTCGGGACCTGTAATTGCTGTGACAATTTGCATTTTGATTGCTCGATTATTTCTTAACATTTCTTTGAAAATTCAATTTTATTGAAAATCAACTGTGCTATAGCCCACAAGTTTTTGGGCGGCTAAAATCTAAAATGCTCCGATTACGATGGTTGATGCCTCTATCAATAGGTTTCGGGACCTGTAATTGCTGTGACAATTTGCATTTTGATTGCTCGATTATTTCTTAACATTTCTTAGAAAATTCAATTTTATTGAAAATCAACTGTGCTATAGCCCACAAGTTTTTGAGCGGCTAAAATCTAAAATGCTCCGATTACGATGGTTGATGCCTCTATCAATAGGTTTCGGGACCTGTAATTGCTGTGACAATTTGCATTTTGATTGCTCGATTATTTCTTAACATTTCTTAGAAAATTCAATTTTATTGAAAATCAACTGTGCTATAGCCCACAAGTTTTTGAGCGGCTAAAATCTAAAATGCTCCGATTACGATGGTTGATGCCTCTATCAATAGGTTTCGGGACCTGTAATTGCTGTGACAATTTGCATTTTGATTGCTCGATTATTTCTAAACATTTCTTAGAAAATTCAATTTTATTGAAAATCAACTGTGCTATAGCCTACAAGTTTTTGAGCGGCTAAAATCTAAAATGCTCCGATTACGATGGTTGATGCCTCTATCAATAGGTTTCGGGACCTGTAATTGCTGTGACAATTTGCATTTTGATTGCTCGATTATTTCTTAACATTTCTTAGAAAATTCAATTTTATTGAAAATCAACTGTGCTATAGCCCACAAGTTTTTGGGCGGCTAAAATCTAAAATGCTCCGATTACGATGGTTGATGCCTCTATCAATAGGTTTCGGGACCTGTAATTGCTGTGACAATTTGCATTTTGATTGCTCGATTATTTCTTAACATTTCTTAGAAAATTCAATTTTATTGAAAATCAACTGTGCTATGCCTACAAGTTTTTGAGCGGCTAAAATCTAAAATGCTCTGATTTCGATGGTTGATGCCTCTATCAATAGGTTTCGGAACCTGTAATTGCTGTGACAATTTGCATTTTGATTGCTCGAATATTTCTTAACATTTCTTAGAAAATTCAATTTTATTGAAAATGAACTGTGCTATAGCCCACAAGTTTTTGAGCGGCTAAAATCTAAAATGCTCCGATTACGATGGTTGATGCCTCTATCAATAGGTTTCGGGACCTGTAATTGCTGTGACAATTTGCATTTTGATTGCTCGATTATTTCTTAACATTTCTTAGAAAATTCAATTTTATTGAAAATCAACTGTGCTATATATAGCCCACAAGTTTTTGAGCGGCTAAAATCTAAAATGCTCCGATTACGATGGTTGATGCCTCTATCAATAGGTTTCGGTACCTGTAATTGCTGTGACAATTTGCATTTTGATTGCTCGATAATTTCTTAACATTTCTTAGAAAATTCAATTTTATTGAAAATCAACTGTGCTATAGTCCACAAGTTTTTGGGCGGCTAAAATCTAAAATGCTCCGATTACGATGGTTGATACCTCTATCAATAGGTTTCGGGACCTGTAATTGCTGTGACAATTTGCATTTTGATTGCTCGATTATTTCTTAACATTTCTTAGAAAATTCAATTTTATTGAAAATCAACTGTGCTATAGCCCACAAGTTTTTGAGCGGCTAAAATCTAAAATGCTCCGATTACGATGGTTGATGCCTCTATCAATAGGTTTCGGGACCTGTAATTGCTGTGACAATTTGCATTTTGATTGCTCGATTATTTCTTAACATTTCTTAGAAAATTCAATTTTATTGAAAATCAACTGTGCTATAGCCCACAAGTTTTTGGGCGGCTAAAATCTAAAATGCTCCGATTACGATGGTTGATGCCTCTATCAATAGGTTTCGGGACCTGTAATTGCTGTGACAATTTGCATTTTGATTGCTCGATTATTTCTTAACATTTCTTAGAAAATTCAATTTTATTGAAAATCAACTGTGCTATAGCCCACAAGTTTTTGGGCGGCTAAAATCTAAAATGGTCCGATTACGATGGTTGATGCCTCTATCAATAGGTTTTGGGATCTGTAATTGCTGTGACAATTTGCGTTTTGATTGCTCGATTATTTCTTAACATTTCTTAGAAAATTCAATTTTATTTAAAATCAACTGTGGTATAGCCCACAAGTTTTTGGGCGGCTAAAATCTAAAATGCTCCGATTACGATGGTTGATGCCTCTATCAATAGGTTTCGGGACCTGTAATTGCTGTGACAATTTGCATTTTGATTGCTCGATTATTTCTTAACATTTCTTAGAAAATTCAATTTTATTGAAAATCAACTGTGCTATAGCCCACAAGTTTTTGGGCGGCTAAAATCTAAAATGCTCCGATTACGATGGTTGATGCCTCTATCAATAGGTTTCGGGACCTGTAATTGCTGTGACAATTTGCATTTTGATTGCTCGATTATTTCTTAACATTTCTTAGAAAATTCAATTTTATTGAAAATCAACTGTGCTATAGCCCACATGTTTTTGGGCGGCTAAAATCTAAAATGCTCTTATTACGATGGTTGATGCCTCTATCAATAGGTTTCGGGACCTGTAATTGCTGTGACAATTTTCATTTTGATTGCTCGATTATTTCTTAACATTTCTTAGAAAATTCAATTTTATTGAAAATCAACTGTGCTATAGCCCACAAGTTTTTGGGCGGCTAAAATCTAAAATGCTCCGATTACGATGGTTGATACCTCTATCAATAGGTTTCGGGACCTGTAATTGCTGTGACAATTTGCATTTTGATTGCTCGATTATTTCTTTACATTTCTTAGAAAATTCAATTTTATTGAAAACCAACTGTGCTATAGCCCACAAGTTTTTGGGCGGCTAAAATCTAAAATGCTCCGATTACGATGGTTGATGCCTCTATCAATAGGTTTCGGGACCTGTAATTGCTGTGACAATTTTCATTTTGATTGCTCGATTATTTCTTAACATTTCTGAGAAAATTCAATTTTATTGAAAATCAACTGTGCTATAGCCCACAAGTTTTTGGGCGGCTAAAATCTAAAATGCTCCGATTACGATGGTTGATGCCTCTATCAATATGTTTCGGGACCTGTAATTGCTGTGACAATTTGCATTTTGATTGCTCGATTATTTCTTAACATTTTTTAGAAAATTTAATTTTATTGAAAATCAACTGTGCTATAGCCCACAAGTTTTTGAGCGGCTAAAATCTAAAATGCTCCGATTACGATGGTTGATACCTCTATCAATAGGTTTCGGGACCTGTAATTGCTGTGACAATTTGCATTTTGATTGCTCGATTATTTCTTAACATTTCTTAGAAAATTCAATTTTATTGAAAATCAACTGTGCTATAGCCCACAAGTTTTTGGGCGGCTAAAATCTAAAATGCTCCGATTACGATGGTTGATGCCTCTATCAATAGGTTTCGGGACCTGTAATTGCTGTGACAATTTGCATTTTGATTGCTCGATTATTTCTTATCATTTCTTAGAAAATTCAATTTTATTGAAAATCAACTGTGCTATAGCCCACAAGTTTTTGAGCGGCTAAAATCTAAAATGCTCCGATTACGATGGTTGATGCCTCTATCAATAGGTTTCGGAACCTGTAATTGCTGTGACAATTTGCATTTAGATTGCTCGATTATTTCTTATCATTTCTTAGAAAATTCAATTTTATTGAAAATCAACTGTGCTATAGCCCACAAGTTTTTGGGCGGCTAAAATCTAAAATGCTCCGATTACGATGGTTGATGCCTCTATCAATAGGTTTCGGGATCTGTAGTTGCTATGACAATTTGCATTTTGATTGCTCGAATATTTCTTAACATTTCTTAGAAAATTCAATTTTATTGAAAATCAACTGTGCTATAGCCCACAAGTTTTTGGGCGGCTAAAATCTAAAATGCTCCGATTACGATGGTTGATGCCTCTATCAATAGGTTTCGGGACCTGTAATTGCTGTGACAATTTGCATTTTGATTGCTCGATTATTTCTTAACATTTCTTTGAAAATTCAATTTTATTGAAAATCAACTGTGCTATAGCCCACAAGTTTTTGGGCGGCTAAAATCTAAAATGCTCCGATTACGATGGTTGATGCCTCTATCAATAGGTTTCGGGACCTGTAATTGCTGTGACAATTTGCATTTTGATTGCTCGATTATTTCTTAACATTTCTTAGAAAATTCAATTTTATTGAAAATCAACTGTGCTATAGCCCACAAGTTTTTGAGCGGCTAAAATCTAAAATGCTCCGATTACGATGGTTGATGCCTCTATCAATAGGTTTCGGGACCTGTAATTGCTGTGACAATTTGCATTTTGATTGCTCGATTATTTCTAAACATTTCTTAGAAAATTCAATTTTATTGAAAATCAACTGTGCTATAGCCTACAAGTTTTTGAGCGGCTAAAATCTAAAATGCTCTGATTTCGATGGTTGATGCCTCTATCAATAGGTTTCGGAACCTGTAATTGCTGTGACAATTTGCATTTTGATTGCTCGAATATTTCTTAACATTTCTTAGAAAATTCAATTTTATTGAAAATGAACTGTGCTATAGCCCACAAGTTTTTGAGCGGCTAAAATCTAAAATGCTCCGATTACGATGGTTGATGCCTCTATCAATAGGTTTCGGGACCTGTAATTGCTGTGACAATTTGCATTTTGATTGCTCGATTATTTCTTAACATTTCTTAGAAAATTCAATTTTATTGAAAATCAACTGTGCTATAGCCCACAAGTTTTTGAGCGGCTAAAATCTAAAATGCTCCGATTACGATGGTTGATGCCTCTATCAATAGGTTTCGGTACCTGTAATTGCTGTGACAATTTGCATTTTGATTGCTCGATTATTTCTTAACATTTCTTAGAAAATTCAATTTTATTGAAAATCAACTGTGCTATAGTCCACAAGTTTTTGGGCGGCTAAAATCTAAAATGCTCCGATTACGATGGTTGATACCTCTATCAATAGGTTTCGGGACCTGTAATTGCTGTGACAATTTGCATTTTGATTGCTCGATTATTTCTTAACATTTCTTAGAAAATTCAATTTTATTGAAAATCAACTGTGCTATAGCCCACAAGTTTTTGAGCGGCTAAAATCTAAAATGCTCCGATTACGATGGTTGATGCCTCTATCAATAGGTTTCGGGACCTGTAATTGCTGTGACAATTTGCATTTTGATTGCTCGATTATTTCTTAACATTTCTTAGAAAATTCAATTTTATTGAAAATCAACTGTGCTATAGCCCACAAGTTTTTGGGCGGCTAAAATCTAAAATGCTCCGATTACGATGGTTGATGCCTCTATCAATAGGTTTCGGGACCTGTAATTGCTGTGACAATTTGCATTTTGATTGCTCGATTATTTCTTAACATTTCTTAGAAAATTCAATTTTATTGAAAATCAACTGTGCTATAGCCCACAAGTTTTTGGGCGGCTAAAATCTAAAATGCTCCGATTACGATGGTTGATGCCTCTATCAATAGGTTTCGGGACCTGTAGTTGCTATGACAATTTGCATTTTGATTGCTCGAATATTTCTTAACATTTCTTAGAAAATTCAATTTTATTGAAAATCAACTGTGCTATAGCCCACAAGTTTTTGGGCGGCTAAAATCTAAAATGCTCCGATTACGATGGTTGATGCCTCTATCAATAGGTTTCGGGACCTGTAATTGCTGTGACAATTTGCATTTTGATTGCTCGATTATTTCTTAACATTTCTTTGAAAATTCAATTTTATTGAAAATCAACTGTGCTATAGCCCACAAGTTTTTGGGCGGCTAAAATCTAAAATGCTCCGATTACGATGGTTGATGCCTCTATCAATAGGTTTCGGGACCTGTAATTGCTGTGACAATTTGCATTTTGATTGCTCGATTATTTCTTAACATTTCTTAGAAAATTCAATTTTATTGAAAATCAACTGTGCTATAGCCCACAAGTTTTTGAGCGGCTAAAATCTAAAATGCTCCGATTACGATGGTTGATGCCTCTATCAATAGGTTTCGGGACCTGTAATTGCTGTGACAATTTGCATTTTGATTGCTCGATTATTTCTTAACATTTCTTAGAAAATTCAATTTTATTGAAAATCAACTGTGCTATAGCCCACAAGTTTTTGAGCGGCTAAAATCTAAAATGCTCCGATTACGATGGTTGATGCCTCTATCAATAGGTTTCGGGACCTGTAATTGCTGTGACAATTTGCATTTTGATTGCTCGATTATTTCTAAACATTTCTTAGAAAATTCAATTTTATTGAAAATCAACTGTGCTATAGCCTACAAGTTTTTGAGCGGCTAAAATCTAAAATGCTCCGATTACGATGGTTGATGCCTCTATCAATAGGTTTCGGGACCTGTAATTGCTGTGACAATTTGCATTTTGATTGCTCGATTATTTCTTAACATTTCTTAGAAAATTCAATTTTATTGAAAATCAACTGTGCTATAGCCCACAAGTTTTTGGGCGGCTAAAATCTAAAATGCTCCGATTACGATGGTTGATGCCTCTATCAATAGGTTTCGGGACCTGTAATTGCTGTGACAATTTGCATTTTGATTGCTCGATTATTTCTTAACATTTCTTAGAAAATTCAATTTTATTGAAAATCAACTGTGCTATGCCTACAAGTTTTTGAGCGGCTAAAATCTAAAATGCTCTGATTTCGATGGTTGATGCCTCTATCAATAGGTTTCGGAACCTGTAATTGCTGTGACAATTTGCATTTTGATTGCTCGAATATTTCTTAACATTTCTTAGAAAATTCAATTTTATTGAAAATGAACTGTGCTATAGCCCACAAGTTTTTGAGCGGCTAAAATCTAAAATGCTCCGATTACGATGGTTGATGCCTCTATCAATAGGTTTCGGGACCTGTAATTGCTGTGACAATTTGCATTTTGATTGCTCGATTATTTCTTAACATTTCTTAGAAAATTCAATTTTATTGAAAATCAACTGTGCTATAGCCCACAAGTTTTTGAGCGGCTAAAATCTAAAATGCTCCGATTACGATGGTTGATGCCTCTATCAATAGGTTTCGGTACCTGTAATTGCTGTGACAATTTGCATTTTGATTGCTCGATTATTTCTTAACATTTCTTAGAAAATTCAATTTTATTGAAAATCAACTGTGCTATAGTCCACAAGTTTTTGGGCGGCTAAAATCTAAAATGCTCCGATTACGATGGTTGGTACCTCTATCAATAGGTTTCGGGACCTGTAATTGCTGTGACAATTTGCATTTTGATTGCTCGATTATTTCTTAACATTTCTTAGAAAATTCAATTTTATTGAAAATCAACTGTGCTATAGCCCACAAGTTTTTGAGCGGCTAAAATCTAAAATGCTCCGATTACGATGGTTGATGCCTCTATCAATAGGTTTCGGGACCTGTAATTGCTGTGACAATTTGCATTTTGATTGCTCGATTATTTCTTAACATTTCTTAGAAAATTCAATTTTATTGAAAATCAACTGTGCTATAGCCCACAAGTTTTTGGGCGGCTAAAATCTAAAATGCTCCGATTACGATGGTTGATGCCTCTATCAATAGGTTTCGGGACCTGTAATTGCTGTGACAATTTGCATTTTGATTGCTCGATTATTTCTTAACATTTCTTAGAAAATTCAATTTTATTGAAAATCAACTGTGCTATAGCCCACAAGTTTTTGAGCGGCTAAAATCTAAAATGCTCCGATTACGATGGTTGATGCCTCTATCAATAGGTTTTGGGATCTATAATTTCTGTGACAATTTGCACTTTGATTGCTCGATTATTTCTTAACATTTCTTAGAAAATTCAATTTTATTGAAAATCAACTGTGCTATAGCCCACAAGTTTTTGGGCGGCTAAAATCTAAAATGCTCCGATTACGATGGTTGATGCCTCTATCAATAGGTTTCGGGACCTGTAATTGCTGTGACAATTTGCATTTTGATTGCTCGATTATTTCTTAACATTTCTTAGAAAATTCAATTTTATTGAAAATCAACTGTGCTATAGCCCACAAGTTTTTGAGCGGCTAAAATCTAAAATGCTCCGATTACGATGGTTGATGCCTCTATCAATAGGTTTTGGGATCTATAATTTCTGTGACAATTTGCACTTTGATTGCTCGATTATTTCTTAACATTTCTTAGAAAATTCAATTTTATTGAAAATCAACTGTGCTATAGCCCACAAGTTTTTGGGCGGCTAAAATCTAAAATGCTCCGATTACGATGGTTGATGCCTCTATCAATAGGTTTCGGGACCTGTAATTGCTGTGACAATTTGCATTTTGATTGCTCGATTATTTCTTAACATTTCTTAGAAAATTCAATTTTATTGAAAATCAACTGTGCTATAGCCCACAAGTTTTTGAGCGGCTAAAATCTAAAATGCTCCGATTACGATGGTTGATGCCTCTATCAATAGGTTTTGGGATCTATAATTTCTGTGACAATTTGCACTTTGATTGCTCGATTATTTCTTAACATTTCTTAGAAAATTCAATTTTATTGAAAATCAACTGTGCTATAGCCCACAAGTTTTTGGGCGGCTAAAATCTAAAATACTCCGATTACGATGGTTGATGCCTCTATCAATAGGTTTCGGGAACTGTAATTGCTGTGACAATTTGCATTTTGATTGCTCGATTATTTCTTATCATTTCTTAGAAAATTCAATTTTATTGAAAATCAACTGTGCTATAGCCCACAAGTTTTTGGGCGGCTAAAATCTAAAATACTCCGATTACGATGGTTGATGCCTCTATCAATAGGTTTCGGGACCTGTAATTGCTGTGACAATTTGCATTTTGATTGCTCGATTATTTCTTAACATTTCTTAGAAAATTCAATTTTATTGAAAATCAACTGTGCTATAGCCCACAAGTTTTTGAGCGGCTAAAATCTAAAATGCTCCGATTACGATGGTTGATACCTCTATCAATAGGTGTCGGGACCTGTAATTGCTGTGACAATTTGCATTTTGATTGCTCGATTATTTCTAAACATTTCTTAGAAAATTCAATTTTATTGAAAATCAACTGTGCTATAGCCCACAAGTTTTTGAGCGGCTAAAATCTAAAATGCTCCGATTACGATGGTTGATGCCTCTATCAATAGGTTTTGGGATCTGTAATTGCTGTGACAATTTGCGTTTTGATTGCTCGAATATTTCTTAACATTTCTTAGAAAATTCAATTTTATTTAAAATCAACTGTGGTATAGCCCACAAGTTTTTGGGCGGCTAAAATCTAAAATGCTCCGATTACGATGGTTGATGCCTCTATCAATAGGTTTCGGGACCTGTAATTGCTGTGACAATTTGCATTTTGATTGCTCGATTATTTCTTAACATTTCTTAGAAAATTCAATTTTATTGAAAATCAACTGTGCTATAGCCCACAAGTTTTTGGGCGGCTAAAATCTAAAATGCTCCGATTACGATGGTTGATGCCTCTATCAATAGGTTTCGGGACCTGTAATTGCTGTGACAATTTGCATTTTGATTGCTCGATTATTTCTTAACATTTCTTAGAAAATTCAATTTTATTGAAAATCAACTGTGCTATAGCCCACATGTTTTTGGGCGGCTAAAATCTAAAATGCTCTGATTACGATGGTTGATGCCTCTATCAATAGGTTTCGGGACCTGTAATTGCTGTGACAATTTTCATTTTGATTGCTCGATTATTTCTTAACATTTCTTAGAAAATTCAATTTTATTGAAAATCAACTGTGCTATAGCCCACAAGTTTTTGGGCGGCTAAAATCTAAAATGCTCCGATTACGATGGTTGATACCTCTATCAATAGGTTTCGGGACCTGTAATTGCTGTGACAATTTGCATTTTGATTGCTCGATTATTTCTTTACATTTCTTAGAAAATTCAATTTTATTGAAAACCAACTGTGCTATAGCCCACAAGTTTTTGGGCGGCTAAAATCTAAAATGCTCCGATTACGATGGTTGATGCCTCTATCAATAGGTTTCGGGACCTGTAATTGCTGTGACAATTTTCATTTTGATTGCTCGATTATTTCTTAACATTTCTGAGAAAATTCAATTTTATTGAAAATCAACTGTGCTATAGCCCACAAGTTTTTGGGCGGCTAAAATCTAAAATGCTCCGATTACGATGGTTGATACCTCTATCAATATGTTTCGGGACCTGTAATTGCTGTGACAATTTGCATTTTGATTGCTCGATTATTTCTTAACATTTTTTAGAAAATTTAATTTTATTGAAAATCAACTGTGCTATAGCCCACAAGTTTTTGAGCGGCTAAAATCTAAAATGCTCCGATTACGATGGTTGATACCTCTTTCAATAGGTTTCGGGACCTGTAATTGCTGTGACAATTTGCATTTTGATTGCTCGATTATTTCTTAACATTTCTTAGAAAATTCAATTTTATTGAAAATCAACTGTGCTATAGCCCACAAGTTTTTGGGCGGCTAAAATCTAAAATGCTCCGATTACGATGGTTGATGCCTCTATCAATAGGTTTCGGGACCTGTAATTGCTGTGACAATTTTCATTTTGATTGCTCGATTATTTCTTAACATTTCTGAGAAAATTCAATTTTATTGAAAATCAACTGTGCTATAGCCCACAAGTTTTTGAGCGGCTAAAATCTAAAATGCTCCGATTACGATGGTTGATGCCTCTATCAATAGGTTTCGGAACCTGTAATTGCTGTGACAATTTGCATTTTGATTGCTCGATTATTTCTTATCATTTCTTAGAAAATTCAATTTTATTGAAAATCAACTGTGCTATAGCCCACAAGTTTTTGTAAGGCTAAAATCTAAAATTCTCCGATTACGATGGTTGATGCCTCTATCAATAGGTTTCGGGATCTGTAGTTGCTATGACAATTTGCCTTTTGATTGCTCGAATATTTCTTAACATTTCTTAGAAAATTCAATTTTATTGAAAATCAACTGTGCTATAGCCCACAAGTTTTTGGGCGGCTAAAATCTAAAATGCTCCGATTACGATGGTTGATGCCTCTATCAATAGGTTTCGGGACCTGTAATTGCTGTGACAATTTGCATTTTGATTGCTCGATTATTTCTTAACATTTCTTTGAAAATTCAATTTTATTGAAAATCAACTGTGCTATAGCCCACAAGTTTTTGGGCGGCTAAAATCTAAAATGCTCCGATTACGATGGTTGATGCCTCTATCAATAGGTTTCGGGACCTGTAATTGCTGTGACAATTTGCATTTTGATTGCTCGATTATTTCTTAACATTTCTTAGAAAATTCAATTTTATTGAAAATCAACTGTGCTATAGCCCACAAGTTTTTGAGCGGCTAAAATCTAAAATGCTCCGATTACGATGGTTGATGCCTCTATCAATAGGTTTCGGGACCTGTAATTGCTGTGACAATTTGCATTTTGATTGCTCGATTATTTCTTAACATTTCTTAGAAAATTCAATTTTATTGAAAATCAACTGTGCTATAGCCCACAAGTTTTTGAGCGGCTAAAATCTAAAATGCTCCGATTACGATGGTTGATGCCTCTATCAATAGGTTTCGGGACCTGTAATTGCTGTGACAATTTGGATTTTGATTGCTCGATTATTTCTTAACATTTCTTAGAAAATTCAATTTTATTGAAAATCAACTGTGCTATGCCTACAAGTTTTTGAGCGGCTAAAATCTAAAATGCTCCGATTTCGATGGTTGATGCCTCTATCAATAGGTTTCGGAACCTGTAATTGCTGTGACAATTTGCATTTTGATTGCTCGAATATTTCTTAACATTTCTTAGAAAATTCAATTTTATTGAAAATGAACTGTGCTATAGCCCACAAGTTTTTGAGCGGCTAAAATCTAAAATGCTCCGATTACGATGGTTGATGCCTCTATCAATAGGTTTCGGGACCTGTAATTGCTGTGACAATTTGCATTTTGATTGCTCGATTATTTCTTAACATTTCTTAGAAAATTCAATTTTATTGAAAATCAACTGTGCTATAGCCCACAAGTTTTTGGGCGGCTAAAATCTAAAATGCTCCGATTACGATGGTTGATACCTCTATCAATAGGTTTCGGGACCTGTAATTGCTGTGACAATTTGCATTTTGATTGCTCGATTATTTCTTAACATTTCTTAAAAAATTCAATTTTATTGAAAATCAACTGTGCTATAGCCCACAAGTTTTTGAGCGGCTAAAATCTAAAATGCTCCGATTACGATGGTTGATACCTCTAACAATATGTTTCGGGACCTGTAATTGCTGTGACAATTTGCATTTTGATTGCTCGATTATTTCTTAACATTTCTTAGAAAATTCAATTTTATTGAAAATCAACTGTGCTATAGCCCACATGTTTTTGGGCGGCTAAAATCTAAAATGCTCCGATTACGATGGTTGATGCCTCTATCAATAGGTTTCGGGACCTGTAATTGCTGTGACAATTTTCATTTTGATTGCTCGATTATTTCTTAACATTTCTTAGAAAATTCAATTTTATTGAAAATCAACTGTGCTATAGCTCACAAGTTTTTGGGCGGCTAAAATCTAAAATGCTCCGATTACGATGGTTGATACCTCTATCAATAGGTTTCGGGACCTGTAATTGCTGTGACAATTTGCATTTTGATTGCTCGATTATTTCTTAACATTTCTTTGAAAATTCAATTTTATTGAAAATCAACTGTGCTATAGCCCACAAGTTTTTGGGCGGCTAAAATCTAAAATGCTCCGATTACGATGGTTGATGCCTCTATCAATAGGTTTCGGGACCTGTAATTGCTGTGACAATTTGCATTTTGATTGCTCGATTATTTCTTAACATTTCTTAGAAAATTCAATTTTATTGAAAATCAACTGTGCTATAGCCCACAAGTTTTTGAGCGGCTAAAATCTAAAATGCTCCGATTACGATGGTTGATGCCTCTATCAATAGGTTTCGGGACCTGTAATTGCTGTGACAATTTGCATTTTGATTGCTCGATTATTTCTTAACATTTCTTAGAAAATTCAATTTTATTGAAAATCAACTGTGCTATAGCCCACAAGTTTTTGAGCGGCTAAAATCTAAAATGCTCCGATTACGATGGTTGATGCCTCTATCAATAGGTTTCGGGACCTGTAATTGCTGTGACAATTTGGATTTTGATTGCTCGATTATTTCTTAACATTTCTTAGAAAATTCAATTTTATTGAAAATCAACTGTGCTATGCCTACAAGTTTTTGAGCGGCTAAAATCTAAAATGCTCCGATTTCGATGGTTGATGCCTCTATCAATAGGTTTCGGAACCTGTAATTGCTGTGACAATTTGCATTTTGATTGCTCGAATATTTCTTAACATTTCTTAGAAAATTCAATTTTATTGAAAATGAACTGTGCTATAGCCCACAAGTTTTTGAGCGGCTAAAATCTAAAATGCTCCGATTACGATGGTTGATGCCTCTATCAATAGGTTTCGGGACCTGTAATTGCTGTGACAATTTGCATTTTGATTGCTCGATTATTTCTTAACATTTCTTAGAAAATTCAATTTTATTGAAAATCAACTGTGCTATAGCCCACAAGTTTTTGGGCGGCTAAAATCTAAAATGCTCCGATTACGATGGTTGATACCTCTATCAATAGGTTTCGGGACCTGTAATTGCTGTGACAATTTGCATTTTGATTGCTCGATTATTTCTTAACATTTCTTAGAAAATTCAATTTTATTGAAAATCAACTGTGCTATAGCCCACAAGTTTTTGAGCGGCTAAAATCTAAAATGCTCCGATTACGATGGTTGATACCTCTAACAATATGTTTCGGGACCTGTAATTGCTGTGACAATTTGCATTTTGATTGCTCGATTATTTCTTAACATTTCTTAGAAAATTCAATTTTATTGAAAATCAACTGTGCTATAGCCCACATGTTTTTGGGCGGCTAAAATCTAAAATGCTCCGATTACGATGGTTGATGCCTCTATCAATAGGTTTCGGGACCTGTAATTGCTGTGACAATTTGCATTTTGATTGCTCGATTATTTCTTAACATTTCTTAGAAAATTCAATTTTATTGAAAATCAACTGTGCTATAGTCCACAAGTTTTTGGGCGGCTAAAATCTAAAATGCTCCGATTACGATGGTTGATACCTCTATCAATAGGTTTCGGGACCTGTAATTGCTGTGACAATTTGCATTTTGATTGCTCGATTATTTCTTAACATTTCTTAGAAAATTCAATTTTATTGAAAATCAACTGTGCTATAGCCCACAAGTTTTTGAGCGGCTAAAATCTAAAATGCTCCGATTACGATGGTTGATGCCTCTATCAATAGGTTTCGGGACCTGTAATTGCTGTGACAATTTGCATTTTGATTGCTCGATTATTTCTTAACATTTCTTAGAAAATTCAATTTTATTGAAAATCAACTGTGCTATAGCCCACAAGTTTTTGGGCGGCTAAAATCTAAAATGCTCCGATTACGATGGTTGATGCCTCTATCAATAGGTTTCGGGACCTGTAATTGCTGTGACAATTTGCATTTTGATTGCTCGATTATTTCTTAACATTTCTTAGAAAATTCAATTTTATTGAAAATCAACTGTGCTATAGCCCACAAGTTTTTGGGCGGCTAAAATCTAAAATCCTCCGATTACGATGGTTGATGCCTCTATCAATAGGTTTCGTGACCTGTTTTTGCTGTGACAATTTGCATTTTGATTGCTCAATTATTTCTTAACATTTCTTAGAAAATTCAATTTTATTGAAAATCAACTGTGCTATAGCCCACAAGTTTTTGGGCGGCTAAAATCTAAAATACTCCGATTACGATGGTTGATGCCTCTATCAATAGGTTTCGGGAACTGTAATTGCTGTGACAATTTGCATTTTGATTGCTCGATTATTTCTTAACATTTCTTAGAAAATTCAATTTTATTGAAAATCAACTGTGCTATAGCCCACAAGTTTTGAGCGGCTAAAATCTAAAATGCTCCGATTACGATGGTTGATACCTCTATCAATAGGTTTCGGGACCTGTTATTGCTGTGACAATTTGCATTTTGATTGCTCGATTATTTCTAAACATTTCTTAGAAAATTCAATTTTATTGAAAATCAACTGTGCTATAGCCCACAAGTTTTTGAGCAGCTAAAATCTAAAATGCTCCGATTACGATGGTTGATGCCTCTATCAATAGGTTTTGGAATCTGTAATTGCTGTGACAATTTGCGTTTTGATTGCTCGAATATTTCTTAACATTTCTTAGAAAATTCAATTTTATTTAAAATCAACTGTGCTATAGCCCACAAGTTTTTGGGCGGCTAAAATCTAAAATGCTCCGATTACGATGGTTGATGCCTCTATCAATAGGTTTCGGGACCTGTAATTGCTGTGACAATTTGCATTTTGATTGCTCGATTATTTCTTAACATTTCTTAGAAAATTCAATTTTATTGAAAATCATCTGTGCTATAGCCCACAAGTTTTTGGGCGGCTAAAATCTAAAATGCTCCGATTACGATGGTTGATGCCTCTATCAATAGGTTTCGGGACCTGTAATTGCTGTGACAATTTGCATTTTGATTGCTCGATTATTTCTTAACATTTCTTAGAAAATTCAATTTTATTGAAAATCAACTGTGCTATAGCCCACATGTTTTTGGGCGGCTAAAATCTAAAATGCTCTGATTACGATGGTTGATGCCTCTATCAATAGGTTTCGGGACCTGTAATTGCTGTGACAATTTTCATTTTGATTGCTCGATTATTTCTTAACATTTCTTAGAAAATTCAATTTTATTGAAAATCAACTGTGCTATAGCTCACAAGTTTTTGGGCGGCTAAAATCTAAAATGCTCCGATTACGATGGTTGATACCTCTATCAATAGGTTTCGGGACCTGTAATTGCTGTGACAATTTGCATTTTGATTGCTCGATTATTTCTTAACATTTCTTAGAAAATTCAATTTTATTGAAAATCAACTGTGCTATAGCCCACAAGTTTTTGAGCGGCAAAAATCTAAAATGCTCTGATTACGATGGTTGATGCCTCTATCAATAGGTTTCGGGACCTGTAATTGCTGTGACAATTTGCATTTTGATTGCTCGATTATTTCTTAACATTTCTGAGAAAATTCAATTTTATTGAAAACCAACTGTGCTATACCCCACAAGTTTTTGGGCGGCTAAAATCTAAAATGCTCCGATTACGATGGTTGATACCTCTATCAATATGTTTCGGGACCTGTAATTGCTGTGACAATTTGCATTTTGATTGCTCGATTATTTCTTAACATTTTTTAGAAAATTTAATTTTATTGAAAATCAACTGTGCTATAGCCCACAAGTTTTTGAGCGGCTAAAATCTAAAATGCTCCGATTACGATGGTTGATGCCTCTATCAATAGTTTTTGGGATCTGTAATTGCTGTGACAATTTGCATTTTGATTGCTCGATTATTTCTTAACATTTCTTAGAAAATTCAATTTTATTGAAAATCAACTGTGTTATAGCCCACAAGTTTTTGGGCGGCTAAAATCTAAAATGCTCCGATTACGATGGTTGATGCCTCTATCAATAGGTTTCGGGACCTGTAATTGCTGTGACAATTTGCATTTTGATTGCTCGATTATTTCTTAACATTTCTTAGAAAATTCAATTTTATTGAAAATCAACTGTGCTATAGCCCACAAGTTTTTGAGCGGCTAAAATCTAAAATGCTCCGATTACGATGGTTGATGCCTCTATCAATAGGTTTTGGGATCTATAATTTCTGTGACAATTTGCACTTTGATTGCTCGATTATTTCTTAACATTTCTTAGAAAATTCAATTTTATTGAAAATCAACTGTGCTATAGCCCACAAGTTTTTCGGCGGCTAAAATCTAAAATGCTCCGATTACGATGGTTGATACCTCTATCAATAGGTTTCGGGACCTGTAATTGCTGTGACAATTTGCATTTTGATTGCTCGATTATTTCTTAACATTTCTTAGAAAATTCAATTTTATTGAAAATCAACTGTGTTATAGCCCACAAGTTTTTGGGCGGCTAAAATCTAAAATGCTCCGATTACGATGGTTGATACCTCTATCAATAGGTTTTGGGACCTGTAATTGCTGTGACAATTTGCATTTTGATTGCTCGATTATTTCTTAACATTTCTTAGAAAATTCAATTTTATTGAAAATCAACTGTGCTATAGCCCACAAGTTTTTGAGCGGCTAAAATCTAAAATGCTCCGATTACGATGGTTGATGCCTCTATCAATAGGTTTCGGGACCTGTAATTGCTGTGACAATTTGCATTTTGATTGCTCGATTATTTCTTAACATTTCTTAGAAAATTCAATTTTATTGAAAATCAACTGTGCTATAGCCCACAAGTTTTTGGGCGGCTAAAATCTAAAATGCTCCGATTACGATGGTTGATGCCTCTATCAATAGGTTTCGGGACCTGTAATTGCTGTGACAATTTTCATTTTGATTGCTCGATTATTTCTTAACATTTCTTAGAAAATTCAATTTTATTGAAAATCAACTGTGCTATAGCCCACAAGTTTTTGGGCGGCTAAAATCTAAAATGCTCCGATTACGGCGGCTAAAATCTAATATACTCCGATTACGATGGTTGATGCCTCTATTCATAGGTTTCGGGACCTGTAATTGCTGTGACAATTTGCATTTTGATTGCTCGATTATTTCTTAACATTTCTTAGAAAATTCAATTTTATTGAAAATCAACTGTGCTATAGCCCACAAGTTTTTGGGCGGCTAAAATCTAAAATGCTCCGATTACGATGGTTGATACCTCTATCAATAGGTTTCGGGACCTGTAATTGCTGTGAAAATTTGCATTTTGATTGCTCGATTATTTCTTAATATTTTTTAGAAAATTTAATTTTATTGAAAATCAACTGTGCTATAGCCCACAAGTTTTTGGGCGGCTAAAATCTAAAATGCTCCGATTACGATGGTTGATGCCTCTATCAATAGGTTTCGGGACCTGTAATTGCTGTGACAATTTGCATTTTGATTGCTCGATTATTTCTTAACATTTCTTAGAAAATTCAATTTTATTGAAAATCAACTGTGCTATAGCCCACAAGTTTTTGGGCGGCTAAAATCTAAAATGCTCCTATTACGATGGTTGATGCCTCTATCAATAGGTTTCGGGACCTGTAATTGCTGTGACAATTTGCATTTTGATTGCTCAGTTATTTCTTAACATTTCTTAGAAAATTCAATTTTATTGAAAATCAACTATGCTATAGCCCACAAGTTTTTGGGCGGCTAAAATCTAAAATACTCCGATTACGATGGTTGATGCCTCTATCAATAGGTTTCGGGAACTGTAATTGCTGTGACAATTTGCATTTTGATTGCTCGATTATTTCTTAGCATTTCTTAGAAAATTAAATTTTATTGAAAATCAACTGTGCTATAGCCCACAAGTTTTTGGGCGGCTAAAATCTAAAATACTCCGATTACGATGGTTGATGCCTCTATCAATAGGTTTCGGGACCTGTAATTGCTGTGAAAATTTGCATTTTGATTGCTCGATTATTTCTTAACATTTCTTAGAAAATTCAATTTTATTGAAAATCAACTGTGCTATAGCCCACAAGTTTTTGAGCGGCTAAAATCTAAAATGCTCCGATTACGATGGTTGATACCTCTATCAATAGGTGTCGGGACCTGTAATTGCTGTGACAATTTGCATTTTGATTGCTCGATTATTTCTAAACATTTCTTAGAAAATTCAATTTTATTGAAAATCAACTGTGCTATAGCCCACAAGTTTTTGAGCGGCTAAAATCTAAAATGCTCCGATTACGATGGTTGATGCCTCTATTCATAGGTTTCGGGACCTGTAATTGCTGTGACAATTTGCATTTTGATTGCTCGATTATTTCTTAACATTTCTTAGAAAATTCAATTTTATTGAAAATCAACTGTGCTATAGCCCACAAGTTTTTGGGCGGCTAAAATCTAAAATGCTCCGATTACGATGGTTGATACCTCTATCAATAGGTTTCGGGACCTGTAATTGCTGTGACAATTTGCATTTTGATTGCTCGATTATTTCTTAATATTTTTTAGAAAATTTAATTTTATTGAAAATCAACTGTGCTATAGCCCACAAGTTTTTGAGCGGCTAAAATCTAAAATGCTCCGATTACGATGGTTGATGTCTCTATCAATAAGTTTCGGGACCTGTAATTTCTGTGACAATTTGCATTTTGATTGCTCGATTATTTCTTAACATTTCTTAGAAATTCAATTTTATTGAAAATCAACTGTGCTATAGCCCACAAGTTTTTGGGCGGCTAAAATCTAAAATGCTCCGATTACGATGGTTGATGCCTCTATCAATAGGTTTCGGGACCTGTAATTGCTGTGACAATTTGCATTTTGATTGCTCGATTATTTCTTAACATTTCTTAGAAAATTCAATTTTATTGAAAATCAACTGTGCTATAGCCCACAAGTTTTTGGGCGGCTAAAATCTAAAATGCCTCGATTACGATGGTTGATGCCTCTATCAATAGGTTTCGGGACCTGTTTTTGCTGTGACAATTTGCATTTTGATTGCTCAGTTATTTCTTAACATTTCTTAGAAAATTCAATTTTATTGAAAATCAACTATGCTATAGCCCACAAGTTTTTGGGCGGCTAAAATCTAAAATACTCCGATTACGATGGTTGATGCCTCTATCAATAGGTTTCGGGAACTGTAATTGCTGTGACAATTTGCATTTTGATTGCTCGATTATTTCTTAACATTTCTTAGAAAATTAAATTTTATTGAAAATCAACTGTGCTATAGCCCACAAGTTTTTGGGCGGCTAAAATCTAAAATACTCCGATTACGATGGTTGATGCCTCTATCAATAGGTTTCGGGACCTGTAATTGCTGTGACAATTTGCATTTTGATTGCTCGATTATTTCTTAACATTTCTTAGAAAATTCAATTTTATTGAAAATCAACTGTGCTATAGCCCACAAGTTTTTGAGCGGCTAAAATCTAAAATGCTCCGATTACGATGGTTGATACCTCTATCAATAGGTGTCGGGACCTGTAACTGCTGTGACAATTTGCATTTTGATTGCTCGATTATTTCTAAACATTTCTTAGAAAATTCAATTTTATTGAAAATCAACTGTGCTATAGCCCACAAGTTTTTGAGCGGCTAAAATCTAAAATGCTCCGATTACGATGGTTGATGCCTCTATTCATAGGTTTCGGGACCTGTAATTGCTGTGACAATTTGCATTTTGATTGCTCGATTATTTCTTAACATTTCTTAGAAAATTCAATTTTATTGAAAATCAACTGTGCTATAGCCCACAAGTTTTTGGGCGGCTAAAATCTAAAATGCTCCGATTACGATGGTTGATACCTCTATCAATAGGTTTCGGGACCTGTAATTGCTGTGACAATTTGCATTTTGATTGCTCGATTATTTCTTAATATTTTTTAGAAAATTTAATTTTATTGAAAATCAACTGTGCTATAGCCCACAAGTTTTTGAGCGGCTAAAATCTAAAATGCTCCGATTACGATGGTTGATGTCTCTATCAATAAGTTTCGGGACCTGTAATTTCTGTGACAATTTGCATTTTGATTGCTCGATTATTTCTTAACATTTCTTAGAAATTCAATTTTATTGAAAATCAACTGTGCTATAGCCCACAAGTTTTTGGGCGGCTAAAATCTAAAATGCTCCGAATACGATGGTTGATGCCTCTATCAATAGGTTTCGGGACCTGTAATTGCTGTGACAATTTGCATTTTGATTGCTCGATTATTTCTTAACATTTCTTAGAAAATTCAATTTTATTGAAAATCAACTGTGCTATAGCCCACAAGTTTTTGGGCGGCTAAAATCTAAAATGCTCCGATTACGATGGTTGATGCCTCTATCAATAGGTTTCGGGACCTGTTTTTGCTGTGACAATTTGCATTTTGATTGCTCAGTTATTTCTTAACATTTCTTAGAAAATTCAATTTTATTGAAAATCAACTATGCTATAGCCCACAAGTTTTTGGGCGGCTAAAATCTAAAATACTCCGATTACGATGGTTGATGCCTCTATCAATAGGTTTCGGGACCTGTAATTGCTGTGACAATTTGCATTTTGATTGCTCGATTATTTCTTAACATTTCTTAGAAAATTAAATTTTATTGAAAATCAACTGTGCTATAGCCCACAAGTTTTTGGGCGGCTAAAATCTAAAATACTCCGATTACGATGGTTGATGCCTCTATCAATAGGTTTCGGGACCTGTAATTGCTGTGACAATTTGCATTTTGATTGCTCGATTATTTCTTAACATTTCTTAGAAATTCAATTTTATTGAAAATCAACTGTGCTATAGCCCACAAGTTTTTGAGCGGCTAAAATCTAAAATGCTCCGATTACGATGGTTGATACCTCTATCAATAGGTGTCGGGACCTGTAATTGCTGTGACAATTTGCATTTTGATTGCTCGATTATTTCTAAACATTTCTTAGAAAATTCAATTTTATTGAAAATCAACTGTGCTATAGCCCACAAGTTTTTGAGCGGCTAAAATCTAAAATGCTCCGATTACGATGGTTGATGCCTCTATTCATAGGTTTCGGGACCTGTAATTGCTGTGACAATTTGCATTTTGATTGCTCGATTATTTCTTAACATTTCTTAGAAAATTCAATTTTATTGAAAATCAACTGTGCTATAGCCCACAAGTTTTTGGGCGGCTAAAATCTAAAATGCTCCGATTACGATGGTTGATACCTCTATCAATAGGTTTCGGGACCTGTAATTGCTGTGACAATTTGCATTTTGATTGCTCGATTATTTCTTAATATTTTTTAGAAAATTTAATTTTATTGAAAATCAACTGTGCTATAGCCCACAAATTTTTGAGCGGCTAAAATCTAAAATGCTCCGATTACGATGGTTGATGTCTCTATCAATAAGTTTCGGGACCTGTAATTTCTGTGACAATTTGCATTTTGATTGCTCGATTATTTCTTAACATTTCTTAGAAATTCAATTTTATTGAAAATCAACTGTGCTATAGCCCACAAGTTTTTGGGCGGCTAAAATCTAAAATGCTCCGATTACGATGGTTGATGCCTCTATCAATAGGTTTCGGGACATGTTTTTGCTGTGACAATTTGCATTTTGATTGCTCAGTTATTTCTTAACATTTCTTAGAAAATTCAATTTTATTGAAAATCAACTATGCTATAGCCCACAAGTTTTTGGGCGGCTAAAATCTAAAATACTCCGATTACGATGGTTGATGCCTCTATCAATAGGTTTCGGGAACTGTAATTGCTGTGACAATTTGCATTTTGATTGCTCGATTATTTCTTAACATTTCTTAGAAAATTCAATTTTATTGAAAATCAACTGTGCTATAGCCCACAAGTTTTTGGGCGGCTAAAATCTAAAATGCTCCGATTACGATGGTTGATACCTCTATCAATAGGTGTCGGGACCTGTAATTGCTGTGACAATTTGCATTTTGATTGCTCGATTATTTCTTAATATTTTTTAGAAAATTTAATTTTATTGAAAATCAACTGTGCTATAGCCCACAAATTTTTGAGCGGCTAAAATCTAAAATGCTCCGATTACGATGGTTGATGTCTCTATCAATAAGTTTCGGGACCTGTAATTGCTGTGACAATTTGCATTTTGATTGCTCGATTATTTCTTAACATTTCTTAAAAAATTCAATTTTATTGAAAATCAACTGTGCTATAGCCCACAAGTTTTTGAGCGGCTAAAATCTAAAATGCTCCGATTACGATGGTTGATACCTCTATCAATAGGTGTCGGGACCTGTAATTGCTGTGACAATTTGCATTTTGATTGCTCGATTATTTCTAAACATTTCTTAGAAAATTCAATTTTATTGAAAATCAACTGTGCTATAGCCCACAAGTTTTTGGGCGGCTAAAATCTAAAATGCTCCGATTACGATGGTTGATGCCTCTATCAATAGGTTTTGGGATCTGTAATTGCTGTGACAATTTGCATTTTGATTGCTCGATTATTTCTTAACATTTCTTAGAAAATTCAATTTTATTGAAAATCAACTGTGCTATAGCCCACAAGTTTTTGGGCGGCTAAAATCTAAAATGCTCCGATTACGATGGTTGATGCCTCTATCAATAGGTTTCGGAACCTGTAATTGCTGTGACAATTTGCATTTTGATTGCTCGAATATTTCTTAACATTTCTTAGAAAATTCAATTTTATTGAAAATGAACTGTGCTATAGCCCACAAGTTTTTGAGCGGCTAAAATCTAAAATGCTCCGATTACGATGGTTGATGTCTCTATCAATAAGTTTCGGGACCTGTAATTGCTGTGACAATTTGCATTTTGATTGCTCGATTATTTCTTAACATTTCTTAAAAAATTCAATTTTATTGAAAATCAACTGTGCTATAGCCCACAAGTTTTTGAGCGGCTAAAATCTAAAATGCTCCGATTACGATGGTTGATACCTCTATCAATAGGTGTCGGGACCTGTAATTGCTGTGACAATTTGCATTTTGATTGCTCGATTATTTCTAAACATTTCTTAGAAAATTCAATTTTATTGAAAATCAACTGTGCTATAGCCCACAAGTTTTTGGGCGGCTAAAATCTAAAATGCTCCGATTACGATGGTTGATGCCTCTATCAATAGGTTTTGGGATCTGTAATTGCTGTGACAATTTGCATTTTGATTGCTCTATTATTTCTTAACATTTCTTAGAAAATTCAATTTTATTGAAAATCAACTATGCTATAGCCCACAAGTTTTTGGGCGGCTAAAATCTAAAATACTCCGATTACGATGGTTGATGCCTCTATCAATAGGTTTCGGGAACTGTAATTGCTGTGACAATTTGCATTTTGATTGCTCGATTATTTCTTAACATTTCTTAGAAAATTCAATTTTATTGAAAATCAACTGTGCTATAGCCCACAAGTTTTTGGGCGGCTAAAATCTAAAATGCTCCGATTACGATGGTTGATACCTCTATCAATAGGTTTCGGGACCTGTAATTGCTGTGACAATTTGCATTTTGATTGCTCGATTATTTCTTAATATTTTTTAGAAAATTTAATTTTATTGAAAATCAACTGTGCTATAGCCCACAAGTTTTTGGGCGGCTAAAATCTAAAATGCTCCGATTACGATGGTTGATGCCTCTATCAATAGGTTTCGGGACATGTTTTTGCTGTGACAATTTGCATTTTGATTGCTCAGTTATTTCTTAACATTTCTTAGAAAATTCAATTTTATTGAAAATCAACTATGCTATAGCCCACAAGTTTTTGGGCGGCTAAAATCTAAAATACTCCGATTACGATGGTTGATGCCTCTATCAATAGGTTTCGGGAACTGTAATTGCTGTGACAATTTGCATTTTGATTGCTCGATTATTTCTTAACATTTCTTAGAAAATTCAATTTTATTGAAAATCAACTGTGCTATAGCCCACAAGTTTTTGGGCGGCTAAAATCTAAAATGCTCCGATTACGATGGTTGATGCCTCTATCAATAGGTTTCGGGACCTGTTTTTGCTGTGACAATTTGCATTTTGATTGCTCAGTTATTTCTTAACATTTCTTAGAAAATTCAATTTTATTGAAAATCAACTATGCTATAGCCCACAAGTTTTTGGGCGGCTAAAATCTAAAATACTCCGATTACGATGGTTGATGCCTCTATCAATAGGTTTCGGGACCTGTAATTGCTGTGACAATTTGCATTTTGATTGCTCGATTATTTCTTAACATTTCTTAGAAAATTAAATTTTATTGAAAATCAACTGTGCTATAGCCCACAAGTTTTTGGGCGGCTAAAATCTAAAATACTCCGATTACGATGGTTGATGCCTCTATCAATAGGTTTCGGGACCTGTAATTGCTGTGACAATTTGCATTTTGATTGCTCGATTATTTCTTAACATTTCTTAGAAATTCAATTTTATTGAAAATCAACTGTGCTATAGCCCACAAGTTTTTGAGCGGCTAAAATCTAAAATGCTCCGATTACGATGGTTGATACCTCTATCAATAGGTGTCGGGACCTGTAATTGCTGTGACAATTTGCATTTTGATTGCTCGATTATTTCTAAACATTTCTTAGAAAATTCAATTTTATTGAAAATCAACTGTGCTATAGCCCACAAGTTTTTGAGCGGCTAAAATCTAAAATGCTCCGATTACGATGGTTGATGCCTCTATTCATAGGTTTCGGGACCTGTAATTGCTGTGACAATTTGCATTTTGATTGCTCGATTATTTCTTAACATTTCTTAGAAAATTCAATTTTATTGAAAATCAACTGTGCTATAGCCCACAAGTTTTTGGGCGGCTAAAATCTAAAATGCTCCGATTACGATGGTTGATACCTCTATCAATAGGTTTCGGGACCTGTAATTGCTGTGACAATTTGCATTTTGATTGCTCGATTATTTCTTAATATTTTTTAGAAAATTTAATTTTATTGAAAATCAACTGTGCTATAGCCCACAAATTTTTGAGCGGCTAAAATCTAAAATGCTCCGATTACGATGGTTGATGTCTCTATCAATAAGTTTCGGGACCTGTAATTTCTGTGACAATTTGCATTTTGATTGCTCGATTATTTCTTAACATTTCTTAGAAATTCAATTTTATTGAAAATCAACTGTGCTATAGCCCACAAGTTTTTGGGCGGCTAAAATCTAAAATGCTCCGATTACGATGGTTGATGCCTCTATCAATAGGTTTCGGGACATGTTTTTGCTGTGACAATTTGCATTTTGATTGCTCAGTTATTTCTTAACATTTCTTAGAAAATTCAATTTTATTGAAAATCAACTATGCTATAGCCCACAAGTTTTTGGGCGGCTAAAATCTAAAATACTCCGATTACGATGGTTGATGCCTCTATCAATAGGTTTCGGGAACTGTAATTGCTGTGACAATTTGCATTTTGATTGCTCGATTATTTCTTAACATTTCTTAGAAAATTCAATTTTATTGAAAATCAACTGTGCTATAGCCCACAAGTTTTTGGGCGGCTAAAATCTAAAATGCTCCGATTACGATGGTTGATACCTCTATCAATAGGTTTCGGGACCTGTAATTGCTGTGACAATTTGCATTTTGATTGCTCGATTATTTCTTAATATTTTTTAGAAAATTTAATTTTATTGAAAATCAACTGTGCTATAGCCCACAAATTTTTGAGCGGCTAAAATCTAAAATGCTCCGATTACGATGGTTGATGTCTCTATCAATAAGTTTCGGGACCTGTAATTGCTGTGACAATTTGCATTTTGATTGCTCGATTATTTCTTAACATTTCTTAAAAAATTCAATTTTATTGAAAATCAACTGTGCTATAGCCCACAAGTTTTTGAGCGGCTAAAATCTAAAATGCTCCGATTACGATGGTTGATACCTCTATCAATAGGTGTCGGGACCTGTAATTGCTGTGACAATTTGCATTTTGATTGCTCGATTATTTCTAAACATTTCTTAGAAAATTCAATTTTATTGAAAATCAACTGTGCTATAGCCCACAAGTTTTTGGGCGGCTAAAATCTAAAATGCTCCGATTACGATGGTTGATGCCTCTATCAATAGGTTTTGGGATCTGTAATTGCTGTGACAATTTGCATTTTGATTGCTCTATTATTTCTTAACATTTCTTAGAAAATTCAATTTTATTGAAAATCAACTATGCTATAGCCCACAAGTTTTTGGGCGGCTAAAATCTAAAATACTCCGATTACGATGGTTGATGCCTCTATCAATAGGTTTCGGGAACTGTAATTGCTGTGACAATTTGCATTTTGATTGCTCGATTATTTCTTAACATTTCTTAGAAAATTCAATTTTATTGAAAATCAACTGTGCTATAGCCCACAAGTTTTTGGGCGGCTAAAATCTAAAATGCTCCGATTACGATGGTTGATACCTCTATCAATAGGTTTCGGGACCTGTAATTGCTGTGACAATTTGCATTTTGATTGCTCGATTATTTCTTAATATTTTTTAGAAAATTTAATTTTATTGAAAATCAACTGTGCTATAGCCCACAAATTTTTGAGCGGCTAAAATCTAAAATGCTCCGATTACGATGGTTGATGTCTCTATCAATAAGTTTCGGGACCTGTAATTTCTGTGACAATTTGCATTTTGATTGCTCGATTATTTCTTAACATTTCTTAGAAATTCAATTTTATTGAAAATCAACTGTGCTATAGCCCACAAGTTTTTGGGCGGCTAAAATCTAAAATGCTCCGATTACGATGGTTGATGCCTCTATCAATAGGTTTTGGGATCTGTAATTGCTGTGACAATTTGCATTTTGATTGCTCTATTATTTCTTAACATTTCTTAGAAAATTCAATTTTATTGAAAATCAACTGTGTTATAGCCCACAAGTTTTTGGGCGGCTAAAATCTAAAATGCTCCGATTACGATGGTTGATGCCTCTATCAATAGGTTTTGGGATCTGTAATTGCTGTGACAATTTGCGTTTTGATTGCTCGATTATTTCTTAACATTTCTTAGAAAATTCAATTTTATTGAAAATCAACTGTGCTATAGCCCACAAAATTTTTTGGGCTGCTAAAATCTAAAATGCTCCGATTACGATGGTTGATGCCTCTATCAATAGGTTTCGGGACCTGTAATTGCTGTGACAATTTGCATTTTGATTGCTCGATTATTTCTTAACATTTCTTAGAAAATTCAATTTTATTGAAAATCAACTGTGCTATAGCCCACAAGTTTTTGGGCGGCTAAAATCTAAAATGCTCCGATTACGATGGTTGATGCCTCTATCAATAGGTTTCGGGACCTGTAATTGCTGTGAAAATTTGCATTTTGATTGCTCGATTATTTCTTAACATTTCTTAGAAAATTCAATTTTATTGAAAATCAACTGTGCTATAGCCCACAAGTTTTTGAGCGGCTAAAATCTAAAATGCTCCGATTACGATGGTTGATGCCTCTATCAATAGGTTTCGGGACCTGTAATTGCTGTGACAATTTGCATTTTGATTGCTCGATTATTTCTTAACATTTCTTAGAAAATTCAATTTTATTGAAAATCAACTGTGCTATAGCCCACAAGTTTTTGGGCGGCTAAAATCTAAAATGCTCCGATTACGATGGTTGATACCTCTATCAATAGGTTTCGGGACCTGTAATTGCTGTGACAATTTGCATTTTGATTGCTCGATTATTTCTTAACATTTCTTAGAAAATTTAATTTTATTGAAAATCAACTGTGCTATAGCCCCCAAGTTTTTGGGCGGCTAAAATCTAAAATGCTCCGATTACGATGGTTGATGCCTCTATCAATAGGTTTCGGGACCTGTAATTGCTGTGACAATTTGCATTTTGATTGCTCAATTATTTCTTAACATTTCTTAGAAAATTCAATTTTATTGAAAATCAACTGTGCTATAGCCCACAAGTTTTTGAGCGGCTAAAATCTAAAATGCTCCGATTACGATGGTTGATGCCTCTATCAATAGGTTTCGGGACCTGTAATTGCTGTGACAATTTGCATTTTGATTGCTCGATTATTTCTTAACATTTCTTAGAAAATTCAATTTTATTGAAAATCAACTGTGCTATAGCCCATAAGTTTTTGGGCGGCTAAAATCTAAAATGCTCCGATTACGATGGTTGATGCCTCTATCAATAGGTTTCGGGACCTGTAATTGCTGTGACAATTTGCATTTTGATTGCTCGATTATTTCTTAACATTTCTTAGAAAATTCAATTTTATTGAAAATCAACTGTGTATAGCCCACAAGTTTTTGAGCGGCTAAATTCTAAAATGCTCCGATTACGATGGTTGATGCCTCTATCAATAGGTGTCGGGACCTGTAATTGCTGTGACAATTTGCATTTTGATTGCTCGATTATTTCTTAACATTTCTTAGAAAATTCAATTTTATTGAAAATCAACTGTGCTATAGCCCACAAGTTTTTGAGCGGCTAAAATCTAAAATGCTCCGATTACGATGGTTGATGCCTCTATCAATAGGTTTTGGGACCTGTAATTGCTGTGACAATTTGCGTTTTGATTGCTCGATTATTTCTTAACATTTCTTAGAAAATTCAATTTTATTGAAAATCAACTGTGCTATAGCCCACAAAATTTTTTGGGCGGCTAAAATCTAAAATGCTCCGATTACGATGGTTGATGCCTCTATCAATAGGTTTCGGGACCTGTAATTGCTGTGACAATTTGCATTTTGATTGCTCGATTATTTCTTAACATTTCTTAGAAAATTCAATTTTATTGAAAATCAACTGTGCTATAGCCCACAAGTTTTTGGGCGGCTAAAATCTAAAATGCTCCGATTACGATGGTTGATGCCTCTATCAATAGGTTTCGGGACCTGTAATTGCTGTGACAATTTGCATTTTGATTGCTCGATTATTTCTTAACATTTCTTAGAAAATTCAATTTTATTGAAAATCAACTGTGCTATAGCCCACAAGTTTTTGGGCGGCTAAAATCTAAAATGCTCCGATTTCGATGGTTGATGCCTCTATCAATAGGTTTCGGAACCTGTAATTGCTGTGACAATTTGCATTTTGATTGCTCGATTATTTCTTAACATTTCTTAGAAAATTCAATTTTATTGAAAATCAACTGTGCTATAGCCCACAATTTTTTGAGCGGCTAAAATCTAAAATGCTCCGATTACGATGGTTGATGCCTCTATCAATAGGTTTCGGGACCTGTAATTGCTGTGACAATTTGCATTTTTATTGCTCGATTATTTCTTAACATTTCTTAGAAAATTCAATTTTATTGAAAATCAACTGTGCTATAGCCCACAAGTTTTTGGGCGGCTAAAATCTAAAATGCTCCGATTACGATGGTTGATGCCTCTATCAATAGGTTTCGGGGCCTGTTTTTGCTGTGACAATTTGCATTTTGATTGCTCAATTATTTCTTAACATTTCTTAGAAAATTCAATTTTATTGAAAATCAACTGTGCTATAGCCCACAAGTTTTTGGGCGGCTAAAATCTAAAATGCTCCGATTACGATGGTTGATGCCTCTATCAATAGGTTTCGGGACCTGTAATTGCTGTGACAATTTTCATTTTGATTGCTCGATTATTTCTTAACATTTCTTAGAAAATTCAATTTTATTGAAAATCAACTGTGCTATAGCCCACAAGTTTTTGGGCGGCTAAAATCTAAAATGCTCCGATTACGATGGTTGATACCTCTATCAATAGGTTTCGGGACCTGTAATTGCTGTGACAATTTGCATTTTGATTGCTCGATTATTTCTTAACATTTCTTAGAAATTTCAATTTTATTGAAAATCAACTGTCCCCACAAGTTGTTGAGCGGCTAAAATCTAAAATGCTCCGATTACGATGGTTGATGCCTCTATCAATAGGTTTCGGGACCTGTAATTGCTGTGACAATTTTCATTTTGATTGCTCGATTATTTCTTAACATTTCTTAGAAAATTCAATTTTATTGAAAATCAACTGTGCTATAGCCCACAAGTTTTTGAGCGGCTAAAATCTAAAATGCTCCGATTACGATGGTTGATGCCTCTATCAATAGGTTTCGGGACCTGTAATTGCTGTGACAATTTGCATTTTGATTGCTCGATTATTTCTTAACATTTCTTAGAAAATTCAATTTTATTGAAAATCAACTGTGCTATAGCCCACAAGTTTTTGGGCGGCTAAAATCTAAAATGCTCCGATTACGATGGTTGATGCCTCTATCAATAGGTTTCGGGGCCTGTTTTTGCTGTGACAATTTGCATTTTGATTGCTCAATTATTTCTTAACATTTCTTAGAAAATTCAATTTTATTGGAAATCAACTGTGCTATAGCCCACAAGTTTTTGGGCGGCTAAAATCTAAAATGCTCCGATTACGATGGTTGATGCCTCTATCAATAGGTTTCGGGACCTGTAATTGCTGTGACAATTTTCATTTTGATTGCTCGATTATTTCTTAACATTTCTTAGAAAATTCAATTTTATTGAAAATCAACTGTGCTATAGCCCACAAGTTTTTGAGCGGCTAAAATCTAAAATGCTCCGATTACGATGGTTGATGCCTCTATCAATAGGTTTCGGGACCTGTAATTGCTGTGACAATTTTCATTTTGATTGCTCGATTATTTCTTAACATTTCTTAGAAAATTCAATTTTATTGAAAATCAACTGTGCTATAGCCCACAAGTTTTTGGGCGGCTAAAATCTAAAATGCTCCGATTACGATGGTTGATGCCTCTATCAATAGGTGTCGGGACCTGTAATTGCTGTGACAATTTGCATTTTGATTGCTCGATTATTTCTAAACATTTCTTAGAAAATTCAATTTTATTGAAAATCAACTGTGCTATAGCCCACAAGTTTTTGAGCGGCTAAAATCTAAAATGCTCCGATTACGATGGTTGATGCCTCTATCAATAGGTTTTGGGATCTGTAATTGCTGTGACAATTTGCGTTTTGATTGCTCGATTATTTCTTAACATTTCTTAGAAAATTCAATTTTATTGAAAATCAACTGTGCTATAGCCCACAAGTTTTTGGGCGGCTAAAATCTAAAATACTCCGATTACGATGGTTGATGCCTCTATCAATAGGTTTCGGGACCTGTAATTGCTGTGACAATTTGCATTTTGATTGCTCGATTATTTCTTAACATTTCTTAGAAAATTAAATTTTATTGAAAATCAACTGTGCTATAGCCCACAAGTTTTTGGGCGGCTAAAATCTAAAATGCTCCGATTACGATGGTTGATGCCTCTATCAATAGGTTTCGGGACCTGTAATTGCTGTGACAATTTGCATTTTGATTGCTCGATTATTTCTTAACATTTCTTAGAAAATTCAATTTTATTGACAATCAACTGTGCTATAGCCCACAAGTTTTTGGGCGGCTAAAATCTAAAATGCTCCGATTACGATGGTTGATGCCTCTATCAATAGGTTTCGGGACCTGTAATTGCTGTGACAATTTGCATTTTGATTGCTCGATTATTTCTAAACATTTCTTAGAAAATTCAATTTTATTGAAAATCAACTGTGCTATAGCCCACAAGTTTTTGAGCGGCTAAAATCTAAAATACTCCGATTACGATGGTTGATGCCTCTATCAATAGGTTTCGGGACCTGTAATTGCTGTGACAATTTGCATTTTGATTGCTCGATTATTTCTTAACATTTCTTAGAAAATTAAATTTTATTGAAAATCAACTGTGCTATAGCCCACAAGTTTTTGGGCGGCTAAAATCTAAAATGCTCCGATTACGATGGTTGATGCCTCTATCAATAGGTTTCGGGACCTGTAATTGCTGTGACAATTTGCATTTTGATTGCTCGATTATTTCTAAACATTTCTTAGAAAATTCAATTTTATTGAAAATCAACTGTGCTATAGCCCACAAGTTTTTGAGCGGCTAAAATCTAAAATGCTCCGATTACGATGGTTGATGCCTCTATCAATAGGTTTTGGGATCTGTAATTGCTGTGACAATTTGCGTTTTGATTGCTCAATTATTTCTTAACATTTCTTAGAAAATTCAATTTTATTGAAAATCAACTGTGCTATAGCCCACAAGTTTTTGGGCGGCTAAAATCTAAAATACTCCGATTACGATGGTTGATGCCTCTATCAATAGGTTTCGGGAACTGTAATTGCTGTGACAATTTGCATTTTGATTGCTCGATTATTTCTTAACATTTCTTAGAAAATTCAATTTTATTGAAAATCAACTCTGCTATAGCCCACAAGTTTTTGGGCGGCTAAAATCTAAAATGCTCCGATTACGATGGTTGATGCCTCTATCAATAGGTTTCGGGACCTGTAATTGCTGTGACAATTTTCATTTTGATTGCTCGATTATTTCTTAACATTTCTTAGAAAATTCAATTTTATTGAAAATCAACTGTGCTATAGCCCACAAGTTTTTGAGCGGCTAAAATCTAAAATGCTCCGATTACGATGGTTGATGCCTCTATCAATAGGTTTCGGGACCTGTAATTGCTGTGACAATTTTCATTTTGATTGCTCGATTATTTCTTAACATTTCTTAGAAAATTCAATTTTATTGAAAATCAACTGTGCTATAGCCCACACGTTTTTGGGCGGCTAAAATCTAAAATGCTCCGATTACGATGGTTGATGCCTCTATCAATAGGTTTCGGGACCTGTAATTGCTGTGACAATTTGCATTTTGATTGCTCGATTATTTCTTAACATTTCTTAGAAAATTCAATTTTATTGAAAATCAACTGTGCTATAGCCCACAAGTTTTTGAGCGGCTAAAATCTAAAATGCTCCGATTACGATGGTTGATGCCTCTATCAATAGGTTTCGGGAACTGTAATTGCTGTGACAATTTGCATTTTGATTGCTCGATTATTTCTTAACATTTCTTAGAAAATTCAATTTTATTGAAAATCAACTCTGCTATAGCCCACAAGTTTTTGGGCGGCTAAAATCTAAAATGCTCCGATTACGATGGTTGATGCCTCTATCAATAGGTTTCGGGACCTGTAATTGCTGTGACAATTTTCATTTTGATTGCTCGATTATTTCTTAACATTTCTTAGAAAATTCAATTTTATTGAAAATCAACTGTGCTATAGCCCACAAGTTTTTGAGCGGCTAAAATCTAAAATGCTCCGATTACGATGGTTGATGCCTCTATCAATAGGTTTCGGGACCTGTAATTGCTGTGACAATTTTCATTTTGATTGCTCGATTATTTCTTAACATTTCTTAGAAAATTCAATTTTATTGAAAATCAACTGTGCTATAGCCCACAAGTTTTTGAGCGGCTAAAATCTAAAATGCTCCGATTACGATGGTTGATGCCTCTATCAATAGGTTTTGGGATCTGTAATTACTGTGACAATTTGCATTTTGATTGCTCGATTATTTCTTAACATTTCTTAGAAAATTCAATTTAATTGAAAATCAACTGTGCTATAGCCCACAAGTTTTTGGGCGGCTAAAATCTAAAATGCTCCGATTACGATGGTTGATGCCTCTATCAATAGGTTTCGGGACCTGTAATTGCTGTGACAATTTGCATTTTGATTGCTCGATTATTTCTAAACATTTCTTAGAAAATTCAATTTTATTGAAAATCAACTGTGCTATAGCCCACAAGTTTTTGGGCGGCTAAAATCTAAAATACTCCGATTACGATGGTTGATGCCTCTATCAATAGGTTTCGGGACCTGTAATTGCTGTGACAATTTGCATTTTGATTGCTCGATTATTTCTTAACATTTCTTAGAAAATTAAATTTTATTGAAAATCAACTGTGCTATAGCCCACAAGTTTTTGGGCGGCTAAAATCTAAAATGCTCCGATTACGATGGTTGATGCCTCTATCAATAGGTTTCGGGACCTGTAATTGCTGTGACAATTTGCATTTTGATTGCTCGATTATTTCTAAACATTTCTTAGAAAATTCAATTTTATTGAAAATCAACTGTGCTATAGCCCACAAGTTTTTGAGCGGCTAAAATCTAAAATGCTCCGATTACGATGGTTGATGCCTCTATCAATAGGTTTTGGGATCTGTAATTGCTGTGACAATTTGCGTTTTGATTGCTCGATTATTTCTTAACATTTCTTAGAAAATTCAATTTTATTGAAAATCAACTGTGCTATAGCCCACAAGTTTTTGGGCGGCTAAAATCTAAAATACTCCGATTACGATGGTTGATGCCTCTATCAATAGGTTTCGGGAACTGTAATTGCTGTGACAATTTGCATTTTGATTGCTCGATTATTTCTTAACATTTCTTAGAAAATTCAATTTTATTGAAAATCAACTCTGCTATAGCCCACAAGTTTTTGGGCGGCTAAAATCTAAAATGCTCCGATTACGATGGTTGATGCCTCTATCAATAGGTTTCGGGACCTGTAATTGCTGTGACAATTTTCATTTTGATTGCTCGATTATTTCTTAACATTTCTTAGAAAATTCAATTTTATTGAAAATCAACTGTGCTATAGCCCACAAGTTTTTGGGCGGCTAAAATCTAAAATGCTCCGATTACGATGGTTGATGCCTCTATCAATAGGTTTCGGGACCTGTAATTGCTGTGACAATTTGCATTTTGATTGCTCGATTATTTCTTAACATTTCTTAGAAAATTCAATTTTATTGAAAATCAACTGTGCTATAGCCCACAAGTTTTTGGGCGGCTAAAATCTAAAATGCTCCGATTACGATGGTTGATGCCTCTATCAATAGGTTTCGGGACCTGTAATTGCTGTGACAATTTGCATTTTGATTGCTCGATTATTTCTAAACATTTCTTAGAAAATTCAATTTTATTGAAAATCAACTGTGCTATAGCCCACAAGTTTTTGAGCGGCTAAAATCTAAAATGCTCCGATTACGATGGTTGATGCCTCTATCAATAGGTTTTGGGATCTGTAATTGCTGTGACAATTTGCGTTTTGATTGCTCGATTATTTCTTAACATTTCTTAGAAAATTCAATTTTATTGAAAATCAACTGTGCTATAGCCCACAAGTTTTTGGGCGGCTAAAATCTAAAATACTCCGATTACGATGGTTGATGCCTCTATCAATAGGTTTCGGGAACTGTAATTGCTGTGACAATTTGCATTTTGATTGCTCGATTATTTCTTAACATTTCTTAGAAAATTCAATTTTATTGAAAATCAACTCTGCTATAGCCCACAAGTTTTTGGGCGGCTAAAATCTAAAATGCTCCGATTACGATGGTTGATGCCTCTATCAATAGGTTTCGGGACCTGTAATTGCTGTGACAATTTTCATTTTGATTGCTCGATTATTTCTTAACATTTCTTAGAAAATTCAATTTTATTGAAAATCAACTGTGCTATAGCCCACAAGTTTTTGGGCGGCTAAAATCTAAAATGCTCCGATTACGATGGTTGATGCCTCTATCAATAGGTTTCGGGACCTGTAATTGCTGTGACAATTTGCATTTTGATTGCTCGATTATTTCTTAACATTTCTTAGAAAATTCAATTTTATTGAAAATCAACTGTGCTATAGCCCACAAGTTTTTGGGCGGCTAAAATCTAAAATGCTCCGATTACGATGGTTGATGCCTCTATCAATAGGTTTCGGGACCTGTAATTGCTGTGACAATTTGCATTTTGATTGCTCGATTATTTCTAAACATTTCTTAGAAAATTCAATTTTATTGAAAATCAACTGTGCTATAGCCCACAAGTTTTTGAGCGGCTAAAATCTAAAATGCTCCGATTACGATGGTTGATGCCTCTATCAATAGGTTTTGGGATCTGTAATTGCTGTGACAATTTGCGTTTTGATTGCTCAATTATTTCTTAACATTTCTTAGAAAATTCAATTTTATTGAAAATCAACTGTGCTATAGCCCACAAGTTTTTGGGCGGCTAAAATCTAAAATACTCCGATTACGATGGTTGATGCCTCTATCAATAGGTTTCGGGAACTGTAATTGCTGTGACAATTTGCATTTTGATTGCTCGATTATTTCTTAACATTTCTTAGAAAATTCAATTTTATTGAAAATCAACTCTGCTATAGCCCACAAGTTTTTGGGCGGCTAAAATCTAAAATGCTCCGATTACGATGGTTGATGCCTCTATCAATAGGTTTCGGGACCTGTAATTGCTGTGACAATTTTCATTTTGATTGCTCGATTATTTCTTAACATTTCTTAGAAAATTAAATTTTATTGAAAATCAACTGTGCTATAGCCCACAAGTTTTTGAGCGGCTAAAATCTAAAATGCTCCGATTACGATGGTTGATGCCTCTATCAATAGGTTTCGGGACCTGTAATTGCTGTGACAATTTTCATTTTGATTGCTCGATTATTTCTTAACATTTCTTAGAAAATTCAATTTTATTGAAAATCAACTGTGCTATAGCCCACACGTTTTTGGGCGGCTAAAATCTAAAATGCTCCGATTACGATGGTTGATGCCTCTATCAATAGGTTTCGGGACCTGTAATTGCTGTGACAATTTGCATTTTGATTGCTCGATTATTTCTTAACATTTCTTAGAAAATTCAATTTTATTGAAAATCAACTGTGCTATAGCCCACAAGTTTTTGAGCGGCTAAAATCTAAAATGCTCCGATTACGATGGTTGATGCCTCTATCAATAGGTTTCAGGAACTGTAATTGCTGTGACAATTTGCATTTTGATTGCTCGATTATTTCTTAACATTTCTTAGAAAATTCAATTTTATTGAAAATCAACTCTGCTATAGCCCACAAGTTTTTGGGCGGCTAAAATCTAAAATGCTCCGATTACGATGGTTGATGCCTCTATCAATAGGTTTCGGGACCTGTAATTGCTGTGACAATTTTCATTTTGATTGCTCGATTATTTCTTAACATTTCTTAGAAAATTCAATTTTATTGAAAATCAACTGTGCTATAGCCCACAAGTTTTTGAGCGGCTAAAATCTAAAATGCTCCGATTACGATGGTTGATGCCTCTATCAATAGGTTTCGGGACCTGTAATTGCTGTGACAATTTTCATTTTGATTGCTCGATTATTTCTTAACATTTCTTAGAAAATTCAATTTTATTGAAAATCAACTGTGCTATAGCCCACAAGTTTTTGAGCGGCTAAAATCTAAAATGCTCCGATTACGATGGTTGATGCCTCTATCAATAGGTTTTGGGATCTGTAATTACTATGACAATTTGCATTTTGATTGCTCGATTATTTCTTAACATTTCTTAGAAAATTCAATTTAATTGAAAATCAACTGTGCTATAGCCCACAAGTTTTTGGGCGGCTAAAATCTAAAATGCTCCGATTACGATGGTTGATGCCTCTATCAATAGGTTTCGGGACCTGTAATTGCTGTGACAATTTGCATTTTGATTGCTCGATTATTTCTAAACATTTCTTAGAAAATTCAATTTTATTGAAAATCAACTGTGCTATAGCCCACAAGTTTTTGGGCGGCTAAAATCTAAAATACTCCGATTACGATGGTTGATGCCTCTATCAATAGGTTTCGGGACCTGTAATTGCTGTGACAATTTGCATTTTGATTGCTCGATTATTTCTTAACATTTCTTAGAAAATTAAATTTTATTGAAAATCAACTGTGCTATAGCCCACAAGTTTTTGGGCGGCTAAAATCTAAAATGCTCCGATTACGATGGTTGATGCCTCTATCAATAGGTTTCGGGACCTGTAATTGCTGTGACAATTTGCATTTTGATTGCTCGATTATTTCTAAACATTTCTTAGAAAATTCAATTTTATTGAAAATCAACTGTGCTATAGCCCACAAGTTTTTGAGCGGCTAAAATCTAAAATGCTCCGATTACGATGGTTGATGCCTCTATCAATAGGTTTTGGGATCTGTAATTGCTGTGACAATTTGCGTTTTGATTGCTCGATTATTTCTTAACATTTCTTAGAAAATTCAATTTTATTGAAAATCAACTGTGCTATAGCCCACAAGTTTTTGGGCGGCTAAAATCTAAAATACTCCGATTACGATGGTTGATGCCTCTATCAATAGGTTTCGGGAACTGTAATTGCTGTGACAATTTGCATTTTGATTGCTCGATTATTTCTTAACATTTCTTAGAAAATTCAATTTTATTGAAAATCAACTCTGCTATAGCCCACAAGTTTTTGGGCGGCTAAAATCTAAAATGCTCCGATTACGATGGTTGATGCCTCTATCAATAGGTTTCGGGACCTGTAATTGCTGTGACAATTTTCATTTTGATTGCTCGATTATTTCTTAACATTTCTTAGAAAATTCAATTTTATTGAAAATCAACTGTGCTATAGCCCACAAGTTTTTGAGCGGCTAAAATCTAAAATGCTCCGATTACGATGGTTGATGCCTCTATCAATAGGTTTTGGGACCTGTAATTGCTGTGATAATTTTCATTTTGATTGCTCGATTATTTCTTAACATTTCTTAGAAAATTCAATTTTATTGAAAATCAACTGTGCTATAGCCCACAAGTTTTTGGGCGGCTAAAATCTAAAATGCTCCGATTACGATGGTTGATGCCTCTATCAATAGGTTTCGGGACCTGTAATTGCTGTGACAATTTGCATTTTGATTGCTCGATTATTTCTTAACATTTCTTAGAAAATTCAATTTTATTGAAAATCAACTGTGCTATAGCCCACAAGTTTTTGAGCGGCTAAAATCTAAAAGGCTCCGATTACGATGGTTGATGCCTCTATCAATAGGTTTCGGGAACTGTAATTGCTGTGACAATTTGCATTTTGATTGCTCGATTATTTCTTAACATTTCTTAGAAAATTCAATTTTATTGAAAATCAACTCTGCTATAGCCCACAAGTTTTTGGGCGGCTAAAATCTAAAATGCTCCGATTACGATGGTTGATGCCTCTATCAATAGGTTTCGGGACCTGTAATTGCTGTGACAATTTTCATTTTGATTGCTCGATTATTTCTTAACATTTCTTAGAAAATTCAATTTTATTGAAAATCAACTGTGCTATAGCCCACAAGTTTTTGAGCGGCTAAAATCTAAAATGCTCCGATTACGATGGTTGATGCCTCTATCAATAGGTTTCGGGACCTGTAATTGCTGTGACAATTTTCATTTTGATTGCTCGATTATTTCTTAACATTTCTTAGAAAATTCAATTTTATTGAAAATCAACTGTGCTATAGCCCACAAGTTTTTGAGCGGCTAAAATCTAAAATGCTCCGATTACGATGGTTGATGCCTCTATCAATAGGTTTTGGGATCTGTAATTACTGTGACAATTTGCATTTTGATTGCTCGATTATTTCTTAACATTTCTTAGAAAATTCAATTTAATTGAAAATCAACTGTGCTATAGCCCACAAGTTTTTGGGCGGCTAAAATCTAAAATGCTCCGATTACGATGGTTGATGCCTCTATCAATAGGTTTCGGGACCTGTAATTGCTGTGACAATTTGCATTTTGATTGCTCGATTATTTCTTAACATTTCTTAGAAAATTCAATTTTATTGAAAATCAACTGTGCTATAGCCCACAAGTTTTTGGGCGGCTAAAATCTAAAATGCTCCGATTACGATGGTTGATGCCTCTATCAATAGGTTTCGGGACCTGTAATTGCTGTGACAATTTTCATTTTGATTGCTCGATTATTTCTTAACATTTCTTAGAAAATTCAATTTTATTGAAAATCAACTGTGCTGCCCACAAGTTTTTGGGCGGCTAAAATCTAAAATGCTCCGATTACGATGGTTGATGCCTCTATCAATAGGTTTCGGGACCTGTAATTGCTGTGACAATTTGCATTTTGATTGCTCGATTATTTCTTAACATTTCTTAGAAAATTCAATTTTATTGAAAATCAACTGTGCTATAGCCCACAAGTTTTTGAGCGGCTAAAATCTAAAATGCTCCGATTACGATGGTTGATGCCTCTATCAATAGGTTTCGGGACCTGTAATTGCTGTGACAATTTTCATTTTGATTGCTCGATTATTTCTTAACATTTCTTAGAAAATTCAATTTTATTGAAAATCAACTGTGCTATAGCCCACAAGTTTTTGGGCGGCTAAAATCTAAAATGCTCCGATTACGATGGTTGATGCCTCTATCAATAGGTTTCGGGACCTGTAATTGCTGTGACAATTTGCATTTTGATTGCTCGATTATTTCTAAACATTTCTTAGAAAATTCAATTTTATTGAAAATCAACTGTGCTATAGCCCACAAGTTTTTGGGCGGCTAAAATCTAAAATGCTCCGATTACGATGGTTGATGCCTCTATCAATAGGTTTCGGGACCTGTAATTGCTGTGACAATTTGCATTTTGATTGCTCGATTATTTCTTAACATTTCTTAGAAAATTCAATTTTATTGAAAATCAACTGTGCTATAGCCCACAAGTTTTTGAGCGGCTAAAATCTAAAATGCTCCGATTACGATGGTTGATGCCTCTATCAATAGGTTTTGGGATCTGTAATTGCTGTGACAATTTGCATTTTGATTGCTCGATTATTTCTTAACATTTCTTAGAAAATTCAATTTTATTGAAAATCAACTGTGCTATAGCCCACAAGTTTTTGGGCGGCTAAAATCTAAAATGCTCCGATACGATGGTTGATGCCTCTATCAATAGGTTTCGGGACCTGTAATTGCTGTGACAATTTGCATTTTGATTGCTCGATTATTTCTTAACATTTCTTAGAAAATTCAATTTTATTGAAAATCAACTGTGCTATAGCCCACAAGTTTTTGGGCGGCTAAAATCTAAAATGCTCCGATTACGATGGTTGATGCCTCTATCAATAGGTTTCGGGACCTGTAATTGCTGTGACAATTTGCATTTTGATTGCTCGATTATTTCTTAACATTTCTTAGAAAATTCAATTTTATTGAAAATCAACTGTGCTATAGCCCACAAGTTTTTGGGCGGCTAAAATCTAAAATGCTCCGATTACGATGGTTGATGCCTCTATCAATAGGTTTCGGGACCTGTAATTGCTGTGACAATTTTCATTTTGATTGCTCGATTATTTCTTAACATTTCTTAGAAAATTCAATTTTATTGAAAATCAACTGTGCTATAGCCCACAAGTTTTTGGGCGGCTAAAATCTAAAATGCTCCGATTACGATGGTTGATGCCTCTATCAATAGGTTTCGGGACCTGTAATTGCTGTGACAATTTGCATTTTGATTGCTCGATTATTTCTTAACATTTCTTAGAAAATTCAATTTTATTGAAAATCAACTGTGCTATAGCCCACAAGTTTTTGAGCGGCTAAAATCTAAAATGCTCCGATTACGATGGTTGATGCCTCTATCAATAGGTTTCGGGACCTGTAATTGCTGTGACAATTTTCATTTTGATTGCTCGATTATTTCTTAACATTTCTTAGAAAATTCAATTTTATTGAAAATCAACTGTGCTATAGCCCACAAGTTTTTGGGCGGCTAAAATCTAAAATGCTCCGATTACGATGGTTGATGCCTCTATCAATAGGTGTCGGGACCTGCAATTGCTGTGACAATTTGCATTTTGATTGCTCGATTATTTCTAAACATTTCTTAGAAAATTCAATTTTATTGAAAATCAACTGTGCTATAGCCCACAAGTTTTTGGGCGGCTAAAATCTAAAATGCTCCGATTACGATGGTTGATGCCTCTATCAATAGGTTTTAGGATCTGTAATTGCTGTGACAATTTGCGTTTTGATTGCTCGATTATTTCTTAACATTTCTTAGAAAATTCAATTTTATTGAAAATCAACTGTGCTATAGCCCACAAGTTTTTGGGCGGCTAAAATCTAAAATGCTCCGATTACGATGGTTGATGCCTCTATCAATAGGTTTCGGGACCTGTAATTGCTGTGACAATTTGCATTTTGATTGCTCGATTATTTCTTAACATTTCTTAGAAAATTCAATTTTATTGAAAATCAACTGTGCTATAGCCCACAAGTTTTTGAGCGGCTAAAATCTAAAATGCTCCGATTACGATGGTTGATGCCTCTATCAATAGGTTTCGGGAACTGTAATTGCTGTGACAATTTTCATTTTGATTGCTCGATTATTTCTTAACATTTCTTAGAAAATTCAATTTTATTGAAAATCAACTGTGCTATAGCCCACAAGTTTTTGGGCGGCTAAAATCTAAAATGCTCCGATTACGATGGTTGATGCCTCTATCAATAGGTTTCGGGACCTGTAATTGCTGTGACAATTTTCATTTTGATTGCTCGATTATTTCTTAACATTTCTTAGAAAATTCAATTTTATTGAAAATCAACTGTGCTATAGCCCACAAGTTTTTGAGCGGCTAAAATCTAAAATGCTCCGATTACGATGGTTGATGCCTCTATCAATAGGTTTCGGGACCTGTAATTGCTGTGACAATTTTCATTTTGATTGCTCGATTATTTCTTAACATTTCTTAGAAAATTCAATTTTATTGAAAATCAACTGTGCTATAGCCCACAAGTTTTTGGGCGGCTAAAATCTAAAATGCTCCGATTACGATGGTTGATGCCTCTATCAATAGGTTTCGGGACCTGTAATTGCTGTGACAATTTGCATTTTGATTGCTCGATTATTTCTTAACATTTCTTAGAAAATTCAATTTTATTGAAAATCAACTGTGCTATAGCCCACAAGTTTTTGGGCGGCTAAAATCTAAAATTCTCCGATTACGATGGTTGATGCCTCTATCAATAGGTTTCGGGACCTGTAATTGCTGTGACAATTTGCATTTTGATTGCTCGATTATTTCTTAACATTTCTTAGAAAATTCAATTTTATTGAAAATCAACTGTGCTATAGCCCACAAGTTTTTGGGCGGCTAAAATCTAAAATGCTCCGATTACGATGGTTGATGCCTCTATCAATAGGTTTCGGGACCTGTAATTGCTGTGACAATTTGCATTTTGATTGCTCGATTATTTCTTAACATTTCTTAGAAAATTCAATTTTATTGAAAATCAACTGTGCTATAGCCCACAAGTTTTTGAGCGGCTAAAATCTAAAATGCTCCGATTACGATGGTTGATGCCTCTATCAATAGGTTTCGGGACCTGTAATTGCTGTGACAATTTGCATTTTGATTGCTCGATTATTTCTTAACATTTCTTAGAAAATTCAATTTTATTGAAAATCAACTGTGCTATAGCCCACAAGTTTTTGGGCGACTAATATCTAAAATGCTCCGATTACGATGGTTGATGCCTCTATCAATAGGTTTCGGGACCTGTAATTGCTGTGACAATTTGCATTTTGATTGCTCGATTATTTCTTAACATTTCTTAGAAAATTCAATTTTATTGAAAATCAACTGTGCTATAGCCCACAAGTTTTTGGGCGGCTAAAATCTAAAATGCTCCGATTACGATGGTTGATGCCTCTATCAATAGGTGTCGGGACCTGTAATTGCTGTGACAATTTGCATTTTGATTGCTCGATTATTTCTAAACATTTCTTAGAAAATTCAATTTTATTGAAAATCAACTGTGCTATAGCCCACAAGTTTTTGAGCGGCTAAAATCTAAAATGCTCCGATTACGATGGTTGATGCCTCTATCAATAGGTTTTGGGATCTGTAATTGCTGTGACAATTTGCATTTTGATTGCTCGATTATTTCTTAACATTTCTTAGAAAATTCAATTTTATTGAAAATCAACTGTGCTATAGCCCACAAGTTTTTGGGCGGCTAAAATCTAAAATGCTCCGATTACGATGGTTGATGCCTCTATCAATAGGTTTCGGGACCTGTAATTGCTGTGACAATTTGCATTTTGATTGCTCGATTATTTCTTAACATTTCTTAGAAAATTCAATTTTATTGAAAATCAACTGTGCTATAGCCCACAAGTTTTTGAGCGGCTAAAATCTAAAATGCTCCGATTACGATGGTTGATGCCTCTATCAATAGGTTTCGGGACCTGTAATTGCTGTGACAATTTGCATTTTGATTGCTCGATTATTTCTTAACATTTCTTAGAAAATTCAATTTTATTGAAAATCAACTGTGCTATAGCCCACAAGTTTTTGGGCGACTAATATCTAAAATGCTCCGATTACGATGGTTGATGCCTCTATCAATAGGTTTCGGGACCTGTAATTGCTGTGACAATTTGCATTTTGATTGCTCGATTATTTCTTAACATTTCTTAGAAAATTCAATTTTATTGAAAATCAACTGTGCTATAGCCCACAAGTTTTTGGGCGGCTAAAATCTAAAATGCTCCGATTACGATGGTTGATGCCTCTATCAATAGGTGTCGGGACCTGTAATTGCTATGACAATTTGCATTTTGATTGCTCGATTATTTCTTAACATTTCTTAGAAAATTCAATTTTATTGAAAATCAACTGTGCTATAGCCCACAAGTTTTTGGGCGGCTAAAATCTAAAATGCTCCGATTACGATGGTTGATGCCTCTATCAATAGGTGTCGGGACCTGTAATTGCTGTGACAATTTGCATTTTGATTGCTCGATTATTTCTAAACATTTCTTAGAAAATTCAATTTTATTGAAAATCAACTGTGCTATAGCCCACAAGTTTTTGAGCGGCTAAAATCTAAAATGCTCCGATTACGATGGTTGATGCCTCTATCAATAGGTTTTGGGATCTGTAATTGCTGTGACAATTTGCATTTTGATTGCTCGATTATTTCTTAACATTTCTTAGAAAATTCAATTTTATTGAAAATCAACTGTGCTATAGCCCACAAGTTTTTGGGCGGCTAAAATCTAAAATGCTCCGATTACGATGGTTGATGCCTCTATCAATAGGTTTCGGGACCTGTAATTGCTGTGACAATTTGCATTTTGATTGCTCGATTATTTCTTAACATTTCTTAGAAAATTCAATTTTATTGAAAATCAACTGTGCTATAGCCCACAAGTTTTTGGGCGGCTAAAATCTAAAATGCTCCGATTACGATGGTTGATGCCTCTATCAATAGGTTTCGGGACCTTTAATTGCTGTGACAATTTGCATTTTGATTGCTCGATTATTTCTTAACATTTCTTAGAAAATTCAATTTTATTGAAAATCAACTGTGCTATAGCCCACAAGTTTTTGGGCGGCTAAAATCTAAAATGCTCCGATTACGATGGTTGATGCCTCTATCAATAGGTTTCGGGACCTGTAATTGCTGTGACAATTTGCATTTTGATTGCTCGATTATTTCTTAACATTTCTTAGAAAATTCAATTTTATTGAAAATCAACTGTGCTATAGCCCACAAGTTTTTGAGCGGCTAAAATCTAAAATGCTCCGATTACGATGGTTGATGCCTCTATCAATAGGTTTCGGGACCTGTAATTGCTGTGACAATTTGCATTTTGATTGCTCGATTATTTCTTAACATTTCTTAGAAAATTCAATTTTATTGAAAATCAACTGTGCTATAGCCCACAAGTTTTTGGGCGACTAATATCTAAAATGCTCCGATTACGATGGTTGATGCCTCTATCAATAGGTTTCGGGACCTGTAATTGCTGTGACAATTTTCATTTTGATTGCTCGATTATTTCTTAACATTTCTTAGAAAATTCAATTTTATTGAAAATCAACTGTGCTATAGCCCACAAGTTTTTGGGCGGCTAAAATCTAAAATGCTCCGATTACGATGGTTGATGCCTCTATCAATAGGTGTCGGGACCTGTAATTGCTGTGACAATTTGCATTTTGATTGCTCGATTATTTCTAAACATTTCTTAGAAAATTCAATTTTATTGAAAATCAACTGTGCTATAGCCCACAAGTTTTTGAGCGGCTAAAATCTAAGATGCTCCGATTACGATGGTTGATGCCTCTATCAATAGGTTTTGGGATCTGTAATTGCTGTGACAATTTGCGTTTTGATTGCTCGATTATTTCTTAACATTTCTTAGAAAATTCAATTTTATTGAAAATCAACTGTGCTATAGCCCACAAGTTTTTGGGCGGCTAAAATCTAAAATGCTCCGATTACGATGGTTGATGCCTCTATCAATAGGTTTCGGGACCTTTAATTGCTGTGACAATTTGCATTTTGATTGCTCGATTATTTCTTAACATTTCTTAGAAAATTCAATTTTATTGAAAATCAACTGTGCTATAGCCCACAAGTTTTTGAGCGGCTAAAATCTAAAATGTTCCGATTACGATGGTTGATGCCTCTATCAATAGGTTTCGGGACCTGTAATTGCTGTGACAATTTGCATTTTGATTGCTCGATTATTTCTAAACATTTCTTAGAAAATTCAATTTTATTGAAAATCAACTGTGCTATAGCCCACAAGTTTTTGGGCGGCTAAAATCTAAAATTCTCCGATTACGATGGTTGATGCCTCTATCAATAGGTTTCGGGATCTGTAATTGCTGTGACAATTTGCATTTTGATTGCTCGATTATTTCTTAACATTTCTTAGAAAATTCAATTTTATTGAAAATCAACTGTGCTATAGCCCACAAGTTTTTGGGCGGCTAAAATCTAAAATGCTCCGATTACGATGGTTGATGCCTCTATCAATAGGTTTCGGGACCTGTAATTGCTGTGACAATTTGCATTTTGATTGCTCGATTATTTCTTAACATTTCTTAGAAAATTCAATTTTATTGAAAATCAACTGTGCTATAGCCCACAAGTTTTTGAGCGGCTAAAATCTAAAATGCTCCGATTACGATAATTGATGCCTCTATCAATAGGTTTCGGGATCTGTAATTGCTGTGACAATTTGCATTTTGATTGCTCGATTATTTCTTAACATTTCTTAGAAAATTCAATTTTATTGAAAATCAACTGTGCTATAGCCCACAAGTTTTTGAGCAGCTAAAATCTAAAATGCTCCGATTACAATGGTTGATGCCTCTATCAATAGGTTTTGGGATCTGTAATTGCTGTGACAATTTTCATTTTGATTGCTCGATTATTTCTAAACATTTCTTAGAAAATTCAATTTTATTGAAAATCAACTGTGTTATAGCCCACAAGTTTTTGAGCGGCTAAAATCTAAAATGCTCCGATTACGATGGTTGATGCCTCTATCAATAGGTTTCGGGACCTGTAATTGCTGTGACAATTTGCATTTTGATTGCTCGATTATTTCTTAACATTTCTTAGAAAATTCAATTTTATTGAAAATCAACTGTGCTATAGCCCACAAGTTTTTGAGCGGCTAAAATCTAAAATGCTCCGATTACAATGGTTGATGCTTCTATCAATAGGTTTTGGGATCTGTAATTGCTGTGACAATTTTCATTTTGATTGCTCGATTATTTCTTAACATTTCTTAGAAAATTCAATTTTATTGAAAATCAACTGTGCTATAGCCCACAAGTTTTTGGGCGACTAAAATCTAAAATGCTCCGATTACGATGGTTGATGCCTCTATCAATAGGTTTCGGGACCTGTAATTGCTGTGACAATTTGCATTTTGATTGCTCGATTATTTCTTAACATTTCTTAGAAAATTCAATTTTATTGAAAATCAACTGTGCTATAGCCCACAAGTTTTTGAGCGGCTAAAATCTAAAATGTTCCGATTACGATGGTTGATACCTCTATCAATAGGTTTCGGGACCTGTAATTGCTGTGACAATTTGCATTTTGATTGCTCGATTATTTCTAAACATTTCTTAGAAAATTCAATTTTGTTGAAAATCAACTGTGCTATAGCCCACAAGTTTTTGAGCGGCTAAAATCTAAAATGCTCCGATTACGAGGTTTGATACCTCTATCAATAGGTTTCGGGACCTGTAATTGCTGTGACAATTTGCATTTTGATTGCTCGATAATTTCTAAACACTTCTTAGAAAATTCAATTTTATTGAAAATCAACTGTGCTATAGCCCACAAGTTTTTGAGCGGCTAAAATCTAAAATTATCAGATTACGATGGTTGATACCTCTATCAATAGGTTTCGGGACCTGTATTTGCTGTGACAATTTGCATTTTGATTGCTCGATTATTTCTAAACATTTCTTAGAAAATTCAATTTTATTGAAAATCAACTGTGCTATAGCCCACAAGTTTTTGGGCGGCTAAAATCTAAAATGATCCGATTACGATGGTTGATACCTCTATCAATAGGTTTCGGGACCTGTAATTGCTGTGACAATTTGCATTTTGATTGCTCGATTATTTCTAAACATTTCTTAGAAAATTCAATTTTATTGAAAATCAACTGTGCTATAGCCCACAAGTTTTTGGGCGGTTAAAATCTAAAATGCTCCGATTACGATGGTTGATACCTCTATCAATAGGTTTCGGGACCTGTAATTGCTGTGAAAATTTGCATTTTGATTGCTCGATTATTTCTAAACATTTCTTAGAAAATTCAATTTTATTGAAAATCAACTGTGCTATAGCCCACAAGTTTTTGGGCGGCTAAAATCTAAAATGCTCCGATTACGATGGTTGATACCTCTACCAATAGGCTAAAATCTAAAATGCTCCGATTACGATGGTTGATACCTCTATAAATAGGTTTCGGGACCTGTAATTGCTGTGACAATTTGCATTTTGATTGCTCGATTATTTCTTAACATTTCTTAGAAAATTCAATTTTATTGAAAATCAACTGTGCTATAGCCCACAAGTTTTTGGGCGGCTAAAATCTAAAATGCTCCGATTACGATGGTTGATGCCTCTATCAATAGGTTTCGGGACCTGTAATTGCTGTGACAATTTGCATTTTGATTGCTCGATTATTTCTTATCATTTCTTTGAAAATTCAATTTTATTGAAAATCAACTGTGCTATAGCCCACAAGTTTTTGAGCGGCTAAAATCTAAAATGCTCCGATTACGATGGTTGATGCCTCTATCAATAGGTTTCGGAAGGCTGTGACAATTTGCATTTTGATTGCTCGATTATTTCTTATCATTTCTTAGAAAATTCAATTTTATTGAAAATCAACTGTGCTATAGCCCACAAGTTTTTGGGCGGCTAAAATCTAAAATGCTCCGATTACGATGGTTGATGCCTCTATCAATAGGTTTCGGGATCTGTAGTTGCTATGACAATTTGCATTTTGATTGCTCGATTATTTCTTAACATTTCTTAGAAAATTCAATTTTATTGAAAATCAACTGTGCTGCCCACAAGTTTTTGGGCGGCTAAAATCTAAAATGCTCCGATTACGATGGTTGATGCCTCTATCAATCGGTTTCGGGACCTGTAATTGCTGTGACAATTTGCATTTTGATTGCTCGATTATTTCTTAACATTTCTTTGAAAATTCAATTTTATTGAAAATCAACTGTGCTATAGCCCACAAGTTTTTGGGCGGCTAAAATCTAAAATGCTCCGATTACGATGGTTGATGCCTCTATCAATAGGTTTCGGGACCTGTAATTGCTGTGACAATTTGCATTTTGATTGCTCGATTATTTCTTAACATTTCTTAGAAAATTCAATTTTATTGAAAATCAACTGTGCTATAGCCCACAAGTTTTTGAGCGGCTAAAATCTAAAATGCTCCGATTACGATGGTTGATGCCTCTATCAATAGGTTTCGGGACCTGTAATTGCTGTGACAATTTGCATTTTGATTGCTCGATTATTTCTTAACATTTCTTTGAAAATTCAATTTTATTGAAAATCAACTGTGCTATAGCCCTCAAGTTTTTGAGCGGCTAAAATCTAAAATGCTCCGATTACGATGGTTGATGCCTCTATCAATAGGTTTCGGGACCTGTAATTGCTGTGACAATTTGCATTTTGATTGCTCGATTATTTCTTAACATTTCTTAGAAAATTCAATTTTATTGAAAATCAACTGTGCTATAGCCCACAAGTTTTTGGGCGGCTAAAATCTAAAATGCTCCGATTACGATGGTTGATGCCTCTATCAATAGGTGTCGGGACCTGTAATTGCTGTGACAATTTGCATTTTGATTGCTCGATTATTTCTAAACATTTCTTAGAAAATTCAATTTTATTGAAAATCAACTGTGCTATAGCCCACAAGTTTTTGAGCGGCTAAAATCTAAGATGCTCCGATTACGATGGTTGATGCCTCTATCAATAGGTTTTGGGATCTGTAATTGCTGTGACAATTTGCGTTTTGATTGCTCGATTATTTCTTAACATTTCTTAGAAAATTCAATTTTATTGAAAATCAACTGTGCTATAGCCCACAAGTTTTTGGGCGGCTAAAATCTAAAATGCTCCGATTACGATGGTTGATGCCTCTATCAATAGGTTTCGGGACCTTTAATTGCTGTGACAATTTGCATTTTGATTGCTCGATTATTTCTTAACATTTCTTAGAAAATTCAATTTTATTGAAAATCAACTGTGCTATAGCCCACAAGTTTTTGAGCGGCTAAAATCTAAAATGTTCCGATTACGATGGTTGATGCCTCTATCAATAGGTTTCGGGACCTGTAATTGCTGTGACAATTTGCATTTTGATTGCTCGATTATTTCTAAACATTTCTTAGAAAATTCAATTTTATTGAAAATCAACTGTGCTATAGCCCACAAGTTTTTGGGCGGCTAAAATCTAAAATGATCCGATTACGATGGTTGATGCCTCTATCAATAGGTTTCGGGATCTGTAATTGCTGTGACAATTTGCATTTTGATTGCTCGATTAATTCTTAACATTTCTTAGAAAATTCAATTTTATTGAAAATCAACTGTGCTATAGCCCACAAGTTTTTGGGCGGCTAAAATCTAAAATGCTCCGATTACGATGGTTGATGCCTCTATCAATAGGTTTCGGGACCTGTAATTGCTGTGACAATTTGCATTTTGATTGCTCGATTATTTCTTAACATTTCTTAGAAAATTCAATTTTATTGAAAATCAACTGTGCTATAGCCCACAAGTTTTTGAGCGGCTAAAATCTAAAATGCTCCGATTACGATAATTGATGCCTCTATCAATAGGTTTCGGGATCTGTAATTGCTGTGACAATTTGCATTTTGATTGCTCGATTATTTCTTAACATTTCTTAGAAAATTCAATTTTATTGAAAATCAACTGTGCTATAGCCCACAAGTTTTTGAGCAGCTAAAATCTAAAATGCTCCGATTACAATGGTTGATGCCTCTATCAATAGGTTTTGGGATCTGTAATTGCTGTGACAATTTTCATTTTGATTGCTCGATTATTTCTAAACATTTCTTAGAAAATTCAATTTTATTGAAAATCAACTGTGTTATAGCCCACAAGTTTTTGAGCGGCTAAAATCTAAAATGCTCCGATTACGATGGTTGATGCCTCTATCAATAGGTTTCGGGACCTGTAATTGCTGTGACAATTTGCATTTTGATTGCTCGATTATTTCTTAACATTTCTTAGAAAATTCAATTTTATTGAAAATCAACTGTGCTATAGCCCACAAGTTTTTGAGCGGCTAAAATCTAAAATGCTCCGATTACAATGGTTGATGCTTCTATCAATAGGTTTTGGGATCTGTAATTGCTGTGACAATTTTCATTTTGATTGCTCGATTATTTCTTAACATTTCTTAGAAAATTCAATTTTATTGAAAATCAACTGTGCTATAGCCCACAAGTTTTTGGGCGACTAAAATCTAAAATGCTCCGATTACGATGGTTGATGCCTCTATCAATAGGTTTCGGGACCTGTAATTGCTGTGACAATTTGCATTTTGATTGCTCGATTATTTCTTAACATTTCTTAGAAAATTCAATTTTATTGAAAATCAACTGTGCTATAGCCCACAAGTTTTTGAGCGGCTAAAATCTAAAATGCTCCGATTACGATGGTTGATACCTCTATCAATAGGTTTCGGGACCTGTAATTGCTGTGACAATTTGCATTTTGATTGCTCGATTATTTCTAAACATTTCTTAGAAAATTCAATTTTGTTGAAAATCAACTGTGCTATAGCCCACAAGTTTTTGAGCGGCTAAAATCTAAAATGCTCCGATTACGAGGTTTGATACCTCTATCAATAGGTTTCGGGACCTGTAATTGCTGTGACAATTTGCATTTTGATTGCTCGATAATTTCTAAACACTTCTTAGAAAATTCAATTTTATTGAAAATCAACTGTGCTATAGCCCACAAGTTTTTGAGCGGCTAAAATCTAAAATTCTCAGATTACGATGGTTGATACCTCTATCAATAGGTTTCGGGACCTGTAATTGCTGTGACAATTTGCATTTTGATTGCTCGATTATTTCTAAACATTTCTTAGAAAATTCAATTTTATTGAAAATCAACTGTGCTATAGCCCACAAGTTTTTGGGCGGCTAAAATCTAAAATGATCCGATTACGATGGTTGATACCTCTATCAATAGGTTTCGGGACCTGTAATTGCTGTGACAATTTGCATTTTGATTGCTCGATTATTTCTAAACATTTCTTAGAAAATTCAATTTTATTGAAAATCAACTGTGCTATAGCCCACAAGTTTTTGGGCGGCAAAAATCTAAAATGCTCCGATTACGATGGTTGATACCATTTGGGGCCTGTAACTGCTGTGACAATTTGCATTTTGATTGCTCGATTATTTCTAAACATTTCTTAGAAAATTCAATTTTATTGAAAATCAACTGTGATATAGCCCACAAGTTTTTGGGCGGCTAAAATCTAAAATGCACCGATTTCGATGGTTGATAACTCTATCAATAGGTTTCGGGACCTGTAATTGCTGTGCCAATTTGCATTTTGATTGCTCGATTATTTCTAAACATTTCTTAGAAAATTCTATTTTATTGAAAATCAACTGTGCTATAACCCACAAGTTTTTGGGCGGTTAAAATCTAAAATGCTCCGATTACGATGGTTGATACCTCTATCAATAGGTTTCGGGACCTGTAATTGCTGTGAAAATTTGCATTTTGATTGCTCGATTATTTCTAAACATTTCTTAGAAAATTCAATTTTATTGAAAATCAACTGTGCTATAGCCCACAAGTTTTTGGGCGGCTAAAATCTAAAATGCTCCGATTACGATGGTTGATACCTCTACCAATAGGCTAAAATCTAAAATGCTCCGATTACGATGGTTGATACCTCTATCAATAGGTTTCGGGACCTGTAATTGCTGTGACAATTTGCATTTTGATTGCTCGATTATTTCTTAACATTTCTTAGAAAATTCAATTTTATTGAAAATCAACTGTGCTATAGCCCACAAGTTTTTGGGCGGCTAAAATCTAAAATGCTCCGATTACGATGGTTGATGCCTCTATCAATAGGTTTCGGGACCTGTAATTGCTGTGACAATTTGCATTTTGATTGCTCGATTATTTCTTATCATTTCTTTGAAAATTCAATTTTATTGAAAATCAACTGTGCTATAGCCCACAAGTTTTTGAGCGGCTAAAATCTAAAATGCTCCGATTACGATGGTTGATGCCTCTATCAATAGGTTTCGGAACCTGTAATTGCTGTGACAATTTGCATTTTGATTGCTCGATTATTTCTTATCATTTCTTAGAAAATTCAATTTTATTGAAAATCAACTGTGCTATAGCCCACAAGTTTTTGGGCGGCTAAAATCTAAAATGCTCCGATTACGATGGTTGATGCCTCTATCAATAGGTTTCGGGATCTGTAGTTGCTATGACAATTTGCATTTTGATTGCTCGATTATTTCTTAACATTTCTTAGAAAATTCAATTTTATTGAAAATCAACTGTGCTGCCCACAAGTTTTTGGGCGGCTAAAATCTAAAATGCTCCGATTACGATGGTTGATGCCTCTATCAATCGGTTTCGGGACCTGTAATTGCTGTGACAATTTGCATTTTGATTGCTCGATTATTTCTTAACATTTCTTTGAAAATTCAATTTTATTGAAAATCAACTGTGCTATAGCCCACAAGTTTTTGGGCGGCTAAAATCTAAAATGCTCCGATTACGATGGTTGATGCCTCTATCAATAGGTTTCGGGACCTGTAATTGCTGTGACAATTTGCATTTTGATTGCTCGATTATTTCTTAACATTTCTTAGAAAATTCAATTTTATTGAAAATCAACTGTGCTATAGCCCACAAGTTTTTGAGCGGCTAAAATCAAAAATGCTCCGATTACGATGGTTGATGCCTCTATCAATAGGTTTCGGGACCTGTAATTGCTGTGACAATTTGCATTTTGATTGCTCGATTATTTCTTAACATTTCTTTGAAAATTCAATTTTATTGAAAATCAACTGTGCTATAGCCCTCAAGTTTTTGAGCGGCTAAAATCTAAAATGCTCCGATTACGATGGTTGATGCCTCTATCAATAGGTTTCGGGACCTGTAATTGCTGTGACAATTTGCATTTTGATTGCTCGATTATTTCTTAACATTTCTTAGAAAATTCAATTTTATTGAAAATCAACTGTGCTATAGTCCACAAGTTTTTGGGCGGCTAAAATCTAAAATGCTCCGATTACGATGGTTGATACCTCTATCAATAGGTTTCGGGACCTGTAATTGCTGTGACAATTTGCATTTTGATTGCTCGATTATTTCTTAACATTTCTTAGAAAATTCAATTTTATTGAAAATCAACTGTGCTATAGCCCACAAGTTTTTGAGCGGCTAAAATCTAAAATGCTCCGATTACGATGGTTGATGCCTCTATCAATAGGTTTCGGGACCTGTAATTGCTGTGACAATTTGCATTTTGATTGCTCGATTATTTCTTAACATTTCTTAGAAAATTCAATTTTATTGAAAATCAACTGTGCTATAGCCCACAAGTTTTTGGGCGGCTAAAATCTAAAATGCTCCGATTACGATGGTTGATGCCTCTATCAATAGGTTTCGGGACCTGTAATTGCTGTGACAATTTGCATTTTGATTGCTCGATTATTTCTTAACATTTCTTAGAAAATTCAATTTTATTGAAAATCAACTGTGCTATAGCCCACAAGTTTTTGAGCGGCTAAAATCTAAAATGCTCCGATTACGATGGTTGATGCCTCTATCAATAGGTTTTGGGATCTATAATTTCTGTGACAATTTGCACTTTGATTGCTCGATTATTTCTTAACATTTCTTAGAAAATTCAATTTTATTGAAAATCAACTTTTTTGGGCCACAAGTTTTTGGGCGGCTAAAATCTAAAATGCTCCGATTACGATGGTTGATGCCTCTATCAATAGGTTTCGGGACCTGTAATTGCTGTGACAATTTGCATTTTGATTGCTCGATTATTTCTTAACATTTCTTAGAAAATTCAATTTTATTGAAAATCAACTGTGCTATAGCCCACAAGTTTTTGGGCGGCTAAAATCTAAAATCCTCCGATTACGATGGTTGATGCCTCTATCAATAGGTTTCGGGACCTGTTTTTGCTGTGACAATTTGCATTTTGATTGCTCAATTATTTCTTAACATTTCTTAGAAAATTCAATTTTATTGAAAATCAACTGTGCTATAGCCCACAAGTTTTTGGGCGGCTAAAATCTAAAATACTCCGATTACGATGGTTGATGCCTCTATCAATAGGTTTCGGGAACTGTAATTGCTGTGACAATTTGCATTTTGATTGCTCGATTATTTCTTAACATTTCTTAGAAAATTCAATTTTATTGAAAATCAACTGTGCTATAGCCCACAAGTTTTTGAGCGGCTAAAATCTAAAATGCTCCGATTACGATGGTTGATACCTCTATCAATAGGTGTCGGGACCTGTAATTGCTGTGACAATTTGCATTTTGATTGCTCAATTATTTCTAAACATTTCTTAGAACATTCAATTTTATTGAAAATCAACTGTGCTATAGCCCACAAGTTTTTGAGCGGCTAAAATCTAAAATGCTCCGATTACGATGGTTGATGCCTCTATCAATAGGTTTTGGGATCTGTAATTGCTGTGACAATTTGCGTTTTGATTGCTCGAATATTTCTTAACATTTCTTAGAAAATTCAATTTTATTTAAAATCAACTGTGCTATAGCCCACAAGTTTTTGGGCGGCTAAAATCTAAAATGCTCCGATTACGATGGTTGATGCCTCTATCAATAGGTTTCGGGACCTGTAATTGCTGTGACAATTTGCATTTTGATTGCTCGATTATTTCTTAACATTTCTTAGAAAATTCAATTTTATTGAAAATCAACTGTGCTATAGCCCACAAGTTTTTGGGCGGCTAAAATCTAAAATGCTCCGATTACGATGGTTGATGCCTCTATCAATAGGTTTCGGGACCTGTAATTGCTGTGACAATTTGCATTTTGATTGCTCGATTATTTCTTAACATTTCTTAGAAAATTCAATTTTATTGAAAATCAACTGTGCTATAGCCCACAAGTTTTTGAGCGGCTAAAATCTAAAATGCTCCGATTACGATGGTTGATGCCTCTATCAATAGTTTTTGGGATCTGTAATTGCTGTGACAATTTGCATTTTGATTGCTCGATTATTTCTTAACATTTCTTAGAAAATTCAATTTTATTGAAAATCAACTGTGTTATAGCCCACAAGTTTTTGGGCGGCTAAAATCTAAAATGCTCCGATTACGATGGTTGATGCCTCTATCAATAGGTTTCGGGACCTGTAATTGCTGTGACAATTTGCATTTTGATTGCTCGATTATTTCTTAACATTTCTTAGAAAATTCAATTTTATTGAAAATCAACTGTGCTATAGCCCACAAGTTTTTGAGCGGCTAAAATCTAAAATGCTCCGATTACGATGGTTGATGCCTCTATCAATAGGTTTTGGGATCTATAATTTCTGTGACAATTTGCACTTTGATTGCTCGATTATTTCTTAACATTTCTTAGAAAATTCAATTTTATTGAAAATCAACTGTGCTATAGCCCACAAGTTTTTGGGCGGCTAAAATCTAAAATGCTCCGATTACGATGGTTGATACCTCTATCAATAGGTTTTGGGACCTGTAATTGCTGTGACAATTTGCATTTTGATTGCTCGATTATTTCTTAACATTTCTTAGAAAATTCAATTTTATTGAAAATCAACTGTGCTATAGCCCACAAGTTTTTGAGCGGCTAAAATCTAAAATGCTCCGATTACGATGGTTGATGCCTCTATCAATAGGTTTCGGGACCTGTAATTGCTGTGACAATTTGCATTTTGATTGCTCGATTATTTCTTAACATTTCTTAGAAAATTCAATTTTATTGAAAATCAACTGTGCTATAGCCCACAAGTTTTTGGGCGGCTAAAATCTAAAATGCTCCGATTACGATGGTTGATGCCTCTATCAATAGGTTTCGGGACCTGTAATTGCTGTGACAATTTTCATTTTGATTGCTCGATTATTTCTTAACATTTCTTAGAAAATTCAATTTTATTGAAAATCAACTGTGCCCACAAGTTTTTGGGCGGCTAAAATCTAAAATGCTCCGATTACGATGGTTGATACCTCTATCAATAGGTTTCGGGACCTGTAATTGCTGTGACAATTTGCATTTTGATTGCTCGATTATTTCTTAACATTTTTTAGAAAATTTAATTTTATTGAAAATCAACTGTGCTATAGCCCACAAGTTTTTGAGCGGCTAAAATCTAAAATGCTCCGATTACGATGGTTGATGCCTCTATCAATAGGTTTCGGGACCTGTAATTGCTGTGACAATTTGCATTTTGATTGCTCGATTATTTCTTAACATTTCTTAGAAAATTCAATTTTATTGAAAATCAACTGTGCTATAGCCCACAAGTTTTTGGGCGGCTAAAATCTAAAATGCTCCGATTACGATGGTTGATACCTCTATCAATAGGTTTCGGGACCTGTAATTGCTGTGACAATTTGCATTTTGATTGCTCGATTATTTCTTAACATTTCTTAGAAAATTCAATTTTATTGAAAATCAACTGTGCTATAACCCACAAGTTTTTGGGCGGCTAAAATCTAAAATGCTCCGATTACGATGGTTGATACCTCTATCAATAGGTTTCGGGACCTGTAATTGCTGTGACAATTTGCATTTTGATTGCTCGTTTATTTCTTAACATTTCTTAGAAAATTCAATTTTATTGAAAATCAACTGTGCTATAGCCCACAAGTTTTCGGGCGGCTAAAATCTAAAATGCTCCGATTACGATGGTTGATACCTCTATCAATAGGTTTCGGGACCTGTAATTGCTGTGACAATTTTCATTTTGATTGCTCGATTATTTCTAAACATTTCTTAGAAAATTCAATTTTATTGAAAATCAACTGTGCTATAGCCCACAAGTTTTTGAGCGGCTAAAATCTAAAATGCTCCGATTACGATGGTTGATACCTCTATCAATAGGTTTCGGGACCTGTAATTGCTGTGACAATTTGCATTTTGATTGCTCGATTATTTCTTAACATTTCTTAGAAAATTCAATTTTATTGAAAATCAACTGTGCTATAGCCCACAAGTTTTTGAGCGGCTAAAATCTAAAATGCTCCGATTACGATGGTTGATGCCTCTATCAATAGGTTTCGGGACCTGTAATTGCTGTGACAATTTGCATTTTGATTGCTCGATTATTTCTTAACATTTCTTAGAAAATTCAATTTTATTGAAAATCAACTGTGCTATAGCCCACAAGTTTTTGGGCGGCTAAAATCTAAAATGCTCCGATTACGATGGTTGATACCTCTATCAATAGGTTTCGGGACCTGTAATTGCTGTGACAATTTGCATTTTGATTGCTCGTTTATTTCTTAACATTTCTTAGAAAATTCAATTTTATTGAAAATCAACTGTGCTATAGCCCACAAGTTTTTGGGCGGCTAAAATCTAAAATGCTCCGATTACGATGGTTGATACCTCTATCAATAGGTTTCGGGACCTGTAATTGCTGTGACAATTTGCATTTTGATTGCTCGATTATTTCTTAACATTTTTTAGAAAATTTAATTTTATTGAAAATCAACTGTGCTATAGCCCACAAGTTTTTGAGCGGCTAAAATCTAAAATGCTCCGATTACGATGGTTGATGCCTCTATCAATAGGTTTTGGGATCTGTAATTGCTGTGACAATTTTCATTTTGATTGCTCGATTATTTCTTAACATTTCTTAGAAAATTCAATTTTATTGAAAATCAACTGTGCTATAGCCCACAAGTTTTTGGGCGGCTAAAATCTAAAATGCTCCGATTACGATGGTTGATGCCTCTATCAATAGGTTTCGGGACCTGTAATTGCTGTGACAATTTGCATTTTGATTGCTCGATTATTTCTTAACATTTCTTAGAAAATTCAATTTTATTGAAAATCAACTGTGCTATAGCCCACAAGTTTTTGAGCGGCTAAAATCTAAAATGCTCCGATTACGATGGTTGATGCCTCTATCCATAGGTTTCGGGACCTGTAATTGCTGTGACAATTTGTATTTTGATTGCTCGATTATTTCTTAACATTTCTTAGAAAATTCAATTTTATTGAAAATCAACTGTGCTATAGCCCACAAGTTTTTGAGCGGCTAAAATCTAAAATGCTCCGATTACGATGGTTGATGCCTCTATCAATAGGTTTCGGGACCTGTAATTGCTGTGACAATTTGCATTTTGATTGCTCGATTATTTCTTAACATTTCTTAGAAAATTCAATTTTATTGAAAATCAACTGTGCTATAGCCCACAAGTTTTTGAGCGGCTAAAATCTAAAATGCTCCGATTACGATGGTTGATGCCTCTATCAATAGGTTTCGGGACCTGTAATTGCTGTGACAATTTGCATTTTGATTGCTCGATTATTTCTTAACATTTCTTAGAAAATTCAATTTTATTGAAAACCAACTGTGCTATAGCCCACAAGTTTTTGGGCGGCTAAAATCTAAAATGCTCCGATTACGATGGTTGATACCTCTATCAATAGGTTTCGGGACCTGTAATTGCTGTGACAATTTGCATTTTGATTGCTCGTTTATTTCTTAACATTTCTTAGAAAATTCAATTTTATTGAAAATCAACTGTGCTATAGCCCACAAGTTTTTGAGCGGCTAAAATCTAAAATGCTCCGATTACGATGGTTGATACCTCTATCAATAGGTTTCGGGACCTGTAATTGCTGTGACAATTTGCATTTTGATTGCTCGATTATTTCTTAACATTTTTTAGAAAATTTAATTTTATTGAAAATCAACTGTGCTATAGCCCACAAGTTTTTGAGCGGCTAAAATCTAAAATGCTCCGATTACGATGGTTGATGCCTCTATCAATAGGTTTTGGGATCTGTAATTGCTGTGACAATTTTCATTTTGATTGCTCGATTATTTCTTAACATTTCTTAGAAAATTCAATTTTATTGAAAATCAACTGTGCTATAGCCCACAAGTTTTTGGGCGGCTAAAATCTAAAATGCTCCGATTACGATGGTTGATGCCTCTATCAATAGGTTTCGGGACCTGTAATTGCTGTGACAATTTTCATTTTGATTGCTCGATTATTTCTTAACATTTCTTAGAAAATTCAATTTTATTGAAAATCAACTGTGCTATAGCCCACAAGTTTTTGAGCGGCTAAAATCTAAAATGCTCCGATTACGATGGTTGATGCCTCTATCCATAGGTTTCGGGACCTGTAATTGCTGTGACAATTTGCATTTTGATTGCTCGATTATTTCTTAACATTTCTTAGAAAATTCAATTTTATTGAAAATCAACTGTGCTATAGCCCACAAGTTTTTGGGCGGCTAAAATCTAAAATGCTCCGATTACGATGGTTGATGCCTCTATCAATAGGTTTCGGGACCTGTAATTGCTGTGACAATTTTCATTTTGATTGCTCGATTATTTCTTAACATTTCTTAGAAAATTCAATTTTATTGAAAATCAACTGTGCTATAGCCCACAAGTTTTTGAGCGGCTAAAATCTAAAATGCTCTGATTACGATGGTTGATGCCTCTATCAATAGGTTTTGGGATCTGTAATTGCTGTGACAATTTTCATTTTGATTGCTCGATTATTTCTTAACATTTCTTAGAAAATTCAATTTTATTGAAAATCAACTGTGCTATAGCCCACAAGTTTTTGAGCGGCTAAAATCTAAAATGCTCCGATTACGATGGTTGATGCCTCTATCAATAGATTTCGGGACCTGTAATTGCTGTGACAATTTGCATTTTGATTGCTCGATTATTTCTTAACATTTCTTAGAAAATTCAATTTTATTGAAAATCAACTATGCTATAGCCCACAAGTTTTTGAGCGGCTAAAATCTAAAATGCTCCGATTACGATGGTTGATGCCTCTATTCATAGGTTTCGGGACCTGTAATTGCTGTGACAATTTGCATTTTGATTGCTCGATTATTTCTTAACATTTCTTAGAAAATTCAATTTTATTGAAAATCAACTGTGCTATAGCCCACAAGTTTTTGGGCGGCTAAAATCTAAAATGCTCCGATTACGATGGTTGATACCTCTATCAATAGGTTTCGGGACCTGTAATTGCTGTGACAATTTGCATTTTGATTGCTCGATTATTTCTTAATATTTTTTAGAAAATTTAATTTTATTGAAAATCAACTGTGCTATAGCCCACAAGTTTTTGAGCGGCTAAAATCTAAAATGCTCCGATTACGATGGTTGATGTCTCTATCAATAAGTTTCGGGACCTGTAATTGCTGTGACAATTTGCATTTTGATTGCTCGATTATTTCTTAACATTTCTTAGAAATTCAATTTTATTGAAAATCAACTGTGCTATAGCCCACAAGTTTTTGGGCGGCTAAAATCTAAAATGCTCCGATTACGATGGTTGATGCCTCTATCAATAGGTTTCGGGACCTGTAATTGCTGTGACAATTTGCATTTTGATTGCTCGATTATTTCTTAACATTTCTTAGAAAATTCAATTTTATTGAAAATCAACTGTGCTATAGCCCACAAGTTTTTGGGCGGCTAAAATCTAAAATACTCCGATTACGATGGTTGATGCCTCTATCAATAGGTTTCGGGACCTGTTTTTGCTGTGACAATTTGCATTTTGATTGCTCAGTTATTTCTTAACATTTCTTAGAAAATTCAATTTTATTGAAAATCAACTATGCTATAGCCCACAAGTTTTTGGGCGGCTAAAATCTAAAATACTCCGATTACGATGGTTGATGCCTCTATCAATAGGTTTCGGGAACTGTAATTGCTGTGACAATTTGCATTTTGATTGCTCGATTATTTCTTAACATTTCTTAGAAAATTAAATTTTATTGAAAATCAACTGTGCTATAGCCCACAAGTTTTTGGGCGGCTAAAATCTAAAATACTCCGATTACGATGGTTGATGCCTCTATCAATAGGTTTCGGGACCTGTAATTGCTGTGACAATTTGCATTTTGATTGCTCGATTTGTTCTTAACATTTCTTAGAAAATTCAATTTTATTGAAAATCAACTGTGCTATAGCCCACAAGTTTTTGAGCGGCTAAAATCTAAAATGCTCCGATTACGATGGTTGATACCTCTATCAATAGGTGTCGGGACCTGTAATTGCTGTGACAATTTGCATTTTGATTGCTCGATTATTTCTAAACATTTCTTAGAAAATTCAATTTTATTGAAAATCAACTGTGCTATAGCCCACAAGTTTTTGGGCGGCTAAAATCTAAAATGCTCCGATTACGATGGTTGATGCCTCTATCAATAGGTTTTGGGATCTGTAATTGCTGTGACAATTTGCATTTTGATTGCTCTATTATTTCTTAACATTTCTTAGAAAATTCAATTTTATTGAAAATCAACTGTGTTATAGCCCACAAGTTTTTGGGCGGCTAAAATCTAAAATGCTCCGATTACGATGGTTGATGCCTCTATCAATAGGTTTCGGGACCTGTAATTGCTGTGACAATTTGCATTTTGATTGCTCGATTATTTCTTAACATTTCTTAGAAAATTCAATTTTATTGAAAATCAACTGTGCTATAGCCCACAAGTTTTTGGGCGGCTAAAATCTAAAATACTCCGATTACGATGGTTGATGCCTCTATCAATAGGTTTCGGGACCTGTAATTGCTGTGACAATTTGCATTTTGATTGCTCGATTATTTCTTAACATTTCTTAGAAAATTCAATTTTATTGAAAATCAACTGTGTATAGCCCAAAAGTTTTTGAGCGGCTAAATTCTAAAATGCTCCGATTACGATGGTTGATACCTCTATCAATAGGTGTCGGGACCTGTAATTGCTGTGACAATTTGCATTTTGATTGCTCGATTATTTCTAAACATTTCTTAGAAAATTCAATTTTATTGAAAATCAACTGTGCTATAGCCCACAAGTTTTTGAGCGGCTAAAATCTAAAATGCTCCGATTACGATGGTTGATGCCTCTATCAATAGGTTTTGGGATCTGTAATTGCTGTGACAATTTGCGTTTTGATTGCTCGATTATTTCTTAACATTTCTTAGAAAATTCAATTTTATTGAAAATCAACTGTGCTATAGCCCACAAAATTTTTTGGGCGGCTAAAATCTAAAATGCTCCGATTACGATGGTTGATGCCTCTATCAATAGGTTTCGGGACCTGTAATTGCTGTGACAATTTGCATTTTGATTGCTCGATTATTTCTTAACATTTCTTAGAAAATTCAATTTTATTGAAAATCAACTGTGCTATAGCCCACAAGTTTTTGGGCGGCTAAAATCTAAAATGCTCCGATTACGATGGTTGATGCCTCTATCAATAGGTTTCGGGACCTGTAATTGCTGTGACAATTTGCATTTTGATTGCTCGATTATTTCTTAACATTTCTTAGAAAATTCAATTTTATTGAAAATCAACTGTGCTATAGCCCACAAGTTTTTGAGCGGCTAAAATCTAAAATGCTCCGATTTCGATGGTTGATGCCTCTATCAATAGGTTTCGGAACCTGTAATTGCTGTGACAATTTGCATTTTGATTGCTCGATTATTTCTTAACATTTCTTAGAAAATTCAATTTTATTGAAAATCAACTGTGCTATAGCCCACAAGTTTTTGAGCGGCTAAAATCTAAAATGCTCCGATTACGATGGTTGATGCCTCTATCAATAGGTTTCGGGACCTGTAATTGCTGTGACAATTTGCATTTTGATTGCTCGATTATTTCTTAACATTTCTTAGAAAATTCAATTTTATTGAAAATCAACTGTGCTATAGCCCACAAGTTTTTGGGCGGCTAAAATCTAAAATGCTCCGATTACGATGGTTGATACCTCTATCAATAGGTTTCGGGACCTGTAATTGCTGTGACAATTTGCATTTTGATTGCTCGATTATTTCTTAACATTTCTTAGAAAATTCAATTTTATTGAAAATCAACTGTGCTATAGCCCACAAGTTTTTGGGCGGCTAAAATCTAAAATGCTCCGATTACGATGGTTGATGCCTCTATCAATAGGTTTCGGGACCTGTAATTGCTGTGACAATTTGCATTTTGATTGCTCAATTATTTCTTAACATTTCTTAGAAAATTCAATTTTATTGAAAATCAACTGTGTATAGCCCACAAGTTTTTGAGCGGCTAAATTCTAAAATGCTCCGATTACGATGGTTGATGCCTCTATCAATAGGTGTCGGGACCTGTAATTGCTGTGACAATTTGCATTTTGATTGCTCGATTATTTCTTAACATTTCTTAGAAAATTCAATTTTATTGAAAATCAACTGTGCTATAGCCCACAAGTTTTTGAGCGGCTAAAATCTAAAATGCTCCGATTACGATGGTTGATGCCTCTATCAATAGGTTTTGGGACCTGTAATTGCTGTGACAATTTGCGTTTTGATTGCTCGATTATTTCTTAACATTTCTTAGAAAATTCAATTTTATTGAAAATCAACTGTGCTATAGCCCACAAAATTTTTTGGGCGGCTAAAATCTAAAATGCTCCGATTACGATGGTTGATGCCTCTATCAATAGGTTTCGGGACCTGTAATTGCTGTGACAATTTGCATTTTGATTGCTCGATTATTTCTTAACATTTCTTAGAAAATTCAATTTTATTGAAAATCAACTGTGCTATAGCCCACAAGTTTTTGGGCGGCTAAAATCTAAAATGCTCCGATTACGATGGTTGATGCCTCTATCAATAGGTTTCGGGACCTGTAATTGCTGTGACAATTTGCATTTTGATTGCTCAATTATTTCTTAACATTTCTTAGAAAATTCAATTTTATTGAAAATCAACTGTGCTATAGCCCACAAGTTTTTGAGCGGCTAAAATCTAAAATGCTCCGATTTCGATGGTTGATGCCTCTATCAATAGGTTTCGGAACCTGTAATTGCTGTGACAATTTGCATTTTGATTGCTCGATTATTTCTTAACATTTCTTAGGAAATTCAATTTTATTGAAAATCAACTGTGCTATAGCCCACAAGTTTTTGAGCGGCTAAAATCTAAAGTGCTCCGATTACGATGGTTGATGCCTCTATCAATAGGTTTCGGGACCTGTAATTGCTGTGACAATTTGCATTTTGATTGCTCGATTATTTCTTAACATTTCTTAGAAAATTCAATTTTATTGAAAATCAACTGTGCTATAGCCCACAAGTTTTTGGGCGGCTAAAATCTAAAATGCTCCGATTACGATGGTTGATACCTCTATCAATAGGTTTCGGGACCTGTAATTGCTGTGACAATTTGCATTTTGATTGCTCGATTATTTCTTAACATTTCTTAGAAAATTCAATTTTATTGAAAATCAACTGTGCTATAGCCCACAAGTTTTTGGGCGGCTAAAATCTAAAATGCTCCGATTACGATGGTTGATACCTCTATCAATAGGTTTCGGGACCTGTAATTGCTGTGACAATTTGCATTTTGATTGCTCGATTATTTCTTAACATTTCTTAGAAAATTCAATTTTATTGAAAATCAACTGTGCTATAGCCCACAAGTTTTTGAGCGGCTAAAATCTAAAATGCTCCGATTACGATGGTTGATGCCTCTATCAATAGGTTTCGGGACCTGTAATTGCTGTGACAATTTGCATTTTGATTGCTCGATTATTTCTTAACATTTCTTAGAAAATTCAATTTTATTGAAAATCAACTGTGCTATAGCCCACAAGTTTTTGGGCGGCTAAAATCTGAAATGCTCCGATTACGATGGTTGATGCCTCTATCAATAGGTTTCGGGACCTGTAATTGCTGTGACAATTTTCATTTTGATTGCTCTATTATTTCTTAACATTTCTTAGAAAATTCAATTTTATTGAAAATCAACTGTGCTATAGCCCACAAGTTTTTGGGCGGCTAAAATCTAAAATGCTCCGATTACGATGGTTGATGCCTCTATCAATAGGTTTCGGGACCTGTAATTGCTGTGACAATTTGCATTTTGATTGCTCGATTATTTCTTAACATTTCTTAGAAAATTCAATTTTATTGAAAATCAACTGTGCTATAGCCCACAAGTTTTTGAGCGGCTAAAATCTAAAATGCTCCGATTACGATGGTTGATGCCTCTATCAATAGGTTTTGGGATCTATAATTTCTGTGACAATTTGCACTTTGATTGCTCGATTATTTCTTAACATTTCTTAGAAAATTCAATTTTATTGAAAATCAACTGTGCTATAGCCCACAAGTTTTTGGGCGGCTAAAATCTAAAATGCTCCGATTACGATGGTTGATGCCTCTATCAATAGGTTTCGGGACCTGTAATTGCTGTGACAATTTGCATTTTGATTGCTCGATTATTTCTTAACATTTCTTAGAAAATTCAATTTTATTGAAAATCAACTGTGCTATAGCCCACAAGTTTTTGGGCGGCTAAAATCTAAAATGCTCCGATTACGATGGTTGATGCCTCTATCAATAGGTTTCGGGGCCTGTTTTTGCTGTGACAATTTGCATTTTGATTGCTCAATTATTTCTTAACATTTCTTAGAAAATTAAATTTTATTGAAAATCAACTGTGCTATAGCCCACAAGTTTTTGGGCGGCTAAAATCTAAAATGCTCCGATTACGATGGTTGATGCCTCTATCAATAGGTTTCGGGACCTGTAATTGCTGTGACAATTTTCATTTTGATTGCTCGATTATTTCTTAACATTTCTTAGAAAATTCAATTTTATTGAAAATCAACTGTGCTATAGCCCACAAGTTTTTGGGCGGCTAAAATCTAAAATGCTCCGATTACGATGGTTGATACCTCTATCAATAGGTTTCGGGACCTGTAATTGATGTGACAATTTGCATTTTGATTGCTCGATTATTTCTTAACATTTCTTAGAAATTTCAATTTTATTGAAAATCAACTGTGCCCACAAGTTGTTGAGCGGCTAAAATCTAAAATGCTCCGATTACGATGGTTGATGCCTCTATCAATAGGTTTCGGGACCTGTAATTGCTGTGACAATTTTCATTTCGATTGCTCGATTATTTCTAAACATTTCTTACAAAATTCAATTTTATTGAAAATCAACTGTGCTATAGCCCACAAGTTTTTGAGCGGCTAAAATCTAAAATGCTCCGATTACGATGGTTGATGCCTCTATCAATAGGTTTCGGGACCTGTAATTGCTGTGACAATTTGCATTTTGATTGCTCGATTATTTCTTAACATTTCTTAGAAAATTCAATTTTATTGAAAATCAACTGTGCTATAGCCCACAAGTTTTTGGGCGACTAATATCTAAAATGCTCCGATTACGATGGTTGATGCCTCTATCAATAGGTTTCGGGACCTGTAATTGCTGTGACAATTTTCATTTTGATTGCTCGATTATTTCTTAACATTTCTTAGAAAATTCAATTTTATTGAAAATCAACTGTGCTATAGCCCACAAGTTTTTGGGCGGCTAAAATCTAAAATGCTCCGATTACGATGGTTGATGCCTCTATCAATAGGTGTCGGGACCTGTAATTGCTGTGACAATTTGCATTTTGATTGCTCGATTATTTCTAAACATTTCTTAGAAAATTCAATTTTATTGAAAATCAACTGTGCTATAGCCCACAAGTTTTTGAGCGGCTAAAATCTAAAATGCTCCGATTACGATGGTTGATGCCTCTATCAATAGGTTTTGGGATCTGTATTTGCTGTGACAATTTGCGTTTTGATTGCTTGATTATTTCTTAACATTTCTTAGAAAATTCAATTTTATTGAAAATCAACTGTGCTATAGCCCACAAGTTTTTGAGCGGCTAAAATCTAAAATGCTCCGATTACGATGGTTGATGCCTCTATCAATAGGTTTCGGGACCTGTAATTGCTGTGACAATTTGCATTTTGATTGCTCGATTATTTCTTAACATTTCTTAGAAAATTCAATTTTATTGAAAATCAACTGTGCTATAGCCCACAAGTTTTTGGGCGGCTAAAATCTAAAATACTCCGATTACGATGGTTGATGCCTCTATCAATTGGTTTCGGGACCTGTAATTGCTGTGACAATTTGCATTTTGATTGCTCGATTATTTCTTAACATTTCTTAGAAAATTAAATTTTATTGAAAATCAACTGTGCTATAGCCCACAAGTTTTTGGGCGGCTAAAATCTAAAATGCTCCGATTACGATGGTTGATGCCTCTATCAATAGGTTTCGGGACCTGTAATTGCTGTGACAATTTGCATTTTGATTGCTCGATTATTTCTTAACATTTCTTAGAAAATTCAATTTTATTGAAAATAAACTGTGCTATAGCCCACAACGGCTAAAATCTAAAATGCTCCGATTACGATGGTTGATGCCTCTATCAATAGGTTTCGGGACCTGTAATTGCTGTGACAATTTGCATTTTGATTGCTCGATTATTTCTTAACATTTCTTAGAAAATTCAATTTTATTGAAAATCAACTGTGCTATAGCCCACAAGTTTTTGGGCGGCTAAAATCTAAAATGCTCCGATTACGATGGTTGATGCCTCTATCAATAGGTTTCGGGACCTGTAATTGCTGTGACAATTTGCATTTTGATTGCTCGATTATTTCTTAACATTTCTTAGAAAATTCAATTTTATTGAAAATCAACTGTGCTATAGCCCACAAGTTTTTGAGCGGCTAAAATCTAAAATGCTCCGATTACGATGGTTGATGCCTCTATCAATAGGTTTCGGGAACTGTAATTGCTGTGACAATTTGCATTTTGATTGCTCGATTATTTCTTAACATTTCTTAGAAAATTCAATTTTATTGAAAATCAACTCTGCTATAGCCCACAAGTTTTTGGGCGGCTAAAATCTAAAATGCTCCGATTACGATGGTTGATGCCTCTATCAATAGGTTTCGGGACCTGTAATTGCTGTGACAATTTTCATTTTGATTGCTCGATTATTTCTTAACATTTCTTAGAAAATTCAATTTTATTGAAAATCAACTGTGCTATAGCCCACAAGTTTTTGAGCGGCTAAAATCTAAAATGCTCCGATTACGATGGTTGATGCCTCTATCAATAGGTTTCGGGACCTGTAATTGCTGTGACAATTTTCATTTTGATTGCTCGATTATTTCTTAACATTTCTTAGAAAATTCAATTTTATTGAAAATCAACTGTGCTATAGCCCACAAGTTTTTGGGCGGCTAAAATCTAAAATGCTCCGATTACGATGGTTGATGCCTCTATCAATAGGTTTCGGGACCTGTAATTGCTGTGACAATTTGCATTTTGATTGCTCGATTATTTCTTAACATTTCTTAGAAAATTCAATTTTATTGAAAATCAACTGTGCTATTGCCCACAAGTTTTTGAGCGGCTAAAATCTAAAATGCTCCGATTACGATGGTTGATGCCTCTATCAATAGGTTTCGGGAACTGTAATTGCTGTGACAATTTGCATTTTGATTGCTCGATTATTTCTTAACATTTCTTAGAAAATTCAATTTTATTGAAAATCAACTGTGCTATAGCCCACAAGTTTTTGGGCGGCTAAAATCTAAAATGCTCCGATTACGATGGTTGATGCCTCTATCAATAGGTTTCGGGACCTGTAATTGCTGTGACAATTTGCATTTTGATTGCTCGATTATTTCTTAACATTTCTTAGAAAATTCAATTTTATTGAAAATCAACTGTGCTATAGCCCACAAGTTTTTGGGCGGCTAAAATCTAAAATGCTCCGATTACGATGGTTGATGCCTCTATCCATAGGTTTCGGGACCTGTAATTGCTGTGACAATTTTCATTTTGATTGCTCGATTATTTCTTAACATTTCTTAGAAAATTCAATTTTATTGAAAATCAACTGTGCTATAGCCCACAAGTTTTTGGGCGGCTAAAATCTAAAATGCTCCGATTACGATGGTTGATGCCTCTATCAATAGGTTTCGGGACCTGTAATTGCTGTGACAATTTTCATTTTGATTGCTCGATTATTTCTTAACATTTCTTAGAAAATTCAATTTTATTGAAAATCAACTGTGCTATAGCCCACAAGTTTTTGGGCGGCTAAAATCTAAAATGCTCCGATTACGATGGTTGATGCCTCTATCAATAGGTTTCGGGACCTGTAATTGCTGTGACAATTTGCATTTTGATTGCTCGATTATTTCTTAACATTTCTTAGAAAATTCAATTTTATTGAAAATCAACTGTGCTATAGCCCACAAGTTTTTGAGCGGCTAAAATCTAAAATGCTCCGATTACGATGGTTGATGCCTCTATCAATAGGTTTCGGGACCTGTAATTGCTGTGACAATTTGCATTTTGATTGCTCGATTATATCTTAACATTTCTTAGAAAATTCAATTTTATTGAAAATCAACTGTGCTATAGCCCACAAGTTTTTGGGCGACTAATATCTAAAATGCTCCGATTACGATGGTTGATGCCTCTATCAATAGGTTTCGGGACCTGTAATTGCTGTGACAATTTTCATTTTGATTGCTCGATTATTTCTTAACATTTCTTAGAAAATTCAATTTTATTGAAAATCAACTGTGCTATAGCCCACAAGTTTTTGGGTGGCTAAAATCTAAAATGCTCCGATTACGATGGTTGATGCCTCTATCAATAGGTGTCGGGACCTGTAATTGCTGTGACAATTTGCATTTTGATTGCTCGATTATTTCTAAACATTTCTTAGAAAATTCAATTTTATTGAAAATCAACTGTGCTATAGCCCACAAGTTTTTGAGCGGCTAAAATCTAAAATGCTCCGATTACGATGGTTGATGCCTCTATCAATATGTTTTGGGATCTGTAATTGCTGTGACAATTTGCGTTTTGATTGCTCGATTATTTCTTAACATTTCTTAGAAAATTCAATTTTATTGAAAATCAACTGTGCTATAGCCCACAAGTTTTTGGGCGGCTAAAATCTAAAATGCTCCGATTACGATGGTTGATGCCTCTATCAATAGGTTTCGGGACCTGTAATTGCTGTGACAATTTGCATTTTGATTGCTCGATTATTTCTTAACATTTCTTAGAAAATTCAATTTTATTGAAAATCAACTGTGCTATAGCCCACAAGTTTTTGGGCGGCTAAAATCTAAAATGCTCCGATTACGATGGTTGATGCCTCTATCAATAGGTTTCGGGACCTGTAATTGCTGTGACAATTTGCATTTTGATTGCTCGATTATTTCTTAACATTTCTTAGAAAATTCAATTTTATTGAAAATCAACTGTGCTATAGCCCACAAGTTTTTGAGCGGCTAAAATCTAAAATGCTCCGATTACGATGGTTGATGCCTCTATCAATAGGTTTCGGGAACTGTAATTGCTGTGACAATTTGCATTTTGATTGCTCGATTATTTCTTAACATTTCTTAGAAAATTCAATTTTATTGAAAATCAACTCTGCTATAGCCCACAAGTTTTTGGGCGGCTAAAATCTAAAATGCTCCGATTACGATGGTTGATGCCTCTATCAATAGGTTTCGGGACCTGTAATTGCTGTGACAATTTTCATTTTGATTGCTCGATTATTTCTTAACATTTCTTAGAAAATTCAATTTTATTGAAAATCAACTGTGCTATAGCCCACAAGTTTTTGAGCGGCTAAAATCTAAAATGCTCCGATTACGATGATTGATGCCTCTATCAATAGGTTTCGGGATCTGTAATTGCTGTGACAATTTGCATTTTGATTGCTCGATTATTTCTTAACATTTCTTAGAAAATTCAATTTTATTGAAAATCAACTGTGCTATAGCCCACAAGTTTTTGAGCGGCTAAAATCTAAAATGCTCCGATTACAATGGTTGATGCCTCTATCAATAGGTTTTGGGATCTGTAATTGCTGTGACAATTTTCATTTTGATTGCTCGATTATTTCTAAACATTTTTTAGAAAATTCAATTTTATTGAAAATCAACTGTGCTATAGCCCACAAGTTTTTGAGCGGCTAAAATCTAAAATGCTCCGATTACGATGGTTGATGCCTCTATCAATAGGTTTCGGGACCTGTAATTGCTGTGACAATTTGCATTTTGATTGCTCGATTATTTCTTAACATTTCTTAGAAAATTCAATTTTATTGAAAATCAACTGTGCTATAGCCCACAAGTTTTTGAGCGGCTAAAATCTAAAATGCTCCGATTACAATGGTTGATGCCTCTATCAATAGGTTTTGGGATCTGTAATTGCTGTGACAATTTTCATTTTGATTGCTCGATTATTTCTAAACATTTCTTAGAAAATTCAATTTTATTGAAAATCAACTGTGCTATAGCCCACAAGTTTTTGAGCGGCTAAAATCTAAAATGCTCCGATTACGATGGTTGATGCCTCTATCAATAGGTTTCGGGACCTGTAATTGCTGTGACAATTTGCATTTTGATTGCTCGATTATTTCTTAACATTTCTTAGAAAATTCAATTTTATTGAAAATCAACTGTGCTATAGCCCACAAGTTTTTGAGCGGCTAAAATCTAAAATGCTCCGATTACAATGGTTGATGCTTCTATCAATAGGTTTTGGGATCTGTAATTGCTGTGACAATTTTCATTTTGATTGCTCGATTATTTCTTAACATTTCTTAGAAAATTCAATTTTATTGAAAATCAACTGTGCTATAGCCCACAAGTTTTTGGGCGACTAAAATTTAAAATGCTCCGATTACGATGGTTGATGCCTCTATCAATAGGTTTCGGGACCTGTAATTGCTGTGACAATTTGCATTTTGATTGCTCGATTATTTCTTAACATTTCTTAGAAAATTCAATTTTATTGAAAATCAACTGTGCTATAGCCCACAAGTTTTTGAGCGGCTAAAATCTAAAATGCTCCGATTACAATGGTTGATACCTCTATCAATAGGTTTCGGGACCTGTAATTGCTGTGACAATTTGCATTTTGATTGCTCGATTATTTCTTAACATTTCTTAGAAAATTCAATTTTATTGAAAATCAACTGTGCTATAGCCCACAAGTTTTTGGGCGGCAAAAATCTAAAATGCTCCGATTACGATGGTTGATACCATTTGGGGCCTGTAATTGCTGTGACAATTTGCATTTTGATTGCTCGATTATTTCTAAACATTTCTTAGAAAATTCAATTTTATTGAAAATCAACTGTGATATAGCCCACAAGTTTTTGGGCGGCTAAAATCTAAAATGCACCGATTTCGATGGTTGATAACTCTATCAATAGGTTTCGGGACCTGTAATTGCTGTGCCAATTTGCATTTTGATTGCTCGATTATTTCTAAACATTTCTTAGAAAATTCAATTTTATTGAAAATCAACTGTGCTATAGTCCACAAGTTTTTGGGCGGTTAAAATCTAAAATGCTCCGATTACGATGGTTGATACCTCTATCAATAGGTTTCGGGACCTGTAATTGCTGTGAAAATTTGCATTTTGATTGCTCGATTATTTCTAAACATTTCTTAGAAAATTCAATTTTATTGAAAATCAACTGTGCTATAGCCCACAAGTTTTTGGGCGGCTAAAATCTAAAATGCTCCGATTACGATGGTTGATACCTCTATCAATAGGTTTCGGGACCTGTAATTGCTGTGCCAATTTGCATTTTGATTGCTCGATTATTTCTAAACATTTCTTAGAAAATTCAATTTTATTGAAAATCAACTGTGCTATAGCCCACAAGTTTTTGAGCGGCTAAAATCTAAAATGCTCCGATTACGATGATTGATGCCTCTATCAATAGGTTTCGGGATCTGTAATTGCTGTGACAATTTGCATTTTGATTGCTCGATTATTTCTTAACATTTCTTAGAAAATTCAATTTTATTGAAAATCAACTGTGCTATAGCCCACAAGTTTTTGGGCGGCTAAAATCTAAAATGCTCCGATTACGATGGTTGATGCCTCTATCAATAGGTTTCGGAACCTGTAATTGCTGTGACAATTTGCATTTTGATTGCTCGATTATTTCTTAACATTTCTTAGAAAATTCAATTTTATTGAAAATCAACTGTGCTATAGCCCACAAGTTTTTGAGCGACTAAAATCTAAAATGCTCCGATTACGATGATTGACGCCTCTATCAATAGGTTTCGGGATCTGTAATTGCTGTGACAATTTGCATTTTGATTGCTCGATTATTTCTTAACATTTCTTAGAAAATTCAATTTTATTGAAAATCAACTGTGCTATAGCCCACAAGTTTTTGGGCGGCTAAAATCTAAAATGCTCCGATTACGATGGTTGATGCCTCTATCAATAGGTTTCGGAACCTGTAATTGCTGTGACAATTTGCATTTTGATTGCTCGATTATTTCTTAACATTTCTTAGAAAATTCAATTTTATTGAAAATCAACTGTGCTATAGCCCACAAGTTTTTGAGCGACTAAAATCTAAAATGCTCCGATTACGATGATTGACGCCTCTATCAATAGGTTTCGGGATCTGTAATTGCTGTGACAATTTGCATTTTGATTGCTCGATTATTTCTTAACATTTCTTAGAAAATTCAATTTTATTGAAAATCAACTGTGCTATAGCCCACAAGTTTTTGGGCGGCTAAAATCTAAAATGCTCCGATTACGATGGTTGATGCCTCTATCAATAGGTTTCGGAACCTGTAATTGCTGTGACAATTTGCATTTTGATTGCTCGATTATTTCTTAACATTTCTTAGAAAATTCAATTTTATTGAAAATCAACTGTGCTATAGCCCACAAGTTTTTGAGCGACTAAAATCTAAAATGCTCCGATTACGATGATTGATGCCTCTATCAATAGGTTTTGGGATCTGTAATTGCTGTGACAATTTTCATTTTGATTGCTCGATTATTTCTTAACATTTCTTAGAAAATTCAATTTTATTGAAAATCAACTGTGCTATAGCCCACAAGTTTTTGGGCGACTAAAATCTAAAATGCTCCGATTACGATGGTTGATGCCTCTATCAATAGGTTTCGGGACCTGTAATTGCTGTGACAATTTGCATTTTGATTGCTCGATTATTTCTTAACATTTCTTAGAAAATTCAATTTTATTGAAAATCAACTGTGCTATAGCCCACAAGTTTTTGAGCGGCTAAAATCTAAAATGCTCCGATTACGATGTTTGATACCTCTATCAATAGGTTTCGGGACCTGTAATTGCTGTGACATTTTGCATTTTGATTTCTAAACACTTTTTAGAAAATTCAATTTTATTGAAAATCAACTGTGCTATAGCCCACAAGTTTTTGAGCGGCTAAAATCTAAAATGCTCCGATTACGATGGTTGATACCTCTATCAATAGGTTTCGGGACCTGTAATTGCTGTGACAATTTGCATTTTGATTGCTCGATTATTTCTAAACATTTCTTAGAAAATTCAATTTTATTGAAAATCAACTGTGCTATAGCCCACAAGTTTTTGGGCGGCTAAAATCTAAAATGCTCCGATTACGATGGTTGATACCTCTATCAATAGGTTTCGGGACCTGTAATTGCTGTGACAATTTGCATTTTGATTGCTCGATTATTTCTAAACATTTCTTAGAAAATTCAATTTTATTGAAAATCAACTGTGCTATAGCTCACAAGTTTTTGGGCCGCTAAAATCTAAAATGCTCCGATTCCGATGGTTGATACCTCTATCAATAGGTTTCGGACCTGTAATTGCAGTGACAATTTGCATTTTGATTGCTCGATTATTTCTAAACATTTCTTAGAAAATTCAATTTTATTGAAAATCAACTGTGCTATAGCCCACAAGTTTTTGGGCCGCTAAAATCTAAAATGCTCCGATTCCGATGGTTGATACCTCTATCAATAGGTTTCGGACCTGTAATTGCAGTGACAATTTGCATTTTGATTGCTCGATTATTTCTAAACATTTCTTAGAAAATTCAATTTTATTGAAAATCAACTGTGCTATAGCCCACAAGTTTTTGGGCGGCTAAAATCCAAAATGCTCCGATTACGATGGTTGATGCCTCTATCAATAGGTTTTGGGACCTGTAATTGCTGTGACAATTTGCATTTTGATTGCTCGATTATTTCTAAAAATTTCTTAGAAAATTCAATTTTATTGAAAATCAACTGTGCTATAGCCCACAAGTTTTTGGGGAGCTAAAATCTAAAATGCTCCGATTACGATGGTTGATACCTCTATCAATAGGTTTCGGGACCTATAATTGCTGTGACAATTTGCATTTTGATTGCTCGATTATTTCTAAAAATTTCTTAGAAAATTCAATTTTATTGAAAATCAACTGTGCTATAGCCCACAAGTTTTTGGGGAGCTAAAATCTAAAATGCTCCGATTACGATGGTTGATGCCTCTATCAATAGGTTTCGGAACCTGTAATTGCTGTGACAATTTGCATTTTGATTGCTCGATTATTTCTTAACATTTCTTAGAAAATTCAATTTTATCGAAAATCAACTGTGCTATAGCCCACAAGTTTTTGGGCCGCTAAAATCTAAAATGCTCCGATTCCGATGGTTGATACCTCTATCAATAGGTTTCGGACCTGTAATTGCAGTGACAATTTGCATTTTGATTGCTCGATTATTTCTAAACATTTCTTAGAAAATTCAATTTTATTGAAAATCAACTGTGCTATAGCCCACAAGTTTTTGAGCGGCTAAAATCTAAAATGCTCCGATTACGATGTTTGATACCTCTATCAATAGGTTTCGGGACCTGTAATTGCTGTGACAATTTGCATTTTGATTGCTCGATTATTTCTAAACATTTCTTAGAAAACTCAATTTTATTGAAAATCAACTGTGCTATAGCCCACAAGTTTTTGGGCGGCAAAAATCTAAAATGCTCCGATTACGATGGTTGATACCATTTGGGGCCTGTAATTGCTGTGACAATTTGCATTTTGATTGCTCGATTATTTCTAAACATTTCTTAGAAAATTCAATATTATTGAAAATCAACTGTGATATAGCCCACAAGTTTTTGGGCGGCTAAAATCTAAAATGCACCGATTACGATGGTTGATAACTCTATCAATAGGTTTCGGGACCTGTAATTGCTGTGACAATTTGCATTTAGATTGCTCGATTATTTCTAAACATTTCTTAGAAAATTCTATTTTATTGAAAATCAACTGTGCTATAGCCCACAAGTTTTTGGGCGGCTAAAATCTAAAATGCTCCGATTACGATGGTTGATACCTCTATCAATAGGTTTCGGGACCTGTAATTGCTGTGACAATTTGCATTTTGATTGCTCGATTATTTCTAAACATTTCTTAGAAAATTCAATTTTATTGAAAATCAACTGTGCTATAGCTCACAAGTTTTTGGGCCGCTAAAATCTAAAATGCTCCGATTCCGATGGTTGATGCCTCTATCAATAGGTTTCGGACCTGTAATTGCAGTGACAATTTGCATTTTGATTGCTCGATTATTTCTAAACATTTCTTAGAAAATTCAATTTTATTGAAAATCAACTGTGCTATAGCCCACAAGTTTTTGGGCCGCTAAAATCTAAAATGCTCCGATTCCGATGGTTGATACCTCTATCAATAGGTTTTGGACCTGTAATTGCAGTGACAATTTGCATTTTGATTGCTCGATTATTTCTAAACATTTCTTAGAAAATTCAATTTTATTGAAAATCAACTGTGCTATAGCCCACAAGTTTTTGAGCGGCTAAAATCTAAAATGCTCCGATTACGAGGTTTGATACCTCTATCAATAGGTTTCGGGACCTGTAATTGCTGTGACAATTTGCATTTTGATTGCTCGATTATTTCTAAACATTTCTTAGAAAATTCAATTTTATTGAAAATCAACTGTGCTATAGCCCACAAGTTTTTGGGCGGCAAAAATCTAAAATGCTCCGATTACGATGGTTGATACCATTTGGGGCCTGTAATTGCTGTGACAATTTGCATTTTGATTGCTCGATTATTTATAAACATTTCTTAGAAAATTCAATTTTATTGAAAATCAACTGTGCTATAGCCCACAAGTTTTTGAGCGGCTAAAATCTAAAATGCTCCGATTACGAGGTTTGATACCTCTATCAATAGGTTTCGGGACCTGTAATTGCTGTGACAATTTGCATTTTGATTGCTCGATTATTTCTAAACATTTCTTAGAAAATTCTATTTTATTGAAAATCAACTGTGCTATAGCCCACAAGTTTTTGGGCGGCTAAAATCTAAAATGCTCCGATTACGATGGTTGATACCTCTATCAATAGGTTTCGGGACCTGTAATTGCTGTGCCAATTTGCATTTTGATTGCTCGATTATTTCTAAACATTTCTTAGAAAATTCAATTTTATTGAAAATCAACTGTGCTATAGCTCACAAGTTTTTGGGCGGCTAAAATCTAAAATGCTCCGATTACGATGGTTGATACCTCGATCAATAGGTTTTGGGACCTGTAATTGCTGTGACAATTTGCATTTTGATTGCTCGATTATTTCTAAAAATTTCTTAGAAAATTCAATTTTATTGAAAATCAACTGTGCTATAGCCCACAAGTTTTTGAGCGGCTAAAATCTAAAATGCTCCGATTACGAGGTTTGATACCTCTATCAATAGGTTTCGGGACCTGTAATTGCTGTGACAATTTGCATTTTGATTGCTCGATTATTTCTAAACATTTCTTAGAAAATTCAATTTTATTGAAAATCAACTGTGCTATAGCCCACAAGTTTTTGGGCGGCAAAAATCTAAAATGCTCCGATTACGATGGTTGATACCATTTGGGGCCTGTAATTGCTGTGACAATTTGCATTTTGATTGCTCGATTATTTCTAAACATTTCTTAGAAAATTCAATTTTATTGAAAATCAACTGTGCTATAGCCCACAAGTTTTTGAGCGGCTAAAATCTAAAATGCTCCGATTACGAGGTTTGATACCTCTATCAATAGGTTTCGGGACCTGTAATTGCTGTGACAATTTGCATTTTGATTGCTCGATTATTTCTAAACATTTCTTAGAAAATTCTATTTTATTGAAAATCAACTGTGCTATAGCCCACAAGTTTTTGAGCGACTAAAATCTAAAATGCTCCGATTACGATGATTGACGCCTCTATCAATAGGTTTCGGGATCTGTAATTGCTGTGACAATTTGCATTTTGATTGCTCGATTATTTCTTAACATTTCTTAGAAAATTCAATTTTATTGAAAATCAACTGTGCTATAGCCCACAAGTTTTTGGGCGGCTAAAATCTAAAATGCTCCGATTACGATGGTTGATGCCTCTATCAATAGGTTTCGGAACCTGTAATTGCTGTGACAATTTGCATTTTGATTGCTCGATTATTTCTTAACATTTCTTAGAAAATTCAATTTTATTGAAAATCAACTGTGCTATAGCCCACAAGTTTTTGAGCGACTAAAATCTAAAATGCTCCGATTACGATGATTGATGCCTCTATCAATAGGTTTTGGGATCTGTAATTGCTGTGACAATTTTCATTTTGATTGCTCGATTATTTCTTAACATTTCTTAGAAAATTCAATTTTATTGAAAATCAACTGTGCTATAGCCCACAAGTTTTTGGGCGACTAAAATCTAAAATGCTCCGATTACGATGGTTGATGCCTCTATCAATAGGTTTCGGGACCTGTAATTGCTGTGACAATTTGCATTTTGATTGCTCGATTATTTCTTAACATTTCTTAGAAAATTCAATTTTATTGAAAATCAACTGTGCTATAGCCCACAAGTTTTTGAGCGGCTAAAATCTAAAATGCTCCGATTACGATGTTTGATACCTCTATCAATAGGTTTCGGGACCTGTAATTGCTGTGACATTTTGCATTTTGATTTCTAAACACTTTTTAGAAAATTCAATTTTATTGAAAATCAACTGTGCTATAGCCCACAAGTTTTTGAGCGGCTAAAATCTAAAATGCTCCGATTACGATGGTTGATACCTCTATCAATAGGTTTCGGGACCTGTAATTGCTGTGACAATTTGCATTTTGATTGCTCGATTATTTCTAAACATTTCTTAGAAAATTCAATTTTATTGAAAATCAACTGTGCTATAGCCCACAAGTTTTTGGGCGGCTAAAATCTAAAATGCTCCGATTACGATGGTTGATACCTCTATCAATAGGTTTCGGGACCTGTAATTGCTGTGACAATTTGCATTTTGATTGCTCGATTATTTCTAAACATTTCTTAGAAAATTCAATTTTATTGAAAATCAACTGTGCTATAGCTCACAAGTTTTTGGGCCGCTAAAATCTAAAATGCTCCGATTCCGATGGTTGATACCTCTATCAATAGGTTTCGGACCTGTAATTGCAGTGACAATTTGCATTTTGATTGCTCGATTATTTCTAAACATTTCTTAGAAAATTCAATTTTATTGAAAATCAACTGTGCTATAGCCCACAAGTTTTTGGGCCGCTAAAATCTAAAATGCTCCGATTCCGATGGTTGATACCTCTATCAATAGGTTTCGGACCTGTAATTGCAGTGACAATTTGCATTTTGATTGCTCGATTATTTCTAAACATTTCTTAGAAAATTCAATTTTATTGAAAATCAACTGTGCTATAGCCCACAAGTTTTTGGGCGGCTAAAATCCAAAATGCTCCGATTACGATGGTTGATGCCTCTATCAATAGGTTTTGGGACCTGTAATTGCTGTGACAATTTGCATTTTGATTGCTCGATTATTTCTAAAAATTTCTTAGAAAATTCAATTTTATTGAAAATCAACTGTGCTATAGCCCACAAGTTTTTGGGGAGCTAAAATCTAAAATGCTCCGATTACGATGGTTGATACCTCTATCAATAGGTTTCGGGACCTATAATTGCTGTGACAATTTGCATTTTGATTGCTCGATTATTTCTAAAAATTTCTTAGAAAATTCAATTTTATTGAAAATCAACTGTGCTATAGCCCACAAGTTTTTGGGGAGCTAAAATCTAAAATGCTCCGATTACGATGGTTGATGCCTCTATCAATAGGTTTCGGAACCTGTAATTGCTGTGACAATTTGCATTTTGATTGCTCGATTATTTCTTAACATTTCTTAGAAAATTCAATTTTATCGAAAATCAACTGTGCTATAGCCCACAAGTTTTTGGGCCGCTAAAATCTAAAATGCTCCGATTCCGATGGTTGATACCTCTATCAATAGGTTTCGGACCTGTAATTGCAGTGACAATTTGCATTTTGATTGCTCGATTATTTCTAAACATTTCTTAGAAAATTCAATTTTATTGAAAATCAACTGTGCTATAGCCCACAAGTTTTTGAGCGGCTAAAATCTAAAATGCTCCGATTACGATGTTTGATACCTCTATCAATAGGTTTCGGGACCTGTAATTGCTGTGACAATTTGCATTTTGATTGCTCGATTATTTCTAAACATTTCTTAGAAAACTCAATTTTATTGAAAATCAACTGTGCTATAGCCCACAAGTTTTTGGGCGGCAAAAATCTAAAATGCTCCGATTACGATGGTTGATACCATTTGGGGCCTGTAATTGCTGTGACAATTTGCATTTTGATTGCTCGATTATTTCTAAACATTTCTTAGAAAATTCAATATTATTGAAAATCAACTGTGATATAGCCCACAAGTTTTTGGGCGGCTAAAATCTAAAATGCACCGATTACGATGGTTGATAACTCTATCAATAGGTTTCGGGACCTGTAATTGCTGTGACAATTTGCATTTAGATTGCTCGATTATTTCTAAACATTTCTTAGAAAATTCTATTTTATTGAAAATCAACTGTGCTATAGCCCACAAGTTTTTGGGCGGCTAAAATCTAAAATGCTCCGATTACGATGGTTGATACCTCTATCAATAGGTTTCGGGACCTGTAATTGCTGTGACAATTTGCATTTTGATTGCTCGATTATTTCTAAACATTTCTTAGAAAATTCAATTTTATTGAAAATCAACTGTGCTATAGCTCACAAGTTTTTGGGCCGCTAAAATCTAAAATGCTCCGATTCCGATGGTTGATGCCTCTATCAATAGGTTTCGGACCTGTAATTGCAGTGACAATTTGCATTTTGATTGCTCGATTATTTCTAAACATTTCTTAGAAAATTCAATTTTATTGAAAATCAACTGTGCTATAGCCCACAAGTTTTTGAGCGGCTAAAATCTAAAATGCTCCGATTACGAGGTTTGATACCTCTATCAATAGGTTTCGGGACCTGTAATTGCTGTGACAATTTGCATTTTGATTGCTCGATTATTTCTAAACATTTCTTAGAAAATTCAATATTATTGAAAATCAACTGTGCTATAGCCCACAAGTTTTTGGGCGGCAAAAATCTAAAATGCTCCGATTACGATGGTTGATACCATTTGGGGCCTGTAATTGCTGTGACAATTTGCATTTTGATTGCTCGATTATTTCTAAACATTTCTTAGAAAATTCAATTTTATTGAAAATCAACTGTGCTATAGCCCACAAGTTTTTGAGCGGCTAAAATCTAAAATGCTCCGATTACGAGGTTTGATACCTCTATCAATAGGTTTCGGGACCTGTAATTGCTGTGACAATTTGCATTTTGATTGCTCGATTATTTCTAAACATTTCTTAGAAAATTCTATTTTATTGAAAATCAACTGTGCTATAGCCCACAAGTTTTTGGGCGGCTAAAATCTAAAATGCTCCGATTACGATGGTTGATACCTCTATCAATAGGTTTCGGGACCTGTAATTGCTGTGCCAATTTGCATTTTGATTGCTCGATTATTTCTAAACATTTCTTAGAAAATTCAATTTTATTGAAAATCAACTGTGCTATAGCTCACAAGTTTTTGGGCGGCTAAAATCTAAAATGCTCCGATTACGATGGTTGATACCTCGATCAATAGGTTTTGGGACCTGTAATTGCTGTGACAATTTGCATTTTGATTGCTCGATTATTTCTAAAAATTTCTTAGAAAATTCAATTTTATTGAAAATCAACTGTGCTATAGCCCACAAGTTTTTGGGGAGCTAAAATCTAAAATGCTCCGATTACGATGGTTGATGCCTCTATCAATAGGTTTCGGAACCTGTAATTGCTGTGACAATTTGCATTTTGATTGCTCGATTATTTCTTAACATTTCTTAGAAAATTCAATTTTATTGAAAATCAACTGTGCTATAGCCCACAAGTTTTTGAGCGGCTAAAATCTAAAATGCTCCGATTACAATGGTTGATGCCTCTATCAATAGGTTTTGGGATGTGTAATTGCTGTGACAATTTTCATTTTGATTGCTCGATTATTTCTAAACATTTCTTAGAAAATTCAATTTTATTGAAAATCAACTGTGCTATAGCCCACAAGGTTTTGAGCGGCTAAAATCTAAAATGCTCCGATTACGATGGTTGATGCCTCTATCAATAGGTTTCGGGACCTGTAATTGCTGTGACAATTTGCATTTTGATTGCTCGATTATTTCTTAACATTTCTTAGAAAATTCAATTTTATTGAAAATCAACTGTGCTATAGCCCACAAGTTTTTGAGCGGCTCAAATCTAAAATGCTCCGATTACAATGGTTGATGCTTCTATCAATAGGTTTTGGGATCTGTAATTGCTGTGACAATTTTCATTTTGATTGCTCGATTATTTCTTAACATTTCTTAGAAAATTCAATTTTATTGAAAATCAACTGTGCTATAGCCCACAAGTTTTTGGGCGACTAAAATCTAAAATGCTCCGATTACGATGGTTGATGCCTCTATCAATAGGTTTCGGGACCTGTAATTGCTGTGACAATTTGCATTTTGATTGCTCGATTATTTCTAAACATTTCTTAGAAAATTCAATTTTATTGAAAATCAACTGTGCTATATATAGCCCACAAGTTTTTGAGCGGCTAAAATCTAAAATGCTCCGATTACGATGTTTGATGCCTCTATCAATAGGTTTCGGGAACTGTAATTGCTGTTACAATTTGCATTTTGATTGCTCGATTATTTCTTAACATTTCTTAGAAAATTCAATTTTATTGAAAATCAACTGTGCTATAGCCCACAAGTTTTTGAGCGGCTAAAATCTAAAATGCACCGATTACGAGGTTTGATACCTCTATCAATTGGTTTCGGGACCTGTAATTGCTGTGCCAATTTGCATTTTGATTGCTCGATTATTTCTAAACATTTCTTAGAAAATTCAATTTTATTGAAAATCAACTGTGCTATAGCTCACAAATTTTTGGGCGGCTAAAATCTAAAATGCACCGATTACGATGGTTGATAACTCTATCAATAGGTTTCGGGACCTGTAATTGCTGTGACAATTTGCATTTTGATTGCTCGATTATTTCTAAACATTTCTTAGAAAATTTTATTTTATTGAAAATCAACTGTGCTATAGCCCACAAGTTTTTGGGCGGCTAAAATCTAAAATGCTCCGATTACGATGGTTGATACCTCTATCAATTGGTTTCGGGACCTGTAATTGCTGTGCCAATTTGCATTTTGATTGCTCGATTATTTCTAAACATTTCTTAGAAAATTCAATTTTATTGAAAATCAACTGTGCTATAGCTCACAAATTTTTGGGCGGCTAAAATCTAAAATGCACCGATTACGATGGTTGATAACTCTATCAATAGGTTTCGGGACCTGTAATTGCTGTGACAATTTGCATTTTGATTGCTCGATTATTTCTAAACATTTCTTAGAATATTCTATTTTATTTAAAATCAACTGTGCTATATAGCCCACAAGTTTTTGGGCGGCTAAAATCTAAAATGCTCCGATTACGATGGTTGATACCTCTATCAATAGGTTTCGGGACCTGTAATTGCTGTGACAATTTGCATTTTGATTGCTCGATTATTTCTAAACATTTCTTAGAAAATTCAATTTTATTGAAAATCAACTGTGTCACCCACAAGTTTTTGAGCGGCTAAAATCTAAAATGCTCCGATTACGATGATTGATGCCTCTATCAATAGGTTTCGGGACCTGTAATTGCTGTGACAATTTGCATTTTGATTGCTCGATTATTTCTAAACATTTCTTAGAAAATTCAATTTTATTGAAAATCAACTGTGCTATAGCCCACAAGTTTTTGAGCGGCTAAAATCTAAAATGCTCCGATTACGATGGTTGATGCCTCTATCAATAGGTTTCGGGACCTGTAATTGCTGTGACAATTTGCATTTTGATTGCTCGATTATTTCTAAACATTTCTTAGAAAATTCAATTTTATTGAAAATCAACTGTGCTATAGCCCACAAGTTTTTGAGCGGCTAAAATCTAAAATGCTCCGATTACGATGGTTGATGCCTCTATCAATAGGTTTCGGGACCTGTAATTGCTGTGATAATTTGCATTTTGATTGCTCGATTATTTCTTAACATTTCTTAGAAAATTCAATTTTATTGAAAATCAACTGTGCTATAGCCCACAAGTTTTTGAGCGGCTCAAATCTAAAATGCTCCGATTACAATGGTTGATGCTTCTATCAATAGGTTTTGGGATCTGTAATTGCTGTGACAATTTTCATTTTGATTGCTCGATTATTTCTTAAAATTTCTTAGAAAATTCAATTTTATTGAAAATCAACTGTGCTATAGCCCACAAGTTTTTGGGCGACTAAAATCTAAAATGCTCCGATTACGATGGTTGATGCCTCTATCAATAGGTTTCGGGACCTGTAATTGCTGTGACAATTTGCATTTTGATTGCTCGATTATTTCTTAACATTTCTTAGAAAATTCAATTTTATTGAAAATCAACTGTGCTATAGCCCACAAGTTTTTGAGCGGCTAAAATCTAAAATGCTCCGATTACGATGTTTGATACCTCTATCAATAGGTTTCGGGACCTGTAATTGCTGTGACAATTTGCATTTTGATTGCTCGATTATTTCTAAACATTTCTTAGAAAATTCAATTTATTGAAAATCAACTGTGCTATAGCCCACAAGTTTTTGAGCGGCTAAAATCTAAAATGCTCCGATTACGATGGTTGATACCTCTATCAATAGGTTTCGGGACCTGTAATTGCTGTGATAATTTGCATTTTGATTGCTCGATTATTTCTAAACATTTCTTAGAAAATTCAATTTTATTGAAAATCAACTGTGCTATAGCCCACAAGTTTTTGGGCGGCTAAAATCTAAAATGATCCGATTACGATGGTTGATACCTCTATCAATAGGTTTCGGGACCTGTAATTGCTGTGACAATTTGCATTTTGATTGCTCGATTATTTCTAAACATTTCTTAGAAAATTCAATTTTATTGAAAATCAACTGTGCTATAGCCCACAAGTTTTTGGGCGGCTAAAATCTAAAATGCTCCGATTACGATGGTTGATACCTCTATCAATAGGTTTCGGGACCTGTAATTGCTGTGACAATTTGCATTTTGATTTCTCGATTATTTCTAAACATTTCTTAGAAAATTCAATTTTATTGAAAATCAACTGTGCTATAGCCCACAAGTTTTTGGGCGGCTAAAATCTAAAATGCTCTGATTACGATGGTTGATACCTCTATCAATAGGTTTCGGGACCTGTAATTGCTGTGCCAATTTGCATTTTGATTGCTCGATTATTTCTAAACATTTCTTAGAAAATTCAATTTTATTGAAAATCAACTGTGCTATAGCCCACAAGTTTTTGGGCCGCTAAAATCTAAAATGCTCCGATTCCGATGGTTGATACCTCTATCAATAGGTTTCGGACCTGTAATTGCAGTGACAATTTGCATTTTGATTGCTCGATTATTTCTAAACATTTCTTAGAAAATTCAATTTTATTGAAAATCAACTGTGCTATAGCCCACAAGTTTTTGGGGAGCTAAAATCTAAAATGCTCCGATTACGATGGTTGATACCTCTATCAATAGGTTTCGGGACCTATAATTGCTGTGACAATTTGCATTTTGATTGTTCGATTATTTCTAAACATTTCTTAGAAAATTCAATTTTATTGAAAATCAACTGTGCTATAGCCCACAAGTTTTTGGCCGGTTAAAATCCAAAATGCTCCGATTACGATGGTTGATACCTCTATCAATAGGTTTTGGGACCTGTAATTGCTGTGACAATTTGCATTTTGATTGCTCGATTATTTCTAAAAATTTCTTAGAAAATTCAATTTTATTGAAAATCAACTGTGCTATAGCCCACAAGTTTTTGGGGAGCTAAAATCTAAAATGCTCCGATTCCGATGGTTGATACCTCTATCAATAGGTTTCGGGACCTATAATTGCTGTGACAATTTGCATTTTGATTGCTCGATTATTTCTAAACATTTCTTAGAAAATTCAATTTTATTGAAAATCAACTGTGCTATAGCCCACAAGTTTTTGGGCGGCTAAAATCTAAAATGCTCCGATTACGATGGTTGATACCTCGATCAATAGGTTTTGGGACCTGTAATTGCTGTGACAATTTGCATTTTGATTGCTCGATTATTTCTAAAAATTTCTTAGAAAATTCAATTTTATTGAAAATCAACTGTGCTATAGCCCACAAGTTTTTGGGCGGCTAAAATCCAAAATGCTCCGATTACGATGGTTGGTACTTCTATCAATAGGTTTTGGGACCTGTAATTGCTGTGACAATTTGCATTTTGATTGCTCGATTATTTCTAAACATTTCTTAGAAAATTCAATTTTATTGAAAATCAACTGTGCTATAGCTCACAAGTTTTTGGGCCGCTAAAATCTAAAATGCTCCGATTCCGATGGTTGATACCTCTATCAATAGGTTTCGGACCTGTAATTGCTGTGACAATTTGCATTTTGATTGCTCGATTATTTCTAAACATTTCTTAGAAAATTCAATTTTATTGAAAATCAACTGTGCTATAGCCCACAAGTTTTTGGGCCGCTAAAATCTAAAATGCTCCGATTCCGATGGTTGATACCTCTATCAATAGGTTTCGGACCTGTAATTGCAGTGACAATTTACATTTTGATTGCTCGATTATTTCTAAACATTTCTTAGAAAATTCAATTTTATTGAAAATCAACTGTGCTATAGCCCACAAGTTTTTGGGCGGCTAAAATCCAAAATGCTCCGATTACGATGGTTGGTACCTCTATCAATAGGTTTTGGGACCTGTAATTGCTGTGGCAATTTGCATTTTGATTGCTCGATTATTTCTAAACATTTCTTAGAAAATTCAATTTTATTTAAAATCAACTGTGCTATAGCCCACAAGTTTTTGGGTGGCTAAAATCCAAAATGCTCCGATTACGATGGTTGATACCTCTATCAATAGGTTTTGGGACCTGTAATTGCTGTGACAATTTGCATTTTGATTGCTCGATTATTTCTAAAAATTTCTTAGAAAATTCAATTTTATTGAAAATCAACTGTGCTATAGCCCACAAGTTTTTGGGGAGCTAAAATCTAAAATGCTCCGATTACAATGGTTGATACCTCTATCAATAGGTTTCGGGACCTATAATTGCTGTGACAATTTGCATTTTGATTGCTCGATTATTTCTAAATATTTCTTAGAAAATTCAATTTTATTGAAAATCAACTGTGCTATAGCCCACAAGTTTTTGGCCGGTTAAAATCCAAAATGCTCCGATTACGATGGTTGATACCTCTATCAATAGGTTTTGGGACCTGTAATTGCTGTGACAATTTGCATTTTGATTGCTCGATTATTTCTAAAAATTTCTTAGAAAATTCAATTTTATTGAAAATCAACTGTGCTATAGCCCCCAAGTTTTTGGGGAGCTAAAATCTAAAATGCTCCGATTACGATGGTTGATACCTCTATCAATAGGTTTCGGGACCTATAATTGCTGTGACAATTTGCATTTTGATTGCTCGATTATTTCTAAACATTTCTTAGAAAATTCAATTTTATTGAAAATCAACTGTGCTATAGCCCACAAGTTTTTGGGCGGCTAAAATCTAAAATGCTCCGATTACGATGGTTGATACCTCGATCAATAGGTTTTGGGACCTGTAATTGCTGTGACAATTTGCATTTTGATTGCTCGATTATTTCTAAAAATTTCTTAGAAAATTCAATTTTATTGAAAATCAACTGTGCTATAGCCCACAAGTTTTTGGGGAGCTAAAATCTAAAATGCTCCGATTACGATGGTTGATGCCTCTATCAATAGGTTTCGGAACCTGTAATTGCTGTGACAATTTTCATTTTTATTGCTCGATTATTTCTAAACATTTCTTAGAAAATTCAATTTTATTGAAAATCAACAGTGCTATAGCCCACAAGTTTTTGAGCGGCTAAAATCTAAAATGCTCCGATTACGATGGTTGATGCCTCTATCAATAGGTTTCGGGACCTGTAATTGCTGTGACAATTTGCATTTTGATTGCTCGAATATTTCTTAACATTTCTTAGAAAATTCAATTTTATTGAAAATCAACTGTGCTATAGCCCACAAGTTTTTGAGCGGCTAAAATCTAAAATGCTCCGATTACAATGGTTGATGCTTCTATCAATAGGTTTTGGGATCTGTAATTGCTGTGACAATTTTCATTTTGATTGCTCGATTATTTCTTAACATTTCTTAGAAAATTCAATTTTATTGAAAATCAACTGTGCTATAGCCCACAAGTTTTTGGGCGACTAAAATCTAAAATGCTCCGATTACGATGGTTGATGCCTCTATCAATAGGTTTCGGGACCTGTAATTGCTGTGACAATTTGCATTTTGATTGCTCGATTATTTCTTAACATTTCTTAGAAAATTCAATTTTATTGAAAATCAACTGTGCTATAGCCCACAAGTTTTTGAGCGGCTAAAATCTAAAATGCTCCGATTACGATGTTTGATACCTCTATCAATAGGTTTCGGGACCTGTAATTGCTGTGACAATTTGCATTTTGATTGCTCGATTATTTCTAAACATTTCTTAGAAAATTCAATTTTATTGAAAATCAACTGTGCTATAGCCCACAAGTTTTTGAGCGGCTAAAATTTAAATGCTCCGATTACGAGGTTTGATACCTCTATCAATAGGTTTCGGGACCTGTAATTGCTGTGACAATTTGCATTTTGATTGCTCGATAATTTCTAAACACTTCTTAGAAAATTCAATTTATTGAAAATCAACTGTGCTATAGCCCACAAGTTTTTGAGCGGCTAAAATCTAAAATGCTCCGATTACGATGGTTGATACCTCTATCAATAGGTTTCGGGACCTGTAATTGCTGTGACAATTTGCATTTTGATTGCTCGATTATTTCTAAACATTTCTTAGAAAATTCAATTTTATTGAAAATCAACTGTGCTATAGCCCACAAGTTTTTGGGCGGCTAAAATCTAAAATGATCCGATTACGATGGTTGATACCTCTATCAATAGGTTTCGGGACCTGTAATTGCTGTGACAATTTGCATTTTGATTGCTCGATTATTTCTAAACATTTCTTAGAAAATTCAATTTTATTGAAAATCAACTATGCTATAGCCCACAAGTTTTTGGGCGGCAAAAATCTAAAATGCTCCGATTACGATGGTTGATACCATTTGGGGCCTGTAATTGCTGTGACAATTTGCATTTTGATTGCTCGATTATTTCTAAACATTTCTTAGAAAATTCAATTTTATTGAAAATCAACTGTGATATAGCCCACAAGTTTTTGGGCGGCTAAAATCTAAAATGCACCGATTACGATGGTTGATAACTCTATCAATAGGTTTCGGGACCTGTAATTGCTGTGACAATTTGCATTTTGATTGCTCGATTATTTCTAAACATTTCTTAGAAAATTCAATTTTATTGAAAATCAACTGTGCTATAGCCCACAAGTTTTTGGGCGGCTAAAATCTAAAATGCTCCGATTACGATGGTTGATACCTCTATCAATAGGTTTCGGGACCTGTAATTGCTGTGACAATTTGCATTTTGATTTCTCGATTATTTCTAAACATTTCTTAGAAAATTCAATTTTATTGAAAATCAACTGTGCTATAGCCCACAAGTTTTTGGGCGGCTAAAATCCAAAATGCTCCGATTACGATGGTTGATACCTCTATCAATAGGTTTTGGGACCTGTAATTGCTGTGACAATTTGCATTTTGATTGCTCGATTATTTCTAAAAATTTCTTAGAAAATTCAATTTTATTGAAAATCAACTGTGCTATAGCCCACAAGTTTTTGGGGAGCTAAAATCTAAAATGCTCCGATTACGATGGTTGATGCAAATATCAATAGGTTTCGGAACCTGTAATTGCTGTGACAATTTGCATTTTGATTGCTCGATTATTTCTAAAAATTTCTTAGAAAATTCAATTTTATTGAAAATCAACTGTGCTATAGCCCACAAGTTTTTGGGGAGCTAAAATCTAAAATGCTCCGATTACGATGGTTGATGCAAATATCAATAGGTTTCGGAACCTGTAATTGCTGTGACAATTTGCATTTTGATTGCTCGATTATTTCTAAATATTTCTTAGAAAATTCAATTTTATTGAAAATCAACTGTGCTATAGCCCACAAGTTTTTGGGGAGCTAAAATCTAAAATGCTCCGATTACGATGGTTGATGCAAATATCAATAGGTTTCGGAACCTGTAATTGCTGTGACAATTTGCATTTTGATTGCTCGATTATTTCTAAATATTTCTTAGAAAATTCAATTTTATTGAAAATCAACTGTGCTATAGCCCACAAGTTTTTTGAGCGGCTAAAATCTAAAATGCTCCGATTACAATGGTTGATGCCTCTATCAATAGGTTTTGGGATCTGTAATTGCTGTGACAATTTTCATTTTGATTGCTCGATAATTTCTAAACACTTCTTAGAAAATTCAATTTATTGAAAATCAACTGTGCTATAGCCCACAAGTTTTTGAGCGGCTAAAATCTAAAATGCTCCGATTACGATGGTTGATACCTCTATCAATAGGTTTCGGGACCTGTAATTGCTGTGACAATTTGCATTTTGATTGCTCGATTATTTCTAAACATTTCTTAGAAAATTCAATTTTATTGAAAATCAACTGTGCTATAGCCCACAAGTTTTTGGGCGGCTAAAATCTAAAATGATCCGATTACGATGGTTGATACCTCTATCAATAGGTTTCGGGACCTGTAATTGCTGTGACAATTTGCATTTTGATTGCTCGATTATTTCTAAACATTTCTTAGAAAATTCAATTTTATTGAAAATCAACTATGCTATAGCCCACAAGTTTTTGGGCGGCAAAAATCTAAAATGCTCCGATTACGATGGTTGATACCATTTGGGGCCTGTAATTGCTGTGACAATTTGCATTTTGATTGCTCGATTATTTCTAAACATTTCTTAGAAAATTCAATTTTATTGAAAATCAACTGTGATATAGCCCACAAGTTTTTGGGCGGCTAAAATCTAAAATGCACCGATTACGATGGTTGATAACTCTATCAATAGGTTTCGGGACCTGTAATTGCTGTGACAATTTGCATTTTGATTGCTCGATTATTTCTAAACATTTCTTAGAAAATTCAATTTTATTGAAAATCAACTGTGCTATAGCCCACAAGTTTTTGGGCGGCTAAAATCTAAAATGCTCCGATTACGATGGTTGATACCTCTATCAATAGGTTTCGGGACCTGTAATTGCTGTGACAATTTGCATTTTGATTTCTCGATTATTTCTAAACATTTCTTAGAAAATTCAATTTTATTGAAAATCAACTGTGCTATAGCCCACAAGTTTTTGGGCGGCTAAAATCCAAAATGCTCCGATTACGATGGTTGATACCTCTATCAATAGGTTTTGGGACCTGTAATTGCTGTGACAATTTGCATTTTGATTGCTCGATTATTTCTAAAAATTTCTTAGAAAATTCAATTTTATTGAAAATCAACTGTGCTATAGCCCACAAGTTTTTGGGGAGCTAAAATCTAAAATGCTCCGATTACGATGGTTGATGCAAATATCAATAGGTTTCGGAACCTGTAATTGCTGTGACAATTTGCATTTTGATTGCTCGATTATTTCTAAAAATTTCTTAGAAAATTCAATTTTATTGAAAATCAACTGTGCTATAGCCCACAAGTTTTTGGGGAGCTAAAATCTAAAATGCTCCGATTACGATGGTTGATGCAAATATCAATAGGTTTCGGAACCTGTAATTGCTGTGACAATTTGCATTTTGATTGCTCGATTATTTCTAAATATTTCTTAGAAAATTCAATTTTATTGAAAATCAACTGTGCTATAGCCCACAAGTTTTTGGGGAGCTAAAATCTAAAATGCTCCGATTACGATGGTTGATGCAAATATCAATAGGTTTCGGAACCTGTAATTGCTGTGACAATTTGCATTTTGATTGCTCGATTATTTCTAAATATTTCTTAGAAAATTCAATTTTATTGAAAATCAACTGTGCTATAGCCCACAAGTTTTTTGAGCGGCTAAAATCTAAAATGCTCCGATTACAATGGTTGATGCCTCTATCAATAGGTTTTGGGATCTGTAATTGCTGTGACAATTTGCATTTTGATTGCTCGATTATTTCTAAACATTTCTTAGAAAATTCAATTTTATTGAAAATCAACTGTGCTATAGCCCACAAGTTTTTGGGCGGCTAAAATCTAAAATGATCCGATTACGATGGTTGATACCTCTATCAATAGGTTTCGGGACCTGTAATTGCTGTGACAATTTGCATTTTGATTGCTCGATTATTTCTAAACATTTCTTAGAAAATTCAATTTTATTGAAAATCAACTATGCTATAGCCCACAAGTTTTTGGGCGGCAAAAATCTAAAATGCTCCGATTACGATGGTTGATACCATTTGGGGCCTGTAATTGCTGTGACAATTTGCATTTTGATTGCTCGATTATTTCTAAACATTTCTTAGAAAATTCAATTTTATTGAAAATCAACTGTGATATAGCCCACAAGTTTTTGGGCGGCTAAAATCTAAAATGCACCGATTACGATGGTTGATAACTCTATCAATAGGTTTCGGGACCTGTAATTGCTGTGACAATTTGCATTTTGATTGCTCGATTATTTCTAAACATTTCTTAGAAAATTCAATTTTATTGAAAATCAACTGTGCTATAGCCCACAAGTTTTTGGGCGGCTAAAATCTAAAATGCTCCGATTACGATGGTTGATACCTCTATCAATAGGTTTCGGGACCTGTAATTGCTGTGACAATTTGCATTTTGATTTCTCGATTATTTCTAAACATTTCTTAGAAAATTCAATTTTATTGAAAATCAACTGTGCTATAGCCCACAAGTTTTTGGGCGGCTAAAATCCAAAATGCTCCGATTACGATGGTTGATACCTCTATCAATAGGTTTTGGGACCTGTAATTGCTGTGACAATTTGCATTTTGATTGCTCGATTATTTCTAAAAATTTCTTAGAAAATTCAATTTTATTGAAAATCAACTGTGCTATAGCCCACAAGTTTTTGGGGAGCTAAAATCTAAAATGCTCCGATTACGATGGTTGATGCAAATATCAATAGGTTTCGGGACCTGTAATTGCTGTGACAATTTGCATTTTGATTGCTCGATTATTTCTAAAAATTTCTTAGAAAATTCAATTTTATTGAAAATCAACTGTGCTATAGCCCACAAGTTTTTGGGGAGCTAAAATCTAAAATGCTCCGATTACGATGGTTGATGCAAATATCAATAGGTTTCGGAACCTGTAATTGCTGTGACAATTTGCATTTTGATTGCTCGATTATTTCTAAATATTTCTTAGAAAATTCAATTTTATTGAAAATCAACTGTGCTATAGCCCACAAGTTTTTTGAGCGGCTAAAATCTAAAATGCTCCGATTACAATGGTTGATGCCTCTATCAATAGGTTTTGGGATCTGTAATTGCTGTGACAATTTTCATTTTGATTGCTCGATTATTTCTAAACATTTCTTAGAAAATTCAATTTTATTGAAAATCAACTGTGCTATAGCCCACAAGTTTTTGAGCGGCTAAAATCTAAAATGCTCCGATTTCGATGGTTGATGCCTCTATCAATAGGTTTCGGGACCTGTAATTGCTGTGACAATTTGCATTTTGATTGCTCGATTATTTCTTAACATTTCTTAGAAAATTCAATTTTATTGAAAATCAACTGTGCTATAGCCCACAAGTTTTTGAGCGGCTAAAATCTAAAATGCTCCGATTACGATGGTTGATACCTCTATCAATAGGTTTCGGACCTGTAATTGCTGTGACAATTTGCATTTTGATTGCTCGATTATTTCTAAACATTTCTTAGAAAATTCAATTTTATTGAAAATCAACTGTGCTATAGCCCACAAGTTTTTGGGCGGCTAAAATCTAAAATGATCCTATTACGATGGTTGATACCTCTATCAATAGGTTTCGGGACCTGTAATTGCTGTGACAATTTGCATTTTGATTGCTCGATTATTTCTTAACATTTCTTAGAAAATTCAATTTTATTGAAAATCAACTGTGCTATAGCCCACAAGTTTTTGGGCGGCAAAAATCTAAAATGCTCCGATTACGATGGTTGATACCATTTGGGGCCTGTAATTGCTGTGACAATTTGCATTTTGATTGCTCGATTATTTCTAAAAATTTCTTAGAAAATTCAATTTTATTGAAAATCAACTGTGCTATAGCCCACAAGTTTTTGGGGAGCTAAAATCTAAAATGCTCCGATTACGATGGTTGATGCCTCTATCAATAGGTTTCGGAACCTGTAATTGCTGTGACAATTTTCATTTTGATTGCTCGATTGTTTCTAAACATTTCTTAGAAAATTCAATTTTATTGAAAATCAACTGTGCTATAGCCCACAAGTTTTTGAGCGGCTAAAATCTAAAATGCTCCGATTACGATGGTTGATGCCTCTATCAATAGGTTTCGGGACCTGTAATTGCTGTGACAATTTGCATTTTGATTGCTCGATTATTTCTTAACATTTCTTAGAAAATTCAATTTTATTGAAAATCAACTGTGCTATAGCCCACAAGTTTTTGAGCGGCTAAAATCTAAAATGCTCCGATTACAATGGTTGATGCTTCTATCAATAGGTTTTGGGATCTGTAATTGCTGTGACAATTTTCATTTTGATTGCTCGATTATTTCTTAACATTTCTTAGAAAATTCAATTTTATTGAAAATCAACTGTGCTATAGCCCACAAGTTTTTGAGCGGCTAAAATCTAAAATGCTCCGATTACGATGGTTGATACCTCTATCAATAGGTTTCGGACCTGTAATTGCTGTGACAATTTGCATTTTGATTGCTCGATTATTTCTAAACATTTCTTAGAAAATTCAATTTTATTGAAAATCAACTGTGCTATAGCCCACAAGTTTTTGGGCGGCTAAAATCTAAAATGATCCTATTACGATGGTTGATACCTCTATCAATAGGTTTCGGGACCTGTAATTGCTGTGACAATTTGCATTTTGATTGCTCGATTATTTCTTAACATTTCTTAGAAAATTCAATTTTATTGAAAATCAACTGTGCTATAGCCCACAAGTTTTTGAGCGGCTAAAATCTAAAATGCTCCGATTACGAGGTTTGATACCTCTATCAATAGGTTTCGGGACCTGTAATTGCTGTGACAATTTGCATTTTGATTGCTCGATAATTTCTAAACACTTCTTAGAAAATTCAATTTATTGAAAATCAACTGTGCTATAGCCCACAAGTTTTTGAGCGGCTAAAATCTAAAATGCTCCGATTACGATGGTTGATACCTCTATCAATAGGTTTCGGGACCTGTAATTGCTGTGACAATTTGCATTTTGATTGCTCGATTATTTCTAAACATTTCTTAGAAAATGCAATTTTATTGAAAATCAACTGTGCTATAGCCCACAAGTTTTTGGGCGGCTAAAATCTAAAATGATCCGATTACGATGGTTGATACCTCTATCAATAGGTTTCGGGACCTGTAATTGCTGTGACAATTTGCATTTTGATTGCTCGATTATTTCTAAACATTTCTTAGAAAATTCAATTTTATTGAAAATCAACTATGCTATAGCCCACAAGTTTTTGGGCGGCAAAAATCTAAAATGCTCCGATTACGATGGTTGATACCATTTGGGGCCTGTAATTGCTGTGACAATTTGCATTTTGATTGCTCGATTATTTCTAAACATTTCTTAGAAAATTCAATTTTATTGAAAATCAACTGTGATATAGCCCACAAGTTTTTGGGCGGCTAAAATCTAAAATGCACCGATTACGATGGTTGATAACTCTATCAATAGGTTTCGGGACCTGTAATTGCTGTGACAATTTGCATTTTGATTGCTCGATTATTTCTAAACATTTCTTAGAAAATTCAATTTTATTGAAAATCAACTGTGCTATAGCCCACAAGTTTTTGGGCGGCTAAAATCTAAAATGCTCCGATTACGATGGTTGATACCTCTATCAATAGGTTTCGGGACCTGTAATTGCTGTGACAATTTGCATTTTGATTTCTCGATTATTTCTAAACATTTCTTAGAAAATTCAATTTTATTGAAAATCAACTGTGCTATAGCCCACAAGTTTTTGGGGAGCTAAAATCTAAAATGCTCCGATTACGATGGTTGATGCCTCTATCAATAGGTTTCGGAACCTGTAATTGCTGTGACAATTTGCATTTTGATTGCTCGATTATTTCTTAACATTTCTTAGAAAATTCAATTTTATTGAAAATCAACTGTGCTATAGCCCACAAGTTTTTGAGCGGCTAAAATCTAAAATGCTCCGATTACGAGGTTTGATACCTCTATCAATAGGTTTCGGGACCTGTAATTGCTGTGACAATTTGCATTTTGATTGCTCGATAATTTCTAAACACGTCTTAGAAAATCAATTTATTGAAAATCAACTGTGCTATAGCCCACAAGTTTTTGAGCGGCTAAAATCTAAAATGCTCCGATTACGATGGTTGATACCTCTATCAATAGGTTTCGGACCTGTAATTGCTGTGACAATTTGCATTTTGATTGCTCGATTATTTCTTAACATTTCTTAGAAAATTCAATTTTATTGAAAATCAACTGTGCTATAGCCCACAAGTTTTTGGGCGGCAAAAATCTAAAATGCTCCGATTACGATGGTTGATACCATTTGGGGCCTGTAATTGCTGTGACAATTTGCATTTTGATTGCTCGATTATTTCTAAACATTTCTTAGAAAATTCAATTTTATTGAAAATCAACTGTGACATAGCCCACAAGTTTTTGGGCGACTAAAATCTAAAATGCACCGATTACGATGGTTGATAACTCTATCAATAGGTTTCGGGACCTGTAATTGCTGTAACAATTAGCATTTTGATTGCTCGATTATTTCTAAACATTTCTTAGAAAATTCAATTTTATTGAAAATCAACTGTGCTATAGCCCACAAGTTTTTGGCCCGCTAAAATCTAAAATGCTCCGATTACGATGGTTGATACCTCTATCCATAGGTTTTGGGACCTGTAATTGCTGTGACAATTTGCATTTTGATTGCTCGATTATTTCTAAACATTTCTTAGAAAATTCAATTTTATTGAAAATCAACTGTGCTATAGCCCACAAGTTTTTGGCCCGCTAAAATCTAAAATGCTCCGATTACGATGGTTGATACCTCTATCCATAGGTTTTGGGACCTGTAATTGCTGTGACAATTTGCATTTTGATTGCTCGATTATTTCTAAACATTTCTTGAAAAATTCAATTTTATTGAAAATCAACTGTGCTATAGCCCACAAGTTTTTGGGCGGCTAAAATCTAAAATGATCCGATTACGATGGTTGATACCTCTATCAATAGGTTTCGGGACCTGTAATTGCTGTGACAATTTGCATTTTGATTGCTCGATAATTTCTAAACACTTCTTAGAAAATTCAATTTATTGAAAATCAACTGTGCTATAGCCCACAAGTTTTTGAGCGGCTAAAATCTAAAATGCTCCGATTACGATGGTTGATACCTCTATCAATAGGTTTCGGGACCTGTAATTGCTGTGACAATTTGCATTTTGATTGCTCGATTATTTCTAAACATTTCTTAGAAAATTCAATTTTATTGAAAATCAACTGTGCTATAGCCCACAAGTTTTTGGGCGGCTAAAATCTAAAATGATCCGATTACGATGGTTGATACCTCTATCAATAGGTTTCGGGACCTGTAATTGCTGTGACAATTTGCATTTTGATTGCTCGATTATTTCTAAACATTTCTTAGAAAATTCAATTTTATTGAAAATCAACTATGCTATAGCCCACAAGTTTTTGGGCGGCAAAAATCTAAAATGCTCCGATTACGATGGTTGATACCATTTGGGGCCTGTAATTGCTGTGACAATTTGCATTTTGATTGCTCGATTATTTCTAAACATTTCTTAGAAAATTCAATTTTATTGAAAATCAACTGTGATATAGCCCACAAGTTTTTGGGCGGCTAAAATCTAAAATGCACCGATTACGATGGTTGATAACTCTATCAATAGGTTTCGGGACCTGTAATTGCTGTGACAATTTGCATTTTGATTGCTCGATTATTTCTAAACATTTCTTAGAAAATTCAATTTTATTGAAAATCAACTGTGCTATAGCCCACAAGTTTTTGGGCGGCTAAAATCTAAAATGCTCCGATTACGATGGTTGATACCTCTATCAATAGGTTTCGGGACCTGTAATTGCTGTGACAATTTGCATTTTGATTTCTCGATTATTTCTAAACATTTCTTAGAAAATTCAATTTTATTGAAAATCAACTGTGCTATAGCCCACAAGTTTTTGGGCGGCTAAAATCCAAAATGCTCCGATTACGATGGTTGATACCTCTATCAATAGGTTTTGGGACCTGTAATTGCTGTGACAATTTGCATTTTGATTGCTCGATTATTTCTAAAAATTTCTTAGAAAATTCAATTTTATTGAAAATCAACTGTGCTATAGCCCACAAGTTTTTGGGGAGCTAAAATCTAAAATGCTCCGATTACGATGGTTGATGCAAATATCAATAGGTTTCGGAACCTGTAATTGCTGTGACAATTTGCATTTTGATTGCTCGATTATTTCTAAATATTTCTTAGAAAATTCAATTTTATTGAAAATCAACTGTGCTATAGCCCACAAGTTTTTGAGCGGCTAAAATCTAAAATGCTCCGATTACAATGGTTGATGCCTCTATCAATAGGTTTTGGGATCTGTAATTGCTGTGACAATTTTCATTTTGATTGCTCGATTATTTCTAAACATTTCTTAGAAAATTCAATTTTATTGAAAATCAACTGTGCTATAGCCCACAAGTTTTTGAGCGGCTAAAATCTAAAATGCTCCGATTACAATGGTTGATGCTTCTATCAATAGGTTTTGGGATCTGTAATTGCTGTGACAATTTTCATTTTGATTGCTCGATTATTTCTTAACATTTCTTAGAAAATTCAATTTTATTGAAAATCAACTGTGCTATAGCCCACAAGTTTTTGGGCGACTAAAATCTAAAATGCTCCGATTACGATGTTTGATGCCTCTATCAATAGGTTTCGGGACCTGTAATTGCTGTGACAATTTGCATTTTGATTGCTCGATTATTTCTAAACATTTCTTAGAAAATTCAATTTTATTGAAAATCAACTGTGCTATAGCCCACAAGTTTTTGGCCCGCTAAAATCTAAAATGCTCCGATTACGATGGTTGATACCTCTATCCATAGGTTTTGGGACCTGTAATTGCTGTGACAATTTGCATTTTGATTGCTCGATTATTTCTAAACATTTCTTAGAAAATTCAATTTTATTGAAAATCAACTGTGCTATAGCCCACAAGTTTTTGGCCCGCTAAAATCTAAAATGCTCCGATTACGATGGTTGATACCTCTATCCATAGGTTTTGGGACCTGTAATTGCTGTGACAATTTGCATTTTGATTGCTCGATTATTTCTAAACATTTCTTGAAAAATTCAATTTTATTGAAAATCAACTGTGCTATAGCCCACAAGTTTTTGGGCGGCTAAAATCTAAAATGATCCGATTACGATGGTTGATACCTCTATCAATAGGTTTCGGGACCTGTAATTGCTGTGACAATTTGCATTTTGATTGCTCGATAATTTCTAAACACTTCTTAGAAAATTCAATTTATTGAAAATCAACTGTGCTATAGCCCACAAGTTTTTGAGCGGCTAAAATCTAAAATGCTCCGATTACGATGGTTGATACCTCTATCAATAGGTTTCGGGACCTGTAATTGCTGTGACAATTTGCATTTTGATTGCTCGATTATTTCTAAACATTTCTTAGAAAATTCAATTTTATTGAAAATCAACTGTGCTATAGCCCACAAGTTTTTGGGCGGCTAAAATCTAAAATGATCCGATTACGATGGTTGATACCTCTATCAATAGGTTTCGGGACCTGTAATTGCTGTGACAATTTGCATTTTGATTGCTCGATTATTTCTAAACATTTCTTAGAAAATTCAATTTTATTGAAAATCAACTATGCTATAGCCCACAAGTTTTTGGGCGGCAAAAATCTAAAATGCTCCGATTACGATGGTTGATACCATTTGGGGCCTGTAATTGCTGTGACAATTTGCATTTTGATTGCTCGATTATTTCTAAACATTTCTTAGAAAATTCAATTTTATTGAAAATCAACTGTGATATAGCCCACAAGTTTTTGGGCGGCTAAAATCTAAAATGCACCGATTACGATGGTTGATAACTCTATCAATAGGTTTCGGGACCTGTAATTGCTGTGACAATTTGCATTTTGATTGCTCGATTATTTCTAAACATTTCTTAGAAAATTCAATTTTATTGAAAATCAACTGTGCTATAGCCCACAAGTTTTTGGGCGGCTAAAATCTAAAATGCTCCGATTACGATGGTTGATACCTCTATCAATAGGTTTCGGGACCTGTAATTGCTGTGACAATTTGCATTTTGATTTCTCGATTATTTCTAAACATTTCTTAGAAAATTCAATTTTATTGAAAATCAACTGTGCTATAGCCCACAAGTTTTTGGGCGGCTAAAATCCAAAATGCTCCGATTACGATGGTTGATACCTCTATCAATAGGTTTTGGGACCTGTAATTGCTGTGACAATTTGCATTTTGATTGCTCGATTATTTCTAAAAATTTCTTAGAAAATTCAATTTTATTGAAAATCAACTGTGCTATAGCCCACAAGTTTTTGGGGAGCTAAAATCTAAAATGCTCCGATTACGATGGTTGATGCAAATATCAATAGGTTTCGGAACCTGTAATTGCTGTGACAATTTGCATTTTGATTGCTCGATTATTTCTAAATATTTCTTAGAAAATTCAATTTTATTGAAAATCAACTGTGCTATAGCCCACAAGTTTTTGAGCGGCTAAAATCTAAAATGCTCCGATTACAATGGTTGATGCCTCTATCAATAGGTTTTGGGATCTGTAATTGCTGTGACAATTTTCATTTTGATTGCTCGATTATTTCTAAACATTTCTTAGAAAATTCAATTTTATTGAAAATCAACTGTGCTATAGCCCACAAGTTTTTGAGCGGCTAAAATCTAAAATGCTCCGATTACAATGGTTGATGCTTCTATCAATAGGTTTTGGGATCTGTAATTGCTGTGACAATTTTCATTTTGATTGCTCGATTATTTCTTAACATTTCTTAGAAAATTCAATTTTATTGAAAATCAACTGTGCTATAGCCCACAAGTTTTTGGGCGACTAAAATCTAAAATGCTCCGATTACGATGTTTGATGCCTCTATCAATAGGTTTCGGGACCTGTAATTGCTGTGACAATTTGCATTTTGATTGCTCGATTATTTCTTAACATTTCTTAGAAAATTCAATTTTATTGAAAATCAACTGTGCTATAGCCCACAAGTTTTTGAGCGGCTAAAATCTAAAATGCTCCGATTTCGATGGTTGATGCCTCTATCAATAGGTTTCGGGACCTGTAATTGCTGTGACAATTTGCATTTTGATTGCTCGATTATTTCTTAACATTTCTTAGAAAATTCAATTTTATTGAAAATCAACTGTGCTATAGCCCACAAGTTTTTTGAGCGGCTAAAATCTAAAATGCTCCGATTACAATGGTTGATGCCTCTATCAATATGTTTTGGGATCTGTAATTGCTGTGACAATTTGCATTTTGATTGCTCGATTATTTCTAAACATTTCTTAGAAAATTCAATTTTATTGAAAATCAACTGTGCTATAGCCCACAAGTTTTTGGGGAGCTAAAATCTAAAATGCTCCGATTACGATGGTTGATGCCTCTATCAATAGGTTTCGGAACCTGTAATTGCTGTGACAATTTGCATTTTGATTGCTCGATTATTTCTTAACATTTCTTAGAAAATTCAATTTTATTGAAAATCAACTGTGCTATAGCCCACAAGTTTTTGGGCGGCTAAAATCCAAAATGCTCCGATTACGATGGTTGATACCTCTATCAATAGGTTTTGGGACCAGTAATTGCTGTGACAATTTGCATTTTGATTGCTCGATTATTTCTAAAAATTTCTTAGAAAATTCAATTTTATTGAAAATCAACTGTGCTATAGCCCACAAGTTTTTGGGGAGCTAAAATCTAAAATGCTCCGATTACGATGGTTGATGCAAATATCAATAGGTTTCGGAACCTGTAATTGCTGTGACAATTTGCATTTTGATTGCTCGATTATTTCTAAATATTTCTTAGAAAATTCAATTTTATTGAAAATCAACTGTGCTATAGCCCACAAGTTTTTGAGCGGCTAAAATCTAAAATGCTCCGATTACAATGGTTGATGCCTCTATCAATAGGTTTTGGGATCTGTAATTGCTGTGACAATTTTCATTTTGATTGCTCGATTATTTCTAAACATTTCTTAGAAAATTCAATTTTATTGAAAATCAACTGTGCTATAGCCCACAAGTTTTTGAGCGGCTAAAATCTAAAATGCTCCGATTACAATGGTTGATGCTTCTATCAATAGGTTTTGGGATCTGTAATTGCTGTGACAATTTTCATTTTGATTGCTCGATTATTTCTTAACATTTCTTAGAAAATTCAATTTTATTGAAAATCAACTGTGCTATAGCCCACAAGTTTTTGGGCGACTAAAATCTAAAATGCTCCGATTACGATGTTTGATGCCTCTATCAATAGGTTTCGGGACCTGTAATTGCTGTGACAATTTGCATTTTGATTGCTCTATTATTTCTTAACATTTCTTAGAAAATTCAATTTTATTGAAAATCAACTGTGCTATAGCCCACAAGTTTTTGAGCGGCTAAAATCTAAAATGCTCCGATTTCGATGGTTGATGCCTCTATCAATAGGTTTCGGGACCTGTAATTGCTGTGACAATTTGCATTTTGATTGCTCGATTATTTCTTAACATTTCTTAGAAAATTCAATTTTATTGAAAATCAACTGTGCTATAGCCCACAAGTTTTTTGAGCGGCTAAAATCTAAAATGCTCCGATTACAATGGTTGATGCCTCTATCAATATGTTTTGGGATCTGTAATTGCTGTGACAATTTGCATTTTGATTGCTCGATTATTTCTAAACATTTCTTAGAAAATTCAATTTTATTGAAAATCAACTGTGCTATAGCCCACAAGTTTTTGGGGAGCTAAAATCTAAAATGCTCCGATTACGATGGTTGATGCCTCTATCAATAGGTTTCGGAACCTGTAATTGCTGTGACAATTTGCATTTTGATTTCTCGATTATTTCTAAACATTTCTTAGAAAATTCAATTTTATTGAAAATCAACTGTGCTATAGCCCACAAGTTTTTGGGCGGCTAAAATCCAAAATGCTCCGATTACGATGGTTGATACCTCTATCAATAGGTTTTGGGACCTGTAATTGCTGTGACAATTTGCATTTTGATTGCTCGATTATTTCTAAAAATTTCTTAGAAAATTCAATTTTATTGAAAATCAACTGTGCTATAGCCCACAAGTTTTTGGGGAGCTAAAATCTAAAATGCTCCGATTACGATGGTTGATGCAAATATCAATAGGTTTCGGAACCTGTAATTGCTGTGACAATTTGCATTTTGATTGCTCGATTATTTCTAAATATTTCTTAGAAAATTCAATTTTATTGAAAATCAACTGTGCTATAGCCCACAAGTTTTTGAGCGGCTAAAATCTAAAATGCTCCGATTACAATGGTTGATGCCTCTATCAATAGGTTTTGGGATCTGTAATTGCTGTGACAATTTTCATTTTGATTGCTCGATTATTTCTAAACATTTCTTAGAAAATTCAATTTTATTGAAAATCAACTGTGCTATATCCCACAAGTTTTTGAGCGGCTAAAATCTAAAATGCTCCGATTACAATGGTTGATGCTTCTATCAATAGGTTTTGGGATCTGTAATTGCTGTGACAATTTTCATTTTGATTGCTCGATTATTTCTTAACATTTCTTAGAAAATTCAATTTTATTGAAAATCAACTGTGCTATAGCCCACAAGTTTTTGGGCGACTAAAATCTAAAATGCTCCGATTACGATGTTTGATGCCTCTATCAATAGGTTTCGGGACCTGTAATTGCTGTGACAATTTGCATTTTGATTGCTCGATTATTTCTTAACATTTCTTAGAAAATTCAATTTTATTGAAAATCAACTGTGCTATAGCCCACAAGTTTTTGAGCGGCTAAAATCTAAAATGCTCCGATTTCGATGGTTGATGCCTCTATCAATAGGTTTCGGGACCTGTAATTGCTGTGACAATTTGCATTTTGATTGCTCGATTATTTCTTAACATTTCTTAGAAAATTCAATTTTATTGAAAATCAACTGTGCTATAGCCCACAAGTTTTTTGAGCGGCTAAAATCTAAAATGCTCCGATTACAATGGTTGATGCCTCTATCAATATGTTTTGGGATCTGTAATTGCTGTGACAATTTGCATTTTGATTGCTCGATTATTTCTAAACATTTCTTAGAAAATTCAATTTTATTGAAAATCAACTGTGCTATAGCCCACAAGTTTTTGGGGAGCTAAAATCTAAAATGCTCCGATTACGATGGTTGATGCCTCTATCAATAGGTTTCGGAACCTGTAATTGCTGTGACAATTTGCATTTTGATTGCTCGATTATTTCTTAACATTTCTTAGAAAATTCAATTTTATTGAAAATCAACTGTGCTATAGCCCACAAGTTTTTGAGCGGCTAAAATCTAAAATGCTCCGATTACGAGGTTTGATACCTCTATCAATAGGTTTCGGGACCTGTAATTGCTGTGACAATTTGCATTTTGATTGCTCGATAATTTCTTAACATTTCTTAGAAAATTCAATTTTATTGAAAATCAACTGTGCTATAGCCCACAAGTTTTTGGGCGGCAAAAATCTAAAATGCTCCGATTACGATGGTTGATACCATTTGGGGCCTGTAATTGCTGTGACAATTTGCATTTTGATTGCTCGATTATTTCTAAACATTTCTTAGAAAATTCAATTTTATTGAAAATCAACTGTGACATAGCCCACAAGTTTTTGGGCGACTAAAATCTAAAATGCACCGATTACGATGGTTGATAACTCTATCAATAGGTTTCGGGACCTGTAATTGCTGTAACAATTAGCATTTTGATTGCTCGATTATTTCTAAACATTTCTTAGAAAATTCAATTTTATTGAAAATCAACTGTGCTATAGCCCACAAGTTTTTGGCCCGCTAAAATCTAAAATGCTCCGATTACGATGGTTGATACCTCTATCCATAGGTTTTGGGACCTGTAATTGCTGTGACAATTTGCATTTTGATTGCTCGATTATTTCTAAACATTTCTTAGAAAATTCAATTTTATTGAAAATCAACTGTGCTATAGCCCACAAGTTTTTGGCCCGCTAAAATCTAAAATGCTCCGATTACGATGGTTGATACCTCTATCCATAGGTTTTGGGACCTGTAATTGCTGTGACAATTTGCATTTTGATTGCTCGATTATTTCTAAACATTTCTTGAAAAATTCAATTTTATTGAAAATCAACTGTGCTATAGCCCACAAGTTTTTGGGCGGCTAAAATCTAAAATGCTCCGAGTACGATGGTTGATACCTCTATCCATAGGTTTCGGGACCTCCAATTGCTGTGACAATTTGCATTTTGATTGCTCGATTATTTCTAAACATTTCTTAGAAAATTCAATTTTATTGAAAATCAACTGTGCTATAGCCCACAAGTTTTTGGGCGGCTAAAATCTAAAATGCTCCGATTACGATGGTTGATACCTCTATCCATAGGTTTCGGGACCTGTAATTGCTGTGACAATTTGCATTTTGATTGCTCGATTATTTCTAAACATTTCTTAGAAAATTCAATTTTATTGAAAATCAACTGTGCGATAGCCCACAAGTTTTTGGGCGGCTAAAATCTAAAATGCTCCGATTACGATGGTTGATACCTCTATCAATAGGTTACGGGACCTGTAATTGCTATGACAATTTGCATTTTGATTACTCGATTATTTCTAAACATTTCTTAGAAAATTCAATTTTATTGAAAATCAACTGTGCTATAGCCCACAAGTTTTTGGCCCGCTAAAATCTAAAATGCTCCGATTACGATGGTTGATACCTCTATCCATAGGTTTTGGGACCTGTAATTGCTGTGACAATTTGCATTTTGATTGCTCGATTATTTCTAAACTTTTCTTGAAAAATTCAATTTTATTGAAAATCAACTGTGCTATAGCCCACAAGTTTTTGGGCGGCTAAAATCTAAAATGCTCCGAGTACGATGGTTGATACCTCTATCCATAGGTTTCGGGACCTCCAATTGCTGTGACAATTTGCATTTTGATTGCTCGATTATTTCTAAACATTTCTTAGAAAATTCAATTTTATTGAAAATCAACTGTGCGATAGCCCACAAGTTTTTGGGCGGCTAAAATCTAAAATGCTCCGATTACGATGGTTGATACCTCTATCCATAGGTTTTGGGACCTGTAATTGCTGTGACAATTTGCATTTTGATTGCTCGATTATTTCTAAACATTTCTTAGAAAATTCAATTTTATTGAAAATCAACTGTGCTATAGCCCACAAGTTTTTGGCCCGCTAAAATCTAAAATGCTCCGATTACGATGGTTGATACCTCTATCCATAGGTTTTGGGACCTGTAATTGCTGTGACAATTTGCATTTTGATTGCTCGATTATTTCTAAACATTTCTTGAAAAATTCAATTTTATTGAAAATCAACTGTGCTATAGCCCACAAGTTTTTGGGCGGCTAAAATCTAAAATGCTCCGAGTACGATGGTTGATACCTCTATCCATAGGTTTCGGGACCTCCAATTGCTGTGACAATTTGCATTTTGATTGCTCGATTATTTCTAAACATTTCTTAGAAAATTCAATTTTATTGAAAATCAACTGTGCTATAGCCCACAAGTTTTTGGGCGGCTAAAATCTAAAATGCTCCGATTACGATGGTTGATACCTCTATCCATAGGTTTCGGGACCTGTAATTGCTGTGACAATTTGCATTTTGATTGCTCGATTATTTCTAAACATTTCTTAGAAAATTCAATTTTATTGAAAATCAACTGTGCGATAGCCCACAAGTTTTTGGGCGGCTAAAATCTAAAATGCTCCGATTACGATGGTTGATACCTCTATCAATAGGTTACGGGACCTGTAATTGCTGTGACAATTTGCATTTTGATTACTCGATTATTTCTAAACATTTCTTAGAAAATTCAATTTTATTGAAAATCAACTGTGCTATAGCCCACAAGTTTTTGGCCCGCTAAAATCTAAAATGCTCCGATTACGATGGTTGATACCTCTATCCATAGGTTTTGGGACCTGTAATTGCTGTGACAATTTGCATTTTGATTGCTCGATTATTTCTAAACTTTTCTTGAAAAATTCAATTTTATTGAAAATCAACTGTGCTATAGCCCACAAGTTTTTGGGCGGCTAAAATCTAAAATGCTCCGAGTACGATGGTTGATACCTCTATCCATAGGTTTCGGGACCTCCAATTGCTGTGACAATTTGCATTTTGATTGCTCGATTATTTCTAAACATTTCTTAGAAAATTCAATTTTATTGAAAATCAACTGTGCTATAGCCCACAAGTTTTTGGGCGGCTAAAATCTAAAATGCTCCGATTACGATGGTTGATACCTCTATCCATAGGTTTCGGGACCTGTAATTGCTGTGACAATTTGCATTTTGATTGCTCGATTATTTCTAAACATTTCTTAGAAAATTCAATTTTATTGAAAATCAACTGTGCTATAGCCCACAAGTTTTTGGGCGGCTAAAATCTAAAATGCTCCGATTACGATGGTTGATACCTCTATCAATAGGTTACGGGACCTGTAATTGCTGTGACAATTTGCATTTTGATTACTCGATTATTTCTAAACATTTCTTAGAAAATTCAATTTTATTGAAAATCAACTGTGCTATAGCCCACAAGTTTTCGGGCGGCCAAAATCTAAAATGCTCCGATTACGATGGTTGATACCTCTAACAATAGGTTTCAGGACCTGTAATTGCTGTGATAATTTGCATTTTGATTTTTTATTGAATGAGCAGATCCTCGTCTACGTGGTGATAATGAACTGTCTCGAGGGATTGATCTTCTGCGGCGCTGTGAGTTAGAAAGCAAACCTTGGGGTGATTGCCTACGCTGTCAACTCTGACTGTAATTTCGATATGGTTTACGATATCTGAGTGACCTTCGAGTATGCCCGCTAGACATACAAACGGTGGAAATGTGTCCTTTTTTATTACAGCTATTGCAGGTGGCATCAAAATATTTCCATTTTGATCTATCATGTTCGTCTATGCACTGGGGACAGGATTTATAAAAATTTGCACTTGTAATTAAATTATATTTCACATCACTATTTCGATTATCAGCACGAGGTAAATCAATTTTAATTATATCCATTGACGTTTCACCTTTTATGATTTTTCATGTTTTAACGGTAGTTTCTTACGCGACAGCGATTCCCAACACTTCATCTAAAGTAGGATTATTTTTTTGTAAACACGTGACTGTATCGTGTGGTGTATTTATTACAATTATATCGCGAATTAATTCGTCAATGAACGATGTGCAACAATTTGTTTTTTTACACGTAAAAATGCAATTGCGAGCGATACCACGTAAATCCGCTACCCAGTCTGAGTAGGATTGGTTTGGTTTCATTTTCGTTTTGTGAAATTCATAACGCGCAGCCAAAATATGTATTTTTAACGTAAAATGATCTGATAATTTAGAGGTTAGATCTTTATATGTCCTACTCACCGAATCGCCGTCGAATAATTTTTGAAGGAGTTCAAAAATATATTCTCCCACGTTGGACAGGAAAAATGCTCGTTTCCTGTTATCATCCGATACCCCGCCTGCCTCGAAATGCTGATTTATTTGTAGTAAATATGATGACCAATGATGTTTCTGCACATTAAACGGAAAAAATGGTGAAATTGTTGTAGCCACTTGTTTTGGCTTCTTGTTGGCTTTTAAGAATTTGTAAAATTTCTTGATCCGTAGGCATTTTGTTTAATCCTCGTCGCCACTTTAATATTTACAAATATTTAATTTATTATTTAGGAATTACACAACTTTATTTGAGAACACAACTTTATGGAATGGCGTTTATAATGGAATGAATGGGGACTTTAGTATAAAAATTAGTGTGTTTTACGTTAAATATGCAAATGAGATATAACATAAACCAAGAACTAAAGACGCACAGAAAGCCATTTAAGAAAACAACCCCAACGGAGGTTTCATTATTTCATTCAGCCTAATTCAGTGACTGGTGCAAAGACTGCAAAGGGGCAGATGAAACGAACATTTGATATTATACTACGAAAGTTGTGGCAAAATTGTGTTCTAACAATTCAGGAAAATGGTATAACAAACTGATGACCTTTAACGCTACCTGTATAATTAAGTACAGCGAGTATGCCAATCATAAAGAAGTCGTTAAGGACAAATTGCTATATCTTCTTCAAAAGGCAAAAAAATAGTGCTGCAATGCAAAGAGAGAACAACACAAAAGTAAGAGAGACATACAAGATAAGAAATCTACAAATCGACGTGCCCTGCTACCACACTACGTTAAGATGTCAAATGAAGAGACAGCTACCGAAACGAATAAGGAATCTTAAACGTTTATGTACATCTAAACGCTATTTAAAGTTTAACTAGACCCCAAAGAATATTTTTATATTCTTATTTGGGTGTTAGTGATGCTGAATCGATACGTTTATGGCAAAACTAGCTAAACTAATTTTAAATGTAAATGTATATTATGCCCACCTTCTCGTATAGCTATAGCAGAGCAATAAATCTTTAAAAATTGAAGAGTTGTACGTAAACGATATGTGTATCACTGGAATGATGGCGGTGGAAAAATTTCTGTTTGTCATAAATCATGTATACGAAAGCTTTTTTTTTATCGTTTTACACTAAACACATATACTCATCAGCAATACGTAAATTGTGCTGAAGAAAATTTTTTTATGTACGTTTCACTTGTGGTTAAAAATGAAATTCTTAAAGCTCAAAACAAGACTATTAAATTCGTAAACAGACAGACGACGAGACAAAATAAATTTTTGTGTACGCGCGTGGTAAACTTAAAACAAAACTAAAATACAAAAAAAGTTTAGTAATTGAGCCGGAAAATTTAAGCAGCACGTGTTTGATACATTCGTACGTCATTCAGCATCCTTAAAAATTATTTATCACATTTTATCATTATGAATCCTTAATTTTTAATGTAATTTAATATTTTATGTCTATGTATTATCATAAAATTATGAATAAGCAATTTTAATTGATGTTAAGACCGAGAGGGATGAGATGGTGTGTTTACCTCATGTGTGGTATGTGAAAATTATTTTATTTTAGTAACTTCCCAAAAATTCAATCGATAAAATCGTTGTAACTTAATAATTTTACCAATACTCAAGTTGAAACCATAAAATGAAAGCGAAACATTTTTGTTCGTGTAGCTTAGTAAATAAGGTACTAGTTTATCGTTTACAAGCCTCCGACTTCCAATCGTACCATGCTCCATAAATACTTAAATATTTTATCAAAATTGATTAACCCCGGTAATTGAGTTATACCATAAATGTACGAGAATTGCGATGTTTCAAATACGATATGTGAAATTGTGAAATTCGATACTCATTTACCATACGCCTCATCATCCTCACATCATCATCATCATCATTATCATGTTCTTCGTTCGTTTGTCTATTGATTTATTTTTTGGGTATGGAATAGATAAAATAAATGTTTAATTTTATTATTCTGCATTGTTGGTTAGGTTAAAGATAAAAATCATATAGACATGAACTATATACAGCCATAGTACAAAATACAAAGATTTCAATTAAAACATTACAAAAGATAATGCAATTTGGTTTGATGAGATGCGGGCGTCTTATTATGATAGCAAGAATTCTAGACTACAATTTCATATAATTGGATCGTTTAAAGATTTTCCAGTCTCAAACTCAACAATTTAAATTTTTCAACGAAGCGAACATACCAGATTGAAAAAGTTCTCCTTAAAACAATTGTGAATACTGTTCTTACAACAAGATGTGATTTGTAGGGGATTAATATATTTCTTAACGAGAAAACTAATCTCGACATGAATAAAAAACGGAAAAATTTAAAATTGAAATAAAATACAAAGTATTCGTCATTTACTACTGAGCTCATGCGCCATAAAAATATAAATTAATTAAATAATTTCAGAAGATATGAAATGCAACAAATTAAATCCGAGAAAACGAAATTTTTGCACGTACTTGGCGCTTTAATGCCTGACACGTGCAATCTAATTTCCGATTTTTTCGAATGTCCACCCACGACCAATCAATATCTTAAATTAACAAATTTGCTTTTAGAGCGCTTATAGCTCCTTCAGAAGAGCAAAAGCTCGCACAATTACTGACAGGTCAGCAGATTGGCGAAGGCAAACCATCGGAAATGTTAATGTCGATTCGCTTGCTTTCGAGCACGAACTTATCCGCGGTAGTAATCCGATCATTATGCGTCCGAAGGATGTCAGAGATAATCAGAATATTCATAGCAGCGCAGCCAGCGGAACAGACACTAGAAGAATTGGCCAAAATGGCAGACCGCATGCATGAAGCAATGCAAACAAATGTCAGCCGTATAAGCGTAATCACCAGTCGCAAGCAGACATATCAGACTTCACAAAGATCCCGTCCCACTCAGCGTAATGAGCAAGGCCAAGAGCTCCCTATTAAACCAATACAAACAAAAACAGTCGAAGAGCGATTAACCCAAATCGAGGCAAAATTGAACCAGCTAGGCCAGGGGAATAGGTCACAATCGTAAGGATGGAGACAGCGAAATAGATCTAACTCGAATAATAGAAACTTTAACAATGGGTCAAATCAAGGACAAGAGTCGCCAAGTAGACCTAATACAAACCGTGCTGAACACGTCAAAAAACCTTTAAACTGTACCCAGGTCTTTACGGCACAGACCAATAAAAAAAAACAGCCGATTAATTGTATTTGACCAAATAAATAACCTACACTTCTTAATAGACAAGGGAGCTGACCTGTTGGTGCTCCCTGTCAGACATATAAACATGTCAAACCTGAAATGCAATAATAATAATAATAGTAATAAGATTGGCAACATGAATTCTTCGCCAATTTATTTTAATTATAATAAGTCCGATCTCGTGTTATCGGCAGCCAATGGCAGCACAATTAATACCTACAGCACCAAATTTTTAGAGGTTAATATCGGACACAGGCATACATTTGGTCATGCATTTATACTCGCCGATGTGAGTCGTTCGATTATGGGGGCAGATATTAGTCGATCTTAGGCGAAAAAGGCTAGTTCATTTAGAATTCAGTTAGTTGAAAGTCCAATTCATTTCGCAATCGACAATGGCTATGGGACAATTCTTAAAAAGTTCCCTTCGCTCTCATCAGAGCCTAATTTTTATACACCAGTGAAACATCCAGTGGTCCATCATATAGTTACTGAAGGACATTTACCAGTGACAAGACCGAGGAGATTAGATTCCATGCGCCATAAAGCAGCCTTATTAGAATTTAAGCATATGGTTGAACTAAGCATTTGTAGACATGGTTAAGAAAAAAGATCTGGATTGGAGACCATGTGGTGATTATCGCAGATTAAACGAGATCACAACGCCGGATCGGTATCCGATGCCGCATATTCAAAAATTTTCCATGAAATCGACTTAGTAAGAGCCTATCATTTAATTCCCATAGCTCCGGAAGACATTCATCAAACAGCGATAATCACTCCTTTTGGCCTTTTGGAGTTCACTCGAATGCCCTTTGGTTTACGCAATGCCGCACAAACATTCCAGCGGTTTATTTTCGAAATAGTTAAGATTTAGACTTCGTATTCGTCTATATCGACGATATTTTAGTAGCATCTTCCGATGAATCACAGCACAAAATGCATCTAGAACAACTCTTTCAGAGATTAGTGGATTATGACGTGCATATTAAGAGCTCTAAATGCGTGTTCGGCGCAAATTCTTTAGATTTTTTAAGCCATAAGATCACACCTAATCCTATTCTGCCCTCTCAATAGAGAATTAATGCCATTATTGATTTTTCTGCTCCGGAATCAATTAAGAAGACTCAACAATTACTTCAACAATTTAATACGCGTCAAATGTAGCAGTAGGAGCAGTGCTCCAGTAATATAATAAAAATAGCTGGGAGCCTTTGTTCTTTTCAAAGAAGCTGTCGGGCGCAGAAAGAAAATATTCCGCGTTCGATCAGGAATTATTGGCAATATATTTAGCCATCAAACATTTTAGGTATTTTGTGGACATTTTGTGGTTTACAATATATACCGATCATAAACCACTGACTAGAGCAATTCAGTCCAAAACTGAACGTAATCCTCGCCAATCTAGGCATTTAGATTACATTAGTCGGTTTACAACAGACATTCAGCATATGCAAGGTAAAGACAACGTAGTTGCAGATTCATTGTCAAGAATCAGTACAACGATAATTGAAAATGAAACTTGCAGAAGTACTGAACAATTAGACATTAATACAATTGAGGTAAAACAAGATTATGGCACAATTATTTCAGCGCAGCAAAAAGACGAGGAACTACAGAAAGTCATAAAGCTTCATATCGCCTTGAAAGCTTCAAACTTCCAGGTTTCGAGGTATACTACGAAGTATCGACAAGTACCAATCGTCCGTACATACCTGAACCTTTGGGAAAGAAGATTTTTGAGCAAATACATAACCTTTCGCACCCTGGAGCTCGGGCTACACGTAAACTGATTACAGCTCGTTATATCTGTCCAAGTATAAACAAAGACGTAACCCAGTGGGCACAGTCATGTTTAGCATGCCAAAAATCGAAAGTCCAACGGCATACCAAGTCGCCTTTAGCGCAATTCGAGATACCCCAAAGTCGATTTGAACATATCCACATAGATGTAGTAGGTCCTCTTCCACCGTCAAATGGATGTAAATATTTAGTAACATGTGTCTATAGATTCACCCGCTGGTAAGAAGCCTATCACATGATAGATATGTCAGCAGCAACGATTGCAACAACAATAATTACATTTTTAAAATTAATAATTACATTTCGCGATTTGGTGTACCTGCAATTTGAGTCCAAACTTTTCAGTGAATTAATTAAACTTCTTGGCTCACATCGCATTCGAACTTCTTCATACTATCCACAAGCGAAAGGAATGGTCGAACGTCAAGATCTGGCGAATTCTTCCAGATATTATTACATGAAACAATAAAGCGAAATGACCAAGTAAGAAATAGCCCAGAATACTCTGTGGAGACAAATTCCAATGTTACAACGACAGATTTCGATATTTTTCTTCACCAATTTTAGAAAATTGAGGAGTTAAGCACCACATCCTTAGTTACAGAAGAGGAAAAAATGATTGAAAAGCACTTCCTAAACATATCCTCAAAAACCAAGGAGGGAAGAAATATAGTAAATTGGCCATTTAAACCCAATTCGGAGAATTAGGCAATTCCAAACAAGCAGCAAAGTTACGATTGATGGCGATGGAATGAAAATTCCCAATAAATTGCAGCATGATTCTATCAGTTTCAGGGAAGTATATGCCAACCTTGGATACATGAAAATTATACCAGATGTGGATATTGTACAAGCAGCGGAAAACAGTTATTATCTGCTGCACCATCTCTTAATGAAAGAATCGCATGGCAAAACAAAAATAAGGGTAGTCTTTGATGGACCTTCAAAAACATCGTCTGGCGTGTAATGAAATTTCGGAAGCATAAAATCGTATTTGCCTGCGCGACATCGAAAAGATGTATAGGCAAATCCTGATAGGACCAGATGACCGAGAATTCTAACGGATATTATGGCGGAAAACTAATATATGGTATGGTCTAGCATCATTACCATTTCAGACCATTAGAACGTTAAGGCAGTTAACAATTGATAACAAACCATAATTCACTAGCTGCTGAAATAGTTTTAAACGATTCTAAAAATCCAATTGATTCCAATTCATTCCGCAGACATTTTTGCTTGGGCTGATTCAACAATAGTACTTGTAACGTATGGCTTTGGGCCACCTTCGACATCATGTGGCACACTTCTAGTAGCGGGTAGCTATCAGCGGCTAGGCAGGTTCTTTCAATACACACGATGAAGAAAGCCATTGTACAATAAATCTTTAAATTTAAGTGTGCAAGAATAAATTTAAAAAAAAAAAACTGGTCAAGGTTTTGTTAAGGTCAAGTAAAAATATCCGGCTTCCACAATCATCCCACTATACGAAGACCGATTACGCCATCATTTTTTTATATTGGAATCATATCACACGGCAAAGGAGAAACAAAAATGATTGCATATGACAAACGCTTCTTCGCTCACCGTAAAAAGAAGTTAAAATCCAACAACAAAATGAACCATTAACTAAAAAAATTATATGTACTTAAGTTAAATACTAACACTGATAAAAGAAAATTCTAATAGTAACATGAAATAATAATAATGTACAATAAAATTCTACGTCACCCAAAAATATTGATGTATGTTGATGATGACCTTCATTGATTATCCTCCGGTACAACTATCATCCTGTTCATCTATATGTGTCTTCAATGGTGATTTTTATTTAACTCTATATATATATATATATATATATATATATATATATATATATATATATATATATATATATATATATATATATATATATATATATATGTATATATATATATTTTATGTTATAAGCGGTGTTGATAAACGATGCACTATCGATGATATTTATTTCGCTTTCTTTAAATAATAACATTCACTGACTATTTTATTGAACGTAAAGTTGATTACCAAATATTGGAATTTTCACTATGAACTCATAACACCAAAAGCGAATATCACAACGGACTGTCTCATGGATCAATTGTAATGGTGGTAATTTATGTTGGACGAATTTTTGTTTTAATTATAACTCGCTTGATTAAATTTTCATGATTTTATTTTAAACATATAATTTACATAATCATTTACACTTAATATTATTATTTATTATACTTTATTCATCGATTACTATTTTCTTAGTTTTATTTTAGTTTATTTATTTATTAATTATAGTAACAAGTTTTTATAAAATAAAAAAAATTATTCATTTAAGTTTTATTAAGTTACTTTATTTGACTTAATAGTTTCATTTTTTTTTTTGTTTTTGGATTTTAATTTTGTATTTATCTCGGTATTTCTTTTCTTGTTTTTAAACTTTACTTTTTTTTTAATTTCCTAATTTTTCAATCTTTTTTTATTTTCCCAACCATTTCGTTCGAAATTTGCCAAAACTCTCCCATATTTTTATTTTTTCCGTTTTTATATCGATCCAAATCTCCCGGTTTATCGGTTATTTCTTGTTTTTTTTTTTCTTTATTTGCTTTACTTGTATTGTATTGATTGATTGAATATCGATTTTTTTTTTTGTTATTTATTTAAACCCTACAACTCGTTCTTGCCGTTTCATATACAGTGTGCGAAATAGCACCATACTTTAAAATTTAAAGGCCTTTTTTTCTTTCTATGAATTGGCAAGCTCACTCACACTCTACAAAATATACGAAATTCGTTACATACTTCAATGGCTTGTGAAGTCCACCCTAGAAACTGAAATTATATTTGTCGGCAATATAACTGCTAAGATCTATACCAGGCTACCGTAATGTCATTGGTCCTTATAATTGCCATCGCCTCCGGGTCCACGCTCATTGAGCGGGTGTTAATAAGTGACCTAGGTATAAGGCGGGTCACGCTAAAAAATGGCCACAATCACGGATTAAGGTGTAAAGCGGCCCGTAGGCTGGAAGCCCATTTAACAAAGCCCAGTTACTTGCGTATACGGATCTCTGCGCAGGCGGACCTTTATTTCTCCGATACTCGTGGGAATCATAATGGACAGATGTAACAATAAGAGGCTCTCCTCAAAAGCCAGTATCAGCGAAGGGAGGTACCTCGAACCAGAAGAGTGGGGCCTCTAAGGTTGCAAAGGTGGTTGACCCTACGGCACCAGTCCCGGGAGTTAGCGGTACCAACGCAGCACAGGGGAGTGGGACGAGAGATTCCTCCGGCGAAAAGGCGATACAGGAATCGCCGCTCGGCATTCCGAATTCTCAAGAAGTGGGATGCGACCCCCGAGGGGTAGCTTACGGAAGAGCAAAGAACATCAGTAGCTTGGGCAAGGAGCACTGTGGGCTGCGGAGGCTCGGAAAGGGACCATGTGTCGAAAAGACAGCGGTCCCAGGACGAGGTGGAAGTACTCAACAGCAAGCGGGCCAAGTTGGTGACTGAAAAGAAGCCGAGCTCCAAGTCAGGGACAAAGCTGTTCAGCGACGTCCTGAGGGAGCATGTGTTTATGCTAGCCGTTATTGAAGAAAGTCAAGAAGATGGCAGCATCACGGCGGAAAAATGGAGGTTGATGTATAATGCACTCAACCTCGTCTTTTTAAAGGTCCTGGGTGAAAATCCGGGACCACCCCCATCCTGCAGAGATGCGGGATGGTATCAAGGGCGTGTGAAGATGACTGCACGCTCGGACTCTAGATCTGTAGATCTTTATAAAAAGGCTATAGCCAAAGTAGGGGAGGTGTGGCCAGGCGCAAAGCTTGCGGCAGTTAGCCGGAAGGAAATTCCCAGCAGGCCGAGGGCACGTGTCTGGCTGCCATCCAAACCGGCTAGCCCTGACGAGGCTTTGAAAATCATTCAGGCCAGTAACCCGAGTCTTCTGACCGGAAATTGGAAGATTGTCAAGCAGAAGGAGGCGAAGGGGGGCTCGAAATTATAGTAATAAATAAGGAGTCCCTTGCCCTCCTTCACAAAACGAAGGGAGTAATTGACTTCGGTTTCGGGTGAAATACTCTCAACGTTTATAAAAAGGATGGGGCGGAAGCGCGTACGGGAGGCCAACCGGAGGATGGTGGCAACCCGCCCAGGCCTGAAGGGGGTACCAGCAGCATGGGTGAGAAGCTGAGGGTAGGGGGAGAGGGAATCCGGCGACCTCGGTCGGGCAAGGACTCCCTTGAAGTATGAGGAGGGGCACATAAGCGAAGGAGCTGGTGTACCGATGGAGGAGGATGTCGGCAGCCCGGCCAGATGGGGGGCACTGACAAGTTCTCTACAGAGGGTATAAGGGGTGGCGAGACGGGCGAATCCGGCGCATCCCAAAATACCAAGGAATAATATTCCTGCGGTAGCAGGAATTTACTATAGAGGTAGGTAGAGGTTGAATGGTTATGATTAAGATAACACAAATTTACCTTCACCATTCTAAGGCTGCTTCGGCAGCTCTACTCCTCAGGCTGACAAGTTCGGGTGAGAATGTGATACTAATCCAAGAACCTTGGATTAACAACAACAGGATCTGTGGCCTCAGAACCAAGGGGTACAAAATTATATCCTCTAGTAAGTCTGGGAAGATCAGATCTTGTATTCTTGGGAAAAATAAGAATAATATTTTCCTTCTCTCTCAATACAGCAATGATGACACTACTGCAGTTAGCCTGGAAGTAGGCACTTGTAGATTCTGGCTAGTTTCAGCCTACATGGACCGGGAGAAGGAGGTTCCTCCGGATAACCTGGAGGAGCTGATCCGTAAAGCGGAACAATCAAAGGTAGGTATGGTACTGGGAGTTGAAGCTAATGCGCATCACACTATCTGGGGAAGCACGGACATTAATGAAAGGGGTGAGTCGCTTTTTGATTATTTGATGAGTACTAACCTTTCAGTGTGTAATATTGGGCGGGAACCCACATTTATTACTAGTAGCAGGCAGGAGGTTCTAGACGTGACACTTGCCTCAAATAATATTCTTCATATGGTTAAAAATTGGAGGGTGGATAAGGAACACTCCTTTTCTGATCATCGATATTTAACCTATAGCCTCGATATTCACCCTGCTACCCGGGAAGCCTTCAGGAACCCTAGAAGGACCAACTGGAGCAAATATGGGGAATTATTGGAGGAAATGTTACCGACGAGGGCTATGAAGCCCCCGACGACCGTTGGGGAGCTGGAGGATATGATGGCCAGCGTAACTTGGGCATGTAACCGATCTTTTCGCGCTGCCTGCCTACTGGCTAAGCCTAGGGGTAGGCGAAAACCAGTATGGTGGTCTAGGGAACTGGAAACCTATCGTAAAGCGTGTAGAACAGCCTTTAATAGAGCCAAAAATACAAGGGAGGCTCAGGATTGGGACTCCTATAAGGAGAAACTCGGAATTTATAAGAAAGAATTAAGAAAGGCACAAAGGAGGTCTTGGAGAATCTTTTGTGATAAAATGGAAGAGGTATCCGAAACCTCCCGCCTTAGGAAGATTCTCTCAAAAAGTACAGCTAGTCCCAGTTTTTTGATAAAACCGGACGGATCTTGGACAGCTTCTAGTGGAGAATCTCTGGAGCTTCTCTTCGAGACACACTTCCCAGGGAGCTTTGAAGACCTGTTGGTGCGTAGCAATCATCAGAAATCACTGTCAGTAATCACAGAGGATATCGTAACCAGGAAACGGATCCTATGGGTACTGAGGGGTTTTAAACCATTTAAATCGGCTGGTCCGGATCAAATTATACCAGCGGAACTTCAAAACAACTCAGTAATTATTCTTCCCCACCTAGAAGCTAAATTCAAAGGGTGTTTGAAGCTAGTCTATATTCCTAGGTACTGGACGGAGGTCAATGTGGTGTTCATACCGAAAGCGGGGAAAAGCTCACATGTCTATCCTAAGGACCTAAGACCCATAACTCTAACATCCTTTCTTTTGAAAACCTTGGAAAGGCTGCTGGATGTATACATCAGAGATAAAATAGGTGCCAGGAAGTGGGCACCGTCTCAGCATGCGTACACAAAAGTAGATCTGTGGACACTGTTCTGCACGCCTTGGTGTGTACGATTGAGAAATCGAATAATTCGAAGGAATTCTGTTTGTTGGCCTTCCTGGATATAGAGGGCGCCTTTAATAATGTGAAAGCGGAGACAATTAAGGAGGGATTGTCATTTTTGGAGGTGGACGTTCCTCTGATTGGATTAATAAATTATATGCTGGGAAGCAGGATTGTTAGCTGGAAGTTTGGGGACTCCACCATCAAGAGGCGAGTAAATAGGGGAACCCCGCAGGGGAGGAGGGGTTTTGTCCCTTCTTCTCTGGAACATAGTGGTAAACGGGTTACTACTTGAATTGGAGAGAGAGGGTATTGAAGTTATCGCTTACGCAAATGACGTAGCTTTAGCTGTTACCGGGAAATTCCTGGGCACGATTGTAGACGTAATGCATAATGCGCTTACCATCGTTACGAAATGGGCTGGCAAATGTGGACTTGGTATTAACCCGTCCAAGACAGAGCTGGTACTCTTCACTAAGAAATACAAAATCCCGGTAATTGTCCCTCCTACCTTAAATGGCACGAGAGTTGCTTTTACTGATAGAGCTAGGCATTATCTTGGACAGTAAGCATAGTTGGAAGCCCAACATGTTGGAAAGAATAAACAAAGCTACTATTGCTTTGTACTCCTGTAGGAACGCCATTGGTCATAGATGGGGTCTAAACCCGGAGCTGGTACACTGGCTCTACACCGATGTAGTGAGACCTGTACTCATGTACGGGGTTGGTGTTTGGTGGCCAGCTTTGGACAAGGTAACTTATAAAAGTAAGATTGAGAGAGTACAAAGTACGGCCTGTATGCTTGTTACCGGGGCATTGAGGTCGACACCGACAAGTGCCTTAGAGGTTATGTTGCACCTTCTTCTGGTCGACATTTTTGGCAAACAGATAGCGGAAAATACGGCTGTACGACTTGCAGCTGTCTCTCAGTGGTGGTGTCTTAGTATAGGACACTCTACTATAGTTAGATCGTTAAAGGATGAGCTGGCGAATCTTGACTATATTGAACCTACTCTATGCGTCGAGAAGACGATTTCGGACCTCCTTCCCTTCAAGGGAATCCTGGAGGGATAGACCGTTATCGGAAACGGAAGCGTTGCAGTTCTTCACAGATGGCTCCAAGCTAGACGGCAAAGTGGGAGGTGGAGTATTCTGTGGCAAATTAAATGTAAACATTTCTATTCGTCTCCCTGATTACTGCAGCGTGTACCAAGCTGAAGTTGTAGCGATTGAGGAGGTCATGACGTGGTTGAAGCATAATGTGTTATCCTCAGACGATATCGCAATCTATGTGGACAGTCAAGCGGCGATCTGGTCGTTAGAATCGGTGGCCTTGGCGTCACGGGTGGCGTTGAGTTGCCAATCATCTCTAAATGAGATGGGTGAGCATTTCAATATTCAGGTAATCTGGGTCCCAGGTCACTCGGGCATCATGGGGAACTGCAGGGCGGATGAACTTGCTAGGCATGGTACGACTCTCCAGCTGCAACCAGAAAGGGCAAGTCTGGGGAGGCCTATCACAGCGCTGAGATAAGCACTTGGGAAGCAGGTTCCATCCTAAGTGGGGGAAACGTGGTCTAAGACCCTCACCTGTAGAGTTGCAAGACAAGTTTGGCCAAAGCTGGACTTGGGACGCACTAGGGAACGGTCGTAGGAATTCTCACATGACACTGCCTTTTTGGAGAACATGCAACAAGACTAGGTCTGGAGGCAAAAGACTTCTGCAGACGCTGCTTGGACGAAGAGGAGGAAAAGACGTTGGTCCACTTCCTTTGCTCCTGTCTAGCATTGGCACTCAGAAGGCATAAACACCTAGGTAAGTTCAGGATGGACTGCCTCTCGGATCTCGAAAACATTAAAGTGCGGGACATCTTACACTACATAAGTAGCTCGAAATGGTTCCAAGAGGGGTAAAGGGGATATATTCTGTGGTATCACAATGGACCGTCATCGGTCTAAGTGTGCCTAGGCAGCCACTCCAACCTAATCCAACCTAACTGCTAAGATCTATACCAGGCTGCCGTAATGTCATTGGAGATACGTAAGCTCGAAATAGAATCCTGCTGATCACGCTGCACGAGAAGTTTATCTTAATGATTATAAAAAAATGCAACATTTGGTGGAATGGCCGCGAAATTCTTAAACTTGACGACGCTACCTGGCCCAAACAACACCGATCTTTCAAACAAATGAAGCAGCCAATGAGAAGAAAACGAAAGGGATATCTAACAATGATAAACAGTGATAACGGCAACAACTTTCTTGGGGCCAATCTAGAACTTTGATCACATCTCTGCATGAGATTATTTTTCTCTTTCGTCTTTTTTTACTGTAAGTCAGTTTTTCTCAGGGAATACAGGCTTAATCCATAGATAAATAACAACAGTTGATGCAACATAGTGTGATTGGGTGACTGTTGCAATATTACGATTGGCTGTGTACATGTAGTGAACAGGCTGATTGTAAAATGAAATAATACGTAGTTAATGATCAATATCATAGATGGCTCAGAATTTAATGAATGTGATTTTCAAAAAATCGAATTTTCTATGAAATGAATGGGAATAATGAAATAATCTTAATTCGCGCTGATACAAAAATTACAGGACCCGAAACCTATCTTAAGCGGTATCAAGATTCGTATTCGTAGCACAATGGCAGATTTTTGCTGCTCATTTTCCATCCTCCAAATGAGCCGAAAGACCATTTAGCTTTAAAAGATACACATTATCTAAAGAAAATACATATTGTCATTAGTACATCGAGAAAAATATTATGACCTTGAAAATATTAATATAAACCATGACAATATTTAACAATTCATAAAACACCTTGACATTTTTAATTTATATCAAAACCAACAAACTACATTTAGGAATTTTTAAAACAAAGTGTGCTGTGAAAAGTTTGCGTGTTACCAATTTTGACAATTCCTTCAGTTTATTCAATAAATTGTGTGCGCTCTGTGTTAAATTAGGAGAAAAGTTTTTAAATCTTTACTGGTCACAATTATCTATATCCTTATTGACCATAAAATCTGCTACCATTGGTCTGCTCACTGGCCCACATATTCAGAATTCGAATATTGTGTTTTAAAATCATGTGAAATGTTTGTGTATTTTGTTAATGTAAATTGTGATTGATTAAATGACAGACGCAAAACAACAGACCAACATCGTATATCGTATTACATGGTGGCACAGGTAAGAAAATTTTAATTGTGCATAGTGCTTGGCTGCATTTTCCTTCATTATTTATTCATTACTAATAGCGGAAATTATTTCTTATTAAGTCTTTGATAAATCGAGCTAGAGTTGTCTAAATAACGCTGAGTATGCGATCTTACTGTATAAGGGCATATTGTGCGGCCTTTGTCTTTATGGATAATGAAAACCAACCGATACAATTTGATCTCGTGAAATTTTTTGAAACCCATATAAATCTAAATTTCACAGGTACAATCGCGATATCTTTAACTTAAACATATCTAGGATGCCTTGTTAATGGCCATTGTACACCCATCTACACAATTTTACCGCGAGTAATAATAAATTAGGTTTGACTGTTTAAATTTTTATTCTTAGTACTTAGTCTTCCATAATAAAATGTTCCTAATTGAGTCCCTAAATATCTCTCTAAAAATACTGCGTGTCACTACAATTTTTTTGTAGTCGTAATAAAATGAATTGGCAAACGTAATGAATCTAAATATAAGAGTGACCAGTTTTATACCTTTTTAGGTGAAAGAACACAACTGTTATTCAATTCCAATTTCACTTAAATATTCAAAATATCTCTTTGCAGAGTGAATTTTTTGTATGCGAAAATCACTCACACTTGGCAAATACATAATGGAACGATTTTGTGGAACGAAACCATACAATTATTTGTACCAGATTGAGAAATTACAAAGCTATAACTCTATATGACCCGTTAAAACCTCTCAAAATTGTGTATTTGATGTATTTATTCCTTCGAGCTTTATTTGCCCAGGCATGTCAGGTCCAGGAGCATAGACCTATTTTATAAACACATATAATGTATTTGACACATTCGTAAATAGATCTTGGGTAATTCAGAGTAAGTTTCGACCATTCAGTTACACTATAATGATATATTAATTTATTAATCGAAACTAACTCTGAACTTACCTAAAATCTAGTTATTTAGCGTATTTTCTTGACAAATTTACAACAACAATTGCATAGGATAAATCGCCGCTAGAATACCCAAAAAAAATTGGGTTTATTTAAACATAATTCTAATTCTTGGTTGTGATACCTGCCACCAGAGTCATAATACATATTAAATTTATATTAAGCGTATTTTGTTGCCCAAAATTTAAATCGATTATTTTGGATTTATTATTGTTCCAAGAAAATAGCAAATTTGATTTACTTGACAAAAGCCAACCTTTCGAAATAAAATATAAATTTAATATGTATTATGACTCTGGTGGCAGATATCAGAACCAAGAATTAGGATTATATTTAAATAAAGCCAATTTTTTTTTGGGGTTAATGTTATTCTTGCGGGAATTTATCCTATGCAATTATTGTTGTAAATTTGTCAAGGAAATACGCTAAGTATATTTCGAAAGGTTGGCTTTTGTCAATTAAATCAAATTTGCTATTTTTTTGGAAAAATAATAAACCCAAAATAATTCAAATTAAATTTTGGTCAACAAAATACGCTTATTGAATAATTGCTTAGTTAGGTTACTGAGATAGTGTTAAAGTTAGCCGAAAGTAAAAAATCGGTAATGCAGATTTTCCTATCCCAGCCAACAATAAAAAAATAAGTTGTAATCATCGAAGACCTTTGTCAATATTCTTAAGTAGCAAAACCTACTTCCAGTAAGTCTGTGAATTTTATCACAAATTACAAAAATTAACAAAATGTTTATGCAAGTATTGGTAATACACTAGGTTAAAGCAATGTAATAAAAACAAGTATTATTGAATATACCACAATTTAATTTATTTGTAGAATTTAATTGAATTTTAAAAATATTTTATGTAGGTTAATACAGATTAATATTTTATATTTGTATTTACTTTCATAAAATCACAGAGATTTTCCGCAGATATGACATGAGCGGATAGTTAGATAAATGCATCCTCTTTGAAACAAAAATAGTCATATCTTAATACGGTGGGGTGGACCCTTTTGTTATTAAAAATTTCAAACAGATTAAAAATTTCATTAAGTATAATAAAAAATAGTTGAACAATTTATTTTTTACAATAAATCAAAATTGATGGATTAACGCGCTTCTGATCTGTTGTTACTTTGCAGAACTTACTTAAATCGTTGTATATTTCAAAAATATTATTGGGCCTAAATGGCAGTATTATTAAATGGCTGTTTAGTGTGTGTTTTAAATTTTGTTTGTAATTGCACTATTGCTTTTGAGAAGAGTTCTTCGGTATTCAGCTAAATTTTTTCTTCATTGTCACAAATTTTTATATCGCAGTTGACGTTATTGTGCGATTGCACATCTGCTATAGCTATTCTATAGTGAGTAACTATTTTTTCCACTTTTAAGTTTCCTACACATCCGGAGCATGTTAAAGCTCCGAACGATATTGAATTTTGTATGTTGCGAAGCGAATTTTCATTTACTGTGAATATATCAAACGGCAAATAACAACTGGATGAATTTCGAACTCGGACCACATATTCTTCTAAGCACTTTTGATAAACCGATGTAGGTTTGGGAACCATTTTATTAATTAGATAGGTTATTTGACATTCCATACATTTAGTTTGTGTAGTATGTTCACAATTCTGCACACATTTTATACCTTTCAACACATCGAATAATACATTTGTGTGTGTATCTTATGTTTCAAAACATAAGTTTTTCGATGCAACAATCCTTGAAATAAACTTGAAAAAATCTGTTATTTACTTCACAAAAATTAAGTTTTAAAGATTCGATGTCGATACACATGCAAACAAAAATTTCCGTAAGCGTATCAAATCCATATGTATTAACCACGGATATAGTTTCTTCTCCGTATACCTTTGAAACCCCATTTCTTAGTACAGGCACTTTCTCAACAGTGAAATCTCTAATCATTTTCACCACTGTATGTAGATGGGACTGTTTTTGTTTCAAAGAGGATGCATTTATCTAACTATCAGCTCATGTCATATCCGCGGAAACCTTTGTGATTTTATAAATCTTAAATACAATGAGTAACAAAATTTCACATATATATCGTAAAATTCACTAACATTTCAACATATTCCATCAGCTAAATCCACAAAAATTCTCTGATCAATCTTAATTACAGTGAATTACAATCTCCCTTTTTAGAATAATTTTGTAAATAACAATTTGTTTACCTACTATATAAATACCGCACCAATACATATTCAGTTGTGTTATGTGTTAAAAATTTCACAGTCGTCCTCCAGTTCCTCGTGGAAAATTGTGGAAAATTTGCGAAACCAAAAAAATATTTAAAATTGCTATAAAATCAGCCTCTAGAGTATTATGTCTGGAAATGGATTGCATTGATGTGACCTATTGTAGGAAAAAAAATTCCGTTTAAGTTTCCGTGGGGGATCTGAGAAAATTCGATTTTACAAAAATCATTAGAAACATTATTAGACAATCCATCGCCAGACATAACACTCTAGAGCTTGATTTTATGCAATCATTTTTTACTTACGGCTGGAAACTTTATCACACTTTCCAGACTTACCATGGGAAACTGAACTGAATTTTTGTCCTACATTAACTATTGACAAGTCACATCAATGCAATCTATCTCTAGACATAACACCCAAGAGGGAGGATTTTACATATACTAAAATATACAAAATTTCTAATGATTTATATAAAATCGAATTTTCCCAGATTTCGCACGGGAAACATGAACTGAATTTTTTTTGCTGCGATAGTTATTGATAAGCCACATCAATGCAATCCATCTTCAGACAAAATACTCTAGGGGGTGATTTACCCTGTTAAAGTTAACCGAAAGCAAAAAGTCGATAATGCCGATTATGCTATTAATATTTCAGCCGAAAATAAACAATTTCGTGGTTATCAGCCGAAAGTAAATTGGAGAAAACTTTGGAAAACTTTGTTTAACCTAGTCGTGGAAATATCGGAAAATCAGAAGAATCCACAAAATTGGAATAAAATCAGCCTCTAGAGTGTATATCTGAAGTTGAATCGTTTTTATGTGATTTGTCAATAGCTATTGTGACTTGACAGTACCTATCGCAGGAAAAAAAATCAGTTTAAGTTTCCAGTGGGAAATCTCGGAAAATTTGGAAAAGTTGTCAGCCGAAAGTAACAAATGAATGTATGAAATCAGCCTCTAGAGTATTATATCTGGAGATGAATTGTATTGATGTGACTTGTCGATAGCTATCGTGGAAAAAAACAGTTCAAGTTTCCCGTGGGAAACCTCGGAAAATTCGATTTTCCAAACACCATTTGAAAATTTGCATCAGATCAGCCTCTAGAGTGTTATGTCTGGAGATGTATTTTATTGATGTGACTTGTCAACAGCTATCACAGGAAAAAAAATTCAGTTCAAGTTTCCCGTGGGAAATTTTGGAAAATTTGATTTTCCAAAAATTATTAGAAAACTTGAATAAAATCAGCTTCTATTGACTTTAACTTATTTTTTTCCTGCAACAGATATTGACAAGTCACATAGACGCCGATTTTATTGAATTTGAACGGAACTTTTATCCTGCAATAGCTATTGACAAGTCACATCAATTCAATCGGTCTACAGACATAACACTCTAGAGGCTGATTTTATACAAATTTTCTAACGATTTTTAGAAAATGGAATTTTCCGAGATTTCCCACGGGAAACTTGAACTGAACTTTTTTAAAGTCACATCAATAAAATAGATCTCCAACTTTTGCCTAACTTTAACAGGGTCAGGATGGGAAAACACAATCTTCATTATCGATTTGTTTTTACTTTCGGTTGGGAACGCACAATCTGCATTACCGTCCTTTTTACTTTCTGCTGGACTAACGCAATCTGCAATATCGATTTTTTACTTTCGGCCGCGAACTTTAACAGTTTGGGTGATTTTATACCAATTTTCGAATGATTTTTGGAAAATGTAATTTTCCAAGATTTCCTACGGAAAACTTGAAATGTTTTCTAGCGGCTATTTACAAATCAAATCAAGACGATTCATTTTCAGATATACAACTCTAGAGGCTGATTTGATTCTAATTGTTTGGATGCTTCTAATTTTCCGATACTTTCCACGAGTAGGTACGAACAAAGTTTCCCACGTAAGACTTTTTTACAAAAGTTTTTCTGACAATTTATGTAACCTGTTTACTTTCAGCTGATAGCCACTAAATTTTTTACTGTCGGCTATATTGTTAATAAAGTAATCTTTTACTTTCGGTTAACTTACAGGGTGCTACTGTGGTGGAGCGGGTGATCGGATTTACGTGTTTCACTGCTTAAACATTAAAACTAAAGCCAAAATATTTCATTTTAATCTGGATTCTATTTAAATTAAGCGTTTTTCAATCAACCCCTTCAAATCAACTAGGCTACACTTGGATGTATAATTACAATAAATGCATTGCGTTTTATCGAATGCCTCATAAGCATCCGATTCAACGAATAATTGAATTGCTTAGAATATATATTCTATACTTAGAATATGGTTAGAAGTGAGTTAATTGTTCACTAAATTTATAAGGCTCAATGAAATTATATAATTTTCCATCAATTTCAAAATTTTGTATCAACCATTATTTCAATACTTGTCAAACCCCATCACGAATTATTTGGCAACCAATCAAAAGTTTTACCAGTTACCGGTGATGTAATCAACTAATAAAATCTTTACACTGGCAAATTAAATTAATTTTCCATTAGAAAATTTTAGTTATGTTGCTCTTTACTGAATTCTGACTTGATACAAGTCAGAATACAACAAAAAGCTCTTACACATTTTAATCCCTTATTCCCTTGTGTGAAATTTGTTATGATTATTTATTTTATACATACGAGTATATGAAGTATCAAGGTGCGCTTATTTGAGATACGTCAACGATTGAGATGTGTACATATTTAACCGAATAATCATATTTTGTTCGGTCAATGGACTTGATGTACATTTTGAATAACAGTGTGTTGTTAAATTTCGTTAGAAATAAATTCCTCCCGGATGAAAATTTTCGTTGATAACCACCTTATTTATACCAAAGCACAAGAAAATAGTTTCACAATAAGATTACACATCTCATATAAATTAAATGTGACAGCACAGAATAGACGAAACGAACGAAAATTTTATGATTTTTTTTTTGGTACAGCTATGTCTGCTTGGAAAATGAGAAGATCTTTCCCGAAATGGAAAATCGTGATTTTGTTGTTTTGATGTTATATGCTTCGATGTGGTGTTGTTGTTGTTTTATTTATTTTCCGTATTGACATAATTTTTTTACCCAAAATATATAATTTTGATTTTATGGTTTGATAGTTTTTCATCTATGAGTTTATTCGACGAGAGCAATGAAAATCAATATTTTTCATATATAAAAAAAGTTTATGGATTTATGAAGTTATAAAAAAAGCAACTATAGAGGTATGGAAATATTTCTGAAATAATTTGAAATTTTAATTCAAAAAATTAAAATGTTGTCGACAGTATTTCACGGTAATTTCAAATATTTTGTTGACATTTCACTATATGGTGACAATCGGGAATGGGGAACACACCATATAGTTTATTTAGTTGTTAATTGGTTAAGCTCGTGTTTTTGTCAATCTGGCGAAAAACTCTGAAAATCTTTGGAATTAATTTAAAAAAAAAATTACAGTAAATAGAAAAATACTTCTAGAATCAAAATACGATTCCGAAACAGAAATGGCAGAAATATTAGAAATGGCTTGAAAACTAAATATTGCTCTAGAATAACTAACAAAAATCACAAATAAACATAGGGTTATTGTTGTATTTCTTGTATATACATATATATATATATATATATATATATATATATATATATATATATATATATATATATATATATATATATATATATAAATATATAAATATATATATATATATATATATATATATATATATATATATATATATATATATATATATAATATATTATATATATATATATATATATATATATATATATATATATATATATATATATATATATATATATATATATATATATATATATATATATATATATATATATATATATATGTATTTATATACTTATTGAATTAAATAATACACACTGTTGATTGTTACTTGAATTTTTAGGATATGCTTTTATTTTTTGGTTGTAATATAATATACATCTGACAGATGGTTGAACCCAATAAACATATTGGATATTATCAATATAGTTTACTCATTAAAAGGTTAATCCTAAAAGACATTGTATGGATATTGCAGTCTCCCACACTTATTGGATCACTTCTCGGCTATTCCAAATGGTAGTCTTGTAAGTATGTTGGAGGATGTCGCTCTCTACCTGATCGCCTTGGAAGATCGTTGCTTGTATTAGGGTGAACTTCTTGCTATGGAATATTTATTGAAGTATTATTTCCTTTGAATTCTTCTATACCTGATGATTCTTCTCTTCTGTTGGTAATGTTTGATTGATATCGACTCGGAGTGCTGTTTTTATGATATTGACGGATTGGATTTCGAATTGGTAGATTAAATGTTACTCGTGGTTGTTGTTTACTTGGATTAATTGCAATCCGTGCTTTTTAATTGATTGATGTGCTTTTTCAATCGGTACCCCGTATCCAACTTTACTTAATAGTGAAGTCGTCCAAATTTGTGTAATACAATACCTGGAAGCCATTTTACGGGACCTATATAATTACGAGAAATTACTTTGTCTCCCACACTTAATTTGCGCTTGACTTCTATGTTCTCATTGGCTTTATTGGCAGTATGACCTGATGGTAGAAATGCATCAAGTTTCATTCTGAGTTTTCTCTGGAACAGATTTTCTGCTGGACTTTTTCCGTTATTTAAAGGTGTAGTTCGATATCTCCGATAGAACCTACCTTCATTTTCTATTGCTTTTAACTTATCCTTGAAAGTCTGCACATAACCTTCTGCCTGCCCGTTTGTCGCTGGATTGAATGGCAGTAAAATTTTATCACTTGCTATTTCTGTTTTTAATCTCATAAATGCTGCTTCACACTTTGCTGTCCAACGAAATTTTACTTTACTATGTAGAAGCAAGCGAAGTGGATGTGTGAGTGTAGCTACATCTTTAATGAATTTCGAATAATACGTGATTTGTCCAAGAAATTGTTGAACTTCGCGAGAGTTCTTCGGACGTGGTGCGTCCATTACCGCCTTTATTTTCTCTGGAGCCTTTGATATTTTATTTTGTTCGATCTGATATCCCAGATAATTGATTTTCGTCTGGAAGAATTTGCATTTTTTCGCATTAATATGAAGGTTGTATTTTTTCAACCGGTCGTTACAATCAATAAGGCGCCGGTAACACTCGTTGTAATTTGATCCTTGGATTACGATATCATCGAAGTATGTTGACGTACCATCCAGACCTTGAAGCATCTGGTCTAGTATTCGATGAAATTCGCTTGGAGCCATTTTAATGACAAACGCTAGTCTGTTGAATTTGTAAGTACCCTTATGTGTGATTATCGTTTGAATTTTTGCACTATCCTCGTCCATTTGGACATCATGATACGCTTTGAATAAATCTAATGTACAAAAGTACTTAGAATTTTTTAATTTGTTAAGAATTTCCTCAATGCGCGGAATCGGGTAATGTGCGTCTTCGAGTAGTCTGTTTACGGAACTTGATTTTCTGGTTTTGGAATACATACTAACGATGATCCCCAATCGGATGTATTAACCTTCGTAATTATTCCTTCTTGTTCAAGAATGTTTAATTCCTTTTCGATTTGTTCTCTTCGTAAAAACGGTAATTCTCTTGCTTTTTGAAATATTGGTTTAGAATCTGGTCTAAGTTTTAGTGAACATTGGACATCTGGAATTTTCCCCACTTTTTGTTCAAAAATTTCACTATATTTTTTCTTGAGTTTGCGAATGTCCTCTTCGACATTTTCAGTTGACAGAATTTCATTTACTAATTCACCTGCATTCTTCCCATCTAATTCTTGTAAATTGATGTTGAGATTTCGAATCCATGTACTTCCGAAAATAGCTTGTCGTCCTGTATCGACTAAATACATTTCTTCCGTAATTATTTTATCCTTTTGTGTCGCCTCTACCGTTACTACTCCATGAGGTTTAAAAATTTCTTTGAGATATGATCGGAATTCTATGTTTGTCTGTCTCACTGGATTTAAAATATTGAGATTCTCAAAAGTGTCCTTCGGAATCATAGTGTATCCTGCTCCCGAATCAACTTCGAATTGCTGGTCCTTTCCTTCTATTCCGATATTTACGTAATATTTCTCTGCTTGATTACTGGATCTTGAATAATTTGTATACACACATCATACACATTCTGGATATAATTTTCATTTACTTGAGAATTCACTGTGCTTATAGCTATTTTGTTATTACTTTCTTTTACTCTAGTAAAATAAAGTATAGTAATCATGAAAATTTTGGACCTTGAGATTTTTAGAGATTTATTTGTTTTGAGGTCCCCTGAGTCCGAAAAAGTGGGTTTCGAAATGGTGTCTGTCTGTCAGTCTGTCAGTCTGTCAGTCTGTCAGTCTGTCAGTCTGTCAGTCTGTCAGTCTGTCAGTCTGTCAGTCTGTCAGTCTGTCAGTCTGTCAGTCTGTCAGTCTGTCAGTCTGTCAGTCTGTCAGTCTGTCAGTCTGTCAGTCTGTCAGTCTGTCAGTCTGTCAGTCTGTCAGTCTGTCAGTCTGTCAGTCTGTCAGTCTGTCAGTCTGTCAGTCTGTCAGTCTGTCAGTCTGTCAGTCTGTCAGTCTGTCAGTATGCCAGTCTGTCAGTCTGTCAGTCTGTCAGTCTGTCAGTCTGTCAGTCTGTCAGTCTGTCAGTCTGTCAGTCTGTCAGTCTGTCTGTGTCCTCTCTACAGCCCAGATGGTTTAACCAATCGAACTGAAACTTCAGATTTAAGCTTTTTTGATAAATTGGGAGGTCCCAGTGAATTTTACTCCAAATCGGCTAACCGGAAGTGGAGTGACCACTGGGTCCAGAAAATTTATTTTGCAAATATCTTAAAAAGTATAAGGTTTACAAAAAACTACTGAAAACAAAATGTTTACAAAAATTAAAAACAAATAAAACTAAAAAATAAAAAATTAAAAAAAAAAATTTAAAAATTTAAAAATTAAAAAATTAAAAAAAATAAAATTTCTCAAAATTCTCTGTTCGTAAAAGAAAGTTGTGTGTTGGCCACACCTCCATTTTTTAATAAAGTCGTAATACATACTCTCTCTACATGACCTACTTTCTTGCATTGTTTGCAGTGAAGTCTTTCTCTATTGATCTTGCAATTGCTGGTATCGTGATTGTCGCGCGCACATCGTAAACACAGACCCGTTAATCCTAGTTCTTTAAAATTGACTCGACCATGTGGTCTTGATTGATTTCTTTGTCTGGAGTTGTGATTCTGGCTGTTTCGGTTACGGATATGGCTTCTTGATTGTCGATTATTTGTAATTTTGCTCACATCCCTATCACCCTGTTGTTGTGGATTTTGATTTGCAATTTCCTTGCAATCTATCTTTGATGCCTCTGATGCCCACGCCAATTCCACGTTTCCTTTAAATTCCAATTTCCCGGCTTGTAGCAACATTGTTCTGATTGAGTGTCACTAATTCCTCTGATGAATTGCGACAGTAAGAATGTATCCGCAATTGACGCGGGACATTCCTTGCAGTTGAGTTTGCATATTGGTACGAATCCTTGAATGGCTGCTACGTAATCTACGATTGATTCATTTGGTTTTTGATTTCGTGTTAACAACCGATGTCTTTCCACTAATAAATTCGGTTCTGGACTTAAGTGGTTTTTCAATATTTTCACCAAATCATCGTATTCCTCTTCCATTGGTGATTTTGGTGCAATTAAATTTGACATAATACTGTAACATTCCGGTCCAATACAGTTTAAAAATATTGCCTTGCATTTTCCTTTGTCTTCTTTTATCTTTGTGAGGTCGAAATATATTTCAAGACGCTGGATGTATTGTTGAAACGGTTCCTTTTTGGTGTCGAAATTGTCGAACACATAATTATTATCACTTCCTACATGTGTCTTATTTCCCGTTAGAAGAGCTTCGATTAACTGTTTTTGTTGAGCTGCTTTTGTTGCAAGAAATATTTTAAATTGTTCTGCATCTATGTTAATTTTTTAATCTGGTTTTTGAATTTTAATGTTGAATTTTGGTTTTACTTTATCAATCTCGTTGCTAATTGTTTTTATACTCGTCGCCAACCTAAAAGACGTTGTATGGATATTACAGTTATGTAGTGAACGATAATAAGGATACAAAATAGACTTCTTCCGAAAACCGAATTCTACTAAATCGACGATCCAATTGTTCGATGGAAATCGAAAGCAGCTCACGGTGTAGCTAAAAACAGAACAAGACAAAATAATAAATGTCTTCGCATCATTAGTCCTGAAACAGCAGCTTAACCTATACGTACAGACTCGGGCAATCCGCAAAGCTCTTAGGGAATCGCTCTTGAAACAAATAAACAATTTTTCTATTCATCAATATTTTAATAAAACAAAGAAAAATTGTGCAGAACCTAAAAATACTCGCAAAACAAAAAATATAATAATTATTGGATAGCCATTGGTCCTTTTATAGAAGAAAATGCCTCAGGAGCATTCATAGCAGGATTGAAAAACCTTACTTCGCTTATGGTCAAGCGGCAAAACCAGAAAATGTTGAAGTAGCTTACGCCTTTTTTAGGTTGCTAGAACTCAGTCCATGGCAAAAATGAATGCCAAATTAGATTACAAATTAGGCACAATAAGTCTAAATAATAAAATACTCCAATTTTACTAGTATTGAGTATATAAAACTAAACGAAAATATCACTATAAGTCCGGGTATATACAAAGCCAAAAACCTTAAAATAACGGTAAACTTATTAACAAATAATCCGGAACCGCTTAAAAGTGTAGCAAAATTAGGCTTTAAAACCAAGCAGTGCTATTGAAACAGGACGAAAAACTCTTTATCGACAGTAATAAAGCACATAATTACCACGACAAACGAAAATTCATCATTGCAAAAAAGACGTAGAGGAAAATCTAACAGTTTCTAGACAGTGGAATTATACAGTAATTCAAGTAGTCCATACCCTTGCTATTGAGGTACGTGTGCTTCAATGTCTCAAAAAGAAATATAAGAAGACCAAGACCTATAAAATCTCGGACAGCCAGGCAGCTGTGCTAGCCTTAGGAGCTTCAGTGTTCAACTCGAAATTGATCTGGAGTTGCTACTGTAATTTATTAGAACTGGGTAAAGTAAACAAAGTCACCCTTTTGTGGCCTCCTCGCCACTCCACCATTAAAGGAAATGAGGCAGCAGACCGATGTGCAAAAATGGGAGCAAGCCGAGATTTCCTGGGCCCCAGTCCTAGTATTGCTTTTTCCAAAACCCACTTGGCAGATGGTATAAGAGACTGGGAGCATAACTATAGGAAATTACTCTGGGAGTCCTCCATTGGGATGAGACAAGCCAAGAAATTATTCTGTTATAAAATTATAGATCTGAGAGAGGCACCGAGGATGGACCGCCAATTCCTAAGATCCCTTACCCGATTTTGAACAGGGCACGGCTCTTTTAACGGTCATCTACATAAAATGGGAAGGTCCCTTATGGCCCAGTGCAAATTCTGTGTTTGCGGTAAGGAGACATCGGAACACCTACTCTTCACATGCGATGCTATCATCCTAAAAGATAAGGAACTTGACTCAATGCCTGCATAATCCAGTGCCCTAACGCCGACCCACTGGATATGCATCAGGTAGCGGCGTTTAACAAGGACATAGACCGTTCACACTCATCCTTATTTAGGTAGTCCCTCAAAAAAGCGGAGCCTTCAGGAATAGAGAAAGTGAGGTGAAATCGACTATCGGAAATTCAACGAAAAAACCAAAAACGATAAAGTTCCGATTCCCTGTAGAAGAAATATCTGGATAATTTGGGAAAACCCGTGTATTTCTCTATACATTGGACTTAAAATCTGGTTTTCATCAGATTCTAATGGATGAAAAGATACCATTTTCCACGGATAAATGCCACTTCGAATTTACTCGAATACCTTTTTGGTTAAGAATGGGGCCAGCAACATTTCAAAGGGCGATGAATAACATATTGAATGGCTTTATTGGAAAAATCTGTTACGTGTACTTGGACGATATTATTTTCATATGGTATAATTTAGAAGACCATAGCCGATTTGGAGTAAAATTCACTGGAACCTCCCATTTTATCAAAAAAGCTTAAATCTGAAGTTTCAGTTCCATTGGTTAAACCATCTGGGATGTAAAGAGGACGCAGACTGACATACTGACAAACTGACGTACAGATACCATTTCGAAACCCACTTTTGCGGACTCAGGGGACCTCAAAACAGATAAATTTCTAAAAATGTCAAGGTCCAAAATTTTCATTATTGCTGTACTTTAATTTACTTACGTAAAAGATAATATCAACGGATCAAATTTTGACTTTTTCAAACCGTTCAGAAGCATCGGAGTATGCTTTGGGTACTGTTCTAGCATAATTAGTAGACAAAATTGAATGACTAATTTTTTGCATCAAGGATACACTAAATAACGCAGAAATCAAATACGTCACCAATGAGAAAGAACCATTGGCCATTATTTGGGCGGTTAAAAAGTATCCGCCTTACATTTACGGCAACAATTCCACTCTTGTGACTGGTCACAAACACTTAACTTTTATAAAAACCTCAGAAAAAATTCAAAAATACTGAGATGGAGCTTAGAGCTTCAAAACTATGAATATGACGTAATCTACAAAGAAGGCAGGGCCAATGGTGTGGTAGATTTACTATGTAGACCAGTCTCTAGTAGATGGACAAGTTAAGCGAGGAAATACAGTATCACAGTCTAGTATTTAATGCTGGTGATCCAAACCGTGAAAACGTTGTAAATAGGAGCAAAGATACACTATGCTAGTCGAAAATTTCAACATTGATAGGTCCTGGGAAGAAAACACAATTCGAGTATACGCTGAATCCAACGCCATCGGTCGTTTTGCAAAGTTGGTTCTGGTTTTCGAGATATTTACGTGTAAAGATTTTACACAAAAAGATCCAAACATTTTTTTTGTCTATTGAAATTATTTTCACTTTGTTTAACTTACCGAGTATTCAAGGCCGCAGAAAGTGCAGAAAAATATAGAAAATTGTGTATTTCCATATAGAAATTTTTTTTTTCTCAAACATCTTCTATTTCTGATGCTTCTCCTTGCAAATTCCAACAAATATCCCCTAACAGAGCATCCAATTTTTTCCCACTCTAGTGACTATACCAATGTTCGAGTCTTGCCGTCACTTGATTAGTCAGCACATTTTTCCACATGTGTATGTAAAAAATGAATTTTTACTGACATTTTAACATTGATATGGTGAAACGGAATGAGCATGTCTTGAATGTTAAAGCGCCAGTTATCGCAATCGCTTTAACGCAATCCCATGCCACGGGCTCTAAGTTACTGAGGGCATTTTCAAATGGTGTGTCTTTCGTCAAACGTCGAATATCAGGTACATTAAGTATTTCTGTAATAAAAACGTTTTGCAAAATAAAATTTAAATTGATGAAAACTTAGAGTGGAATAGGTTTAACCACAAACCTTCTTTTATTTTCATGCCGCTTAACCGTGGAAAAATTCGACGAAATTCATTGAATACATCCCCCTTCGGATTCAACGCTTTTATAAAATTCTTGACAATTCCAAGCTTCCAATTTCAAACCTTATCGTAAAGGCCAGTTCCTTTCGGTGTACTGATCACCAGCAAAAGAGTCTTCCATAAGCAAAAAAAGTACATATTTTGTATGTATCCTGTTCGGTCAGTACAAATTTTCGTCCAAGGCTTCTTCAAGAATTTTTCCCCGCTGTAACGTGCAGAAGAACTGCCTTCAGCCTGATTTCGAGTAGTCGATGAACAATCTCCAGTCTTTAGATTTATATATTGTACATTGCCAAAAACCAAACCGCGGATATGCGTGCAATAAGCGAATGAATTATTCTCAGTTGATTTGAAAAAATTCGTATATTAACGCTGACGACCGTACGCTCCATATACCATATACGAAAATCTGCTGCTAAAAAGTTCACTTTTTTCAATTTCTTAGCTATCGACTGTCGCTGTGATAACTTGAGACGACGTACGATGATATTAAACCGATCTTGCGAAATGTCCATGTTTGATTCATTACTAGAGATGATTATCCATGGTGGCAAATATCCTTTCGTTAGACTCGGTCTTCTCGGAATGGGAATATTTTCTGAATGCGGCAATGGCAATTGAACAAATTTTGTTGCTTTGTATTCGAATTGACATTCTTTCCTTCTGGTTAATCCATTACTATAATTCAAGCACGCAAGTATTGACGATACACTTCAGCGATTTCCGAACTAATAGCACGCTTAATTGGTGTAATAGTGAATCTGCCGGAAACATAACAAAAGTTGTTAAATTTGTTAAAGTTATTCATTTTTGATATTTCAAACATGTGAATATCTCGAAAACAAGCATCAAGTTTGCAAAACGGCCGATGGCGTTGGATTCAGCGCACCCATCAATGTTGAAAAAAAAAAAATATGTTTCCGATTCAGTGCGAGTTTACGACCTTTTTCTGAAGAAAAATTTTCAGCAGATTTGAATTGAAGTTAGTCGCGTTACCGAAGTTTTTTGTACATTAGTTGGTATATAAATGATTTGCTCAATTTTTTCAAGTCAAAAAAGGTAAATAAAAGAAATTCATTATTTTATAATTTCTATGCGACCCGACCATAATAAAAAAGTGCAAATTTCGGCCATGTTCATGAAAATATTTTAATTGGATTAACTTTTGATCTTCAATTTAAATGTTATACAAAAATATATGTTATACAATAATTTAATATTTGTTGGGAAAATATTCAAACTATGTGCAGTACTGAACAAACTATTTAAACCGACTTGTGAAAATCTGCGCTGAATAGATGTATGTAAATATATAGCCGCATTGACAGATGCATAGTCCCATTTTGTAACAACATCGGATCTGAAACAATTAAGTTTCGTATAGCATTGCTGAGAATACGTGGCTTAACAGCTTTGATAAAATAGCATAACAATAACTTTCTGCAATATATATTCGAGAGACAATATTAATAATAATCTTATATTTAATCAATTTATGAATCCATTTATTATTAAATTAATTATCACATTTTATTTAATTATTAAAAAATGTGTGTTACTTTTACCAAACAAATATAAAGTTTATGAATAATGTTAATTAACTATAAGTAACAAATAGCTACTTGCGCTATGGATTCAAATAACCACATGAAACCGTCCTGACAATGTCGCATGTCACATAAAACATAATTATTTTAGATCACTCAATATTTTCCATTTTACTTTGCACTGCGTCCATTTCATTTCACATGCTTATGATTATACTATCAAATATTAGTTGATGCTTTAAATACCATTGTTAGTTATTTATCGTATACAGATAACTAACTTTTGTCTCAAGGTTTATTGTAACCACCGACAAAACGTCAGAATCTAAACTCCAGCCTAGGTCAATAACTTTTTGCTCTGTGTTTTTAAATGGTAACAATAATTCACGATGTTTCAAACCATTCTTTTCAAATAAGGTTATGACATATTTGTTTGGTAATATCTGGGGAACAGCAATCCAAGATCATGATGGTTTCCAAAAAATACATTCAGACATTGGCATCAAACGACAATATATTCTAAAAGAAAAAAGAAAAGCATTAACTAAAATTATAAGATTACTAGTAATACAAAATACATAACTTAAACAATTTTGTAGTGTTGTATATAAAGTTGAGATGAGTTTTCTGCATTAGAAAAAGAATAAAAATTAAAATAATACCGGCCAATACCAATTCCATTTCATGGATTCTATTTGTCCATTTTTATACTGGCATATATTTTTCAATGACGAATAAACACACTTAATATTATGTTAAATACTTACCGGTATTTTATTATTTTGTATTTACGACAAAATGTTTGACAAAATAACTAATATGTACGAGTAAGTACATAATCACACAAAACACAAACATTATTTTGACTTTTCTTCTTATTTGACATTTTTATTATGACATTTTTCCACATTTGAGCCAAATAATAAATAGCAAAATTGATAATGAGCTAAATAATAAGCAACATTTATTATGTCAATTTTGGTACCCCTTCTTTAAATTTGTCAATTTTATTTCTTTAGTTTGGTACTGCTTCTGAACATTTGTCTGCGATTTAAAAATATTTTATTCGGAAGGGGAAATTTGTTTACGAAATAGACTACATCGATTGGTTTAAATTTGCCTGCTGACTCAATCTGCTGAAAATTTTTCTTCAGAAAAAGGTCGTAAACTCGCACTAAAGCACACTGTAATGATTAAAAATTGATGAGTATGGTACAGTGTCATAGTCTAGTTTTTGGAGGTAGGGAAGCACTTGACGTTAGGTAGTTCCGAGCTTGATCCCATTACCTAAAAAACAATTGATTAATTATAACACAACAATTAGGATCGCAGACCAGAGGCCTATTCTTGTTTTACCTGGGAATTGAGAATTGATTTATTGTGACATTTTTAGACTATTTAGGTATTAGTTTTTCAAGAGCATACTCTAGCAATCGACACAGTATACTTTGGAAAAATAATACCTAAACAGTCTAATAGTGTCAAAATGATGCCACGGAGGCTATTTGTTAATTGGATTCGATATTTTGAATTGGATTCTTATTTGAAATGAATCAGTTTCGTTTGTTTCTTATTTATAGAAGAACTTTGTACTTCGAATACATCGAATCTTGAGTCGAATACATTCGAACCGAATTCACAAATACCCTCGCAGATTAAAACTGTTGTGTGCAGTTTCATTGATATTTTTTTATTTATTTCTATAAAATTATACAACTAATAACCATTAAAAGATAAAATAAAAATAAAAATTTTTTAGTGTAACGAATTTAGTTTCGCAACGAATTTTCATTCGCTAAACTGGAAGTTTTATTATATGGAAATGCATCGAGGCGGATTTTAACACTAATATAAAGTTAAATCCGTTAAGTTTGGGTTATCACAAGTGAGCGTATAAAATTGCAAGCCATTCGACGCCAACCTTGGAAATTATAATCACTGCACCTTGTGGAAATCTATCAGTACAAACTTCTGCTAGTGCCTCCATTTTGTTTATATTTGTGACTATCCAAAAACTAAATCTTATAAAATAAAAAAGTAATGACTACCAGTCAACAAAAATTAGAGACGTTTCAGACGGAAATATCTATATTAGCAAAATATGTTCGACAGTTACAGCCTAGTTCAGATATTTGTGGTATATCTGTTCGTCAAAAACGTACTAATAAATTGTTTAAAAAAATGTTGGTGAAGTGGAACGGGAAATAATTTTTATAAGCCATGATGTCATGTATAAGCCAGTCATATATTCGAAGACATTTAATATAAGTTTAAATAAACGGAGTCGAAAGGCAAGCATGGATGATACAGATTCATCATTATTTAATACCACAATGAATACTGACAGAAATTAATGTTCTTCCATTTTTAGTCTTTCAGTTATTCTATGACCTTTATATGGACACTATCGACGAAAATATGTCGCCAAAAGTTTCACTATCTGGTTTCTGAACTAACCTTTGGAAACTACTAAATAGTTCAGACGAAATTATTAGATAGCTGCGAGCATTGGGACGAAACTGAGCAACGGGATTCTTGATGCATTATTCTGCTACTCAATAAAGTCATGCGATGTACAAAAGACGTGCGATGTAGATTTTCCAACTATTGACGATTCTTTAAAATTCTTAGGCAAAAGATCAGATGCTCTGGAATCCCGTAAGCCAGAAAGTAGAAGGACTGGTCCAAATTCTAATGGAAAACTTTCGTGTGCAATCATTTCGGTAAAATGTGATGTTTGCGATTCTTACGATCATTTTTTGTATCAGTGTAAAAAATTTGCGAATAAATCGATTGACTAGCGGAGAAACGGTAGTAAGGAATCAAAGCATTGCTTTAATTGCCTCTTGGACACTCGCCCAGTATACCAATATAAATCAAAAAGAAGGTGTCAAATATGTACAAAGAAGCATCATACGTTGTTACCCTTAAATCCAATAGAGACTAAGTTAACCGTACCAGGCATCGGACGAGTTATTAAGGAAATCTGAAGACAAATTTATTAGGGCAATCAATGCCACCTACGGGCTTGGTTAAGGTAAAGAATTGATGTGGAAATAGGGTTACATACAAGGTGCTTGTTTAACTCGGAAGCCTGTATGAATCGATAAAGTCGGACAGACTCCACAAAGGGGATTACATCAATCAAGATGACCAGCCTAAACAACTACAACTCAGAATTTCATGTCGAAGCAACTGCTGCATTTCCACCACCAACACCACACCAAAACGACTTAAGTCTATTGACTGACATGATTAGTAGATATCGAAACAAAAAAATCAAACACAATAGACATTTTATTCCAAATCAGATGTAATTTTGCAAATTTTAGGGGGGTCAGATTTTGCAAATTTTAGGCTATGGAAAAATTCCAAATAATAAAGGTTAAAATATCGTGCAATAGACCTTATTTGGATGGGTTTGGTTGGGCGCCAAGGTGATATTCGAACCACCGCTCTTCATTGTCTACAATATCAAAATATTCAGTTGATGTAATTAATATTGACATACAGTTGAGAGCCTTTTGGGGAATTGGAGGAGATTCCAGAGCCATCCAAATAGACGAACGACGAAGAGGACAGTGAAGTCTATTTTGTTGCTAATACGAGGTTGCCGTTTGAGGAAACCAAGTCGACCCTAGGAACATCGCTTGCACGCCAGGGAGAAAAAATTTGTCAAAAGGGAAGAATATCAAAAGATATATAAATCGTTCATGCAGAAATATATTAAACTCGGACGTTTAGTGAAAATTAGCACAAAATGAGTTACCCAAGATACTTGTGTATTTTTACCACATCACGGTGTTTTAAAAGAAGATAGCATCAGCACAACGTTAATATTAGTATTCGATGCACCAGCCAAAACCGGATCGACCGCTTTGCTCAATGATGAACTCCTAGTTGGGTCAACAATACAATCGAGTATCTTCGAAATAATTTTGCGGTTTCGGGAACATGGCTTTCTCACGAGTTCAGGTATTGTCAAGATGTACAGGCAAATTTATACATACGGCTACATACGAACCAATAGTCGGGTTAATTGTTCTTTTACCTACTTTTTAACAGTGTACAGGGTAAATTCAAATATTGTACTATGTATGTTGGGTAAAATATGAAAAAACCGCTGTTTTTAACTTTTTTCATGTTTCACTGATTTTTCTTAAAATTTTCGCGTTTCCGTTATATAGTATGTAGGTATTAAATATACGTACAGGTAGGTAATAAACGAAAGAAAAGCAATAAAAATATTTGACGTTTTTTCTTTGCACCTAATAGCCAGCGATTTCAACCCTTCAAATAATAATTTGTGCCCATCAAACCATTTTTACTTCTAAAAAATTGGTACGTAAATTGAGGTAAATTTGTACTAAAATTAAAATTTATTGTGCTAAATGATTTACCCGGCTATTGGTCCACTGCCGGTTGTGAAAAACTAACTCACATACGTTTTCAGACATTTAGGTTTCTCTGATCTTTATGTTAAGGGACGATCGTATGGTTGTAGAATGTAAAGCAATCGAGAAAACCAAGAAATATAAGCTAATGTAAATGAAAATAATTTTATGCAGTGTAATATTTTATAGAGAAATAATCAAACGTTATTTTAGTTCAATTAGTTTTTTACATTTAGAGCGGGTAAATAGTTTTTTTTTTAGAAAACGATTTTGTTCGCTCTCCAGGCAATATGAAAATTTTAAAGATCATGTAATTCATTACATATTAGCATTTTGAGTTAGAATTATAGGGAATCAGTGCTTCCCTTGCTTCCAAAGATGCTACGCGTCTGGTATGGTAGCTCCGAATTTTTAAGACGAGGTCCCACTCACAATTGACCGTCTTTGTAAATGAACGGATTTAACGTTTTCAAAAGACTATTCCGTGGAATACTTTGCTGGCTTCACCAAAAATAGTTAACTGTGATTGGTAAATGGAGATATTGGATGCTCTTTATGATTAAATTATGACCATGGGAAATCTCTTCAACGTCAAGTTCAACAAATTTTCTTGCTTCTCTTGATTTCCAACAGTTTTCCGTGAATCGACAAACACAAGCCATACTCGTTGCAGCGATTTAAATTGTTAAGTCTATTTGGCCAGCTCCAAGCAGGTTGCCGAAGATAATTATGTTCATTTAACCATAAACTGCAATTTATTAATTGTGTAGTCATCAATCTTCGCGATATAACATCTGCTGCATTGTTTTTGTTGGCAACGTGATTCAATTCTGCGATATTGGATAAACGATGCATTTCCGTAATTCTGTTGGCCACGAAAACCTTTGAATGTAAACTGGAAGAGATCAAAGAATTGGTCCAATAAAACATTTTGTTCACTTTGACATCCAGCAGTGACCGTACTTATGACATCTATTGATGAATTTTTAAGTTTCAATGAACCGTCCATCTTGTATGGATTAATTCCAGTGTTGCTTAATAAATATTTTTCCAAATAAAATTACGGGACCCGCTGTTCCGAAGCTGTTTCGAAGAGAACTAGATGCTTGGTAATTCTTTTTGAATTTGGTAATACTTTCACCATATAGCAATAATAATCTTTTAGCATTATCAGATCATTTTCGTTGTTAAGAACAAGCAAATTTTCTTTATCAGTATTTGGGATATTCGTATGAAAGTCCTACTGAATTCAAACACCACTTTTTTTAATTCATTCCAGCTGTAGCAAGTAGTCTTGAGGATGCAGTGCTACGATTTTGTTTATTCGTTACAAATTGCAACAAACAACGCATGGCTTAATAAGGAGCTGAAGCAGTACTAAACGTGACTGTAGTTAAGCGGTGAATATGTAGTTTATCTCCGGGATTATCTCTTCAAAAGATTTCTTGATAGTAGGAGTCGTTCTCACAAAAATTGTCAGAACTGTCAAAATGGAAACCAAATTGGATTGAACGACTGGTTCTAACATAAGTAATTCATTTAATGACTTTTTATCGCTTCGGAGTCAATTTTCGCTGAAGCGTCAAAAACGACCCCCAGCTTAGTAGTTATTTGACCTTGATGGTTTTAAAATAGAAAATAATGAGAGTCAAGAATATTTTTTATGGCTTGACTCAGCTCTAGGAACATGTTCTTCTTTGTGAAACTTAAAGCTTTGCTGTTTGTTTGTTCCAAATCTCAAAACTGCTGCATAAAAGCTTCTTCATTTCGACATGATCTATGCTAGGCTGGGGAAGAGCATTGAGAGATTTTTTGTCATTTTTTCATTCAATTTTTCTTAAATTCAAAATTAATTTTATTACCTTTTGCAATATTTCTACAAGTTTCATAATTCATCGGTGTAGAACTTCTGAGGTCTATAGTCGTAAAACTTGGCCAAGTGGTTTTCACAGTCGTTTTTGAAACCAACTTTAGACCATCAAGAGAGTTTTGCAGAGATCGAAACAAATGGTAGTCAGAATGTCCAGTGGATGCATCAAAACATCCAAGCCAAGCACTCTCAATTTATTGCCATGAAGGAAGACAACGCCTTTTCTATTAATCAATTCTGGCCAATTTTATTTTAATTTCTGACGATAGAGATTGGAATAAATCGTTTAACCAGGTTTAGAACCTCATAATGTACAATTCCCTTCCAACCCCACCATACAAACAGCATAACCTTATAGGGCTTCAGTCCTGGCTTTGAAGTAGTTTGTTTTGATTCACCTTCCTTTAACCATGATCTTTTTCGAACGGCATTCTCGTTTTATACTCATTTTTCATCACCAGTTTCGTTGCCTTTCAGTAGCCAATTTGCTGATGGAAATTCGTTCAATTAAATTACGGATTACATTTTTCGTAACCAAATTACATCTTGGTGAGCGCTGTGTTTTCATTATTATTTTTAGTGAAGACTCTCATATTCCACTGTCTCGCCCATTTGAGCCATTTTTTTGTTGCCGTCTTGTTTCGTAGCCATTACTGGTTTGAATTTCATTCGCATTGTGGCAGCTCCACTCAACTTTATTTTTCTGGTCTGTCATTTTCAATTTATCGAAAGCTTTTATACAAGCTCCTTCTTAGTTTTTGGATGAAATGTTGCCCTGGAATTTAGCATCGTGCTTTAGTTAGACCAGAACACACACTAATATGTATAAGGTCACAAAAAAATGCGGTTGGGTTGTTACCTACTTACACACCCTAACCTATAATAGTTAACAAACAATGACAGCAACAAACAGAAGCTTATTGTTTTGTATTGGTAGTTTTTTAGAATTTAAGACAGAATTACAAATTTAGTACTACTTTACGTTTATTTCTACTAATACAGAAAAAAAAACTTTCGATGAAATTTGTGCAGAAGAAAACAAAAACAGAGAAATGTTACAAAAAACCAATCTTATCGATTTTGAATTTTTGTCTTATACATTATTTAGTGGCATTTGAGGAAAAAGTTAATAAAACGAAAAATTTTATTTAGCAGTGATGGTAAAAAGCAGTCGGACGAAAATTCTCAATATTGCCCACCATACACATATTTAATGAGTTTAATTGTATACATGGCCAAGGGATTTAAAAACAAAGAAAAAAACCTTGATTATTAAAATTCCAAAATTAATTTAAACAAAAACAATTAAATTTTCTTCGAAGCGTAGGTAGAAAATAATTGCTTCCACTTAAATGCTTTCTTGTTAAACTTCCATTTAATAAACGAAAAAACCAAAATAAAATAAATTCAAGTTTAAATAACAAAAAAAAAAATTCATTTATATTAAAATTTATATTTTTGTCACTTTAATACCAACAAAATAAAACTTTTCCGGGAGCTTTTTGTTTGTGAATATTATTTTGAATGTAGATGGGAATTAACTGAACTGAAATACGTGGTTCCAATTTAATTGAAAACACTCCTATACATTTGCTAATTATACTTGAAAATTGTGCAGTGATTGTTAAAGCGAAACCGAGGACGAATTGGCATAACAAAACTTTAGAAATTGTTTATCAATTCTGTTAGAGACCAGACCAATTTTAAATCTGCACGTTTTTCTAAAAGTTTATCTTAAATCAATTTATTGATCAACACCTTAAAAGGAAGGTTACCCACTACTGCTTTCGATGTGAAAATATTTGATAAGAAAAGAAAAAGTGTTGTAATGGAAAAAAGTTTTCAAAGTTTTACAAAAATTTTTTCCATTAAACTTTTTATTTAAAATGAACAAATTTTAAGCGGTAGAATAGTAATCTAAAAATAAAAATAATAACAATTTTTAAAGTTAAATATTTATGCTGTTTCGCGTCACAAACATTAAATCGCAAACTGAATATTTTTGTTTCGCTACAATAGAGATCACGTTCACTAATTTTTAATATGATTCGAAATCACTTAATCAAATCAAAATTACTTTTTCTTTGTTTTATTGAGCCCTTGATGATATATGTATACATACTCCCATCGTAGGCGAATATCGAAAATTTTGCTAACATATTTTCCTCATTAAAATTCTAAACATTTTTTTCGATTTGATGATGCTCCGTGTAATAAATAGTAGAAAACATAAACAAATGTCGAGATTTGTAATAATTTATTATGTACTCGTATATCAAGAAATGTTTAATAAACTTTAGAAAATCCATTAAAGCTTTTTATACTGACACCTATTCAATTTTGCGTCACCCAGAAAATCAATAATGGTTTGTACTAAAAGGTAATATGGTTTGTTTCTAGGGTAAATCTAACATTTGTATTTTAATTAATGTAACAAAAACCAGATGGTCGTAAGTCGATTTGTTTAAAGTTACTATAAAGCTTTTAAATAAGCAAACAGTTGTATAGTTTGTCTGACACGCTTTTGATAAACATTAACTAATTTGCTCCACAACTACGAGTTTAAAGAATCTACAATCATCTCAGAAGTCTCAAAAGCAAAAAACTTGCTAATCTAAGACTGTGGGCGAATTCTTAAAACAAAATTTCAACACTTGCTGGTTAAAAATTTGTCAATAAAATCAGTTTGACAAAAATCCATAATTTTTTGTCAAGAATTTATAACTTTCGAATTTATAAATTTTCGGGAACAGGGCATATTGACGAAAATAAAATCCCCAAAAAAACAAAGCTAAGTGTCCCGTTAAAAAGGAAGGCCCAATTGCATTTTTATTAAGTACAATATGAAAACAAAATTCAAAGGCGCTAATGCAAAGGCGCTTTGAGGAGTTTTTTATTTTGTAGATATCGCCACCAACCTAAATTTTAAACAATTTTTGTCACAAACTTATCAAGAATGTCGTGTGACAAAAGCAGACATTTTTGGCACAATTTGGTCGAACCCTTTGTTGATCACATTTTTGGTTACACTGGTATTTCCATTACACTCGTGTTTTCATTCGCTCCTTAATTTTGTTAATTTTCTCGTTTGTTGTGTTGTTGCGTTTTATACACGTTAAATAAAAATTTCAATATGGTAATTGTTTCGAATTTTTTTTTGGAATTTAATTTTTTGATGGTTCCTTATCTAGAAAATGATACGAGAAAATTGAAAGTAAAGGAAAAAATGATAGATTTCTTTGTTTTAGTTTTGAGTTAACTGTTCGATTATAGTGATCGAAAGTGTTGTGGTCGAAATGAGAAAGTTAGAGACAAATAAAACAGAGGGGAGACAACGATCATTCAAGCTTCTATGGATAGAACTCAGTCTCCGATAAATATTAAGATTTAAGTGTATATTGTTGTATTTTATTAGGATTTTGAACTGCATACTGGGTAAGGTGACCATACTTTCCAGTTTTATTTTTATTTTTGGGTTAGATATTCAACCAACGGTTTATTCACAAACCTGCGTAAAATGGAGCATACCTCACCATTTTCATTATTAAGGTGAGTTTACAATTTTCATTAAAGTTAAGTTGACATGTTTATGGATCGGAATGTTTCAGGTATCAAAATTTTTGTTAAATCATAATCTTTCGAATGCTGTGTGGTACTTTTCGATAATCAAGGTGGCAGAAGGAAATGCCATGTGAAGGAAAACATAATCAAATTTAATTGAATTTAATTGATATTGAACGTTTTGTCTTTCAGGTCTGTTTTTAATTTAATTAATTTGATTCTAACCTAAAAAAAAGCGAAAATCGGTTTTCCAAACGGTTTTTGACGCTAAGTACCACATGGCACACGAAAAATTATGATTAACAAATAAGTTGATACTATGGGAATATTATGGGTCGTTATTTATTATTTACGAATAAAGGAATGCCTTTTCTATTTTAAAATACGTTTATTCTTTTTTGCTTTATACACACTTTTTTGTACAGTTGATTAACAAAGTAAAAAAAACCTTTTGAAAAAAGTATTTCCCGATGAACCAAATTGAAGTTGAATATATCGACGTCTTCGGATTGCAGGATGACCCCACAATACTCCGCCCTTAGTGGAAACGTGCGAGTATGTAAACTTTCCTACCCGTCTTTATAGTTTTCACTGAAGCTGATGCATTTGTTGTAGTGGTCGACGATGCAGTACCTGGTTGAGTTTTTGACGTATCTGGTACTGTTTCTGTCATCGGTGTTGTTGTTTATTCCGCGTTATGTGGAATAAATGCTGCTTTCAAACGGTCAACCGAAATTTTTTTTTTTTGAATTGCAATTTTTAATCACAACATACTTGGCAAAACGTTTGATTATTTCATATGGTCCTGTATATGGGCATTGTAATGGTGGACGTACGCTGTCATTTCTCACAAATACGTGTGTGCAACTTTTTAAATCTTTTTGCATGAAAATTTGTGTTATCGTGATGAGCGGTTGTCGTAGGTCGCATAGTGGAAATAAGTCTTCGAAACTTTTTTACGAATTCAGATTCACTTTGCTTGTCCTTGGTTGAGTTAAAGTATTCTCCAGGGATGCGAAGCGTTTGCCCAAAAACCAGTCCTGCCGGTGATGCTTTGATGTCGTCTTTGTACACAACTCGTAATCCTAATAGAATCAGTAGCATTAGATTGGTCCAATCATTGTTTTGATGACACTTGATTGAAGTTTTTAACGTTCTGTGCCACCGTTCGACAATCCCGTTCGCTTGAGGATGATATGGCGTAGTTTTCAAATGTTTAACGCCCAGTGTTTGATTAATTTCTCTGAATATTTGTGACTCAAATTGACGTCCCAAATCGGATGAAATCTTGATGGGACCCCAAAATACTTTATCCAGCCCGAGATAAGGTGGCTTGCAACTGTTTCGGCTGTGATATCCTCCATAGGAATTGCGGTAGGCCATCTACTGAATCGATCAACGATGGTCAAACAATACCTGCTCCCAGCTGAAGGTGGCATGGGTCCTATTTTGTCGATGTTAATATGCTCGAATCTGGAATTTGGCTGTACATAGTTCGATATCGCTGATTTGTTGTGGCGAGTAGTTTTCGAAAGTTGACACTGAATGCATGTCCTCACATATACCTGGCAATCCTTATTTATCGCCGGCCAAACGAATCGATCACAAATCAATTTTTGGGTACCACGAACCCCTGGGTGGGTTAATTCGTGTAATTTTTTGATGATTGGTTGGCGATATTCCATCAGGACGAATGGGCGAATACGATTTTGTGAAGAATCACAATAAATTTGTATATTTGTATCCGGCATGGTGAAGCGGCTTATTTGCAAAGATATCTTCTTTGAATTCCCGTCCAGTATTGATTTAAATTCTGGATCATGGTGTTGCGCTGCTGCCAATTTCTCGAAATTGACTTCGCCCGTTAAATTTATCACGTTAATTCTTGACAGTAAATCAGCAACATTGTTATCCGAACCGATAATATGACGAATGTCAGTCGAAAATTGACTGATCTAGCCGAGTTGCCTAATTTGCCTCGGTGTTAGTGGTTCTTTCTTTTGTCGGAATGCGAATGTAAGCGGTTTGTGATCAGTATAGATACAAAATTTTCTTCCTTCCAACAAGTGACGGAAATATTTCACAGCCTGATAAATGGCAGTCAACTCTCTATCGTAGGTGTGTCGCATTTGTTTAGTTTCTGATAATTTTTTTGAATAGAAGCCCAAAGGCTGGAACTTACTTCCGTTTACAGATTGGTTTAAACATGCGCCAACGGCATGGTTTGACGCATCCGTAAATAAAATTAGGTCTGCGTTGCTTACCGGGTGCGCCAGTAAGGTTGAATTAATTGGGTCATTTTTACATAGTTGAAAAGCTGTAACTGCCTCTTCCGACCACTCAATTGGTGTTTGGACATTTTTTTTATTTCCAATAATTAACTTTTGAATCGTTGATTGATTTTTTAATGCATTTCTTATAAACCTTCGGGAAAAATTTACCATGACCAGAAAACGTTTTAACCCAGCCGCGGTTGTTGAGCGTTCGAATTTTATTATTGCTTCAATCTTTTCTGGTAGGGGTTTTAAACCATTTGCTGTGATTAAGTGCCCGAGGAATTTAACTTCGGCTCTTCCAAATATACATTTTGAAACGTTGATGCTTAACCCGTATTGTCGCAATCGTTCGAATACGATGGAGAGGTGTTTCCGATGTTCCTCTATGTTTTCAGATGCGACAGCTATGTCGTCGATATACGGGAACACGAACGGTAAATCTTTTAAAACCTCATGCATTAGTCGTTGCTGGGTCTGTGCGGCGTTGCAGAGTCCGAACGGTGTATATAGAAATTCAAATAAGCCGAACGGTGTTGTTATCGCAGTTTTTGGTATATCCGTAGGTTCTACTGGGATTTGATGATATGCTCGTTGAAGGTCAATTGTGGCAAATATTTTACAACCATTTAGAATATTTCCGAAATCTTGTATAAATGGTATAGGGTAACGATCCGGTACCGTAATTGAATTAACGGCGGTAATCGCCACAAACGGCGGTAATCGCCACATGGACGCCACCCTCCATTTTGTTTTTTTACCATGTGCAATGGGGAAGCCCAATTGCTTTTGGACGGTCGGCAGATCCCTCTCCGTACTAGGTCTTCGATTTCGTTGCGAGCCACTTGGTATTTGTCTGGCGCGAGTCGACAAGGGCGTACAAAAACTGGATGGCCTGTTGTAATTATTTGATGCGTGATATTAATTTTTGACGGAGCCATGTGGTCGTGCTGTACTGCGATGTCCTTATATTTCCATAAAATATCCGAGAATGGATCTGTGACATCGAAGGTTGTAATCCCTAACGTTGATTCTGTCATTGGTGTACCTTTTGTTGACAACCTGGTTGCTCCGTCTATCAAACGATTTTGTTTCATATCTATCAACAATCCGTAATATTTGATAAAATCCGCCCCGATGATCGGTTGTTTTACGTCGGCCACGATAAAGTTCCAGATAAAATTTCGCCGAAGTCCAAAATTTAAAGATAATCTCCTTTCGCCGTATGTGTGAATTTGTGTCCCATTTGCTGCAAAAAGTTTCGATCGAATTAATATTTTACTATTATTTTCACTGTTCGGGGTAAAACAGAGATGTCCGCAACGGTATCAATTAAAAATTTTCGCTTGCATTTAAGGTCCGAAATGTATAAACGATTTGTACAGGCATCCGAATTTTTGTGTTCGATCGAATTTTTCCCGTCGTGATTGATAATTGTCAGCATGTTGTAATTTATCAAATCGTTTCACTAATTCGTTTATTTTCGTTTCTAGTGACGATATTGCTGATGTGGATGTGGATTCAATAGTATTGGATACTGCGTTGACTTCGTCGCTCGTTAAAATTATCATGCGAATTTGGTTAGGTAAACGTTGCATCCAGATTTGCTTCAACATTTCGTCCCCTACTATTGATCCTCCCAATGTGCGCATTTCATTTAGGAGCCCGGACGGTATTTTATCGCCTAACTGCACATCTTCCAACAATGTTTTAATTTTTCTTTGATCCGACACGGCAAACTGTTCCAACAAAGCTTTTTTTAATGAATCATATTTCTCATTAGCAGGTGGGTGCACGACTGCGTCCGTTACCAGGGATAATATTTTTGTATCCACTGCCGTTAATAACGTATAAAATTTTGTTGCGTCAGTAGATATTCCGCTCAATGCGAATTGTGCCTCCACTTGTTGGAACCAAATTTCGGCGTTCACTGACCAGAATGGTGGTAGCCTAACTGCTACTTTGTTTACGACGATTTCATTTTCGTTTCCCATAATTAAGAATTTGTGTATTTTAATATTAATATTCCGAGTATAATATTTTTATGTGTAAAATCGGAAATTTTATGATATATATTCAAGAATTTTTTACACGTGGTATTACAACACTATGTTCCGTAACCTTACTATTTTCCGTATATTTATGACTGTGCACTATTTGTTAAATTATTATAATTGTCAGGTTAATCGAGATTTTCGATTATGTTTGAGATTGTCGAATGTATTTGATGGTTCGATGTTACTTGAGAATCTTTTAGCCTATTCGATGATAATTGTTCTATACTTACGAAATTATACGATACTATTTGAGGGAGATTGGATATCTTAGTCAAATTTTAAATATCGTTTTGTTGAGTTTAGCTTTAACTTCCCTAGTATCAATATTATTCTGCTGTTTCCTTCGGTGTTACATAATTAAAGATAATTCGGTGTTTGAATTACATTTCTTTGATATAAAATACTAATTGCTTAACTTGGAAGGATTTCTAATTATTCATGGTTTAAACAACGATGTTATTATTGTAACTACATCTTCCCATGGAATGTAGGTAGAAAGCAATAACCAGGTTGGATTTAAGCTCTTTAATTGGTACCAGGTTATATAGCGCAATGTTCGGTTCTTCAACGTTCATGTTCGGTATTTAAATTTCTCTCAGATGTTAAATATTGTACTAACGTTCAAGTTCATCTTGTATACTTCCCCACAATTTCATTTTAATTAATTGAAGATAAAATCAAACATTGCTTCATACTTTGCCTGAAATCTATTCCAGCGCTCAGGGTCCTTAATTTAGCAGTGACAAACCCTTCATCGATCAAGAAGATTAGAACTTTAGCACCAATTTCGATTTTCCATTGTCTCGATCTCTTATAAATCAATTTTTACTCTATCTCGTTATTTTTTTTCGATCTTTTTGTTTTCAACTGTAACTTAAATTCCTTTTCATTCATTATAATTTTATAACTTGAACTCTCTGGCGTTGGAACTGAGTTGGGGCTGGATTAGGGGCTAGTGAGCAGTGGAGCAATTCTTCTTATATGCTGGTTTAAAGATTGAGTTAGACGTGCGGATTAGTTGGTTCCATTTGCGGCTTGCGATGTGTTGTACTCAAACGGTTGAATTCAAACTAACGTTGATGTGCGTATATAGTTTTTAAGACTACGTTGATTTCGGAATAGAGTTGGGCGTGAGTTTGGAGTTGATTTAAGGGCTGGGTAAGAGGTCGAGTTAAGGTGAATTGGACTTAGACTAGACTGAGGTAGGGTGAGTTAGAGTTGAGTTGGAGTTGAGTTGGAATTGACTTGAGTAGGAGTCAGAAGTTAAGTTGGGTAGTTTTGGAGGGTTGTGTTAAAGGTTTAGTTGGAAGGTACATAGCTTGTGTTGTTTGGAGTTAAGTTCATATACGAAACAAGTTTTTCAAATTGCGTTGATTTGAGGATTGAGTTAGACAAAGTTCAGGGTTAAGTTAAAGAGGTTGAGTTAGGATTAAGTTGAGTTCATAGACATGCAGTTTTCGGACGGTGCTGGTTTATGGATTTCGTTGTGGGTTGATTTGTGAGTTGAGTTTGGAGGTGAGTTGGGGTTGCGATGGGTTTAGTGAGGGGTTTAGTTGCAAATTTAATTGAGTTGACTTCATGTATGCATACGTTTTTCGGATTATGTTGGTTTTGGGGTTTGAGCAGGGTTGAATTTATTGTTGAGTAAGGGGTAATGAAGTTTGGTTGGGGCTGGGTTGAGGTTCATTCAGCCGTTCATTGGGGATTTATGGGGATGTTAAGTTGAGGTTAGAGCTGCAAATAGCTATACTTGTTCTCGTGTTTATTTGAGGATTGAGTTGTTGTCGAGTAGGGTGTTGAGTTGAGATTAAGTGCTGGAGTTTAGTCGGGGATTTATTTGGGGGTTGAGGTGAAGGTTAGATTAGATTAAGTTGACTTCGTGCACGCATGTTTTCGAACTGCGTGTTATTTCGGCGGTTGAGTTGTGTTAAAGGTTGTGTTCCATTAAAGATATTTTACAATTTATGTTTCCTTTTTTGACACAAAATATGGGTTAATTATATAATGACCTTGAAATGACTTAACAAGGTTAATTTAATTTTTAATTTGTTAATAAGACTTTCATACAAATTTAGTTGGTTTTTTGTACGAAAATTAAGTTTATCTTTGAGTAACACTTAATTTATTTAAATTAATTACATGTTTAAGCAAGGAAGCTATGCAAATCTAGATCTCCGAAAATAAATTAATTTTGGAATTTCAAAATGGTTAAATTTTGTGTACAAAATTCAAATTCATAATTTCGACAAAGCTCAAAGAACAACATACTGTTTAGTCATGTAAATATCAAACAATTTTTTAAATAATTGCTCAGCCTATCTTGAATTTTGTTAACGGCTATACTGGCTGGTTTTCACCAAATTTTTTTGTAGACAACTTCTTGTAATCTGAAACACACTGGAACACTAAGTGAACGAATTATGATACAAATTGATATTAATACTTAACCGTGTCTTCCCAAGCGACTTAGACGAATACAAATTTTAAACAAACAAAATTTCATTGTTTACCAACTATGTATTTAAACTCGTATCTTGCATGCTAAACAACTTGTATACATACCAGACAAAATAAAACACAAAATTTATAAAATCGATCCATCCAAAAAAAAAAAAAAAAAATCTAAGCGCTTAGTAAGTGCCAAAAGCGCCCTAACCGATTTATCATAGAAACTCATTACACATCTTTACTAACGATACAAAATACTCATGGTATGGTAGTTATCGTTGTCGTCATTTATCAAGGGTGAAAGATACAAAATTGTAAAAATATAAAAATTGTAACTCTCCTTATTGTTCAATTATTCCAACAGAAAACTACGCTACGTTTACAAAATGCTAAACGTGACGTGAATATTTAAATGGTTTACAATAATTTCGGTACTACACATAAACAGGGATGAGCGGATGATAAATTTTGGATTAATTAGTTTAATGATTTCATTTCATATTCTTCTCGTTCATTGTAAATCAGTAGAAAATATAAAGGGAGATCCTGGATTGCATTTTAAATTTAGGAGGAGCACGCAAGATAATTTTTTTTTGTAATAAAGGGTTGTTAAAATTGCCACACCAAACTCCAGACATAGAGTGGGGGAAGACATATTTATTTACCATTCTCGATAAATAAAATATAAATCAATATAAGCTAGCTGACATAAATGACATCGAAATTGATTTATGTGTCCGCGTGATTCTAAAAATATTTTTTTTTAATTACATTATTGTCAATTTACAATAAATAGAGACTGAAACCTTTGTTGTATGTAAGCGCGCTACCGCAAATCCAATTGACAATGAAATAAAAAAGGAAAATATAAAATCGATGATTTGATTTTTGTCGTCTCAACTCAAGTGTTGGCGGAAAGTGTTATGACCAATAATAATTGTACGACTGATTATTTTAGTGCAATGACATATTTTATGTTACAGCGTTTATGGATTTTTTTTTTTGTAAATATGGTCGTAAATAAAGTAATAAACTCTTAATTGTTTTAATAAGAACTGTAATAATGTTTGTAACGTATCTTTGAATTACACTTCGTTTTACTATTTTTGGTAATTACATTTAATTACTTGAGCACTTAATTAGCAATCAAATTTATTTATTTATTTGACGCCAATTTTCTTCATAAAACGCGAATCCTATACGCTATTAATTATGTTATATTTCGAGGCAGAGTATGTGCTCCACATCCTGTCAGTTCATCGATGCTACACTTAAGCTAAAGCATTAAATATATGAATTCCATAATTCCATACCAGTACATATCAATCTGAGTGTAGGTGTACTAAACTGTTCATATTTAATAAGCTTTCAGCTTTAGCTTTTTATCCCCAAAGTTACAAAACCTGACAACAGTACACTGATCCCGTGCAATAACTAAGTTACAGTACAAGTAGCTGAAATATTATTTTTGAAGTCACTAACTACAAAGATGTTTACTCTTTCACAGTTATCGTACGAGCGAAATAATCACAAATTCAAGATATTTCAGGGATAGTATGAGGGTCAGAAATATTCATAATCCAAAGCTAAATACACCCAGTAAGTAATTGTCTCCGATAAAGAATTCTTCAGTATACCTTGTAAATGACATAATTACCGCGAAATGAATTTTTCAAAAATATTTCAACCATTTCGTTATTCATGTTTAGGAAAATATTGATACTCATATCATGACAAAAATTCCCCTGAAGAAAAAGAAAATTATAAAACTCCAACGGCTATCTCTTGGAAATTGGAACTTTGTGATCACTTGATGGATTATTTATACACCAAAGTGGTTTTTGTTTTTCAATTTGTTTAATGGTGCTGCCGGAAAACGGATAGTAACCATTATTGAAGTTGACCGCTGCGTCAATACTTCTGCAATATTTCTTAAACTTCACAGAGTTTTATTGTTTATCTTAATTTTTTTAAAGTACGATGATAAATTCCGAGATATCATCGGAGATTTCGATAATACTCATGGTTTGATTGACCTTCCCTTGACAGTTTCGCCTCCTTGGTTTTGGATAGGCCAAAATATAGTTCAGTTAAGCCAAAAAAAAATGTTGGTAAAAAAAATTAACAAAATTTTCAGATTTGATACATACACAAGGAAAAAAATTGGACTAAAATTTGGCGAATTGTTTCTGTTGTAAAAAACCCTTTCTTCAAAATTAAAATTAGAATTTTAACGAGATTTAATGAAAACCGAATCACAATTATATCTTTGTACTTTTTAGGAATGATATATTTCTAATATCATTTATTCTTAGTTTATTTCCAGTTTGAAGCATTTACGGATTAAGATTTTCTTTAATTATTAATCAATCGATTACGGATTAAACATTTTATCAAATGCCTAATCAAATTCACACAAAAAATTTCAATTCTTAACAGAATTTTTAACTTATTCGTTCAAATAACTTTTCAGCCAAAAGGTTCCTTTAATTTACAAGAACAAGAGGATTTAGCAAAGTTTTTCCTTCCTAACTTGTGAGAATATTATTGTAAAAAATCTGAACTTTTGAAATTTCCATGATAACCAACAACTACTATAAGCCGAATTAGCCTCAGGAAGACCTTAATAAAATCAATTTAACGAGATCAACTATCTGGCCGTTTATTCAAGTCTCAACAGTCATACAGTTTCAAAAGGAACCCAGAACCAAACGAAGTTTAAAATATAAACTTACTGAAAATTTTCGTTAAACACCAAAAACAAACTAAATCAAATTTTAAGTCAAATTCTAAGCTTGAGTATTTATCTAAATATACACTCAGGGCAGAAAAAAAATAGTAAGCCCACAAAAATGGGTTCGTGAAATATTCAGAGAGGGACAAAATCCCGAAGGTACAAAATCCCGCGGGTAAAAAATCCCGAGGACACATAATTTCAAAGGTAAGATTTCCCTCACTTTGTGGGGAGGGAGACAAAATTCCAAGAGTAAAAAATCCCGAGGGACAAAATCCGGTTTCTCGAGGAAATCCCTAATAAAATGGGATTCCGCGCGGAATTCAGTTTTATTCAAAGATTTCTTCGGCATTACGGGGTTTCAATGATTTTCTGAAAGAGTGTTGATTACCTTATCTAGAAAAAAAAACAGAAACTAAAAATTCCGAATAAAAAATTAAGAGAAGAATCCAGAAACACAATTATCAAGTTGTGGCCCAAGTTAAAATTAAAATTTATAAAATGTCTTTAAAATTTGAGTTTTTTCATAAGAGCTCTTAATATTTGTGATAACGGAAATTGCTTCGTAACCTTTCAGAGACAGGGAATTAGTACATTTACCTGAAAAATGCAGAAAAAAAAATCGCGAAAAAGAATATCCAGAAAAAATATTTTAGAAGAAGCGATATAATTCATTCGATTTGTGCCTGCAAGGTTGACGAAGCATTAAGGAAGCATTAAATCCGCAATTCGCTCCAATACACTCGTCGATACTAAACTAACCTAACGAATTAAACCAACCACAAAATAACTTGAAACATTTATGGAAAAACTATCATTAGGAGCGATATGAGCGATACAATTCCTTTGTTTTTGGATTTTAGTTTTCTGGATTTTTTTTTCGGTATTTTTTTCTGTAGTGTCAATCTACTAGATTTTGAAGTTAGCATAGCCTTTCGGGATTTTGTACCCCCGGAACTTTTTCAAATCTACGGGATTTTGTACCCTCGGGTTTTTTACTCTGGGGATTTTGTCTCCCTCCCCACAAAAATATTTCTTTCTAATTTTTATTTATTTCTAATTCAGTTCTTATATTTTTTGATTTTTTTCAAGTTTCTTTAGACTAGATGGTTCAAAATTTATTGAAATTAGTTATTCAATTGTAATTAATTCTAATGTAATTTTTATAATTATGTTTAAAGATGACCGGTTTATTTGCGCCTGAATTTTTATTAAGGTTTCAAGAACAATTCTTTTAAAATTTCTAACGACTGGATATAATTTTCTATTTATTATAATTACTATTAATTATCTTCAGTTCCAAACAATAATGGTCTAATGGCGTCATGTTTTTCCATATTATGTAGAATTTAACTTACGTCTGTATGTCTGTCCAAACTCCTATTACTTAATCATTAAGTCGTATTACTAAAACGCTTAAAATATCAAATTTAACTAAATTATCCGCTAGTACATAACGGTATCAAAATACTCTAGGAAGGTACGCTAATTTTTACTTTATTAATTTTTTAGTTGAATGTTAATAATATCATGTAATTTCTAATATGCTACCGGTGATTAGACCTTTTTAATTGTGTTTTTATTAACACTAGAAGTATATTAGTATTTACGAACAGTAATTCAACGAAATCGACTAATAGACAGAATTCTATTTATTTAATTATATGATTTTAATATGTTCCGAAGATTGTAAGAGAATTCAATCCAGTTTCGAACGGATGAGCTTATGATTATGAAAAACTCAATCTTCTCATCAGGCCGCGGCGACTGGATTGATTATACCACAATTTACATTCTATATATACAGAATGTGATGTGCGTTAAGTACTAGCGAATCATACTAATACTAATACAGATGAACTCTCTTACAATTTTCCTTCTTCACAATATTCACACAGCTCTATTTCTGTGTACGCTCTCTTACAATCTTCGTAACATATTAAAATCATATAATTAAATAAATAGAATTCTGTCTATTAGTCGGTTTCATTGTAAATAAAAACACAATTAAAAAGGTCTAATCACCGGTAGCATATTAGAAATTACATGAATTAATTAACATTCAACAAAAAAATTAATAAAGTAGAAATTAGCGTACACAGAAATAGAGCTGTGTGAATATTGTGAAGAAGGAAAATTGTAAAAGAGTTCATCTGTATTAGTATGATTCGCTAGTACTTAACGCACAGCACATTCTGTATATATATAGAATGTAAATTGTGGTATAATCAGTCCAGTCACCGCGGCCTGATGAGAAGATTGATTTTTTCATAATCATAAGCTCATCAATTCGAAACTGGATTGAATTCTCTTACAATCTTCGGAACATATTAAAATCATATAATGTACGCTAACTTACTGAAAGTATCATTAAACTAAATTGATAGTCCTGTATATGCGAATAACAAGGACTTCACACGTTTCACATGGTCCCATTGCTTATTCCTTACCCCTTGCAAATATTTGTTTTGTAGTAAAATAAAAGAAATCCGGCGCGCACTTAAAGAGGGTCTTCGGATTCGAGCCCCTCTTTAAAGTAAACACAGGAAAGACTGAAAGATTGGTCTGCTATTTCAAATAATGAAAATAATGCTCAATCCCAGAAAATATAAAACTTATTTTCCTGGGAAAGACATTCGGATCAAAACTCGAGTATATTTGATCCGGATATTTTATTCCAAATTTGTGGCAAAAATTTGATTGAGAGTTGAATTATTTTCATAAAAATGTTTTCCCAAAAACATTTGTCCAGAATTGTTTTATCAATCATTTCCTCTAAAACTGTTTCCCCACTTCGCTTGTTTAAAAAGATCCAAAAATGACATAGCTGTGATCTAGACATTTCGCGCGAATTCTTTCATAAACATCTAAAATTTGAATTTTACAAAGAATGTATAACAATTTAGCAGCGTGTACGCCAGATAGCAACTATTTCAAGCAGGTCGAGTTCACCCGGTAGTGTATGTCAAGAGTTCCCATTGTGGCTGAAGATATTTGCTTGAATAACTTTATTAAAATCTAAGGGCCTCTCATGGCTACAAAATTTATAACACGGTTTATAATATGTTACAAATATTAATGGTTTTACAACTTTTGTTGTACAACATTGCTCCTTGTAACATAGTGGAAACGCGTCTTAACCACGTCTATATCATACTGCTAATGTTAGTCGAAAGTAGAAAATCGGTAGTGCAGCTTGTGGTAGCCCAGCCGAAAATACAAAATTAAGTCGTAATCAGTCGATAGTGTTTAGCCGAAAATGATTTTGGATGAATGGATAGCATTGAAGACTTTTGTCAATAAGTGGCAAAACCTCCAGCCTTCAGTTCCTGTTTGAAAATTCGCGAAACCAAAAAAATTTTTAAAATTGGAGAGAGAGTGTTATATCAGTAGTTATCGCAAGAAAAATTCAGTAAAAATTTCTCTTAGGAAATCAGGGAAAATTCAATTTTCCAAAAATCATTAGAAATTTTCCATAAAATCAGCTCCTAGAGGGTTATGTCTGAAGATGAATTGAATTGATATGGCTTTTAAATAGCTATAGCAAGAAAAAATTTGCCATGACAAACTTGAACTGAATTTTTCCCTGCGATAGCTCTTGACAAGTCACTTCAATGCAATCCATCTCCAGACAAAACACTCTAGAGACACTCTCACAAATTTTCAAATGATTTTTGGAAAATGGAATTTTCCCAGATTTCCCATGGGAAACTTAATCTGAATTTTTTCTGGCGAGAGCTATTGACAAGTCACATCAATCTAATACATATCCAGACAGAACACTCTAGAGGCTGATTTTATACAATGTTTCTAATGATTTTTGAAAAATGGAATTTTCAGAGATTTCCTACGAGAAAGTTGAATTGAAATGTTTTGCAGCACTGAGCGGTACAAAAAGAGTTTATTGTGAATAAATATAATTGTGAAGAAGTAATTGAAGAAATGCAACATGCGTAGAAGGCAAATTCTCCACAGGTGTCGTATAAGTTCACGGAATTTGAACGTACCGACTACCGACCATTTTCAGGAAACGAATAAATTCAAGTTATTTAAAAGATCGGATATACATACGTTGACAATCTACGAGGTTTGAATGATTTCGAAAACACATTTTCAGACAAAATTAACGAAATCTGTTCAAATTTGAGGGGTTCAGAGGATAACAAAATACCCACTATTTACACTGATAATTTTTTGTATCCTTTTTGAAACATCACAAGCAGACAAAAAATTTAAGTGCTCTATATTTTTGACAAGACTCACTTTTCTTCGTTTATTTCGACCCGGTGAATCCGAATGCAGTGTCAGAATCACTCCTTCGCTCACAGATTATTTTTCTGGATTCAAAAAGTACCAAAGATATGCAAAAAAACTGTTAACACTAGGCACTCAAAAAAAAAGTATTTTATAGAAGCCTTAGGCATTATCATGAATTTTGGTACTTTGAAACTAAATCTGACATCAAAATAGCTCTATCACGTGAAAGTTTTTTTCTAACCTCAAGAATACCAAAAATATACGGAAAAACGGGCCAAACAGGCACACAAAAAATTTCTTATATTACCAGTGTATCCCGATGTATTTTACGGCACACCCAAATGTGTTATGTTATATTTGTGGTAAATTTGAAGTTGCTAATTCTAGAATATGAATAACCGACTATATAAGACTCCTTTATAAGGTGGGTTTCAATCTTGATATAGTGGATGAAAGTATTGATTGGGTACCAAACTCCATTTGTATTGGTGATATTTGATGATGAATCGTTGTAAGAAGACCAATCTGGAAGAAAGTGTCACATTCTCAATACCATTTTGCTGAAGTAAGCCACAATGAGAAACCGAGTGCTATTTTTGTCAACCAAATGTGACAGGATACGATATGCTTTCACTAAATCAAGAATATTTTACGCAAATGTTCCTGCAGTAATAGGTCCTTTTACTTTCTTTTACTCTAGTTCATGAAAATTTTGGACCTTGAGATTTTTAGAGATTTATTTGTTTTGAGGTCCTCTGAGTCCGAAAAAGTGGGTTTCGAAATGGTGTCTGTCTGTCTGTGTGTCAGTCTGTCAGTCTGTCAGTCTGTCAGTCTGTCAGTCTGTCAGTCTGTCAGTCTGTCAGTCTGTCAGTCTGTCAGTCTGTCAGTCTGTCAGTCTGTCAGTCTGTCAGTCTGTCAGTCTGTCAGTCTGTCAGTCTGTCAGTCTGTCAGTCTGTCAGTCTGTCAGTCTGTCAGTCTGTCAGTCTGTCAGTCTGTCAGTCTGCCAGTCTGTCAGTCTGTCAGTCTGTCAGTCTGTCAGTCTGTCAGTCTGGCAGTCTGGCAGTCTGGCAGTCTGTCAGTCTGTCAGTCTGTCAGTCTGTCAGTCTGTCAGCCTGTCAGTCTGTCAGTCTGTCAGTCTGTCAATCTGTCAATCTGTCAGTCTGTCAGTCTTTCAGTCTTTCAGTCTGTCAGTCTGTCAGACGGTCAGTCTGTCAGTCTGTCAGTCTGTCAGTCTGTCAGTCTGTCAGCCTGTCAGTCTGTCAGTCTGTCAGTCTGTCAGTCTGTCAGTCTGTCAGTCTGTCAGTCTGTCAGTCTGTCAGTCTGTCAGTCTGTCAGTCTGTCAGTCTGTCAGTCTGTCAGTCTGTCAGTCTGTCAGTCTTTCAGTCTTTCAGTCTGTCAGTCTGTCTGTGTCCTCTCTACAGCCCATATGGTTTAATCAATCGAACTGAAACTTCAGATTTAAGATTTTTTGATAAATTGGGAGGTCCCAGTGAATTTTACTCCAAATCGGCTAGCCGGAAGTGGCCACACCCTTGATCCAGAAAATTTGTTTTGCAAATATCTTAAAAAGTATAAGCTTTACAAAAAACAACTGAATACAAAATGTTTCCAAAACTTAAAAACAAATAAAAATAAAAAATAAAAAATTTAAAAAAAAATTTAAAAATTTAAAAATTAAAAAAAAAAATTAAGAAAAAAATAAAACTTCTCAAAATTCTCTGTTTGTAAAAGAAAGTCGTGTGTTGGCCACACCTCAATTTTAACTAGGTAATTAAGAGACCTATTCCATGTGCTAGCGATATCTTTATCATCATTGTTGAGTGCGATTTCCAAAAAAATAATTTCGTAGAACTTTTATTAAACGAACGATCCGTATGGATTAGAGTTTTCTAACTAGGTATTTGAGGGACCTATTCTGTGTGTTAGCGAAACCTTTGTCATCATTTGTAGCAATGGCCGATACTTTCCACTGGGAGTTGAGTGCGATTTCCAAAAAATAATTTTGCAGAACTTTTATTAAACGAACGATCCGTATGGATTAGGTGTTTTTAACTAGGTATTTGAGGGACCTATTCCATGTGCTAGCGAAACCTTTGTCATCATTGTTGGCAATGGCCGATATTGGCCCTTGGAATTTGTGTGCGATTTAGATGATAAATAGTGTTTGGTATAATAGAAGATAGGATGATTAAGAGAATAAAGATGTATTATGGGGTTAATAGGGTTTCTAAGTTCATATTTTGAAGTTATGGAAGTGAGTAGGCTCACGTAATGGCGAAATATTCTTTATTTCGCCATTACGTGAGCCTACTCACTTCCATAACTTCGTTAGGTTTTCTATGGTTCTTTGGTTTTTGGCGATCTGACAGTGTAGGAGTCAAAATACATGAAGAAAAACGGGTCTTGTCAAAATTACAGAGCACTTTTATTTTTTTGTGTGCCTGTGTAATTGATAATTTTAATATCCTCTTATCAAAGTTATCGATTCTGTACCAAGGTTATAAAAAATTATCGGTGTAAATGGTGAGTATTTTGTTAACCTGTAATATACCCCTTAATTCGGTTATTTTGGCGAAAATACAAAAAAATTTCCAAATTTTTAATGGTTTTTTAGCACTCGGTGTCCTCACACGTAGATGTCATTAAATAATTGTTTTAGCAACATTTTTACATTATCTTTATATTTAACAGTCTATAGATAATGATTTCTGCGATTTACACTTTACGGAAATGCTTGGGTAAAATTAACAAATAATACTACTGATATACCATGGATACACCATTTCGTAACCAAAGTTTCGAAAACTTAGTTCTCCAAATGCAACCAATCATTTCTTTTAACACTTTTATCTGTTTTAAATTTTAAGCTTTAAAAAGCACAAAACGCGTATCGTACTTTGAATTACACAAAATTACGAGTTTTTATTTTCCATGTTTAATTAGTGTTTTCCCAAACATAATTCTCTTATTTGGCATTAGAGGCGCCACAAGCCCAAAAAATGACAAACGCACCATATACGACATCGACACAGACGGATGTAAAATGTGGGTACGCCTCTTGCCGAAGCCAACTTTTCGATGGAAAAGTAACGCTATACCTACTTGTTAATCTGTTTCTTTCAGTTAGATGATTCATTAGTTCATTACGTTTGTATATAACCTCACTATTTTAACCAAATGTGTGTTTCTGATTCCAACCAAAAATTTAATTTGGCAAAATGGCTAATTGATAGATATAAAATAAACAAAATGACATTTTGTTGAAATCAAAGTAGGTAATCACTAATTAGTGTTCGGAATCCGTGTTTTAGTGGTGTTGCCACTCAAATGCATTGAGATGGGGAAAATGCAGTGCAACGGAGTGCCGAATTCAATTTTTGATTTTATCTTTTGCAGCGCTGCTGTAATACACTAGGGACGTGTCCGATTTCTGTGCGAAATAATTTTTTTGTGATAAATTTGACATTAGTGAAATAATTTTCTCTTCCATATTTGAAATAAGTTCATTTGCTGTCCGAATACTGAAATAATTTTGAAATAATAAAATTGACATTTGGAAATACAACAAATGACAAATTGTATTATTTCTATTAATTTTGGGTTACATGTGTTTAATGAGAAGAACACGGAACTTTGCGCGCCCTTTAATAATGGATTTCCTAAACTCCCAGGTATGATACATTTAAACTTACAGGTATGTATTACTAAAGATACATGTTAAACCGAAAGTGGTCTGACTGAAAATGTCCGAGATAAATTCAACATTAAAACGGCGGCTTGACTGAAAGCAAAGATTATTAACAAGAAGATCTTCTTGTTAATAATCTTTGCTTTCAGTCAAGCCGCCGTTTTAATGTTGAATTTATCTCGGACGTTTTCAGTCAGACCACCTTCGGTTTAACATGTATCTTTAGTATATGTTAGGTATTGCTCATTTTTTGCAGCGACAAATAATGTACACAATTCCCTTAACAAACAGTATTGTTAATTCAATACTTAGTTATAATGATTCTGTGACGAGAATGCATTTAAGGATATCGTCTAACACTTTCATCGCTATTAGCAAATTCTTGCCCAATAAAAACCATGGTTGGGGACCGGAAATGCAACTAATGATATTTTTGCTGTGGCTGGCAAGTGGGACTTGTTATAGAATTGTAGGTGCAGCAATGAACATGTCAACGTTCACAGTTTGTGATATTGTTCACAAAATGCTGGACACTAGAAAATGCTGGAACTTATTATATTATATAAATAAAATTAAATTAAATGACATAAAACTTATTTTGTTTACTTCACCGGCACAGAAACAAGAATTATTACGGACATGTCAAAATTATAACACACCTCTGCTGTGATAATTTGGCTGCGTACAGTTTAACATTAATTTATCACAAAAAAATTATTTCGCACAGAAATCGGACACGTCCTAGGACAGTAAAGGACAGGTTCATATTAAAACATGAAAATTGTTGATTTTTATCTCAACAATTATGTGTAGACATTAGTTTGAATTGAAGAAACTATTAAATAATGAATGAATTTGGTTAAAATAGAGCGGTTAGGTTTCAAAGTTTTCTGTATTTTTTTTATTTTAGTCTGAGTGCAATACAAACGAAATTATCTAACTGAAAGAAATGGATCAACAAGAAATGCGTAACTTTTTCATCGAAAATATTGGTCATCGATTCGACAAGCGGCGTAGCCACATTTTAGATCTGCCGGATTCATTTTTGGTGTTGGGAATCGCAAAAAAAATGGTTGGACTAAATTAAATTTTTTTTTTTGGGCTTTAGGGAATTAAGTTTGGGAAAATCACTAATCCTGGTCAAACGGCCAGTTAATTTTTAATACTAATGATGCATCATGATTTAACTTTAGTTTCAACAAAAAATGTTTACCTTAATTTCAACTCAATTTGAATTCAGTTTCGAAATGACGTAATTTTTCCCATTTTCTTGCATTTTAGTGCGAACTGCGTTAAAACACATGTTCCGACATGTTCTTAAAGCTTAAGATATTTAAAACATAAACAAAATGATCTAATTTATAATCTATGGTCTAATTTGTTCAATGTTTATCATTTATTTGGATGAACTTTGATAGATCGCCTGCCTGACTAGCAGTTAAAATACAGTAAGTTGTCAAATTTAGGGAAATAATTATTTCATATATTATCTACACTTGGTGTCGTTTTCCTAACACGCGCCTAATTTAATGAGATATAGATGTAAAATTTATTTTTTTATCAACAGAAACACTGCAGGCAATAAATTTGTGATACACACAAATGTGTAGCGATTAAATTTCGATTCCCCCGATAAAAACAGAAACAAATCAATTTTCAATGACGACATACGCGTAACGTGTATTTAATGTTACGATATTATCAGCCATGCTGTAAAAGCAACCCACCCCATATTTTTTCCTCCTTATTTATCCAACTAACCACTATTTTTCATCTAATTTTCTTTTTACCATACGAGTACATACCATTATTGCATTCTGCTGGCTTTTCTGTATCTAGTCTTTACACAAAAGTCTAAAAATTATAAATTTTGATGAATACCAGATAAATTTTAATCTGTCCGAGAATGATTTGCCTTGTATAAAAACTTTAGGGACAATAACACACCCCTTTCATCTTTATCCCTTTTGATACTCGTACTCTACAGATCCTTTTTATAAATACATATTTTAAAATAATTTAAAATGATAAATTATTTCAATCATCTCCCGTTCCCGTTTCATCCTTTTTTATGCCTCATTCCCTTTTTTATTTTTTGTTTACTGAGAAAAGTTTGTAAAATTTATAGAATCGGAATTTGTGTACACGTTCGGATAAATTCCTTTATGTTGGTACGGCTGATTTTTTGTTATTTGTTTGGAGATTTTTATTCAACCATTTTCTGTATCGATCCAAAATGCTTTTTCCCCAACGAACGTTGTATTCGGTTCGGTTTAGATGTTTGGCCGAATTATGACACGACAGTGTATAAAGAGGCAAAAAAAAAAAACCTCAATATAAAATGAATACAAATGGGGGTTGCTCATATCACAGGTTTTCGGTGGAATGGGGATTTTTGATTTTTTTTTTCCTCGTAACGATAAAGGAAAAATTCTATAAATATGCAAGACTTTGTTGTTGCGCCCTGTTTACGTACAGATACATACATACTTACTTATGTTCGTTCGTTTACTTTTTTTAACACAAATTGACGTGATGTTGGGACTAGAGGGTGTAGATTGTTGCTGTACCGTATATGCACAAAAAAGGGAAGGGGTTGAAAAGATTTTTTTTGTTGGTGTTTTAATGATGGAAGAAATGTTGTTTTTTCATGATTGCAATTTGTATGTAATACGAATACGTAAGTACAGAGTTTGCGGTTGTGTGTGTGTGCGAAAATATTTTTTTTTTAAAGATTTAACTAAGAAAATTAAATGTTACAAGTAGTTCTTGTGTCATTAGTTTGGTGTAGTGTTGTGTTTGACTGGAACAAACGCAGATAAAAAATCTTGCCGGTAAATAACACATTTTGGGACGTATAAAACGGTTTAAAAGTTAGATTTTGCATTATCAATTTTGGTAGATATCGATATGTTTCAAAACAAGCAGTCACAAGAAAGCATCACAAATTTTACGAGTTTAGCAATGTTTTATTCATAGACTTGTAGTTTTAATTGGTTAATCACAAATTGGTTACCAAAAAAATTGGTAATCAACTATTCGGGTTGACAAATACGACAAAAATTTCATATAAAATTGTGAATGGTGTCAAAAATGTGAAAAATATTTGTGACAAATTGGGTAAAATGTGATGAATGGAGTTGATACCGATTGTGTCAATAATTATTCGTCACAAAATATAAAGCAAATTTTTAGACAATTTGGTGACCAAAACCTTTTTTTTCTGAATATAATATCAACGTATATTTGGTGAGAAAATATCCGTATAAATAAATATGTCGCAATTTGTCAACTTTTTTTATGACAATTTTTTGTGATCACCATTATTGGTTACTCGGAAATGAAGAATTTGAAACTATGCCGGAATTAGTAAAAAGAACTAAAATTCAGAATCGTTAAACTTCCTATACCGAAACCTACTTAACCATTTATTGAAGCAGTTTCAAGGGATGACCCTATGATGAAGTGAGCTGGTGTCAGGGAATCTATTTCGCCGCTAATTGGCTTGCATATCGGCCTCAAATTTAAGACAACTGCAATCTGGACGAACAAAGTTAGAAAAGTGTTGCCAACCACCCGTCGTAGATTGCACATGATTGATTTAACTGCTTGTCTTCTAGAAGTAAATTGGAAATATGTGTAGCATTAGAATTTGTTTTTAAAAAATAGAAGAGATCTGATAACAATTTGTTTGTGCCGAACATAAACCACAATGGCAGCATAATAAATGGCATCAACGAAGAAATTTTGCTACCTTTATCCAAAGGCAACTCGGAACCCGGAACCTATGTTGCGCATTTCAGACTGGAATGATTTATTTTGCAGCCATTGAGTCAGAGTAGTAGCTGTGAATTTAATGGCGGAAATCGTCGGTTGACTCTTTTTTCTTGACCGTTGAAATATTTTAACATAACGTGTGACGTAGGCTAGTAAAACGATCAAGTAAGCTCGACGCTTCGGTAAAAATGTGCACTATGATTGATTTTTGCCGTATCTCTTGTTAGAGAACTTGATTCTCATTTGTGATCATATATATCTCTCTGGTTTTTGAAGCCAAGTTGGTCCAGACTACAACAAACGTAATTGAACGAAATCGCTGGGATTCAAGCTGCGAAAAACACAATCTACTGAGTTCCATTGGGAAGATACATGTCGTCATTTAATTCTGGAGGTTGTGTTTAATATTTCTGAGGTTCATCTGCTTGAATGCTCAGATAGCCAGGTAAAACTATTGTTGAATCGGTTCATCCGTAGGATGGTGGCACAGAGTTCCAACCTAGGCAAGGAGATAGTTTTTATGGGAACAACTTTGGTTTTGGTCCCGATAAAAATAGTTACAATTTAATCTTGGTATATTACACCGCAGTAAACTACTGCAGCGTAGGCACTTTCTGATGGCGGGTGAAAGCCTACTGAGTGGGTGGAAAATTTGAGACATTTCCGATATTAAATTTATTTTGGTTAGTTTTGGGTTTTCACCAAAGTTAGTTTTTAAGGTAAAATCAGTTAAATTCCATTCGATGGAATAAATTTGGATTTGCAGCAGAGCCCAAATTGTTGGTTATATCAAATTGGATTTTGCGTGCTTTTTCTAATGTTTGTGTTTCGGTCATTAGATCATCCACGAAGAAGCCCCGCAAGATAGTTTTAGTTGCTTCAGGATACTGCTCTGAGTTGTGTCAAATGCCACTTATGGTGAAAAATGCAACTGAAGCTGTGCCATAAGTGACAGTGAGGGCAGCCTGTAATACTTGCCTGATTCAGATTCGGCAGTTCGCCATACGATGCGTGATAACTGGCATCAAACCTTTCAACCAGGACTTCTCTGTACTTTTTTCCATATCGAGAACATGAACTTACGACATCTGGAACAAATCAGAATAGATATAAGACTTGACTGAATATTTGATCCAACCATCAAGTAATCATTCAATGATGTGCCCAAGTCGTAGTCGTTGAACTGCTTTGCTTTATTACGCCATGATGTGCGAGTTAGTATTCGAATTCTAAAGACATTTCATTACCAGCAATTGGTTCCATTTGTTTCCAATTTGGTTTTCATAATCTGTAATAAATTTAACGTAAGTTTCTCGAAAATGTTCATCGTTTCTAAACTTAAGTTCCACGGGATGGAGTCGCTTAATAGCACCTGGTCTCGAGATTCCAGTGATTGGAGATGGATCTTTGAATGGAAGTTCCACTGCTAGGGTTCCATCGGAGTAACGGGTATAGCTTTGTTCAGAGTGCAGTTGGCCATTTTTATCGTCTTCGGTGAGAATTTTCGGTATTGCGATTTCTTCAGATTCCCAAAATATCTTTAAGGTCTGATTGATACCAGCGACTATCTGCAAAACAGGGCATTTTTAAGAAGAGGTGTGGCCTAGTTTTTAGAGAAAGAAGAAATCGTTCCTGTTGCTATTAAATATTTTCTTAAGACAAGCCCAACAATTTCTTCTCGGCTTCTGAAAGTGAATGTCAGAGTAATTACACGAAATCTGACTCTATAGAAATAAAAAATTTTAGGTTCTGACAGATATTTAGATCTAGAAGAATATTTGCTAAACTCGTTTGAAATCAAAGGTTTCGGCATCGATAACGACAACGATTTTAATGTTTGCTGGGTTGATTTATTTGTAATATACGTTTTGCACTCTAAATTTACCTTTTCTGTACTTCAAATTCATCGTTTTACAAAACAAGTTTTGATGAGTTTCTCATTTACCGAATATTTTTTACTACCGTTAAATGGTAAATAAAATATTAATTTACCGGTAATATAAGGAAATTGCAAATTCCAAATTATTTTTTGATGTTTAGGTTATTTTCGGCGAGGTTCTCCCGTTTCAACCCCCTCCTCCCTCGTCTCGGATTTCATCTTTTGATCACATTTTAAAATTTCTCGAGATTATTACAGTATAGCATGGAAATGGTATGCATGATGTTCGACCCTTAATTAGTGATTCGGTGCTTCGAAAAATTCAAGTTATTTGAGATTTTGGAGATTATTCGACTAATTAATTTGCTAAGTAGCATCTTGCTAAGTAGCATTAGTAACATCAAATTACTTGACAAATAATTCGAAATTTACTTGACAAATAATTCGAATTTGTTCGAGATCAATCGAGATTCACATAATATAGAGATGATTCCAATTTTTCTGGAGAATTATTCGAGATTTTTAAAGATTTTCAAATTTATTCGAATTTTGTATGGCAATGTTCTGCGCTTAGCTTTGAGTTGTGGGAACTTGCTATATGTAAATCTGAATCGTGATATTTAGTTGATTTTTCGATATTTCCCCAATTTCCTAGGTTATCCGAAATTATTCAAGAATGTCAAGGTTATTTATATTTTACATGGCGGTGATTAGCACGTATATTTGAGAACTTTCTAGAATATTCAAAATACTTTGGAAATTCGACATTTTTGAGATTATTTCGAAATTCTTGCTGTTCTTCGTATTATACTCAAATTTGTGCAGCTTTATCGACATAGTATTGAGTTGATTGCAAAAAATTTCGTTTTGTGAGAGGTCATTGAACTGAATAACGTACTGTTTCGTATTCTGGAAATGCAAGGCGGCTCGGCAATAAGAAGAAATATGTTTTTAAATAAAAGCTTTACTTGTTCATAGGTACAAGAAGCATTTTTAGGGGCCCAAGAAAAATTTTGCGGGAGGGGCCCGAAATTTGTAGTTGTCCCAGACAGTTTTTTGCTTTTTTTTAAAGAATAAATTAAATAGCCACTCGAGAAATGTTATGGTCTGAGGATATTTAAGGACGCTAAGAATATTATGATAAATCTAAAAATTTTACACGTGTTAAATTTGTTTAGCCGAGGATGTTTAATTGTTTGTCAGAACCACGAAAAGCGTTCTGTATCTATAGAAATTAAACAACAAGGATATACAATACGCTTTCATTAGTTGATATGGAAGTAACTGGCTTTTTCTTACTATTGGTGAGATTTGGGACCCTTTGTAACAGATCAACGATTTCTATCTGTTGCGGAGATCGTAAAATAGTTTCCAAATGTTTATCACATTAACTTCCACAAAAAGTAAAATTTCCCAAAAGAAAAGTTTCAAAATTTAAAAATCTTTCGAATAATTTCCTCCGTTTTTCAGATTTAAAATCTGGGAAAATGTCCGCAAAAATTTCAAAATTTTGTACTATTCAAAAAAGCTTGAAAAATTGAAGGAATCCTCGTTTTAATTCTGAAAAATTAGAGAGACACTATTCAACATTTCTGTAATTACAGAATATTGTCAAATCGCATTTTCACATTTTACCGCAATTGATACTGGGTACTAACAAAACGGCACCAACACACAACCAACCTATAAAAAGAAGGAAAATGAGAAAAACTGAAATTTCCAAAAACAAAAAACACGAAAAATTATAATACACAAAAAAAAGGACGAAAGAAGACAGAATACGCAACAACAAAATCTAAAACAAGAACCACCATCATTGACATGCTACAAATGGCGCGTTTGCGCAATTTCACATAATCGATCTTCGTCGAGTTTTTCGTTGTTCCTGTTGGTTTTTTTTTTGTTTGTTTTTACGTACTCGTTTTTCCCATGGATATTCGAAAACTAGAGCTCAGAACCATTTTAACAATCAAATCGGAATAAAAAACACAACAACAAAAAATAAATAAATAAATTATTTCCAATGGATTGATTGTTAAAAGAAAAAAAAAATTTAATAGAAATTATTTTTATTTTAATTTTCTAAAATTTTTCCTATCATTTAACAACAACAGCAGCAAAATAAAAAATAAACAAATAAATCAATTTTAATTTAATTAAATAATTAAATTAGACAAAAGCCTGTGATTTTTGGTTTTAATTTTATTTTTTCGAATTTTTTTTGTGTGACACAGAAAGTGATGTGAAAATATATAGTTGTCCACTGAATTTATTGGTTTTAGTGGATCTGGTGTGTTTGTTTGTATTTTTATTTTTTACGATAAGGATACTACAGTTTAAAAATTCTGGATACAAGATTTTGTGGATCAAGTGTTTTTTTCGTTCCTAGTTTAGATATTTAGTGCAGGAAAATGGTTCAGGATTGTATTTTGTGTATTTGAAAAAGATATTTTCTAAGTGTGATTTTGGATGTAGTGAATTTGTTTGTGCGCCAATATACAAAGGAATTTTTCTTAAAAAAAATAAAAAATAAAAGGATAATGGTATTTTTGTAATGAAAATTGGCTAAACCAACAACAAAAAACGTAACAAAAAAAAACTTAATCGAATTGTGTTGAGTAAATTGAGATAACCAAGAAGAAGGGAAAATATTATAAAAATGGGTACAGTATTAAGTTTTAGTCCGAGAGAACGTCGCCCCGTTTATTCTACACATCATCATAGCAGTGGTGGTGGACTGTCGACTTCTTCATCGTCTGATTTTCAATTGAACAACTACTCGTACGAGCAATTGAATAACGTTAAAAATCGTGAGAACAATCAGAAAATTCCGTCAACATTGATCCACCATCATATAACGCAGCAACAACAATCACATATACAACAACAGCAACAACAAATATTACATCATCAATCTGTGCCTAGTAATAATAAAAATATAAATAATAATAATTTAAACAATAATAACAATAATAATATTAACAATAATAACAATAATAATAATAATAATAATGTTGTTATAAATTTGGGTGGACAAACGATCTCAAACAATACAACCACGCAGCAACAAAATAACTTAAATAATTTAAATAATAATATAAATAATAGTAATAACCATATTATAAACAATAATAATAATAATAATAATAATATAACGAATAATATAAATAATAACAATAGCAGTAATACTGATACATCACGAATTTTATCCGAGAAAAATGCATTGGAGAAAAATCTAAAAAAACACTCGTTATTTATAAATGCCCTGTCATGGAAACGATTGGCCGCGTCTCATGGTAAAAAGAAGCTAGAAAATAATAAAAATAAAGCGGCTAATTTACCGACCGCCACATTTCGTCCACCACTCGTTGATGCTATCCATCCGCTTGTGATCGATAAAAATAAAAATATTCAGCAAATTGTGACGACGACAAATGGGTCGCAGGCCACACAACAGCACACAATTCAAAATAATTCCCAAAATCAAGTGTACTATACGCCGGGCGGTGGACACGCCGGTCAAGTTGGGCCAAAAGCTTTGCTAGCATTGGATTTGGTGCGTGCAAATAATACAAATTCATTGCAACAACAAGATAAGTTAATTACGAAATTACCATTATCGTTACCATTGTCACTACAAAATGCTATAACGCAACCACAGCAACAGCAGCAGCAGCAGCAGCATACGCATGGACCACGAAAAACAGTAATCCAGGTAAGATTTTAGACCTTTAAAAAAACTATCAGATCAATGGCCGATTACTACCTTGATGTTATTTTAATAACGTATAATCAACATGTTTTTTTTTAATATACAAGTATCGATTCGACAGTATTACGTGACTACCCAAAAATAAAAAATAAATAAAAATGTCGTGCCGTTTTGTTACGGTGTTGCGAGTTAATTTTAAATTATTTTGTCGAATCAAATATGCGATGATTCATGCTCAATGATTTATGTACGAGTATTTATTAGCAAAGCTTTTCAATTTATTTATTGTGAATGTTACATAAAAAAAAGGAAAACATTTTCATTTATAGGTGTGGTGCATGATAGTAAATGCGTCTGTCAAAATCATATGATGTGGCAAAGTCGCTTCAGCATAGTTTAAATGGAAACACTATATAGACCTTCACGGTAGATTAAACTTGTTACGAGACAAACTTGTCCATCACATTATTTGTTATTAATTTAGAAAAAAGTTTTTCTTTTTTTTTTTTTTTTTGTAGGTTAAACAGACCGAACACCAATCAGTGCAATTCCTCTGGCATATATGGGAAATGCGCATGACCCTCTTTTGTGTAGTTCATATGTGTAGTGTATATGGTAAACTATGACTTCTGTTTTGGTATTTTATCGATACGAATTTCCTTTATGAATTTTACCACAATAACATTAAATTAATTTTAGAACAAGGGTCGTGGTCATTACGTGTAGGCAAGTGGATATAACGATTTTATGTACAAATAATTGGAGGGACGTTAGGAAGTTGTTATTTAAATTATATGTTTAGTGTTAATGAGACAACCAACAGAGGAACGGTAAATGGAGGCGAAAAAAGTTAGAGGTTCGCTCAAAAACCAGAAAATTAATTGTGGATTTTGGGACCAGAATTTTGGGCTTTAAGAAATTTCAGAGATATTTAGAGATTTTGAATTTTCGAATCGAATATTACTAAAATTAAAAATTGTCCATAATCAAAGTTAGATTTAAAGAAAGGGAGACTATTACTTTGCCACTATTAAATATTTGATAGGATGTCAGGTTAGTAAGCTCTTTAGAGTTATTGCTTAAGATGCTTTCCGAGCGTCTCCGTTACAAAATTTCAGCTGAGTCGGTTTAAAATCTTAAAAACTTGATCGATATTGTGGTAGATCGCGAATTCGGAAATTTTCAAAAATAGCTGTTAGCAAAACTTTTAAAATAGGTTATAGGTACATTGGGATTTTTAAGATTTTTCGATATAATTCAGGATTTAATATGTTCCGAAGATTGTAAGAGAATTCAATCCAGTTTCGAACTGATGAGCTTATGATTATGAAAAAATCAATCCTCTCATCAGGCCGCGGCGACTGGACTGACTATACCACAATTTACATTATATATATACAGAATGTCCTGTGCTTTATGTACTAGCGAATCGTACTAATACAGATAAATTCAATTACAATTTTTTCACCGGTAGCATATTTAGAAATTACAAGAATTAATTAATATCCAACAAAAATTCAAAAGTAAAATTAGCGTTCACAGCTTATGTGATTGTCGTGAAGAAGAAAAAATTGTAATTGAATTTATCTGTATTAGTACGATTCGCTAGTACATAAAGCACAGGACATTCTGTATATATATATAATGTAAATTGTGGTATAGTCAGTCCAGTCGCCGCGGCCTGATGAGAGGATTGATTTTTTCATAATCGTAAGCTCATCAGTTCGAAACTGGATTGAATTCTCTTAGAATCTTCGGAACATATTAAATTAAAAATTAAATAAATAGAATTCTGTCTATTAGCCGGTTTTCGTTGAATTACCGTTCGTAAATACTAAAATGTTTCTACGTGTTAATAAAAAAAACACATTTAAAAGTGTCGTAAGACCGGTAGCATATTTAGAAATCACAAGAATTAATTAATATTCAACAAAAATTAAAAAGTATAATTCAGGAGTTTTGATATTGCTCGAGCTTAGTTTGCCCAAACCGAGATTTTGGAGTTTTTTTAATTATCACACTATTCAATATTTTCGAGACTATTCGACGTCTTTTACTTTTTCCAATTACTTTTTCATGAAAAATATTTCAAAATTATTTACGAATTTTAAATTTATTCAAGATTTTCTGGAATATTTGAAATTTTTTGAAAATGTCGGGATTACTCTAGAATTCGAGATTATTCGGTTCTATTGAAGTTACTCGACTTATTCGACATTGAGCGAAATTTCGTAAAATTTTAGTTGAATTAAGCTTCATCCTGCTTCGAAATTCGAGGTAGGTATCGAAGATATTTGAAATGAAACAAATAGTTCAATCATTTTGAGGTTATTCTAGGGTTTTCCTGTTATTTTTACGAGATTTGCTTTTGGACTGTGTTGCATTGTATGATAATGGCACGCCTGCAAGATAACTGATTATTCAAGATATTAATTCTAATTTTATTAATTTTCCGAGTATTTCAAGGATTATTACAAGGGGTATCAGAAAGTCCCATGATGTGGATATAATTAGTGATAAATTCAATTTTTAATTTTTTTCGATATTTTTGACATTTAAGACTTCTTGTGGTCCTGAAGCTATAAGAAAACTAATTTTAGATTAGACGTACAACAAAACCAATAAAGCACAACATAATGAACACAGTAAAATTGTACAGCTAAAACAACTTAAACCAAAAACTTTACCAAAGTAATCAAAACAAACAAAATTTTATAAATTCTGTATCTCGTTGACAAACCAAACACAAACAATTATCAAAAATTATTTCAATGCACTACGAAATATGGCACAGTTTCAGAATGGTGAATAAAAAATTCCGAATGGTTGTGTGTGGAATATATAAAGGGAACTACCAAGGGATTATTAAGGAATTCAAGGTTCGTTCGTATATGTGAAATTCGAGAATAAAGCCCTTGGAGATATTAGATTAGTTGGAACCGCGATTATTCGATATTTTCTAGATGATCATTGAAAATTATTTGAAACATGAGATTTTTGATCGTATTGGATTAGCTGTTACAGATTCAAAAGCATATTTTTAATGGTACGAATCATTGTAATCGGAGTACAAATGCAGATTTTAGATTTTAACGTTCGGTTTTATGAGTATAGCATTCGTTGATTTTACTGACGTTACATATTATTATTACAAGCATGGATCATATTACGGATTACATTGCAGAAAATCTGTGGCAACTTTTCTCGATTATTTATTAGAAGTTGCTTGATAGTTTAATACTGCCCGCTGCTTTATGTTTAGATGCAGACAGATTATGATATTTTTACAGGTATTATATTGGGTGTACAAATAAGTTTTGATGGATTTGGACCATCTTGTAACTATCTTCATGTTCAAGCGTCGTCATTTCCTTCTAAAAATCAGTATGTGTCATTTCGCTGAAGTGTAAACAAAATATTTTTTTTGTGCTCTAATCATGTCTACCTTTGTGCCAACAAAACACAATTTGCAGGAGGCACTGCGAAGTAAAGTAAAGTTTGAAGACGCTGAATTGAAGGCGTTATTGAACCAAGATTCATGCAAAACTGAAAAGGAGCTCGCTAAAACTTTGGGAGTGACTCAACAAGCTATTCAAACCCGTGTCAAGGCCATGAGTGTCGTGCAAAAACAAGGAAATTGGGTTTCATATGAACTCAAGCCAAGAGACGTCGACCGCCGTTTTTTCACATGTGAACAACTGCTCCAAAGATAAAATCGGAAGGGTTTACACTACCACAACCCAAAGCGCAGAAAATCGTGGGGTAAGCCCGGTCATGCATCAACTTCAACGGTCAAACCGAATATTCATGACAAGAAGCTAATGCTGTGCTTCTAGTGGGATCTGTTATGAGCTACTCCATTCTAATGATACCATCACTGGAGAACGTTATCAACAACAATTGATGCAATTAAGCTGAGCATTGAAGCTCAAATGCCCACAATATGATAAAGGACATGACAAAGTGATCTTTCAGCACGACACTTGGGCACATCTTGCAAAAGTCGTTAAGGAAACTTTGGAGATGCTTAGTGGGATGTCCTATCCCACTCGCCGTATTCACCAGACATTACTCGGTCGATAACTCATGGCCTGGCCGAACAGCACTTCACTGCCTACGAAAAAGCCAAAAATTGGTACCAATTTCTCTGAATAATGTTTCGAAGTTATAAAAAAAAACTCAAAACTTATTTGTACCCACCATAAAAATATGTGTACTCAAATAATGTGCTTCCTTTAAATAATGTGACAGATTTTTAAAACTGTGCTCATCAAATATTAAGTGATTCTAGATTTCTTCCAATTAAAAAATAAATAAACCAGGCTTGCTCATCAGGGCTACGATTGGGACAAAATTTAAAAAAAATGGTTTTGGGAAACTTGTTCATTTAGATAAGGCTAATAAATTCAAAAGAGTTCTTATACACCCTAAATATCGATATAATAAGGCTTTGGTCGAAGATACATAAACAACATCATTTGCTCTAATATTACAATATTCTCACATGCATGCTCAATTGAAATTGCTTTTTTTCTCCATTTTAATAGTGAAGTTATATTGCCTGTGTTAATAACTTGATGAATGTAAATAAAATAAAAAAATTAAGTTGCCTAAAAGTTATTGGAAACAATAAAATTAGAATATGATACATAAGTTATGGGTAAGGAAGAATAACAAAATACTAACTGAAAATAAAGACAAAATCTGATTCATTTGTACTTTTTGATTTTCGTTGGAATTGGAACTTAACTAATCCTACATAAATCGAATAATCTAGAAAGTCGCAGGTATCGCTCAAAAACCTCTTGAAAAGCTTCAAAAATTATTTTCTATCTTGAATATTACTACTCTACATTGATGTAACTGAACGCCACGCAAAAAACAAGACGTAATATATCAAAATAATCTCAAATATATCAAAAGTTTCAAAGTATCTTGAAAAATCTAGAAAACTCTTAGAAAATATCTAATACACTCGTAATTTGAATAAACCCGAAAAATCTTCAAAATTCAGATTTACCTATAGTGTGTGAATGCAAGTTCCGCATTTAGAAGCACATTACTAAGAAAAATTGGAAAATCTTGATTAATCTCGAATATGTTGATCTCATAGGATAATATTAGAAGAAACTGGAATAATGTCAATAACGCCAGAAAACTCAAATTATCTCCTTATGAAGCTCGAATGATTTCGAACAACTGAATAATTTCGAAAATTCCGAAATATCACGAAAGTGTTGAATTATTTGTAGAAGTGAGAGGTCAAGTAGCATTAAGTAAGTTAACACTAATGAGCTCACTCATCGCAATCGTGTACTTTGAAAGCTCTAACATTCTCGAGTGGGATCGAACAATCGAATACATACCCAAATATACTGGAGTACCTAATGACGTCTGCTGAACCATTTTAGAACTAGGTAGTTCCAAAAGTTGATAAAACGTTAAAAATATAAACAAATTTTTTGACATCAAATATTATTATTTGGCCACCTCAATAAACAGTTATCTTTCATATGTAAATATCAAAATTTTCATCCGACAAGCAAGACACTGTCAATTAAACATCTACAGACTTTCTACACATATTTTCTTATGACCTTTAACTGATTTTTTAATAAAACACAAATGTAGTAGGGAGAAAAATATATGGGACCGGAAGTCATGATTTAATTTTATGATTTTTATGTTTTAAATCTGTAGTATTTGAGTAAAACAAACAATTTATGGAAAATGATTTTTGGTTGATGTTGTTTTTTTTTAAATATAGGGTGTCAAGTATTTAAAAATTTCATTTCATTTAAATTGGTACTATCTTTAATTTTTTCTTTTTCAAAATGGCCGCCGAACGGTCTTTTTGAATTTTCTTCCAGGTTTAACTTTTTTTTTTTTTTTTCCCATGTAGTTCCATTAGACATACTAAAAAATCAGCGGAACACCTCGTTTCATTTGCCTGCCAAATACGTTCAAGTATGTTGATCTACCCTGTTTTTGGGATAAAAAAACCATGGGTAACCAGGGTACCATTTTTATAATTATTTTATAATCCTTATTTATTTATCTTTAAAATGAGCCAAATGTGCAAGAAAAGTGTAAGGAATTTTTTAAATGCTTGACACTCTGTACCTTAAAAGCAACAACAAAAACATAAAAATCATAAAATTAAAACATGACTTGCAAAAGAAATGTGATTTGACGTATATACATATGTATTTTTCACCATAGGTTTTGCACTCCAAATTTAACCTTTCGCACTTCAACTTACCTCTCCCAAATCAAATTGAACCTTTTGTAAAACAAATTTTGACTAGAAAAGGTTGAATTTGGTTTAAGTATGGTAGAAGCTGATCTGCAAAAGGTTGAATTTGGAGTACCTAAACCTATAGCTGCGCTTTAAAGGTGAATAGACTATGATAGAAAGTGATGAAAAAATCAAATCCAGGACTTCAGGGAATGAAATCGGAACGTGTCGAAACTTTTTCGAAATTACGAGAATACCGCCAAAATTAAATATTAAACCTTATCACTACATAATGAATTTGCATTTTTCCTTATATAGTTTTTTCAAAATAAATCGGGTTTACCGGTAATTTTCATTCTTATGTACCATGTACTGTTAACCAAAAACGGTGAAAGAAACTGTAAAAATGCGTAAATGAAAAAGACATTCTAAATTAAGTTAACGATTATTTTCTGGATTTTCTGATAATTTCGAATAAATTAAAAATTCGAAGAGAATCATACCTAACTCAATGAATGTCAGTCCAAACTAAACTCGAATAATATGGAAAATCTTTGAGAAATCTCGAATAATATCTAAGAAAAGACTCAACGCTAAACAAACCTTGAGTAAAACATATATATTCAACAATAACGATAAAATTCAAGAAGCTCTTATAGGTGGTCGTTATTAAGGAGATTTGATCATATAAATTAAATTTTATTTAAGAAAAAAATAGTAAAACCCCCAAAATTCAGAAACGGGGTAGGGCTGGCTGAGAGGCTGGCTTTTCCAAAAGGATTTTCTCAAAATTAGACATGTCTCAATTCAAACACCTGAGTTAAGCGAACTAAATTATTTCAACTTCACAAAGCAACTTTGTTAAGAATTGGAAGATTTGTTAATGAAGCCTATAAAAATATTGAAGTAAATGCATACGTGCTAGAAATGGTGTAATTTTAACAAAAATCATTTGTCTGGTTAAAACATTAGGTTTAAGCCACTGATATGCAAAAAATCGGATAAAATGCCATTTGCGTATTCCTTCCGCCTTGCCGGACAACATTTAAAGAAGTATGGATGGAATAAAGCATCTGGCAAGATGACTGCCAGCAAGTACAAAGAAATTCATTTTACTTATTTGTTTTTAGCTTTAAAACAAAAAAAAAATCATGAATGAAACGTGATTATGTGAAACATTTTGAGTTCTTCTTTTATGGAATCGGGTTTCTTCGCAATTGCGACTTTGTGAAAAGTGTTTACGAAACTGGAGAATTGAAACTCAACATATGAGCGTTACGTAATTGATAGCTAGAGGTACCAAATTGAAGTATAGGAGGCTGTTTAGTTCTAAAGCCTTAAAAAATGCCCAAATCATTTTATAAATAAGTTCAAATTGCTAGAAAAACTAAAATCGATTTATTACATGACTGAAAATTTAAAGCAGAAGCCGCCATATTGAGAATTGAGTTTTGCAAAAAATTCGATTATTTTTCGAGAATTTAAAAATATTACTCTTCCATTCTTAAGTTTCACTCTTCCATTTGCATGAGTAACGAATAGAATAGCACATAGTGAGTAAAGAACGATTTTTTATTCTTCTTCAAGCTGCGTACATGCTATACTTTTCTGGTGAAAAAATGTACACCACGAAGTTAGCTGTATGAGTTGAATTATTTCCAACTAGAACAAAAAATTCACCAGGGTAACCAATTTTAACAAAAAATTTTACTATTTTGCTAACTTCGTGGTGTACATTTTTTCACCAGAATTGGATCATGTACGCACCTTCATTCGATGCCAAATGAATCATCATCACAATATGTTTTGTTTTCCACTCACTATTCAGATAGAAAGAGAGGAGAAAAAATTGAAAAATGTATTTGAAAAGACTAGAAAGGGAACAGAAACGAACTGAAGGGTAATTTTGAATGTTTTAAAGCCCTACAAACAATAGATGACAATTATCAGCAAATCATAATGCAAATAAATGTTTTTTTTTGGTTAAATGAATTAAGAATTTATGATCAATAAAACGTTCCGTTGTCATCTTTGTTATGATTTTTCAAAGGCTACTATTTTTCTTACAGCGACGAATTCACTTTTGCTGTATTTCTTATTTAAATCCGTAGATCGAGCAGATTTTGAAATCTAAAATCAGATCGATTTGGTCGATCTGAAATAAGAAACAGGTTTCAGATTTTTTAGATCGAAAAAATTTTCAACTGTCATCGAACTGTATTTAATAAAATTATTTTCCTGCGTCCACATAATAATTGAAATTTCCTTCTATTTCCATTTTAATAACGTTTGCAAAAAAAAATAAGTGATGAAAATGACAGTTCTCTATGCGGTAATGTATCTATTTGAATTACGTGAAGTAAGCTAAATTAAAACTAATCTGAGAAATCGGAATATTTTTACAAATCAAAAAAATCAATCTTTTACGAATACAGTTTGTGAATTTCAATTTTTAGTACTCTGTACTAAATCTATTTTCATTTATTTTGTTTTTTAACTAACAAGATAGTTTACACTTATCAAACTCCTTATGAAAACGATGTAATCTTACCACTTTTATATTTAAATTTTATTAATTAACATGTCAATGCACACTAGAAAAACGTAACGGCGTCAAACCATGAAAGTTGGTTGGGTAATCTGCTTCCTCCAAAAAATTATAGGAAGTGTAATAATGTTTATTAATAATCTACGAAATACATATTTGTTTTAAAGTCAATATACTAATGTAACTTTTACAGTAAATCATAACTAGATATGTGAAAGTAATAACAGGAATTATTTTTTAAGAATACAGATCTTTAATATGCTAATGCACGCGAATTAAATGCATCATTATATTTCAAACTATATGTTGCTTGCCAAGTATGTCACGAACACAATTAGTAATTTTCCGAATCTCTTTCCTATATCCATATAATAATCCAATTTATGGATTATGTGGCCTTTATATTTTCGTTTCTTGTTCATCCATTAGAACCATTTTACGATAACAACCTGCGATAATACCGCATTTCAAATAGCATACAGTGGAATATAGACTGTGGTAATACAACATAATTTAAATGTTCCAATTTACAATATATTCGACATAACGAATCGATATACCGAATCAGATATGTATGTAGATTGTAAATGCATGTGAAATGGGAATTTAGTGGGAGGCGTCGGTAGTGGTGGTATAATAGGAATGATGATTTCCAAATTGAAAAATAGATATTTATGTAAGTACTACAATAAGACATAAACAAAAATATGCTTCTTTTTTTTGGGGAACAGCAAAATAATACAAAACTAGGCCATATTGTCACAGTTTCTGTGTTGTTATATTTATTTCCCATTTTTGCAAAAAAATTTGTGTTTGTAATTGTATATATGTAGCTAGGGTGAAAATTATTGCCTGTTTTATGCAGCTTTGGTTTTATCGTTGAAATATTTTATGTTTTTGTGTGTTAAATGGAATGTAAATTTAACGATAAATAAAATAGTTTTTAATGGAATTTCTGTAGGAATAAAGTGGTCCTGTAACCACTAATTATACCAGAATTGTATAATCGACATATCTATTTTTTTTTTAGTTAATTTAGAACAAAACTTTTTGTGGAAATTATAAATATTGAAAAAACGATATTTGTTGTGTCTTCTAAAACCGTAGAAATTTTAAATAAAGACTATAAAAAAGCAAAAGCTACAGTGAAAAAACATGAGCATTAACAAGGCAGAGATTATACATACATATAGTCGGAGTAGCAAATATGACAGATATTATAGTACTTCATAGATATAAGAATGCCTCAATTCTCGAGCAGTAACAACCCACGGAAAACCGATCTATAATATGTAAGATCAGTGAGCCACTTCTCACTGGCTTATGTTTGTCGAAATTATGATCCTCCGAATATACAACTGCAATAGCAAAATAAATATAACAGCAATCAGCCAAATTTATTGGTAAAGGACTTTTATCCCAATTTTGGTCGTAAAATGGGAGTAAAGTTTACTTACAAACAATGTGTAAAATATTCCATTAGGATTAGTGCGTTTTTCATTATCACGAAAGACACCGAAGTAATATATGTAACTGAATATTATACACTTTGTTTGTACGTATGCTTATGAAAGTCTCATTTCTAAATTTCTATTCTACGACAAAAATTCAGGTACTCGAACTGGTGTTATTATTGCTACTAAAATCATTTTAACAGATGTTTATGGATGATCCAACAACCGCAGGCAAAACCCGCCAGCTTACAAATCATCTAAAAGCTCCACAACTAACAACACTGATAACCGTAGTGGTCGAATTTTAGTTTACTACAACAGCTTCTGCATTTTAAGCCGCATAAGCCGATAATTTTTAGCTGCTGCATCTAATTCACTTTAGTGGAAAATCAGACACTTCAAAAGACATCTTGACGTTATAATTTTTGTAGTTATTTAATTTCCAATAAATGTTTTCTTCACTCGATAAATTTAATTTTATGAATAAAAAATAACCAATGACTAAGTAGCGTCAGAATTTTTTATTTTCAAAATTTAAATTTTGCTATATTTTCTAGGGACAGTTCTAGAAAATAGAAATTTAATTCTAAAATTAGAATCGAATGATAGAAAAAGCAAAGTCTAATTTTAAAAGATCCTGAAAAATAAAAATTTAATTTCGAAGTTAGAATGAAATTTTTGGAAAATAACGGGTTAATTTTAAAAAATTAAATCTTATTTTCGATTTAATTTTAAAATTAGGATGAAATTTCTGAAAAGAGAGATTTACTTTTAAAATATTCAGGCAAATGGTGGTTTAATTTTAAAATTGTAAAGCCCTATACAGACTATGATTTAATAAATCCGATTTAGTGAATTTTCGAGATTAGCTGTAGCTAGATTTACGGTATTTATGCTTTATATTGAGTTTAATGACTAATACGATGTAATGGGAATGTATTAGTTTGACAAATATTATGAAAAGAATCACAGTTTAAGTGTATTAACCGTTATTTAAAACTAGTTTAGCTAAATCGGATTTAATAAATCGCAGTCTGTCAAGGGTATAATACTAATTTGAGGTTAGGTTTTGAAATTAGAATGGAATTTCTAGACAAGGAAGATTTAATTTTACAATACTCTGGAAAATGGGGATTTAATTATAAAATTAGAATGGAATTTGAAGAAAAGAAAAATTTAATTTCGAAATATTCTGGTGAAAATTTAGTTTTAAACTTAGAATCAAATTTCTGGAAATGTAAATTTAATTTTAAAATATTAAGTTACATAGAATTTATGGAAAAGGAAGATCTAATTTTTGAAATATTCTGAGAAATGGAGATTTAATTTTGAAACTAGAATGTAATTGTTAAATCGAAATATCAAAAATCAAATCAAAACAAATCATTCTGGCTTGAAAGTCAAATGAAGGAGAATGTATGAGTATATTTGCAAGCGGGCTTATCTGATAGGCATAGGTAAGTAACCTATTTTTCACAGAATGGGATCCGACGGAGCCTTTTCCATGAATTAAATCAGGGTTTCTTTAGAATAAATATATGTACATCTGTTTCTTGTATTTCGACAGTCTTCTTCAAAAACGATAAATGGGGTGATCACTTTATACCTTCAGTTGGTTTTCATATGTAAGGTATTTATTTTGTCTTTAGTAGAGAATGTACACGATTGCCGGTTGCAAGGCGTTCATTAGTATTATGGTGCCCCATAGACCATTGCCACGGGGTGCCTAAGAAATCTCACAAGAATCTGAACACTTTCTCAAATGTGTAGTTATATGAGAAAAAAGTTATTTTGTTAAGAATTACAGACGAATATTTAACACAAAGAAATCCTAATAGAAAAATTGTTCAGTGAAAATCTCAGAAACTACAAATTAAATCATATAAATTTCTTGCAGGTAAATAGATGCTATCGAGAGCAGTACTTCCTGAAAAAAATTATGTTAAAAAATCGTTACTCTGCCGAGTTATGGGTCGATAAAATCAAAATATGTAGGTTTACGCCAACAAATTTGTCTATTCATAAAATGTGAATTCTCTCTATAACCGTAAAACTTCCGATTAGTATACCACAATGGTATTCCCATCATGTATAGAGTCTGTAAACGTAAATTATGCTCTATAAGTTTATAGCAACAATTTTGCTGGCGTCAACCTACCTATCTTGATTTTAAGAGCCCATAACTCTCTTTTTGCTCGATATTGTCAGGTATTTTCATATTTTTTGCTTCAGAATTTTGGGGAAATTTTGTAGAACTGACAATAAGCCCAAAATACAATATCTGATGTCAGATAACCACACATTTGAAATGTTAAGATCCTTGTGGGATTTCTTATCACTCGGGATATCATAATGCCACAGAATTGCTTACCACTGTCATCTTCTAATTCTTTACGTCCTCTTCTAAATTTTAAGTTAATAATTTGCAAATGCCCGACAAACTGAAGGCACATACATATTACGTATCAATTCATCATTTCATATCATCAACCCATTTATCGTTTATAGAAATGAGAGTTGATGTTATACTAAATGAGTATAAAATATAACAATGACTTTCGAGGAAAGAACCTTATATGTAATGCTCAGAACTCGGCACAAATCCAGAAAACATTTTGAACCATCAGAAAGTCGAAAAATGTAACGCAAAGATCTCATATTTTTTCAACAAATCCAAAAAATTTTTGTGATTCAACTTGAATTTTGCATTCATGGAAATGGCTCCATCGAATCGCACAATTTTCTTATCAATTTCTATCAGGTAAGCGCCTGTAAATAATCTCATTCTTCTCCATCACTCTAGTTTCAAGCCTGAATGACTTGGTATAAATAAATAGTGGCGAAGTTCTTACAGTTTGTGAATACCAATTTTTAGTACTCTGTAACTTTTGCTCTTTAAACAATTTCTGTAATGTTACATCTATAGAATTTTTTACATTTAGTGAAAAGGGGCATTCATTTCAAAATATTCTGGAAATTAATGATCTAATTTTTTAAAATTTGAATGGAATTTCTGGACAACGAAGATTTAATTTTAAAATATTCTTGAAAATTGAGGTTTAGAATGTGTCCGAAAACCTGTGATAAATATTATTTAATGCTAATTTTTGACATTTATTTGAAAAAACCGAACACGTCCAAATTATCACATTGTTGACAGATACAAATTAATTTCACTGTAGTTGAAGTAGCAGCCTTTGCGTTTTATTTCCAAGTATAAATCTTCTTCATTTGACCAAAAGTACACAAGAAGATTTTTCTTTAACCTCCAGTTGTGTGATAGTGAGTAAACGGTACACGGACATTCTCGCCTTAGCTATAACAGAATCAATAATTACGAAGATTATAAATTTTCAAAATGGGTCTGTGCTTTGTTTAAGAGTATCGTGAAGAAAATTTGATTATCCGTAAATTTCACAAATCGGGAGTTACCATCTTATCGCTTAACATGAAATAGTACAATTTCCAATTTATATTTATTTTGTATGTAAATCACCTTCACTAATTCGACCAAATTATGGAAGTTTACGTCAGATACCATCGGATATCCATGTTTTGTTCGCGATACGCTTATGTATTTTGTACAACAGCCCAATTTTCAAAAAATATTACAACGTATGCCCCTCTCGAACAATGTAGTTACTTATTGAAATGTTTCAGCATCATGTCTAACAAGTTCCGGACGAAATCCTGAAAAATCATTAATGAATGGCATGTATTGCATTGCATGTGGCATTTTTACTAATCTATAACTTTCCAGAATAATATTAACGGTTGCCATTAAGCTTTCTTCTCGGTACCGTTCATTACAATTTCGGCCAAAATCCACCAATTTCTCGGAAATTACTACAATAAAAAGAGAGAATAAAAGAAGTTAGGTCGGGAAATTACCAAAAAATTATTACACTTTTCGAACAGCATGATAAAAAATGGCGAATATTTTTCAAATAAATGTCAAAAATGTGTACTAAAAAATATTTATCACAGGTTTCAACCACAGTCACGGTAAATGTTGATTTTAAGTGTTCATTTTTTGTTAAATTACGAAGTTTTTTCTATTTTATGCTCGTTCAATTCTTATAACAATAAAGAATAAAGAAAAAGGTTAGGAACATTAACTGTATTCAACGCATTTACTCGAGAATGCGACCGCAGCCTTACTTTTAAAATTCCCATTCTATTTTGAAGTTTAATTTTAAAATTAAAGTTGAAAACACAAACTCAAATCCTATTCTAACTAAAAATAATTCTGAAATATTTAACTTTTGATAAAATGTGATGAAAAGCTCAAGTAATATTTCAGGCTTTTATTCTATAAAAAAATTTCCTGGCGTAACAAAAATGAGAACTTTCCCTGAGTTTATTGTGTTGGTAGTTTGGTTTTGTACTGAAAAGTTTGGACTACTCACCAGGTAGCTAAGACCAAACTACAAAAATACAATTCATACTTAACACATCAAGAGATAAACTTCTCTTATCTTTTTAAATTAATTGTGTGGGCACTAAACACACAAATGAGGGTTTTCCTGGAGTTTTTTGATTTAGTGAATTCAATTCGCTAGATCAGTACGTTCGTACTTTATACTCTCTGTGTTAAGTATTTTGGTAGTTTGGTCGTAGCTACTTCATGATTAGTCCAAACTTTTTAGTACGAAGCCAAACTACCAACAGAATGAACTCAAGGAAAGTTCTCATTTTTGTTCAGGGTTACTACACTTTGTGTAACTCTTGGAGTAATGTACGGGGGGATTATTATTTTTACTTTTTTGGGTAGATATATTACAAATCATTGGCCTCTTGATTTTTTCTGATTAACCAATCGAAAACTCTTATGAATGAAATTTATTACTAATATATTTGTGTCTATAAAAAACCGAAAAAAATCATTTGGAATATTTCTGGTGTAAATTCCAAAAAATTCAGGCGTAAATTCTCTCCTTATTACTACGGAAAATATTGTTGGGATATTTTAGAGGAATTTGGTCTTCAATTCCTTTATTTTATTATTGATTTTATTAAATTATTATTTTTTACCGCCAATGAACTTTTGAGTAGCAGCCTAGCCAATTCGTCAATTTGTTTGAATTTCGCTCACACTTCCACCAACTATTTATCACCGAAATAAATGCAACTGTCTTTCAAAAAAAAAAAAAAAAAAAAAACCTGCAGTCAACGAAACAGGAAACCCTAATTTTGGAACTAGAGATATGTGAATATTTTATCGGCGAACAAAAATACTGTCTACCGTTATAAGATAAATCATACGTTGTGTAAACAGATTTATGATAATTTCACACAAAGCATGTTGGTTTAAGCTGGCAACAAATTATTTAATAGAATTCCGAATATACTCGTACGTATAAAATCTTTAGAGAAGAAGGACATCGTTTTGATTGATAATTTCCATGGAAAATCCTACATCAAAGTAACAACCACTTACAAATCCTGAAAGCTTATAGTTTTCTTGTAAAGTGTGTTTCTAAAAACCGTACCATCTATTTAATTTTATTTTCATAATTTATGTTGAAATTTTTTAGAAGTTCAAAAAAGTAATCTCCTTGTCAATTTTGAGAAGCTTTTAAAAATTTGAAGCATTATTTATGTAAACTAAGTGTTGTCTTTCTAACAAGAAATTACGAACAAAATTATGACTATTTCAGAACTTGCTCGAGAGTACTAACAGGACATACTTTTAAGAACAAACTGTAATTACAAAATAAGAAACACATTATCGTAATGATGTGTACAGGGTACGTACAATACAGTTTAGGCGACAAATAAAAACGGAAATAATTTCGGTAAACTATTAGTATATACTGCACAAAATTATTTTCTGTATTTTCTGTTCATCTTTAAAATATAAAATGAATATCTGTAAACTTCCTGTTGATAATACAAAACATTGGCAAGTACATACATACATATGTATCTGAAAATCAAGGATTTTCCTTCCAAACAAAGGAGAAAAGAAAAAAAACGGAAAAATTATAATTGAAAATGCACATTAAGCTTCTTCTCTTCGTACACATCGCAGCTTACACAAAGAAAATCGAACCGAATAACGAATGAGACGAGATAAATTTATTACTTATATTGTGAAAATTGCTATTGTTTGCGGATGATGGATCGGATAAATAAGTTGGGTAATAAAAGAAAATTAATTTCGGATTATATGTACCATAGCAAGTGTATTGAGGGGGGCGCGGTTAACCAATTTATAACATTTTGGTATTACAATTTACATTCGATATATGCGGTTAAGAAACCGCGAGATGTATAATAACCCTGCAGGTACTACATAATACCCCATTACAATTATGCAAAGTTATTTAATTACAGGAGAAATTTTTCTAGTAATCATAAAATGTGTGTGTGTATGCTTCTTATGACGCCATATCCTTTTGAGTGAAAAGTTGTGATTTTATTTTACGACACTGCTCTGTATCCGTAAAATAATTTGGCTGACGATGATGAAAGAAAAATAAAAGTTTATAATATGATGGGGTGATAAATGGGGGTGCGACACTTTTTTTTTTGTTTTACATTACTCTTCCTTAAACGCGATTTCAATTTCCTAAAAGCTAAATTTATAAGAAATTTTTAGTTTCCTAATTTAATTATTATTGTTCATGATTGTACTTTTCCTCGAATTGATTTCGTTATCAAATTTTTGTATTCAAGTTTAGATTTATCTTAATTTTAAAAAAAATAATTCGCCTCCAGTCAAACATATCGACGCCTACTTAGCAAGGAAATTCATAGAAAATTTAGTATACGATATCAGAATTTGGATTCTTAATTTGAATAATAAAGCATGAATATTCTTCACGATAAAGAAACATTTTTCTAAGAAGTTTTTCCTTTTTTGGAACGACATGTGAATTCTGCCGTGTCATCCGTTTCATTTGAACTGTGCCGAAGTGGTGTCATTGAAGGATTTTCATTTTTCCGATCCAACTCAACTTGATATGAGCTCTCGTATAAATTCAATCTGCAGGAACAACGTACACTTATAAGAAGCCTGTCATCGATCCCAGAATAGCTTGGCCGTCTATATTGCATTAAGTTTACAAATTTGGTTAGAATTGAATCATACACATAGTTGCTTCTTAACTGGAAGTATTGATGTTGGTTTGTGTACTTAATTCCAAAATTATAAGCTAGCATCTTGATTAACTACCGTTGCAATAGAGGTACTACCACCATTAGAATTCGTTTTTGTAACCGTGAAAAATCGGCACTCGACCGTAAAGGATCAAAATTCAAAAGTTTTCTTATCCAACAAATAAATACTTCTCAACTATTTCTCAATAATCAACTATGAAGCATTTACTGTTTTTTATTCACTTCACATTCTTAGAGATTGGAATAATTTCTCCATCTTTTGACCCTATATTTGGCTCTGTAAGGCGCACAAATCTGGTAATGAATTTTACCCATGAAAGCTTCTTTCCAGCTGTTTGACGTCATGAGGGTGGTCATCAATTAGATAATATTCTTCTCTTAATCTCATAAGCCGGTAACAATAATGTCATTCAGTGAACTGCCGCAATGTGTTAATCCTGCAATAACTTGCATATTAGACGTCTAAAATTGTCATGAGTTCATGACGAGTAAAGTTATGTTTGGGGATCCTTCATAAAATTTTGAGCCAAACTAGTTTACTTTAAATCAAATGTAAATTGAGAAACTCTCTAACAATTGATCAGAAAAGGGGAAAACTCAAAGAAAGAAATGTCATACAATCATTTTTGTGGATGCATTATGTTCTGAACAGTTATTCTTGGATTTTCAATGCCACAAATCCGTCAGTTTTGCTTATTAATAAAACCATTGAGGTGGAAATGTGCTTCGTTCGTCAAGATGATTTTCTCGAAAAAAAAATCGTCCTCTTATTCCAGTACGTAATTAACTAACTGGCGACTCTTGAATAATCTAAAATTTGCATGCAAATGCAATTGTTAAAATTGTTTGTATTGTGCCGTAAGGGAGCCCCCAATTGCTGTGAACGATGTCCATAATCGACATCACAACACTTTTACGTACCACTTTCTTCGTATTTATGTACGACATTTAAATTGTTAACTCAATCAAGCAATTATTAATCGTACCGAAAAAAATACGTAACGCATGATATGTTTTTGAGCGCCCAATACGCTTGAATAATTTTAACCAGAGATGTGCATCGATGCGTCAACTATTATTGTCAAAGTTGACACGTTTTGATAAATATTTATTTTATCGGATTTTCATTGCTTTTCGATTCAATTTAATTCCTTGGTGTATGGGTGGGCCAAATACAATTTTGGAAACATCGTCGACGTCGATTTGAACACGTTCTTCTAATTAATCTCCATAACTAATCTTGTTTATGCTTCTGTAAAGTTGGCCATAATTATGTGAACGATTAAAATAAGTCGCCATTTTCATATTTCTCAACGTTTCTCAGTACGGATTAATTTTTTTTTTTTTTTTTTTTTTGTAAAATGCTGACGGACACAATTTCTTATGGAGCAATATACGCCAAAAGAGCGACCAAAAATACTTAAATATTTTTATGAAAATAAATCTTCGATTGTTTGCACTCAAAGAGCATTTCGATCAAAATATCTTTGTGCAAAAACGCCGGACGGAAGAATATTGATAGTGTGCTTGAAGATGTGAGTCGAAACGCAAGAACATCAACAACAAACCGAGCTATGTTGCAACCTTGTTGCTTTCAACATAATGGCGCTACATGCCACATATCCAGTCGTTCAATATTTCGTAAACTTCATCATATCGACTTTCGGCTGTATCATACGAGATGATTTAGATACAGATGTAGATGTGATTGATGATAGATCTACATATATGTAAGGCAAAGGAAGCTTTTAAGAAATATACCCTATCGCCTTGATGAAACTCTAATTTGATTACACTATGCTGGTTTGAGGATTGAGTTGTGTGTGGAGTTTCGGGTTGGGGGTCGATTTGCAGTTTGAGTTGGGGTTGGGTTAGGGTTGCTCGGGTAGTACAGTTATGTTTTATTTGGTGATTGAATTGAGATTTGAGTTAGAATTAGCTTGAGTTGATTTGAGTTCAGTTGTTTTTGCACATAGATTTTCGAGTTGAGGTTTAGTTGGGACGCGTTAGGGTTGAGTTTAGGTTAAGTTGAGGTTGAATTGAGACTGAATCAGCAGTTTACTATGGAATTTTTTTTGGGTTAAATTGAGGATTCAGTTAGAGTTAGCTCGGCTTGACTTCAGTTGAGTTCATGAACGCATGTAGTTTTCAGTCCATGTTGATTTGTCGGGTTTAGTTGGGTGTTCAGTTTGAGGTCTAGTAAACGGCTGAGTTAACTTAGAGATTTATTTGCGTTGCGTTGTTTTGTGGTTCATATAAGTATGCAGTTTTCGGATGCTCTTTTAATATTTGGTTGATAAATGATTGAGTTTATTAGAGATAAATATTCACTTCTTTTAAAATGTGCCTCTAACTGACTTTGCCTGATATTAATTTGCCTTGATAATACGCCAGGAACTATAATTCGCTAGCTTTATGATACTCAATATGAAAATCATGAGCTTGTTTATAGCTTCAGACTTCATTTTGCTTGTCGTTCGGTCAAATAACGTTGATCCATCAACCATACTTAATACTCGAGTGATTCGTTATAGCCTTTAAAAGAAATTTTTCCATGAATTTTGGATTTTAAAACAAATTTGTAAGACCGATTATATACATACTCGTGCCAATCTGCCATCCCTAAACATCGACTCGTAGCAGCAACTTTATATAGATCAAATTATCCCTCGACCATTTGCCAAAATGTATCGTTCGAGCCTTGATTTCTTATAGTATGCTATACTTGTCTTATCAAAACTCTTATCAGCAACTCGTCAACAAGCGGAAGAGAACAATAATTCTTTACTGTATACAGCATTCTGTTTTTTGGCGTCAAGGCACAATCTCGCTCTACCATTTGGTGATGGACGCTTGATTTAATTATTTGTATGAATTTAAAAAACCAAAGCTTCCAAATAACATTGATACGATTAGCATAAGGGTAGCTAGAATAAAGTTCAGGATGATTTATCAAGAGAATTACAACATCCTTAATGAGGCAGCTTTTGAAAATAGTGAATATTCATCTCTCAAGATTAAACAAGCTTTTCGAGTATTATATAGCAAAAGTTATTTATCGAAAATGGACATGATATCAAACAAAAACTTAGTTTTTCTGCGTTTTAAAGGTTCAAGAGTTTGAAAAAGTAAACAAAAAAGTTCGTCCATCTATCTGTATATTTTTACCCAGCCTCTCTCGAGAACGGCTTGTCCGATATGGATTTTTCTTCGCTAGTCCATTTCTACGTTCAAGGCAGAAAATTGAAATGCTTTTGAAACTTGCTTTTAAAGGATTAAGTACCTGTCGTACTAATGTGCCATTAACACATGGTTTCCGAACCTCGTTGACCATAATTTTATATATGGAGAATGAGTTGGTGGTCGATTTGCGGGTTGATTTGGGATTGAGTTAGAGTTGAGTTGGTGTTCGGTAAGGATTGAGTGAGCAGTTCAATTAGGGATTTTTTGGAGGTTGAAATGGTGCATGTTTTCATGTATACATGTAGTTTTTCAGACCATGTTGACGTAGGTGTTGAGTCGGGTGTTAGGGTTGCGTTGGGGTTGGGTTAGGCTCGAGTTGAGGGTGAGTCAGCGGTTTAGCTAGGGATTTATGTGGGGTGGTGGAATTTTGCTCGAGTTGTTTGTATAGCTCAAGTTCGAGCGAGGGGTTTTGTTGGGGATTTATTTGAGATTTGAGTTGGAGACTAGATTTAGTTGATTTCAGTTTAGTTTACAAACGTATATAATTTTTCGGCCCGTCTTGATTTGAAGTTTGAATTGTAATTAAGTAAGGGATTACGGGGTTCGGTCACGGATTGATTAGGAACTTAGACTGAGTTGGAATTTAGACTGGATTTAATTGATATGAGTATTTCTAATCATCTAGTGAAGTTTCAGCCGTCTATATTTTTTCATTTATTTTCATTATATTCAGTGAAATTCTTTCCAAAGCGTTCCAAACTACATAATACACCCCACCAGAGTAAAAAATTCTTGCCTTTCAGATTCAGATCCATGTTCGTATTACGAAATACTTCGAATAGCCAATGGATATATTAAAATTTGAATACACCGATTGTAACGGTGAAAGATTAACCCAAAATGAATGTTGTAGAAGACATTTCTGAATAAGATTACTGTCATAGATTTGTTAAAAGATTTGGTCGGATTAATTAAAAAATGCGGTTTGGCTTTTGAATAAGTCGTATAACAAAAGAAATCCTGATCCCTATATGTAATTCTACCGAGAGCCCTGGGTTTTGTCACCCTACACGTTGCAACCAATTAGCTTCATGTATGTACCCAAAAGTTTTTATTTTTCCGTTGCAATAGTTAAGAGCAATTTTCAAGCCATTTTCTGCACTTTAACGAAACTCATAAAGTGCGCACTCGATTGTCTTTTTTCGTTTGGTGGATAAGCTGAAGATGTTTTGACTGTTGTGACTCGTTGTTGCTCCACAATCTTTTTATTTGCTGAAAGCGAATTCTTATTTTAGCAGGAACCCGCCCATTTCACGTCTTCTTATTGATTTCAGCATTTGGTGCACCATCACGAGTTGGCCAAGTTTGTAATTAATTGCTTCAACAAATTCAAGCAGCTTTAGCTAGGAATCATAACTCGTTTAATTTTTATCAAGGTAATAAAATTGGAAGAATTGGTAGACCCGCCATCTTTGTAATACACTCAGTTTTACTTACGCAACACCGAAGTGATGCTCTAGTCTAGACATACTCAAATACCCAAAATACCTTCGACTCAATGTTTCTGGATCATCTCGAACACCTGATGACAGTACTCAATCATCTTGATTCGGATGTTGCTCTGCGGTTCGCCGTTATTGAAATTAGGATTTAAAGAATAATCGTAGTTAAATATTAGTTATGTAAATAGTCCCAGTACTATCTATGTGTAGGTATAACTAGGCATTGATTTTAAAGTAAAATTCTTCCAGTGTCGTTCGTTTACGAAATTTTACATTACAGCATTGAAAGGCTCAATTTCCAAAATAGGTAAAGTGGGTAGAATGGGGTGGTAAAATGGAGCAAAGGATTAGTTAGCTGCCAACATTATGTGCGCCTATAATTGGTTGCGATTAAATAAGCTGATTTAAGCTCGAAAGTTCTGCTGTTGCCCGTTGTAAGGATTGAGAGTGGCCGACATTCGCTTACGTTGGTTGCGGTAGCTAGTAGGTCATTGATAATAATAATTGATACCAATAGTGCACTTTCACAAAATGCATCATCTATTGAGCAATAGAGTTCCGAATGGAGAAATGTGAGACAGCCTATATCTCTTTCTGTCATTTTGTAGTATAAACCTTTTAAGCAATTTTTAAAATCTTTATTATCATTAAGTAACAAGTTTTAACAGGCCCAAAACAAAGCTCTAACGTTATTCTAGATGAGCAATTCTTCTGCAACACGAATTAAACTCTGAAGCACATTGCTCATTTTAAGAAGTATTAGAAATTGAGCAAACTCAAGATACATTTTGAAATTTGCTAAATTGTGGTTGTTCTAAGAATTCAACATTTAAATCGTTAAATTTTAAAATTGTACCTTAATTTGTGTTAATTTTTTACACATTAATAACAAAATCCAAGAATTTAATAAACGATAAAACGATGCGGCGAGAATGCAGTGAACCGACATAAATTTCGAAGTATCAAAATAAATGAAAATAGGTATGGCCTAAAACAAATGAGTTAACATCTTTCTTAGGCAAAAATTAATTTTAATTTTTATTTTGATTGGAATTCAAAATTTAAAATTTCAAACTCGAATTTTAAAAACTTAAATTTCGAGTAAATTACTGAATTTTAATAATTTTAGAGGTTTATTAATGACTACGAATTATAGAAGTGAGTATTGGTTTGAAAATTAGTTCCCGGATATTTAAAACGTGGGTTTTACCATTTCAATTCGAAATCTGTATTGAATCTCTTTGCACCTATAGAATTGGGTTTTCAAAATGGAAATAAAGTTCAAAAGCAGAGGTTTTATCATAACGCAATATAAAACTACTTAAACCAGTTGCTAATACCGTAACTAAATAAATTACTTACTAATTTATAATTTAAATTTTTTTCATTTTAGGTAAGCGCACGAAGCCTCAGCAAATTCTAAGCTTAAAATTAAAATTGTAAGTTGGTGACATCAATCATGTTCTTCAGGTAAGTTCTTTAAAACAAAAAAAAAAAAAATAAATCGCATACAAAATTAATGCTCCGACAAAAATATAATTTCCGTCTAGTAATCTGTCACTTCACTAAAAAAAAAAAAAAAAAGTGCAAAAAATGCTTAATCCCTTATCCCATTTTCCTTCACACACAACATATCCTATACATTCGTACAAATCCATTCGGCTATATTTAAGATTTATTATACCTTGAATGATGATGACGACGATGGCTGAGGGGTTCCAAAGTATGTAACATAAATATTTTTAATTTGCAACATATACTCATGAAAATGTCTGCTGAAAGCACAAAAAATGTATTTTATATTCCCATCTTCGCTGTATACGAAAACAAACCAAACAAAACACATTTTTAACATGAGTGACATTTGAAATGAGTTCTCATGTCTCCTGGAATTTAGATAAAGGTTTGTTTTTGGCTTAGGTCAAATGTGTTGAATAGTTAATAATTTTGGGAAGTTCAAATGACGCCATTTATTCCTGTATTGGTCTATTATACTTCGCATATTTATGTTGGCATGCTGTCATGTTGATTTTTTGAATTATACACTTTCTACTTTTAATTCCTCGGGGGGACTTTATTTATATGCCCTATATATTTGTCGTGTACTCAAATATACGAATATACAAAATATTATACAAATAATTAAGATAATTGATGTTACGTTATAAACACATTCTCATATATATTTCAGTTACAGGTGTAACTCGTAAAACTCGTCCCTATTTTTTGCATATACCTATATTCAGCGTAATACGATACATTTCGGTACAAGCGTACACTACACCAAATCATATCCAAAATTTGTACAAAATTTTTTTTTTTGTTATCTCATGAGATATTTTGCTAATGGTTTTATTACTTCCATACCCTACCTCTCGACATATAACTTTTTCGATGAGAAAATTATTTGCTTGGATTAGAAATAAAAAAATGGGATGGCAAATGTGGTGTATCAGATTTCCTATTTTGTACACTATATCAGAAAAAGAAAAAGTTCATGACGTAATAAAACTTTATCAACATTTAGTTTAACTTTGAATGTAAATATAAAACAACAAACTCAAATTATTTTTATTACCTTTCAACAACTACTTGATGGTTTCTCGGTTTTTCTTCTCTCTCTCTATCTAATTAATTAACTAAAACGGAATTTTAATTGGATAAATCATAAAACTAATTAAGGTACGAATATATGGATGTATAGGTAAAGAAGTACCTACATAGGTATGTAGAGGAGACAGAAGAGAATTGTGACTAAAGAAGGTCACACAGACGCAAAAAAAAAATCAAATTAAAAAACATTTAAATGTTTTTCAAGATTTTCTATTTTTATCATAATTAAAAATTATTTTCGTTCGTTACCCATTCCATAGTAGCCACCCCTCCTTAGCGGTGAATCATTAAATCTTCGCGATGTGTTTCCTTTTTTATATGCATAGATGAAAATCCAGCGCGTTACATATAAAAATTCCATCCAAGATTTCATCCATAATTTTTGTACAAAATTAAATTGACAACAACAACAATCGTAATATAGTAATGTAAAAGTTTTTCACTTTATATCAGAATTATTTTTTTGTTTTTTTTTATGATGATGTGGAGTTGTTTAATGGAAAATGCGCGATGGCATAAAAAGTTCAACTTAGTCGGAAATGGTATTATACAATTATAAGCAAGCAACAAAGTAAAATACAAATTGCTTTGACCTAGATGGCATAAATACCATAATAGTGAATAAATCATAAAATTTGATTCAGTTTATTATGCGCTATAGAAAATGTATTATGTGACGTAGCCTTGCATTAATTATTATTCAGATTATGCTTTGAGCCATCTATGTTTTACATCCTTAATTTTGTTTTACATCCTCAACTGTTGCGTCCTTAGGTTTACGAAGGAGAATTTGATTGCCGCACGCCCTGCTGAACATCGACTAAACGTTCTCCTTAACTTGTAAATTCTTCAAAAGGTGATGGTTGATAAATCTAGCATTTGGATTACCTTCAGCTTCACTACCACCCTTCTTAGTGACTGGAAAATATTAAAGCATCGGCCTGCTAGGCCTCTGTAACAACCTATTTAACGGTAGGAATTGTCAGTATTTTCTTATAACTAAATATTTTTAAGTAAATCAGATCTTTGCTTAATTAATAGTTTTAGTCAAGAGAGGGTACAAAGCATATATTATCATTCATCTGAGAGATGAAGGTTAAAAGTTATTTATTAAGCTTCACATAGAAATGTTGGCTTTCATCCTTAAAATCTTAAAATATTCACTTTTAAAAAATTTTCTATTTTGTAATTGGTTATGAAAGCTAAAAGCTTAGAGGGGATATTTTAATGTCCCCACTTAATAATAAACCCGAAAGTAAAGAGTAATAAAAAAGCCTTGAAAAAGAAGGATGCTAGATTTCCCGTTCTGCTCTAGAGCACTCCCTACCTAATAATAAATTTAAAATCAGTTTCACCAATTTTGGAATCTACATAAGTATGTAAGAATGCCCGAATTCGAGAATCGCTTCCAACTGAAAATGCTTAGAGCTTCTTGAAGCTATTTAATTCGCACGAAAGCTATAATTTCCAAGATACTTCATTTGTGATGAAAAAAGTTTAAGTCTTGCGAAGAATAGTTATATTTTATCTGGCTGTATTTTGTGTTCTACAAATTTTCCTGTGTTCGTAACAATGTCGAGATCAGTTATGATGATAATGCGGAACCGGACTTGGTGAATAAATAGAGTTTGAATGTGTTGAGCTGAAACTAAGTATAATTCATTCGGCTTCAATTTAAAAAAAAAATACGATCCACAGTGAAATTATCTCGGTGGTCATTTTTTACCAAAAACGAGGAAATTTTGCAGAAATAAGTCTATAAGGTAATTATGGCAATATGCTCCTTGAAATGATTGAATTATTGAAGATAATTCAAGAAGGTTTAATTTGATTTTTAAACTATTTTTCCATATTTTGTAATAGTTTTTTAGACTGAACAATTTTATTTATTGCAATCCCGGTGTTAATACCGGTATTGGTTTCTTTTTATCTCAAAATACCGGTTTGGGATTTTTCCTCAAAAATTGCGTGTCTCATAGTTGACACTCTTATTTGTTGCTATATGTGAAAACATTTAAATTTATCCAATTAGGAATTACTTACATTATGCATCAACGAAAAATTCAGTACCTCTTCCCCCTCCCCCCAAACTCCCCCACCCCCATGCATTCAAGGAGGTATTTTCTTAAGGCCCTTTTATTTTCTTGCTATCTGAGAAAAAAACTTGAATAGAACTAGCATCCTCCTCAATTATTGTCAAAATTCATAATTATTTATTCAAATTGAAAAGCTAGAAAGGCTTATTGGGAAAAAATATAAATTCCGAAAATCAAAAATTTGCAATTTGCCAATAATTGGGTACAGTAAATTAAAATAACGAATTTACTGGAAAAATAAAAAATCAGCATCTTAGTTCTAAGTCCTCGAAGTTCTTTGTTGTACTTGAAGTTCTATCCAATTTCAAATTTTAAGCTCGGATTTTGAAATGGTATCTGAAATTCTCAACTTTTATAAGCTAAATGCTGCTCGATCGGTAATCTATCTATCGCACATTTAACCCAGTTATAGCTAGGAGTGGCAACTTCAACCCTGACTGTAGCTTCGATAATAAATCGACAGGTATTAGAAATTATCTCCTTGCGCACAAACTGACAAATTTGGAGAAATATCCATTTTTTGTTTATAAGATCCTGGCCCTGTAAAGCTGTTGACGCATTTCAAATTTCCACGTCTGATAAGAATAAAGAAATTTAAATTCAATTGGCAAACTCTTCATGCTTGAACATCGCTCAATCGTTGCTTTGCAGATTTTGAAATTACTCCTTTGGGTCTATTAGTGTGGGTTTAATTCTTATACCACCAGTTTCCTTCCTCCTGTACCACCAGTTTTCGTACCGTGTCGATGTAGGTTTCCCGTTTCTAGAAACTGTGCCCCTCACAATAAGAAGTTGTATTGCAAGTTAGGAAATTACACAAAAAAATAAGAGCAACAACACACTTATCGTAAACAAACTCTCATTCGCCGTTCTATTATTAAAATTACCTTCGTATTGCAAAACAATTCATTTGACTGAATTAAGAAAGTAATCCCGCTGAGTTCAGGCATATTTGAGTAGGCCCCCAACTGGCGAGTAAGTAGTTATTCCAATAGACATCCTTAAAGTCAACATCTTTCAATATAATTCTTTGAAAAGTAGTGTCACACCAGCGAATATATTGAGACCTTTAAAATTCTTGCCTCGTAAAACCTATTATTTTGTAATCTATCCTTGATACACCGCCAATAAGCAAAACGAGTTTAACTAAAATCAATCAGCTATTTTGATACACAATAAAACGTGATTAGCGAAAATTGATGTTGACATGTTGCTCTTGTTGCTCTAGTATGGTTTGAAAACTCGTAAAGGGTAACGTTTAACATTACTTATTGAAATTAGAATACGATCAACCGCATAAAAAAAAATGGAGGTGTGGTCAACAGACGACTTTCTTTTACGAACATAGGATTTTGGGAAATTTAATTTTTTTATATAATTTTTAAATTTTTTTTTTTTTAATTTTTAAATTTTTAAATTTTTTTTTTAATTTTTTTTTTTTTATTTTTATTTGTTTTTAGTTTTTGGAAACAGTTTGTATGACTTAGTTTTTTGTAAACCTTATACTTTCTAAGATATTTGCAAAATAAATTTTCTGGACCAAGGGAGTGGCCACTTCCGGTTAGCCGATTTGGAGTAAAATTCACTGGGACCTCCCAATTTATCAAAAAAGCTTAAATATGAAGTTTCAGTTCGATTGGTTAAACCATCTGGGCTGTAGAGAGGACACAGACAGACTGACAGACTGACAGACTGACAGACTGACAGACTGACAGACTGACAGACTGACAGACTGACAGACTGACAGACTGACAGACTGACAGACTGACAGACTGACAGACTGACAGACTGACAGACTGACAGACTGACAGACTGACAGACTGACAGACTGACAGACTGACAGACTGACAGACTGACAGACTGACAGACTGACAGACTGACAGACTGACAGACTGACAGACTGACAGACTGACAGACTGACAGACTGACAGACTGACAGACTGACAGACTGACAGACTGACAGACTGACAGACTGACAGACTGACAGACTGACAGACTGACAGACTGACAGACTGACAGACTGACAGACTGACAGACTGACAGACTGACAGACTGACAGACTGACAGACTGACAGACTGACAGAAAGACAGACAGACACCATTTCGAAACCCACTTTTTCGGACTCAGGGGACCTGAAAACAAATAAATCTCTAAAAATCTCAAGGTCCAAAATTTTCATGATTACTATACTTTATTTTACTAGAGTAAAAGAAAGTAATAAAAAATATTCCTAAAAGCTATTTCAAAAATATTCCGCCTTTTGCCTTCTTAACGAGCTTCAATCGTTTTTCAAAAGCCACCGACAATTCGCGGAAAGTACGACTGTTGACCTTTGATAAAAGTCATAATCAGGCAAAATAAGCCAAAATATATTCTGGTTAAATTTACTCACCAGCACCATTGAATAATACATTAATTTGCGGCGGCATCCAATCTTCTCGGAAACCATAGTAATTATATCTAAAGAAAGTGCTGAAAGCCTGGTTTTGTCTGTTAAACGTTCTATTTTAAATTTTTATTCGTGATGTTTGTTCACCCTGTATTTATACCTAATGAACCTATTAACTACTTCGCAATAACTATTTCGTGTCGCCCTTTCAGTTTCGATAAAAGATTATTTGCCCAGTAAAATTAGACAAAACTCGGGCTTGTACAAAAAAAAGAAATTGGTGGAAAGCTTTTTTTCTGCGACATAGTAAGGGTCGAAAAAATGAGGTTTTCGATCAAGTCAAGGTTTGCGATCACGTTTTCACAAATAACTCGGCTACTCCTTTCCAGTTCAGAAACAAATATCAAAACAGCAAAGTTGTTCTACGGGAAATATACTGAAGATGAACGTATAGTTGCTTATTTAATTATTTTATTAAATTATTGTCTGAATTTTCATTAAAGAACTCAAATTTTCATTTTTTTAATTTCTGGCCCATTTTGTGGCTTTTCCCTTATATCAATTTAATTAGATTAACTGAGTTATTTTCTGAAAATCGAATTAATTCTGCTGGACTACAGAATCTCCTGAGCCGAACGACTCTTCTTACTATTTAGAGAAAGTTAACGGTTACATGCCACACTAATTCGAAAAACTAAACAAAATAAAGAATTACAAAATTTTGCAATACTTAGGAAATTTCAGAATTTAGAAAATTTTGAAAATTTTGAAATTAGTTTTGGGATTTTAAAATTTAGGAAGTTAGAAATATCAGAATTAATAATTAAAAAAATTTGGGAATTGCGAAGCTTAAAGATTGGAGTACTAAGAAATTTAAGAATTACGAATTATAAACAATATAATTAAAAAATCTAAGGAATTTACGAATTTAAGAAAATTATTGTTTGAAATTTTAAAGAACTGAGCGCAAATAGGTGACCAGGGAATTGAGGGATTTATTAGGTTTAGAAATTAAGAAATTTAACAGCTTACGAATTTTGAAATTTTAAAACTAAAGAATTTAAGACAAATTAAATTTCAAAATATAGAAATTAAAAATTAAGAAATTTGCTAATTTATATAGGTAATGAATTTGGCATTATGGAAATTGGTTTATTGAATTAAGAACATTGAAAATATTTGATGATCGATTCCGGAATGTATGCATTGAGAGTATTTAAGTGCTAAGCCCACTGAATTATTGCTTCATTTTAACTAAAATATTCTGGTTGTTAATCGACCATACATTCCCGCTTTTAAAAAAATTCCAAAAAATATTTAATTGGCTGACAAAACGAAAAAAATTTTTTTTTTCAATTCTAAATAATTTTTTCGGATGAAAAAATCTAAAACACAATTTTCTAGACCAATTTAATTTGTTTTAGAAATAATTTAGTAGATAAGAAATGAAAAGATTTTAGCAAAAATAAAACAATATTTTCGAAATTACTAATCAACAAGTTCCCGGAATAACCCTCGTGTGGCGCTCCCATCGTTCCGATTTGAGTTCTGTTTTTTTGTTAAGTTGGTACATCTGTTGTTGATATTCTCTCTAAGTCTTAGCGTAATAGCTTGACATTTGCGAAAATTACGTAGTCAAGAGTACATCTACTCTTTGTGTGTTGGCGATTTTTCCATTATTTCCTCTCGGCTGCTGAAACCCGTTCCCCGTAATGGTTTTTTTAACTCGATTGAACAGAAAGAAGTCACAGGGAGCCAAATCATGTGAATTCGGTGGCTGTTGGATGGTATTTGTTGCATTTTTAGTCAAAAAATTACGAATAATGATGGCACTGTGCGACGGTGCGTTATCATGGTGCAAAATCCACGAGTTTTCTGCCCACAATTCTGGTCTCTTCGGCGAATTGCTTCACGCAAACATCTCATAACGCCCAAATAATACTCTTTGTTTACGGTCTGGCCTTCTGGCAAAAATTCATGATGCACTACACCGTTGTAATCCATGAAAACCGTGAGCATTGCCTTCTTTTTTGACTGAAAACGACGTGGTTTTTTTTTGGGGGGGGGGGGGGGGGGACGCCATTCACTTGCCTGATGTCTGGATTGCGTGTCGTACTCATAAACCCACGTCTCGTCTCAAGTAATGATCCTTTTGATGAATGTGGGATCGGATTCAGCCTCGCAAATCATGTCTAAAATTGTAAATAATTTCTAAAATTGGAAATAATTGCCAACACACACAGAGATAGATGTACTCTTGACTACGTAACTTTTGCAAATGTCAAGCTATGATGCTAAGATTGAGAAGGAATATCAACAACAGATGTACCAACTTAACAAAAAAAACAGAACTCAAATCGGAACGATGGGAGCGCCACACGGTGGTCATTCCGGGAACTTGTTGATCAAGGTAGTATATCGAAAAAAAGTAAATGACTTTTCTTTCCGTTTTTCAGTGCGTTTGTCGCAAAAAGGAACATTTCGAATTCAATAAGATTTAATTTAGTAGCTAATCAGTAATTATAAATAATGGATCGGACTAAACCCAACAACTTAAAGCAACATTTTTAGTCCGTTTTAAATAACCCAACATGTTGCTATAGGTTCAATATCAATTTACTTGAATTTCTTAGATATTGGCAAGGAATGGCTTTTACACAGTATTCTTCATCAAATAAACTTAATTTGTGGATTTAGATTCTAGAAATCCGATTTGTATGCAAATTTCAACTTTGTGCGAATCCTTTTGTGTATCACTGTAATTAATATTCAGAATTTTTAGCGCGAGTTTAAGTTCGATTTTATATATTTTTAAAAAAGCTTTTCATTATTTTGGGCATTTTCTTGAAACAGAAATGTAGGACAGGCTTTTGATAAACTCTAGAAACCTAAAACCTGATACCTATATTTTCCTGATTTAAATCTTGCTTTGAAAGATACATTTTGCCAAAGGCTCGAGAGAAGACTACTTTTACCTTTCCTTTCTGGGTTTAAAGCTTCGCCATTTAGTCTCTATATACATATAAACTAAAATACTTTTAAGAAAAATCCTTCATTCTTAGTAATGGCGGAGTGGCATCAATCATCTATCCCTTATCATGCTTGCCTTGTTGCTCCAAAAAACGATCTCCCAAAAATGCCTGAAATTCGTATGACCTGGGAAAGTCAAGCAAACTTTTGAGAATGTCAAATTGTACTAATGCTGTGTGCCTCGCAGGTTGATTTATTTGACTAAATTTTCGACTTTTCATTTCAAGACTACCTATATTATGCCATTCAAGGCGGTTAACGAAAACTCATCCGCGAGATTACTTTTCAATTTGGTTGGCGTTTATAGAAAGATTACCTGGATTATACATTATGTAATTTTATGAAATGCACAAGATTTCGCTTAATGACTGAGTAATGAACCTAATTGTTTAGATTATAATGTTTCCTTTCCTAAATTTATTTTAGAATATTCATCTATATTCTGGCACCTTCATCCAGCCATAAATGTATTAATCGGTTTGTAAGTACATACAAATATGATTTATTGGCGAAATACTGTTACAACAGATATATCAAGCACCATGTGACATGAAGGACTGCACCAGATTTACACAAAACTATTGGAAGTATAAACAATTAAATGTCCCAAAGATTTTACGATTTATGTATTGGTCATTGCTTAGTCGCCCATCTTTAGCACTAATACAATAACATATGTAATAGGGTTTTCACTCTCCGTTGAACACTGTCAACAATCTGACCCCGTAGATCTCGATAACGAACCAGTTTCAATATTATTCTGAACAATAAGAATAAGCGGGTGCCTTTTGAAAGATGAGAAGCCACCAGCATTGACGGTGAGCAGCTTCCTCTGTCCTTACCAAATAGTGACCGAGCCAGTTTATTCATTCTCCTTTAATTTTATGAATTGTGTCATTATGAAATTATATGAATTATATCATCGTCGGATTAACGGCCAAATTTCACATTACAACTTCGTACAACATTAGCTTGACGGTGTTGTGGAAAACTTTAAATTGCATTTTAAAAATCTAAAAATTTTGGAATTTGTGAGTCTGCCGACAAAAACGAATTTATTGAAAATATTTCATTCTTTAGCGCAAAATTAATTCATTTTTAATTATGAAAAAATCCTCGACATTATTTTTTTGAAAACTGTATTAAATCCGCGCAAAATTAATTAATTTTTTGTTTTTTTGGACGGAATTAATTTAATTCCAATTATGAATTTAATCCGCGGCCTTTTGTAATCTAATAAGTTTTTTAATACTTTTTCATTAAGGTGTAATGTTACAAGTACTTTTCATAAAAAAAAACAAAAATTAAATTTCGCCGATAAATATCAATTTATTCTGTGCGAATTTAATACATTTTAAATATGAATTATATTCGCGATCATCATTCTCGAGAAATTTATTCGAATAATTTATTTTTTATTTAATTTTATATACATAATTAATTTGGTACAAAAATTTTCGGCGGAATTAATTTCGGTGCACGTAATTCAGTCCTACTAATTTTTGTATGTACTTTTTTATTTTTGTTAGTGTTCTGTAATGATTTTTTTTCGTTGTCCTAAACGATCGTTTTAAGTTCAGTGAACCAAATAAACCTAAATTTAAAAATCGAAGCAATTTTATTGTTCGACAATAACCGAACCTAAACCGAATCTAAAGGACCATTTCTGATTAATACAAATTAAATATGCATAATATCCAGCGGCAATCATAAATAAATCAAAACGATTACAACAAACTACAAAACTTTAAACGAATAATTTTACACAGTTAAAAACAAAATAAATAAATCGTGAATCGAATATGGCAACATTATGTTAAATAAATATAAAAAGATATGTATAAAATAGCATTATGTAAATTAAACGTTTTTTACGTGTAAAAAACTGTGTAAATTAAACAGTGTAATTTACTCGCCCAACTGTGGTTAATATACTGGTAAAAAGTTTTTGCACATTACACTTCAGCCAGAATCGGTTATAGAATAATTTATTAAAATCATTGTTTTTCGAAGAGGTAATATACTTTTGTTAACATCCGAATTAACACAAAGTGCAATAAATATACTTAAGTGTAATAAATCGCTGTAATAACTCTTCGCAAAACCTCGATTTTGATAAATTGTGCAGGTCCTTTGGCCGATTAATATGTTTAATTACGTAAACGAAATATATGGGCTTTCTGGTGTGCTAATAACGTGATAAATCCTATCCTGGTTTCTACAGTACGATATACAATCTGCGAAATATATTTAGAAAACTTGGTTTTTCTAAAATAAAATTTCTCACATGACGTACAATACACTAAAATTGACTTAAAATTAAGATTTGGGTCAGTTTTTATGGAATTTTTCCGTTCATGATTTCTCATACTTTTTTAAGTGTTTTTTCTTACTAAAAGGGTACAAAGTTCAGTTGGCACTTCGCTAATAATGGAATAATAAAATTATGAATCATGGAAAATATCCAAATAATTTTCATTTTATACCTGATTTCTAATTTAGGACCTATTGCACTTGAAAAGATTTACCTCTCACCTCTTTGGGTGAAAAAAAAAACAAAAAGCTTTTAAAAGTAGCTGTATAATTGTATAGAATATTAAAGCATTCGCCTCCTTCTAAAATTCCTTTGTATAAGAGTATTTATATTTCACCGGCAAATATTTAATCAGCAATTTAAAATAGCAAATTACAAATCAAACACACATATACATACGTATATTGAACATGTGCCATAAAATATGGGTGGTGTAGGTGCTTTCAAAATATTTTAATAAGATTATTTCGATTATTTTCACATCAAAGCTGACCAACAACAGATTATATCCTCGCACCAACCACAAAAATACCATTTTCAGATCAATATTTTGAGAAGAAGAAAAAAGAAATTAAAAGTTTGGAAATTTCGTTTTGTGTTTCACATTTGTAGGAGGGATGGCGGAGATGAAATATACACATAGGTATGACAGGTAGACTTTCAAACATAAATTAAAATTAAAAATAGATTTAACTTAGACCGCTTTAAGTAAGAAAATGTTTTATATCAGATCGTCGGTTTGATTTGTAATGTATGTGTACGTATGCAACTACCAAGCATTAATAAAACAAAAAAGTCATTATAATTCTCAATTATGGATATATGAATAACAAAATCATCACAATTTTTCAAAACTTAATTAGAAAACCAAAATTGAATTCTTTTATGTCGTATTTTTCCCTCATAAAGTCATAAATCAGCGATCCTATATAATAGTATATATAATATTACAATTTAAACTAGACGGAGTGACAGGTTTTTAGCCTACAACACCCTTACATCGTTAAAAACGTATATATTTAGGAAAATCTAATTTCACTTTGATACATTTTCTTATTCTTGCAACGTTAAAACATACGTTGTTTGTACATACATTGAAAATCGATTATTTGGGAATTGAAGAGATTGAAAATAAAATTTCGTTATTTCTGAATCTCAATATAACTTTCGTACAAACATATACATATATTTGGCAAAGGCGATAGATCCGGGAGACCTAAGATTTATTTTTAAATCTATAAATATTTTATAGCATCATTGTCGTACGCACAGATCAAAAGCGTTATTCTTGCGATTCCAAGAATAGAAAATCTTTCAAGTTTAATGTATTAAGCATAAATAAAAATTATGTTAATTCAGGTTCTCTTTTATAAAAATATGAATGTTATATTCTTATGAGAAAATCATTTCTTAGATACTTACATATATCAAATTTGTTACATATTTTAAAAAAAAAACTCTTTGTCACCATATTGTTGAATACAAATAAATATTACCAATCAATTCCGTTTCCAATGATTACTTTTGAATTTAACACCTACTTCCTTTACACAATTCACCACAAACATATCGAATCAAAATTATATTTTAATTGGAAATGTGCGTATAGATTGATTGACAACGTACATTAATACAACAAAAGCAAAAAAAAAAAATCAATTAAGAACAAGAATATTATACAAAACAGGAAGAAAATTTACGTATTGCGCGCCCTTTTGTGTAAAATTGATTGTATTTGTAAAATGGTATTTAAGGTACGTACTTGTATATAGAAAATAGATTTTCCGAGAAATTAAACAAAACGGCGTTGGTTTGATTGATTGGGGTACGTATAACAAAAAATGTTTCGTATTCAAGTGGTAATTTCAACAAAAATTGACCACGATTAACGATCGAGGAGGCCAGGTTGAATAGTGTTAAGTTCATCAGATAACTTCCCAAAAATGATAAAAACGGTTTATTTAATTACAAAAAATTAATTCAAAAACTTTTGTAATACAATAGATGAAAGCTTTTATTTTTGGATCACACTGCACCATTGTAAAATGATTTAAATAATTCTAAACCGAGCTATTCGAAGTCAAAACCCTAAATTTCGCGCCTCCTAAATGCCTAAATTGACAACCACAACGTAAAATGCTTAAGACATTTTGGGGTTGGCGTTTAATTCGCTTAATTTTATGGCCTAATTTATTTGAGAAAGATCTTAATCGTCCTGAGGAATATTAAGTGCCTTATGGGATCAATCAAAATTTAATCGTTCTGAAGAATATTAGGTGCCTTATGGCACCAATCAAAACTTACAGATGATCTTAAACATTTTGTCAATGTTGCGGACATCATGATAATTCATGAGTACCAGTAACTAAAGTGACCCAGTAATAAAATTGTTTATCGACTAAAATGGTCCTTTTAAATGGGGCTGTATCATCAAAAGCAACTTATGGGCTTACCTAAAATAATGTTCAGCGGTGGACGTCATTGAAAGGTGATTTTTTTAGAATTAGTTTGTGTGAATAACCTTTATTGAACTCTAATTCGAGGCTATATTTGTTTTAAGTACGATTACACCTTTTTTAGTTTACACTTTATGTGAATACTTCGCATTATGTGAAAACCTTCACATCGATTTTCTAAACGATCAACACTTTCCAAGGTTCATTTAAATCATTTGAACTTAACAGTATCAATCGCTTCTAAGAATATCCGTTGCTCAAGATATGGCTTCCAAATTTCAGTATAAACCTTAGACGCCTATTGCTGCGTGTTGTCTATGAAACGATGCCAATAGTGAATTTGGTTACGAATCGATCATATCGGACGCTTTTGGTTGATTGTCGGTTAATGCTAAACCATTTCCGATTTCAACCTGGTATCAGACCGGTTACCTTGGTCACAATGGTCGGAATCTATTTCGAACCTTCTGGGAGAAAGATTATCGTCTTGGATAAGAATCGTTGTACCAACATCAATTGGAATTTTGCTGGAGTTCTTCACACCGAAGTGTGGGGATCTCAGAGGTATCCCTGCGCTAATCTGATGTAAATGCTATACTTTGATTTTCATGCGAGCTGAAAAAGTTTCGGAAATTATCGAGTTACCTTTTAGCTCCAGTAAAATTTGTTGCTGCAATAAATCCTTAAACGTTTGCCGCGTCGTGAAACAAACCGTTTTAGTGCAACGATGAAAAACTCTAAAGTCCATGCAGGTTCTTGAAGGTACCACAATTTATTGACCGAAATATAAATTGTGCCTCTGTTCATACTATGCTAATGACCAGTTGGAACATAGTCTGCCGCCGACTCTTAGGATGCCTTAATCAATAAATGGATTGAGCACTATAATCTTGCTATTTTTATTGAGAATTGGACCGGATTCCAAATTGTTAATCTCAATGCCAAATGATTGCGGTTGAACTATATCGATCAGTTTGAGTTTTGCGGTGTTCAATTCCGTGACGTATAATAATGAACGTTATGCGCTGCAAATTTGTAAAAGGTGAAAACTTGTCAATAAATGAAACGTCATTTAGGCTGACGTGTGCTGTAACTATTTTTCTTTCAGATAGATCCTCCTCAATAATATGTATGTCTTCGGCAGATATGATTTCATTGTGCGTTGATAAAATGTTTCACCTTGCCACTCAAATCAGATGGAGAAACGCCTCGAGAACATGAAAGAACAATTTTTGAATCGGATCATTAATATTGTCGATCAAATTTTATGTACTTTGCTGAATAGACTTTGGCTTGAAATTCCGCTAATAAATTATGGATTTGTGGTACATAGCTCAAGCCTGGAATGATTGAATATGTGACTGATAATGAAATAATTTTTGTCAAAACTGCAGCCATTTTGTCTGTAGATATATTGGTAATGATTCGTCTCATTCTACTCGGAATTGCCGTAATTCTTCCTTGATAATTTTTGCTACTATGATGATCATTGTTTTCATGGTATGACCATCGTCAAATTGTAAAACGTGTTTCTCCAAGAATATGATGTAATAATTTTGAAGAATTAGTGTACCATTAGCAGGGTTCGAAGCCACCATTTTGTAGCATTTGACTGAGTTCTGATTGTAACTGAATAGCTGCTTGGAGTGACTCTGCTCCAGTGAGGATTTTATCAACATTACAATCGTTAATGACTGCGTTACGTGTCATTGGAAAGTTACCTGCTTCATTATACGCCAATTGTTGTAAACACTTTGTTGCAAGGTAAAGTGCCGAAGTTGTCCCACATATCACCGTTGTCAGCTTGAAAATTTAAATTGAACAAACACGCCTGTCTCGATCGATACATTTTAGCTATGTCGTAAGTCACAACTATTGCGGATACTTCTGAAATATCATCACAAGATCACTTTGTTGTTGGACCGACTAAGAGATGATCGTTGTTGCTCGTTTTAAATGTCCCATCAAACACCAGTCGCAATTTTGTTGTGGTGCTAGTGGGTTTTAAAACTGCATGATGGGGCAAAAAATAATTTGGCTGTGCTACCAAATTTGAACATATTTTCACCAAATGAGCCAAAATAGGGTACAATTTCCTGGCGTTTTGTAATTGAAATAATGAGATGTAACAATCTATTGTGAATTTTGTTCCAATGCTTACAAGTACCAGGTGTACACTGATAATATCTGTGATATAGACTGAAACAATTTAAGCACAGATTCAGGTCTCTCACACGATTTATGCGATCGTTAGTTCAGAGCTTGAGAAATTGTTGACATTGATACTCTCAATTTGTGGCGATACGCATATGATGACGATGGTTTTGTTCGATGAATCGTTGTACTTCCTCTAGGAACGGAAATGTTTTTGCATATTACACGCCTGTTTTATCTCCCATTCACGACGAGTTATTGGATCTATAACTTTGAGGAATGGTTGAACGTGGTGAGTAGTGTTAATTTAAATTAAACAAAGGTACGTGACATTTCTATATTGGTTTTGACAACTTAACCCAAAACAAATTATTACAAAAATTTACTCGTATTTCAATCAGACATTCAAATTAATGACGAATCCAGTGCAACAGCAAATAGTAAGCAATAAAGATAGAACATCCATCGCACTATTCTTAGGCATACAATATGCGGTATGTCAGAACTGAGCAATCCAGAAGAGCAGATGTTGACGCATTGGCTATTTCCGTGTGACGAATGCTGTCGATCCGATATCTGAAAAAATCGACGGCTTCAGATCCGGAAACACTATTTATCCTTCCAATAGCGAGTCCCTGCTTCATCAAATTGTTGAAAACACTTGCTCAATCATTCATAAAGTTTCATCAGTAAATGAGTAGCTGACATGAAGAGTAAACGGAACTCGTCGGTAGCAATAGTATCGGAAATCTCCAAGTTCACCTGAGAATCCCATGGATTGAGATTTCCAGTGGTCCTAATCTCCCTAAATCCATGATGTTGGTTTTATTTCCACAAGCACAATGCCATTTTGTAGATGAATTGATCATTGTATTGCGACGACATCGACTTCAATACTTCTAAAAAAATCTGGACAGGATTCTGTTGAAAGTCTCTCAAGTTCAGCCTATATGCTCAAGTTCAGCCTATAGCTTTCGAGCACTAAATCTGCTAAAGCTATAAACAAAAAATTAACATTAAAACTTACAAATAAATTTATAATTTTCAGAAGCTTCCTCAAATGAAAAATTCTTTAAATTCGAAAAGTCTAATTTCATCGTTGTTAATAGAAACCACAAAGAATTATTTTAATTATGTATAGATAAAAACTTTCTAATATGCATCACCTCGTCTAATACTTGCGTTAATATTGTTTAAGCTACTACTATTGTTACTTGTTGTAATAGGGCAAGCTTTTAGGCACAAAAATTAAGAAGCTTACATACGTATCAAAATTTAACTACGTAACACAATAGCTTGAGTATTGCTGAAAATATTCCCACGGTCATAAACCCATTTTTTCTGAACTTACATAGTTAAAAGCATAAGAGCTTTTTCTAAAGAAATCTTGTGGATTGTAATAAAAAAAATTTCCGCATAACTAATTTTGACATAAATTTTTATAATTTATCTAAATAACCACAAATCCCCATCTAAAAATAATTCTAAAGGCACAACTCTTAAGTTTCAGTGAATCGATGTAAATTAAACTTTTTTGAGAATTTCCTCAAATTGCAAAAACACGAAATTACTTAATTATAGAACATAAATTAAAAGCACAATTTCACTTTATTTATGTTTATATGAATATACACATATGCATGTGAATTTTGTTACAAGATAGAAAAAGTTATTTATTTATAGACTATTCTTTAAGCTCTTGGGAATCACGTGCTTTAGTGTAAAAAAAATTGTTTCGAAAATGTTTATTTCTCATTTTAATTTATTTGCTTTACGAATATTAACAGGCTTAAATTTGTGGTGGAGTTGGAAGGGGACGAAGGATTCCTTCTGTTCGAAAAGCTAAAGTTTCACCATTTTCCAATTTTTGGCCTTTGATGATGGATCGCTTGACTGAAAGAATAGTTTAATTTTCAAATAAAACAAAAACATCTGAATTTGTATCTTAAACTTAATTTACGTTCTAAAGTAAACGTGTCAAAAATAATCTTACACGACTTATGAGCTGAGTAGGTAATATGTAGGTTAACTAATTGTACATCTTAATTCTCAATAAATTCGAATTTAATTTATTTAATTAATAGCTAAAATAATTAATCTCTTATTTAATAAAAATTTACGTTTAACCTGCAATAATTATCAATTTTGTCAATTCGGATATTTAATTTTTTTTAACCATGAAAAAAAAAATGATTGATTTTGGGGAAAATTTCATGTGAATGCCTCAAGTATCCTTGAGCCAACGTGTGTAAAACAAAATATTTGTTTGAATGATATAAAAGAGATTAAGCGATGAAGGCATCGTTCATCTAGAAAAGTCTACACGAGTAAGCAAAGTTGAAATAAATTATTTTTATTTTTTTTTAAGAATGTAATTACAGAACTGTCATTGTGGGTTGATGAAATGTTTGGGATTAGATCAGTAAAAGCAAAAAATTAGAAATTGACACACGATTTGGGTTTCCAAAGAAAAAGGTTTCAAATGCCTTAGTAAATTTTTATGTGGAACGTATTCTAAAATAGTTTTAAATTATTGAAAACTTTACTTAATTTGGAAATTAAATATTTCTACTGACGTAGTTTTGGAATGAGTTGTACATTTTATGCGAATATGTTTTCCGTTGAAAGTTTCTGCACTATTTGGAAGTCTTACTGTCTGGTTCCAGAATATTTTTACAAAAAAGTTAGTGAATTAGCAAGTTTTGTAGTGTATAATAAACTTAAAGGTGTTTTGTTAACACGTGAATCTATCTAATATTTTGTAAATTCCCTAAGATAGCAACTTTCTATTTGATTTCCAGTGAGCTTGGGTACCTAAAATCAAAGAATTTATTTACACAAACTTTATTTTTAGTTTATTAACAAATACTCCATGAAATCAATTTGCATTGCATGCATAAACCATCACATAAAGATATTCAGATTTGTCACTATAAAATTAACGCGTAAAGCAAAAATAGTTTTGCTTTATTTCATCATCAATTTTCTGAGCCAACCAATCGGAAATCAGCGTTGTTTTTCTTCCCTACTTATAATTCGTTATTCTTCTTCATTAAAACCACCAACATATATTCGATGTTTATAGATATAGTTGCAGCAATGTTAGGAGAAGGCACAGAAGCTTTCTTTTGTACTATTGGTTTAAAATAAAAAGAAATCGGAAAAGATTTCTTTAAATTTTTTCTTCAACAACAAAAAAAAGTGAGAAAAGCTCTAACATAATATGCAACTCAACAGAAAGTATCAAATCGACGCTACTTAATAAACTGTCAAGTCAACTTTGCGCAATTTTCAATAATAACAAAAAAAACTCGCGAATATCTTCGACAATTTTTAACAATCTGTAATATAATTAATATAATGCGACTAACATCTCCAAAGATAATCCCGAAAGTGTCGAATCATCTCGATTTATCACTGTCTGTTACATCATATCCGAATTTCTTGCTAGCTTCGACTAATATCGATATGAGAAGATATTTCTCAACTTCGACTAAATTCACAACAACAATAATCTAATATTTCCGAAAAACTCAAATAAACATAGAATTCTAGTATGATCTTGAAAACCAACAAGAAATCCCTAAGAATATCGTTTAAGCGATAATATCATGTAGGCTTGATAATATCGAAAGTCTCGAATAATCTCGAAAAGTATAATACCTCGAATAATATCTATTAACACTCAATGGCAAAGCTTAAAAGCTCGAATAGTAATAAAATTTCGAAAATTGTGATTTATCACCAATTCTGAGAAACTCGAAAAAAATCGAAAATTCTCGAAAATATAGAATACTGACGATAATTTCTATCGCGAGCAATATAACGCTGTACGAATACAAATATCTAGGTTAACCCAAAAATCTCCAAATCTGTCATTTCGAGAATCTCAGCTCACTCAATGTGTAATTTTCTCTCAAATAATATCGAAAATGTCAATAATTTAGAACACTATCTCTTGTATAACACTCCTCAAACAGATCTTGAATAAGCGGAGCTGAGTCTCAGAGTCTCACTAAGACAAAGTTCGACAGTTTAAACCGCCATTTTACTTTTTCAAAACCAAAGTTGGAATTGCATGACAGCCATCATAATATTAAGAAAATTTGTTAAAATTTCCAAATTTTCATTAAATAAAATACTTTTTTATTTTTTTTTCGGCCGAATTTTAACACGTCGGCGTAATTTTGTTATTTTAGGAATTTAAATTTTGTGAAAAATTGGAAACATCCTCTCCCCGTGATTTAAAAGTGAGATTTTTGTCTATAGAAGGAAACTTTAGAAATCCAGCTGTTTCGTTCTGCTGAATTTTCTGGCTCCACATAAGTAAAATTGAACCTTTGTTGCATTATTATTTTTACCCCATTTGGTAAATCGAAATCCGAATTCCGAAAATTTCAGAACTAATTTTGTAGACCTTTCAACCAAACTTTAGAACAATTTTAAGGTTAGTTTTGTGAATTTGAGAAATAATATATTCAGATGTTGGTAATCAATATAGAATTCTCAAATTTGATAAATAAATCCTCTAGTTTGCTGAAATATGACTCAAACCCTTTTCAACGATGGTAATATTTCGAATTGATATGTTTTTTCGAAAATTTGTGTTAAATTACCCAAAAACTTTAAGCTTTATCGTCATCCATTGAAGGAACACATTTGTAATGTGATCTTCCAAAAAGCCTCCAAGTAGCCGAAAATTTCGAGTAATATAAATATTGTGTAGCATCAGGAGTCTGTGTTTTCAAACTCCCTATTGACAAAGATAAGATGTGAGATATGCTTAAGAAACACTAAAGTTATATTCCGTTGATGAACTAATGCTTTTATTGATTTAAATATCATTTTAATCGTAATCCTGCAAGATATTCTCTTAGAACCATAAACAACATAATATTTTATAAAATGGATATAAAATAGAGATAAAGAAAAACTTTATTGGCGCCACATATTTTCCAACGTATGTATTTGCGTTTAACAATAAAGAGAAAAAAAAATCAATCCCGACGAGTGTGCAAATAGAAATAAGCACCCATCGTCCATAAGTATAAAAAAATTGAAGGTGACAATTTATTATCATCTAAATTAATATTTCTTATATAAAAATGATTTGATTATGCACACACAATCAATTTGACCAATCTAGATAAAATGATATAATAATATCAACCAACCATTCCCAAAACCCGGGAAAACAAATATTTTCCTATACGAGAGTATAATACATAAATTGTTGTGACTGGCTGAAAAAATATTCCATATTCTTAAATTAATAAAAAAAAAATGAAAATAAAAAATGTCTAAGCATAAAAGTCAAATAGGAACAGTAAAATGTTATGTTTGCCAAACATAAATTATTCCAATCCATATACAAAGCAACAACAACAAACCAAAAAAAAATGCCATAGCTGTTTTTGTCACATACTCGTATAAGCACGGAAAATAATGCGCATGACAACTTCATAGATTTTCCGATTTTCTTGGTACATACACTAACCAGCAATAACAACAACAAAAATTATTGTAATAACTTCAGAGCAACATCATCATCATCAATATCGCCGTCATCATCAGTAACGTCACACTGTGGTTGGAGCCTACCTAATTATTATTTTTGGGTTGGGAGAATATATCTGAAGAAAAACAGCGAACGCAAATAGAAAAATATCCATAAGCACCAGATCCTAATAATATGCGTAACTGTTAACGTTTTTGATATGAAGACGCCTAGAAATGTTTCCCTTTATGTGAAAATTGTACCGAATAAAGCTCACAAATTACAGTAATATTTTATGCTATCTTATCTCGGGTTTTTATTCCCTAAACAAAAATAAATCTTGTGGTAAATAACAATTGTAGGCGTCAGCTAGACTTAGACCTAAGCCTAATTCTTGAAATTCGGTAAATATTACCAATTTATATACTTGTACACAAGGCTGGGCAAATTACATTACACTGAGTAATTAAAATAATTTTACAAATTACAGCAAACTCAGTAATTAAAATACAAATTACAATTGCTTTGAATTGTAATTTGTAATTAAAATACAAATTACAATTACTTTACATTTGTAAATTGACAAATTTTATTTGACAAAATTCGTTTAGTGAAAAAACGTATCATTAGAACAACGAATATTAAGATTAGATTTTATTCTGATGGCTCTGGAACCAGATTTTAATAAGCCTTGTAAAAATTTAAATAAGAAATTTTAAAAAATGAGCTAATTAAAATACAAATTACAATTACTTAGAATTTAAGTAATTAAAATACAAGATACTGTTACTTGGAAAATGAGTAATTAAAATACAAATTACAAATGGTAATTTGTATTTTAATTACGTAATTTAAATACATGTAATTCATTATTGACCACCCTTGCTTGTACATTGAAAACTCTCATAAGGTCTACTTATTCTAATAGAGGGCATTATTAGTCTGAATTGTTTTAGAGAAATTTTGAAATTGTGCAAAATGCATTCAAGCGTAAATATGGCAAACAAATTTTTGACTAATTTTTTTTCATTTTGTGACAAGTCAGCATTCGTTTGTCTTTTTTAGTTTAATTTTATTAATGAATGTTATATATCGGTTACATTTACATAATTTATAATTAAGAAGTTTTTAATTTCTGAATTTCGAAGAATTTTTAAACATAAAAACAATTGAATTTCTCGATTCAAGAATTTTTCAAATTTTTCTGATCTTCACGGCTGTAGTCGAAATTTTTTAAATTCTGAAAGTTTGTAAATTTTGAAATTTGAAACTTAGGATTAAGAAAGTTTATCATTCAGAGCGCACTATAGATAATTCTTAAATTTTCTAACTTTTACAAATCTTGAAACAATTACATCCCATAAATTCTAAACATTCTACAATTTCTAAAATTCTAATTTTCATAATTTTTAAGATTTTTCTAGAGAAAGCTAGAATTTTACAATATGTTAATGTTGTTAAATAATCCTGAAATTTTGAATTTGAAATTGAATTTTAATTGTAAATTTTTGAATTGAAACACTCCAACATAAAATCCCATAAAAGTTGAGCAATGGAGCGATTAAATATCTTGAATATTTTCCATATCTTTCAATATTTTTTTTATAAAATTCTGAATTAATATATTTATTTTGGAAATTCGTAAAGTCAGCATTCAATTGTATTGCAGTCCGCCGTAAATTCTAGGAACGTGTTTTCCCGACTCATTGTATTGTATATTTCAAAACTTTATAAAATTCTGTCCATCGTAATTTTTTGAAGTTGTTTTGAATTTTACAAATTTTTCCATTTGCTGTTCATTGTGTTTATTTTTAAGCGCAATTTTACCTAAATATAAAAAAAAAATCAACATTTTATCCTATTTTTATAGGTAATAAGTAATTACATAATTACAGTATGTTATAGAAAAATAATTAAAATTAGGCATCTGAATTGCAAGGACAAGGCCTAGATTTAACACGCCTTAAAATAATCAGCACCGATTATAAAATTCTCTCATCGATATTCTAGCATAACAGTAAAATAAACTAGCTTTTATCTTATACGGGTTACAGACACCTAAGTAGTTAAAAGTTAGTAATATTTTATTAGTGCTATATAAAGATAAAGGTACAAGACGTTACCATCCTAAAAACTACATATCTGCTAGATGCTTGATTATTCTGGAAGGCTGAGACAGGTTTCACGGAACGTTCTGAAAATCGAAATCCAGATTAATTAGTTATTTCTAAACTTTACCTACTTAAATCGAGTCGATTTATATCCAAAAAAAACACACACCATAAATTGACCAATCCGACACCTAAAAATTTGCAAAATGAACCCTCCCCGCTTTCCCATTGAAAATGTAAACTTCTTAAAGCTATATACCAGTACTAATTTCTCAGCTGCCAAACAAACTATATTAACGGCAAAAACTGCCCATATCTTTGACCGCAAGAGCGATAAATTATACTCAATACAATTTATTTAGTACAATTATACCAATCAACGGCAAAACAATTGCTTGGAAAACCAGGCTTTAGTTGTTTTAGTTGTACTATCCCCCATGTAGTCTCGACGCAGTATTGCAAAGTGCAGTCGCACAAAAGTTAAATTATATGAGAATATGTAGTACATGCTGATTGACAGAGTCGAAGGACGGAGCGCATTAGACTAATTATGGACTAAAATTAAATTATTTTCAATATTGCACGCAAGAACGGATTGAAGTGGAGCTAAATTTATACAAATTAAAGTGATGCCAACCGCATTGAACGGCATATGCATATGTACGAGTATGTAGCTAAATTATTAGTTATTAACTAGATTAGCAGATTTTTATACTCTGGTCAAATAAAGTTTACAAAATAGGATTGAGGCCTGTAAAATGTGTCGCAAATTAATTTTAATATTCACAATAAAAAAAAGCAAATAAAAATCATAAATTTATATAATTCAATTTATTTTATAATTTATTAATGTTTAAATATATATATATATACATATATATTTTTTTTTAATTGATCTTAACTTGTAAAAGTAAGAAATTTCGCTAACTCACGTATTAAATGGTTTAAATCGCCTTTTCTCCAAAATCGCTTTATATTTTTGATATCGCTTTTAATATGTCTTGATCGCTCGAAAGTCGCAGGAAAAGAGAATGATTTTTCAATATTTCGCAGACTCATTCGCGGAATTTTGGGTTGCCCTTGGTTAACAAAATACAACCACTAAATTAGGCGCGAGTTTAACTAAATTCAAATTATTTAATTAATGCACTTTACTGAATCGAGCGCATTCTGTTACGTGACACAAAAGCTAACGCGTTAATCTATTACAAAATAATTATTGTTAAAGACAGAGAATTTACAAACAGGCATCATAAATGCTACTGTCATTGAATTGGTAAACAAAAAATATATAATTTTTGATAACCAATAGAAAATTGACAATGTTTCTGCGAAATTACTCTTTTACAAGATAAGTATATGATTTTATATAATTTTAATTTAATATTACTTAATAATTTTTATTTTTATGTTGACATCTTTGCCAAGGCCCATCAAATAGTTTTAAATTATGGATTTATGGCCATCAAAATTTTTTTTAACTTGAGTTAGATAGTTTCAGATTATTTTAATGTCAAAAATGCGCGTCGAGATTGTCAGCAAAAATATTATTTTTACGGCCTACGTTTAGGAAAATTTTGCAACAAATGTGAAATAATTAACCCCATAATAAAAATTTTTATTTTCACGGGTCAAGAACCAGACGCCAATTATCTTTTTAAAAATTAAATTAGGGCCAAAACACGAAAAAATTAATGAAAGGAAGAAGCCAAATGAAACACGTCACAACATTTCAAAATTTACCAGCCGCTTCCCTGTATCTTTGTAGAAAAACTTACATATCGTCGTCTCAGGATTAGAGTACACAAACCACCAAATTGACATTTTCCGGATTTTTATGGTTTCTTAGGTTTGAAACAAATATCCTTCGTCTGCGCGTATTTACGTTTTAATCGGAACCCCCGTTCCTGAGGAAACTTATTCTGTGTTTTCCGCTATACACCATTTTCAATACAGTTTAGCAACCTCGCAAACTTTAATTTTCATTTTTCTCAAATTAGTGATTTTGTCGCTTAGCGTACTCTAATCCTGAGACGACGATATGTACTTAAAATTAATAAAATTCTAAATCTGAATTTTTAATTCGATTTTCTCAAATGTGTTATTAAACTCAACATTTGGTCGTGTTGTACATATAAATTTACCGGGGAAAATTTTTATTTTACTCAATTTTTAATTTGAGTATGAATATCAAGAAATTTTAAATAATTCTAAATGTTAATTCATAATTTTAAAATAAAATTTTAAAATGTTGACTATTTTAATAAGTTATTTCCAAATTTTGGACATTTCTTTTGTCACTAATTGTGAAGTTTTGAAGCAGAGTTTAATTAAATTTTACCAATGTTTTAGAAATATATTTTTGGACATTTTTGAAAATGTATTGGGTTTTATGTATGTTCAGCAAAATTCCCCTTAATTGTGAAACTTTAATTTTTACGAAATTGTATGCAATTTTAAAATAGTACCTACCTACATCGAAATTAACTTTCAAAAATTTTCAGCTACGTAAGAAATCTAGAATTTAATGTCTCTTTTTTTCTTGGACAATGTCGAAAACAAAGTATTTCAAAATTTTTACAATTTAAATTGATTGATTGATTGATTTGATTGAATGTAAATGCGAATATCACACCACTATACCCACCATGTTATAACACGACACCATAACTCTCCCTCACCAAGGAAATATGTACCATCATACTCAGCTTTTCATGAAGCCAAACATAACAATATTCACCCAGTAAAGAAGGCGCCACATCGATAACCACATAAGTCTAATAGTATGATATCCGCCCCTGGCCAGGCAGCCATCGTACACCTTTTTACATATAACAAAATCGAGGGATGGGAAAGGAATGTTAGTGAGGACAGACTCGGGCCGGTTACAGACACCTAATAAAGCCGGTAGTTAGTGTTTTTTTTTTCACAACAAAACCGAAGGATTGGATAGGATTATTAGTAGGGACAGACTCGACCCGGTTACTGACACCAAAGCGATCGATAGTTAGTAAATTATTAGTATTATATATAATAAATAGGTTAGCACAAGACAGCACGATCTAACTACATTATTAGATGATCATTTCTCTGGAATCCAGGGCCGGATACTCAGGACTCCCTAAATCTAAATCAGGACTTAAAAAATTATTAATGTTGTAATGTCCCCCTGTCCGCCTTTCATTAATTTACCTGATAAAATATGCTAAGATTCCAAAAACAGCGCTTATTTTATTTCTCATGGTCCTTCTAAATCTAATTAATTAATTATTACATACTGCAACAAGAACAAAAATAAACGTTAAAAACCATTTTAAACATAAAATTTTACTTAAAACTAATCATAAATTTCTTACCGTTCAAGAAAAAGGGAATAAATAATTAAAAATTCAATTATTTTATAAAATTTATAATAAATAATTTAAAAATGATAACGTTACAGCACCACAACAGCCTAAAATCATCAATAATTCAGTTAGGTAGGTACTTACTATAAGTATATCAAGAATCAACAAATAAAATCAATATATAATTTCCCAGGCAACTCTGAAAACTAATTTTAATTAATAAATCACCATAATATCAAAGTAAAATCTAATTCTGAAATTCAGGATTAATTTAATCCCCATATTAAAGATTGATTCTGGAACTATGTTATGAACAATACATTTTCTACGCTACCTAACTGTTGGATGCTTGGAGTTTCTGGATGTTGAGCGAGAATTCACCAACATTTCTGTAGCTTGGAGGCGATCTAACAATTATATATAATTAAATATACTTTATATCAACTCCACCATCAGACAAAAATACTCGAACAAACTATGACACTTTGACATAATTAAATTAAATTAAACTGACAAAAGTGTTGAAACATTTTCATCAATACCTCAAATATTTTTGCAATGCAATGTAGTTTACAATATTATATAAAAGGGAATTTCCCTTATCCTAGATAACGTACGATGCTATTCATTTAATTAGCATAATATTTCAATCTATATACATAAATAATAAACGAAACAGCAACATTAATATAAATTACAATTTAATAGCAATAAAGTGATTGATTTTAGCAGAAGATATTCTTGATATTTTAGAATAAAAACTTTTAACTATGTATTCAAAAATTTAATTTAGGGGTTGAAAAATGAGCCTCTCCAAAGAAATAGATGAAACCGTTAAAAAATTGAAATTAAAGCATTGCAACGACAAGAAACTTATCAAAATAAATCCCTACAATATGTAATATCAAACGTTAGCATAAGTTTCATAAAAAGAAATTTATTGAAACCGGATCAACAAAAATAAGCAACGTTGTAGACGTGTAGACGTGTGTACATCCCACCATCTAAATTTCAATAAATCCATTAAGACAACCATTAAACTCAAAAACATTTAGCCTTCCAAAATGATTTAACATAATTCCACTTTGTTCACATAAATGAACTCATCATTTTGTGTTAAAAATCAAATCTTAATTTAACTTAAACCAAACATTTCTAAATTCGCATTTTATTTAGTCAATTTTTAATTTATAATATTAATTAAATTAATTAGAAAACAATTTGATTCAGTATGTAATACCCTGTAAAAAAAATTTATTAATCCTACCTAAATAAACCGTTCAAATGAATTGTATAAGACAGCTTCCAATTCCAATTCGACTCAAACCAATCCGAATTTTCAAAGTATAAAAATTCTATTTGACTCGAAAATACAAAATCTCATTGTGTTCACATAATGCATGATTTCAATAATATCATAGTTGTTTTGTGAATACACAGAAACACAAAGAGATTTACAACACCTGCATACAAGTAACAAAATCTTATATACTAAAACCAAAAACATACTGAAACCACCAATACACATTGACGGTAATTATTTTCTACCTTCTTTCATGTGCGTAGCAAAGGTTATGAGTAAGCCTTATAATATATATATAAACATACATAAACTATGTATCAAGATTATACAGTAAAATATTGTGACAACTGTATCAACAGCAACGAAAAAATTATCTTTTTGTTGTTGTTTGTGCATTATAAAACAAAAACCAACAAAATATACTACATTTCCTTAACAGAGTCCATGTAAAGAGCGAACGAGACAGCTGTACAACCATATTGTTGATCCTGTCATATATAAATCAAGTTGTATGATACATGCATACAACTTGATTAGTGCTCATTTTACACAATAGTAAAATACTTGTGACAACTGTATCAAAACCAACGCAAAGATTCTCTTTCTCGTTGTTGTTTGTACTTAATAATACAAAAACCAACAAAACCACGCACACTTCCGCAGAAAAATATTTGCCCTTTTTTATACCAAATTATAAGTATGTATTAGTGTCGATTGTAAAATGTACACAAAAGCACATATAAGAATACAAATAAGTGTGCGTAAAATAAAAATCTAATACCAAATTTACTGCGACTTATTTTATATAAGTTAAAATTTATTTCAATACTATCAAAATATTAGACTTTAGTAATTAAAAATTGAACTTTGATTTTATGTACAATTCACAAAATATCAATTCATGCACTTTTAAGTTTTCTATCTACCAAAATAAAAAATTGCCTGACAAATGCATCCCGGTGGATTGCATTTTCCAAAATTACACTTAATTTATTTTCACTACACTTTGATTATTATTACACTAAAATTAATTTAATTAGAATTTAATTAAAAATTTAAAATTAATCAGTATATACCTATGTATATAAGTATATACATATTACTATATAAATAAAACACAAAAATAAAATAAAACAAAATTAAATTAAATTTTTGAAGAGGATAGAAAAAGCACGACTATCCTCTTCGACGAACTCTCGCGAACCACACTACCAAGCAAAAAATTTTACGTCAAAATTTTCAAAATTAGTTCACATATTATAAAATAGATGGCACTTATTAGCAAAGATACAATATTTGCTAAACCAAAGAAACACACCAAATGAACCAAATTTTAGTACTAAATGTTTATATAGATCGTGTTTTAGTACATCGCTTTAAACATTTTCAATGAGATGTGTCGTCGTTACGGAGTCAATAAGTTTTGTCCACATTTTTTTCTACATGGAGTTCGGCCAAAAACAGCTCTAACAAAAATTTAAAAAAATGAACGAAATCGACCTTGACGCGAAGAATAATAATTAAATGATATTTGTTAACAAAAGAACCATTTGTTAATTTTTAACATAAAATAAATGATTCGCCGTTACATTTGCTAGAAAAACCAAATATAAAAATCAACAATTATTTAAGTTTTGTGTAGTAAATTATATGTTATAAGAACCATTCTAGCTGCTTGAAATATCAAATTTCACGAAAAAAATGATCGACAGGTAACTCTTAATACTAATGGGCCAAAAAAAGGTAAATTTTTAAACAAAAACGAACATAAACCATCTGACATAACCTCACAAATTTCAAATATTGGTCAGTGTTTAAACAACAAATTCTACTAATCCAAAGGCTTTTATAGTTATTTTATGTTAAAAATATAATAATTATTCTTTTGTTAATCAATTATTTTATTTTGCACTTTGTATCATGGTAATTTTCATTAATTTTTTTATATTTTTACCAGAGCTGCTTTGGGCCAAACTCCATATAAAAAAAATGCAAACAAAAATGTTGAAAAATGTACTAATCACACGATCTATACTTAGGAAAGACTCAACCCTATGTGCATAGTTTCCAATTATTTCCGCTGTATACAATTTGGCGCCACCATCGTTTGGTTGACGTCGAAAGCCTAAAGTAATTCCCTCCCCGTATAACCAAACTCAGGAACAGCATGAGCAATACTAAACGTTTTTCTAGTATGTATATAATCTGCAATTTCGTTCGTAATTTCAAAATGTTTACAATTTAATATTATTAAATTAAATTATAAAAAATCTTAATTAAAAAAAAATATTAAATCTTATTTTTATTAATTAATTGAAATTTTATAAACAAATTCCGAATAATCTTGAAAATTTTGCTTAATTTAATTAAACGGCTGTTCTGAAACTCAGCAGACATCCAAAGTTACAGTAAAGTTTCATTGTGATTTAAGCATAATTTTACTAAATTTTTAATTCTTAACGTCAAAAGCAAGCCTAATTTTACAAACAATCGGGATTTTAAAAATGTTGATAATAGAAAATTTTATGAAATTCTAAATTGTTTTGTCACAAGCCATCCAATTTAAAAATTCACTACCATAAATTTGAAAGCAAATTTTTGAATGATTCATTTAAATAACTCAACGTTGTGCTCAATACACATTAAAAACTCAACATTAGGTTGTAGGTCGAATTTAAAATTATAAACTTTTGAAAGATATTCATCGACCAAATTTAATATTCCTGTTCAAACGGATTATTATGAATTACAGATTTTATCAACTGGTTCGTTTCCTATTCTATGAAACCCAAAACCTAACACCCTAAAAAAATTGAATTAGGCACGGATTATAAAATTATACTAATGGTATCCAAGCATGACAATAAAAATAAAACGGCTCTTGTACGGGTTCCAGACACCTAAAGTAGTCAATAGTTAGTGTTATGACTATGAGTGTTGTATATGATAAAGATAAATCTTAGCACAAGATGACACAATTCTAAAAACTACTTGTCCTCCAGATGCTTCAACATTCTGGAAGGCTGAGACAGGTTTTACGAGACTTCCTGAAAATTGAAATCGAGACTAATTGGTTATTTGTAGACTTTACTTACTTAAAATAGAGTCGAATTTATAAAGATTCAAATTTGGAATCAAAATTAAAAACTTTAAATTAAATTTAAATTTTTTAATTCAAAGTTTGAAAAACCAATTATAAATTAATAAATAGATTAAAAATTTAATAAAACCCACACGAAACCACTTAGTAATCCACAAGGAGAAAATCGCTATAAATGCAATGACTGCAATAAAATGTACACAACCAAGGGGATTTATACCATCGTGTTCGTGAGTTTCATAATAAGATACGAAAACATTTGCAATATATATGGCAAGGGATGCTCACAATTATTCATTTTAGGTCAATATCACACCGTTCATCTTGAGGCAAGGACATTTGCATGTGATTTGTGTAATAAACATAACACAGAGCTACCTAAATTAACATAAAGAGCTGCATCAGTCACGGGGCCAGCGTAAATTTAGTACTTAATTCAAGAAGCCATATTCAAACTAATACCGGAGAAACCCCAAACGAGTGTAATATTCGGGGTAGAAAGTTTGATTTTCAGCAATCTTTGTCCAGATGCGATTACATACGGCATACACCATACCACTGTACAAATAAAACAATTCCCGATTCAAATGGTTTAAAGCGACATAAAATATCGTATAGTTATCTGGGGTTGTCCTTAAGTGATTTCACATGATTTATTTTTTTATTTTATTTAAGCCCACTCGATATCAATAAGCCCTTTGGCAAATGATGAATTTATTAATTTTGTTTATGTTTGGATATTCAACAATACCTTCACCCATAGACTGCATAAGAACTGGTATAACCAACGAGCAACAACACTTCTGCCAATTGTATCGAATTTCATTATAGATTGAAAAGTTGCAATGTAGTTGAATACCCGTATAAATTATATAACACAGATTTTGGCTGAATAAGACGGATGGAGCGAGCAAACCCATTCTTGCTCAGGGCTACGCAATATGGAATATACACGCGCCACAAGTCCTCGATCTCCCTATTGAGCATGGTAGGACGCCAAAAGCAAACCGCAAAAGCGCTTGGAGTGCCTATAGTCCCAAACAATTTTAATAACATGTTCATTGTGTTCAAGTTACCCGTTCAAATTGTCGTGTTCCTTATTATTTTGAGGTTTCAATAGTTTAACTGGGACTATTGAAATATGTTACAAACTCCGATGCCTATAAATTTAATTCTGAATGCTGTTCATTAATATTAGTCTCATTTTTGGCGATTTTCGGGCGAGCAACAATTAATCAAAAAAATTATAATTGGATGTTCCGGTTGGCGATTGGAAAAGTTGAGTGAACGATCAAAAATTAATGAGCACACAATCCAGTCAATTGGTTACATTCAATTTAAGCCTATTCAACAGATGCCTCGTTTTACTCAGCCCGATTATTTCCCTTAAACCTACAAAAATTTCAAAACTTTACTTAATAATAAGCAAAATCTCAACCCTTAAATTTATACCTGTCACCTCTCCCAGCTACAACACCAAAACATTCGTTATTTATTTAAGCCCCCTATGCACTTTACATCATTTACAATAAACAACTGCTTACCTTACGTACACTTTATCGTTTCCCCTGCAACGATGTTTGATTTTAGTTTTGTTACTTACCCATTTTCTGGTATAGTCCATTTCAGTTGTCTTTTTTAGATTTCTTGCCAAATTAAGGAAAATATTACTTTTGTCTTTTAATTGCAATAAATGTGAAATATTAGTCCAACAATGAAAATTTTTATTTCAACAGATCCTGAACCAGACCGAAACTAATATTCATCGTTTTAAAATCCTATCCTTTATTCGGACAAAAACACAAAAAAATTAACAAAAGGGTGGAGCCAAATGAAACACGTCACTACACTTCAAAGTTCAACACTTCCTCCTCTAAAATTTGAATTTACTGAATTTAAAAATTGCAATCACATTAATTTCTTAAGTTCCACATTTAAGAAGAAAATTAAATTCTGACATTTTCAACCAACACAGTATTTCTTAAAAGTTTTCTTATGGTTTCGTTCTGTAATTCATTGATATTTAAAAATCAATGTTGCTTCCGGATCTTACGATGAAAATTTTGAATTTGATACTTTTATATGAATCGTTTCGACCGAAGTTTAAAGATATTAAACCGAATTTTGAATTTTTTTTTATGTTAAATTTGGAATTCGAATGCATTTAAAGTCAAAGGCGGGCAGCAATTGTTCGATATTCTAGAAATGAAAAACCAATTTTCGTGAATTTATTTCCAATTAAAATTTCTTAATTATTAAACCGTTATTCAAACGTAATTTAAACTCTCTGAGTTCGACCCATCTTGATATTATATTTGGTTTAACAAACTAATCTACATAGCACGAGTACCATTAATAAAATTAGACCAAATTTAGTGATAATTTCTAACTAAATTACCCCAAAAATAAAACAAAAAAAAAAAAAACAAAAAATCTCAAAATTAAATTAGGATACACAAAAACAAAAGAAAAATCCTTTTTTACAATCTTATGTACTTAATTTATTCATTTTAAAATTTTAGAATCTAAAAAAAAATAATTTAGAATTAGAAAAAGAAAAAAACTTCCTTGAGAAATGTTTCGTATTTCGTTTTTGTCTATTCATATCCTTTGTGTAAAAATATTCTTCTGGTTGTCGGGATATATTTTTGTTATGTGGGAAATTAGAAACTTTGCTAAACAAGAACTTTATTTTTCTAAAGATGTTTATTGTTAGGAGGAAAACATACTCAATGTATAGAATAAAGTTTTACCATTTGTTTATTGTTTTTGACACGCAAATTTTTTAGTAACCACCGTTTTTCTTACTTATCCAAATATCTACTTAACTACAATATACTTTTTAAACAAAAGGTATATTATTCCAGATGAAATTATCGTTTAGCAAAATACTTTATTCCGCCACCAATTTCTATTTATATAAATATATAGAACATAACTAGCAAAATAAAGCTTAAAGCTTATCAAATTAACTTTATGCATAATTTAAATTTGCATAAATAAATTTAGTTTAAAAAAAAAATATATTAAAAGCTTTTTAAGTATTACAAAACTTTTTAATGTTTTATAGAACAAAAAATTCTTCTTGTGTTGTACACATGCTTTACAGAACGTGCCAAAAAAAAAATTAAAATAAATTATTCAAAGCTCTGCCATTCTACTCGAATTTATCTATGTATTATCTAATTAGCTAAAATAATAATTTATGGATACGTTTTGACGTTTTGACATCCCAACACAATTAATATTCGAACAGAATTTTAAATAATTTATTGATTTTCCGATTAAATTATTATTCCGATTGATTTTCGTTTCGCAATGTAATGAATATAATTGGTTTTTCCTTAATTAACATAATTTTCCGTTTTTTTTTTTTTTTTTCGATCGTTCGCTTGTTAATCCGTAACAACATGCGAAAGTGAAAAGAATAATAAATACAATCTACGAAAAGTCCAAGACAATGAAAACACTCAATCCTTATTATCCAAACTTAACTTTTTTTTTTTTTTTGTTTATTTTGTTTAAGAGGGGCTGTGGGGTATTTTGTACCTGGTGCACATATACCTGGTATGAAAATCGAATAAAGTTATTTCAAATTTGTTTTATGGATTTTGACCTTTATATGAAAGGACGAAGATTATGGTAATCCCTAATTTTGTTCTAATAAGAAAATTAACTACTTATATCTGTCTGTATACGAGTTGGAAAACATTTTCATATGAATACCAGTTTTGGATAATTAATTGTGATATTTTTGGGTATAAAGGGATTAGTGGAAAATCGGTTAGGAATTAAAAAGTATATATTCACATATGAGCTAAATGTTACTTTTTATGGGGTGTGGTTTCCACACAAAAATCTCAAATATTTTTTTAATTAAGTTTGTTTGGTAAACTTTTAAATAAATATAGGTAAGTATGTATATACGATAGGTAGGCCAACAAACATGCTAGACAATTTTCTTAGAAAATATTTAAGTATTTATAAATAGAATTCTAATTAAAAGTATCCATAACTAAAATCATCTGTGAGCTTGGGCGTTCATTAAAAATTATATTACATATAAAAAACATAGATAGTAATGATAGGAGACTGCCAAAAATAAAATAGACTAAATTAGAAGGAGCTAATATGGTCTTTAACTAAACTGATAAGACAAATAACCACAACTCGCTTAATCGATACGAATCGACGATACAAAAGGCAATTGATTCATTATACCAATAACATATATCGTGGTTCGCACAAAATCACTTTACTGCCGAATAAGAAATTAAAATTGTTTGTGCTCCCAAAAAAATACGTGTTAACCCCGAAATCTAAACGCACAAAATTATAAACATTTGATTAATACCGGAAATTTTCTTGGAAATTGAAGTCCGACCGTAAAGTAAATCGGGGTTACGTCCGTTATAAATGTTAAATTGTAAATTTTCTATTTTTTTTTTTTTTTTTGCGGATTGAGTTTCTATAATCGTATTGTTGGTGGGCGAACATTTGATGAATGAAAATTAGTTGGGAAAACACTACATAAATACAGAAAATATACTACGTGATTGTGATTAATCATGATGATTTAATTTACCTAGTTCGGTTACAATCATCGCTTAAAAATCCCCAAGCATATCAGGTAGCGCGCTACTAAGACCCTATATAATAAAATTTTATCCGAACAAAATAACAAATTGGTTTTCACGATTTTGTTGTTTATTTTTGCCAATTAGAGAATTTTAATTTTTTTTTTTTTTTTTGTATTAATGAACAACATAAACATAACAAAAAAATAAAAATATTATGCTTATTGTGCTCCAAAACCACCCGACAGCACCCTCGCAGGTGTTAAAATCATGAAACCAAATAAACGTTTGAAATCTGATTCGAGCAAATTTTTATGTTTCCATTTTTTTTGTGTTTTTTTAATATGACGTGTTAAACCCTCACTGCCTCTTCTAAATTGCTTCACATGAAAATTAAGAAATAAAATGTTTATTTATATTTTAAACAGGAATACAAAACAAAAGAAAATATTATAATTTTCATTCCATTTCATAAATTGAAATGACTGAATACCTATAATACAAGGATAACCCCGGATGGAATATGTAATCGTACCTCAGTATAGTGAAAGCAGGAATTTTCAATTTTTGTTCGTCGTCGACTATAATGAAAATCGATTTTTTTTTGTTTTATGTGAAAATTGGGTCATACTGAAATAGTGGGAATTTGTTGCTTCTGCCTTTTATCTACATCTAGAATTTGTAGAGGAGTATTATTATGTGGGGTGACAATTTTATATAGAGGATTATGGAATAAATTTTCATTTTTTGTCAGATTTTACAAAATATAGGTTACAAGAGGATTGGAATTTAACATACATACCATAACGTTTTAATGAATTACTGTAAATTATTGGTCACACCCCTCCAAAAAAATTAATTATATACTATTTATACGTCTTTATTGCGGCTGTGTTAGGCTGGGAGAATTTTCCGGTAACAACATCAAACAAATGTAAAATGACTCTGGATCGAAGCTTATGAAAAAGCTTATAAAATTTTACCCCTGAGTCATATGTTAAGTTAAATGATTCCTTCTACTTTCTGGCAGCCTGCATACGCCTCGAGAAATAAAGGGTTTATGAAAAACAAATTTAAAAATTTGGTTTTGTAATTTTTTTTTTAAATTTCAACCGGAAATGACGATTGGTGCCATGTAATGTGTTCCCTTTCGTGTGTATATAAATCGTTATATTTGTAGGCGTGGTATTTTTTAATTATAAGCCTCAGTCGAAGAATATACCAAAATGACATCAGCACACCTATTTTAGTCGTCAAATGAGACTTGAGGCTTTTTAATTTTGTTTTTGGTGTCATTTTAATACTATTGATTATCTTGGAAAGGGGTGAATCAGTATACAGACATACGTAAAATTTGGCCTAAGTTACCTTAGGTTGTCCTATGTAAGGCCTAAGTTATTTTTATAAGAATTGGTGTAAAAGTTTCATTATTAAATTTATTTACTATTAAATAACGGGCATAATGCATGGGCAAAATCAGATAATTTTCTAAGAACTGAGGAACCGGCAGAAAACCCGTGTTTAACATGCTTTCGCATAATATATCGAATATAGGTACAAGTAAGTTTCTGAATTTTCTTGAAAATTTCTAGGAAGCGGCCACCAAAATAGCGTTTGTTTTAAGTTGTCACTTTGGAAAATAGTGAGGGATTAGAATATTTAGGACAACTAGGTTTAACATAATCTCAATTAATATTTCCGAAATTTCTTGATAAAATCCTAGGGACAACCACCAAAGTGGCGTTTATTCTTAGTTGTCATAAGGTCACTTATACTCAAAGTGGATTTTATTCTAAGTTGTCATAAGGTCACTTATACTCATATTCAATACATTACTTGAGATTATGTAAAACATGGTTGTTTTAAACATCCTCATCCGCCACTTTTTTCCAAAGTGAAATTCTAACTCAAATATATTACTTCAGGTGACCTTGGAAGGGCTTGAAAAATACATATTCGGACGTAAAATTTCCCCCCAAAAAAATAGGAGTTTCAAATGACCTTCAAATGACCTTGACCTTCAAATGACCTTGAAGGTCAAGGGCATTAGTACAAACCCCTATTGTCATTGACAATTTTTCTCTAAAACTTTTTAGTCGATGGTAACCATTTGAACCCAGTATATTCGATATACCATATAGTCAATCACGGTTGTCCTAAAGAGCTTAGCCACTTTTTTCAAAATTGAAATATTTTTCGAATAGCTGAGACCTAAATGACAATTTAGAATAAAGGCCATTTTGGTGGCCACTTTCTGTATTTATCGAATATTATTCGAAACCATATTATATATTAAACACGGGTTTTCTGTTAGTTCCTCAGTTTTAAGAACATGATCTGGTTATGAATTAAATAAATTCTTAATGACGAAACTTTTACACTAACACATATACAAAAATTAGAACATTGACAACTTAAGGCAACTTAGGACAAATTTCCCATACGTCTATACAGGGTAAGTCTGGTAAAAAGGCCAAATAGTTATTCTCGAAAATGGTCAGCGATACACAGAAAATACGCATTAAAAAAGTTGTCATACTGAAAAAGAAAATGTGCTTGGCGATATTGGATGTCCTTGAGTGATCATAGTTTTGAAGATACGGGCGGAAAAAGTGTTTTTTTTTAACAATTTAGCGTATTTGACATTTAAATACGAGGGACAATTTTCAATAAATTCTTCAATTTGTTTTTTCACGAAAAACTACTTCGCATGCGCTCCTTTTGGTTGTTTGAATCCCCATTTTTTTCTCAAACTTTTAGTACAACAACAAAATTTCGTTAGCAATTTGAATAACATTTTAACCAAAACTTGCCAACCAGATCTCAATTTGCGCACTTAATTTTGTATATAAATGCATGATACCTCTTCAAACCAAGTTGATAACTACTATTATTTCCTCCTTTGTTTTGGCGTTCCTAATTATTCAACAATTTCGGGATCCACACTGGCCGACGTGGCCATGCATGGAGATCGAGAAAAGTAATATAAGAAAATACCTTTTTAAAATATATCAAATATTTTATTCACCTCATACATCTCATCGTTTTATATTCACCTCGCTAATACTCAAACTAAAACAAATTACTAGAATCGCTCAACTAATTTATTTCAAACTGTCATTGAGAATGTTCATTTGTTTATGTTTTGCTTTATTCCATTTTGTGGGCAATATTCGTTGTAGTTGTGTTGAGTTTTCAAAAGTGATTGTGGAAAATTACTTTACTACTTCTAAACCTTAACAGGTTGTGGGTCCAAAAATTGGAGTACTAAAAATATTAATTAAGAAACGGACTTTAGATAAAAATAAATGTGTGGTTAAAAGAAAAGAAAATTAAAAAAGAAGTGAATTCCTAATGAACACGATGGCGGATAATCGACGAGGCAAGCGGAAAATTAAAACTGGAAACATATGAAGTCCTGTCGAAGTAGATGCAGGAATAAAAAACACACGTGTTCAAAAATAAAGAGAAAATTTGTTATGTAACAATTCTGGGCGGTATACAACCCTAAACATCTTAACATATTTTATAACCCAACACCGTAATGAAAAGAAATATATTTGCAATTTTTTTTAAGTAATTCATTTACTACAACACTACTTCATTTAGAATAGTATTTGTTTGACCTATTTGGCCTGCTCTACTTTCCGTTTTAATCACTTGAGCAATGCAAAAAATTAGCCAGTGTCATAATACTATTTAATAGTGTAATTTACCGCTGCATGTAAAATATTTACGAATTGATGTAGAACGCTCATTGCACAAACCCTTTTTGCAGATTTGGGCTTGGCTGGTGACACTTGGCCGGTTCATTCGAAGAACATGGTCCCTTGATATTATATCCGAAACGAAGTTACGGGTAAATTGAGATTAAATAAAGTGGCGTGTTTAAATAAAACTGTTTTGCAGAGATACACGATAACTAAAAGATTAGAGAGTATCAATCTTTTGTTAAGAGGTTTAGGGATAAGTGGTTTTTGTCCCAAAAATAAATCACCTATAGGTAAATAAAGAAAATATAAAGTGTTTTAATTGCAATTCATAAGGGCAATATGCTAGATCTGCAAATCATAAATATAATTAAGTTACCAAATTTGAAGCTCCCAGTCTTTGGTGGGGATCCCACTGAGTGGCTCACCTTCAAAGACACCTTTTTATCCACCGTTCACAATAGAGATGATATCGGTGACATTGTGAAATTTAATTTATTATAAGATAGGTTGACCGGGGACGCAAGAGATACAATAGGGCACGTCACACTTTCCACTGCCGGGTACCAGAGGACGTGGGTCCAATTAGTAAGCCAATATGATGACGCGCGTGTTATTGTTTATGTTCACGTTGAAGCATTATTAAATTTACCAAAAGTTCCCAAAGACAATGTATTAGAGCTTCCTGAATTCCTGTGTTTCAGAAATATCCTCATTAGAAGCATGCAACCAATCCAATAGTTGGGTCTTGGTAAGTTATTCATTTTCCAATTGCAAAACGAATTGTGTCCCAATATTCTACCGAAACAGTCCCAACTAAAAGAATTTCTTATGAAAAATGGTACTAGAATCAGTTGGGTCGTCAAATTCGAGTGATTTCATAAAATCTTTACCGAATAAGCAATTTAATAATCAGAGTACATCTAAACACCCACAGATACCCAATAAGTATAAACCAAATGTCACAGTTATGTATTCAAACCAAACATCCAATCAAAATAAATTAACTCTCAAAAATTTAGCAAATCTTGTGTGTTTTGCAATGCCAATTTTCACCCAGAATTCATCCGAGCTGAACAGACTCCGCTCAAACCGATGTATAGCAGCCGTTAGTATTGCTACCAAAGTAGTTTCACTCAGTATTTCGATTCCTAATACACAATTAAATTATTGTACCCAAAACAATTAACCTAAAAAATAAGTTCTATTATCAACCCCAATAATTATTAATAGCATAAATGCCGTGTCTTAGTAGATTCCGTTAGCCAGAGTAATTTTATTTTAACCGATTTTGTAAACCAAAATTAATTTTAGCAGAAATATATATCAGTTTCCGGTTTAAGCGAGGCTAAGACCAATGTAACCGAATCTATAATTACCATAATTAAATCTCGATTTAACTTGACTTTTTTCCTTGTGCCGAGCATTTCGAAAGCATTACCTCAAGATGATATCGACATTTCACGTTGGGCAACACCAAATAATGTTATCGAATCCAATTAAATGTCAATCGTCCACTTTTCCAGGAAACAATTTTTGGTTGAATATTTAACGGAAGTTATGTGGAACCAAAAGTGTTCAGTTTTGTTACCTCAAGTCAACAACTGCGTGAGTTAGATAGTTTAAATCAGGATATGCAAAAGTTTTGGGTGTTTCGATACTAAATTCTAAATATAGATTTAGTTATTTAGAACAAAATCTTTGTAATAATCCAGAATTAAAGAAACAAAATTCAGCTTGTATAAATGAATAACACGAATTGAAGCCCATGAAGCTTTTAGATGAAGCTCTTGACCCTGATAATCTAAAGCCTTATTACATGGCTAAATCATCCTCGAATCTTTCTTTAAAAGAATTAATGGTACGAACGTACAACAGGATTTGTTCAAACACCGACATTAATAAAATGTATAGCAAACAACCTATGCAAATTCATCAGATCCAGTTCAAACTTTCGAATTGACAACGGTAACTTATGATATGGCACCTGTACCGTATTTGGCCACAAGCGGTTTAAATCAACTGGCGCAACCGATGAAAAACAAAATTGTCCGTTAGCATCCGAGTCTATTCATAATTTCTATATAGACGATTTTCTTGGCGAAGCTAATTTTACTGATGAGGCACTGGAACTGCAACAACAGCTGATTAAAATGTTATCTCGCGGTGGATTCAATTTACGTAAATAGTCATCCAATGCTGACAAGTTATCGGCATCAATTCCGGAAAAATCTTTGGATGTTGTATTTGATATTATTGGCTGTATGCCGAATCTGAACACCTGCAACAAATCAAATACAACTTTAAAAAGACAAACCATACTGGTCTGCATGTTTACTTGGAAGCAATGAATTGAGATGAGATTCTAAATGCAAAAGATGTGAATGAAAATGCCGACAAATTTTATGAGATATACCTGCAAGGCTTTGAACTCCGTGTGACTATTTCCAACAAATCACCAAGTATTCACCCCCATGGTTCGATGACCGGCTTATAAATTTAAAAAATCGTAAATGTATGGCCTATGCTAAAATGGTGAAATCAAGTTTGAAAACAGACAAGCTGACCTTTTCACAACATAGTGAGGAATTTGATGTCTATTTCAAATTAAGTACAAGTCTTATTTGGCTGGCATCAAAGAAAAAATTAGAACAAAATCCAAAACCGTTTTGGAAATATTTTAGGTATAAAACGTATAATCGAGGAGTACCCTGCCAATATGACCTTAAACAATATCAGCACACCAAACGTCAAAGAGATAGAGGACATGTTTGCTGCATTTTTTCAATGTGTCTATCGACCAACCGCCAGCAATAGCAACATATCAATCACTCCTTCAGTCATATCTGTTGAAGGCATTCTATCAGCTTTGTGGGGTTTTGGAGACGGATGTGGGCGGTATGATGTACCTTCATCTATATTAAAAACATTTGCGAGCAATTTGGTGAATCCATTCTGCAAATTGTTCAATCATTCCTTAACCACTGCTGTGTTTTCCGAAAAATGGAAAATCTCTAAAATATGTAACTCCAATCTTTAAATCAGGCAAACGGGACGGTGTCACATGTTACTAATGTTACCGAGGAAATCAACTTCATCACCAATTCCTAAATTATTTGAACTATGGCATGGGTTTATGTCTGGTAGGTCTACATCTACTAATCTGGTTGAATTCACCAGCTAAGTAATAATGGAGATAGAAAAACATCATCAAATAGGCGTAGCTTATAGGGATTTCAGTAAGGCATTTGATTCTATATGACATCATAAAGCACTCCAAAGTCTATATGAATTTGGATTTTCATTAGAATACATTAATTGGTTCAAGTCATACTTAACAATCCGTCTTCAATAGTTGTGTTTGGACTCGGATCCCTTTTTCTCCCCAAATAACGCCAATAGAGGCTTATGGTCTGTTCTTAATAAAAACTCATTTCCTATCAAATACTGAAACAATTTCTTAACAAAATAATAAATTGCCAATGCTTCTTTGTCTATCATGCCATAGTTTTGTTCAGCGCTAGTGAATGTTCTCGAGATGAATGCGGTCGGTCTCTCTGTCCCATTTGAATACCTGTGCGAAAGCACAGCACCTATTCCTTTCTGTGATGCATCACAAGTCAAAATAATTGGTAAACTTGAATCAAAATGTACTAAAACTACATCCGAAACTATTTCTCGTTTTATTTTTTTTACGGCTTCCTCGCATTCTATTGTCCATTCAAACGTTTCTGACTTTCGTAAAAGTTTATTTAGAGGATTCATGATTGTATTATGACATGAATTAATAAGGCCACAGAATGCCCTAACTTCTGTTACATTACTGGGATCATTTGCGTTCAAAAATGCATTAATTCGATTATTCGTTTTATAAAGACCTTGTTCGTTTACTATATACCCAAGATATTCTATATTGTCTTTAAAAAATTTGCACTTGTTTTTGTTTAATCTTAAACCAGCCTTGCTTAAACGATCACAAACCTGCTGTAAATTGTGCAGATATGCTCTTGACTGTCAGCACCCGTCACAACTATATCGTCTATAAATACAGTAACACCGGCAAGCCCTAACAATAACTTTTCCATGAAAAATTGAAAAATTCCGCTTTCTGGTTTAATCCCATATGGTAGACGATTCATTTGAAATATGCCTTTATGAGTATTCCATGTTACGTACTTTTTGCTCTCATCGTCCAACTCCATTTGATTTATATGCACCTGCAAAGCCTAGTTTAGAAAACTTTTTTCCTCTGCGCAACGAATTAACAACTTCCTCTATTCTAGGGAGTGGATGATTGAAATCCTTAATAAATTTATTTACGGTCACTTTATAATCTCCGCATATCTTCACCCTACCATCAGCCTTTAATATTGGTACTAATGGAGTGCCATACTCCGAATTCTCTCTTGGTGTTAAGATATTTTCCCTAACTAATTTCTCAAGTTCCTCCTCCACTTTTTGTTTTAGAGCATTAGGAACTGGCCTAGGCTTACAAAAAATTGGAGAAGCGTTTTCAAGAACTTCCAAATGAATTTTGTGCTCAACCCATACTTGCCTAAACCATCCTTAAATAGATCCTGATATTTAGCTACTATTAATTCTAAATCCAGTTGTTGTTCCAAATTATTTACATTCGACATTTCTATATTAAAAATTCTTAAAAAATCTCGACCTAATATGGGTGGACCGCCATTTTCAACAATCTCAAATTTCATCAAATTATTTTTATTTGTATACCCGACATTTAATTCGATACAACCTAACACTTTCAGAGTTTCACCAGAATAACTTCGCAATATTATATTCTCTTGATACAGAACTACATTTGAAAATAATTGATCATACAAATTCTTTGACATGGCCGACAAACTGGCTCCTGTGTCAATTTGCATTTTCAAATTTAAATCATTTATATAAATTTTAATTGTTAGTGGTATATCTATCTTATTGTCTAAACTATAAATTACACTACTCTCAGTTGTGCTGAGACTTTCCACATGTTTACTCATTTCATTGGCATCACCTTTGTTGATCAAAAAAACTTTATCTTTTCCCTTGTTAAACATTCTTGAACTATGTCCCTTTTTTTTACACGTGTTGCAATGCAATGAAATGAATAAACATTGGGCATGCATGTGATTCGTTTTACCACATCGAAAACATTTAATATAATTTCTACCTGGTGTTGGAGATCTCTGGTTGAATGTAGGCCTACTTGGACTTCTACCTCTCTGATTTGTTGATTTCGTCGGAACATTTTCGTTTTTTATTAAATTTATCGCAATTTCCAACGCTTTTGGTAAGGTTAATGTGTCATCTTCTTCAATAAGTCGTTCATAAATTTTTGAATCGACGCTGGTCACAAATTTATTCACCAAATTATGTTCTAAATGTGTTTTGAACATACAATTTGATGCCAATCCTTTTAATCTTGCGTAATAATCATTGACTGATTCACCATCCGCTTTCCGTGCAGCAAAAAACTCCATCCTCTCTTTAAACACAATTACAGCTGGTGTATAATGTTCATCCATAATGTCACACAGTTCCTTATACGATTTTTCCTTCGGCAATGTCGGTGAACACAAATCTCTGAGCAATTTGTATACAACTGTATCCAAATAATTTATTAAGGCATTCCTCTTTCTATCCTTATCTTTTATCATATTTGTATCGAAAAAGAAATCCAATTTCTCTTGGAAAATGCTCCATTCTTCATTTTCCGGGTTAAATGTATTAAATAGTGCTTGAATGATTTGCACCTCCGGTTGCGCCATTTCGATATTAACTTTTTATTTTATTTATATTTTACCTGTGTGAGGTGAGCAAATCTTCTTTCTATTTGCTAATTCCACTATTTTTCATTTTATCCTCGTTGCCAATTGTTGTGTTTGGACTCGGATTTTCAAATAATATTTCGATTAAAACACAATGCCTTTTTTTTCTCTTATTTTATTGTAGAACATTTATAATCCGAATTGCCTTCCATTCTTTTTACTGTGAAGTTAGTTATGATGTGAGCATAAACAGTTACATACATAACAAATATGTAATAATTGGCAATAAAAAATCCAACGTTATCAAAGTGACATCGGGTGTTCCTCAAGGATCACTTATTGGACCCTGGATTTTTATTGGATTTATTGATCGAATAATCAAGATCATAAAAAACTCCAATCTTCTTATATTGTACGATTAAACAAATTTATGATGCTGACAAACTGCAAGATGACATCAATAGACTTAGTGAGTGGTACGACCAAAACTCATTACCCTTAAACATCAAGAAGTGCAAAGTTATGTATTTTCATCGAAAAAGGAACTCGTTAATAATGACAAAAATTTCGATAAATAGTTTAAAGAGTACAAGAGATTACTGATTTAGGAGTTACCTTCGTTGAAAACGTTAGTTTTAACAGGCACATCGATAACTGTATTCCCAAAGCAAACTCTATGTTTGGCTTTGTCAAACGATGGACTGGAGAAATACAAACTCTATTTACATTATATTTCGCTTATATAAGATCTCAAGTGGAATATGCTGTAATCGTGTGGAATCACCTGAGTGAAGTTTATAACAAATAACAAAAATAAGCATGTGCTAGTGTGTACACTGTTAAAATAATTCTTATAAGAACTCTGAGAGAAATATATCAAATAAAATATTTGTTGAGTAAAATATCGCGATTTAATGAAATGTTTATGAAGTACAAAATTAAATTAAACAATGGCACAACATTAAATACACATTAAATGGCTACATTAAACATGTGGCAAATCAAACATTTTAAATTTTCATATTTGTTTGAGTAATTTATTTTCAGCCAATAACAAGAATACCGCAGAGATTGTTCTAAGAAGCCACTAACTGGAAACAATAGCCTCATACCTTGTGAACCACATGGACCATGTACCATTTCGCAACGGTGTGGAAATTTCCACATTTGGAATTTTCATGTTAAGTCATGCCAATTTTTTTACTCGTTTGAGTAATTGGTTCGGCCAATAACAAGAATACCACAGGGATGGTTCTAAGAAGCCACTAACTGGAAACAATAGGGGGCTTCGATAATATCCTTATTGCTGGCGATGAACGTGATGACAGTTGCGACCTATTTAGAATATACTTATAATATATTAATAAATAAGGATCTACCTAAAAGGGATAAAGTGGCAGTATTCATTTGCTGTGCCCATTTTATAAACGTTATATATCAAAGCAGATTGCGAAAAAATGTGGTGGTTTAAAGCTCGACGAAAAAAATCTAATAATAAATTTTTTTTGTATTATTCTAAATTGCCATACAATTATGGATATCGACAAAATGTTCGAATCTTTTTGTTTAATATATTGTAGTCCATTCGTTACAGTTGACGTTATTTAGGCGTTTGAAACATTTAAAACATATACTGCCTCTTTATATTCTCCGAACGAAAACACTATTTCCAACGCTACTGCATCATTGTTAGACTCTACAGAGGCAATGGTTGACGACGAACAACACGGAGGCTACTCTAGTAGTCCGTTTTTTAAAAAATATTCTGCTTTGCACAAAAATATTCTTAGACAAATTTCAGAGAATAGTACCTCCAAGAAGAAAAACGAATTCTATTGCCCTGAATTTGTAATATTTTGTGTAAAGAAATATTTTTCTTATTTACCGTTCTGGAGTACCTCTTTTTCAAAGGTATTAGGTATTCCAGAACGGTTATCTAATTCCAATGTGGAAAATAGGTTCAAAACGGTTAAAACACAATATACTGAAAATAAAAAATTAAAAGTAGGCAGATTTGTCAGTTTATTGAAAGAAAAAACAGATAGCAATTTAAAAAGGATTGCATTTTCGCAAATCCTGCCACCTACCCCAAAAACATGCAAGAAAAAGATTGTATCACCGCCTGATCCTCTTGAACAAGATGCTGGAACAATAATTCACGAAGAAATGTGGCGTAAAAAAGCTTACGAATATAGATCTCCAAAACACATTGGACATAGAGTACTTCAAAGGTATGGAAGATACGAATTGTTCGCTAAGGCATTATATAAACGGACGAGTAAATTAAAGAAAATAAAGCCAGGAATTTCAAACAATGAAAAAGTTTTAGGTGTTGATCACAGTAGTTGTAATTTATCGAAAATTATGAAAAATAAATCTATATCATTATTGTCAAATGGGTTTGTTTACAATACTGACGATATGAAGAGAGTCAGCGTTTCAGAAACATGTGCTTTCGACTCATTTACCCAAATTTTATATTCGGCAGGTATAGATATTGAATATTACAAAAATTTATTCGAGTCTTCCAAAAAAAATACTTACTTCAGGTTCGTCTCAAATTTAATTAGTTGCCGAATCAAACGGGTCACCTATATTGCGGGGTCCGAACTACTAATGGATCGTTTTTCAACTTTGGTATTAAACTCAAATACAAAGTCTTCACTTTCAATGGTTTCAAATATTCTTGAAATTGTTACGCAACTCATAGATCCTTCCATTAATGTAGAGTATAAATGCACTGATTCTTGCAGTATTGTTTCCAAACAGATAATTGAAAAAAGAGTACAACTTCCACATGCATCATGCAAAACTTGCCTAAAACGCATATTGCACAAAACGTTAACATTCGGAACCGGGATCGTAATAATCGATGTTGAGCCTTTAAAAAATACCACAACGTACAAAGTAAAATTGCAAGACATACAGTCCCAATTAAACTTTATGGAAGACATCGTTTACCTTAAGGGTTTAGTAAACTATATTCACTCTTCGTAAAGTGGCGGAATGAGTCATTAACCGCATATGTCAAAAGACCTAATGATACGTGGGAATGCCACGATGATCTTCGTAAATTAATAGTTCCTATAAAATCAGATTTTTCTGTCAATCCCTCAGTTCTAATTTATACAAAAAATTAAAACGGATTATTTAAAAATATTAAATCTGTAAAAATAATTGATCATTGCCGAGGAATTGAACCGTTGAGTTCAGTCATTGCATATGAAATTACTGTATCAGACAGAAATTATTTAAAGACAATTGTGTATTTGTATAATCGACACAAAAAACCAAAATTAAAACATTCCGAAATGGTATATAGTCCATGTGGTTCACAAGGTATGAGGCTATTGTTTCCAATTAGTGGCTTCTTAGAACAATCCCTGTGGTATTCATGTTATTGGCCGAACCATAAATTACTCAAACGAGTAAAAAAATTGGCATGACTTAACAAGAAAATTCCAAAAGTGGAAATTTCCACACCGTTACGAAATGGTATACTAGTCTAGTCCATGTGGTTCACAAGATATGAGGCTATTGTTTCCAGTTAATGGCTTCGTAGAACAATCCCTGTGGTATTCTTGTTATTGGCCGAACCATAAATTACTCAAACGAGTTAAACAATTGGCATGACTTAACAAGAAAATTCCAAATGTGAAAATTTCCACACTGTTGCGAAATGGTATATAGTCCATGTGGTTCACAAGGTATTATGCTATTGTTTCCAGTTAATGGCTTCGCAGAACAATCCCTGTGGTATTCTTGTTATTGGCCGAAGCATAGATTACTCAAACGAGTTAAACAATTGGCATGACTTAACAAGAAAATTCCAAATGTGAAAATTTCCACACTGTTGCGAAATGGTATATAGTCCATGTGGTTCACAAGGTATTAGGCTATTGTTTCCAGTTAGTTGCTTCTTAGAACAATCCCTGTGGTATTCATGTTATTGGCCGAACCATAAATTACTCAAACGAGTAAAAAAATTGGCATGACTTAACAAGAAAATTCCACATGTGGAAATTTCCACACCGTTGCGAAATGGGTATATAGTCCATGTGGTTCACAAGGTAAGAGGCTATTGTTTCCAGTTAATGGCTTCTTAGAACAATCCCTGTGGTATTCTTGTTATTGGCCGAACCATAAATTACTCAAACGAGTTAAACAATTGGCATGACTTAACAAGAAAATTCCAAATGTGGAAATTTCCACACCGTTGCGAAATGGTATATAGTCCATGTGGTTCACAAGGTATGAGGCTATTGTTTCCAGTTAGTTGCTTCTTAGAACAATCCCTGTGGTATTCTTGTTATTGGCCGAACCATAAATTACTCAAACTAGTAAAAAAATTGGCATGACTTAACATGAAAATTCCAAATGTGGAAATTTCCACACCGTTGCGAAATGGTATATAGTCCATGTGGTTCACAAGGTATTAGGCTATTGTTTCCAGTTAGTGGCTTCTTAGAACAATTCCTGTGGTATTCTTGTTATTGGCTGAACCAAGGAGTACTCAAACTAGTAACAAATTTGCATGACATAAAAATAAAATTCAAAATGTGGCATTTGGCACACCGTTGCGAAATGGCATATTATTCAAGTGGTGCACAATACGCGGGCAACAGGCTATTGTTTCCAGTTAATGCCTTTGTAGAATTATCCATCAATTAGTCTCCTTTATCTTTTTTGGTTAAACTTCAGAAGTCTAATTTAATTATTTTTTTTTGCAAAATTTAAACTCGTTGAACAGATACATATTAATTATTAGCAAGACATGCATGTGTTAATAGAAAGAGTTATCAATTCTTATTTGATACTAATTTTATATGGCTCTCTCATAAAAATTTTTGTTTTGACGTGTAACCACCAACACATATAAAATTTTCCAAATTCCAATTGGATTCATATACGTACATGTTATTACTTTCTTTTACTCTAGTAAAATAAAGTATAGTAATCATGAAAATTTTGGACCTTGAGATTTTTAGAGATTTATTTGTTTTGAGGTCCCCTGAGTCCGAAAAAGTGGGTTTCGAAATGTTGTCTGTCTGTCTGTCTGTCAGTCTGTCAGTCTGTCAGTCTGTCAGTCTGTCAGTCTGTCAGTCTGTCAGTCTGTCAGTCTGTCAGTCTGTCAGTCTGTCAGTCTGTCAGTCTGTCAGTCTGTCTGTCTGTCTGTCTGTCAGTCTGTCAGTCTGGCAGTCCGTCAGTCTGTCAGTCTGTCAGTCTGTCTGTGTCCTCTCTACAGCCCAGATGGTTTAACCAATCGAACTGAAACTTCAGATTTAAGCTTTTTTGATAAATTGGGAGGTCCCAGTGAATTTTACTCGAAATCGGTTAACCGGAAGTGGCCACTCCCTTGGTCCAGAAAATTTATTTTGCAAATATCTTAAAAAGTATAAGGTTTACAAAAAACTACTTCATACAAAATGTTCCCAAAAAGTTAAAAACAAATAAAAATAAAAAATAAAAAATTTAAAAAAAAATTTAAAAATTTAAAAATTAAATAAAACATTTTAAAAAAAAGTTATAAAATAAAATAAAATTTCTCAAATTTCTCTGTTCGTAAAAGAAAGTCGTGTGTTGGCCACACCTCCATTTTTTTTTTTGTTATAAACTTCACTATCGCGTGGAATCCTTATTATGATGTGCACATCAAAAGAATTGAAAGCATACAAAAAATGATTTTGATATTCCTTTTGAAAAAAACTGGCTGGGAATATGACTATAACGTACCTTTTTATCAAAATGTGTTTCGCTTACCACAATATTCGATAAGGTGTAAGGAATTTAGAATTTGCACTCTCGAAAACAAACATCTTCTTCTGGATGCTGCTTCAACATTGAAGAAGAACACCATTTTAAATTTTGACTTAATTTTATTAATTTATAAATTTCTTTTTGTTTTATTAATTTCAAATTTTAATAATTGGGGATTATTTTTATTTAAGAAATCATAAATGTTAACGACAAAATCGATTTCGTTACTTAAATAAATAAATAGATTGAGTTGTCGTAAATCTATTAAGGCACTTGGTTTATGATCCTTTAGAGCTATTATCGCCAATTTTAATTACTGCGAAAATACTTATTACTAGTCACTTTGGAAATGCAAATCTGATTGGAATAAGCCATTTGCCGAAGAATTAAAACAAGAATCTTCTAATTTATAGGATTTCTATGTCCCATGTTCTCTTACTACTACAAAATATTATAGTTTGAATAATCTGCTTTATTATTTGAAATGGTTTCCATTTTATTGAAACTATTCTAAACTGGCCATTAAGAAAGTGGTCGACTAAAAGATGAAAAATCAAAAAATTGTTCAATATGTCTAAATCAATTTCATTTAAATTTCATGAAGAACATCCTTAGAAACCTACTCGAGAAAAATAATTTCATGTTTGGTGTAATTGTGAAGGAAATGTGTGGCTTGGTATTTTGGATGATAAAATACTTAGTCCGGATGTCCTTCCATCAAATTAAATTGTGAAAATTATTTACATTTTTTGCGAAAACCATTTTAAATTCTCTTAATATACTTACAACACATTTTCTGGAATTTCCCCATATAAATTGATGTTTTGGTTTTGATCCTTGTACACCCACACACACACACAATTATACTGACACACAGGCAGAAAGACAAATGATACAAATATATATTTTTTTGTTAAACAAACCAACGTAGCAACAATAACAAAAATTTCAAGAATATCAGAACATCCATTTCCTTTTTATTCCCCACACCGTCTGCTCTAAATTGAATGAGGAAAAAGCTTAAGCACAACAAAACAAAAACAAAAAAGTTTGATAAAAATTACAATAAATCAAACTAAAAGGATAAAAATATTTATTTATTTAAACAATTTTTAATTAAATTTTTTAGCAACAATATTTTTATTTTTATTACTAATTTATTATACTCTTTTGTTAACAATAAAAAAGTTTCAGCTGCTGCATAGTGATGAATTAATTATTTTTTTTTTCTGGTTTCTAGGCATCCACATCTGAATTACTTAAATGTCTGGGTATGTTTTTACATGATCGGTGTCGTAAATTACGTGATTTTCAAGCTGGCGATGCTGTGATGTGGTTGAGAGCAGTCGATCGGAGTCTTCTATTACAAGGATGGCAGGTAAATTATAAATTTCGTTTCTTTTTATATTTTATCGATACAGTACGTACAGTAATAAAATATACATTTCTATTTATCTCTCGGATTAAGAGGAAAGATAATCGTGCATTCTCCAAATTTATAAAATTAGACGAGGCACAATATTAAAAGGGGCCACACCGGAGGTATTTTCCGGCCTATCCATTTTAAACAGGAAAAGGATTAAATTCAATAAATTTTTAATGTGGCAAAAATGCTTCCAAGAAATAAGGATTGATTTTTATAGAAACAAAATGATTTATATGTACATATACGTATTACAATATATCAGGATTAAAATTTTATCCGCACAAAATTGCAATTTAACATAAAATATATCTACCGTGAACTTTCATATAATTTTGGACTGGAAACCTAAAAAAAACGTGAATTTATGATTGTACAAAGTTGGATGAATATTAAAATTTCGTGCACGAATACCTTGATAAATCGTAATCTTTAAATTTAATGTTATTGTGCTTTGTAAAGGTTAGATTTCAATTTAAATCAAAATGCCGATACAAGTAAAAAAAAAATCGTTAAAGAACAACTAAACTACCTTCCAACAACTACTCGTAACCAGAAAAAAATATCAATAAGCTTTCAAATTTTCATTTATCTCAGATATGCTTATTAAACCTACGTTGGGCTTAGTTCTCCCCGTTTTAGTTCTAATAATTTTTCTATATTATACGCCTGCAGTTTATAACATAACTTGTCAATGGCTTTCTTCTACTCGTATATAGAGTGTCAGAAAAATTCAATTGTTCACAGATACAATGTAGTGACACACCAACTTTTTAATTAATACGCTTGATGCGAAAAGTTTAAAGCTATATGCTACATTGCGATAAAAATATTTATTTTTGCAAAAAGCTTGATGTGGCCGCCATTAATATAAAAAATATTTTATTTTGCCTTAAACCGTCGACATACCAAACCAAAAAAAATTCTAATTCATTGAAATATTTATAAGAAGGAAAATTAGATGATACATAGAAAAATGTAATCATCAATTTCCAGTTTTCTTTCGGAGCCTTATAATTTTATGACAAAATATACTGTCATTGTTTATAATGATGTTCAACGTCTCAAAAACCTCCATTCCTTTACTAGAGCAAGAGCGAAAGGGAAATGTCATTCGTATACATATTTTGATATAATGGAAATTAATATTTTCTAGGCGCCTAACATATAACATACCTTTATGATATTTTATTTTTTCCATCATAATTGGTATTAATAATGTATGACGATATCACACATGGGTTCTAAATGCGAGATTTATTGATTTAAAAAATAAAATAAAAACCTGACGAGGAGCTTTTAACCTAAATTCGTCCTTTTTAGATCTTTATGCCTCAAGGAAGCATTTTTGTGTTTGAACCAAAAGTGATTTGGATAAAAGAACAACAATTGGAAATTAAAATATGCCTTTGTCATCGTTTTCTTTAGGCCACGTCATTTTTTTTTTGTGTTTTCCTGTTGAATATTAAAAGGAAATTTGGTTCAAAAATGTATTTGACGTAAAAGTAAATATGTATATCTGAAAGAAAGATTTCATGAAGTTTGAATTTTAAACACCTAAATGTTCTGATAAGTTTTTAGATGCTTTCAAGAAATTTGTGGCGAATTCTAAGAAGATAATTATATGAACCTTAGTGAAACGAATAAATGTGCACTTTGGGAGTGTAACTCTGTTCAGGCACAATGACGAACTATTTTTTAACTGCTGTATTAGGATCTATTTATAGAATTGGCTTAATATTTCAGATATAAAATTTCACTGAAAATCATCAACCAATAAGCGCATTCTATTTGAGGCCAGATGCGAAGAAAATTGTCTGGATGGGCAGTGTAAGAAGGAATAATGTATTATGGTATCAAAAATATGTGTGTTCAAAAATATTTTTTAACGTGAACTATTTAAAGAATCTACAAAATATCTCAGATATAAAATTTCACCAAAAATCCAATGTTCCATTTAAAAATAAATTTTGCAAATATAATTTTTAATTTAAGGTACCGTTGCGCTTGGGCCCTGTTTTATTAATTAAATCCACACTTGCTCCAATGATAAGGCCAAAAATTCTCCAGAGAGTGAATTAATCGATTTTAGTTAGAGAGAAAATATTCTTCAATATCATTAGTAAAAGTTTCGCCATTTTTCTTGAATTTGCCCCTTATTTTATTTAGGGAATTCGACCCCAGGTGATAAGTCGAAGGAATTCTTCTCAGAGCGTGAATAATTCGATTTTATAATAGGAACTACTTATATAATCGATTTAATATCTCAGATCTAAAATTTCACTAAAATTAATTGACAAATGAGGCTGTTCCATTTGATGCTGGAGATGTAGTAAATGGCCCAGATTGGTTATACATAAGTATAAAAAAACCAATTAGGTTTTTGGCAAGTCTAATTTTTGATTTATGGTATCGACCAAATTATCATTAGTGTTCCACAATATTTGTTGTATTTGGGCCATGTTTTATTTAAGAAATTCCATCCCAGCACCAAATGGAACTTCTACAGTTATCAACCAATTCCATTGAAATTTGATATCTGAATTAAACAACACATTTTATTATCACTGAACACGTTGCAGCACATTCAAATGATGAATCAAAGGTAGCGGATTTAAAACTTTTTTAGAAATGTTTATCTGTGTTACAGTGGTGTTCATTACTGACGTCAATTGAATTTAGTTTTACGCTGCAACATGGTACGCCATAGTCTACAGAATATGCGTTTAGCCTAAAACACTCACATACAATGAATAGTTTTCTAACCAGTTGTTTTAAATTATTTATTTGGTTTAGCTAATTAACCGAAAATTCGGTTTTATGGCTCCCTTTTAGCAACTTCTTAGATGAAGTGAAGTCAAGAAGCCCGAAAAAATAGATTAATCAGGAAAGGCATGAGTAGTGTAGCTTTGAGATTTCTAGCTCAGTAGCCGTCATTTAGAGGAAATAAAAACATTTAAGCGAAAACTGACATTTAGGAGCGATCCGTCGTATAGGTGAAATATAAGCATTTAAGGGCACCCCATTTAGGGGCACATTTAAACATTTAGGTGAATTATGCTTAATTACATTTAGGGGAAATTATTTGACTACTTACCGGTAATTTAGGGGAAATGACGGCCATCTTGGTATTTACAAGTAATCATTTAGGGGAAATAACACATTTAGAGAAAATTGTTAGACTACTCGCCGGTAGATTGTAGCAAAGTAAATTTCCGCATTTAGGTGAGATTTACTATTCATCAGTAGATGCAATTAACTAAAATGATGTGTGTCTATGCTAAGTACTAAAATGAGTCCATGCTAAGTACTAAAATTGATGGATAATAATCTTTTATGTAGTACTAAAATGAGATCATGCTACTAAAATGAGTCCATGCTAAGTACCAAAAATTGATGGATTATAATCTTTTATGTAGTACTAAAATGAGATCGTGCTAACTACTAAAAATGATGCATAATAATCTTTTATGCATTTTATTATAAATTTCATATGTGTTTTGTGATTACTGCTACACCCAACTTATGTAATGTAAAAATATTTTTGTATGAATATTTGTATGATGTGGTGCTTACGCATTTGAGGAAGCGCGACGATGATTGCTGGCATTCCATATTATATTAGTAGGGTATACAACACTGGAGCTGGCAGCCCATGTTATATTAGCAGGACATACAACACAGGATTTGATTTAGTACTTGAATATTTTTTTGTAGGAACATTTAATTTTTTCATGATGTTGTACCACGCCGGAAATAGTTAATTTGAATATGGAAATAATATTTTATAAATACAGAAGTATAATAAAAATAAATGCCAATATTGTTAGTAAGTACAAACGTTTATTTACAAATTTTATTTTATACAAATTAATTTTTCAAATTTATGTAAGATTAAAAACTTAAAATTATTATTAATATTTCATTAGTTTATTATTTCACTTTACCAATTAATGATTTATAGTTAAGTAGAAATATTTTAAATTACATAAAGCAATAATCTATGAATAAACATATGTGATATCTATTACTCCTATATTTATTTTTAATTTTAATTTAATTGAATTATATAGGAAATGTATATTAGTAATTACATAATTTGAAATTTTTAATTATGTAATTATGAATAATTCACCTAAATGTTGAAATGTACCCCTAAATGGGGTGCCCTAAATGCTCATATTTCACCTAAATGGCGGATTGCCCCTGAATACCAGCTTGCCCCTAAATGTTTATATTTCCCCTGAATGACGGCTACTGTTCTAGAAATCTCATAGCTACACTACGGACATGTGTCCATATTATGACCCCAATCCATTGGAATTTGCAATTTTTAAAGCTTATTACTTTGTAAATAAAAGTTTACGTTTATTTCCTTCTTAGAAGTTGGATCTGACACACGTCATAAGTTCAAAGTGTTGAAAGTTTTTTTTTACAATTATTTACAATTTTATAGGTCAAATTAAGATAATGGATCTCCCGAGAAAATTATAAATTTCAGAACTTTTGCTTGAATGGAAACTTTTATATTTAGAAAAAATATTTTGCAAAATCTGCGCGATCGCTAACAAATCTCTCTTCACTAGAGGTTATATCGATTTTCCCCCACGTAAGATTAACATCAAGCCTAAATGGTTGAAATTTAAAAAACTGTGCTGGTCTGAGTCGATATTGAATATTAGGATTTTCTATTGTGTCTAAATTCTATGACCATGATTCTCAAAAGCCACCGCCATGTGATGCTCCAGGCGAACTAAAATGCCATTATAAATTGCACTATTCGACAATATCAGCACAAATTCTTCCGCTTGTTTCTGAAATCGACATTCATATGATGGATGACTTTTGTGGTTGTATACCACGCCTCGCCTCAAATGAATCAAAAAATATCTTAATTACCAACACTAATTCAAGTTTAGCTTATTAAAGTCTTTTTATAAGCCAAGTTGCTGCTAAGTATCAATCTTTTGATATGAGCGGTTCTGCTTCTCACGGACACTATAATTATGACTTATTTCCGGTTTCTGAAACGCTTTCATTGGAATCATTTTCAAAATCTGAAAAGTATAAAGTCGTTTTGCCAGATGAGCCAATCATCCTGAATACCAAATACCAGTTTTTCTAACTCAATATGGTCCGCCATTATTATACGACCTATATTGAACTCATTGGAGTCACCAAAATTGTTGTAATATACACTGACCAATAACCTTTTCTTTACGAAAACAACCGAGTTTGCCTCTGAGCCTAAATTTTGGAAACGTCACAGTCGCTTCCAGATGAGTCAATCTTGGCGTACGTCGCGGATCTCGTAGGAAACTAAATGATTGATTACATGTTCACTGATCTTGAACATCGTCTTCTCGATAGAATCGTGTGTGGTCTTAGGGATTAGTCAATGCGGCCCAGTTGCTGGTTGAAGATCGACCCAATCTTCAGAAGTTTTAGAACGAGCTACCTAGAAATCTTTTTAATTTGATATCCTGAATAAATCCACAATTTTCATCATCGCCCGCCACATTAAAACCAGATTAACTGAATGTACAGACAACCGAAAAGCTTGCCCTTATTTGAAGTTGATACGCTTAAAGTGTGTCAAATAAGAAAAAACGAAAATCCTTTTTAAGCCGCCACCGTTCTATGTGTTAAACAAGTTTATTGAAAAATTCTAGGTTGATTCACGATCGAATTACAAAAGATACAAAAAAAAAATGTTGATCAATGCTGATTGATTTCTAAACCATTTTAAGGCGTGCTCTTTAAAAATTTATTATTACCAAGATAACCCAATGCCGATTTTTGATGTAATTGATAGTGGACTCGACTTAACGTTCAAGGCAATAATAACTACGATTTGCCACTAATCAGTTGGATATCGAATCATTTCTTTGAGTAGAACTTGATTTGCAACATTAGGAATCCACCTTGTAGAAATACGTCCTCAAGAATTAACAGAATTTATTTTCGGATAGTGTTAGACTGGACCACCAATTTCGCTTAAGGTGAGTACAGATATTCAACTACCGATCAATATCCGACTGTGCACAAGATGCAACTGCCACAGAATGCAAAGGCTATAATGTGTTGGTGCAAGGAATCCTTGAACCTATCGATTTTTCTGAGTATTTACAATAGGAACAATGAATGTTCCAATTAATAGGAAACGTTAGAATATGTTGTGAAAACAGTTCAATAGTTAACTTGAGTCTTTAATCTTATAGTAAGTCAGCTCCTGAATTTTGCTACCTTTCAGCTTCAATCAAAGGAGGTATAGTAAGTTAAAGCTTAAAGCTTAGCAACAATTAGCTGTTGAGGAGGATTCGTCCCTTATCCAGGCAATTAGCAGAACTGAAATGTATTTTATTCAGCAACAGTGGGTCAGCGCTCACTTTCGACGAGTTCAAGAACTTCTTTATAACAACATGGTCTAACTGGATGAGTGGTAAGACCGGCACATCACATTAAGTGTCACACATAGTCGCTTTTCATTTTAAATTTTAAAGAATCGGCATATCAGCATTTATTTCTACAAAATGTATGCGAATTCCGTTTAACACGTAACCTTGGGTCATATGAAAATATTTAAGGGTTCAAGCCAAATGAACTTGAATGGTTAAAAAATGTTTCAAAGTCAACGAATGAGCGATGGCTTCTACGAATAATTAGTAGTCGTGCCAGGTCCTTACTCTTAAGGAATCATTAAACGCCATCTTAATCAATTGAGAATAAGAATGTCCCAAACTTTCGATTATCTGAATCAGAAATAAACATTGGAGAAGTTTTACTGGCAACCAACATTTCCTCTGCATTATTTAAAAACGCATTCAAACCGTTGGTCTTTTTTTCTTCAGGTACCAGTGTCTGCTTCGTTTTAGGTGTGTTCATGATACTCTCAATGGGACACGAACGATTTCGTTCGATCCTAGATCAACTTCTTTAATAAGTCGACTTATTCATTTCGATGGTGGAATGCCGTTATTCAGAATTACAAATTGTTGCCCAATTTTAAATTTAGTACCCTTGTGATTTGAGCCAATTTTAGTTGTTACTTTTCGTAATGATGTATGTTGAATGCAAGGCTTCCTCTGACAACGCTTTAAATCAGCACCTTAATAGGTTACGAAATGTGTATTGAATATATTAAACCAAAAAAAACAAAAAATTAAAAGAACTTCCGTAACCCATTCCGTAAATCCTAAATAATATTGTACGAAAAAAGTATCACAAATCACCTCACGGGACCCAAATAATTTTCAACCAAATAGGTATAATAAATCCATCGTTAAAATATTAAAATAACATTAATTTCACTTGACATACATATAAGGTATGTCTGTAACTGTATCTAATCAGAAATGTTGCTATATTCACTGTATAATTGAAAAAAAAAAAACATCGTATCTGGGACATCAGACCACCCGGGCAATTATAAAAATTTAGGAAAAAAAATTTACAGAGTGACGAAGAGCTTTTCATGAGGTTTAATTTGTGTACATGTGCACATGTATAATACCTAAACCATGGAAACCTCATTAAATGTGAATCACGTATGTAATTCAGCGCAGTAAAGTTTTCATGTATGTACATATATGTATTTACCATTTTCGACAAGGTAAACAAAAAGTTCCACACTGTTTATATTTATTGTGTCACAGACTATTCTAATTCAAATAATACATACATATATGTACCTTTTATGTACTTGCTTATGTTTGGGTTTTAGTTTTTATCATGCTTTTCTGCAAAATCATTTGTAACTCTTTTTTTTTTTTGTACTCTTTTGTATTCACAATGACAATGTTTTGCCTGGTAGTTGTAATAAATTAAATTTATTTTTTTCCCCTGTTTATATTTACCACCCCCAACTGAGTATACAATGGAATTTTCGTTGTGTACAAAACTAAAATTTGTAAATTATTAGTGGTGCTGAAAACACAAATAAAATAACGTTAGTGATTTAACTTTGCCGCGTTTATATATACCCGTATACATCATATTTGGCTTAATCCTTTTGTAATTATACATTGTTTGTAATGTACTCGTATGTACCAATAAAAATAAAAACAGCAAATAATGATGATTTTGCAATTGATTTGTGTGAACCAAAATGTTAAATTTAATGGGCTGGAAAATTGCACACGAAGAAATTACTCAAAACACAAAAAATTAGGATGACTCGACACTTTAATAATATTATTTCAGCTACATACATCCACCTCTGAAATTATAAATTCTAAGATACAATAAAATGTATTCATCATTATCAGTCATCTAAATACTTTAAAACGATTAAATACACGTAAATGGTTTAGTCTGTTTTTAATTCCTTATACAACTACACATTCCTAATATTAGTACAAATTCGCATGAATTGAATTTTAGAATATAAGCATCAGTCTTATATGATTTATTATTTTCTAAATCGAAATCAAAAAAAAAAATCAAACAAATCTTTTTCAATTCGAAACAAACATCAAATCATTGCTTTATATCGTAAAATATACAAAATACATAAAAAAAAATGGGGAAATATAATTTCCTTATGATAACATCAACGACAATAAAAATAATAAAAAGAAAATTATTATCGCAATCAGTAAATGAAATAGCAAAAATAAACAAAATCTTAAAGAATAAAAACTAAATCAAATATTAAATATTTTTCCTGGTATATACGAGAGTATTGATAAGATTTTTGTATCGTCTTATCTTTTCCTCACACACCCCCCCCCCCCCCTGTGTGTTTATTTAAGTAATATTATGTTGGTTATTTTCCCGCATTTTTCCTGTATACATATAGCGAGAAACTACTTTACTTTCGACAAACTAACGACAAAATATATTTATTAATAAAACAAGACAAACAAGAAGGGGTTTGTCTTTACACAATATTTACAGTATTGCCTTTAAACAATTCCTCTACATACATAGCCGGAAAATGCCTTTTTTTAAAAATTAAACCTTAAATGGAAAATAATTACAAGCCTTTTAGAAAATTAAGAATTTTGTGGTAGAAATGCATTTTTGACGAAAATTACCTCAAACTTTCAAAAAATTGTAAGAAATCAGCTACTTTCCGCCAAAATTGAATTTAATTCTTTTGACTTCAAATTCGTAATTAGCGACCCCAAAAATGTTTTTTACCAAAGTCAAGATGTGAAATGAATATTTTCCAGCTCCGACATGTCCAAATTCAGTGTTAACTAACGGCGGTAACTCCTTCAAAACAGTAACCTTACCTCCTATCAATAAACGATGATAAATCTTGTAGTCAGCTACATTCGGTGGAAAAATAAAAGGGTCAGCTGTATTAATATTATTATCAAGTTTTAACTAAAAAATTAGGTATTCTAGTTTCATATTTTACTTAACTAGATTTTTGATTTATACTTGAAATCGATATCGATGTAGGTTTTTATTGATTTGCAACAATTGACAAAACATTGTCGGTCACGAAATGAGAGAACTTGTTTCAAGTAATGCTCGACACAACGTTCGGAAACCATTCTCTGATTCCACCCATTGTTTCCCGACGAATTTCATCTCTCGAGAATTCGAGTTTCCGGGGAATCTCGAGAAGTTTTGTATTTTTTTAAATTACGAGTACACAAATTTCTTCCTGACAAAGGAACATTCCATTAATTTTAAGGGGTTATATACAGTTATAGCGGGCGAAATAACGACATTTTCTCGATTTTTTTTTCGACAGCATAATAAATATTTATTTAAAAACTGTTGACTGCCTACTACAACTGTATATAACCCCATAAGTTGAAGTACAGGCCGAAGAATAAGCAGAGCATTTTTATTACGTTGACGCTGTTAATAAATTCACAATATTTCAAATTTCACAAAAATTACAAAATTATGATCCAAAGTCCCCTCTGTTCTCTCTCGGCCACAAGGGGATTCGGCAAATGTGAGGCACTCGTGTCGCCTGACTGATGGGGCCTCAAGTAATTTAACAAGCCAAGAAAAACCGTGATTTGCACAAACATTTGCAGCTGTGACAATTTGAAGGAGTATACATAAAAAATCATCGCCAATTGTAATAATCACTGATGAAATGAATTTTGCTGAGGTAGTCCAGAAACTGTTTGTTTGTTAGTTTGTTATTGCTGAGAGACCTACGTAGTTAGTGTGACCTTTCACCGCTTTTTAGCAAAAAAAAATATATAATTTGCATCTGGGCCCCTTGATGGAGACGGTCTTATACTAAACCACCTTTTTTACGAGATAAATAATGGTAAATTTCATTTTTTCATTAATTAAAACTGTGAATTATTTTTTCTTTATGTCTATTTAAGCATACTTCGATGAAACACATTAAATAATTAGGCAAAAGCTAACCGGTATGAAGTTTTTGGACACTTTTTTTTGGGACAAAAATTTAAGCGAGTGTACTATGAAATTTTTGGACAAAATTCAGATTTTAGAAAAATTAAGTTTTTGGACATATATTTATGCGGGTGTACATCTTTTAACAGTGTATTTAAGAAAAATAAAGTTATTCAAATAAAGTAGGCCTCAAATAATTTCTAACATTCATTTCTAATTTTCTTTCCAACAAATCAACGAACCAAGCGCCATTTTTAAATCTTCATATGAGCCGTAAGGCTTTTGCAAAAAAATTTTGAAAGTTAACAAATCGACGAATTTCGTTTGGAACAAGGGCCGCATTCTTGAAATTCACCGAAAAATTCGCCGGTGGTATGGAACAATTTAAATTTTCGACTGAAATGATGTATTTCACTAGAAAAAAATTAGGCGACTTGTTTTGATCGAATTTCAAGAATACGGGCCAAGGGCCGCAATTCTTGAAATTCGATCAAAAAAAGTCGCCCGTCATTTTCTAGTGAAATACGTCATTTCAGTAGAAAATTTAAATTGTTGCATACCAAAGTCAACGGCGACTTTTTTCGGTGAATTTAAAGAATATGGCCCAAGGACGTTGTTCTCTATTATACCAAATAGCAAGAATCTCAGACATTGGCTCATATGGTGCCTATATAGGTTGTAAAAGGTATACATTGCGGAATTGAAATCACTTAGTGCCATTTTGATGTGCGTAAAGTGTGGCCGTAGAGTTGGAAAATTCGTCGATTTGTTAACTTTCAAAATTTTTCAAAGTGATTTCAATTCCGCAATGTATGCCCTTTACAACCTATATAGTCACTATATGAGCCAACCTCTCAGATTCGTGCTATTTGGTATAATAGAGAACAACGTCCTTATTCCAAACGAAATTCGTCGATTTGTTAATTTTCTAAATTTTTTTTGCAAGAGCCCTACAACTCATATCAAAATATCAATGTGGTGTTAAGTTCTTTGATTTGTTGAAAAGAATATTGGAAATGAACGTTAGAAATTATTTGAGGCTTGTTTTATTTGAATAGCTTTATTTTTGTTAAATACAGTGTTAAAAGAAGCACACTCGCATAAACATATGACCAAAAACTATTTTTTTCTATAACCTCAATTTTGTCCAAACAATTCAGAATGTATACTAGCATAAATTTTTGTCCAAAAACTGCACACCGGTCAAAAGCTAATGAAAATTTCCAAAATTTTATTCAACAAAATTCTTATCGTACAAGTACTTGAAAGTTTGTATTAGAACTGAGATCATCCAAATTCATCTTCCGATTCACCTTCCTTCCCGGTTGCCGAAATCCGTTCCTAACCTAGACTCAGTTGAGGAAAATAAATTGAAAAACTTCCAAAGAATATAAGTTACTTGGATTTGCATGTCAATCGAACAAATATAGTATAATAAACAAGCTAAACAAAGCCCCAAAATAAGACTGGATACAAACTAATAATTGAGAATATCAAAGAATTTTAAAGAAAATATGGACGACCACAATGGCTGACGATAATTACTTAACATCTACCAAAGTGCTAAAAAGCAACCAATCAACGTTGAGATAAAATTTCGAGCAAAAGTAAATCTGGATGTAACATCATATTTTCTCTATAAATAGGTCAATGTAAGCCGACATTTTTTGTGACAATCGTTTGAATGCAGATTAATGGACCACCACATTCTCTAAAAATCTCCCAACACAAATATGGAGTCGCGTTTGAATTTCGAATGGAATCCGGGTGACTGTAAAAAGGCTTGCAGATTGAGAAACACTTTTCTGAGAAATTTGAGACAAATTACTAGTTAAAATAAAATTGAAAGCTTTGCTTTTGGACAAATTCTCCACGTGGCAGGCGAATAGCAAAATTTAAATGGATTTAAACTCAGTATCGGAATTCCTTCAATATCTTCAATATTAACCAAATTAACCACATTGGCATCATCCTCTAGTTAGTGGCAACGAAATAAGCTCGCAGGAATTAATATCATTAAAAATAGAATTAGAATCGGGAAAAACTGGAATTAATCTCGAAGAAATTTGCTAGAATTAAACCCGAGAGAAAAATTGGAATTAAACTAAGAAATTCGGATTCGTGCGGTTCCGCGTATTGTAAATTTCCATTTTCCGAACTAACCTCAAAAAATTACGGAATTAAGCTAAGAAACTAACTTTTTTACGAGTTTAAATCTTTTTCGATGAATATTTTCCACTTTAATTCCACTTTTCCTGCAAATTAAAGTCAATCCATACAAATTTTGTGACTTTAATTCTATTTTTTTAATGAGTTTAATTCCAGCGACTTTATTTCGGGGATCCTCTAGTTATACGCAACGGTAACGAATTAAATAAAACACATTGTCCTCTATCAACCCCCTTTAATTTTGTGTTTAAGCTTGTATTACTATTTTTTATCTAGAAAATGGTAATGAAATTTCTCGAGAAACGAGATTTAAAAATTCGTATAAAGTCTCGAGAACTCTCGAGAGAGGAATTCCCGATCGCAATCTCTATGTGTAGCAATAAATTAATTAGTCAGCCATAACTTTAAATATTAAATTATTAAACACGTCAGTTTAGCTTCATTACTTTTATTAAAATGACAAACCATGCAAACAACCTGACCTCGTCGGTTTCGATGATTTATCTTTTAAAAATTGTTGTTGTCTATGCCTAGGAGACGTCTTCGACAACAATGATTTTTGCATCTAGCTAAACGTTCGCTCACCTGTTACAGATAGTTGCATATTTTTTCGAGGTCTGCACACCAAACCAACGTATAGGAATTAACTAATTTTAGGAATTTGCATTAAATCCTGATCCTTGGTTTGTAAAAGAATTAGCTTATGTTGTCAATTTCTTGAATTTTCTGCTAAAAGTAACGGGACAAATCATCTTAATAGAATCATCTTAATACAATTAGTGTCCGGATTTGAATATCCAAGTAAAATACTTTTTGTGTGAATTACCTTCATTTGTTTAGTGGTTACCCCACCATTAGTGCTTAGCGATCATAATTGGCCTCATAATGGCGGGCGTATTGATGGGCGTGAATTATTACGGAACACAAAGCCATCAAACGAAAACTTTTAGGACACCGAGACTCCGGAAGCATGACTGGTCCATTCCAAAAATTTTTTAACTCGTGTTTAATTAATAAAACACAATATCTACTAACTGCAAATTCCACTTGAAGATCCTTAATTTCGTCTACAAATGACGATTAATCAATGTTGAATTTATCAAACTTTAGCCAACATTATTTTAAATTACACCTTTATTTCCATAATATTCTTATAAAAATTGAGTCTTAACAAATTATGGTTCGGTTAGGCTGCAGTGGCTGCTTAGGCACACTTAGACCGGTTACGGTGATACCACAGATTATATTGCATTCATCCTTACTGGAACCCACTTAGAGATACTTTTTTTTGTCCATTTTGAACTTACCCAAGTATTAGTGCCTTCTGCGTACTAATGCCGGACATAAGCAAAGGAAGTGAACCAACGTCTTTTCCTCCTCGTTCAAACAGCTTCTACAGAAGTTATTTGTCCCCAGACCCGGGAGATTAATGTTCTGGTGCGCCCTAGGTCTAGTTTTGGTCAAAACTAAATTTTAACCTGATTTTTTTGTAAACAAATTAACGAAGCCAATTTGGGCCACTTAGCTATAGAAAGGTCCTTGCATTCTTGTTTTCCATTTTTTTTTTTTTTTTTTTTTTTTTTTCAATTTTGGAATAATTTGCAGAGAAATGAACAATTTTATATCGACTCAAATTTTATCAATGTAACTGTCCAAATCGTTCAGGGGTAATGATCATTTATAACTCCCCTATAGTGTTATAAAAACCCGGCCCATTTTGCGGGCATAATCGCTATTGAGCATTTGTTGGAATAAACTACCGCGCACACCGCCAGTTTTCAAAATCAGTAAATCATGAGCAAACTGAAAATCGATTAAAGGTAAGCAGAATAAGGAAAAATTGGGAAATTCCAAGATGTCATTAATGTGCACGAAAAGTTTTCCAAACGAAAGTATAATCGCACACGAATCATATATTTATAATTTCTTAATCCTGATATTTCTAAATGTTTAAAATAACAAGTTGTTAAATTTCGTAAATGGCTAAGTAGTTAAAATTTTAAAATTATAAAATTTCAATTGTAAACTTCAGAATTCCTCAACATTATTTCTAAAGCGCTTTACCCACTGAAATACTAAATTTCGATATATTCCCAAATTTAGTGCTTTGTTTTTGTCCAAATCTTCTGGTTCTTGACCAAATGTACCATACAATACTATTTTCAATTTAGAAAATTCAAAAAAACTTTTAACTGGCTGAGCAAATGAAAATTTAATTTTTTTCGGTCGAAAAAAATTATTTAGAACCGATAAAGTTTAATCTTCATTTATTCAGCCAGTTAAAAAATTTTTAGAAATTTTTAAATTGAAAATAGTGTTGTATGGTACATTTGATTGAGAACCAGAAGATTTTAACTAAAAGAAAGCAATAAATTTGGAAATACTATATATCAAAAAAACTAAATCCGATTTTTCTTTTCGTTTTTCAGTGGGTAAAGCGCTTAAAAGCCTAAATCCCCAAATACATTAAAATAAATTTATTCCGAAAAGTTATTTCGCTAAATTCGGCTAAACTTTGTCCAATTCAAGTCGTTCTGAAAAACGATAAACGTTACATTTTATTTCAAGAATCTCGTAGCATGAAAATGTGAAGAAGTTGAAATGACATTTCATCGAGTGTAACAGCAGACTATCGAACATTTTGCGCCAACATCAAAATCTTCAAGTCTACTTATATGTATATTGCACAAAATGAAACACAACGCATATCTACAAAGCGCTGATAAGACCAGTTATTTGGTTAGAGTCTTATACTAACGAATACGTTGTTCGTTCACAACTTACACTAATGAACAGGTACTTCGTTGGCTTTTTTGCTTGTGGATCGAACTATTTGGAGGAGCATCGTTGAGACGACCAAAAGAAAAAGTTCTAAAATGAAGTAAATTGCCAACTAATTAATTTTCTACTCGTTGGCATTAATTCAATGAGTGTTTTTAGTAACCTGGAAAAGGGTAAATCTACCGCCTAAATATTAAAATTTGGCTAATATTGAAATTTTAGCTATGTAGCTTCTGCCAACCTTTTGATCTTATTCAAAATTTAATCAAATCTTTATAATAACTTTGAGCTTTAAACATTTTTTCTTATCGAAATAGGATTTACTGTTGAATGGGTAAATAATTGGACTTGAAAAAATACAAAAGGCATTCGCTAATTTAAATTCCGATTGTTTACATAACAAATAACAAATACCTGTCTAAAAATATAAAATACATCCCTCGAAACAAATAGCATAGGTATGTAGGCAATAATTTACCAGATATAACCCGAGTTTAATTAAGAGCCATAATTACAACAATTTTCTTTTAATCAAACATACCAGATATACAAAAGGGTAAGATTTTTTTTTTTCGTTTGTTACAGATGTCAGATTTTTATTATTACTTTTTATAAATTCATGCGATTGCCTCAACAAACAATATAATTTCTTGTCATAATACACAATATAATCAGTAATTGTCATCATGATCTTGATAATCATCGGCATATGTATGTACATTGTATATATAAAGAAAATATGAAAGCCCACATGAAAAATTTGGGTGAAAGAAGATTATCATTGTTACGTTACCAAATATAAAGCACAATACGTACACACATAAGTACAATAGCGCGCGTTAAAGAAAAGGAAAATTCCTTGTACAATCTGTGTAAAATGTAAAATGTTAAAAATAAAATCCATAAAACCCCTCTTACATAGAGCAGCAAAGGAGCAATATTTATTATAATTTTAAGATTAAGATTCAAAATCTTCTTCTTATACATATTTGTACTTGCTTTTTGACAATCATTATGGTTTCTTATTTGTAAACAAACAGCTGAATTTGTGTGGTTGAACGACGTTATAATGAAAATGGATCAAGAAAATTAGGATAATGTATTTGAAGTTTTTCTTTTGTAAAATATATACAATTTTTTGGGGATGATTTTAGGAGGTTTATTTCCTTGGTTGAATATAGTAGTTGAAGATGAATAAATTTTACCTCCAAAGGCAATTTAAAATTTTAAATTTTTTTTTTTTTTTTGATGTTATGATATCAATCAAAAATCATTCGATTGATATTCTCAAATGGGTAATATGATAATTTCTAGCAAAACAGTATACGATTTGACCTTGGTTTGGGGACTAAAGTGAGCCCTAGTTTACTTATATGGTACAAACATTACCTTATTGAAGAATTATGTTTGACCAGTCGTACCGGAGAAAGAACCGATTTTAGTCGCAACTCGATATCAGCCGCAACTAATCAAAAACTGATTTTCAAAATTGAAGTCTGTCACACTAATTTGTATCGTTTATCAGTTTTAAATAATTTTTGTCTAGATACCGGATAAGAAACCTTCTTTATGAAAACAACGGATTTCAACGGCCAATTTCACAATTCGCCCTGCATCTTTCGTTTATTCGACAAAAAAGGAATATACTTTCACATATAACGTTCCAAGAAGAGATATCGATTAAATTCTTTCAAAGATGAGTTGAAAGATGATTATAGACATAAAGTGAGAATTGTTATTTTTTATGATGTTTCACCCACAAAACCAATGTTCGATATGGATGGACATAAAATATTTTTTTTTTATTACATTTTTTTGTTTCTTCAAACAACCACAACTCCTAGTTTAGTGTCACTTACTACATATTCTATTTGAACATTATTCATTGCGATATGACCCAGAAACATTTCAAAGAATTTTCGATTATATGGCAAAAAATAATTAAATTCTGAAAAGTGTTTTTTTTATGGATTTTCTAAAAATTAATGGAGTTGGAACAAAATTTTCCGCACTGCGTCATTGATTTTTTATATTTTTAGTCCATCTTCATCTTGAGAATACATATTTTTCTGCGTCTATGTTTCTTTTTTTTTTTTTGCCCGCCTTTATTTGAAAATGTATTTATGCGCAACAAGTATGTAGTAGAAATATAAATTTTAAAAGCTTCCCACAAAGAAACGCTTATAAGGTAAAAGAAGATGTGAGAGAGTGAAGACACAATAACTTCAATTTACTATACGGTTACTTTATGTATAGAGCAAATCGTGATTAGAAATTGTGATTTAAAAAATGTATTAGATTTTAGTTCCCTGAGGATTATTTCATTCATTTTACATTAAGACGATTATATATTGTAAGAACGATGTAAGGTAAACAAGACGATAATAATAATAATATACAATAGATAAGCAAGCATGACAAGAACTGAATATTAAAATTATTATACAAACATCGTTGAATTCCTAATATTGCTTGGAAAACGCGTCAAAGGTAAAACCAAATTTAGTTACCAACTAATTTACCAGAATGTATTACAATTAGACGTATACTTTGAAGAAACAGAAAAATGGATTTTTGAAGTGGTGTCAGTCTAATTTTACTTTAAATTCCGCCTTCCTTCTACATTTCGAAAATAAGTGGGCCAATCATTTTTACTTATAGTCATGATAGCTCTTATTCAGGCGAATTTTGATAATGTCAAAAATTTGAATTTGTTTTTTGGACTTTTACTTCCCAATAATCTTATTTATAGGTTCTGGATCAGTATTTGTAGGCCGAGTTACGAACTTCTCCAGATAGTTAGGTATCAGTTTACAAGCTTACAGGGATTCGTTTAAAAAATAAAATTTCAAAAACTTTTCGCCTTAACCTTTGCCTCAAAAACTCATAATAATTCGAGATTTATATATATTGTGTAAGAGAACGAGCGAGACGAAACCCGTTTTCAGGAAATTTAGAATCATTTATTATAAGGATATTAACACAAAGTAATGAACTGTGTGACGTTCTTAACAAAATTTCTTAAAAAAAGTGTATAAAATAATTGTAACGGTGTAATTCAACATATAAAATTTATTTAATGTACATAATGAAACATTTTGGACATCTCTGAGATCGGCCCGCCAAAATTAATTCAAGAGTATTGAAAGCTTGTTAAACCATTATTTAGGCTAGGCAATTGGATAGCTTATTGGTTAATACCTTATACTCGTATGTATATGGTTATATTCTTTGTACATCTCTGAGAATGGAACGACAAAATTAATTCAACTAAATTGGAATCATCTTAAAATGTCACCAAACAAAACCAAGGCAACTAATTCCTCAATATGAAACAAGTCCGCGACATCAAACTTCTTTAAAATGAATAAAAAATGTTGCTACGGTTTTAATTCAGTTTTCAATAGGTTGCCATCTCGGCCCCAATTCATACTGAAAACGAATCAAATTCTCGCGGAACAAATTCTCGTTTATTGGTGAAGTTTAATTCAGGTCAAGATATGCCAAAAATGTCAAATTTCTCAACGAGATTTATGCGTTCTGTTACACACCACTTTAAGTTCCACTTCTGCATCGTCAGGCATATAACGTAACATTGGATAAAAATTCAGCAGGTAAGAGTTATTCCAATTTGGACAGTCGACATTTTATCGTGCAACTGGAGTGTGGGGATAATAACATTTAGTTAGAAAAAAATTGGTATCAAGATTTAGGAGTAAGTAATAAAATTGTTAAATTTAAGTTTGAAACGAATTCACCACCAAAACCAATTATCGAGGTGGATGGTTTTAAACGTCTCGAAGAGCTGATGATTGACATGAAAACATCCCTTCTCAATCAACTATCTGAACTGCGGAATAAAATTACAGGCTTGGTTGAAGAAAACGCAAATTTGAAGCTTGAATTGCAATCTATACACAAGAGGTTAACGCAAAGGTACATGACAGAAAACGAAAATGATAACAATTTAGTCATTTCTGGAATACCAAATAGAATACAGAATCCACTTACCGTCACACTAAATGTTTTAAAAGTATTAAAATCAAACGTCACCGCTGAAGACATTAACAGTGCCCAATATATTGGGAAAGTTTTGCTTCAACCGGAACTCAACAACAAAACATTAAATCTACCGCAAAATTTTATTCTTGTAAAGCTCATATTCAATAGAGCCAAACAAGAAATACTGGGAAGCAAGAAAGCATTCAAAAACCTATTCTCAGACCAAATTTGATATAGCACTGATACAGTAAATCCAATTTTTCTACGAAATCATCTCACCGTAAGACAACTACAATTATTTCGTGCTGTGCGACAGTTCAACGCTGCGAACGAATTTCAGTTCTTGTGGACCACAAACAACAGGATTTTACTTCGCAAAACACCACAATCAGGAATAATTCGTATACAAAATTTTACTGATTTAGAAAAACTAAAACATTGAAACAACTTACAGTCTTGTGTCAGTTTCCTTGTTGGTGTGAACTATTTATTTATTTTCGATTTTTATTTTTTTTTTATTAATTTTCAATTTGAAATTTGTCACTTTTAACTTATCTACACTTAAAATTCATTACTCTTATACACAACACTGCACAGCTCAACACAACACAAGAACATACATAACACTTAGTATTTTTTCTTTATAAGTAACATTTACTCGTATTATAACATTCCTTGTATTATACTAGGAAAATAACTGTAACAAATGACAATGATCACGCACACAATGATAACTCACAAATAGAAGGATTAATAGATAATGTGAAACACGAGGTTGGATTTCAATATCGTGATGATCATTTGGAAACGGGACAATTGCATATTTTTTATTTTAATATCAGGGGTTTGAAATCGAAGGTTAACGCGCTGATGGATCTTGTTGCCTTATTTGATTATGAAGTTGACATAATTGTACTGGTTGAGTCTTGGGTGCTTTCCAATGAGTTATGTTTAATTAACTTTCCGAACTATGAGATATTTCATAGTTGTCGTGATGGGCGCTTATGTGTGACAAAGATATAGGTAAAAATAATTATTTAGTTTTAAAACTTATCCGTCAAAATATTAATCTAATATGTACATATACACTGGCTAGCAAAAGTAGGTTAAAAAACTATTTTATTTTTTATTTTCTCAGTTATTCAATCAGTTTTCAAAATAAAAAACATGGATTATAACATTCCGTAATTCAATAATATTTTATTCGAATATTAAAAAAATATTTAAAAAAAATCATCTTGTTTCAATTAAGAAAACTTGTAGAAAAAGAGATCAACCAATTATGCGCAGCAAAAATAGGTTTAAAAAAAATAATAACCGCAATTTTCGCCTTTCCTTTCTGCCATCCGCGCAATTCGGGTTGGTAAGGCGTGTGCATACTTCTGACGCTCCGCAGCGCTAATTTGAGACCAGACTTCAGTGATGAAAGATCGCAGCCAAGTCAAATTTCTTGGAGCCTTCTCTGCTATACGGTATTTCAGCAAAAATCACAGGTTTTCAATGGGCCAGGTCTGGACTCTGCGGTGGCCAAGTTAATACGTTCACATTTGAACTCATCAAATAGTTTGTGATTGATTTGGCTTTATGTATTGGCGCATTGTCCTGAACATGATGTGAATATTAAACTGAACCTAAATAATGTTACTGAAGAAGAAATTTTACAGAGTATTCGGAATCTTAAAACAGCAGCAGCTACGGGGCGAGACGGGATATCTAGTAAGTTCCTTCAGTTTTTCGAAGTCAGTTCAGTTATTCTCCATATGCATTCTTTACTTATTACTCATCTAACATACGCTGATCTAGTAATGGGAGTCCTCGGGTATATATGTGTAATAAGGTAACGGTGGTCTGTTTTTATTTGTGAGGTTGTACTTAATTGCTAATTTTTGGGATATTATGTTTGATACCTGATTGTGTCGGTGCAAATACTCCACCTGCGCAAGAGACTGGCAAGCACTAGTGATGTGTTGTATGGTTTCTGATGCACTGCCACAACGCCTACAGTGGTCTGATTGTGTATTTTGTATCGTGTATAATGAATTTCTGATAATTCCGCGTGTTGATTATCTGATCCTGGATAGCCAGCATGAATCCTTCAGTCTCCGGAAAGACATCTCCAATACTTAGCCATTTGTTCGACGCTTCATTGTCGACATCAATTTGGCTTAGGTCATATTGATGCCTTCCGTGGAGCGACTTCTAAGAACATGGTAACATTTTATCCTGATCAGTAATATTACTGGGTTCATTTGAACTATCAGAATGGCATAAGTTTAATGGTGTGTATTTTGTGTCTGCTTTAACTATTGCGTTATGTAGTGGTGATGTGTTTTGTTTAGAGTAAAAATATTCCCGCGGCTAGTGTATGATTTTGTGATGCAGATTGGAAATGCCTATTATGCCTATTCTACCAATTTTCCTAGGTAGGTCAGCCTTTTTATCGCAGATTGTGGGTGATGTTTTCTGTATTTTGTGAGTATGGTACGTGTTAATCTTTCTAACGTTTGAAGATCAGATTCTGTCCAGTGTGTAATACCAAATGTATATGTCAGAATTGGGATTGCGTATATATTTATTGCTCTAAATGAATTCTTTGAGTTTAAGTATGTTTTGAGTATATGTGTAAGTCTGTTTTTGTATTTTTGTATTATTTGTGTTTTGGTACTTGTGTGATTTATATAGCGAGATTGAAGGAAGCCAAGATATTTGTAAGTATCCCCCACTTGCATTGATTGAATTACCGAACCATCCTCAAGTTCGATACCTCCAAACTCCTGTCGCTCTCCGCTAATTAGCTGTGTCCTGCACTTGTCCAAACCAAACTGCATTTTGATGTCATTGGAAAATGTATGTGCTATTTATGTTAGTGACTGGATATGTGTTTTTGGTGATGCGTACAGTTCAGTATCATCCATATACATCAAGTGTGATATTGTATGTAAAATTTGTGTCTTGTGTTTAATTGTATATCCGTAATTGCTATTGTTAAGAATGTTTGAGAGTGAATTTAGAGAGAGGCAAAACCAGAGAGGGCCCAAAGAGTCTCCCTGAAATATACCTCTTCTAATTTGTATTTGTTTTGTTGTAATTTTGCAATTATTAAAAGACAGTTGTAGGGTCGTTCTCCAATGGCTCATGGCATGCTGCAGAAAAAGAATGATATCAGGATTAATTTTGTACAACTGCAAAACCTTCACCAACCATGAGTGAAGAATAGAGTCAAAGGCCTTTTGGTAATCTCTAAACGTTGTAAACAGATTACGCTTCTTAGTATGCGCTTGTTTAAGTACCACTGAGTCAATGATTAATTGCTCTTTACACCCTTGTGACTCTGGCCAACATCCTTTTTGTTGCTCCGCTAATATATTATGATCTGTTATATGTTTTTGTATGCGGTGCGAAATGCATGTTGTAATTATCTTGTATATTGTCTGTACACATGTAACTACACGTACTCTACGTACTCTTACACGTACTCGACGTACTCTTACACATACTCGACGTACTCTTACATGTATTCCCTGTCCGAATAGACACTTCCGCTTACAAAATACATTAAAGTTAACATTAAATTCATTAGAGGGTGAAAAAATTATATCTAAAGTAAACTATCCAACTGACTGGGTAAATCAGTTAATTATTGTAGAAAACCCGAATGGTAACCTACGCCTTTACTTAGATCCTCGTCAACTAAATCTATTAAATAAATATATTCAAAGGGAACATTTCATTATTCCAACAACAGAAGATATATTGTCTAGGCTTACTGGTAAACAAGTTTTTTCCGATTTGAGACATGAAGAATGGATTTTGGCAAATTTCAATTGATGAAGAGAGCTCTAGATTGTGTACGTTTAATACACCATATGGACATAATGGGTTTAATGTATTGCCGTTTGGTATATGCTCAGTACCTGAAATATTCCAGTGAAAAAACTATGAAATTTTCGGGGATATTGGTAACATTTATGAGTCAAGTCATTTCTGGATGAAAAACATTTCTGGATGAAAAACATTTTATATATTACCAATCTGAGTACACCACAAAATAAAAACGAGCTAGTTAGATTTTTGGGAATAACAGGCTACTTATGTCGTTTTTTCAGCATTTAACAAAACTTACTTCTAATTTACGAGAGCTAACGAAGGAAAATATTAATTGGAATTGGAATGAGAAACAGTGAATTTCAAACCATTAAAGCGATATTGTCTACAAAACCAATATTAAAATTATTTAATGAAAAGCAAAGACTGTTTAATTCAGACTGATGCGTGAAAATACGGGCTTGGCTGCGCGTTATTTCAGAAAGATGAGGTTATTGCTTGTGCGTCAAGAAGTTTGAATGCATCTTTTCAACCATTAAATTAAATGAATTTATTTACGGCAGGAAAGTAGAAATTCATACAGACCACAAACCATTAGTCTCAATAATAGAAGATTATTGCAGCGCATGTTGCTTAAACTCCTAAAGTATATTGTTTATATTAAAGGGACAAGTTTGCTTGTAGCAGATACGTTATCCAGAGCTTTTTTATCTGAAACTATACCACTAGATCCAGAAATGGAATATAAGACACACAATTTAACAAATTTTGTTTCAATGTCGGAAGAAAGTGAAGCAAATTTTCTAAAGCAGATAACTCAAGATCCAACTCTTAATGTCCTATGAGGGATAAAAAAATTTAAAGTAACTTAACATATTATTATAAATTTAGAAGTGATTTAATTTTTGAGGATGGGTTTTTGTTCTTGAATCACTAATTAATAGAACCGCAAAAGCTTAGATCACACATGTTAAAAATGGTTCATGACGAAGCTCAATTAGGAATTTAAAATAAAAAAATGTTTTTCTATAGAGTGCAACTTTAATCTTAACTTTAATCTTAAGTTTTCTAGACCAATAAAAAGCGGTTTCTATCGGAAAATGAATGTTAAAGAAAAAGTATTACGAAGATTCACAGAATGATATTTCGGCTAGTTTTTAGAATACCGATATTTATCATTGCCAGCAATAGGGTACTCTACCACGCGGTTAATGATGGGAAGAATATTGAGAACCAAACTTCCTACGTCTTTACGATTATTGAAACAAAGAATAATTAATCCAAACGTGGTTACTAACTAGATTAGTCAAAATAGAAAATTACAAAAATATTACTATGATCTAAATTCTAAATCCTTGAAAAAATTAGAGAAATTCCATGTAGGGGAAACTGGAAAAGTCGCGAAACAATTTAATCAAAGATTATACAGGGTGTCCCACTGCACTGGTACGAGTCCAAACGAGTAGGGCGTGTAGCTGGATCAATATCATGAAAAAAAAAGTCCACTACGCATATGCCCGGAAATGAACCGTTACCCACTTCAATTGCATTTCAAAATTTTTAGAATGGCACACTACCTTGAATGATGTAAATGCCAATAACTCTTCTAAAAATTAAGATAACTCAATTGTTTTTCTATAATTTTAAAGGCACAGAGTGCTTCCTTCTTCTCTGGAAGTAGGAATACCATGCATCGTATTTTCCATAAAGAAAACATTGGTGGAGTTAAAAAAATTGTGCGAGAAATAATAAAAAAATTCATTAAACTCACTTTTTCTCGAAAAACTCACTTAATAATTTTTGTTTTTTATTTCAAATTTAAATTTAATAGACTATTTAATACAAAATTTCTGCATCGTTTTTTATCTAATCATGTATAGTTTTTGAGATATTAACATTTCAACGTAGATCTTAATAATTTATTGTATTAATTTCTAAGTTTTCAACTTCACAAACAATTTTCAAAATGATTTCCATTTTGTAACAAGCATAGTTGCAGTCGTCTTTTAATGGCAGCAGCCGTGTTGAAATTTCCTAAATTTTCTTTTATTTTGTTGCCGGCATTATTGATTCGATCAACCAACTGCTTCCTAGTCTGAATGTTGGTTTTGTAGACTTCTCCTTTCAAATATCCCCATACATAAAAGTCTAATGGTGTTAAATCTGGAGATCTAGCCGGCCAAGCTATAGATCCGCTGCAACCAATCCGTCGCCCTGGATAATTTATATCAAACCAATTTCGAACTTGTCTTCGATGGTGTGCAGGAGCTCCATCTTGTTGATACAAGAAAGTATTTCTCATCATGAGTGGAATTGAATCTAGCACAGTGGGAGCTGTTTCATTCAAAAATTCAAAATAGTTTTGTGAGTTCAATCTTTCAGGTAGTAAAATTGGCCCAATAAAATTATTTCCAATTATACCACACCAAAAATTAACACTAAAACGTCTTTGAAATGATGATTCTCGCTTAACGTGTGGGTTTTCTGGTTGCCACTCATGACGATTGTGGAAATTTGTTATTCCATCCCTCGTAAATTTCGATTCGTCTGTCCATAAAATGGATGGCAAATATGAAGGATTATGTTCCTCGTTGTTTAACAATAAACGGCAGAAATTTGTTCTGTTTGGTAAATCGACTGGTAATAATTCTTGCACTGGAGTGTAGTGGAATGGGTGTAGATGGTTTCTTCGAAGTACCCTCCAGACTTTATTTCTGCTAATACCAAGTTGTATCGAAAGACGTCTCGGGCTAATGGTGGGATCTCTTTGTACAGAATTCAAATTTGTCGGTATTGACTTCGTATTGAACTCGTCTAACATTTTCGTATTCATAGCGGACCAATGTTCCTCGTTCTCGTAATCGTCTGTGAATAATTTCATATATTCTATGATCTGGCACCGGCCTACCTGGATAACGGTTTGCGTATTCACGTTCTGCAGCTCGTCCATTTCCGTTACATAAACCATAAATAAAATGGATGTCGGCGAGTTCTTCGAATGTGTAGCATGGCATTTAATTATTTCTGATGCAAAAAAATTATTTTCAAAAGATTAACAACGATTTTAGCTATACGTTTACTAACGATTAAAAAGATTTAACAAATGCAACATATGGACGTGCATACTAAATTGTTGTTTTTGTTTAAAACGATTGCTTTGGTTTTCATAATAAATTTTTTGCGGAATGACCTAATTTAAAGTTGTTGAAACCACGACCTAAAGTACCAAGTTTGTATTATTTAGTAATTTGTCCTTGAATTAACATCTGAAAGTCATTCAAAATAAGAGCCTAAAGTTCCTATCTGAACATATAATTTTGCGATCTTTCCGAATCCGGGGTCAAAAATAGCTATTTCTATTTAAAAAAATTCAATTTGACCTTCAAATGACCTTGAAGGTCGAAGTCAAGATCGAATTGAAGGTCACCATCCGATGTCCTCCTCAACACTTAACAACTTTCATTATAAGTAATTTTCTCCTATCTAGCACCGTTCTCGAGATAAAAGCCTGGCATTTTCTAAAACACTCAACCTGTATAGTTAAAGATTCGAAGAGCAAGTTATTGAGAAGAAATCGTAGATTTTTAAATAGTTCTACAATTCAATTTAAAGAAAGATCACCCTGTGATGAGTATGAATCATTACCGAATGAGAGTGTTGAAAATAGTGGGAATGATGTGATTCAAGAAACTACAATAGATAATGGGTGCGTCCGAGATGCGAATTTAAATGCACATTTTTTAAAACACACATTTTTGGATTAAAAAAATTTCATTAAAATCATTGAATTAATTAAAATTGGACAAAACTAAATTAATATATCGATAAATCTGGTTAATTTATATAAAAACATACATCGCATGTAGTTTTTTAAATGTGTCTTTGCTAAATGCACATTTTCCATTTCGGACTCACCCAATGAGAATAATTTGAGCAATAATGTAAACAATAGTTTAAGCAATGCTAATGATGAGTCCATCAGAACAAGATTACTGATTATGTTCATGTGTGATACATTAGACAAACCTGCATAGTTACGAATATAGTACAGTGGACTAACTAGAGAGCATGGAAGACGGAGTAAAATAAATAAAATACATTTAAAAGTATTACAACAGTGAAGTTATTCAATTTATAAGTAGCCGGCATCGATCTCAGATATGTCCCCTGAAAAACCCCGGTGCAATTAACCACAGTCTTATGTAATATTTAGAATGAAACACTGCAAATTTCGAAGTAAATTAGTTTAGTAAATTAAATTTAATTAAAATCATTAAATTAATTAAAATTGGTCAAAACCAAATTAATAAATCGATAAATATGGTTAGTTAAAATATAAATTGACATCAAACAGATGCATTAAAAATCCATATAAAAACCAAATGCTCATTTCAAAAAACTACATGCGTTGTTTGATGTCAATTTATCTTTTAATGAACCTTATTTATCGATTTTTTAATTAAGGGTTGTCCAATATGAATTAATTTAACGATTTTAATTAAATTTAATTTAATCCAAAAATGCGCATTTTCAAAATTTGGCATTTCAATTCGCAGTTTGGACGCGAAATGAAAAATGTGCATTTAGCGAAGACACATTTCAAAAAGTTACGTGCGATGTAGTTTTTATGTGCATTTTTAATACGTTGTTTGAGATCAATTTATATTCAAATTAATTATATTTATCGATTTATTAATTCAGAGTTGTACAATTTCAATTAATTTAATGATTATAATGAAATTTAATTTAACTGAAAAATGGGCATTTCGAACACACCGATTTTGTAATAAATTTACGTTGCGGTTCATTTTCACCCTTAACCCCTTTGATTTTTTAATGAATGCCGTATTTTTTTGTAGCTACCTAAATTTTGAAAAGGCAAATACCGTATGCCATTTTATGGGAGACTTCTCTGAGATGAGCGCAAGAAATTTCGATCATTTTAAATATTATGTGAGACTGTTGTTAATTTCACCCTTAAAATACGTGATTTCTTAATGAGGCTCGGGTTTTAAATTGTGTTTGAATTAAGAAGTCGGGTATTGTACGCAATTTCACTTTAAATATATATTGTGTCCAAAGGAACTATCAATGCATATTTAGTTTAATATATTGCTGTCAAATCTCAAACAATTTCTTTAAATTTTAGCCGAGACACACATTTTAAAAAAAATATAAAAAAATTCGTGATGAAACTATTAACTATTTGAACGTAAGTTTTAGCATGTCCGTGATTTTTTAAAACCAGGTCAGTCTATTTTTGCTTACAAATTTACAATGAGTTCGTATATTACCACAAAAGAATAAAATATTTATATTCATTAAAGTATCTTTTAACCTTACTAAATGCTTGATTTTCAAAAAATGCGAAATTTAAATTGGTTTGAAAGAAACTTTGCTCCTTCTTAACAACAACAATACATCATTAAAATAAAAATTCAATTTGTTAAATGATTTTGTTTGCTATCAAATCACTATTACATCACTCTTAAACGTACAAGTTTTTCACACACAAACCCACATAAAAGAAAATCCTTAACGATTTGACCCAAAAAAAAAATGTTTTTCGTGTGAGTAGAGAACGAGATAAGAATCAGATGATGTTCCTAAATCATTATATACTTATGATGGTACAAAGTATGTAAGAACGATATAACTTCGATATAATATTTATAAAAGATTTTTTTTTTTTTTTCTTAAGTAAACCTTTATTATAAATCAAACCTCAACGAATCATGGTTTCATCATTGCATGGAAGTATTTGTACAATACACATACTCGTACTCGTTTGTATAACCAATTTTTCATTCGTCACCATACACACACAAACACATCAAATATAAAAGTAACAAAATAACCTCTTGAATGAAAAAACAAAAAAATATTTATTGTTTAAATGGTGTACCCAAAAACCACTTTGGGTTTTCGGTAACAAACATCGATAGGATGAAAACGAGTAAAACATTTCCACAGCTAATACTTATGTAAGCACATAAGCACATGCAGGCATGATACACAATTTTTATGTTTATTGTTATTCAATACGCATAATTTCGTCGTTTCATTTTATGTTTATGGTATGCCTACATACGAAATCATATACGAGTATGTAGTCCGATTTTTTTTTTTTGTTGTAAAATTGAACCAAAAATAGACTTTTGACTTAGGTGTGTGCTTGTGTTTACCCCAGATTCCATTTTATTGGATACTACTCCTAATCCTTGAATGAAGTCATAAAATTCGGTGTAGATTCAATTCTCAACAGTGTATACTGAAAAGCTTAAAAATTGATGATATCAGTAGTAAGTGCTTATGGGACGATGGTTAGTACAAATATCGCTTTAAATTTCATGAAAACTTTTATTCTCTACCCGTATAATAAATCGATAGATAGTACATTACTAAAAAGTAGCTACTAAAACTAAGGACAAACAACAAATTATTTTTGTAAGAGGCCCTTTTCCGGGCTACACACTTCCACCTTAAAAACATTGGTGATGATGGAAATAATTAATTATATTGAATCGATCAAACACACTCGTTATTGTTAAAAAATTTCTTTATATCATGTATTGTATTCTACAACAAGGAGTAAGGTCTCTAGTATCTCGTCTTAATATTACTTGTAGTAATATCTATTAAACATTAATTTATTAAAGTTTCGTCTACGTAATTTTTTTTTCTACGAAAACTGTGTTGGTGTATAATTATTTACATAGTTAGTAAACAGCTGGAAGCGCTTGCTGGCTTAACACCAACACAAGCCAGTACACCATACAAATATTTTACGTGAAAGTATATTTGCTCAACAAGTTCAAGAGGGTATATTGATCTTTGTGCGAGAGATTACGTTCCAACACGTTAGTTGGAGGCCATTTAGAGGTCAACTTTTTTATGTTTCCTACTGCAGCAACAAACTCGACCTCCAACAGACCTTGAAAATGACTTTCAAGTGCAAAATTAAATTATGCACTTTTATTACGCTTTTGAAACCAGACAACTTGAGGGACTAAAGTTTGTAGAATTCACTAGTCAATTTTATATCAATCGCTAGAGCAAAATAAGGTCATTTGATTTTTAAATTTTTTGAAAAGAAATTTCTTGGAAATGAAGCTTTTAATCCACGGATTATAATTCTTCTTCTAACGAATATCATTTCCCACATACAAAAGTAATTCACTTACCCTAAAATAAATTATAATTTTTGGATTAGAAATATGACGACGTTCGATTTACATTTAGAGAAAACCCTTGCATTTTTTTTTTTTTTAATTTGAAACAGAATTTCGGGTATGTTTTTCGTCCCACGTTCAATTCGAATGAACATTATAAAATGCAGAATCTTAATTGAAATTAAATTATTACAAAAGCGAATCTAAAATACCAGACCGTTGTCTTTAGAGAGTATTCCAAATTTATTTAATTAATGAGATTTTTGGAAAATTAAAATTTTAATTAAAAACTTTTTTAGAGTGCGGTGAGCTGAAAAATCCAGCGGTTAAAAATGATTTCGGTTGTTTATTTCGAATTGATAATGTCAAGATGTATACACAAAGTCGATACATAACATAATTGGGACAACAAAAAATGCTTACACATAAATACATTAATATTGTGTTCCCTCGTCTTCGCTAATACCTATCTTTAAACTGAAAAGTCATAAAAATTTCCAAACAAAAATTGTATTGTTTACATATAACCCAAAAAATACTAAATAAGCTTTTAATTTAAAATCAGATTTTTTTTTTGTTGTATGTACATATTTTGGAAAATATATTAATTTGTCCTGTCCTTTATCAACTGATAACGGAAAAAGGTTCAGCCGAGAGTTCAAATTAATTTATTATGTTTGATTTATTTACTAAATTAATTTACATATTTAATTTTGGTTTACAACAAAATCGATTTTTTGGTTGAAAAAAAAGGTACTTTTTGGATACTCCGTTAAAGGAACATTCTTCCCTAGAAATTAAATCTCTAGTACATATTTCACTTTGGCTACCGAAGCGACGAGAAAGATAACGTTTCAATCATTTTATTTGCAAATTGAAAAAATTAAAATATTTAAAAACTTTTGTCAAACCCAAAAGTTTTTCCTGATTTCATCGGTGTTGTTTGAACTTTTAAGCTTTAGATGTAATAATATTTTTGTTGTGAACATCTCTTAAAAATTGTAAAAAATAAAAAGTTTGTCGTTAAATTTTAGTTTAGTGCACAGAGCTTTTTTGTTTTTTTAGTATTTTACGATCTTTTAAAAAAGAGCTTTTTTAGGAAACGGGCTTTGCTAATTTTATACTTTTCTTAAAAGCGGGCTAACCAAATTTACCTATAGTCATCCTATCGAATTTGTGGTTCAATTCTAAAGTTTGCACATTATTCACCAATTTGGAAATTTTCTTCTCGATTTTGTTTTCGGGCAAATTATTCAGTTTGATAAATTATTCAGCTTGAATCATTTTTGCCAAGTTTTCGTACAAAACCAAGTTAGTAACAGCAAGAATTGATCGCCCTTTTGAAAAACAAAGCTTTTAACGATTTTTTAAAATAAAAAATTTGGGTAATTATTCCATCTCCATACTATAGCGGGAAAAATGTTTTTTTTAAACTTCGCAATTAAATTTGAAATCACGTAAATATTTCATAAAGAATAATGTTAATGCTTTAATCACTGTAGAAATTTTCTTTTATTGAAGGAGAAAACTTTTTTGGGAAAGGGGGTAATTTTTTTTAAAGCTTTTGTAGCACATACTACACCATACTACTAAACAGAGATGCTTTCGGTGTTGCGCAGATTTATATGGTTTAAGTAAATTTAAATTTTCCATATTTACAATGCTATTTCTAATTGCCCCTAATTGGTTCATATTTTTTGTTAATCTTAATTCAGGCATGTTTGTCCATTTGGCACGATATAAATTGCAGACATTTCGGGAATTGGGGGATTTCTAACTGAATGTACAAACGGTGGTTAACAATTTTGTAATATGTAATTGGATTAGTGGTATATTTATTAGAATGATTGATTCAAATATTCTGAACTGATAAGGTGTTTCTGGAATACGGCCAGTTTTATTTGTGGTAAATCAGCCCGAATATCAAGAAAACTACATCACTAGTTGCTCAGCTCATAAATGTTAAGGATGTTATTGTGCAGTTGGTGAGGGATTTAAAACAGGATTTTTGGTTCACTCGGTTATCTAACAAAATTATTCTGCTTTCTTGCTTTACGTAAATCATTATGTAAACATTACTTTGCCTAAGTTGGAGTTTCAATAGAAATTAGGGCTTGCGTCCCGAGAATTCCATCCCGGGAATTTAAGAAACTAAAAGTACTCTCGTTTCCTGGGAATGTTGTGAATATTTCCCGGGAATGCAAAACCCAATTTCATGGAATTAATCAGAAAGTCGCTGATGTTGGGTGCAGCGCTATAAAAAATAAAGAAACGTTATAGAGTTAGATAGAGCTTAAAGAACTGAATATTATCGTAGATAGCCATATCCGCTGGAGTACATTACAGAGTATGTTGGAAAGGTCCGTTAGTAAAAATAGCACTTCGCATATGCGAATGAACAAATATTGAGCAACGATCACAAATGAGCTCAAAATCCGAAATTACCTGTTTATGGTAGGACCGTTGGAAGCAAACAAAGAAATAGAATTCAGTCAACAGAAGAACTGAGCGTATAAAGTTTATATACAAAATTAAACCAAACTATCGCACTGTGTATGTAGAAGCAACGAATTTTTAATTTCAAAAATTGAGCTACTGATTTAATACCCCGTTAAAAATCGGTGTTCAGATCAATCAAAACGCTCTACCTAATCAAGAATTTTTGAGACTAATAAAAATTCGAAAACCCAGGTTATGCGGTCAAATAAGCCGATTGATAGGAATGTTAATTTTGAGCAAAGTTTACGCTGAAAATAATTATTTGGTTTAACAATGTAGTTTAGACGTAACGACCGTGTTTTGGTCGTTCTTATCGTGTTCTATATTATTATTTTTAGTAACGCGGATGTCAAAAATCTTAAATTTGAGCAACATGCACCAAGTCCTAGTTTAGCACAACCTGTTGTGTTTTTCTTAAATGATGTAAAGTGTGTTTTATCTGTCCGACTGAGCCTACTAAAAAACTTTTATGTGTTTGGATTTTTATTTTTACAAAACTGAGCTACTGTTATTACTGGTGTTTAGGTCTTTAATAATTGAAAACACTCTTAAGATGGCTTTAACCATATTAATATTCAATACAACCGAGCAAACGGCGCAGTGGTTAAAGCTGCGGCGGTTGGATCGGGAGGTACCGGGTTCGAATCCCTATAGGGGCGGGATGCAAAAGGGATTTTTCATCATCTGATTGCGATCGGTGATGAAGATGAACACATCTATGACCCCCTGTTGAGAGTGCAGAATCCACGGGCCGACCCACCTTTCATGTCAGCACTACGGGTTGGCATGAAGCAATGCAATATGCAGGTGGTTTTCAAAGACGGATCTGTAGCCGCCCGTCCTCGATTTGGCCACTCCAGGCGTAAGGTAGGACGGTAAAAAATAAATCAAGAAACAAACAAAACAAACAAACAAACAATATTCAATACAAAATTAAGCAGCCAGAAATATTTCTTAGTAAACATTGAATTTTGTTTGGTATGGCAGATATCAAAATATAGAACTGAACAACATATTGTGACGGTGACACCTAGCGTGTGATAGAATAAGTTAAATTAATAGCTCAATGTTTTACTGTACTAAATGGAATTGTCCATGATAAAACAGTTCTAAATGTTTCTACACTATTAGTACTGGAAAAGTCATGAACTTTCGAGGAGCTTGGTTTGTGTATATAAAAAGGCGAACAAGATCGAATTGGATTAGTAATATTTGGTAAGCGACAGTGTGAAGATTGAAAAGTAATTAAAAAGTGATTTAAAAAGTGTTGTAGTGCGAAATAAAAATTATAAATGAACAGTAAAATTTGAGAATAATTTATATAAAGTGATTTTGTGAATTTTTATTGATAAACTGTGGTGTAATAAATTTTGTGAAATAAATAAATTCGTTGGTGATAAATTGAATTGAGTTTGTATTATTCACAATCCAGTGATACGAACCTTGATTGACAAGGCAAAAACGTAACAAATTGGTGACAACAGTGGGATTGTGAATAATTAGATAAAGAAAATGATTCTCAACGAATTAAAAGTTTCAGAATTAAAGAGGGAACTTGAGAAACGGGGTTTAGCTACTGATGGTAGTAAAACAGCTTTACAAGCGCGACTACGTGACGCCATGGAGAAAAAAGAGTTAGACGCAGATCAACAAGATTTTGGCGTGGAATAACGGATCCGGCAACAGTAGAGAAGACAGGAGATAAACAGCCGTCAGTCGAAACAACACAGCTACCATCTGGAAGTTTCGAGTTGTCGCAGTTAATAATAGCTGCTATGAACCAGATGATGGGACAAATGAGTCTAATGAAACAACAAAACGAACGACAGCTGGGAGATATTAAAAATCTATTGGCGCAACAAGGAGAGCAGTCGAATCAAGAAATGAAACACCAGATGGAACAACAAATGGAGAAAATAGAACAACCAATTTAAATTATAGAGCGTCAGATGGGGGAAATTGCCGAAGGTCAACAGAGAATGGACGAGAAAATTCTGGAATTGTCTACAAATGTACAAGGCGAAATAGAGAAACTGCAAACGAATTTTAAGATAGAGATTCAACAGGTTGAACAAAAATTAGAAACGGAAGTCCAACTTGTCAAAACGGAGGTTCAACGTCTCGAGAAAGAACTAAATGATGTCAAGGCAAGTGGATCTACGACGCAAGTGGTTCAGACCGTTCAATCGATTAAGTTAAAGCCACCAATAATCGACGGAACAACTTCTTTCGGCATTTTCAAAGTTCAATTTGAAACGGCAGCCAATCAAAACCGTTGGAATGATGAACATTTCGTCGCCGCGTTAATAGTGGCCCTTAAAGGTGAAGCAGCGGAGGTCTTACAAACAATTCCGGAAAAAAGAGCGCAACAGCTATATTGAAATTATAAAGGCACTAGATCGCAAGTACGGCAGTGACCATAAGCGGGAAATTTATCGCATGGAACTGAAAATCCGCTATCAAAAGGGAGGAGAATCGCTACAGGAATTTTCATCAGCAATCGAGCGATTAGTACATCTAGCACATACCAGTACATCGGCCGATTATATGGAAAGGCTAAAAATTGATGCATTCATTGACGGCATTCGAAATCCAGAGACACGTAAGGCAGTGATGTTGTCACCTAAATCAACCTTTGCCAAAACCGCTGCGTTTGCGTTAACGATCGAGGCTGTGCAGAACTTCACCAGACCATCATTATTTAGGCACCAAATGAATTCAGACACGAACAGCAGCATGGAGCAAATGGTACCGACAGTCAGAAGAGGCAGGCTTAGGTGTTGGAAATGTGACAAGTTGGGTCACATTTCAATGGACTGCCGGAATGTAATGCAGGGAGAGAGAAGATCGCCACCTGTTATGCGGGCAAACGCCGAACGGTCGGGAAAAAGGTCTAGAGGCAGCGAGCGAAGATGTTAGATATGTAACAGGATTGGCACATCTCGCGAGATTGTTTGGAAGCAAGGGGAAAGCGGCACGGATTACCAACTTCTGTGGAAAGAGCACTAAGAGGAAAGCAGGAATCGGATGAACGGATGGCAACAGTCGGTAAAGTGGAAAGGTTAGAAGTCAGTTTGAAGGAACCGAAGCTGGCTTCGCCTTCTGGTTGCCCCATAACATCCATCTCTGTTACGAGTGAAGCACGAGGTGGAAGTAGCGTAACAATTAAGGGCAATGTTGATGGGGGGAAGTGTATCATTACGCTGGGTACGAGTGCAACTCACACGATTATCCGGGAAGGCTCGATCGGAGGAGCGGTGCAGCTGCCTGATGGGTTGAAATTAAGAATGGCAAATGGAGATAATGCAGTGATAAAAGGGAAAAAGATCGTAAATATAAGGATCGGTGAAACTCTTTTCCCACACGAAGTTCTGGTCGCAGATATCGTGGACGAGGTTATTTTGGGAACGGACTTCATGAGGATGAATGGCTTTGTGTTGCGAGGAGTATTGAGCAGCGATAACATCGAGGTGAAACTTAAATTTAACGGTATGGATGCGATAATAAGGCGAGTAACAATCAGTCATTGCGAAGAGCTACCATCGAAATCTGAAACAATTGTTGAGGAAACCAATGAACACCAGGTTAAGCAAACATTGGATAAGAAGGACCAAGTTGTGTGAAGTGGAGTGTGACTGTCGGGCGACTGGATGAAGGCTCGTTATGACATACGAGCAAATAACCAGGGCTTCCAGGAAGGGCAATTAGAAGGGCTTCACAACCCGCAACGGAAAAAGGGATTATCACCGAAACTGCAACCAGTGTGGACGGCACCCTACAGCACTAGGAAAGGATAAGGAGGTAAATCGAAGGTGGTGCTTTTAGACAGGTTTGGCCCTGTACAGAGGAGGTGATTTGGGTCCTGTTCGGGACGAACAGGCTTAGGTGAGGGGTAGTGTGACGGTGACACCTAGCGTGTGATAGAATAAGTTAAACTAATAGCTCAATGTTTTACTGTACTAAATGGAATTTTCCATGATAAAACAGTTCTAAATGTTTCTACACTATTAGTACTGGAAAAGTCATAAACTTTCGGGAAGCTTGGTTTGTGTATATAAAAAGGCGAACAAGATCGAATTGGATTAGTAATATTTGGTAAGCGACAGTGTGAAGATTAAAAAATAATTAAAAAGTGATTTAAAAAGTGTTGTAGTGCGAAATAAAAGTTATAAGTGAACAGTAAAATTTGAGAATAATTTATATAAAGTGATTTTGTGAATTTTCATTGATAAACTGTGTTGTAATAAATTTTGTGAAATAAATAAATTCGTTGGAGATAAATTAAATTGATTTTGTATTATTCACAATCCAGTGATACGAACCTTGAGTGACAAGGCAAAAACGTAACAATATTTATAAAATGAGCAACTGGTAACAAATACATTTCTAAGTTACTTGCTCTAAATTATCATCAATTTAAAACAAATGAACTTTAAATTAGAGTGATATAAATAGACAATTGCCCATTATCGAAAGTTTGGTGTTATGTTCATGGAACATTGCAGATTTCCATTTAAACTACTGATCAAAAACAATTTGAAAGTACTAACTCAGTCAAATATTTTGGGTGCGACCTCCTTCATTATTTTGAGTGACATCATGAATTCGGATAGCTTCAATAAAATGAGTTATTTTCGATGGTTGCTCCATGATTTAATTTTATTAAATAACCTAAAAACTGTTCAACACAATTAATTTTGTGTTCAACTTTGATTTAATGCTTTTTTTAGCAATTTTGTAAACAGAGCAAATTATTTTAGCCTCTAAAATTAGTGTGCTAAATAGATAATCATAGTTGTTAACCAAATTCAAGTCAAAGGTCGTTTAACCTCATTAAATGTTTCACACACAATAATTGAGCAACCCTCGAAAGAAATTTTTTGATAATAAGTACAGCTTGTTTTACCTATGTGCTCTTGAGAAATTGACAATATTGCGGAATTCACAGCAATTGTAGTCAAAACCATCTATATACTCTCTCACCGGACCGACCACAAGGAGGTATGGCGAATGCAAGATAGCCAGGGTCCCAGGCTAACGGGGCCTCGAGTAATTTGACAAGCAAAGAAAAATCGTAGCTTGCACAAGAATTTACAACTGAAAAGATTTGAAAAATAATACAAAAACAAATAGAATATCGCTATTGAGCATTAAAGCATGGGCAATTGTAATAACCATATCAATTTTTGCTGAGGTAATAAGGTAGATTTGCCCTCGGCCATTCCATGCTGGAGGGAAAACTCCCGTTTTAATATAGATGAGGTTCTCGGCATCTAACAACCATTTAATATTCCAGTTGTTGGAAACTGGAATAATTGAATGAGTCTTGGACCTCTTGATGGAGAAGGCCGGCCTGGTTAGTGAAAAAATCAGGGAAACTCCCGTTTTAATATATATGAGGTTCTCGGCATGTAACAACCATTTAATATTCCAGTTTTTGGAAACTGGAATAATTGAATGAGTCTTGGACCTCTTGATGGAGAAGGCCGGCCTGGTTAGTGAAAAAGTCAGGGAAACTCCCGTTTTAATATAGATGAGGTTCTCGGTATGTAACAACGATTTAATATTCCAGTTTTTGGAAACTGGTATAGTTGAATGAGTCTTGGACCTATTGATGGAGAAGGCCAGCCTGGTTAGTGAAAAAATCAGGGAAACTCCAGTTTTAATAAAGATGAGATTCTCGGCATGTAACAACCATTTAATATTCCAGTTTTTGGAAACTGGAATAATTGAATGAATCTTGGACCTCTTGATGGAGAAGGCCGGCCTAGTTAGTGAAAAAATCAGGGAAACTCCCGTTTTAATATATATGAGGTTCTCGGTATCTAACAACCATTTAATATTCCAGTTTTTGGAAACTGGAATAATTGAATGAGTCTTGGACCTCTTGATGGAGAAGCCCGGCCTGGTTTGTGAAAAAGTCAAGGAAACTCCCGTTTTAATATAGATGAGGTTCTCGGCATGTACCAACCATTTAATATTCCAGTTTTTGGAAACTGGAATAATTGAATGAGTCTTGGACCTCTTGATGGAGAAGGCCTGCCTGGTTAGTGAAAAAATCAGGGAAACTCCCGTTTTAATATAGATGAGGTTTTCGGCATGTAACAACGATTTAATATTCCAGTTTTTGGAAACTGGAATAATTGAATGAGTCTTAGACCTCTTGATGGAGAAGGCCGGCCTGGTTAGTGAAAAAATCAAGGAAACTCCCGTTTTAATATAGATGAGGTTCTCGGCATGTAACAACCATTTAATATTCCAGTTTTTGGAAACTGGAATTATTGAATGAGTCTTGGACCTCTTGATGGAGAATGCCGGCCTGGTTAGTGAAAAAATCAGCACCTAAGCAAACTTCATTTTTTCATTATTTCGATTTGAATTTGGATAATTTTAAGGGTTTCGATCAAATTTAGTAACGACTAAATATGAACTTTAAAGAAAGATGATTTTTTAGACCATAGATGTCGTGAAAAGAGGTTTAACAAGTATTTTATAAAGACTCGAGAATTATTGAGATAGAAATTCCCAATAGCAATCTCTAATCATTACAGTTAATAATTCAAGTTCCTGGGTAGTATAGATTAGAAATAAATATTTACTTCCTTTAGCTTTTAAGAAGAATGACTCTTGCGGCACTTAGGCCCGTAATTTTAAACGAGGATAGTAATAAATCAGCGAATTTATCCCCTCTTTCGTATTTTTAAACGAAGATAAATCCACTGAATCAAACCTGGATTAAAATTGTATCCTCGGATTTATACCTCGATATCGATGGCTAAAACAGTGGATATAGCTCTTTTCGAAAATTGGGAAATTTAAAACGTCATTTACGATCTGTCAAATTACATATACAAAACTAAATATTTGTAGATATTGAATTGCAAATTTAAATTTAATTGAAAATTTAAGTTAAAAATGGAAAATATATTTAATGGGTCCTCGTCTTCGTCATCAGAATCTGGTGAATCAGATTACGAGATAATGTTGTCGATACGATCTTAACGTCCTAAGGTATTTCACGATAGAATAGACGTGGAGTTTTACAATAAGAAATAGTTTCGGCGCCGATCCCAGTTTTCTAAACAAGGGGTTCGTTATTTGACCAACACCCCCAGACAAGATCTGGAACCTTTAGACGCATATTATCGCTTATGATATCGCATATTACGTGCACCACTCGCTTTTATTTATTTCTTGTACAGGAATGCCACAAATCACGATATTTACTAAAGACTAACTCCAACAGAATCAAACTAGCTAGCCGCGAATTTGAGATTATGTAGTTATTTTTTCATTCTGTCACAACACGATTTAAATGCTTTTAGGCTTGTTGCGTTTCGTACATAGCATGATTATCGTAATCTAGAATTTGAAACTCGATACATATAAAATTCAACAAAAGACAGAAAACTTAAAGGAGAAATAATTATTTTATGTCATTTTCGATTGAGCCGAAAAAAGCATTCTGAACTTTTAATTTGTTCGATTGAAGCACATTCGAGAGCACATTTTAGATGAGTTTTCCGTAGATTTACGCCTCTTTTACATAAATATGTTTATAGCAGTGGCGTAACTAGGTACCCGCAACACCCGCAGCTGCGGGGGGCCCGTTGGGGCCCACGAGATTTATCGAGCATTTCAAATTTACGATTTCAAATTTACAAAACGAAATTTTTAAGATAAGGTGGTCGTCTAATTTTTAGAGAAAGAAGGAATGATTCCTGTTGCAATAATTTCTTTTCGATTGCTATGAAGATGAAAAAGTTTCGACTAGAACCATATGACTCCAAAGAAATAAAAATGCCTTTAGATTCTGACAGATATGTAGAGTTAGAAGACAATTTGCTAAACTCGTTTAAAATCAAAGCTTTCGCTATCAGAGGATAACGATTTTAGTGTTTGGGTTAATTTATTTGGAAAATACGTTTTGCACTCCAAGTTTAACACTTTTGCACTTCAAATTTAACCTTTTATAAATCAAATTAAGAATTGAGCAAAACAAATTGAAACTTTTACAAATCAAGTTTTGATTAGAAAATATTGAATTTGATTTGTAAAAGGAAGCAATTCTGCTAAGCAGATTGCGATGTACCATTTTGATGTTCATAAAAATCAAGAAGAAATTGTTGAATCTTTCTTATTAGAAAAATATCTAACCGCGACTGGAAACAATTACATGTTACCTTCATTAGTAGTGCTTTTGTCTTTAGAAAGGGAATTAACAGATACTTGAGCCAAACCAGTCAGTCTCTATAGTGAATTAGCGTTACAATTTTGCAATTAGTGCTGGTGTTCTTTTTTGGTTGTTTTTGGCGAGGTTCTCCCGGTTTTTTGAAATTTCCGTCACTTCCCGATTTCATACCTTTCATACCTTCTATTTTTTTAAATTTCACGAGATTATTGGAGTTTAACATGGAGGCTTAGTTGGTGATTCTTTGTTTCGAAACTATCAGGTTATTCGAGATGTTTTGCGAATATTCGAGTGTGGTTCGATGTTACTCAAGAATTTTAGAGTCTATTCTAAGAATATGTTTCTTCGATATTTAACCAATTATCCGATACTATTTGAGGGTTCCATTTTTATTGCATGTCGTTTTGTCGAGCTTAGCCATACCTTGCTTAGTAGTAGCATTTTGCTTAGTAGGATTAGTAACATTAAGTTATATTTACATGAATTTTCGAAATATTTCGAAATTTTCGTGGATTTTCTAAATTTTGACAGGCTTTCCAAAATTATTCATTAATACCTATCCAGATTTTTCGGTATTATTGAAATTGTTCGAGATCAATCGAGATTCACAAAATAAAGAGATTATTCCAATTTTTCTGTGATTGTTCTGCGTTATATTCTAGAATTTTTAAGTTTTCCGACATTTCTAGGATTAAACGAGATTGTTAATGATTTTCAAATTTATTCGAATTATGTATGACAATGTTCTGCGATTAGCTATGAGTTTGAGTACTGGCAGAATTACACATACACATAAATCTGAATCGCAATATTTTGTCATTTTTCGAGATTATGCCAAAATTTCAATATTTCAGGATCTTCTCCCGTTTACATACTTACGGATAATTCGATATTTGAGAATTTTCAGGAATATTCATGATATGTATATGGTATACTTTGAAAATTTGACATTTTTAAGATTATTTCGATATTCATGATATTTTATTTAGAAAACGTCATTACGTTTTATTTAAGGCCATTGAAATGAATCACGTTCTCTTTCGTCTAGTCACGAAATCAGATACTTTTAAATAACGCGAGGCTCGACAATAGAAAGAAATAAGTCTTTATCTAATAAGCATTTTAGTTTCGCCACTGGTTCGTACGTTTATTCTGGTTCTGTTATTTGGCTGATTGGGTGCCGTTTTCAGTTTGAAAACTTATTATGGTCATTGTTTATTTAGAAGTATCATTAAATTAATCTCAACATTACTTCAAAAACGAATTTTTGAGATTTTAAATTTACAATTTTCTAGTTTCTTATATTTTGACAAATAACCCACAAACATAAAAGAGCAATGAGTTGTTCTTATTCGATTGACGCCGAAATTGAGATTTCTTTTCCATAGAGGGAAAAATAATCAATCCAAAATGACATTAGAAAACAAACAAAAAAATGCCTAATATCCCAGCAAGCAGTTATTAATTCGAAAATTGATTTCGAAAATCGCCGGTTTTAGCTTCGTTCAAAATTATGACACAAAAAATCCACGGATCTATCTACGTTTAAAATTACCAAAAGTAACCTCGGCTAAATCAGTGGATTTTCGAAAACTGTGGATTAATCCGTCGATTTATTCTTGTTTAAAAATACGAGCCTTAGGGCGAACAGAACATAATCGTTTTGCTTTAAAATGCGAATAATGCAATAAGATGGCCACAAAATGAGAAATAATGAAAAACTAGAATACTAGATATTTTTTAACAGTAATTTTAAGCTCTACAAGCATTTAACTTTACCGCATTTTGATTTGTTAGCTTTTGTTAGCTCAGAGCAATTGATTTACATTTCTGTGTAATGACGTTGTGTTGAACGAGAATTTTTAAAAGATTGGTTGCATTGCCAATAATTGCCAAAAAGCTATCTGTATAAATAGCGCAATAAATAAAACCTAATATTTTAAATTTATCTAACGAAATGCAACAATGAGAGCAATTGCAGCAGATTTAAATTAGGTAGTTTATGGTGCCAGTAAAACCTATAACGGTACCGGAGATCTCGAAAACAGTCCCAGGTAAAAATTAATAGAGCGATATCACCTTAAACTGAGCAGAGTTGGTTGAATAGGTCTATTAGACGTCAGCTGTTTGAATCTGAGTTCCGTGGGTGCATTACATGCCAAAAACGAATTGTTTCTAAACAAAATTTAAAACAACGGAAGCATTTCGCAAAAAAACACCTACACAAATAGTGGAGTGACAAATCGAAGTTTAGTTTGTTTCAGTTGCAAGTATACGTTAAACTTCTGAAAAAAAGAATTGGATCCCAAATACACTATTAAAAACATAAAACACGAAGGCAGGAACATCATGGCTTGGAAGCATTTTCATGGCAAAAGCTTGGGAGCCAACACATGTACAAAGATATTACGGATGTTGTGATGGAGCCTTATTCTTATAGTGAAACGTTCCTTTACGAATCATAAAATTGATGCTTTGAGCGTAAGGCCTCTGATAACCAAATCAAGATAACATATGGGCAGAAGTTAAGAAAGAATAAAAAAAACTTTCAGGAATTCAAACGAGCTTTTCTGTCATATGTGAGGAATCTGGAAAAACACCTTTTCTGCATTCTTGAAATTCAACCGAAAAAAGTCATCAGTAACTTTCTAGTTGAATACGTGGTTTCAAATGAAAATTTAAATTGCTGTATACTAAAGTCATGCGTAACTTTTTCGATTGAGTTCAAGAATATCGTCCGAGTGTGACAATTAAAGGCTATTCCACTAACGGAGTACGAAAATAACAGGCCCCCAAAAATTCACGGGCCTAGGCACGTACCTAGTTTGCCTCCCTGTAGCTACCCCACGCAACTTTACTTTGCGATTGTCTGGCACGATTTTGAAGTTTTTTATTATGTTTTCTGAAGTAACAGTCTCATTTGGACGACCAGAGCGTTCAGCATTAATTGTGTCTGTACGACCGCGTTTGAAATCAGCATACCACGTGTTGAGCTTGAACAGTATTTCTTTCCACTAAAAAGCAACTGTTGGTTAGTTCCGGGACTTATTGATCGAAATGTCGTGTACTAAAAGTTAGAAACACAATAGAATTTTCAATTAGGCGATTCCTTTCTCCAAAATAAAATACAGCCTGCAAAGTAAGATTCTGGTTTAAATTTAACTTTTTAAATCAATTGTATAAAATTTTATTATTCTATTTTACTGCGCTTTTATGAGTTAATAAAATTAACGAAAAAATTTGAATTTCGTAGAGCTTTATACAAATTATATTCTATTATACTCAAACAAAGCGCATTTATAAAAACTTTTCATGTCAGCTTTAGATATTAATTAAGCTCTGGAAGTTAATGAAAACAATAAGTTTGAAAAACGACATAAACCATAAAATGTCATAAAATTTATTATTAATACTTTGGTATCTGTACAATTATACTGCTTATTGCACAGTAATAATAACGTACATTGAACAAACATCTGTAAACATGACACATTTTTTTTTTTTTTCGTTTGTTACACAACATTTTTAAAAGCTTAATTTGTTAAAAAAAAAACTTAAAAGTTTATTTATACATTTTTTGTTTTTATTTGTTAGGGAGATATACATAAAATAAAATAATTCAAACTTTATTGATTTATTGCTCTTGTCGAATTGAATAAATTTTCCAACCCTTCAAAATAATATTACAATAAAAATTCACCCATTTTGAATTACACACACTCTAAATGGGTGAAAATATTTTGTATATTGGGTACAGTGTATAATGCGCACACTACAGGAAAATAGTCAAAAAATATACAACAATATACACCCAAGTGTGGTAATGTGGTAAGAGAGAGCTTATTTTGTTATTATTTCACTTGTCCGTCCATCACCACCCGGGGGGGTGGTATTTTTCTAAATATAAATATTTCCTCGATTAATTCATGAATAAATTATATCAAATGGTGATTTTATTATTTTCCAAAATCTACACAAAAAAACATTTTTTTTTTTTGAGGTGCTGGGAATTGAATCTCTCACAACACTGTATACCAAAAAAAAAAAAAAAAACGAGTAGGAGGTGGTCGATAACGATAACATTTTGGGGAATATGATTTATTTTTTTGGTCATTAATAATTTTTTTTTTTTTTTGTTCCTTCTGTGTACAATGGAAAATTTAAATAAAAAGAAAATCTTTAATGTTAATTATTTTACATTTATGTATTTCAATCAATAAAACATAAATTGGCATAATAACTGTCAGTGGTCATCATTATTCATAATACAAACACAATGTTTTGAAACAGAGGTTAGATTAAAATTGAATTTTGTGTAATACAATTTACACGCGCGGGGGGTTAATATATTAAACCTTTCGAATTTACTCGTACGATACGTATCCTGTACAAATGTGGTATGTATTGATTTTGCACAAAACACCATCTGACGAAAAAAATATATGACGCGCAGTAAATAATGTATTTTCACTGAAAATAAATCTTGAATGAAAAACATTCCAAAAAAAAAAAAAAAAAATTCATTTTCCAAATTGATTACCTATTTTGTTTTTCCTTTAACAGACGCAACAAAACAGAAAATTGGATGTGCGGAAAAAGGTATGAGGGAATGTGTATACTCGAAACCGTTTATGTTTTTACGTGTTTCTTTGAGCAGAATATCTATGACTTTATTAAATGTGTACACGTGAATTATGAGTTTAATGGTAGGGCTGAGCTAGAAATCATTTTTATTATGCGCGAAATTTTTGATTGATTTGCACCCATCGCCATCACCAAATCACCCAGATATGATATTTTTAAGGCGTAGACTGGCATCTCGATTTCTATTTTTTTTAATATGCTTTGTTCTTTTATTCAGAACAAAAATTTGTGATTGATTCTGTTTTATATTTGAGTAGTTCCTATTTCCGGTGGAAAGATACGGTGTGAGTTTTAGTTAGCAGAACACTTATTTGATACCTAAACTATTCCTTTTTGAAAATCATCTTTAAATTTCCACAGAAGCTTTTTCTACAGTAAAAGAGTTATCAAGTAAACTAAGTTTCCCGATAGATTTGAATTCAACTTTCACTTCTCGGTGTTCGAAATAAACCTAACTTAGAAAAATTTAATTTGGGCAGACCTCTGTCAAATGTATAGACAGATATTTGGCTTCAGTAAATAAGAATTGGTTCATTTAGCACTTTAGCCTACTGGTATTAATAAACTTCTCCAGCACTATACAAACATTACACATTTGTCTGAATCAACCAAATAAATTCTACAGAATCGGTGAATTTATGCCTCTAATAAACTCATTTTTTAGACAAATTGACTCTCTTGAGATTTATAGAAAGTCCACGAATTCTACTTTGACAGCCTCCCAATTTAGGTTTTTACGGCGTGATTTTAAGAAAACAGAATCGGACATAAAATATTTTAGTTGCGTTTGTTGCTATTGAATTTTAGCAGTTTTATTTCAAATTTTTCCGAATTTAACAATGTTTTAAAAGACGTTCTCGGATTCGTTTGCAAACGCCGTTTTCGAGGCTTGGTTAAAAGCGAAGCCTAAACATAGTTTAGTTTAGACAGAGTATATCAAGCTAAAAGGCTAGGTAGAATGCAGCTTTTTATATTAAAAAATCTTTCAACTTCAAACTAGGTAAAACAGATTCTCGCTGTTCAGCCTCTGATACAATTTTTGTAGAATTGAAAAATAATCGCAACGATTTACTTTTAGTCGGTGACTTTAGTTAAATGTGAATTCAAATTTCCAGTACATAGTTAACTTCCCTGATTTTCTCACTTTAATAAACATTATTAGGAATGATAACAAAGGACCGAAGGTCGAAGGGCCGAATTTCAAAGGGCCGAATGTGTCGAAGGGCCGAATGTCGAAGGGCCGAATGTCGAAGGGCCGAATGTCGAAGGGCCGAATGGGTCGAAGGGCCGAATGTCGAAGGGCCGAATGGGTCGAAGGGCCGAATGTCGAAGGGCCGAATGCCGAAGGGCCGAATGGGTCGAAGGGCCGAATGTCGAAGGGCCTAATGTCGAAGGGCCGAAAGTGTCAAAGGGCCGAATATCGAAGGGGAAAACTATATAATTTTCTAGAAAATAACATCGTTCTTAAATGACTGAATATTATCATCAGTTTAAAGAACAGGAGTAAATTGAATTTTTATGACATTTTATGATAAAATTCTCTTTTCCATTTAAATTTAAAAATAAAAAACACACAGGGTACAACAATATTTATGATCAAAACTTTATTAATATATACAGTAAATTAAAAAATCATATCGACTAAATTTAAATCATCTGGTATGAATATTTGAATATATGCAACATATTTAGCACAATTTGCAACAGATAAATTTGGCAAATTCCATTGTATTTTCAAGCCTTTGTAAACGAAATTCGGTTTGGGTCAAATCTATCCTATTTTCACCTGCTGAAATCTGTGGCATTTCAGTTGTTAAATCTCGTTTAATAGAGGCCTTAAGAGTCGACCAAACAAATTCTATGGGGTTTAACATTGGACTGTAAGGGCCTAATTTTAATAACCGATGATTGATAAATTCACTTTCAAGAAACACAGCTTCAATAGACGCATGACACGGAGCATTATCAATTACCATTACGACTAGTGATTGATATTTGGTTAGAGCATTGCGTAAACAGTTGCGTATGAACTCATTCGCTTGCGGGGTTTTAAATGCTCCTCTTCTTACTTCGTGATGAATAAGCTCCGCATTACCTATTAAAAATGATTTTTTCCAATTTGAAAATGAAAAGGTATAAAGGTATTCACACAATTGATTGGTTGCAAGTGTCTTCCTGGTCAGATCTCAATGAAAAACTTAATTGTTATAATGCTGGTGCCTTAGGCCGAATTTGTTTGCAAAATTTTCAACTTTTCATCTCCTTGCGAGATTAATTTTCAATTTAGTTGAATAACGCACCTGCGATCAACACTCTGTACAATTTTAGTATAACAGTGTTTGCAAGGAACCGTACCACTTCCTCCTATTCGTATTTACTTCTGGTAAAATTCATAGTGCTATGGTATTTAGAACCATAGATCAGATATTTCTATCCCCGTAAATGAGTTTATGTAATTAGTTTACATTATATTTTATATAAAGGGAATACCGAAAAATTTTAAAATTTAGAATCAGAATTCAAAACAATTCTTTGGCATCCCACCCCTATCGATATTTGAAACCGGTAAATTTAGATAGAACCAAACGCAACATACCATAATTCCTTGATAGAGGTAATCTAAACTCAAACGAATCTTGTTCATTTATATAGGATTTGAATTAGGTTAAGTAGAATCGGGCGCCACTTGTGTAGTACAAAGAAGTTTTTTGTTGCGTTTGTTTCTTTGTTATGATAATAAATATGATAAAAGTTGGTTTCCGGTTAAAACATAAATGTGGCGATTTTTATGTTTGATTCGATTCAATCCTATACTAGTTTCGACGACTTCAAATTAACTTAACGAAACCTACTCGTAACTCCAATCTCATGAACACTAACTCTAACTCAAGCTGGTTTAAACTTTACATAGGAATATGTTAAATAACCGTCAATTTCTATTTTCGTAAATTAATTAGAACAAAATAAGGAATTTTGGTTTCTGTTCCTTAACCTCCGTTCGTTAAAAACCATTCAGGAAACCGTCGTATTTCAGATTTAATTTGTTGCTTTGTAAACCTTTTCATTCAAAAAATTTTAGTAAATTTTTGTTAGTTATTCAAAATAATCCTCACTATAGAAAGAGCGCTACATTATTAATCGATATTTGATATAATACAGCGACACATCAACCTGTAGAAAGAAGCCAGCTGATTCCAACTGAATACTAGGCAGGTTTAAAATATCCTTAATTTTCCTCTTTAGACTAAGAATTTTTTAATTTTGAGAAATCAGGCACATTTTATCAGTTAAATTTAAGATTTTTGAAAACCGACGGTGGCAACCGCGGATTTAGTAATTTTTAATTCGATATAACTTCGGTATCTTAAAGCTCTTTAATTTCATTATAATATTGCATATTTGTCCCGTTTTCTGAAGTCGACTTAGCGCCGCCATGTTTTCAACTTTACGAAAAATAAACCGTTTTGGATTCAGTACATGGATAAATAATATAAAATATTTAAACACTATATTTGGTTGATTGCAGGTAAAGTCACAAACCGAAAGAAGAAAACACATACACTTGGGTGCAAAAAAGACGCACATTGCTCAATTTTCCACAAAAGTGCAAAAATATCAAAAAAATCCAATATTTGTTTAATTTTTTTTTAATGCAGATTCAAAGTCTATTTCAGTGGTACGGGCTCGTTTGCTGGTCTGTGTGCAGTCAGATTAACTTCTCGAAGTCGTCTTCTAACTGCCCACCGACTGACTTCGACTTCACGAACTTCTTGAAGCCGCCGTCCCGCCTTCAAAAATGTATAAAATCAACCTGAGGCACACAGCATAAGTGATTGGTTATTGGAGCTAATTCGATTCTAGCAATTCGATTGATGATGGCTTTATTCTAAACCAATCAATTGTTAAGCATCACAATTTAGAAATTATTTAAACGAAGCTTGGTTAAAAATAAGAATGCTACAACTCTCACCAATTTTAGAAAATATCGGAATATGGTTAGTAGTATGATTAGAAAGGTTGGATTTGTAGGAAAATTCAATGTTAACCTGCTTAACAATGATTGTGTTCTTAAAAGTAACCAAAAATATGTGTAAATTAAATTTAGAATTTAAAAAATAAATGATAAATCACAGCAATTGAACAAAAAAGGAGAATTTAAAATTCTACCTCATCAAAATTATGAATATTTAAATTAGGGTTCGTATACTCGGGTATCGGATACCCAAGCACACGGATATTTTTCGGAATTTTTAACAACCCGAATACCCAGGTAACTGCTTCGGGGATCGCCAAAAGATTCATGAGAACGCTGTAAACTTTCCGTTATTTATTTCCGATTTATATAATATCAGAGCTCTATAAATCGCAGCACGGTAGGAACCCTTCATACAACGCCGTCTCGAAAATATTTTTTACGAAAGTTGGTTTTCCTGAATTTTTTTCACAAGAATCGATAGTTTAATTAACGTGTAATTTAATTTTGATTTACATTATTTTTTACGTTTATCTGTGTTAATAAAATGAGTCGCCAAAGTGCAGAGAGTCAGAATATTGGTTCGATCGATTTACTCATACAAACATTTCAAACAAGTTTTTTGGAATTCTTTCCTTTCGAGCTATATATGTACTATACATTTTTAGAAAGCGCAAAACTTGAAATATTTATAGAAAATAAAAAAACAATCATCTATCTTACCTACCTCCTGGTATATGTACGAAGCTATTCTCGTTTGAATGCGGCTCTTTTTTACGTGGTTTTCATTGTATTCAAATAGAAATTTGAAGGTTGGCGCTATGTGCCGCAGCGTTGTTACTTATCCTATAAAAACGTTTAATTATCCCCAATTCCAGGAAAGTGAAATTTTTTTGCCAATTTTTGGCATTTTTTTTTTCATACGCAATAATTGTGATAAAGTAATGTTTTTGATTTTTGGCGGAATACAATCAATTTATGGTAGAAACTTATAGTGCCTAATTGTGAGTAGTTGATAATAGTTATTTATGGTACTAGTGAGCAAAACGAGATATTATCCATGAAGAATAAGTTTGTCCCACGAGACGATAGCAGAGTGGGACATTATTCCGAGTGGATAATATTCCGAGTGGATAAAATATTTATGTCTTTCCTTCATATAATATGATATTGGATGCGAAAAAGATGTGCTATCCCCTAAGATCTAGTATCGAAATTAATGATATTGGAGCTTCTATTAAACTGAAAGATCCATTAGATCATACTGTACCTCGGATTCTTCGGTACAAAAATCAGGACATAGAAATCTGAAATTATACGTTAAATGGGGCTGTGACGGATCATCTGGTCAAAGTGAATATAAAAGGCATTGCCAGACGAGACTCAGTTAATATCAGATGCTAATTTATTTATTGCTTCTCTTGTGCCTATAAAACTAATTGACTTATCAACAAATCTTTTAGTCTGGCAAAATACTGCATGCTCTTCTGTTCGTTATTGCCGACCCATTTCCATAAAATTTGTCAAGGAAACTCCACAGCAGACTAGAGAGACTGTTGACGATATCAAGAGACAAATTGATAAACTTACTCCATCACTGGTAAACAAAGATGACGAGTTAGTGGAAGTCAAACATGAACTGTTTTTAACCATGATTGATGAAAAAGTTTCGCATGTATTAACGAATACATCATCTAGTGCTGTGTGTACTATATGTGGAGCTAGACCTAGAAAGATGAATGATCTGAGCAAAGTTCTACTAAACCCAAAACGAAGATGCATTTCAATATGGACTTTCCACTCTTCATTCTTGGATTAGGTTTATGGAAACTATTTTGCATATTTCTTATAGTATTTCGTTTATGAAATGGTCAGCAACAACAGAAGATAATAAAAAAAGTAAAGAAGAAAAGAAAAAATCTGTTCAAAGTAAGTTCCGAAATGAACTTGGCCTCCATATAGACAAACCTCGACAAGGAGCTGGTAATAGTAGCGACGGCAATACTGCGCGAAGATTATTTTGTAACTATCATTGTTCAGCAAATATTACTGGAGTTGACGAAGAATTTATAAAACGGCTATACATCATATTACAAACATTATCATCTGGAATCGTAGTAAATGCTTTCAAATTTGGCCAATACGCAATGGATACCGCTCGAATATTTGTCAATAAATATAATTGGTGCTATATGCCTTCCTCTCTCCATAAAATCCTTATTCATGGAAAAAGTGTTATAAGACATTTTGCAATTTTACCAATAGGCCAAATGTCTGAAGATGCACAAGAAGCACGCAACAAAGATTATAGGCGATACCGATTACACCATTCCAGGAAGTGTTCTTGTTCAGCAACCAATGAAGGTGTTTTTCATTCATTATTATTTACATCGGATCCATATATGTATTTCAAGTTTAAGGGGTAAAACCGACATTGTTTCCAGGGATTTATTAGATGAAGCTAAAATGCTTTTGGATCTGCCTGAAAGTGAATAATTCACAATAAATTATAATTATGTGTTCTAAATAATAAATAAGACAATTAATAGTCGACTTTATTAATTCTATTTGATATTTTTTGTTAATTTTGTATAATATTTTTGACATTTCCATTTTCTTATATTACATTCTTTTACTCTAGTAAAATAAAGTATAGTAATCATGAAAATTTTGGACCTTGAGATTTTTAGAGATTTATTTGTTTTGAGGCTCCCTGAGTCCGAAAAAGTGGGTTTCGAAATGGTGTCTGTCTGTCTGTCTGTCAGTCTGTCAGTCTGTCAGTCTGTCAGTCTGTCAGTCTGTCAGTCTGTCAGTCTGTCAGTCTGTCAGTCTGTCAGTCTGTCAGTCTGTCAGTCTGTCAGTCTGTCAGTCTGTCAGTCTGTCAGTCTGTCTGTGTCCTCTCTACAGCCCATATGGTTAAATCAATCGAACTGAAACATCAGATTTAAGCTTTTTTGATAAATTGGGAGGTCCCAGTGAATTTTACTCCAAATCGGCTAACCGGAAGTGGCCACTCCCATGGTCCAGAAAATTTGTTTTGCAAATATCTTAAAAGTATAAGGTTTACAAAAAACTACTTAATACAAAATGTTTCCAAAAATTAAAAACAAATAAAAATAAAAAATTGGATTAGAGTTTTTTAACTAGGTAATTAAGGGACCTATTCCATGTGCTAGCAAAACCTTTATCATCATTGTTGAGTGCGATTTCCAAAAAATTATTTCGTAGAACTTTTATTAAACGAACAATCCGTATGGATTAGGGTTTTCTAACTAGGTATTTGAGGGACCTATTCCATGTGCTAGCCATACCTTTGTCATCATTGTTGGCAATGGCCGATATTGGCCCTTGGGAGTTGAGTGCGATTTCCAAAAAATAATTTTGCAGAACTTTTACTAAACGAACGATTCGTATGGATTAGGGTTTTCTAACTAGGTAATTAAGGGACCTATTCCATGTGCTAGCGAAACCTTTGTCATCATTGTTGGCAATTGCCGATATTGGCTCTTGGCAGTTGAGTGCGATTTCCAAAAAATAATTTTGCAGAACTTTTACTAACTAGGAAATTGAGCAACCTATTCTATGTGCTAGCCAAACCTTTGTCATCATTGTTGACAATTGCCGATATTGGCCCTTGGGAGTTGAGTGCGATTTCCAAAAAATAATTTCGTAGAACTTTTATTAAACGAACGATCCGTATGGATTAGGGTTTTCTAACTAGGAAATTGAGCAACCTATTCCATTTGCTAGCCAAACCTTTGTCATCATTGTTGGCAATGGCCGATATTGGCCCTTGGGAGTTGAGTGCGATTTCCAAAAAATAATTTTGCAGAACTTTTACTAAACGAACGATCCGTATGGATTAGGGTTTTCTAACTAGGTAATTAAGGGACCTATTCCATGTGCTAGCGAAACCTTTGTCATCATTGTTGGCAATTGCCGATATTGGCTCTTGGGAGTTGAGTGTGATTTCCAAAAAATAATTTTGCAGAACTTTTACTAAACGAACGATTCGTATGGATTAGGGTTTTCTAACTAGGTAATTAAGGGACCTATTCCATGTGCTAATTGCAGAACTTTTACTAAACGAACGATCCGTATGGATTAGGGTTTTCTAACTAGGTAATTAAGGGACCTATTCCATGTGCTAGCGAAACCTTTGTCATCATTGTTGGCAATTGCCGATATTGGCTCTTGGCAGTTGAGTGCGATTTCCAAAAAATAATTTTGCAGAACTTTTACTAACTAGGAAATTGAGCAACCTATTCTATGTGCTAGCCAAACCTTTGTCATCATTGTTGACAATTGCCGATATTGGCCCTTGGGAGTTTTTTTTTTTTTTTTTTTTTCCCTTTATTTAATATTACAACTGATTTACAAATCATTTAGTAATTTATCTTTCTTAAATGAAGATTCACATTTGACGGGCAGTAGCCCAATGGTTACTCCCGTTTGAATTTACATAGTAATTATTTTTCTCTATCCGAATTAAATACAACTGCCCAATTCCAAAGGTTTCTGCCTTTGAAGTCTTCTTACTGCATTGGTGGTATCCAACAAACTTCGTATGTCTGCATTTTGGTGCCGAGATATCCGCTGAATGTGTTTCTTCGCATGATTTTGTATTTCTTCACTAACATATTCCATATTTAAGTCCCTATGGAGGTTATCATTTCTAATGTACCATGGTGCGTTTACAATGCCACGCAGCACTTTGTTTTGAAAACATTGAATAATTTGTACATTTGTCTTCTTGGTACAACCCCAAAGTTGAATACCGTAGGTCCATATTGGTTTAAGTATTTGCTGATATAATAGCAATTTGTTATGTATTGTAAGCTCAGAGTTTCTACCTATTAGCCAATACATTTTCCTATATTTAATGTTCAATTCTTCTTTTTTCTTTTTAACATGCTCTTTCCATCTAAGCTTGCAATCGAGAGTCATGCCGAGGTATTTGGCTGTATTTGCATTTGGAACCGGCCTTGAATTAAGTTTCACTGGAATCCAGTTAACTTTCTGGTTTGTGAAGTTTACGTGAACCGACTTTGCTTCGTTTAGGCTAATGCGCCATTTCTTTGTCCAACTACTCACTGTGTCGGTTGCTTTTTGAAGTTTGGTCGTTGCTTCTGATATACACTTTCCAGTCGCCAGAATAGCTGTATCGTCTGCAAATGTTGCTATGGTGGAACCTTCTGTATTTGGCATATCTCTGGTGTACAGGATGTACAATATAGGACCCAGTACGCTACCCTGTGGTATGCCTGCTGATATTCTCTTTAGTTCAGAGTACTCTTGGTTATATTTTACACGGAAATGTCGGTCTGCGATATAAGATTTAAGAATTTGATAGAATTGCTTAGGTAGATCTCGATGCAATTTAAATTCAAGTCCTTGATGCCAAACTTTGTCGAAAGCTTGTGCTACATCTAAGAAGATGCTGGAGCATATCTTCTTATTCTCAAGTGAGTCTTCGATTATATCCGTTATTCTGTGAACTTGTTCTATCGTAGAGTGATTTTCTCTAAATCCAAATTGGTGTGGTGGAATCAAATTTCTCTCTTCTATTATTGGCTTGAGTCTCTTGAGCAGTAATTTTTCAAATAATTTTGAAATTACAGGAAGTAGTGAAATCGGTCTGTACGACTTTTTATCGTTCGCTGGTTTGCCTGGTTTGGGGATCATAATTACTTCAGCAACCTTCCATTGCCGTGGGACATATTTTAGTCTGAAGACAGCATTGATAATTTGAACCAATTTTCGTAGTCCCTTCTCGGGGATGGCTTTTACGACTTGTCCAGTAATTAAATCATATCCTGGAGCTTTTTTTGCGTTCAAATTACACTTGATCTCATTTTTTAATTCCTGTAATGTTACACATCGAATATTATATTCATCAATTTTGCTAATTGTTATTATGTTTTCATCTGCTGTTTGCCTAGGTAACGGTTGAAAGGTGTCTTCCAAGTGAGCTGCAAATAAAATAGCTTTTTGCTTGTCACTTTTGGCCCAGGTTCCTTCCGCATTTTTAATAGGTGGCACATGCATTTTGGTTCTTTTTAATCCCTTTGTTGCTTTCCAAAGAGAGTAATCAGTATCTTTATGTTCGGTGAGACCATTTGTTACTGAACATCCGGAGACCGTCACGCTGTTTGGGTAGGCTTCGGCCGTTTAATGGGAGGGTTATTTGTCTCCAGAATATCCTGTTCAGACAAATCTTATTCGTGACTATAGTTTAACAAGACTAGTAGTAAGCGTTAATAGCAAATTTCGACCTTCACACATTCATGTCAACACCACCAAAATGAGGTTATTACCACATAATTATTTACAAATTCTCAGATTTAAGTAAAAACATTTGTAAATTCAGTTTAAAAGAAAAGAAAATTATCTGTATTCAATAAAAAAACTATCTTGAGAAATAAACATGTAAATATATAAATGTATAGAACAAGAAAAAAAAATTGTTAAATTATATTACTATTAATCAAAGTGATTTGAGTGATCTCTGATGTTTTTGACAACAACCGAAAATATATGTGTATATATACAAAAAAAAAATATAAATATAACGACTTGTCGCTTACCTCACTTTCCCCGATGAGCGCTCACAGGTTGGTGCTAAGCTTCCGGAACGGTATACAAAAACCTAAACACTAAAAATATATATATTTTCACTTTTTGCTATGTCAAATATCACTCAAAATCAATAAATATTTAATTATTTTTAACCGGCACTTAATTATAATTAAATTAAACAATACTAATTAAATTAATTTGCTTTGCTACTTTTCTTTTAAAAAATTCAATGAACCACTTAATCTAAATTGAAAATTATTAACTCCACAAATGGTTCTAAAAATGTCTATGGAGATATATAAACATAGTACTGTACTGTAATTAAAAAAAACAATATTTGTTGTTGTTCTTTTGTTTCTAACTGCGCCAATAATACATAATACTTTGTCTGTATTATTGATGTCCATTTAATAAGGCCCCGCTAGTAAGCCATTGTTGGAAAATTTTCTTTCCTTTGTCTTTGGTGCTATCCCTTCCTTATCAGAGGGTTCAATTCCATCCAGTGAGAGAAAATTACTTTAGCTAATCCGTGTAATAAAAGGAAATAAAACAAAACTTTAATACGTTAAATTCGGAAAGCGATCAAATTTATGTATCAGGGCTTACCATTCACTAATAATACTATTCACACTTCACTTATGCTAAGTTCGAATGTGCGAGCAAATCCAATTTTTTTTTTTTTTTTTTTTTGCCTCTTGCAATATAATTAAAATTAATTCAAGCAAAATCACAGTATTGCTATCTGCTCACTACCGTGGCCTCTTTAAAAGTGATCGCTTTCCCATTATCGATATCAAGTTATTTTTTCCTTCTTTCTTGTTTTAGCGCGGTAAAAAAAAATACGCTGGTGTTAACCGTTTAAAAATAAAAAAAATTCCATTATATTTACCCGTTTATATATATGTATATATATATAAAATAACTTTACCAAGACAAAAAAATTTAATAAAACTCTAAGTAACGTTCTATGTATGACCATCATAAAAACCACAACAACAAAAAAAAGAAAATTCAAATTAGATGAGTGTACTAAAATTTGATTACAAAATACCTATTGTGTACTGGATCGAAATATATATAATCAGTTTTATATTACTTAATTTAGATGGCACAAATCCTCGTAAAAGGTAATTGCAAAGAAAAAAGATTTGGTTTGTTTCCTCTCTATTTTTTTAATAATCATATTTAAAAAAAAAACGTTATGCAACGGTTTGTATAATTTAACCTTTCTCAGCCTCATAAGTTCATTTTTGTAACACATTTAAGTACTTGTTGATAGTTTCATTCTTAATTTCTTTTATAAGTTGTTTTAGTTTATTGCATAGAAAATTGAGGATTTTTTTGTTTTCCGGGGCGCGTGTCCTTTGCCAGGTTTTTCTTGCCTTCCGTTTCTCTCTAACTAACTCCCTGACCTCAATAGGATAATTTTGATTCCTACGGGATTCGGTGTGACTAGCAGGAGAACTTTCCCATGCTGCTTGTTGAATAGTACTGTTAAATACCTCTAGTTCGTCTTCCAACTGTACCGGTGTTTTAATCGGCACTCGTAGATTTGTTTGCATTTCAATTAGTTCTTGGAATAGGTCCCAGTTAGTTCTATTATTTGTTAATTTAGGCAGGTTATCCTTATTAATTATCATTGTGCTGAGTGTCATGATAACAGGTGTATGATCGGAATATATTGTTGTGAATCATTGTGAATCATTCACCACATACATTCCATTCTTAACATTCCAATATTGTAAACCATTCTTAATAATTGAAAACTATAGGCGTTAGCTCGTATCGAAATATTTATGGTATAACGAGCATACTTTTAGGCGTTAGAAACATTGTATACACAAAATAATCAGGTGGTCGAACTTGAAATTACGATAACATATAGTAATAAGAGTAAATAAGAAACATAACAAAAACAACAATTATATTTGAAAACAAGAAAACAATTGTAACACATAAAATTGTCTGGTAGCAATAAAAAGAATGTAACGATAATCTTATCGATGAATACACAAAAAAATCAATTCAACACTACATTGTATCAAACGACCCAAATAATTAAATAATTATTTTATGAAAAATGCAATTTGCCCGAATTTAATAAATATTTAAGGGTAAATGACTTTAGTAGGTTACAACAAAAATTGTATGTGTCAATGTTATTGTTAGTGTAAAACATTACACACTTTTTTAGTATATAAGAACAGCATATTTTAACAAAATAAGAAATTGTATCTAAAAACTTCACCAAGTAAACACTTATTAAGAAAAAGAAAGAATAATAAATAGGTAAATAAAATATAATTTCCGTTTATTCGTCAATTCGATCCAGAGAGCATACCACAAGATCCAGAAAAATTGTAAGTATTCCAGCCACTAACCTTCACGCCCAGGCCTTGATACAGAGCTGACAAAAGAACATATAAGTGCTACGCACAAGTTTCGTTTGTTAGTTATTGTCCAAGGTATCCGATTAGCCCTATTAACACCGTGCCTAAAACGGCACTTCTCAATTCATAACGAAAAGTTGCATAATTCCGGTAATAGCCCCCACCAGTGGTAAGCTCGGAATTATTGAACCAATTTCGTTTCTCTACAAAAAAAATATATAAACAGCTAGTGGAAATAGGTATTAGGACAATAACATTTAAGCGAGTTAGAATTAGATTTAAGAAAATACAAATATATATAATATATATATATATAACAATATCCCTTCGCTGTTTTCGATGTACATGTAATCCTCGAAGATCCCTTTCGTTACATAAAAATCAATGAGATCTGGTATTTTATTTATATCAGCAGGCCAGTATGTTGGTTTACCTCCAGAGTGGAACTCGCAGTTATTTATTCGTCCGGCTTCGAATAGCTCTTTTCCTTTATGGGTTGTAAGTCTTGATCCCCAATAGGTGTTTTTTGCATTAAAGTCACCACCAATAATAAAATTGGATCCTAGTGATCTAAAGAGTTTATTATAATCTTCTTTGTTTAGATTATAGCGTGGAGGGCAGTAGATAGAGGAAATACTGTATTCATTATTATTGTTAGTTTCAACTTTTATGGTTTTAACTTGCATACTTTCCTCTTCTATACTAGGTTCTTCATAGTGTTTGAGACTCTTTTTCACTATTACTGTTGATCCTCCTCTGGGTTTTCCTCCTGGGTGAACAGCATGGTAACATTCATAATCACGTATTTTAATAAATGATGTTTTTGTCAAATGGCTCTCCGATATAAGGCAGATATCTATTTTTTCTAAATTTAGAAAAATTTCTAGCTCTGGAACATGTTGCGCTAGTCCGTTCGCGTTCCAGGTGACGATTCTTAATGATCTGCTCATTTTAGTATATGAGGGCTGTTGCCTCGTTCAAGGTTTGATGCATATCTAGACGCTTATATAAAGCTTCTAGACCACGTTCTTGCTTTGCTAGCCTTATATTTATGGCTTCTATGCTTCGACAAATCCTTTCAAGGGGATTATCATTCGTAGCATTAGATGATTGCTGTACAATTTGTGAATAACTTTTCCGCTCTGTACCAATACCTGGTGGTTTTGGCTCCGCTTGGGTTTTAGTTGGTTTCTCTTCTCTGGTAACCCTAGGGTTTTGAGGAAACTGATGCATTTTGTTTCTTAGTCTTTGAAGTTCTTTGGCTACTTCACAGCCTCTATAATTTGCAGGATGATGCCCTTTACAGTTTATACATTTTGCAGGGGTGTTTCTACTTTCTGTACACTCTTTCGCGTTGTGTTTTCCAGCACATTTTACGCATCTTGGCTCCCGTCTGCAATATTTTTGCGTGTGATTGAAACCTTGGCATTTTTTGCATTGAGGTATTAGCCTCGTGTTTTTCTTAAGCGGTTCTATTTTAACCCTCATATTGAGAATTGCTTTGATGTTGAAGATGTTTTCAACTTTCTCCTTTTTGTTAAACGTCAGCATGAAGAGTGGAAGCCCCCCTTTTTTTGACTTGATTGTTCTCACCTCTCTCTCGTTTTAGGATGTTTACTGCATCTTCTATTTGCAGATCTCTTGCCTTTAGGTCCTCAATTATGTCCTCCTTTTGACACGTTGGATGAAGGCCTCTGGCCATAACCTTAATTGCGCGTTCGTTTTTATCTTCGTATGTGAACCATTCTTTACCTTCCGCATTGAGCTTTGTTGCTAGAGCTCTATATGTGTCGGAATCTGGTGTATTGATTTTCCACACGTTATTGTTTAGTGACACTACTCTATATTCCTTAGCTGTCACTGATTTCATTATAGATTGTATACTTGCAAATTCTGTTATGCCGATTACATTAATTGGCGGAGGAGCCTTTTCTTTCGGTACAACCTTTTGTTGCTGTTGCTGGTGAGTTGGTTTGGTATTAGTATCACCAGTTACTAATACATTAGCTTGCGAATGATCTCCAACTTCAGGCGAGAATTCTGCTTTTCGTTTTTTGGTAGGTCTTTTCTTCCTTTTCAGTACCCAATCTGTTTCTCGCATGAGATCCTCTTCATCAGTATGGAACTCATTGTTATAACTAGTGTGAGTACTTGTTTCATTATAACAAGTTAGCGGGTTTTCCGAAATCTCCATTGGTTTGGGCTTCTTCAATTCTTCATTTTCTTTTTTCAGCTTTTCAATTTCGCTTCTTAATTGGGTTAAAAGTACCTCTACTTCACTGAGTTTTCGACAGAGTTCAGCGTTTTCGTCTTTCTGCTGATTTGCAGAGTTAGTATGATTGTTTGGTGATCTTAACAACATTGAACTTCTTTCGAATGGGTTTAGCAATGATTGGCTCACCCCAGAATCCATTGAGCCAGCCTCGTAAGAGGGTGGATTAGCCAACTGGGTAGTTGGTTTACCACCTGGGGTATTGTTTCCTTTTTGTGTTGAACTCATTGCTTTAAAACTGGTTATGTATCAACTACCAACCTAACCAGTACAAGTTGGTAGTGGGTCATTGAAGAGAACATCATTTGCTATGTTCCCGGTAGTCGGTTATTCCGCCGTATCTCGGTCGCCAGAGCCTCGTTAGTTAATTAGCAGGAAGTACCACGTGCAGGTGAGGTTGGCATTTGGGCTAGTATATTAAGACCATCTAAATCGGCGCCCCTTACCCCCCCCTTGGGAGTTGAGTGCGATTTCCAAAAATTAATTTTGCAGAACTTTTACTAAACGAACGATCCGTATGGATTAGGGTTTTCTAACTAGGTAATTAAGAAACCTATTCCATGTGCTAGCGAAACCTTTGTCATCATTGTTGGCAATGGATGATATTGGCCCTTGGGAGTTGAGTGCGATTTCCAAAAAATAATTTTGCAGAACTTTTACTAAACAAACGATTCGTATGGATTAGGGTTTTTTACTAACTTTTACTCTAGTAAAATAAAGTATAGAAATCATGAAAATTTTGGACCTTGAGATTTTTAGAGATTTATTTGTTTTGTGGTCTCCCCTGAGTCCGAAAAAGTGGGTTTCGAAATAGTGTCTGTCTGTCAGTCTGTCAGTCTGTCAGTCTGTCAGTCTGTCAGTCTGTCAGTCTGTCAGTCTGTCAGTCTGTCAGTCTGTCAGTCTGTCAGTCTGTCAGTCTGTCAGTCTGTCAGTCTGTCAGTCTGTCAGTCTGTCAGTCTGTCAGTCTGTCAGTCTGTCAGTCTGTCAGTCTGTCAGTCTGTCAGTCTGTCAGTCTGTCAGTCTGTCAGTCTGTCAGTCTGTCAGTCTGTCAGTCTGTCAGTCTGTCAGTCTGTCAGTCTGTCAGTCTGTCAGTCTGTCAGTCTGTCAGTCTGTCAGTCTGTCAGTCTGTCAGTCTGTCAGTCTGTCAGTCTGTCAGTCTGTCAGTCTGTCAGTCTGTCAGTCTGTCAGTCTGTCAGTCTGTCAGTCTGTCAGTCTGTCAGGCTGTCAGTCTGTTAGTCTGTCAGTCTGTCAGTCTGTCAGTCTGTCAGTCTGTCAGTCTGTCAGTCTGTCAGTCTGTCAGTCTGTCAGTCTGTCTGTGTCCTCTCTACAGTCCATATGGTTTAATCAATCGAATTGAAATTTCAGATTTAAGCTTTTTTGATAAATTTGGAGGTTTCAGTGAATTTCACTCTAAATCGGCTAACCGGAAGTGGCCACTCCCTTGGTCCAGAAAATTTGTTTTGCAAATATCTTAAAAAGTATAAGGTTTTCAATAAACTATTTAATACAAATTGTTTCTAAAAATTAAAAACAAATAAAAATAAAAAATTAAAAAAAAAAAATTAAGAAAAAAATAAATTTCTCAAAATTCTCTGTTCGTAAAAGAAAGTCGTGTGTTGGCCACACCTCAATTTTTTTTATACAGTAAAGTTAATCATTTATTTCATTAAAATGTATTTATTTATAAGGCCAGTTATTAAACAATTCATGTAAAAAAAATTAAGTGTTTATCACTTAAGACTAAAGAGATACACATTTTAGAGGCGGTGAGCCCGTTTCGGTCCCACTGTGGCGCCGTAGAAAAATATTTTGCCAAAGCACGCAAAAACGCGGTAATGAAAAATACTTTGGTCTTTTTAGACCGAAGTAATTGTACAACATATTTTGGATTATTATACACACATATTTTAGACATGGTGAAACACGCTTATTCCGACATTAAACCGATTTACAAAATTGAAATATTGTGCAGTAGTGAGCACTCGGTGAATTAGGCGCCGAGAAAATTATCGACAAATAACTAGAATTATTAATGGAAATCTCACTTATGCTAGTGCTACAAGAACTAAGCAAAGAAATGCGACACTAATAACAGCTAAAGCCACTGTTACTTTGGTCTAAAAATACCAAAGTACTGAAATCCTGTCAAAAATGTCCAAAAATTTGGTTGGTCCAAAACCACTTTTTTCGACGTTTTCAAAGTCCCTGGGTCTAAAAAAGCAACCAAAAAAAAATGACCGTCCAGATGTTATGGATGTCTGGATGTCTCGATGTCTGGATGTCTGGTTGTCTGTACATGATGTGACGATATAGTGTCATGATGGTATAGTGGAATAATAATATGATGGAATGATTGTTAAAGGTTATGATGGTACGACGATACGTATGCTATTATGGTTTGATATTGAGTAGGCTTTGAGTTGAAATTGAGTTGGATTTGAGAGAGAAGTGCGACGTAGAACTTAAAGAAACAACTGGATTTAATGAGCTACAGTGCTGTCTTATATCATAAGGAACCATATAACCTAACGATAAAATGGAAGGTTTATGCGTCGAGCAAGGAAATAAGCGGATCTAAATTTTGGATAATTTACACGAATGAATTCTTACTATAATAAACCGTATATCAAAGGCTTATTTTCAGTAGCGGGAAATATAGTTTCAAAAAATCGAAGTTACTATCGAACGACAATCAAAAACGGTTCAGTTAATTCTGTTGTTGATTTTACCATGTTTGGCAAAACATCCCGTTTTGTTTTGTATGGTTACCTCGTAATTTTAAATTGTTGTAATTATTATTTGCGGGTGATAGTTACTAATGAAACATGAATCGAAGTCGGTGCTACTAGTACCTCGGGCGTTTCTGAATCCTGAATAAATTTTTGTGAATAAGGTAATTCTGTACTTGTTGTAGAGATTATATTACGTATTCGCAAAAATGTACATATATTTAAAGTAGATAGGGCTCATTTTCTCCTAAATATTCAGAATCAAAGTCTGTTCATTTGGGAAAATTACATCTAGGTGAATTTTAAAGAGTAACTTAAAAAATAATTGCGCATGTGCAAAGTACGTATTATAGAGCCCACACACGATACAACTTGTTGTACAACTTGGTTGTACGTTTGCCACAAACGAGACAACAAATTGCCAAAATTTGTTGTACAACTTTATTCTATGTGGTGTCGCGCCGTGCAGACCTATAAAAAATATTTTGAATTTAAAAAGACGTGATGGCAGACATTGTATTGTCATTAATAATAATTACTGAGTGTTCTCAAGTGGGCGAAACTAGAGGAAGGCGTAAAAAAAGGAAATGGTTGAAAGAATGGCTACAAAAAAAGGCAACATTTTCTAATGAAAAGTTGTTGAAAAAACTAGAAGAGACAGAAGCATTTGATTATTTAAATTATATGCGTATGAGCCAAGAGACTTTTAGAGAACTTTTAACAAAAGTCACACCTCTTATTAGAAAAAAGGACACTTTTATGCGCGATGCCATTGCTGCAGAGACCCGTCTTGCAATCACTCTACGATTTTTGGCCACAGGGAATTCATTTGAAGACCTAAAATTTTCTTTTGCTGTGTCGCCGCAATCTATTGGAGAAATCGTGGTTGAAACATGTGAAGCCATAAACTATATGTTGAAACAATATATACGGGAAGGTTTTGATTTCAAAATATATAATATTTAATGTAAAAATTTTATATTCATACGAACTTACAGCTTCCGAGAACTGCGGAAGCGTGGAAAATTGAAGCTGATAAATTCTACAGGCGGTCAGGATTCCCACATTGCATTGGAGCGATTGACGGCAAGCACGTACAAATAAAGAAACCTGCAAATTCCGGCTCCTTTTATTTTAATTAAAAACAACATTCAATGTTGTTCTTATGGCATTAGTAAATGCGGACAGCGAGTTTCTAATGGTTGATGTTGGAACAAATGGTCGAATCTCAGACGGTGGAGTTTTTTCAAATTCAATTTTTTTTGATAAATTTGAGAAAAAACAGCTTGGTTTACCAATACCATTTCCACTTTTATCCGACATGCAGCCCCTGCCATACGTAATAGTCGGAGATGATGCGTTTGCTTTGCGGCCGGACTTAATGAAGCCATATGCTCACGACAATTTGACGAATGATGAAATATTTTTCAACCGTACACTTAGTTCAGCCAGAGTAAAGGTGGAGAATGCATTTGGCATATTAGCATCTCGTTTTTGGCTGCTCCTTACAACTATCAATTTGAGTCCTGAAAAAGCTACTACAATCGTTTTGACATGTTGCTATTTGCATAATTATTTGAGGCGACAGCAAGTATCCAGTAGAGAAAGTCATATCCAGCCATCCACTCATGAACAAGACACATTCTTCAATATGCAGCCATGCTCATTAAGAAATTCTATTCACTTGGCTAAGTGTGTGAGAGAAAGTTTTCGTAAAACTTTAAAAAGCATTAATGAAACAAATAACAATTAATACGTTGAGTTAAATAAATACATATTATCATAAAAAAAGTTATTTATGGTTTTTAATTTTTATTTTTATTTCTATAATGGGTTGAAGATCTAGATTCGTCAGAAGATGATTTACTGGAGGATGATTGTGACGATATTGAACTATCCAAAGATAGTTTGTTTAGCTGGCCCATCAATAGAGCTTCATCAATAATTTTCTAAGTAAACAGCTTTTGTTGTTCATTCAGTTTTCTGAATGAACAAGCCCAACCTTCGGCCGAAACATTTGCATCATCTTTTACAATACCGCCACGGTCTTTTTTAACTTCATCCAAATAGTCCACTGCTTTCTGCATAAATTCATTTTTATTTGAAGGATTTTTTCTTTGACGCTGCCTTTTCCCCAAAACATGCTCGTCCTAATTATAAAAAACATTAAACAATATATTTATTGTAAATACTATACTAAACAGCTAAACTTACGGAAATATCAAAACTCTCGTCATCCGTGTTGATTATAGTCGATATTCCTGGAACGGACGTCTCTTGATCTTTTAAAAAATCAAGAAAGTCAAAGTACCACAAAGATGGAATATAAATGTCTTCACCCCCTGCTCCTGCATATTGGCAACTTTGCGTTTTAGTTGCTCAATTGTAGCATCCTTTTCAATTAATTGAAAAACCTCCAATAAAACTTTCCACGCATTATTTCGATAGTTTTTGTTTTTATAGTTTTCATTTTTTACTTGCCACAATACCGGTAGCTCTTTAAATTTATCAAAAAAATTCCTCCAATTTTCGGAATTTATAATCGCCATTTTCACTATTTTTCCAATCCAAATGGTAAAACACTCAATCACTTTTAATTATATACGTCTCTGCTTTTAATTATTTCACGCGTTGTGAAATCAAACTGGCAAGATTTTTGACACTTAGTTGTTAAACTTGACCACACACACAATACAACCAGTTTAAACAACACGTAGCTCCGCCCCCAAAAAATCAAAACATTTTGATTTCATGCAGACTGTTTTACGAACTTAAAATCGGTTGTACAACTTCGCTACAAACGATACAACTTGTCATACAACCAAACCAAGTTGTACAACAAGTTGTATCGTATGTGGGCCCTATAAGTATTTCAAATGATATTGTTGATTGGTTAGTGTGTGTTAGCCATAGCAAGACCAATGACGCAGGACAGACGTAAATACCATCCTAATCTTTTCAAAAATATCACGTTGAAGTAAAGAATAACCTGCGAATTTTCTCGAAAGACACCCATTGTTCTCAACGAGACATTTATATTGACGTTGTAATTCATGGTGTTCCGTTGGCGAAAATTTCCAAAAGTCAAATGTGGCCAATTCTCCATGGGAATAAAAAACCAATTTGCGCCAATCGTCGAGGAAACGAAAGAACTATCTAAGGATTTTTATTTACTTAGCCACAGACAGTATTTTGTCAAAATTCAGTACTTTATTTGTGATGCCCCAGCGAAGGCATTTATATTGGGTAAGTTGGTAAGTTCATTAATTTATTTAAAAGGAATGGTACTTTAAAAAAACAAATAATTTTCTAGGGGTTAAAGGGCACTCTGCACCGATTGCTTTTTGGTAATTAATTATCCTCCAAGAACCGACCAGGGTTTTAAAGAAAAGGTTCAAAAGAACCATCAGTTTCGTCTATTCGTGAAATTGGAAGAATTAAATATTGGATGTGCTTCAGCTTTTGGTTTAGCATTTCTCAGTGTATGAGGTAAAAACCATTTTCTTTAAAAAACAATGCAATTGATGGAATAAACATTAATCTTAAAACTATTCGAAGCTGTACGCCACCCGATTTCGCAAGAATGTAGCGTTCCTTAGAAGATTTAGAACATTGGAAGGCCACCGAATTTCGGATGTTCTTAATATACACCCGCTTTGAGCCATATTTTAGAAGAAAAATATTTTCAACATTACACGCAAAATAATAATTGCAGTGCAGGAAAATGTTTGAAAATGTTTCGTACAACGCACATAATTTAACCCATTTATCACGTGATGCAAAAGAACTTGGAAATATCAACAGCTCTTTCAAATTTGAAAATTTCATGCAAACTATGAAAAAATGGTGAAAAAGGGGACGTATCGAATCCAGCAGATTTTAAAGAACTTAAAAGAAACCGAGCAACATCAAAAAATTGCAGCCCGACCACTATACAGTGAGATTTTTTCATTGGCCACACTACCGCCCAACAACAATTGAATAGCTGAAGAAAAAATAATAACGTGCATTACAAAATATACAAAATGTCTTGGAGTACCCGTTATTTTCTTCTTCAAATGTAGGCGTGTACAGCAACCATTTGGAAACTTATTCAGACCTCCCTGAAACTTTTGAACTTGAAAATGTTCAAAAACTGATAAAAATACCAGCATTAAAATGCAGCATTCTCAATTCGAAATGTATTTCAACGATTTTTTAGTTTCCCAGGAGGAGTAGACACAAATAACTGGTAAGTGGTAACATTTATTTTAATAGGGCCCACACACGATACAACTTGTTGTACAACTTGGTTGGGTTGTATGACAAGTTGTACCATTTGTGGCGAAGTTGTACAACCGATTTTAAGTTCGTAAAATAGTCTGCATGAAATCAAAATGTTTTGATTTTTTGGGGGCGGAGCTACATGTCGTTTAAACTGGTTGTATTGTGTGTGGTGAAGTTTAACAACTAAGTGTCAAAAATCCTGCCAGTTGGATTTCACAACGCGTGATATAATTAAAAGCATAGATGTATATAATTAAAAGTGATTGAGTGTTTTACCATTTGGATTGGAAAAATTGTGAAAATGGCGATTATAAATTTCGAAAATTGGATGAATTTTTTTGATAAATTTAAAGAGCTACCGGTATTGTGGCCAGTAAAAAATGAAAACTATAAAAACAAAAACTATCGAAATAATGCGTGGAATGTTTTATTGGAGGTTTTTCAATTAATTAAAAAGGATGCTACAATTGAGCAACTAAAACGCAAAGTTGCCAATATAAGGTCATGCTATCGACGAGAGTTGAAGAAGAAAAATGTAAGTGAGAAATCTGGAGCAGGGAGTGAAGACATTTATATTCCATCTTTGTGGTACTTTGACTTTCTTGATTTTTTAAAAGATCAAGAGACGTCCGTTCCAGGAATATCGACTATAATCAACACGGATGACGAGAGTTTTGATATTTCCGTAAGTTTAGCTGTTTAGTATAGTATTTACAATAAATATATTGTTTAATGTTTTTTATAATTAGGACGAGCATGTTTTGGGGAAAAGGCAGCGTCAAAGAAAAAATCCTTCAAATAAAAATGAATTTATGCAGAAAGCAGTGGACTATTTGGATGAAGTTAAAAAAGACTGTGGCGGTATTGTAAAAGATGATGCAAATGTTTTTGCCGAAGGTTGGGCTTGTTCATTCAGAAAACTGAATGAAACTTTGTTGATGGGCCAGCTAAACAAACTATCTTTGGATAGTTCAATATTGTCACAATCATCCTCCAGTAAATCATCTTCTGAGGAAGATGATTTACTGGAGGATGATTTTAGAGTTGCATCGCGGGATACTTCAGGAACTTCAACCCCGCTTTATAATTATAGATTATCATCGCGGGATACATCCCATCAAAATATAATTAATGATAATGAGGCATATTTTCCAAATACGCATGCTTCAGCAATAGTTTACGAAAGTATTGGTGAACTTTTATCTGATACTCAGTATTCTTAAATTAAAAATAAAAATTAAAAAACCATAAATAACATTTTTTATGATAATATGTATTTATTTAACTCAACGTATTAATTGTTATTTGTTTCATTAATGCTTTTTAAAGTTTCACGAAAACTTTCTCTCACACACTTAGCCAAGTGAATAGAATTGCTTAATGAGCATGGCTGCATATTGAAGAAAATGTCTTGCTCATGAGTGGATGGCTGGATATGACTTTCTCTACTGGATACTTGCTGTCGCCTCAAATAATTATGCAAATAGCAATATGTCAAAACGATTGTAGTAGCTTTTTCAGGACTCAAATTGATAGTTGTAAGGAGCAGCCAAAAACGAGATGCTAATATGCCAAATGCATTCTCCACCTTTACTCTGGCTGAACTAAGTGTACGGTTGAAAAATATTTCATCATTCGTCAAATTGTTGTGAGCATATGGCTTCATTAAGTGCGGCCGCAAAACAAACGCATCATCTCCGACTATTACGTATGGTAGGGGCTGCATGCTGGGTAAAAGTGGAGATGGTATTGGTAAACCAAGCTGTTTTTTCTCAAATTTATCAAAAAAAATTGAATTTGAAAAAACTCCATCGTCTGAGATTCGACCATTTGTTCCAACATCAACCATTAGAAACTCGCTGTCCGCATTTACTAATGCCATAAGAACAACATTGAATGTTGTTTTTAATTAAAATAAAAGGAGCCGGAATTTGCAGGTTTCTTTATTTGTACGTGCTTGCCGTCAATCGCTCCAATGCAATGTGGGAATCCTGACCGCCTGTAGAATTTATCAGCTTCAATTTTCCACGCTTCCGCAGTTCTCGGAAGCTGTAAGTTCGTATGAATATAAAATTTTTACATTAAATATTATATATTTTGAAATCAAAACCTTCCCGTATATATTGTTTCAACATATAGTTTATGGCTTCACATGTTTCAACCACGATTTCTCCAATAGATTGCGGCGACACAGCAAAGGAAAATTTTAGGTCTTCAAATGAATTCCCTGTGGCCAAAAATCGTAGAGTGATTGCAAGACGGATCTCTGCAGCAATGGCATTGCGCATAAAAGTGTCCTTTTTTCTAATAAGAGGTGTGACTCTAGTTAAAAGTTCTCTAAAAGTCTTTTGGCTCATACGCATATAATTTAAATAATCAAATGCTTCTGTCTTTTCTAGTTTTTTCAACAACTTTTCATTAGAAAATATTGCCTTTTTTTGTAGCCATTCTTTCGACCATTTCCATTTTTTACGCCTGCCTCTATTTTCGCCCTCTTCAATACAATATCTGCCATCACGTCTTTTTAAACTCGAAATATTGTTTATAGGTCTGCACGGCGCGACACCACATAGAATAAAGTTGTACAACAAATTTTGACAATTTGTTGTCTCGTTTGTGGCAAACGTGCAACCAAGTTGTACAACTTAGTTGTATAACAAGTTGTATCGTGTGTGGCATGGGCCGATCCAGCTGTTAAGTTTGGGGGGAGGGGGGGGGGTGGTTATTTGTAACTAATGTGTAATTATTATATACATAAACAAAAAAATCAATTACATATAGACCGCTTTTAGTCAAATATTGCATTAGTGTAGGTGCAATAACTAATATGACTCTTTCTTCTTTAGTGTTAGTAGTTTGCTGCTTTTAATTAGGATATGAGAAATGCGTAAATACTAAATTTTTTGTTTACATTTTATTTTCAATACCAGTTAGGTAAATGTAACGCTATTTTAGCTGGCTGAGCTATGTAAATGTCGCGTTTATATCGTTGCTACATTTATCTGCTTTGGTATAAACGCAGCAAATGTTTTACAAATTTTCTTCTTCTCCTTCTGGTAACTTTAAAGAAAACCAACTGAATTACAAATATGCCGTTGAAATTTTGAATCAAGCAGTTTTGAGAAAAAAATCTAGTTCCAAAAATTTGGTAGTAAGAGGCAAAAATTTGAATTTATATTATTGTATAGAATTGTAAAAATACAATGTGACTAATATTTTGATATTTTAAAGTTAAGAATGATGGGATATTGACTTTTGATTTTCCTTGCTTACAAAAATTAATTAAAATTCATTATGCTATTTCAATAGTATATATAAAGAACCCCTGTCGGCTATAGGATTGGAATTTTTGATAAATTGATTTACTTGTAATTCTCTCTCGTCCGTTACCCTAAGTTTGTCTGAATAATTTAAATATTTCTAGTTTATTGGAAAGTAATCAATCTTATGGATATATAGTATAGTATTCACATCCATATCATTCACAAAAATCGATAACAGTCATAAATAAGTATATTCAGAATGCAAATGAAACGAATATAAAACACTAGCAGATTACTCGTCTATCAATATTTTATTTGCATTATTTTAAAATAAATTCGCGAGCATTTCTTTATACATGCATATACTTAATTTATTGAAATCAAACAATACGTGCCAGATAGCGAATTTAAAACAAATCAGCACAAAACTGAAACAAAAAACTGTTCAATTCAGACAGAAATTTGTAGATTATCGAGATTATCCAGCATATTCATTATAAAGTAGCAATTTTTTGTTTAAATCCTAAATAAATATAAATTTAATTAAAAGTTGAACACAACGATTTTAAATTGATAATCAATAATATAACTAAATTACATAAGACGTGTATGTATGTATATATGTATGTATATCGGCCAAATGTTGTATCTCGTATGTGACTGTGACCAAAAATTATAATTCACCTCACCCTTGCAACTTTATATGAAATCAATATAAGCTTAATCCTCCTGAGTGGGTCGGGTCTACCATCTAATTATATATTAACAAATAGTTTTTTTAGGTATATATATCGCCATCTGTAGCAAGTCATGATTACTAAATTATTTTGAAAATCAATAGAAACGTAAACAGAAAAAAAACTAAAACCTAAATCCTAAATAGATAAACTCGAGGAGTATTAAGTACACGCGTATACGCACGCAACGAAATAATTATTTATGTTCCTGTAACCTTAATAAAATATAAAGGTTAATATTTATAAGTAAAACAACTTTGAACTTGGTTCTTTTCTGTCATCAATTTTATATATATATTAGGAAATAGTATATATGTATATATAAGCAAAAGTATTACGTTATGTCCTTCCGCCGCATTGATTTATTCGGTTGCAAGTAAATTGGAAATATTTTTCCTTAAATAGATTCACAAATTTTTCTAATCTAATAATTTATTTTTTTTTTTATTTAATTACAGGATGTGGCATTCATTAATCCAGCTAATGTGGTATTCGTATACATGTTAGTTCGAGAATTAGTGGATGGTGAAGAAACAAAAGAGGCGGAATTACAAGCGGCTGTATTAACATGTCTCTATTTATCGTATTCGTATATGGGAAATGAAATTAGTTATCCATTAAAACCATTTTTGGTTGAAGATTCAAAAGAGAAATTTTGGGATAGGTAAGTGGTATATTATTATCTATAACGATGTTATTTATATATATTTTCCAAAAGATTCATGTTTTTGTGCCCGCCTTTAATTATCTATTTGGGCAAGACCGCAAGCCAAGTTATATTTTAAATGAATAACCTAAATCGTATATTTACAAATATATCAACCCATTATACACATCACATGAAATTAAGTTATAATTGCAAAATCTTTGCTGAAATCGTTAAACCAGAGAGAACGCACACTGCTATTACTGTTTATTTACTGGAAGATAATTGAATTCTACAAATTCCTACGTTTTCTACATCACATTTTCCTCGTCTGTTTTGTTCGTACCAAATAAGTTAGTGACCAAATAAATACTACCCAAACTTGATTATTTACGGGGTTGGTATCGTTATCCAAAAAAAAAAATCGAAAAAACCAAATATAATAAATTTTTGAAAAATTATTTTAATTCGTGTTGTACCTTCGAGGATGAGGGGCTGCCGTCCCACACCCTCGCTTTGAAGTTTTTTGAAATTCAAATATTTGTAAAAAATATTTGTGTTTTTTAATAATTACTCACATACTAAAATAAAGAACTCCCCAAAGCCGATTAACATTGGTCCTTTCTGCTCAAGAATGACACGAAATTATTTACATTTTCTACGTATGTGAAGTTATCCCAGGATTTCATCCCAGCAAATGACGTATGTGAAGTTATCCCAGGATTTCATCCCAGTAAATTGCAAAAACTTGAATCAGGCAACTCTAGAAAATTCAAAGCCATATTTAATATGTGAAAGTTAGCCCAGCCCAGGATTTTATTAAAATTAGATTAAATATCGAAATTACATAATATCCAATAAAATAAAATCCACATACAAAATTAATAAAATTTAAATCATGGGTAAAATCTTGCAAATAAATAAAAAATATCAGTGATGATTTAAATTTTATTAATTTTGTATGTGGATTTTATTTTATTGGATATTATGTAATTTCGATATTTAATCTAATTTTAATAAAATCCTGGGCTGGGCTAACTTTCACATATTAAATATGGCTTTGAATTTTCTAGAGTTGTCTGATTCAAGTTTTTGCAATTTACTGGGATGAAATCCTGGGATAACTTCACATACGTCATTTGCTGGGATGAAATCCTGGGATAACTTTACATACGTACATTTTCTTGGGTTTTTTCGGGGGATTTTTATTTTCGAGAATATGATGGGATCCCTTATTTACGAGTACAATATAGTTGAGCGAAACATATCGAAAATACCTTGGCCTCTTGCAGAAATTACAGGCAGCTAGCTCAAATACGTAAAAAATCGTCCGCGCCATTTTCAAAATAGCGGCCAAAGTTGGCCAAAAAGCGTTTTTCTCGTTAAAGAAAGAATAAGCGTTGTAGAAAAAAACTTTCAGACAAAAGTTGTTGAACTTTATAATAAGAATCTACAACCCGGTGTCCTCCCAAAGTCACCAGTCAGTGGTTTGTGTTAATTTTTTTGTAATTTGAATTTTGTGAATAGCTAATGAAGCATCATTATAACGGATCATGCTGCTAAATTTAATAAATATCGAGTATGAAAAAGGAAAACTATAATAGTAAACAATCTTTCGTTATTAAATCTCCCGTCCCTTTACTATAAATCAGTTCTTGCATCATAATTTCGAAAGGTTGCTGGAAACTGCTGAACATAACTGTTTAAAAACTGAAAGACGTGTTGATATTTAAGGAGCAGTAAAAAATCCTACAAATATTATTAGATTTTCCAAATTAAGTTGTGTCACCCAGTGTCAGTGTTGTGCCGAGTGAGGTAAAAAACATTTTTTACATATTTTGGGTAACAAAACGAAAACAATCTAAAAGTATTGTAAGAAAACAATGTGTGGCAAAGTAACTTTGCAAGCATTTTGCAAATGCTCACTGTCTAGTTACACCTTCATTTATTGCGTTTTGTTTTGAAGTATCAACCGAAATTCAAAAGCTGGTGGTCGCTTTTCCTGCATCAGCAAATTAATTTTGTTGCTGAATCAAATCGGACATCGACCAAATCTGGGATTATCGATTGGTTTACCTTAACCTGAACAATTGTGATAAATTGGTAGGCAATCTGATATTTTTTGTGCAGCCATTTTTTTTTTTTATTAACTCCTGGACTGTGACTTTTTTAATGACTAATGACTGAATTTTTTTTTTTTAAGAATCCTAGAAAGATTCTGATTTGGTCGAAATAGTACAATTCTCGGGAAGTGCAATTATTTTTTTCAATTTCCTCTCGATCCTATAGATGTGTATTTCCCGACTATTTTCTGTTCCCGAAACTTAGTAAAATAATCGCATTTGCCGAGAATTCCGGTTAAGTAAATATTGAAATATTTTACTCATTAAAAGTAAAACTAAGTATTTTATTGGTTTTATGCCATTACATTAATTGTTTTACGCTTTAGTTTCAAATGCATTCTTATTCATAAAACAAATAGTAGTGGTCCGCTATTCTAGTTCGCCGCAATGAACCAAAATTTTCAATTTCCAACATTTCCAAAACATATTGCATTAAACATGTTGCATGCAATAAAGAAATTTAAAAATGAGACACAATTATATATGATACCTTGTTAAATCTATTTAAAAACTGCAATTCTTGAAACAAGTGGTCTAATAGAGGAATATTTTCCAATGAGTGACTTTCCAGGGGGCAGAATACATATTAAAATATTTCATGTGTCGTGATAACGTCAAAAATGTGTCCTAATATTTTTGCCGTTGGATCAAGAAGTTATTGTCGAGACGTGTGACGATTTAGCTGGAGCGTCGAGCATATACCACTTTCCAATAAAAGTGTCACTGTCTTTCGATGTATGTGAAATTGTCAAGGATGAGTTATTTGTTGAAAATTTTAATTATAAAATTGGGGACTACGATTCCTTTAATGCTTTTCTTGATAATTATGATTGGAGTGCATTTGAGGGTAATGATCATTTAGAGTTAGTTTTTTAGTTAGTTATTTATACTTTAAAATTTACAGATATAGTATATTGGAATACTCCATTTTGAGCTTACCTCATTCACAACAGAGCATCCAAATTGATATTCTTTTTGATAGAATGCCTTAATAATAATAATAATAAAACTATTTGAAGTTATGGTGGCCAGGATAGCAGCCCAACCGTTCAAGCTGGCAATATCTTCATATTTATTTTTGCTCGAGGCATTGGCAAGAGATACCGTTTTCTTATAAACTTAAATTTTCTTTTTGGTTCCTTTTTTTATTTCACCTCATGGTTAGCTATTTTATACCATTTACAATTTGGTAATTATTAATTGCAGAAATCAAATCAAAGTTTAGAAAAAAAATGTTTACTGAAAAATACACGTTCAACCGACATGAAAGGCAAAGCCAACCCGGAAAGGGTTAGTAGAGGAAGTACTGGATGAATTTTATAATGTTCTAAATGTAGGAATGGTGAAATTTATTCCTAAATTTAAAACTACGCGTCAGTTGAAGGAACCGTGGTATAATAAACAGCTTGTTAATCTGAAAAACCGTAAAGACAAGGCTCATAAGAGATTTAAACTTTTCCCTGCTCCTGATAGGTACGCTGTATTTGAATCCTTGAGAAATGAATTCAGAATATTGAATAAATTTCTTAACAACAATTACATTTTGGAGACCGAATCGAACATAAAGGATAGACCTGATAGCTTCTGGAGATTCGTTAATTCTAAAAGAAAAACTCAGGGATATCCGTCTGCTATGTTTTTGGACGATCGTTTGGGTCATAATTTGAAAGATAATTGTAACTTGTTCGCTGACTTTTTTCAGAGTGTTTGTTTCGAGCTATTGTTCAGTGGCTAATATAAACTGTTCCTTGCAATTGGAACTTAATACCGTTTTGAATGGTCTACTCTCGCTTGATATCAATCAAAGTGGAGGGTTCGATTCCATCCCTCCCTTGGTTCTTAGAATGACAGCACATGCTGTCGCTTTTCCAATCACAGTTCTTTTTAACAAAAGCCTTCGACAAGGATACTTCCCAAACTATTGGAAATGCTCTTTAATTAAAGCAATATTTAAGTCAGGTTCCAGAATTGATATTACTAATTATCGAGCTATCATTATTTGATCCGTTTTGCCGAAGCTTTTTGAAAAATTAGTCAAAGATTTTATTTTTATTTGATACTCATAGGTTTATTTCTTCCTGGCAGACCAACTGTCTCGAATTTGTTTTTACTGACCAATTATATTTCAACGGCTTTTGAATTGGGGATGGATGTACAAAATTGATCACAAACTACGATTCCTTAAATTGGAGTCTTTGGATTGTAATAGTTTACCTATTAGGTGGATCAAGTCGTACTTAGATGGCAGAACTCAAATCGTTAAGATAGGGAATTACATATCTAGACGGATTCATGTTACGTTAGGGGTTCCCCAGAGAAGCCATTTGGGTCCCCTTTTATTCATTCTTTTTATTAATGATGTGATTAACTGTATTATGTATTCTGAGATTCTTATATGTATATGCTGACGATATTAAAATTTTTAAAACTATTTCGAATATTCGGGATGCAGAGGAGCTACAGTCGGATTTATCGGATTTTACGAATTGGTGTACTTGCCAAAATTTATTATTGAATATTAAGAAGTGCAAAACAATGCGATTTTCCCGTAGAAGGAATGTTTTGAACTTTGACTACGAATTTTTTCTCAAAGACCATAGAATTGAGAAAGTGAACAATTTCAAAGATTTGGGTATCACATTCGCTTCTAATTTATCCTTCCAAATTCATATACAGGGCATTGTTTCTAAGGCATTTTCCATGTTAGGGTTTGTTAAAAGATTCTCAAAAGACTTCTGAGATCCTTATGCGATTAGAAGCTTGTATATTACGTTGGTGCGCTCGCAATTAGATTATGGCGTAGTTATTTGGAACCCATTTTATCAGGATTCTTCTGATCTTATAGAAAGTGTTCAAAGACAGGGACCTAGGGACAATAATCTTCCCAATTATATTCTTTCTCCTTATAGAGGACGATGTAAACTATTAAAATTGGAACCTCCTCTCTCTATTCGTAGAACTGCGACGTGTGCCACTTTTGTCCGTGATTTCCTCGTTTGTAGAATTGATTGTAATGAGATTCTCGATTTATTTTCTATTTACGTTCCAACACGTACTCGTATGTTACGATCCAGTGGGGAGTTTGTTTCTTAAATTACCAATACGGAGGAGTAATTTAGCTATGAATGAACCTGTTTATAATATCTCGGTTATTTTTAATAAAGTACGGTCGATTTTTGATTTTAATTTGTCAAGAGATGCATTTAAGGTTTTGATGTCAGATTTTCTTTCTAATTTTTGGTAAAGTTTTTTTTTTTTTTTTGTAATGTAATGTAGAATATTTTAAAATTGAAACCAGATTTTTTTTTAAAGTTGGTAACTAAATAAATAAATAATATCCCATATACTAATCCTACTAACTTAACCACACTTTACTTAACAAAATTCGTATATTTTAGCCAGCCAGTAGTTTAATGAATCAGCTTATGGAAAAAAGAACTCAATCTGATAATGATATTGAGAAACTTTCTCATTAGGAACAAAATCAATAAGAAATCATTTTACCTTCGAAAAATTCAAGAATGAGTTACTGAGCCCATATGTAAACTTAAATTGACAGAGAATTGAATATTTTTAGTTTCAAGTAGAAGTAAATTAAAATTAACAGAATATCCTGCCATTACTGTTGGTTCATTTAATAAGAGTTATACCTAAAAAATAATTCGTGTTTTTAACAACCGATCATATTTTTTCAATTTTTAACTTAATTTACATTACTTACCTTTATTACATTTTCTTGGTAGTTAGAAAAGTGATATGAAAAACGGCACAACACTGGTCAACACCGATAGTGGTAAAGCAATGAGGGGAAACTCCAAATTTGTCGGTATACTTCGTATCAATGTCCCAGCAATTCCAGTATTAGTATAAGAAAGGTCAAGTCGGTTGTTTTAAATGGAAACATCTATTTTTAACCCTGGATTCTAAAAGCACGTGAAATTCTATGTTCATCCATACGGTATCATCTTTCAGAATCCAGAGTCAAAAATAGGTGTTTCCATTTAAAAAGCCGACTTGACCTTGAATGACCTTGAAATGATCTTGAAATTTCATCTAAGGTCAAATTAAAGCTCACCATTTGATTTCCCCCTAACAATTGTGCAATTTTTCTATCTAAACATTTTTTGATTTAGGCCTTCCCCTGGGAGTTATTTGAGTGGTTCTTTTAAAATGGGTTACCCTGTTTTTGGCAAGTTTGTGTTAATTTTTTATGTAAGCGGATTTAATATCAATGGACCACTAGTAACCCTGCATTCACAACACAACACCCAATTGTAACAATATTCCTCTTGCCACCACCGGGAATCGAACTCGTTGTTATTTGTGTACTCCTCCTCCATGTTGACCGGTGCTGATAACCGAATTTTCTAGTACCTCGGATACAGAGTCCCCTTCAGCAAAGTAATACTGTTTTATTCACTTGATCTAAGGATCATATCATATAAACTACTGTTCATTTTAATTCCTAAACGAAATTAGAAAACAACAAATCCCTTAGACATCCTGTCAAGGTAGGAATCGAACCCGATACCTTGTTCGAAACGAATTAGCTTTAAACTCGCACGATAAGCAAATTTTATTCCATCATTAATGAAAATTTTTATGGTCCATTTTGAAAGATTTGCTATATTTTAGATTCCAAATACTTAATAGTTATTCATTATTCTATTTGGTGGCTATACTTTTTATTGCTTCAGGAAAACATGATTTAGCTACTATTCAGAATATTTTTGGTAAAAGAGTGATTTATAGAATCGATTCTATATATAGGGGCTTAACTAATATTTTACGAATATAGGACAGTATTTCACCATCCAGCGAACGGCGCAGAGATTTTTGGTCTGTAAGTATTTTATGTTTGGATGTATTTTCGCTTATCTACATGTGCATCGTCAACGAAATATGATTATAATAATTGTACGGTTTTTACAGAGTACATGATAATAATTACCCAACAACACATTCAACTTGTTTGTAGGGCTATTTCTTTAGCTTGAAGATTTTTCAAGCTTTTCATGGTCAGAATATTCTTCCAGCATAATTCATGTAGCTTAGATGCCAGAACTTCAAAAATATAGTTTAGTTTGTATGTATTAAGAAGAACAATAAAAACCTCATCTTGTAACAAAACAACCGATGAAATCAGAGAAACAATTGCTATAAAAGACTACTCAAAATGTCTTCAAGATATCAAGTGACATATTTTTGCTATAAAAATATCGATACATGCTTATGACATATCTGGTAGACTGTAAAGAAAACGAAATGTTGATCTGCGGAAAATCGTTTAATGTAAATGGATTAAAAGTAATTTAGCAAAACAAGCAAATAAAATATAAATTCAAAAATTTATTATTGAAAGCCAGAGCAAGGATTTTGGTCATAAAATGAGATTTTAGAGTAACGATTTTTATCTACGTTCTAGATGCACAATAGTAAATTTAATTGCTGTTTGTAACAAGTACATGAAAATCGTAACTCTCATCTCATTTTATGATTAAAATCCTTGCTCGTATCTTTTTATAGGTCACATTAACAAAAAATATTATTTTATAACCATCAAAATAATATTTTACATTCCAAATAAAGCTCCAAAATAGTATAATTAATCAATCCTATAGTATATTTCTAACGGAGTAGCTAGGGTCCACTACACTACATTCTATAAGTCAATAATCAGTCATATTCAGTCATAATTCTGTCATTAATCGGTCGCTTTTTCGGTAATTATTTCATCACTATTGTTTTATTTATTTATTTTGATTTATAGTACAAACTGGCTTATGGCCATACTCTGTAACTCTAATATCTTTAGAATGGCAAAGAATAGAAATTGAACCTCGACTACTACAATTTGTTGTTTGTTCGATTTCCCTTTAAAATTATTTCCATGAGTTTGTTGTTTCCAATAATAAGAATCGTAGGATCAATAATTCTTTCACAAAACTACAAATGGTAGAGCGAGCTGTGAAGTTTAAGATAAATTACTTCGGTCTAAACAGACCAAAGAATTTTGAAATCCTGTCAAAAATGACCAAAAATTTGGTGGGTCCAAAACCACTTTTCTCGACGTTTTGAAAGTCCCTGAGTCTAAAAACGCCAAAAAATTACTGTCTGCTCGTCTGGACGTCTGGATGTCTGGATTTGTGTATGTCTGGATGTCTATACCCATGGTATCTCGAGAACGGCTTGTCCGATTTAGAATTTTTTTCGCCAATCTATTTCTATGGTCAAGGCGGAGATTTGAAAAGCTTTTGAAACCTGTACGTCAAGAGGGTCGGTCGGGGACCTGCCATACCAATTGACCCAAAACACCTGGTTATAGAAACATTTACCAATTTGTTATGCATGCTAATTTGAATATTGAGTTTGGCATTGGGTTTGTGGTTGAATTGAAGGGGTCAATTTGCGAGTTGAGTTGAAGTTGAGTTGAGGTTAGATAGAATATAGTGAGTTGTTGACCAATTTTTTATCTATGCTGGTTTGAGGATTGAGTTTGGCGTAAAGTTTGCGGTTGAGTTAAAGGTTAAATTGGGGTCCGTTTGCGAGTTGAATTTGGGTTGATTTGGTTTTTGTACATCACAACATATTTACAACAGCAGAAAATAACTTAAAATTAACAATAAATATTTCAATAGCAATATAACAATAATTAGCAAATATACAACAATGGACATGTATACATAATTAATTACAATATGTACAAGAACTTTGATATTAAGTTACTAATTTAAACATAACCTTTTTAAATTTATTACTGGAACTTATATTTTTTTTAATTCTGTAGGCAAACTGTTCCAAGTGATAATCGCATTTATTAATCCAGAGTTATTGTAAACATTACTTCTACTAACTGGCAAATTAACGTTCCTAGTTCTCAATGACATAGAAAAATGTAATTTATCATGCAAGTATAATGGTACACCCGATTTAATTATTCGAAAAATAAAGACAGCAGTTCTATAACAGTAAAACTCAAACAAGTCACATCCAAGGATTGAATCTTTAAATTCGGAAACATGATCAAACTTTCTAAGGTCATGAACATATCTTACACAATTATTAAACGTAACCTCAAGTAACCGCTTTGAGGAACTATCACAATTAGAAAATATCACATCACAATAGCTGAAAATAGGTATAATTAAACTTTTCACAAGATATATGCGTAAGTCAACTGGACAAAACTTTTTTATTAGTCTAAGTGAATATAAACCGTAATTAACACGCTGGCACATAGAACTTACATGATCATTCCAAGTAAGTTTTGAATTCAATAGTAATCCTAGGTTATTAACCGTTGGAACAAATGAGATTATATCATTGTTCAAAAATAGCACAGGTGCAATATTATGCGAATTATTTCTAGTGAGCAATAAAGCTTTACTTTTAATTGGATTAATGGAAAGTCAATTATTTTTGGCCCATGACGAAATATTCCTAAGATCTGCATTAAGTTGGATAACGATTTCCCCCAATTTTAACAAGTCACCACCAATATACAGTTGCAAATCATCAGCATAAAGATGAAATCGGCAATTTAAAATATGCCAAGGTAGGTCATTTATATAAATGGAAAAAAGTAAAGGGCCTAAAATTGATCCTTGAGGCACCCCAGCAATTACATTACTTAAACCAGAAAGAACATCACCAAGCTTTACGAATTGTTTACGATTACTCAAATAAGAAAGAAGCAACAAAATAGCAGAATCTGAAAAATTATAATATAACTTTAACTTTTGAAGCAAAAGGATATGATTAACACAATCAAACGCTTTAAAAAAGTCTAATAGGACTAAAATTGCAAATGAATTACCTTTATCTAAAATAGAAGATAAATCATCAACAATATGCACAAGTGCAGTATAGTAGTACTATGGCCAGATTTGTATCTATATTGGAATTTGCATGGATAATTAAAGCTATTGAGATGCTGAAGAATTTGAAGTTGTATAATTTTTTCCAGGACCTTGGATAGGGCAGGCAAAATACTAATCGGGCGAATGTCACAAATATTCGAAATTACATCCTTTTTAGGTAGAGGAATAATCAATGCCACTTTCCACAAATTAGGAAATACTGATTTGGTCAAACTCTGGTTAATGATAAATGTAATTTGGGACAGAAACAAATCAATAAATAATTTTATTACTCTGAAGTTTACCATGTCATATACCATCGAATCAGACTTAACAGTACGAATTACATTCAATACCATAAGTTCATCGACACAATCAAAAACAAACCCATAACTACCAGAACTAATAAAATCAAAATCGGGTAAAGGCAAAACACCTATAGATTCGTTAAGTTTACTGATCCCTACCAAAATGTCATCAGCAGAAAAGCCAATGACTGCTTCAGTCGACTTACATGAAATACCTAGTTTCTTCAAATTGCTCTAAGTTGTTTTAGGTTTGTGCAAATTCCCAAAATAAAATATATTTTTAGCTTGATTGATGCATTTGTTGGTTTTATTTCTAAAAGATTTAAATGATTCAAAATCGAGCTCTAATCCAAATCTTTTATATTTTTTGTAAGCCAAATCTCTCCTTTGCATTAAATTCAAAATATGCGCATTTAACCACGGAACAGTGGGACATTTATTTATACTCGTTTTACGAGGCACACAATTAGTATCTAATTTTAAGAATTTTGAATTGAATTCTTCAACTATATCATTCACATCAGGATAAAAATAAAGATTTGACCAGTCAAACGAAAAGAAACAATTTACAAAATACTCATGATTGATTGCTTTATAATCAGGAACAACCGTATATGAAATTTTATCCCTGGTACGACTGAACTTATAGCAGGCAAAAATCAAGTCATGATCAGAAATGGCAGGAACAGCAAGCTGCCCAAAAGTAATAATATTATGCTTATCAGCCTCATACAAAATTATCAAATCCAATAGGCTTTTATCCAATATAGTCGGTTGTAAAGGTAAATAAAATAAATTATGTAAACTCAAGCAAGCACTTAATTTATTGGTAATCAACATATTAAAGTTTAAATCACCACAACAAATAATTTTTTCATACTGATATAAATATTCAGAAAAAATTGTTTGTAAATTATTAATATCATCAGTACAAGCAGGAGGCGGGTTATAAATAACCAAAATAAGAATTTTACCAAATCGCCCGACAAGCTCAGACGCCAAAACTTCAACCTTACCAAAGGCACCCGAGAACAATTTACTAACCCTCAAAGTAGACATAAAATAAATACCAACACCACTCCATCGCTTATTATTAATACGATCAAAACGTATTAGTTTATAATTATTGATAAGGAGCGACTTCAGTTTCAGTTAAAGCAAGAAAATCAAATTTGTATAACTCTAGCAGAGTAGCAGAATAGTAATTTCATTAAAATGTTTAACCAAACTACGGACATTTAAATGGCCAAATTTTATAGAACAATTTACATTTACCTGCAGATTATCACTTGGAACAATTTTACTACAATACAAGTTGTTAGAATTTAACGTGTTGTACTGTTGGCTGCAGTGGTTGCCCGAAACTTCACTCGTGGAGGCAATGCTGTCCGAAAAATTGTATTACTAAATTTCCGAATGTGTACACCAGTGGGCCAAGTATTTAGATCAAGAGCCTTTACCCGTAAATCTGCTTTTATGCCCAATTTGTAGCAAACAAACTCCAGCGATTCAATGTTGCGTTCTTTGGGAATAAGTTTAAATATTTTGCAGTCCTCAACCTCCAAGCATGTTTTAGCCGTAATAGATATATCATTTTCATTAGTATGAGGATCAAATTTGGAAAGGTGTAACCATACTGTCGGCTCAATGATATGTGTATCACATTAAAGAAATCCACACGCCTTGACCGATTTGAACCAAACTGTACACACATATTCACCCCTGTTAAGATGCAAGAGTCGATCGAAAATTGACACGACTTTGTATTGCGTTTTCGTTTTTTCATGTTATAAAAACAATACGAAAAAATTGAGGTGTGGCCAACACACGACTTTCTTTTACGAACAGAGAATTTTGAGAATTTTTTTTTTTCTTAATTTCTTTTTTTAATTTTTTATTTTTTATTTTTATTTGTTTTCAATTTTTGGAAACATTTTGTTTTCAGTAGTTTTTTGTAAACCTTATACTTTTTAAGATATTTGCAAAACAAATTTTCTGGACCAAGGGAGTGGCCACTTCCGGTTAGCCGATTTGGAGTAAAATTCACTGGGACCTCCCAATTTATCAAAAAAGCTTAAATTGGAAGTTTCAGTTCGATTAATTAAACCATATGGGCTGTAGAGAGGACACAGACAGACTGACAGACTGACAGACTGACAGACTGACAGACTGACAGACTGACAGACTGACAGACTGACAGACTGACAGACTGACAGACTGACAGACTGACAGACTGACAGACTGACAGACTGACAGACTGACAGACTGACAGACTGACAGACTGACAGACTGACAGACTGACAGACTGACAGACTGACAGACTGACAGACTGACAGACTGACAGACTGACAGACTGACAGACTGATAGACTGACAGACTGACAGACTGACAGACTGACAGACTGACAGACTGACAGACTGACAGACTGACAGACTGACAGACTGACATACTGACAGACTGACAGACTGACAGACTGACAGACTGACAGACTGACAGACTGACAGACTGACAGACTGACAGACTGACAGACTGACAGACTGACAGACTGACAGACTGACAGACTGACAGACTGACAGACTGACAGACTGACAGACTGACAGACTGACAGACTGACACAGACTGACACAGACTGACTGACTGACAGACTGACAGACTGACAGACTGACAGACTGACAGACTGACAGACTGACAGACTGACAGACTGACAGACTGACAGACTGACAGACTGACAGACTGACAGACTGACAGACTGACAGACTGACAGACTGACAGACTGACAGACTGACAGACTGACAGACTGACAGACTGACAGACTGACAGACTGACAGACTGACAGACTGACAGACATACACCATTCCGAAACCCACTTTTTCGGACTCAGGGACCTCAAAACAAATAAATCTCTAGAAATCTCAAGGTCCAAAATTTTCAGGATTACTCTACTTTATTTTACGAGAGTAAAATAAAATAAAAAACCCTAATCCATACGAATCGTTCGTTTAGTAAAATTTCTGCAAAATTATTTTTTGGAAATCGCACTCGACTCCCAAGGGCTAATATCGGCCATTGCCAAAAATGATGACCAAGGTTTGGCTAGTACATAGAATAGGTCCCTCAAATACCTAGTTAAAAAACCCTAATCCATACGGATCGTTCGTTTAGTAATAGTTCTGCAAAATAATTTTTTGGAAATCGCACTCAACTCCCAAGGGCCAATATCGGCCATTGCCAACAATGATGACAAAGGTTTGGCTAGCACATAGAATAGGTCCCTCAAATACCTAGCTAAAAACACCTAATCCATACGGATCGTTCGTTTAGTTAAAGTTCTGCAAAATTATTTTTTGGAAATCGCACTCAACTCCCAATGGAAACTATCCATTGCTACAAATGATGACAAAGGTTTCGCTAACACACAGAATAGGTCCCTCAAATACCTAGTTAGAAAACCCTAATCCATACGAATCGTTCGTTTAATAAAAGTTCTACGAAGTTATTTTTTGGAAATCGAACTCAACAATGATGATAAAGATATCGCTAGCACATGGAATAGGTCCCTTAATTACCTAGTTAAAATTGAGGTGTGGCCAACACACGACTTTCTTTTACGAACAGAGAATTTTGAGAAATTTTATTTTTTTCTTAATTTTTTTTTTTAATTTTTAAATTTTTAAATTTTTTTTTTAATTTTTAATTTTTTATTTTTATTTGTTTTTAATTTTTGGAAACATTTTGTATTCAGTTGTTTTTTGTAAACCTTATACTTTTTAAGATATTTGCAAAACAAATTTTCTGGATCAAGGGTGTGGCCACTTCCGGTTAGCCGATTTGGAGTAAAATTCACTGGGACCTCCCAATTTATCAAAAAAGCTTAAATCTGAAGTGTCAGTTCGATTGATTAAACCATATGGGCTATAGAGTGGACACAGACAGACTGACAGACTGACAGACTGACAGACTGACAGACTGACAGACTGACAGACTGACAGACTGACAGACTGACAGACTGACAGACTGACAGACTGACAGACTGACAGACTGACAGACTGACAGACTGACAGACTGACAGACTGACAGACTGACAGACTGACAGACAGACAGACAGACACCATTTCGAAACCCACTTTTTCGGACTCAGGGGACCTCAAAACAAATAAATCTCTAAAAATCTCAAGGTCCAAAATTTTCATGAATACTATACTTTATTTTACTAGAGTAAAAGAAAGTAAAAGGAAAGGCAACACAGAATTGTGTCAATTGTCGATCGACTCGACAATCATAATAGGGATGATTGTTTAAGACTTAAGAAAGATCATTGTTAAAATCTTAAACCTCAAATTGAAAACAATTCAAATTGAACCTTTAGTAAATTATATGGATGACCAATTAGTATTTTACTTATCTATTTCATAATGGATTTTAGTCAAATTTGACATCCTCTTTGGAAATGTGATTCTAAAATGATTTTTGGATGAAGTTCGCTGGAATATGGTCAAGTATGATGGAGCTTTCGTATTTCTCAACCGATTATGATAATGTACGATAGGTAGACTAGTATTGGGATTCTAAAATTATTTTTAGATGCAATTCTGGAAAATGGGCAGTTAAGGCAGAACTTGGCCATTTTTTACAGAAACCTAAATAGACAAAATTATAGTAGCCATATTGACATATTTCTCACAACCTTGTCTAAAAATAATTTTTGGGTCACATTTTCTTCTATTCGTTGGAAACGTCAAAATTCATCATAATCGGTTAATACGTTAATACATTTTAGAATCCCATTTCCAATCCAAATGTCAATTTTCATCATAATCGGTTAAGGATTAGTCAAGCTTCATCCTAATTGGCCATTCATATAATTTGTTAAAGGTTCAATTTGTAGTGTATGATGGAATAATGGTATGAAGGTATGTTGGTGTGATGGTATGATGGTAACATCGTATGATGGTAAGATGGTATGATGGTATGATGGTATGATGGTATGTTGGTATGATGGTATGTTGGTATGATGGTATGATGGTATGATGGTATGATGGTATGATGGTATGATGGTATGATGGTATGATGGTATGATGGTATGATGGTATGACGGTACGATGATATGGTGGAATCGTTGTAAGATGGTATATATGATAGTATGATTGTATGATGTCATGATGATATAGTGGTACGATGGGTTGATATTATTGTATGATGGTGTGATGGTATGATTGTATATATGATTCAACGTACGATGGTATAACGGTATTTATTCCAGAACGATGAGGTGTGATGGTATGATGGTACGATGGTACGATTTTATAATGATATGATGGTATGATGTTATGAAGGTGTGGTGGATTGGTTCGACATCACTATGGTATAATGGTACGACTGATGAATAATGGTATGATGGATGGAATATATGTTTAACGTACGTATGCTTGTATGATGGTGAGTAGAAAGTGCGGTTGTTGATTAATTTGAGGTCAAGTTTAGGGTTTAGTTGGAGGTTAGATTGAGTTGAGTTCATATACACATGTAGCTTTCGAATCGAGTTAATTTTGGGATTGGGTTGGAAAGTAAGTATAGAGTTGAACAGAGGGTTGAGATTTGGGTCGAGCTAACTCGAGTTGACGTAGAATTAGGATTTAGTTAGCTTTCATTGGGGTGTGAGTTGTTCGATTGGGGAATTATTTAAGGGTTGGTTTGGAGTTAAGGGTGGATTGTCCGAAGTCTAGATTAACTTATGAGATAACTGTAATCTCAAATAGATAAATATTAAAATTCCTCTATATCTTGTTACAAATTATAATTAATTTGAGGAAAAAATGAATTTTAATTTTAGAATTTCTTGAAATTTTTAAGGTAACAAGGATTATCTAAATACAAAGTGTCCCCTGAAACGAAATTTTAACGATCAGTACTCTTATTTAAAGTATTCCTCTAAGGTTCTTGTATTGTATATTAATTAGAAATATTTTCTTTATTTATTTTTAGATGCCTATTAATTGTAAATCGATTAAGTGGTAATATGTTACGTATAAATGCTGAACCAGGATTTTTCACCGAAATATTCACCGAATTAAAAGCATGTGGCATGAACAATAATAATACAAATAATAATCCAACAAATACAATACCATGCGGTGCCGCTTGACGTAGACATCCGAGAGAGGTCGTGGTACGGCTCTCGATTGCTGGCCAACAGCAAAAATATCAACATCAAACAACATTACAAGAAATTACAAGTGTTGTTTGAAAGGCTAATAATAATAATACAAATTTAATTAAAATCAAATTATTTTGTTTCTGTTTATATTATAGTTTTAATTAAATTATGTTTGTTTTTATGTTATAATTTTATAAAATAAAATTGCAAAAAAAAAAATGTTAAAAGAATTAAACACAACCAAAATATTATATAAAAATTATTATTATTTTTTTTTTCTTGAGGGAATTGATTTCATAATAAACTTGTTATAAATAAGTGGCGCATACACACCCCCAGCCCCATATATTAAAACTATATATTATTAATATATTTATTTTTTTTTTGGTGTATAGAGACAATCACAAAATATGGAATATTTGTAATAAAATAGCAATTTGTTGGTTGTGAGTATAACTAATTTTCTGTCTAATTGTTATATACGTACATAAAAATTCGAAATCAATCCAAAACAACTTAAAGCAATGCTCAATAAATAACAATGAAAATGTCTAATTTCAATACCCAATTTTCTCATATTGAGAGGTTTGTGATGTGGAATATATTTAAATGTTTACTATCTGTTTGTCTCGATAATTGCCACAAGGAACACCACAAAATCGACCACACATTTAAAAATAGATACGTTATTAGTGTGCATACCAGTATATTGTGAAAGTCGCTGCAAAATTTAACGACCAGATGTCAAAATCTTAATTAATCAACAAAAGAGTTGAATGGCCACACAACAGCTTCAACAAATCGATAATTTGATCAATCATATACCCATTCAAGTAGTAAAATTACGTTATAATAATATCCCTCTCTTACAAGATTTATCATTATTTTTAAAATTGTATTTGGTTTATTGTTTTCCAAGTTTAAAATTGTTTTTAAAATAATCCCATCAAGCACTGCCATCGACGACATAATTATATATACATAAAGAGAAAAAACATTTACAAAATTTATTTTATATAATTTATTTTTATTTTACCTACAAATTATATTCCGACGAGACTTAAGACTTATTTATGTTTTTATTTTATATTATTGTATTCGTTATTTTATCAATTTATTTATTATTTATCCCTTGTGTATTATTTTAAAAAGAAATTTAAATAAGTGACCTAACTTTGGTCCCTAAAATACAATACCTTTATATTAAAAAAAAAAAATTGTGAATTACCAAAAAATTAATTAATATATATTTAAATTTAAATTTTAATAAATAAAATTATTCAAACCAACAGAAATCCAAAAACAAAAATAAAATATTTACTGTAGAGATTATTAAGTTTAAAACAAAAATAAATACTAAAAAAAAAAGTTACAATTAATATAATTAATATATTATAAATATATAACAATTAATGTAAATACATTATTAAAATAAAGTTTTAAATATTAAATATTACTACTTAAATCGATATTACATTAAATTAAATTAAATTTAAAAAAATAAAAATGGAATCCGCGTATCCCTCCAAAAATCAAAGTGTCAGAGCAAATTATAAAAAAAAAATATTATGAATTTTAATTATAAATAATAGAAATAAATATTATACTAATAATAATAATAGTGTGTCAAAATGAATATTAAATTTAATTTTATATAAATTTTAATATTCAGACATTTACCGGCAATTATAAACAAAAACCCACTCTTCATCAGAATTGCTCATTTTATTCTAATTAAAATATTTTAATAATTAATTTAAAAAAAAAAAGTTAATTAAATTATCTATAATAAAACATATTTAGTAAAAAAAAAAAAATATTCAAGCCATAGAATTTTTTTTAAATAAATAAATAACAATGTAAAAATAAATTTACTCGGAATTAATGTAGTGGTTGTTGGTATCACAGGTATTTCAAAATTTGGTGGCAGGCGCTGAAGTGTACACCAAGCGAGATATTAAACTAATGTGCCAATTTCAAACCTTCTTAGCCAACCAAACATTTATGTTTCTCGTAATGACACAAAACTAGGAATACGTGAAATACCGCCATGGGCACCGCACTGGTAGCAATATAATATGTTCCATCTTATTTGTAGAAAATTCTAAAAACATCAAAAATTTCAATTTACACAATAAATAAAATCTTATAAATAAATATAGAATAATAAAATATCTTAAGATCGAAGATTTTTTTAATTTTTAATGGCCGGAAAATGTGCAATAAATAAAATAAAAAAATAAAAAACTTTTCCAAATATGAATCCAAAATACATAATGCAATTTTTATTTGTTTCCTATATAAATAAGTTTTGTAGGTGGTACTCTACTCGGTAATTCGTAAAAGAAAATGGAAAGAAATGGTTTTGTATTTTATAAATATATAAACAAATAAATTAATAAATCATTAATGTAAAATAATTAACAAGTAAAATGAAATGGTTGTTGTATTAAATTCCCCATATAATATTATTAAATAAATAATAATAATAAAATATCCTATAGACTACGATTGTATAAAACGGTTTCCAAAATATTTGATTTTACATCTCTCTCCTTCCTCCCCTCCCCCCCCCCCCCCCCTTGATATAATCAGATTGTGGAACCGATTGGAATGATTTGTTGTGGCAAAGGTACATAATAAAACAGAACAATCTTAAATCTTCTCCAAATTATGTTTTTATATTTGTGTGTTGATCACAGAAAATAAAAATTTAAATAAAATATTAAATTAGTAGATATTTAAATATATTTATTAAAAATCCCAAAAAAAAATATTCAAAATATTTATTAAAAAATTTAAAAAAAAAAACACAGAAAACAATGCGATATTAGTATTTAAGTGAAATTAAAAAAATAATAAAAAATTAATATTATATAAATAAATATAATATTAATATAAAAATTTATATAAAATTATATATAATTTATTTTAGATTAATATACTGTATTACCATTTAATGAGACAAAAAAAAAAGAAAATTATAAAAATTAAATAATAATTAATTAAATTAAAACAAACAAAAAAAAACGTTTAGTTAAAAATCCAACAATTTATTAAATTTTAATTTAAATGAAAATTAAGACAAAACTATGTGTAATATTTAAAGTTTATGAAAAAAAAAAAAAAAAACATTTAATGAAATTTAGGTTAAATAAAAAAAAATTTCATAGGAAAAAATTTTCTCAAATTATTTTCTTTTTTAAATTTTAATGTGGCAATATTTCTATAAGATTTTAAATGGTAAGTTACTGGTAGATATTACCGATTTATGTTAATTTAATAATTATAGGTTTGCAAAAGTTAATGTCTGTACAAGTTTGATAGATTTCTACTGACCAGCGAATTAAGAAGCGAGTGGCGGATTAAGGAAAATGGGGGACATAGGCAAGTTTTTGTTTTGTTTTGTTTTTTTTTACCTTTAGCTATTTAAATTTTATGATATATGAGCGTAGGGTGTATACGATCCCGGTGTGCCGAACAAGGGTTAAGTTCGTCGGGGAAATCATCCGACTTAGATTCATTAAAAAGATGCTTAGAGCTAGTTCCACCGTCATTGACTTAATCAATTTTGAGGTTAATTTGTGAAAACCCGTTGCAGCAGAATTTTTAAGATCGTGAATCAGGAGAGATTTCCTCATCAGAACTATAGGCTCAAAATCAAAAATTCCCCTCAAATTTGACGATATAGATATTTGTGTTGATCAACGGAATCCAAGGGTTACATTGGTCATAAAAAAGCGTTTAAAGCATTCGCTTTATCTTTATCAGTTGTATAAGTTATGCCTTTATAAGTGATAGATTGAATCGCAGTATCTAGGTAGAACCTTGCTATAGAGAAGAGTGTTAATACCACATATTGCGCGAATTATTAATATTTTTGTGAAAATTCGTGTTGTTACCTATTCATTAAATAACGTGAATCATACAACAGGTCATAAAAATCAGAATAAATTTAAATCGTGTGTTTATTTCATTCTCAAGATTATTAAGACCCCACCAGTGGTAATCTTAATAATCATCAAATATACAAATTCTGAGCAGAGGCGAGAACTTTACATGGTCCTTCGAGCTTATCGAGCCTAACCAAACAACAACCAACATCAGGGAGCTCAAAATGGATCAGCTATTACAAAAACAACAAGAGAAGAAGGAGCAGCTGATTCAGATGAACACAAATTACCACAAAGATGGAGATCGCAGAAAAAAATAAGCTATCTCGAAACAAGAATCGCTAAACTAAAAACATTATATAGCGAATACTTAACCATCGATGAGACTATCCGAAAGATGGATCCGCCTTTAGACCTGAGCATCCATATCTTACAGTGAGAAAACAAGTTGCTGATACATATACGCAGCTGTTAGATGATATGTGGCTACGATTAAATAACGGGCCACCGAAAACGCCGACAATAAACATACCAAAGAGCAACCCGCAACTTCCAACGCCCTACAAACAACAACCAGAAAGGGAAGAGAAAACAACGCTACAGCAAGAAGCAACCAAAATCCTCATCAGCCATCATACATCTATACTGATGCAAAGCGTCAAAAATGGAAAACAATAACAACAAAAGGTTGTTTAAGAGGCAAGACGATCTGATGCGACAAATTTATCAGAAGCTATATCCTCAATAGAGTACTCACTGGATACCAACAAAAATTAGAACGCGTAAATAGAAGAGATTGATTCACTACATATAACGATCCTCGTCGAAACAGAAGAAGAGGAACAGACATCGGAGTATTTCCGTGAAAACTACTACGGTACACTCAAGGATAAGGTGGACTCCATGTTAGTGCGATTGCAAGAAAGACAGACCGAACCAACAACCTCGATCAGAACAACAACAGTGCAGCTGCCTAAAGTCGAACTACTAACATTTCATGGGGATTATGAGCAATGGAGCTCTTTCAACGATATCTTCACAGAGCTCATCCACGGAAACAACCAGCTGAGACTGAGTAGCCACAGTCAAATGTAAGGACGCAATATACAAGCGGTCAATAACCAAGCTATGCAAACTTCCAATTGAAGATCGATCTGAGGAAACACTGCCAATACAACCAACTCAACTGTCGACAGATGTAACACTCAACATTAATACGCCGAGTTCCAATCCGAACCATAGCGCCACACCTAGACAACAATCAAGCAGACGAGCCAAAATCATACTGAATCCTCTAGCAATAACAATGCTATCAGTCTGCTGTCTACTGGGACTCGCAAAAGCCAACATCCAATCCACTGGCATATATTTCGAGAGACTGGGCAAACTAGAAATTGTGGCCATGTAGTGGACTCTAGTAATTCAGTACAACATGAGCAGCTACTGGGACGAAATCAAAAACGTCAAACTAGCTCACGAACATAACAACTACAGGCACTTTGCAAAGAGCTGCCTAAACTAAATTGTTATACCTATTTTAAACCCACTAAAATGGCAATTAAAGAACCTAATTGCGGACAATGAACTTCTACTAGCAAGTAACAAAAAACAAAACCGTGTGAAGCGAGGTTTCGGAGATACGACTGGCACCATACTAGGGGACATGTTCGGAATACTCACACAACGAGAGGCCAGCGAATATGAAGATCGGTTCGAAAGAATTAACAACAACGGGCACCACCTACTGTCACTAGTGAAAAATCAAACAACCTTGATCGATAATATCGTTAAATTGGTGAAACATAATACAAATCTCACCCTAACATCAATAAACAACTTGATAAGGGAGCAAAATCACCTCCGACAGGAAATGTCGGAACTTCAGGAATACCGAACATACGAGGACAGAGTTCGGTCGATACTACTTAACATACTAGAATTGAGTCTAGTCATCAGAAATCTGAAGAATACCCAACAGGGTCTGCTTGACGTGGCTTATGATGCTCATCGTGGGATCATACAACAAAGCATGAAAACACGAACCAGAGTAACACAGCAGAGTATAATTATTCAACTCACACTACCGCTTTCTTTCACGTGGGACTACACATTACTAGCGGTAATTCCGGTTCCAGATATCAATCACGGTACTACCCAGTCGTACATCATCAGAACGGCCGAGTACCTGGCCATAGACGACCGACGAGAGCACTTCGCAACATTAACAAGAGAAGATGTGAACCGCTGCCAAGTTTTCCAACCAACCCAATTTCTGTGCAAACTTTCGCCAATTAAGAATACAATGGCCGACCAAGGAAAATGCGAACTAGCCCTATTACAGTGGAAGAACGAAATCAATACCGTGTGCAATAGCAGAGCAGTAAATAGAACCAACCACTGGATCAAGCTTCCCACCCCAAACCAGTGGATATGTCATAGCCAAGGAAACCACAGCCTATGTTATCTGTGACTCCACTATTCAACCGCACAAGTTCCATGAATCCGGGCTAGTGGAGATAAGCCCAGGATGCATGCTAAGGGATGCTGAGTCACTAATCATTGCCACTGGGACAGCTCACAGCAACATCAGTATGGCATTTCAGAATTCACCCGGTCTGACGTTCATCACTATACCATGATTCATATAGTATTTTGGAGCGGCGTACTGATTGCAGTCAACTGGGGCATAAGACGCATGTGTAGAAAAAGAACATCCGGTAGCCACAGGGCACCCTCCCCACTACCAAACGTAGAAGCGAGCTTGGCGTAGCCTGAGTTCGCCACCAATAAACAACGCCGCTAGAATTAGAGCCGCCCGGGAGTATGTTGTTACCAATTCATTAAATAACGTGAATCATACAACAGGTCATATAACTAAATCAAATAATTTGCATTTTATTTGTGTTGTGTCACACAACACCGTTTTTCCGGCAAAGTCAATATTATGTGCTTACTAGACGTTATACTTTTATTGTTTTTGTGTATAATGTAATAAATTTTGTATAAAAAGTCAAGCAAATGAAATATAAAAATCAGAATAAATTTACCTTCAATCGTGTGTTTATTTCATTCTCAAGATTATTAAGACCCCACCAGTGGTAATCTTAATAATCATCAAATATACAAGTTCTGAGCCTCAGGCGAGAACTTTACCGTAAAAATTTTTTTTTGCCTCTTTAGATTTAGTTTTAATGAGTTGTTTAATAGTTCTATATCGTTTAATTATAAAATCACTAGTTTCCTTTGCTTTTATATGTTTATAGAGTCTTCCCTTTCCTTTACAAAACGTAACGTTTTCATGTGAACACCAATGTTTCTTGCAGGCCACAGTCTACGCCATTCAACAAGTACGAGCTTTTATTGAACTGGCTATTTTACCCAGAAACCTGTTTAAGTTATTAACGTAATTCAACACGTCTATTTTAACTAAGTCAAAACGAGTAGTATATTTAACCATAGCACTTAGGTAGACTAGGCTTGTTTAGGTCTCTGTCAACATTCAACAACAAAACTTTGTGATCACTGAAATGAAATCAGTATCGTTGACAGCCAAACGATACTTATTACACAGCAAGTTAGTTAAAAAAATATCAATAATTGAAGAAGATTGCTCCATCACTCTAGTTACCATTTCTAAAGAAAGTTTGGTCTGAAAGACGTAACCCTCAGATATTGTGGAAGATTTAAAGGCTCTGGTGTAGCTTTCCATCATGAAATTTCATCGATTATCATAAGGTTATTAAATTTAATGAGTACTTCTCGATAATACTCTTGGAAAATTTCTGACTTTAGTATAAAGCACATTAAATTTTCGACTGAAATGACGTATTTCACTAACAAATCACGGGTGACTTTTTCATGTGAATTTCAAGAATACCTCAGTGCGGATTTTTTGGCGAATTTTGTAAGATTGATGATATTTTATTTTTTGTAGAAACGTAATTTTATGTAAACGATAAATTTAATTTTAAATAAATTAAATGTACAAAGAGTTTCATAATAGCGTGAAGGTATGGCTCCATGGCAAATGTTACGAAAATTCTCTCGAAACGATTTTGATTTTTTTTTTGAATACCTAAATTATTAAATATTTTTAATAGAAATTATCGGATAATTGTGGTGGACCACTTAAATTATATCTTTGGTGATAATATTGACAACCAAATATATATCGACTAAACGGCACAGTGGTAGTGTTTGGATCGTGAGGGACCGGTTCCTCGAATCCCGAAAGAGGTGGCACACAAAACGTATTTTTTAATCATCTGATTACGTACGACGCTGTTGAACACAACTATGAACATGCCCTCCCCCTGCTGAGAGTGCAGAATTCATGAGCCGACCGTCCTTTCATGTCAGTGCTATAGGCTGGCATGAAGCAATGCAATGTACACGTGGTTCACGCAAAACGGGCCTATAGCCGGTACGTTCTCGATTTGGCTACTAGAGTGCTACGAACCCCGGAAAAGATTGCAGATTATATTTTTAAAAAAAAACTTATATTTTCATTCAAAAATTCATAATTACACCCAGCCCCCGATTTACCCTGTACCTTTTTCACATGATTTCGCTTTCACACGGTTTGAAAAAAAAAAATTATTAAAAAATTGATTTAAAAATTTGTAAACATTAAATTTTTTTTTTTAAAGTTATAATTTGATATTATTAATTTATTATTTATATTTTACGTTGAAATAAAGAATTATTTAAAAAACAACCGTAAACTAAGAATTTTATTTAATTTTGCAATTTATACAATTTTTCACGCAAAACCCGATTTTCCAGTTACACGGTTTTCTGCGGAACCCATCTACCGTGTAAATCGCGGAGTGGGTGTATTTATATGTTTCAACGGACGATTTAACATTTTTGTCGTCCCAGCTTATACAAAAAATAAAAATCTTAATTTTTAAGTTAAAACATTTCGTTATTTTATAAATTACAACTGCTGACATTGTAAAATATGTAGCTAACTACAAATATTGCCTAATTTCTTTTAAAAATATTTAATAATTTAATTAAAAAAATAAAAAACGCTTCAACGAATGTTCGTATCGCGATAATGAACTTTAGCTCCAAGCTTCTGCAAGTGGAAAGATTATATCAATGAAGTCGGATTTTTGGGTCGACTTCGCACAGGACATTTCGACGAAAAATAAATGTTTACAAATTTTGTTGTCCCAGTTTCTGTAGATTGACTAAACAACCAAAAAAAAAAAATTACCAATGAAACTTTAATTTATAAATTTAAGTAGAGTATGTTATCTTATATTTTTTGTTTATTTACAATACACTGAAGATTCTACACAGCTAGATGGAAATTCTAGAGTTACATTTGGGGATATAAAGTACATACACTGAAATTTCGCTACAATATGAATACTTCAAAATAAAAAAATTAAAACGAATTTACCATCATAATTAAAATATGTAGTTATATAATAATCAATTGTTTTTTTTATATAAACAAAAAATAAAAACAAAATAATGTCATTAATCAAATTCTTATTAAATTACATATTATATATTTACAGTACAAATATAATTTTAGTTTTACTTTAAACGCGCCAAGATAATTTCGTTCATTTTATAAATAAATATTCCAAAGAGAATTGTTACTTGACAATTCCGATAAGATACTTGATAATTGGACTAAAATAAAGAAATTACAAGATAATGTGTGTAGTCGAATTTTTCCTTACAAAAATATTCTTAATATAAAATGAATTAATAAGAAAAAATGTGTTTTTTTATGTAAATCTTAATTTAATTTTAATATTTTCATGATAAATGATTATCAATGTTCACTTCAGTTTTATTTTCATTTTCTTCGGTATTCTCTATTTTACTGTTATCAATCTTCAATTTTTTACTAGTTATTTCATCTGATATTTCATCGATGGCAGCTCGTTTGTTTGTTGGTGTAACAGTGGTGGTGGTGGTGTTGTTTGTTTCCTTATGTACTTCATCAATTACCACATCACCGACAAGGGTTTTCTTAAACTTAACAATAATTGCTGTCATATTATCACAACCTGTGCCATCACCAATCGTGTCCGGTGCCAAGCATTTATCAAATAGCTAAAATCAGAAAAAAAAAATTAATATGACCAGGAAATTATTACAAAAAATTCAGAATTATTTACATCCGAACATATCTCCGATAATTCAACGGATCCAGATTCAAATTTTGTCGAGATAAATTGAACAACACCTTCACTAGTCATCGAATTCCATATACCATCACAGGCCAAAACCATAAAATCATCGTCGGGTGTCAACGTGATTTTTTTAATATCAGGCATGGCTGAAATCATTTGTTGTTCCGGTGGGAGTGTAACATTCTGAAAATTGTAAAAATATTTATTTTCGAAATCTGGTATAGAATATTTTTTAAATATACCATTTTATAAGCATGATCACCAATGGCACGGGAAAGATTAAGTCCACCATTAACTCGACCATCTAAAGTCACTTTACCGCCAGCCTTTTTAATTCGTTTGTGTTCTTCTTCATCCTCGGGTTTGTGATCGAAACTCATGTCTAATGCTTTACCACCACGACAAACAACGCATCGTGAGTCACCAGCATTTGCTACGAAAAGTTCTTTACCATGGAGGAGAGCAACTACCGCGGTACATCCACTATCTTTTCCCGGTTCTTCAGTAATATTTTCCATAAAAGCATTAGTCTCTTCATCCTCAATGTCATCATCACCATAGTCTTCCTCGTCTTCCTCTTCTTCTTCTATGTCGTCTATTTCTTCATCATCGTCGTCGATATCTTCCGAACTTTCCGCGCTTTCTATTTGGCGATATAAAGAAAAGATAAAAATATTAAGCACAGGTTCGCTTTTCCTTAAGTGAAGTTGATCTAATTAGGGACTAAGGTTTTAATAATAAAAAAAAGTACATTTTCATACAATATTTCAAACCGGCCCATTTCAACAAAAAAATAATAAAAAAAGAAAAAAGATTTTCCCCAACTCCACCATTGTGAGGAATAACGACTTACCTTCATATGAAGCATCCATATCTTCCTCACTATCGTCATCACTGCTGTCCATCTCTATTTTTGGTTTGAAACGTTTTTTAAGATTACCATTTTCAGTAGCGGAACTAGAGCTGCCACCTTCTGAATTCTCACCATCTTTTCTATCCAAAGTTTGTGATGGATTAGATTCCGCTATATCAGCTTCACCTTTTGATGTTTCTGTTTTTAGATCCGATTCACCATTTACCACTACTTTTTCATCACTTTTGTTACTGGCCTCCAATTTATCGTTACTTACATCCTTATTTTCTATATTAGTATTACTGGAATTACTTTCATTTTTATTTTCTAATGAGTCCTCACTACACTTAGCAGCCTCTTCATCTTTTTTATCAGTACTATCTAATTTGCTACTAGACGATGAATGTGAACTACTCGATGATGACGAAGATGTCGTTATTATAGGTAGGCTCCTTGATCCGCCAGGTTTACCTGAACTTCCACTACCCCCGCTGCTACCACCAGCTTTCGAATCGATACACGATTTTGGTTTATTTTTCAATTCTTTATATTTCTCCAGAACTTCGTGTAATGGCATCTTACTTTCTTCGCACAATTTATCCAAATCTTCTTCCTCGTCTTCACCAGTTTCACCTTCACCTTTATTTTCTGCTTCCAAAATTGACTTTAATTCCTCAATTACATCCTCTTTGAGAAGAATTGCATCAATATCGAGAAACGCCTTTTTCAGAGCGCTTTCAAGATCACCATTTTTATACTCCTCCAATTCCTTTAGTAAATTTGGCATATATTTGGAACAGTATATGGCCACTTCACTACCCCCATGTCCATCATAGACGGCGAAGAATGATGTATTGGCATCGAAATTCAAGATACAGTTGTGTGCATCCTGCAAAATTTAAGATAAAATCAATGAGGCGACAAAACAGACAACATCGCGCCTAAAAGTTTCTATTTGACATTCACACATGTAAATGTGCACACACATTATAAATTAATTTATGCAGAATCGTTTTTTTTTATATTTTAATCTAATTATTATCGGAAAATGTAAATAGATCCTATTCAGAATAGATTTCATTGGAATTCTAATATTTATGATCCAATTATAGATAAGACGCGCCGGTTCCATTCAAAATTGGTCGTGGTCGATCTAACCTAATAAAACATTTTTATGGCGATTAAATTTAAGTGCTGCACACCAAATTTATGGCGTCCTGTTACAAATTCGATCACAATGTGTAAAATAGTAATTTCTGCTTATTTACCTCTTGGCTATTACGCCATCCTTGCATAGAGCTTGCACCGCACGCCATAAATTCATTTACATCATCGAATGAATCCTTATGTATATTTGGTTTTGGTAAATACGCCCCCATAATACTTTCGTGTAATGCCGTAAATTTAAACAATTATTTGATGATTTTTAAATTAGATAATATGTAAAACTGTTTGTTACACGCAAAATTTATTTATTTCTTCAAAACACAAAAACCCACAGCTTCACAACAATCGCCATATATGCTCTCTACATGTAGATTAGATGGCATACACACACAAACAATAGAAATTTTTATTACAATTTTTTTTTTTTTTGTTTTTTTTTTTGCAAAAACTGCATCAAAATTTGTTTTGTACTAGATTTTGGTTAGTTGGGTTGCAATTTTTAGAACATCCCAGCAGGAGTTTATGGTAGTGCAGGGTATGAATTGTAAACATGACGTGTTAATACGTAAAGCACTGGACGCTTTCAGTTCCCACATCATGTTGGCATTGATAATTTACTGATGGAAAAATTGACATTCGATCTATCTCATTCCCATGAAATTTTCGATAAATCGGGTGCAATTCTGGTGAAAAAATATACACCACGAAGTTAGCAAAATATTATAAATTTTAGCTAAAATTAATTTTTGTTTTGGTTTATTGGTAATAACTTTTTTGTTCTAGTTGGAAATAATTCAACTTGTTGTATATTTTTTCACCAGAAATGTAGCATGTACACAGCTTCAGAAAATAACATGATTGTTGTATTCGTATATTATATATATTTGGGGGACCTGAAAGCGCCCATTATTTTGGAGAATGGCCTCAATGGCAAATAACAAAACTATGTTGTTGGCAAATAACAAAACTACCCAGCAGTCGATTCGGAACTAGAACCCTGGGTTCTCACCTAGGTAGCTTTGCGATTATTAACCATCTGTTACAAATTTGTTCACACGGACATTAAAAAAAAATTCATATTGTTACATAAATTTGTCTATGCAACCCTAGGCAAATTTGCAATACGATTCTCAATCCTACGTCTTTTGCCATTGCAAATTTCCTTTATTTTGGTTAGGGAAATTTACAATCCTGCGAAAAACAAAGCAAGCTAAAATATGTTTCCTAGGTGAATACTTTATTGTTTTTATTATGATTTTTATTGAAGTTTAGAAATGTCTAGAATGACAAAATTATTTGGTAATACAAATAAAAAATTGTCACTAATGACAGCAAACAAATTTCCCTTAGCAATTATTCGCAATCTACTGAATGTGAGAACCGTAATCTACTCTACTGTATGTGAGAAATGCGCTTGGTAATGCCTGACATTTGAATTTCGAGCAAACAGCATTACAAATCGTATAAAATCAATTGAGCGAAAAGGTGGAGACAATCTCGACATAACGGAAACTGAATTGCGTAAGAAATGCAAAAACCAATTTAGTACAGTAAAAATAAAAATTTGGCTGACAATCTCGATTCATGATTCTGACATTAAAATAATCTAAAACTGTCTAACGTGACCCAAAATTTTTTGATGGCGATAAATACATAAAATAAAACTACTTTATGGCCATCAAATCCTATTTTGTAAACCGGTTTTTAGACCGATTTAAATAATGTGATTGGCGTGATTTTAATTTGTATAACTTAAACTTCACAAAAATATGTTTCATTTTGTATTTTTTTCACACACAAAGTGACACTTAAATCCGTACTTGCGTGCAATTTTGAAAATGATTTAACTTTAGTACTTGGTTTAATGCGCTTAGTCCGTATTTTCATGTAATTTAACTTTTGCGCCATTGCGTTACTGCGGTTCAGCGATAAACTATCAGGGGGATAAATTTTAGTGATCAAAAAATCACTAAACAGAGTAAACCTGTAAAAAGTAAAAAGTGCTAGTCTAAAATATGTCAAAATGTCGCAAAAATACACCTATAGATAAGCAGACAGCAGTCTGCTACAAAAAAAAAACTAATCTTAGAAGTACGCTGTAAGAAATGTTATCGATTTATTTTAATCACTAAAATTTGCACTCAATCGATGTAATAATTACGTATAGCGCTTTTCTGCTATCTTCATCCCGAACCATATAGTTATGAAATGACCTCATATATGCGAAAATATTTTTATTATCGATGTTTATAAGTAAATTTTGTGTGTATTTATTAATTTTATAAAATAAAGTTGAGATGTGCAGTGTAAAATTGCGGTAGTAACAATGATACTAGAGAAACCTGTAAGGTTAGTTATCACTATTTTCCAAACAACGATAAAATATTAAAAATATGGTTAAGAGATAAGACAAATTTAATCATAAAACATCAAGAGTGTGTGACATTCATTTTAGAGACACCGATTTCGAAAACAAATTGGTAAGACAGACGTATTAAATTAGGTAAGTGTTTGTTAATAAATGCAGTACCAAGTTTATATTCAGTTTCTAAGGTAAACAATGAGAATTTTGTGAGAGACCAAAATCGTTTGATGTTTCCTCGGGCAAACGTGAGAACGCTGGTGAATTAACGAGGTCGGTTGTTTACTTTAGGATATTTTTTCCGAGCTAATTAACCAATCAAATTGATTCACGAGGTTGTTTGTTTGCTCTAGGTATTGATTTTCGTTTTATTCGTTAACAGAATTATCGAGAAGCCTGGTCTTTTCTACGTAAAAATTTTTATTAACTTATTTTTAGGGAAAAATACTTATTTCGGTTTTTGAATCAGATGATCGTTTCATGGTTGTAATGTTTTTTTCAGCATTGACATGTACATAGTTGATTTATTATTATTTTTTAAATAAATGTTTCGAGTAAGACAAGTTAAGTACTTTTCATACCAGGCGCCACGACTCGAAATATTTAGTTACCACAAATGCGAAGCTGAGACCCTTTCATACCGGTGGCGTTGGCTTTGAACAATCGGTTGCTATCAAATATTTTATTTAGGTCTATTTTACACGTGAATTATAGCAAGAACTGAAATATTCTAAATTTGTAACGTACATATGAGCTATATTTTTTGGTAAGTATGAAATATTTGTTCAAAAAATGTGATTTGTAGGTTATGTTGAGTAAGCACTTCGCTTTGTACTACTTTAAAATGTATTATTTATTTATTTATTTATTTACTTATTTACAAGAATTATTTATTAGTATACCAACCCCACTGACACAAGCTACTTTGAGCGAAAGCTCATTCATAGCAGGTTGTGCCAAATGAGGGGAGCATTAATAAACAAATTAAATCTTTGTTGTTATATTTGCACTACAACAGCTCAGCCGGCAGCGTTTATAATTCACCCGGTAAATTGGCATGTTTGTCGCTTGTAAATATTGTATTATTCGTATGATGGACATACATACATATATCGTTATTTGCTGTTAACCTTCCTTCACGATTTTTGGAATGTTCCAAACGACGACGGCGATCCGCGGTTGGTGCATGTTCGCATTTTATGCCACTGGGGGAATTTATACATTTACAATACGTTTTACAATAAATTTAAAAAAGTTTACAAATTTATAAGAAAATTAGAAGCAAAATGTCGCAGTCGAGTGTGGAACGCCAATGCGTTGGCTTTGTAGATAACTTCATTGCAATATATTTTATTTTTTTGTTTAAATTATCACTTAAAAATAAATTATTTTTCAACAAATTGAATTTATTACTGTAAAATTAAACGGTATCAATCGAATAAAACTAATTTACATCGTTAAAAAACGAAATAAAAAAAATTTATTTACGAAGCTCAAAGCCGAGGCGCCTGGTATGAAAAGTACTTTAATATTACAACAAGCAAGCTCCCGGGTTTCAGAAGTTTTGTAAATAAAAACACCGTGTAATCATGCGTTACTATTATAAAAGTATGTACTAAAAACTTCATAAAATAATAACAGTGTACCTCAAACGTCAATAATTTGTCTATTGGGTTTTGGAGGGGGCAGATTATCTAAACTTTTATAATTATTAATTACTACGAAAAAAAAAAAAATTGAAAACAATGATAATTATGGATCCGTGGAATTTTAATTCAAGTGATTCAAGGCCAAACAGCGACGCTGCCTTTGGAACCCAAAATTCATTTGAAGATAATTTCCAACCATCGGAACCACCTACAGGATTCGTTGCACTTGATGATTCTCATACATATCTCGCCAACCTTGGTAAGTAAAAAAATGTTGACAGTAATTGCGTACGCATTAAAAAGTAAAAGTCGTGATTGATGAATTAACATATTTCTTGTTGCAGAACGTAAATTAAAACGCCTTAAAAATAATCCAAGTATATTAAATCAATTAAAAGAAAAACGTGAAAATTGTTTGGAAAATTTGTTGAACGATAATCATCAGAATATAGTCTGTGACAGTGATTTAGAATTGGAGGCTCCAGTCAATGCTCAAAGTGCTACGTCAGAGATTATACGGCATATAAATCCAGAGCAACCAATATCTGTGGGTGAAGTGGTACATCTAGTAAACTACGATTATCTCGGGAAAAACCAAGAAGAACTTAAAGAAGAGAGTGGAAAAGATTCGGACGATAATACAAGTCGATAAGTTGATCTCGTACATTCACTTATACTAATCATGAATTCTATTAATTTTAAGAATAAATGTTGTTACTTACTTATAACCGGAGCTTCTCGTGGAATTGGAAAGGCCATCGCAATTGAAATATCAAAATTAATCAATTCCGAATCGATTGTTGTGCTCTTGGCACGATCTGAATCGGGATTGCTGGATACAAAGGAGAAAATTTTATTATCTAACAAGGATCTCAAAGTCATTACAAAACCGATTGATCTAAGTAAGCCTTCAAATGATGAGTTGAGTAAGATTTTAGCTGATTCCCTGATAAATGTTGAGGCATCTAAATTCGAATTTGTCACCGTAATTCATAATATTGGGTCGGTTGGTGACACCTCAAAAAAAGCCGCTTCCGTGTTTGAACCTGAAGAGTTAGACAACTATTTTGCACTCAATGTGACGTCTGTTATCCGTTTAAATAATTTGTTCCTACAAAATTTTGTCGATCAGAAAAAACTTGTGGTGAACATAACTTCGGCGTGCGCTTTAACTCCATTCAAATCAATGTCACAATACTGTAGTGGTAAAGCTGGACGGGAAATGTATTTCCGTGTCTTAGCCGAAGAGGAACCTAATATTTTAGTACTAAACTATTCACCAGGACCTGTCGATACTGATATGGTCGCTGATGTACACAAAAATTCTTGTGATACCGATGTCAAAGGATATTTTGCTAAAATTATTGATAATCATGAAATTTTAACGGCACCACAGACAACTTCAAAATTGCTTCAGGTTTTGGATGCGGGCACATTTAAATCAGGCGATCATATTGATTATTATGATTAATTAATTATTGTAAATTGAAAGCATTCCACAAAAGTTTTATATGAATATGTATCTCAGTAAAATAAATATACAAATTTAAATTCTAAATTTTCAATTTAAGACAGTTCACCGCCCCCCTTTTAATAACTTTCCCTACATACCAATATCGTATTGTCGATTTTATTGGTTACCACTGGGGGCCCAACGTTTTATGTAAACATATTTCCCCTCTGAATTAACATAACCTAAAATAAGTTAGTTTCGAAATAGATTCGATCGAACGAAAATAATTTTGTTATGATTAAAAAACGAAAAAATATTACAAAACATAATGTAATTTTTATAATTCCATACAAATAATAATAGTTTTCGAATATACAATAAATATTATATTAAATCATTGAAAAATACATAATAATACGAAAACGTCTTTGATTGCGTATGACAAAAAACTAGTGATTAAAACGATAACGTGGTTTTGGTGGCTTATTGATAAGAAATTCTAGTAAAAATGAAGCCACTTTGGGTTTTACTAATGCTCTCGACATATTTTAACAGTTTACTGTGCGATGAAAGTAAAGTTGCACAAATTAATACAAATACTAACAATGAAACTTTGAATATAATAAAAAAAAATTTAACAGCAAGTGATAAAAGTAGTTCAAATAGTACAGTAAATAATGGTCATAATAGTACAGTAGCAGTAAAATTGGTTGAACAGAAACAGACTGAAATTGTGGGAAACCCATCACCGGAATACTATGGAAATGTCCCAGGAGGATTTTTTGTATTCATGTCGCTCGGATTTGTAGTGATTGTTGTTATAATTTATAAAGTTTATAGGTATGTACACATTGTGTGAAGTGCTCGTGAATTTTGATTTTTGGGGGTATACTTTTGGCTCTGTACCTATTTTGCTTTGAATGAGAATCTATTTCGGTTTTTTTTGGTACGGTCTAAAAATATTGAACTAATTACTTGTGTTTATATTTACATGATGATGTCAGACTGACTACTAATATAGATTATAGATATTAGGTATGCATCATTTTACAAATAAATGTACAGATTTTATTTTATAAATGTATGCGGTGGGTAAAGAAAAATATTTAGGGACAATGACTTCTCGCAAATGTAATTTAATGTATGTATATGCTTAAGCTTGTAGGTTTTGGGGCTCAATTAACATTGATAACTAATTTGTTTCAATTTCATAATTTCCAGAAAACATTTTGTAATGTTATCGCTGGGGATTTCCGTGTTAACATACGCGTCAATATGTGCCGCGTATGACTTGCTTATTCATCCATCCTCTCTCGTCATCATTGTAGAGTTGTAGACTAATATTGAGAGATGCGCCACGCGTTCAGCAATGATCCAGTTTATACATAGAAAATGAAGGATTTTAACTCAAATTGAAATACTTTCTCTTTCAATATAATAGTAATAATCTGACTACGTTGGTTTCAACCCGAGTTAGCTCTGCATATTATTCTATAGTCTGGAGCCCAGAAGACCAGCCATTCTCGGTTTAGCACATAGAACGTGAATTAACAGCAGCAACACTGCTTAACGATCCTCATCATAAATGAGCAGTTATTTGACGTTACGGAAACACGCCCAAACGTGTAGTTAACGCTATCATTGCTAAACTTCTTTGCATGGTCACGGTGTCCCTAAAACCTAAGATAAGTTATTTTGTTTTGAAATCATTGATGCTTAGTTCTTTCATTCCATTACCATTCAGTTCAATTGGGCAGATATCTACAAAGGCGAGAACTTTATTGGACTGCCGGTAAAGATGTTTTATAAAGCATCTCCTTTTCGAACACCACAGTTAATTACAAAAATTGCTGATAGCTTGTTATTAATATTAACAGAACATTGTCACTACATTACTCTTATGTTGATGTACTTCCGATTGATCGGGTCAATTTGGGATTTGGTTTAAATATTATTTTATAGGTGTTCCATTTAAGCACAGTCTCGTCTTAGGTAAATACCGCTCCTGCGACTTGTTGGTGTTTAAGGATGAACATATCGAAAATTTCTAGGATCCTTGTTCGTTCGGTTTTTTATCATGAGAAATGCTTTGCTCCCTCTAGTCATAGCAGAATATGTAGGTACATGAGAATTGTTTCCTTTTTTCTCCGATTCATTTTCAAACTAACGCTTTTAACAAAACTCGACCTCAGTTTTTCAAGGTTATCAAAATTCATATGGCCCATTTATTTATTTAATTCGGATATGTGTACTTACACTTTTATCTAAAAACGTGTGATTTACTAAGTAAGCATAGCTTGTTTTATTAATGGTAAGCACTTTAATATGATTCTATTTTCTTTGATTCTATTTTGAGCAATAGCTCATTCACAATAAAGGAACGCCAGAATTAAAGGAAGGAAATCAAAGAAAAGAATGATTAGGAGCGGAAATGAAAATCTAAACTGAGATAAGAGCTTATTAGGTATATGTAATAGAATTTTGTGATTTATAGAATCAAAGAGCTTAGACTAACAAAATTAAACATGGCAATTTTCTAACAACGAAGTTGACGTGCTATGAAATCTTCTAAACTCAGATTGAAAAAAACTCACTAAACTATTACTATTTAGGTGCGACAGTTATAAAATATCTCGAAAGCTTTAGAGAGAAAAATTCTAATTGGGGTTTAATTTTTTGGAAGCTTATAGTAAAATAACCTCCATCTATTTAACAAGTATTTTCGGAGGAAAGCGAAACCTTAGAAACTTTAGAAGTAGCAGAATGTAAATTTTCGAAAGAAAGATTTGAAAAAGAATTAGAGGAAACGTTATAAAGCAAATCGACATTACTACTTCCAGAATTCAAACTAAAGCAAAAATAACCATTGTCACTGGGTGTGAGAAACTCATTAGTAGACTTACTCTTGTATCTAATGAGGGCTAAAATACATGTATTACACTAGAAAATTTTGGAAGCAACAGCGGGGTCTTATCTTTGAAAAGAATTACGTTTAACTGTTCCAATTAGCCTACAACCTTATAACAAGCCTGCTTATAATATAAATGAGTCACTACTAGGATACCTTTTTACTAACTCTATCATTAATACGATCATTGTGATACGATATTTATTAACTCTATCATTAATTCATCAAGGTGGAGATTTCACTTTAACTGTAACCTTTTTAAGAGGAACACAGCTATCAAAGACCAATCTAATACACACTAATAGTAGTCGCAGAACTAAAGCAAAATGTATCTCCCTAAAGCTAAAGGCAAAGTGGGTAAAGACGGGATTCGTGATGGTATCCTAAACCGAGCGCAAATGATCAAAGAAACAAAAAGTTATTATTAATGAGGAGATGGTAAGGGATGGTATGGCCAATGACGGAATAAGAGACATCACCAAAAAAAATTTGTTGTAGCAGTGTTGTGTACCGATAAATTAGGTTAGGTTGGAGTGGCTGCTTAGGCGCACTTAGATCAGTGAAGGTCCCTTGTGATACTGCAGGTTATATCCCCTTTACCCTTTCTAGAACCATTTAGAGCTACTTATGTAGCCGTAAAACGTCCTCCACTTTACTGTTTTCGAGATCCGACAGGTTGTCCATCTTGAACTTACCCAAGTGTTTGTGCCTTCTGAGTGCCAATGCCGGACATGAGCAAAGGAAATGAACCAATGTCTTTCTCCTCCTCGTCGAAACGGATTCTACAGAAGTCATTTGTCTCCAGACCCAGCCTTTTTACATGTTGTGAGAATTCCTACGACCGTTGTTAATTCACGTCTACATAGCGAGATTAATGTTCTAGCTTTGGCCAAACTTGTCTTGCTACATTACAGATGGAGTCTTATCGTGCCCAGCAAGCTCACCCACGCTGCAGTTCGCCAGATTAACTGAATGTTGAAATACTCATCCATCTCATTGAGAGATGAGATCCATTGGCCTGATTGCGTCTTAACTGTCCACATATATTGCGATATAACCGGAGAATACCACATTATGCTTCAACTACACCAAGACCTCTTCAATCGCTATCACCTCATCTTGGTACATGCTGCAGTAATCAGGAAGACGAATAGAAATGTTCACGTTTAATTTATGATTGGATGTTCCAGCTCCCACTTTGCCGTCTAGCTTGGAGCCGTCCGTGAAGAATTGCAAAGCTTCGGTTTCCGATATTGACCCGTCCCTCCAGGATTCACTAGAAGGAAACATGGTCTAAAAACCCTTCTCGAAGCGTATAGGTATAATGTAGTCAAGGTTCGCCAGCTCACCCTTTAACGAACTAATGATAGTCGAGTGCCCGGAATTAAGATACTTCCACTGAGAGATGGCTGAAAGTCGCACAGCCGCACACAAGCATACAGGCTGTTCCTTGTACCTTTTCCATCTTATTTTTATAAGTTACCTTGTCCAGAGCTGGCCACCACACACTCACCCAAAACATGAGTACATGTCTCACTGCGGCGGTGTAGGGCCAGTATATCAGCTCTAATATCGTTCCTGCAGGAGTACATAGCTATAGTAGCTTTGTTTACTCTTCAAAATGTTGGGTCTCCAACTAAACTTATTGTTCAAGTAAGTCTCGTGCCTTTTAAGGTAGGAGGGACAACTAAGAGGGGCAATACCTTCCTGCAGGGTCCCCTAAACACTCGCATCTTATTGGTGGAATCCCTCCACACCGAACTAACAACCCTGCTTACAATCATATGATTAATTAACCTGCTTACATGGAAGTCCACCTCCAAAAATAACAATCCTTCCATCATTACCTCTGCTTTCACATGATTAAACTCTCTATATTCAGGAAGGCTACTATACAGTACTCTTTCAAGTGAATCGATTTCTTAATCGTACACACCAAGGCGTGCATAGCATCTCCACAGATATACCCTTAATGCACGCGTGCTGAGACACTGCCCACTTACGGTCTTATTTTTGCTCTAATGTATACGGTACCTAGAGAAGCGGAACTTGAAAACAACTCAGTAGTATATTCTTCCTAAGGAAGAATATATTACTGAGTTGTTTTGAAGTACCGCTGGTATAATCTGACTCGAACTAGCCGATTTATTTGCTTTAAAATCTTTAAGTGTCCATAGGATCCGTTTCCTAGTTACGATATCTTCTGTGCACACTGAAAGTGTTTCTTGATTATTACTATGCACCATCAGGTCGTCAAAGCTCTCTGGGAAGTCGGTCTGGAAGAAAAGCTCCAAATACTCTACTAGAAGCTCTCCACGACCCGTCAGGTTTAATCAGAAAACTGGGACTTATTGTACTTTTGGAAAGAATCTTCCTAAGGCGAGAGGTTTCGGAGACCTTCCATTTTATCACAAGGAGGACCTCCTTTGTGTCTTCCTGAATTCTCTCTTATAAATTCTAAGTTCCTCCTTATAGCAGACCCAAACTTAAGCCTCCCTTGTATTTTGGCTCTATTAAAAGATGTCCTATAAGTCCCCAGTTCCCTGGAGCACCATGCTAGACATCACATACTCCAATTCCCTCCATTATTTCCCCAGATTTGCTCCAGTTGGTCCTTCTAGGGTTTCTGCAGGCTTTCCGGGTAGCCTCCCTCCATTTTTTAATAAGAAAAATATCATTTGAGGCAAAGGTTACATCTAGAACCTCCTGTTATTGCTAGTAATAAATGTGGGTTCCCGCCTCATATTACACACTGAAAGTCTGCAAATAATCAAAAAGTGACTCACCGCTTTCATTGACAACCGTGCTTCCCCAGATATTGTGATACACATTAGCACCAACAACACAGTACCACGCCGATCTTCATTTCTTCTGCTTCGAGGATCAGCTCGCCGAGGTCATCCGGAGGATCTCCTTCTACCGGATCATGTAGGCAGAAACCAGCAAGAATTTGCAAGTGCTATTACCACGCTGACTGCAGTTGTCTTATCATTCCTCTATTGGAAAAGTAGGAAAAGATTTAAATTATTTTTCCCAACAATATCTGATCTTCCCAGGCTTACTAGAGGATACAATTTTGTACTCCTTGGTTCTGAGGTCAAAGAACTTGTTATTGTTAATCCAAGATTCCTGAATTACTACCACGTCCTTATCCGAACTTGGCAGTCTGAGGTGGAGAGCTGCCGAAGCAGCCTTAGAATGGTGAAGGTTAATTTGAATTATTCTAAGCATAATGACTTTACCTTTTAATTTCCTGCTACCGCAGGCCAATATAATAACACCTGTAGTTTGGGATGCGCCGGCGACACGCCTAATAAGGCTAGTTACAACTGGAGGTTACTTTGTATCCGAAGAGTTCATGACTGGGCTTTGTTAGATAGGCACCCGTCTGGCACTATATATCAGCACGGGTCGCTTTACGCCTTAATCCGGTCCATTTGCCATCGTTTAGCTTGACCCGCCTAACACCTAGGTCACTTTTGAATCACCCGCTCAGTGAGCGTGGACCCGGTGGCGACAGCAATTATAAGGCCTTACATGTTAGGGTAAATAAATATAAGTATACAAAATTCCTACTCTAGAATTATCTACATAAATTAGATTTTGAAATCTTTTCGATTGAAGAATAATAATATTCTTCCGGCTAAAGAGGAAAATAGTTGTCAAAATTGCAATAATTGGGAATTATTAATTCCGAAAAAATATTTTTCCCTGGTTGGCAGAATACCCTTTTTGGAGAAAAAATGAAAACTGCTAGAAAGCGATGAAAACTGTTAGAAATTTCCTGTTCCCAGGGAAAAACCAGAAGAGGGCCACAGGAGAGTTTACCAAATGCAAATTTAACGAAAATAAAATTGAAGTGAAAGTCCTAACGGCCTACAAGCAAAAACATCTGATACAAGTTATTCCAAAACATATTTCGAAGTTTCGGTGGTGTTCAATAAAGAATTTAGGAACTTAAATGTTATTTGAATTTATTTTATCAACAAATTTTATTATTTATTGTTATTTTATATATTTACTCAATTTAGCCAACATGACCCTAATTGGGATAAATTACCTACATTGCTTGCATTGGATATATTCATTTACCATAATTTTCCACCCAATACTATTATATCAAACAAAACCCTACACTTTTTTTTTACCCACAGTGGGCGTTTTTCACGCGCAGAACGACGTTATGGTGTACACGGGCAACATGGTACACAAGAGTTAACACCACTTCCATTAGCAATCGAAGATGATGACAGTGAAAATGAGGATCAAACACTTTTTGACATACACCAACAGTTACATGCTCGTGATAATTTTGTATTATAATATAATTGTTTGTAATTAATTACCTAATTATTTAATTGGTTGTTTATTAATTATATTATATTTATATATTTTTTATAAAATTTAACAACAAGTCGTATTTTGTGATAATCGAATTATATATTTGAAATAAAAATAAAGAAAGAATCGTATTAACCTTTGTAATAAAGTGGCCTAAATAAATAGAATTTGTAATTTTTTTTAATACAAATAAACGTTAAAAATGAAAAAAAAAATCCTTTTTGTATTATTTAAGATTTGTTAAATTTAATATTTTTTATTTTTATATTTGCACATCTTCAGTTCCTTTATTTATTACAAATTCCAAAAAATAAACACAAAATATTTTTTTATTTTCACTAGAACCTAGGTAGTGTAATATATTTAATAAAATAATACTTTGAAATTTCAAAAATATATAATGCATACCTAATTATTTTGATATTTTATTATAAAATAAGAAAAAAACAAAACGTTTTATATAGTTTAAATGAAATTAAATATTTTATAAAAATATTAACCGCACATTTTTTTTTTTTTTTTTTTTTTTGTAATTTTAACCCTCCTACATTATTTAATTATTTTTATTTAACAATAATTTTATGTTTTGATTACAAAAAAAAAAAAAACTTACAAAATCGACACATTAAAACTTATACCTATAAGTAACTAGACTAGAAAACCGCGGAGGTAATGTGAGTGTGTGTGTGTGTGTGTGTGTGTGTTTGTTTATTTATATCTTTTAGCAATTATTACAACATTAAATTGTGATGTCCCATTTTATAAATAACCCCGATTATAAATTTAATCACAGCCAAGTAGGTAATAACGTGTGTTGTTTTTTATGTGATGATGAGCGAAACACGAAAAAATTTCCTGAAATTTTGGTTTGCAGCTGCTTTCTAATCTTTATACTTCCTAACATTTTTTTCCCTTTAAACAAGACGCGCGCGACACACTAATTTTAGTCTAATTACCAACTTATATAATTTGACAATAATTACAATAAATATATTTATTTGTTATTAATAGAATTTAAAAAAAAAAAATAAAAATTATAATAAATTAAAATTTTCAGCCTTCATCTTGTAACGTGATTACTTTGGTCTGAAACCGCATCCGTTTTGTATTCTTAATAAAATCAACGTCTAATAAATTTATTGCTATTCCACCCGGTTTATGTATGGTATTCCAAATATTTTCTAATTTTTGCAATCGAACTACTGGCTCCCATTTACTGTGTTTGTTGGAAGAAAAAAGAAATTAAGGGTGGTTTTGGACAAATTTTTGGGCAGTATATTTACCGTTTGTTATGGCTAAGTTGTGTAATGTCTGTTGGTGTGTAGTTACTATTTTCTTGAAGTCTGAAATGAGATTAATGAACTTAGTTTAGATTCAAAAATTAGACACAATCAATTTTCCTAATTTACTACGGAATTTAATTAAAACGTTTACGCCTTATATCAACACAAACTGGCCCTACCGTTTTCGATTCTGAACTTGCATTTGATATTGTAATAAACAAACAAAAGATGCCAAGTCGTTCTCTACTCCGGGTAGCCAGCAGTTCTGACAATAACATCAATGTCTACTTTGTACAGTGGCTTTACAAGACCTTTTCACCATTCGGGTTGCATCAACACGCAGAATCTGACCGAGTATAAATATGGTACGTTTTAATTTTATGTAACACGCAAGACTTACCTTCCCTTTTCTGCTTATCTGCTTACCAAATTCGTTTTTGATAGTCCCAAACATACAGGTAACTCTCGGGGGCACTCTACCATGACGGCCCAGAAATTATCGTCTCTAAATCAATAGATTAGATATTTTGTTTCAAACCCATATTTTGAGGTCAATGGAAACTGAAAATTGTACCAATTCATGAAGTATAATTCCCTCACCAGGTGTTGATTTCTGTAAAATTAGATATCTGTCATCTGCTTAAGCGAAAACCTACTTGAACTATCACAGAAATCAAGAATAGAGCATATCCCTGAGTTCTCAAGCATGCTATTATTAAACAATGTCTCTTAATTTCTTCGGGCCGTAGTCGATTAGTCTATATGAGTTTATAACATGAAACTAATTATTAAATTGGTTATTTAAAATGTTTCTTTAAATGGAGATGATATTGTTACCACTGGGCTCGAATATTCGAAAACAATATCTTTTCATATGGAGCGGGAGAATAATTAGATTAATAGGGCGGAGTTCGTTTTTAATATAAACTGGTATGCGAGCCCCAGTTGTTTACTTTGATAATCTTTTTGGTATCTAATCGATGTTGTTTCTTATCCACTACGAACCAATGTCAGATATTAAATGTCAATATATTCTGATTAGCGGAGTGTCACCTCGAGCGTAAATTTCATCCATAGCAACATTTGGGGTACCACCAATTATTTCATTTATAGCAATATTTGTTAAGAAACATAAATTCTAAGGCTTCTTTCAATTGCTTATAACGAAATTCGGTTGATTGGTGCTATTCAGGATTTATTTGTGCCCAGCAAATGAGACTTTCACAGAATATCCTTCATGCCAATCCTTATCAAAAAAACGATAAAAAAACTGAAAGAGCAAATCACATGCAAAAATTAAAATGAAATCGTAAACCTGCCTACGTGACAAATCGCTTGACTAGCATGGATGGAAATAGATTTTCTCTACCTAATTTCTTTTGTATTACTTTTTGTTGTTGTTAAAATGGTTTAAGTCCGCCATTAAACAACTAAAGGTTCGTTTTTAATTATTTTTTTTAGGGAATATGTAAATAAAAGCAAAGAAAAATGTGAATTTTTTTCATTACAGGTAAAATCAGATTAAAATAACATTAATATTTTACAGCGTTGTAATTAAATCGTGAGTCAAGATTTTCCAATGTCTTTTAGTTTTGAAATAACTATTTAATTCCCGTTCTAAACTTTTGTTTAAGGAATACGGTTGCTTAATTGCTCGTACGCTAGAAAAAAATTGTTGAATGCCATCAATTAAATAATTTATCTGGGTGAATTTTGCTACGAGGCCTTATATGTTGAACCTATTTTCTCTGCTTATAACATTATAAATAACAGAAAATAATTATAAAACACTTACCGTGCCCGTTCACTTTCTTTTGATGTTCGCGAACATGTGTCTTCACTATCTTCTGGATGACTTCCAGTATCTTCACCGTTCAACCACATTTCATAGCGTTCCGGTTGAAATCGCCTAACAAATGTATCCATAGAGATGTTAACCATATCTTTACGGCAGCAACAATGTGACGCTCGTTTACCATATTCAATCCATCGACGCGTAGCAAAATTTGTTGACTCGGCACAATTAAGTCCATGATTAAAGCCGGCATGATAACCAAACGGGAATGTTATCATGAATTCACCTTTTTCTTGTGTAATTTTATTGAACGGAATATTGTATTGTTTTAAAACGTGTGGACTTATAATCGTCATCTTATGGCGTAAGTGTGCATTACAATTTTGGTAGCACTCGGCAAATGAATTACTTGCAAGCAGCTCCAATTTTCGGCCATATTCAGGTGGAATGGCATACCATGTTTTCGGTGAACCAAAATGTAAATAATTTATCGAATATAAATCCATATCTTCGGTGTGCCAAGCAAAACTTGTTTTCCACATACCGAAATATAAATAAGCCGTATTAACACCGGCTATTGTTTTTTTATAATCCATGCTCACATAGTCAAGAATCGTATTTAAATTATTTATATTCCATTCTTTAACGTCAGGATCGGTGAGTGTGCCATCAATGTCTGCGCCATAAATTGGTGATACATACGTAACATTTTTCCAATATTTTCGTTCCAAATCCTCGTAATCATAGTGTTTTGGGGTTTGATGTCGTTCCGAATTGGCTAAGTCGCAAAATTGCCTAAGTGTGAGCGGCCGTTTCTGAACATTTATTTGTTGATAGTATCCTTGTTTGCCCGATACAACTTGGCATATGGGCGATTTTATCTGTATATCAAGAGTATCGATATCATAACCACTTTGTCGGGGTACATATTCTTTTGGTGGAATGATCTGTAAATTAAGCGTGAAATGTTTTAGTTAAATTAAACTGTTCTTTGTCTCACAATATATTTAATTCGTTTATACCTTAGCTAATCCTGCTTTATGTGCTCCTTTTGATTCGATGTATTGAATGTATTCGGAAAAGTTTTTAAACTCATCCCAGGTTGGGCGAAAGGTCATTATTTTTGGTGTGTTACTCATTACGAGGTTTATATTACCTATGCACTTTTAATCTAATAATTTTACGTTTTTTTTCTTCACTTAATTCTTAACTTTTCACTCACAAAAATTTTATTAATTTCTGCTGTCAAGTTTGGCTCTTGTTGATTTTTTGACCAAAAATTGATTAGGCTGTGTACTGAACAGCGAAATGGTGTACGTGATAAAAATATGTATTTATAATCACCACTAAGATTATCTTTTCGTGGTATGATATGGTTACGATTTTGGTCGTTAATTGTAATGTAGGAAACAAAAATAAATTAACTCATTTTTCTGAGGATATCTGTTTGAAATTAATTAAAGAACAAGTAGCGGTTGAAGTTCGCAAGTAATTTCCCTTTTTTTACTGTTCAGATGGCCAATCTGAATGGGGGAGGGGGGTCATCAAAGATATCACAATCCTTTTAACCCTGACTATTGTTTTGTGTTGCATGATCCTTAAAAATATTTGAGTTCAATTGGTTCGATTCTATCGAACTAAATGAAACTATCAATCACTTCTTAATTTTTTCGCGGACAAAACAAAATTTTTGGTGAATCTGCTGAGATAAAAGCTATTTTCCATACAATAATACAAACCCAATCGAACAGGGACTTACAATTTGAACACTACGAAACTTTAAATGGGTCAATATTAAAATCAAGCAACATTTTACTGGGTTAATGTTACAGTTCATTGTAAAATTGATCGAAAATTGATCCGACTGTCTTGTAAAACGAACTATTTCAGCTTTAAGCTTTGGTCATTAAAGTTGAGTATCAAGGGAACCAGATATAAATAGAATGTCTACATTTTATTACAAATTAACTATTAAATATTTTAAATTATTCGCGTAAGATGTTCAAATGATCTTATGGATTGAAAGATCTGACCTGAGCAAACTTAATAACAAACAACCACTAATCAACTGTGGGGAATATACATTTTTAACCAACTGTACAATTTCAAAAACTGAATTCTTCCTAAAATTCGAAGTCAATTAAACGTCAAATCTGTCAAACAAAAATTTTGGTTTGGTTATTGTTTTTTCATATGGTTAAATAACGTGAACTAATTTTGCTAAAATATTAACACATTCTTGTATAAAAACATAATACATTTTTAAATTTTTTGTAAGTTCCAAACTAATTTATCATATAATTGTAAAATTGTCATAGTTTAATAATGAATTTCGACTATGAATTAGTTTTTTTCGTTAGCATGTTGTGAGGCAACATGAAACGTTGCAGATATTTTATTCGATAACCTTAATGTTTTGATTTGTTTTCAATTACAGTGAATTTAATAACGCTATGGATACTGCAAATTCGAATACCTCGCTAAAATCGAGAGAGGAAGTTTTGGCCGAGAGGGAAGCTAAAAAGAAAGCTAAACTCGATGCCAAGTTGAAGAAAAATAAAAGTGAAAGTTCAGCTCCAGAGGAAATAAAATCGGTTCCAAAATCCGAAAAACAAGAAAAACCACAAGAAAATAAAGGTAAACCGCAACAAAAACCGAAGCAGGAGAATTCGAAACCGAAACACGAACCTGTTATAGAAGCTAAAGTAAGTAAATCTAGCGTGGAGAAGAAAAAATCGGACCACAAGAAGTTCCCGCGACAGGTCGAACCATTAAAAGTAGAAGAAAAACCTGTGGCGAAAGAAGAAGTTCAAGAATTGACTACTCAAGCAGAAAATTTAGCAATTAGTCCAAAAAAGGAGGTGAAACAACTCACCAAGGCCGAAAGACGCGCAATCCAAGATGCCCAACGGGCGGCTAAAGCAAAAATGCTGGAAGATAGAGGGGTGGGAACAAACAAAAAATCGGATACCACTAAATCTAACGAAATTAAAAAACAAATCGCTCAAACGTCTAAACAAGCCGCAAATGAAATTACCGTTACAACAGTTAAGACGACTCCCCGCGTCGTCAAACCTCTACCCATACAATCTCGCGTCAAACTTTTCAGCCATCTGTACGAGGAACGCATTAATTTAGAAGATTTCAGTAAAATTCCAAAAGTGCATACGGAAATTTTAAAATTAGGTATTCAACTATCAACCAAAGTCGTGGCTGGATCGAACGCTCGTTGCATCGCCCTTCTAGATGCAATGAAATTTTTAATTCAAGACTATGTCACACCGCCACAAACTGAATTTTCACGCGGAATCGATGCTGAAATTCAATTATCTGTAAATTTCTTGAAAAAATGCCGTCCCATTTCGGTTTCGATGACAAACGCGGTTAAAGTGATTAAACGGCAAATTACCCATTTAGATGCGAAACTAACCGATTCAGAGCAGCGACACATTTTAATCGAGACTATCGATAGTTATATCCGAGATCAAATTGATAAGGCTGCCCAGGCTATTAGTATATCGGTGCAGCAGAAAATTTCGAATGGTGATGTAATTTTAACATTCGGTTGCTCATCTCTAATTCAACATATATTGCTTGAGGCGCGAAGGCGTAATGTCGATTTCCGGGTTATTGTGGTCGATGCCCGACCTCTGAACGAGGGGCAAGAAATGTTACGCCGTTTGGTTATGCACAAAATTAAATGTGTCGCAGTGCTAATTAATGCTGTTGGATTTATAATGCCCGAAGTGACTAAAGTATTGCTCGGTGCGCATGCGCTGCTAGCAAATGGGTATGTTATGTCACGGGCCGGTACCGCACAAATCGCAATGATTGCGAAATCATTTAATGTTCCTGTACTTGTTTGCTGTGAAACTCATAAATTTAGCGATCGTGTACAAACCGATGCATTTGTGTTCAATGAAATTGGTGATCCAAATGATTTGCTATTGAAAAAAGGAATTGCTGATAATCCAGCGATTAATCCGCTACGCGACTGGGCAACAAATAAGTACTTAACACCACTGCATTTATACTATGATGTTACACCGCCTGAATTGGTTACAGCTGTGGTAACCGAACTTGCCATACTCCCATGTACTAGCGTCCCTGTAATTTTAAGAATTAAGCCAAGCGATTATTGATTCAATTGTTAGTTTTTGTTTGTGAAATGTCGTTAAAGTTTTTTTTTTTTTAAAGAAAATCAATAAAATTTATCAATCAATAATAGTGCTTTAGTTAATTTTTATTTAGCTTTTTTATTTATTTAAAATACAAATACAAATGGAAAGAGAAAAAATAGATTATTTCGACGAAGCTTAGAATGCTGCAACCAAGAAAGAGTCCAAGTATACCTCCAATTGAAACTATGATAGTAAATAAAAAGTTTGTAAATATTTTCTCCAATGCTGTTTACTTACCTAATAAATCATGAAATGAAAAAATTATCTGTCGTTTGTACTGCACCAAAGGAAACTCGACCATTTTTATTAAAATTCCAGAGTTTAGGCTTCGAATTGGCCCCGAATTCTGTATTAAGTACAAAATGATCAAAAAATGTTCTAATAAGGAAACACTTGATTGAAACGTGGCAATTACGTCTTCAATCTAACGTTCTCCCTACTGAGATATTTCGGTACTGTTTATGCTTTCTCCCTGTATTGATGAAACATTCTGAATCGAGAATATAAGAAAAGATTTAACACTGGATTTGAAAACACAGTTAATCAGAGCCGAAATAGCTCAGTTGGGAGAGCGTTAGACTGAAGATCTAAAGGTCCCCGGTTCAATCCCGGGTTTCGGCAAATTAAAATTTTAATATTTTGCAAATCACCATTCTAGTCATAAAAAGTTTTGACTCAAAACAATTCGGCAAGCAATCACATTCAATCGAAGAAACTGGATTTTCAGGATCAGTCCGTAATGTTTTTATAATTTCTTGATTGTGATACAAACAATTCATTCCATCTATTCCACAAATTTTAAAACGATGAGTAACATTCTGCCGATAAAAATAAGGAATACAACCGCACAAATCATAACATAATGACATTCGACACTCCTGTTGACACAGTTGAAACGAATAAGATTGAAAATTTTTCAAATTATTCTCGACAGGAAATCGGCAATGTCGTTGGGAAATTTTACTATTCCTATAAAAAAATTTTGGTAAAAAAAAAAAAAATCTTAATTGATTTTGTGCAACTTACTTTTCAAAATTATCTTCAACTGTTACCTCAGAACTTAGAACATATACCTCAACAATATCTCTATCCTTGGCGTAAACTTCAATATCACTAATCACGGGGATTTCATATGGACTATGTAGATATAAAATAACATCAGATGTATATCCCGTTATCGAACTTTCAATTGGTGGTGAATCAAACAAATTCACTTTGAAAATTGTTTTAATTTCCGGAAAACGTTTTGTATCATTCCAGTGCCTAGATGCTAGCTCATTGACGATTAAATTGTTGCTTGTATAACAAATGCCGATTTCGGAAATCGTTCGAATTGAATCGAGCTCCCCTATAAAGGTTTTTGATATGGGGTTCAAAACGATCATAATGCTGAAAATACACAACCATTTAATTATGCTTACATTTAATAAAAACACATTAAAATTTACTCCAATAATAGTTCTGCATAGTCCTCGGGTGAAATAACGTTACTAACATAATTTACATCAAACTCCATTAAATTTTTTAAACTCAAATCTGCAAGCGTATTGATAAATTTCCGAAATTCATTCCGTTCCAATTCTGTGTCAAGTGCATATTTTTGGACATATTCGTTAAATTTGGCCTCGACAATTTTATTTTTTGAACACATTGTAACACTGGGAAATGAAACGTTCCAATCACGATAATTTTTCTCAATTGTGACCATTGTGTTTGAGGTTTGATAACGATTCCAAGTTGTTTTGCCAATTATAGCTGAGAAATAAATCGATAATATCAGCAGAATGGTCCAGAAGATTCTATAATGGAATACAATTTATATCTTATATACAACGTAGGCTTAAATATTTAATTTCTTCTTACACCTCAATCAAATTGAGAGTGGTTTTTGCAAAATATTTTAATCCATGGATCATGGCATTATCGAAATATTCTATCAAATATTTAATGAAATTTTGAAATTTTTTCGTTTTTATGTAACGTCGCACAGAATGCATTTTTCACGCGTTTATTCATTCGAACTAAGCCAAAGTATGATTGACGTATTATTATTGGTAAATGATTGGGGAAAATACGGATTATCGTGTGGCGTGCCTAATGGATTATTAATTATGCAATTTTTAATTTGATTTTAAATTATTACAATTGCGGTAGTTATGATTGATTTTATAATGTAAATTATTGTAATTGTATAGATTTGAAAAGGAATTCAAATTTTTTAGATTAAGGTTACAATTCGCAATAACGTGCAGGTAATGAAGTTTATTTAACTACTTGTAAACTATAACTCAACAATTACTATACTGTCTTGCCTTTAGGTAGCCATAAGTTCAAACATGGCTTATTATTGAATATTATTGTAACTTTGTTTCTTTAACTGAAGTAGAGAGAATATACATTTTCTTTCTGTTTCAAAATTTGGCCTTACCATTAAGTATCCCCTTTTCCGAAAACGCACTGGTTTAAGCTGGACCTCTGATTATATGCCCGTGCAAGGTTAATCAACAATTATTGCGATGCTCAAGCAGTTTTTCGATTTAAACCGCGATGGTCTCCGTATGTAGATCCTCCAACCGCCATTCTTTTGGAATATGCCTCGACGCTTAACCGGAGGACGATTTCTTTTTTGGTTATTTGTATTTTTCCTCTGTTTCGATTTTATGTGTTACGTTGTGCTAGCCCGTATTGGGCGTCAGGGTTTCAAGAAAAATCGGCTTGAAATTTTACAGTAGATTACGGATGTGTGTATTCCATGCATCCATATCCGTATTGTTGTTAGCTGTTGTGACGGTAAGAAAACTGAGGTTACCCTTACTATCAGGAACGTCAATGGGTACATTAATTTCTTATTTTTTGACGTCAACTAACAGACCATAGTGTAGCAGAACATCGGTTAAGATACATCTGTCAACGCTAGCGATCGTAAACTTCTAACCAAATGGACACCGTTTTTGTGACAAATGTTTCGATCAATAGGATTTGTCGAGTTCTTTTGCGGAGCGTTTTTTCATGATTGGAAACAGGAAGAAGACACAAATGGTCAAATCTGGTGAATATGGTAAATGAGGCAGCATTTCTTAGCATAATTCAACCAATTTGGCGGTGGGGACTGCGGACGAGTGAACAGGTGCATTGTTGTTTTGGAAGAGCACATTTTTATGTCCAAACGTTCTTCTAATCTTCACTCGGCGAACGGACCATTTCTTCAGTAGTGACCTCAAGGGCGTCCTGAGCGTGGAGCACCGTGAGACTAAATAACAAAATTCTCTGCTTTCGATTGCTCCCAAAAGAAAACTAAATATCATATTACTAAATGTATTATTCTTAGTTTGGAATTTGGGGTGCATCTCTAGAAATGATTGCGGAAATTAAATAAATTTTGCGATCGGAACTCCAACTCTTAGCTAAGCTTCTAGCTTAAACTTCTTTCTATAGAAAGTGGCTGACTTTCGACTGTACCATCATTTTCGATTCGTTTTCGATGTTTTTCTCTTTTAACAAGAATAAATTTGTACTCTATTTCGCTTTTTATTACGCATTTTCTAATGCGATCTCAGCCTATTGCATACTCCCGTTTCTTTATGATGAAGAATGATGAATAAAAAAAGAAATAAAATGTTGTTTTATTCAAAGCTTTTCTAAATATACAAGCCGTCAGGTTCAGACCAATTTTAAAAGAAGCTTAATATGAGGGAGATACATGAAAATGTACATTTCGTAAAATTGATGTACTTCGAAAAAACATGGATGTTTTTTGGCGAAAAGAACATGGAGTTTCGGTGTTCTTCTTCTAATGTTCTTCACACCTGCCGTCTTAATTTGGTCACTGGAATAATTATTGGTATAAATGCTTATTATGCTCAAAATAAAAACCGGAAATAATTTTCTTTTTACTTTTATCAATTGACATTAAAAATTAAATAAAAAAACAAAAAAAAAAAATTTCAAAATTATTACTAGAATAATTCTATACCAACAAAAACTTGATTTGAAACTATTCATTCCGGAATGAAAATACACGGCATTGTTGTTGTAAAATTCCCAAAGTAAGACGGCATCCTTTTCATTTCTCTCTTCACACATTCTTAATACAATACCAACCACCGACAAGGTGGTGGCAGCACAAATCAAGAGTGAAGAAAGAAATGATTATATTTGAATTTGAAATGAACGTTAACAAGAACCCTTGATGGCCTTGATTTGTCAGATAATTTTTGCCTTAATTTTTCTACTGGCCGAATCGAATTTTTCAATTCTTTTGTTAATTCGGATTGTTACGACTGGCATACGTCTCCACTTCAAACAGAGGAACAAAATTTTTTGCGAAGATTCCAAACGCTCAAATAATTTAAATTTTTTTGTAGTTATAAAATACCATGACCACCATGGTGTTATATTTATGCTCGATGATTTTATGATTTCCGAATTTAAATTTAATATTCCCTCCGATTGTTATGTAAACATATTTTAAATTTTTTTGCATTTACTTGTTTCCTATATTGTCATGTACAAGCATATACATATATCTCTTGCGAGTTGGTGTGTGTACATGTATTATGTAGTACGAGATGGAATATTTGCGTTATTAAAATGTTCAATCTGGAATATTCTATTTTTCTTTCTGGTATCGTTGGCTTAAATTAACGCGTGATATTTGCTCTGAGTGGGGATAGAACCGATCGGTGTATTAGACATAAATCCGATGCGGCCGTACAGATAAGTATGTACATATGTTCGTCGTCGTTGTTCGTCTTATTCGTTGTATTTGTGTACATAAAAAAACATAAATTTCAATAAAGATTTTACAATAATAAAAAATAAAAAAAAAAATAAAAATGATGAACGATGTGCACAAATACAACGAATGGGACGAACAACGATGCGAAGTGAAAATAGAGGGGGAAAAATGAACTGATTTTTTTTTCTCTTGATGAAAAAATAAAAAATAAATTTTTTTTAGTCTAGTTTATTTTTTGATAAAGATCAGTCGAGTTTTAAGTTGGCCATTTTTTTTTTTAAACAAAATAAATAATAAAATTATAAAGTTATAAAGTTGATTATAAAGTAGTTTAGAACGTTTAGATTTGTATAAAAAAAAAAAAAAGAAAAAAAAACGCTCGTGGTTTGACTGTAAAATAGTCTAGTTTGGGCAGGTTGACGATAACTTGTCGATTGTGATGCGAAAAAAAAAAATTTTTTTTGTATTATTAAAATAATAAAATATATAATCTAGTTAAGATTTTTGTGATTTGTAAAAAAAAAAAAAAAAAAAAAAATATAATAATTGGTAGCATTCTATATTGTTATAAATTTTCTTTTGGAAAAAAAAAAAATTTTTGTGTCAACAGAATTTTATGAACTAAGTAAAACTTATGTAACGAATTATATGTTTTTGGGAGTTTGATTAATAAATTTACCGGTAATATTTCGGTGTTATACTAATGAACATAATAATAACAATAAAGAAATAATAAAATAAATTGTATACCACCTTTTCTAATAATTACGATTGTGTTTTTATCTTGATTGAGATTTTTCTTTTGGTTCGGTGGTTAAGATCTAAATAGTCAGACTGGATGTCTAGTGGTCAGATCACATGTCTAGACAGTGTAGATTTATATATAAAAAAAAAAAAAAAAATAATAATAGTGAATGTTACAGTTGATAAACTAAACTGTGTGGTCTAGTGTTTGTGATAAACAGTGAGTCTTCAGTTACATAACCGCATACAAATCTCGCTAAATTAAGAAAGCAAAATAAAGAAAACTGACCAAAAAAGAAAAAAAAAAAACGGTAAAACATCTCGTATTGAGGAATCAATCTTGACCGTATTCCCGCCCGTGGGGGTAGGCAATCAATTGTGTGAGGGGGATCCTGCGTCGGCGCTGTTTGCAGGTGGTCGGACTGGCCTTTAAAAATCAAAGGTAAAACAATAAAGGGACAAACAATCTGGCTAACTGTAAATTGTAGTTATACAAGTTATGTAACAGTTTGTTTCTCCCTCGCTATTTTTCATTATATTGTACATATTCTACTGTTTTTACCTTCGCTTTCGGCGTTTCGTGGTGGTGCACCGATTTGGTGAGGGCCCCACGCAGAGCAAAGTATTGTCCGGTTATATTTTTCTTTTCCGTCGTTTTGATTAATTGCGTTTGGAATTTCCGTTTTTTTTTCTCTCTTCGCTTTGGCTCGGTTGTCCGTTTTGGGTGTGGTTTGACCCCATAACGGTTCATCTCTTTCAAGTATTTTTGTGTTTTTCTTGGTTTTCTTACAACAGTGATAGTGAAAGTGAAATCTAACATTAACGTAGAATCAGTTTTAACGTAATTTAACTTACCTAATTTTCAATTTTTTTTACTTTTACCGTAACAGAACTTTTCTTTGAATTTTTACTGTAGTGTGCTACGTTGCACCATGTGCGTGTAAATAAATAATTGATCGGATGATGTGAGGTGTGGTCATGTGAAGGGTCGGCCTTTTTCCACCCTTTTCCGTGCGTGCCGTTCGTTCCTCCAGGACAGGCTGTGCTGGAGGGCGGCACGCCACATGAGTTGATCGCGTCGGGGTGACAGTCTCCGTTCCGGGGGATTGTCGCTGGGATTGTCATGCGGGCGTCCTTCCCTCATAGTGGCATCGGTGGCCGTCGCGACTGGGAAACAGCATCCCAGTAGACGGGCCGATGAGGGGAGGCCCGTGTGGCAGTCACGGCGGTAGTCGCCTGGGATTGAGACGGTCACTCCGGATCGATCACTCCCAGCTTATTATTTTCTTTTGCCGCTGAGGCCGTGGCAATTTAATTTTTAATTTCCATTTGCCCCTCTAATTTTGTTCTTCATGCGGTTATTCAAGCATGAGAAATATGTCTGAGAATCCCCACGCCGCACCGTGAGCTCTAGCCAGCTACTATACCGCATCAGACCGCTATTCTCATGTCTGTTAACGAAATCCCTTTGTGGGATTTCGTTACAGGATTTTGATAGTTTGTATTTTATTTCCCCGCTTCCGGCTTAATATTTAGAAGAATTAAAGATGTGGAATATTCATATAGAGAACTTTCTCGATTATTTTATTATGCTATTTGTCCGGTAGTTTCAAAAAGCAATTTCGCAAAAGTTTTTTACTTTTGGAAAATATCATATAGTTGGAATCACAAGAAACGATTTTCGTAAATTATTATTTCGTATTTTTTTTTTTTTATAATTCATCAGCGATTTAAAGAAAACTAATATAAACGCGTCTTTTTTCATACTGTTATTTATTCATAATGTCTAATACGTTTACATGATGTATGTACATAAAGTGTTTATCATCAGGGTTGCCAGGGGTGCTATGTTCACATGGATATAACAGGCTTCCCCTTTTTATTTAAATTCAAAACTTTTTTTTTTTTTTTTTAAATTGACTGTTCAAAATTCTCATCATATGTCAAACGAACTTTTGGTTTGATCGGTCGTCTCGGTCTTGATTGTTGTGGAGTGGACCTAGCTTCCGCAACCATTGTTGTCTGTTTTGGCTCCGATGTAGGCTGAATTGTAACTTCCCGTGTTGGAGTTTGTTGACTTGTAATTTCAGTGCTCACCACTGGAACGAGGTCTCGATCTTCCCTTCCATCATAGTGGTATGGAATCGTATCAGCTGTAGGTTGTTGAATTTCTGATCCAATTCGATGTATTTGATCAATGTGTCGCTTCCAAGTACGTCCATCGTCCAATTTTATCAGATAGTGAAGTGAACCCAGCACTTGTACGATTGTTCCTAATTTGTACTTTCCGTCGCCAAGGTAGTTACGAACAGAGACACGATCATTAGCGTTTAATTTTCTGATGTTACCTTGGACTTCTTTGCATCTATTTTGTTTTTCCCCGTCTTTTGGCAACATTATGTCAAGACGCGAACGGATTTGTCGGTTGAACATTCGTAATGATGGTGAAACGCCAGTTGTAGCATGGGGTGTACGATGGTAATTTAGTAAGATCTTGCACAATTTCTTACTTATGTCCTCCCGGTCACAATTTATGGCTTTCAATTTAATTTTGAATGTTTGTATGTGCCTTTCCGCCTGGCCATTCGTTGCTGGATGATACGGAGCACTCAACCTGTGTTGGATTCCATTCACTTTCATGAAATGTTGGAAATTATCGGACGTAAACTGAGTTCCGTTATCACTCACCAACATTTCCGGAATCTCGAATTTCGCAAATATCTCCCGGCATATATTAATTGTAATCTCCGTTGTAATTGTTTGGAATAATATGTATTTCTGGCCATTTGCTGTAGGCGTCGACCAGAATAAAAAAATATTTACCCATGAATGGCCCGGCAAAGTCAATATGTACCCTTTCAAATGGATATTTCGCTGCTTCCCATACGTGTGTCGGAACTTTCCCATACGTGTGTCGGAACCACCAGCAGAAACTCCTGGCCAATGACTTCATCCGCGTAATCCCAAAATGTGCTGTATGCAGTTCTTACAACACTTGCTGTCGTAAATTTTCTGGAATGTAAACTCGGAGTCCACGTAGAAGGCATCCACTCTGAAGTGTAAACTCCGTTTGTTCGATATTGAACCTTTGATCAGGCTTGACTATCTTTCCTGTCTGTAGTCCCTCGATCAAATATTTCACCGTATCATCATTGGTCGTAGCCTCTCGTAGTCGATCGACAGTCACCGGTAACGTTTCGATTGCGTTGATTTCGATCAGGTCGATAAGTTCGATACTTGTATTTGTTTCGGCACACGGCAATCGTGACAGGGCATCCGCGTTTGAATGATCCGATGATTTGCGATATTGTATTTCGCATTCGAATGCCTGCAGAAATATTGCGTAGTGCTGCATTTGTGTAGCTGATAATGTCGGAAGTCCCTTGTCCGGTGAAAGAATTTGTAATCAAAATAAATTTACGAGCGTAAACGTACTGATAGAATTTCCGAACGCCGTACATGATGGCCTCACGGTCAATCTGTGGGTATCGTTGCTGTATATAAGATAGGGTTTGTGATTCTTTGCGCAGTTCCTCGACTAGTATACGAGGATTCACCGTAATTTTATAGTCCCCACAAAGGCGGACTTTATCACCCTTCTTTTTGACAGGAACAATGGGTGTAGCCCATCTGGATGAATCGACTTTTTGTAAGATGCCGTTTTGTTCCAAATCCTCGAGTTCTTGTTCCACCGCGTCTCGTAAAGCAAATGGTATTTTCCTTGCCTTTATGAAAATAGGTTGTGAGCTCTCTTTTAAACGGATACGCGCTTGTAAGTTTTTAATTTTACCCATGGAATCTCCGAATACCGATATATATTTGTCTTTGAGCTGTTGTAATTTTGTATTTATGTCCACTGATTTGATTAAAGACACTTGTTCCCCCTTTCCGTTTATTATTGTGTTCCAGTCGAATTTTATGTTGTGCAACCATTCACGGCCAAGTAGTGGTTTACGATTTGATTCGACTACGTAAAGTCTTAGATCGCGACACTCAACACCAGAATTGACACACACGACAATGTAACCAAACACTTTGATCTCCGCACCACAGTAACTCACGCGTTTTGTGTTTGTTGATTGCAACTGTTCATCCGGGAAGTACCTCGTCCTGTTGTTAACAATCGTTACCGGAGACCCACTGTCGACCTCGAAACCCAAAACGATATCATTTACTTTTAGGTTAACAAAAAATTTTGGAAATTTGCTTTGGTTAGAAAATTCGGAAATAGTAAAAATATCTTCAGTACAATCCGTTGTGTCATCCTCGATGTAATTTGTACTCTGGCTATCTTTCGTCGCTTTGAAACACACAGATTGAAGATGTCCCTTGATGTTGCAAAATGTACAAACTGTATTTCGGTGTGAACACGTCTTGGCTCGGTGATCTTTACTACCGCAGCGATAACAAAAGCTTTTTGACGTTGTGCTGTATGCCATCTTTGATTCCGCTACCATGTTGTTACTTTTCGATGGTTCCACTTTCGACTTTCTTACACTTTTTTGTGCAATGAAGTTGAATGACTGCATTGATTCCTTCTGCTGTTGAATTTCTGCTCCCCCCTTTTCAGACAATTCCATTGCTTTAGCTATAGTTAAAGCGTTGTCAAGTGTAAGGCCCGCGGTTTCCAACAAGCGGCTTTGGATTCGGGCGCTGCGTAGTCCAAATACGATTTGATTACGTAAAGCTGTAGTTAGATAAGCCCCGAATTTACAGTTGATTGCCAGTTTTCGTAAGGCTATAGAGAATTCCTCAACCGATTCATCGTCAGCTAGTTTCCTTAGATGGAATCGGTAATTCTCCATGATCTCCAGTGGAGCTGGATCGTACACTTTTGTAAGCAGGTCGACGATTTCTTTGTAAATTTTGTTCTTTGGTTTATCCGGTGCAATTTTATCACAAAGAACATCAAATGCTTCTTGACCCATGTAATGGAGTAGTAGAGGCACTTTTTTTTAGCATCTGGTGTAGCCACGATTTGCATTGCTCCCTCAAAACGCTCGACCCAACGCGACCACAATGTCTTCTTTTCGTATTTCTCAAAAATTGTATAATCTGTCATTGTAAATGGAAATGTTTAATGGTGTACCAACAGATCCGTAGCGACAGAGTAAATTTATTTTTCACTAATGTAGGTTATGTTCCCACCACATGTGCACATAAACTTGTTTTTTTTTCTTGAAACACTGACACTGCCAGCCGCAATTGTCGACGTAATTTGCTTTTTTTTTTGTTATTATTTAAGACTGTTGCTTATTTCCTTAATTTCTACAATTTTAATTTGTAATTTTTATCCTCGTCGCCACTTATATAAACGCGTCTTTTTTCATACTGTTATTTATTCATAATGTCTAATACGTTTACATGATGTATGTACATAAACTGTTTATCATCAGGGTTGCCAGGGGTGCTATGTTCACATGGATATAACAAAAACCAACATTTTAAAATTTTTTTGTTTAAATTTTTATACATAACGTATAGTAATAATTAGTATTTACATTTAATATATAAATTATAAATAAAATAATAATAAAAAATATAAAAACTATATAATTAAAATTAATAATTAAATGTAATTTAATTTCTTTTTATTTTTAAATTAAAAACTAAAAGAATAAATACTTATATAGTTCGCGCGAATTTTATATAGAAGTTTTTTTTTGTTTTTATATTATAAATTACAATTTTTAATTTTTTCCTTAATTATAATTAATAAAAAAAAAAAAAAAAGTTTTGTTTTGTTTTTACGTAAATTTTTTCTCTCATTGATTTGGTATAATAGTTAAAATTAAAACAAAATTTTTTTTTTTTTTTTTAAATTATAAAATGGAAAAAAAGTCACTTCTTAAAGCTAATCAATTAATTATAATTAATGTTTTTTTATTACAATACTTAGTCTATTTAACAACGTTCATTTTTTTCTTTTTTTCATCCGTTTTAATACATCGTCCTCGGTAGCAGATTTCTGTTTCGTGTGACACTTCTTTTGATGTCGATGTCGCATATATAAGCATACCAATTGGATCGGATACGATCGATTGTTGGGATTCGGTTAGCGTTTCCGATAGTGTTGGTGTTGTTGTTTCGGCTTCTTGCAACAGAAGTTTTTCTTTGCGTATGCGATTTATATTTTGATATTTAGGTCTGAATTGATTGACAAGCGGAATAACTTCGTCATCCTGATCGGTTTCGTTCTGTTCGAGATGAAAATCATTTGCCGTGTGATGATTTATAGTAGTATCGGTATTTCCGTCGATCATGTCTTCATCCTCGTCGTCCTCCATTTCTTGTGAAAATAAATCGTTTAGTTTCTTTTTCACCTCATCAAAGAGGCTTGGCTCTTTTGGTGCCTCTTCATGGTATGTAAATGTATCGTTTCGATCCATTTTCCGATGCTCATCACCTAAAAATGTTTCAGTCTCGGCTAGGGCAACCGGTTCGGTCGGTTGTATTTGTTCAAACATTTCGGTTGATGTTTGTTCAACATCGTCTATATTTTCAGCCTTCACTGTCATTTCCATAAAATCTTCCAAATTTTCAGTCGTTGTCTCGATTAGTGGAACAATTGTTGTTTCGAGTAGACCATCTCTCTCGGTGGCGACTGTCGTTGTTTCGGCGTCATGATTTTTATTTTCATACTCAAACGAATTCAACTGGAACTTAACCTCCTTCTCACTATTCTTATTATTCTGTTCGGATAGGCTGTTAAAAATTTGAGATCCTATATTTTGAGATTCGGCTGTCTCAAAAGCATCGACTGGGCGAACGCGTACTTTACGCCAAATTCCCCGTCGCCTCCCACCCGATTTTTTATTATCATCCACCTTTTCTTCGCCACTGTCGATTTCATTTTTGTGGCTCACTTGCTCACTTGATTCGTTTCTACTTTCCGTTTGTTTATCATCTTGTTTGCCGGCGACATCATTAGAAAAATCTGACATGAAATCCTCGAGCATATCAGCAAATGAAATGGTCTCATTTTGTTGATTTGAATCGGGTGTGATTGTCGTAGAACTGGTTGTAGTTGTAGTCGTTGGTTCTTCGTATTGTGCTTGATATTGATTCTCCTGAATTTGTTTATTGTGGTTGAAGATTGAAAAATTTGATTCTGGTGTCACAGTTACCAAATAAACATCCTAGAAATATAAAGACGATTAAGTTACATTCAAATATCGATCAAGTAAAAAAATGTTACATCATTTTCTGGACCAGCGGTAAGAATTTCAGGTTCTAGCGATCTATACACAACTTGTTCGTCACTTGCGTTAGGATCAACGGGTTGAAATGAATTATGCAACAATGCTGGTGACCATTGTGATTCTTGAGTTTCTAGTTGAAATCTTGAACGATTTCGAGTGGTGTACTTTCCCTATGTGAAACCAAATTAAAAATTTAAATTAGACACACCGCTTTTGTCTTATGCAAAATATTATACAGAAAATAAAATTTACAGCCCATTACAAATGTACATACCCGAGTCGGCCGAACTGGTTCTTGTTGTTGTGTCGATGATTCATAGTTATCCTGATAATTGTTATTGTTGTATCGACTATAACTTTGATTATCGTCTTCGTCTGGAGCTTGTGTTGTAGTGGTCACCCGTGTTCGTATCCGACCTCGATAAGCAGGTCTTGAAGAATTTTGTGCAGTTTCAAATCGCTTTCTGGGACGAACCTAAATGTTTAAAATAAATTAAAATTTAATTTTTTATGTTATACTAAATCAAAAATATATTTTGGATTTACGGTCAATTTATCCTGGTGATTAGAATGTTGTCTGGTCGCGGTAGTTCCACCAGCTGAATTATTTTCAGTCGGCTGTCCACCAAATGCGGGTCGTTTTACGTAATTTGGTCGGCGAAGTTTGAATAATTCATTGCGATCCGTTGAATATTCCAATTTCTCAGTTGTAGTTGTACTCGTCGTAGTTAATTCGGTTGTACTTGGAATGTATACGGGATTACCAACTGCTACTTTGTAACTATCACCACCAATCGTTTCATCTTTATATGATTCCTGTTCTGTTTGTTGCTGTTGTGGTTGTTGCTGTTCCTGCTGTACTGGTTCATTTTCGTAATAAACATCTGGATAGGTTTGTGAATATTTTGATTTGCTTTGATTTTCTGGAATTTGCATATGATCCTGGATTTCTTTGAAATATTGTGTCTGGTCGTTCTGATGATTTTGTTGGGCATAATTTTCATTCACATACGGAACTTGAGTTGTTGACGATGTTTCATATTTTTGGGTATATTCTTGTTGTTCGTCTTGATAAGTCGATTGCGGCTCTGACGATGGTCCAATTAATTTCTGTTGATCGATAATCTGTTGATGATTTTGATAGTATTGGTCTTGGTAGGCAAATGGATTCGTTTGGTAATTTATTTCAGTTTGTTCATTGTAATCTTGTTGAATTTCTGGTACTTCAGTAGTTGTTGTTGTTGTGGTCGTTGTACTCGTTGTAATCGGTGTGGATGGCTTAATTACTGGATAGTTCTGATTCAAAACATCGCGTTGATATTCCAAATTATCTTCACTTTTCGTTTTATTTTTGTTCCGACTACGGAAATGTTGTCGTTCCTCACTTGTTGGATTATATCGAATTCGATTTGGGTTTCGTATAACATTAGCCCGAGTTGGATTATATGTTCCGCGAGTTGTTGATGGACGTCTACCTCGATTTGTTACACGCTTTGTGGTGGAATCGATTTCATATGTTTCAGATGAGATACTGGCCTCCGTCGTGGCTGGCGTCCGGCGAGTCGGTATTGGACGACGAGATTTCGTTGACGTTCTATGACTTGTTCTAAGTGTGGTCGTCTTTTCGTCTAAATCTTCTGGTTCTCCCTCAAATAGGTTGTTTATCATACCGGGTAGTTGCGGTGATATGACCGGCAACTCTGACGGCAAACTAAATGAGTTCTGCGAAGTTATGTACTCGCCACTATCTTTCTCCAATGGTACTACTGCTAAATGCTGTTCTTTTGGTGAACTCGATATTTTATGAGGCTGTCGTGACGTACTGTACTCATCGGGATTTGACACAATTTCTTCATGTTTAATTTCCTCAGTATTTTCTTGATACTGCTGAACCGGAGCTTGATACTCGTTTTGTGACTGATAATTTTTGGTGTAGTAATTTTGTTCGTTATTCTGTTGGATTCCCTCCGAATAATTCTCCTGATTCTGTTGGTTTCCTTCAGAATAATTTTCCTGATTTTGTTGGTGTCCGGTAGAGTAATTTTCCTGATTCTGTTGATTTCGGGCCGAATAATTTTCTTCTGGTACTTCTGACGTTGAGGAAATATACTCGTTTTGATTATATTCAGTATGTCTGGATTGTTCAACAGCCGGTGGTGCGACTTCTGTGACAGTTGGTCTCCTCTTAAATTCCTGCTGCTCCTTGAAATAATTTTTCATTCTTTGTACTTCCTCGAAACTAATTGTGGTCGGAACTGATTTTACCCGTTCAAAAATGGCATCGGGTTGTTCAACGTATTGCGGTGTTTGAACTGGGGACGTATATTGCTGGGTGTTTGCCTCCTCAGTTTGTTTGGCAGGCTGAATATAATCGTCGGAATAGTGGAAGCGACTTTTGGTTCGTTCAATTTTTGGTGGTGTTGGAGACGTATACTGGTTGTATTGGTAGTCATTGAACTTTTCGTAATATGTCGAAGGGGTGGAACTGTAATAATTGTCGTAAGACGGTGTAGCTTGTGTCGTTGTTGTTGTTGTAGTAGTTGTTGTTGTTGTCGTTGGTCGTCTTGTAGTAGTTGGCGGTATAGGTGTTGTTGATTGGAATTGCGTATACTGATTCCACGGGATGCGTATAATCAAGGCACCTACATGAGGTGAGGGCAGCGGAATTTTATTAAACTCTTTAGTCGGTTTGTAGCTTTGTGGCGCAACAAAATAATTCATATCGTCAAGACGATTTTGATTTATGTTTATGTTCGAAAGATACGGTAGTCCGAATTTCGAATAACCAATCGGAGTTGTTAATTCAAACGGACCAATGAAAATACCTGGATGATTGTTTGAAGGCGAATCAATCACATCAACCGTTTCCGCATATCTTAACGTGTTCAACACATCAATGATGCGATTTTCTTTACGATAATTCTCGTTCACCATGAAAATGGCCAGTGGCGGTTGATGAGGTTTTGGTTTTGGTTTTTGAATCAACTGAACAAATTGTGGTGGTCGATGCGTAGTCGTTGTGGTTGTCGTCGTGGTTGGTCTTCGTGATGTTTTTCGCGGCTTATATTCGATTGTGCTGGTTTCGGGTGCAACCGATGAATAGTAATTCGAATTTTGGTGATTTTGTTTTTCATTTTTGAGGAGGGTGTCTAGCGGAACATAAAGCAATTGGACCTCTTCGTTTTGTTGTTCCCCATTATTAATATGGTTTGGATGATTATAGTACTGTTGCTTCTCTGATTTTGGGGATGTGATTTCTTGGTATGTTTCGGTTTTCGGTGTACTTACTGGGATCGGGGATGGTGACTGGGTTATAAAATGGTACTGTTGAGGCTGGAGCGGCTTAACCGTTTCAATTGATTGTGTGTTTACTTGAGGCTCTTGTTGAATAAATTGATATTGTTGTTGCTGTTGTTCTGGATGTTGTTGTGGATGTTGTTTAGGAACATTCTGAACTTTATGAGGCTCCTGTTGAATATAATGATATTGCTGCTGCTGCTGTTGTTGATGTTGTTGTTGTTGGGGTTGCCGTTTTGGCTCCTCCTGTTTTATAAATTGTTGTTGGCTGACCACTTCTTCTGGTTGTTGTGTTGAAAACTTATACGAATTTTGTGGTAAAAAGTCTTGCTGTTGCTGTAGAGGCGGGGATTGTCTGAACTGTTCAACTGGTTTCTGTTGTTGAATTGGTTGCAGTTGTGGTGGCAGATTTTGTTGAAATTGTTGTTGGGAAAGAAGGACGTGTTGTGGCGGTAGCGCCTGTTGGAATAAATTGTGATGTTGATGTGGAGGATGTTGAACTTGATATTTCATTTTAAATTGTGGCTGCAGTGATGGAGGCAGTACATTTTCTTGCGGTAGTAAAAATGGTTGCTGTTGCTGTTGCGGTTGAAGTTGATGTTGAATGTGATGATGTGGCTGTTGGTGAACTAAATGCTGAATTTGAGGTTGTCCTTGATGATTGAAACTTTGCTGAATCTGGTGTTGTTGTTGCTGCTGCTGTATAATTGGCTGTTGTTGTTGTGGTGGCGGTGGCTGTTGCACTTGAAATGGTGCTCCGTTACTATGCTGTAGTTGATTTATTTGCGCTGCTTGCGCGAGCACATATTGTTGCGGGATACTGAAAGGTTCGCCTAACAAAGAAAATTGTGGTGATTGGTGATTAGCGGGCGGTAATTGTGATTGACTTCCACCCTGAAACAGTGAATTCTGAATTGATTGTGGAAAATTTAGAACTCGTCCACCCGTTTCCCTTCGTGAGTCCTGATTATTATGACATGTTGGGCATGGTTGATTGATCGGTATCCAATCATTTATAGCTGCAGCAGAAAATCCACCTCCTGCGATTTGTCGTGACCATCGGCCGTCACACCTCGCCCATCCTATCATCAACAGTAACACTAATATTTTTGGTAGCATTCCGCTGCTATTCGATCTGTAAAAAAGTACATTCAAAAATATAAGAAAGCCTTATTAATTTATGTAATTGGTGGAAAAATGTTCTTAACGGAAACCATTATTCATGTATAAATTAGTTTCATATCGTAGAAAAGCAATTTTGAATTTAAATAATTGGTGGAACTTAGATTTAATTGTATGTTAAATGAATTTGATTTGGATAAGGGATCAGTCGTGCGAATTTGGTAATTTTAATTTGCATTGATATTCGTATCAGTGGAAGCTTGATTAATGATTATATAACTTTGGGGAAGTTGGCTACCTAGTGAAAGTCTGAATATTAAATGTCAGGCGAAATTGTGATTATAAAGATTTTGTATAACTCAAGTAATGTCGATCTATTCCGAAGAAATTCTCTCTTCCCTATAAAATAACATGCTTCCTACTTCAGTAGTACTGGCATCGCACTGGATCACAAATGGTTTTTTAAAATTTGGATCTACCAGTACCGGTGCGTTCTTCACAGCTAATTTGAGCTTTTCGAAAGATGCCTGTGATTTCTCAGTCCAAATAAATTTTTTATGTTGTTTGATTAGGTTTGTGAGTCGTGCTACTAATGATGCGTATGAAAATATAAAACGACGATATCATCCACCATTACCAAAAACCACCGCAGTTTCTTCAGATTGGAAGCAACATGGTAATCGCAGATAGCCGCAACCTTTCCCGGTTTAGTACTCGTTTGAAAAGAAAATAACTCTTTTCAATATTGACCGTTAAGCCAGCATCCGGCAATTCTTAGCAATCATTAATAACAAAACAAGATGTTTCTGAAATGATTTGAAAGTAATCAACAGACCATGAAGGTACCCAAAAATGCGAACATGGCATTACTGTTATTTGATATAACGGTCGACCAGCGAGTCTCATCTCGCATAGGGATTTGCCAAAATGCATATTTTAAGTCTAAACTAGTAATGGTCCATCGACAATAGGTAGGCAGCGGGTATGCGTCTCTCTTCATTACTTCATCATGCGCCTGGCATTTAACACAAACGAGCCTTACCATTTGGTCTCTGGACTAATGTCACAGGTGAACACCATGAACTCTTTGACTATTGAATTACCCTCAGCGACCATATTCGGTCCAATTCAGCATCTTTAGGCTCCTTGTACATCTATTTGATGAAATATTAGGGAAGTTCTACTTTAGCCGTGTTTATTATACGACGGAAAATTTTCAATAATGGAATCGAGACGGATTTGTTGATCAGAAGAGAAGTTTATGAAAAGTTGGTGTCCCGGAATACGTTCAATCAACAATGTTGAATAATGGTTCATATTCATGACCTAAAGCAGTTATAGATGATTTAATATCCATCAATTCGGTATAAGTTAGCCCGTTAATGCTTATTTTTGAAAATGGTCTTCCATCTATTTTATTCGATAAAAATGTTTATTCGAATTTTCAGCATTTACACTCCTCCCAATAATATTTAGTAAAGAGATCTGCGGAAAGAGATTTGTTTCTCATCTTTGCCTTTGAAACAGAAGGATAAGCGTTAGGTTAATTATGAGTACTGTAATATTTAATTTCTTTTAGTGCAGAATTTATTGTGCAGGTTTTCTTACAGTTTGAACTGTTATTTGTAGTCATATTCGAGGTATTCTGTGTGTGTCGTGATTGCAGCTGTTTCATTCCCCAGTTTGCCGTTTTCCGACCGCATTTTCAACAGTTACATTCTGCAACATCATCGGCTCACACCCAAAACAAAACAAACGAAGAGGTTTAGCACATTGATAAAATTTATGGTTCGTATCTAAACAGTTTCAACATAATACCAAGATTGGAATCCTGGTTAAAAGTTGATTAGGTTTACTCGTATAAGCATCAATTTGGTAACGTGATTTTGATAATTTTGACAAGTATTGTTATTTGACTGAAATTTTGGATTATTTTCAAGTTGGTACAAAATATTATCATTATTGACATTATTCGGAACGTTTTAAGCATTAGAAATAGGAACAGGAGTAATCTATGTGTCAATATCAGTCGACAATTACTCATTAACATATTTTGTCATATATCTGGCCTGTATGCATATTACATTTCGGACCGATCAATCAACGAATATTTGTCGAAAGATTTCGAGATCAGCGTACGGATGATGACGCTGATCTCGAAATCTTTCGACAAACGCTGCTTTATGTTGAAGCCAAATACCGTTCTATATAACACCAATACCAGTTGATATAAATTTTATATTTGGTAACCAAATAAAGACGAATATATACGTATCATCAAATCATGTGCTGCATGTTTATCGGTTTTGCCAAATCCACGAACAGTACTACATTTTGATTACATGGTTGATGCTCGTTGAAAATGAACCGAAGTATTTATTATCGACAACGCAACAACGAACTTTACGATGGAGAAATTGCAAGACGGTAAAAAAACGAGATTAGAAAAAAAGTTTTATTCGACAATCTGTATACGATCGAATTATTATTAGCACACCAATGGAGCTTAATTACTGTATAAATTTAATAATGGCGATTGTGTCATTGCGAAATGAAACACAGTTTAATTTAATACCAATGGCGTTTTATGTGTAGGTAATAAAATATTGTTAAGTACTTTGTCAGTAGAGTGTATAATTAGCAACATGTCGCATGTCGCATCATGTATAAAATGTCGTTTCGTGATTTAATGAAGAATTTAAGAGAAATAAATATTCAAGTGATTTAATAAATTTCTTTGCTACACGCTTCTCTGAGCAAAGTGTCAAAATAAAGCACAAATTGTATATCGTGCACCAAAATCGTGAAAAATGTATGTTTTCCGTATGAGCCCGCGGCCAGCGAATATATTTTGAGTTTCAAATCTAAGGAATTTACAAGTAAACAATTTTGGTAATCTTAACGATTAATCCATTTTAATTAAAAACAACGTAGTGTGGGGTGAGCCTTTAAATGATCTTCTGGTTGCCGATAAAATCAAATAAATTTAATAAAATTTACAAAATCGAATGAAACTATCAAAATCCGCGCAAATTCTGATGAAAAATAATGAAAAATGTTGTTGAATTAATAAGACAAATCTAGGCTCATTCGAATATTCGATAAATTCTGGCAAAACCCTGTAAACACTGACAAATTCTTTAATAAATTCAGCAATTATGACAAACCAAGATTATGTCCAGTCAACAATCAGTCCAGTGGCCATGGTCTGATGAGAAGGTTGATTGTTTCATAATCATAAGCTCATCAGTTCGAAACTGGATTAAATTGTCATACATTTTTTCAGAAAATATTTAAAGGATATAAAATTAAAAGATTCTGTCACATTCAGACAAATTCTGATAATTTTTGTTCAAACATAGTTAAGGCCGATTTATGACAAAATTAGACTAAAAATGCAATGCAAGTAAAAATGCTATGGAATTCAGAAAATAATTCTAACAAATTTTGAAAACTCAGCCAAAAATTATAAAAGTTAACATAAACTTAGGTAAAACATAATTTCAACAAGCTTTGTAAACTTCAGAGGAACCAATTTAGAAACATTTTGAACATGAACAAATCAAGATAAAAATAAAACTGTAGGCCAGTCAGAAAATGCGTACACAAGTAGAATAATTTATTGACGTATTCACATACGCACATTTCGAAATTTTCCTTGAGTTTGACTCGCAACGAAGTCAGGCAAATGCTGACAAAAAACAATGTAAAATTTAGACATATTAAGATAATTAGACGTTCAAACAAGTTCTGGCAAACTCAGATAAATGGATGCTAAATTTATGTCAAACTCAAGTACATTTAGTAATATTTACCTAATTCTTCTTTCACAAACCCAGATTCTGACACCAGCTTCAAACTTATTTTGACATATTCTGACAAATTAAGATAAATATAAAAAAATTTAAGCAAATTCTGACCATTTTTTGTCTCGAAACTGAAGTAAATTCCGATAAACTCTTTAGAACAAGTTCAGCTTTTTCTATTAGGTCGTTACTATTAGCAACTATTAGGTAAATAATTTATAAAAAGTTCTGACAAAGACAATTTAAGCCAGTTTCGAACTGAAGAGCCTATGATTATGAAAAAAACCAATCCTTTCATCAGGCCATGGCCACTGGACTGATTGTACTAATTCTAAGAAAATTCTAACGATTTCATGACCATTTGCAATTTTCTAAATTTTGCAAAACCCTCCTGATTTTTTTAATAAAACAAAATTAAATTAGTCTGACAAATCACAAGGGAATTTAGATATTTCATTCTGACTAAATTTTTAATTAATAATTCAAATAATTTTAAATAACTTCTGCGACAAACCCTGATAAATTTAGGCAACCAAAGTAAAAATGTGGTAAATACTGATTAAAGATTGTTAAATCATTAAAACTCGCAACTATGCAAATGTATGCCAAATTCCGATTAATTTTGAAAAATTCTAATAATTTCAGAAGAATTTAGGCTCAAACTAATTTGGAAAAATTAGAAAGATTTTGTCATATTTGAATAAATTCTGAGAAACTTAATTGAATTCAGTGAAAACTTTGAGAGATGTAGACAGTACATATATAAAAGCAGAATCTTATTTACACCAACCTTGCCAACTTTAGACAAATTTAGACCAATCAAATAAATTTTAACAAATTTTAGAAAAATTAAAAAAATTAAGTAAATTTATCTCTTATTAAGCAGGTTGATCCAGGCAAAAACTACAACGATTAGTTATTGAAAAACCGAAAAGGAAACGGAGCCCAATCCTAACCTAAAAAATTCTACTAAGGAGGTCAAGTTTCATGTTGTCAGTTGCTTCCTGTTTGTCGCAGTGAAAACTGCAAATTAGCTTCGGGTCAATTTTACATCTGTTTTCAGTAATAGGATCCATTTTGTCACTACTCACTACTCACTACTCACTTCGCGTTAATATTAACTTCGGAAAAAGGCGTATTTGCACATAAAAATTAAGTTTTTGTTTTCAAAACAGCAAGGTACACTCTTAAACTTTTATTTCCACTATTAATTTGAATTCAGAAACAAAAATAAAAAATGTATACGAGTTAATTCGGTAGACCTCAAATTTAAATTTGTATCGTAAAGTAGAAAACTTAAGCAGCCTTAATGGATTTTTTCCAGCTTTTTGTATGAATATTAACCGTATTTTTAAGGCGCTGGGTCGATTTTATTACCGTTTTCAGTTTAAGGGAGCAAAAAAAAAAAAACGTTTTCAATGAAAGGGTTAATGTTATTTCATCTCTTGCTATATATTTTATTATAAATGAGCTGTTATGCGAAATAGAATGTGTAATCGGCTAGTTATATAGCCGAAACCGAAACGGAATGAAATGAAACGAACGAAATGTTTGTATGAAAACCAGTGCTCTCGCTCTGAAAACTTTAAACGGAGTAGGTTTCAAATTTTCAGGGGAGTATTTGAAGTCAGAAGGGAGTACAGTACGTCAGACCTTAGACATAAATAATTGTTGGTGTTTAAGAAAAATTACGATCCAACAAATTACACTAAAATTGTTTTTAGTTTTTGTGCCAATATGAAGTTTTAAACGTGGCCATAACTCTCCAAGAAATCACAGATATTTTTAGATTATCGTGTTGAGATTTTTAAGTTTTTTTAGTAGGGCGAGTACCGGTCAGCGAAACTTTAAGTGGCTAGTGGAAAATTTATTTTAAAGCAATTTTAGTGTCGAACCCATTTCATTTTCAAAAGCGTAATTTTGGCAGATGTATACCAATACGGACTTATCAAATATGCGAACATGTTCATCATTTTCACAAAGCTAATTTTGTGGAATTGGAAGAAATGTTGGTGCAATTTAAAGAAATGTTGTTGCCAGACGATACCACAGTAGGTATCTAGACTGGAAACCTGGACGAAATCTAAAAAAATCTCCTTAAAAACCAGTACAGTTGTTCGAAGTCTCATGTTTTTCAAGTTTTTATTTTGTCTAACAAAGTTTCCACTTTACATTCTACTTTCGTTTTATTTTAAAAGAAACGTGCGTATGGTTTATATTTAATTTTAACGCAACTCTGTGCGATTGGAATGGAACTTGACTATTCTTAACCGGTTATGAAGAAATTCGACACATGCGATGGAAATGGGGCTCTAATATGATGTTCATCATATTAAAAACCGTAAATTCAATCGCCAAATTTAATTGACTAACTTTATTTAATTATCGCTATACATTTGATAACGATTAACATTGAGCATTAGAAAAACGCAAAATAAAGAATAAAACACAACTATTTAAACCTTAGGCAGCCTCGGTATAGTCAAACGGAGGTTTAAATTTTTTTTGAGGGAAGTTCGAAGACAAACCATTTAAATAAAAAAATAAAGAAATTGACACGGGCGAAATTTTAAGAAAATAGTTTATAATTCACTGAGTCAGTCAGCCTGTTTGATAGTTTTTTGTGAACTAAAATGTTGTGTAAGTAATCGGATAAACATAAATATTATGTTGTGGTTTGTGGAATTGGAGAATTACAGTTTTAAAGTTCGATTGAGGTTAGGAGGTTGCTCCACTTCGGTCGAGGGTTGATCTGGGTGATTTCTCCAGTTAATTGATGTCAGTGTCAGTATCTCAGTCTCAGCGTCGGTCGGTGGTGTTGTCGCTATGAATACTTTAAACGGAGTACGTTTTCAGGGCAGTGTTTCTAGTCAGATGGGAGCACATACGAAATACAATAGTTAGACCTTAGACATAAATAATTGTTAGTATTTTCTGATAAAAAAAACCACGATCCAGCAAATTATACTAAAATAGTTTTTAGTTTTTGACCCAAATTGGAATATTAAAAGAAAACTTTTTTAATTATTGGTTTAGAGCTCTTTATTTATTTTACTATTAAAGCGTTAAGCTTCTGTATGCCGCTCGAGCTAAATAGTTGCTTTTAACATGGCTACAACTCTTCACGAAATCACAGATATTTTTAGATTATCGTTTTGGGTTTTTTAAATTTTGCTCGTAGAGAACAGTACCCATCCACGAAATTCAGGTGGCTAGGGGGTGACCAGGTCAAAAATGACTAAGCCAAAAAACAGGACAGTTATTAAGTCTCGAAATATGTTGTGTATTTGATTTAAAAAATTGTTAATATTGGTATTATTGTTAAAATCTCTTCTAAAAAGTTTTAAACTTGCTAACTTGAATCTTGATTTGGTGGTGCTATAACTAATTCATTGATCATCAAATGTATTGGCTAAGTCAGACAATACATTTCAATGGAGTTTCTTAAATAAAACAAGGCCAGAATTCAACAAATATTGCAAAACACTATAATGCCAGGTTATGAGAAAAAATTTAAGGAAATTAGATTTGCCAAAGAAAAATTTGTGTTTTACTTTCATAACCATTCCAGGCCTTTTCTAAATTTCCAGGTTCCAGCACCAAATGGAGCACCTTTGCCAATGGATTTTAGTGTAATTTTATACCTGAGTTATAAAGCCGACTATATCACTCATTAAATTATAAAAATCAATGTATGCCTGGTTTTTCTAATAGTTAAAATATAGTAACTATGGTTACATCGATTATATAAGCCTTTGTATAATCGATTATATAAACATTTGTAAAATGTAGTAGCATAATTAAAATCGTGTAGGCTTAGCAAATTTGAAATTTGACAAAAGAAAAAACAACAATTCTGTTTATATATGTCAGTTTCCAGTTATCGACTTCAATAAATCCAAAATGGATCGTTTCGGGAATAATTCTTTACAAATAATTGATGAAATGATCGAAAACAACAAGCCGGCAAATACAAAAAAAACTCACGAATATGTTTTAAGACAATTTAATCAATTTTGTAATGTGCGAAAGTACCAGTTGGATGAAAATACAACCAACGAAGAACTCGCCCTAATTCTAAAAGATTGGGCTTTCAACATGCGGAAACAAGATGGCACGGAGTATAAGGAAGGAGTAGTTAAAACAATTTGGAATATTACCGCTAAAATGGTGCACCAGAAATATTTTACGCAATTTAAGCGAACCATTGACCCATTTAAAGATGTAGTGTTTCAAGCCGCGGTAAATGCGAAAAATTCGAAAAGAAGAGTACTTCAGGCTATTCCGACGAAACGAAAAATCAGCTCAACGGCGTTAGTGGCTGATGAAATCAGCAAAATTTTGGATACATTTGACGAAAACACGCCCTCCGGTCTGCAACGTAAATTTTATCAAATTGCTGCTGTGGAACTCGCTTGGCGTGGAGGTGAATCAGTTTCGTGCCTTTTAGACTATTTTACAGATGAAAAAGATAATTTCGGGAAAGAAACAGGACGTATCGAATATAACACGGTTTTCTCTAAAACCGCCCAAGGAGGAAATCAGCGAACAGCTGAAAGTAAATGGTTAACTACAAATGCAGAAAACATAAATCATTCCCTGTCCGATTATATAGAAAAATGATGTCGAAACGGACCAAAAGCATTAAAACTAATCGTTTATTTCTTACTGTGAATAAAGACTGGAATAAATATCCGGATAGTTGCTGGTACAAAAATATTCCGCTCGGAGTAAACGAACTCAGTAAATGGACAAAACAAGGTGCAGCATCTATAGGAATAGACACAAAAAGAGTAAAAATAACCAACCACTCGAATAGGTCAACCGCTGTTAGCGAATTATCAAGTGCTGGCACAAGCGTTCAGGAAATAATAAAAATTACAGGCCACACCTCAGCCAATTCCATTCAACCATACCTTCAACTAAACGAAAAACATCACAACAGCATAATTTCAAATTTAAGGAAATACCTTAATTAAAGAAGAACCGCCTTCTTCCGTAGAAGAACCGTCTTCTTCCTTAAAAGAACCGTCTTCTTCCTTAAAGGAACCGTCTTCTCAACCGTCTAATGCAGCAACAAATATCTATAATAATTGTACATTTATTTATAATTATTAAAATTGTAACTTTTCTATTTAAATTTATTGTTTTCTTTATTCAAGATATAGTCTCCTGTATACCACACGACAATGGATAATTTTCTCTTATTTCGACGTATTGCCTTTGCAAAACACCACTCGACCTTCGGTCTCGTGGTGTTTCAGGCAATACAGTGCTGGTAAAAAAAAATTGGGCAAACATATTTTGTTACAAATTGGAGTCTTTTTTTGCTAAAATTACAAAACTTTTGAAAGCAATTGGCTTATTGTTTCATTTTAAATACATGTATATGACCTAATTTTTTGAAAAAAAAAAATTTACCTGCAATTTAGGGGGAAAACCCGAAAAATGCCAAAATTTTCAAAATACGCTGATTGGAGTTAAAGTAATGGAATAAATTAAACACTTATTATTTAATTTTTTTTTTGTTTTTTACTGATTTATAGAAATTCTATCTTTAATATTAATATTTTGTTAGACCGCCATTTGCTTTTATTACAGCGATACACCTCTGATTCATTGAATTTGATAAATTTTTAGAGATTTTAGAATTTTTAATACTACAATGTCGTCGGAACCGTTTTAAAACTTCATCGGACATAAGAGGGGATCTTGAGCGAGCAACGGGAAAGCAAATTTCAGCCAGCTTAGTGAGAAAAAAACTTGTTAAAGCTATTTTGAAAGCACTTAAACCAGTCCACAAGCCTGAGTTCACATTACGAGTGACAAAAAAAACGTTTGCTATGGGCCCAGGAGCATGTTTCTTGGACTCAAGAGATGTGGAATGATGTGATTTTCTCCGATGAATCAAAATTCAAGCTACATGTTGGAGATGGAAGAATTCTCATAAGGAGAGAATCTCGCGAGAGGCTTAGCATCGGATGTCTTTTAAGACTTCCACCGAAAAATGAAGGAGTTATTGTCTCGGTATGCCTTTCTGGAAGTTAAACCGGTCGATTGTGCTTCATTAGTTCCAAAATTACAGCAGCTGTTTATCTGCAGGTCCTACATAACGAATTTGAGCCTTCTTTGTTAAAGCTTTTTTACGAGACTTGCAGATTTATTTTTCAACAGGACAACGCTCCGTGCCTTAGCGCAAAAGTTGTGATTTATTCATTTTGAATTGTAGATAGAAAAATTGCCTTTCAGATAAGCATAAATAATTTGCTAAAAACTTGTTTTTTTTTTCTTATCTCTTCATTTAAAGGTAAAAAAGCACTTCGCAGAAAAAATATCGATGTGTTGGGCTGGCTCCCGTACAGTCCAGACTTAAATCCCATAGAAAATATTTGGTCTATAATGAAGCTAGAAGTAGCAAGAAAGCGCCCAGCATCAATTCAAGCTTGAAAAAGTTTGTTAATGACGATTTGGGAATCCATGCCTTCTACGACATTGAAAAATTTATCAAATTCAATAAATCAGAGGTGTATCGCTGTAATAAAAGCAAATGGCGGTCCAACAAAATATTAATATTAAAGATAGAATTTCTATAAATCAGTAAAAAACAAAAAAAAAATTAAATAATAAGTGTTTAATTTATTCCATTACTTTAACTCCAATCAGCGTATTTTGAAAATTTTGGCATTTTTCGGGTTTTCCCCCTAAATTGCAGGTAAATTTTTTTTTTCAAAAAATTAGGTCATACATGTATTTAAAATGAAACAATAAGCCAATTGCTTTCAAAAGTTTTGTAATTTTAGCAAAAAAAGACTCCAATTTGTAACAAAATATGTTTGCCCAATTTTTTTTTACCAGCACTGTACGTCTCGTATAATCGAAAATTTTCGATCGTCTTGTGGTATAACATACGATTATATCTGCAGTTCATAATATAAAACATAATTATTCACACCCTGAAAATTCCTTGGGCCACTTCATTTGGCGTCGGATTTGATCAATAAAATAAGAGCCAAATTCAAGAAATATTGCAGAACACCACTAATGATATTTTGGTTGATGACATTTATTAGAAACATTGTTTCACCAATTTTTCTTTGTTTTTACATAGACATACCAACTTAGCTAATTGAGACTATCTTCTCAGTCTCCTGTAACAAACGGATGGAATGAACACATTTGTTGATGGATTTTAGTGATATTTATTATCTACAATATTTTGTAAATTATTTAAATAGTTCCTATTTATTTTACGGCCTGAAAAAATTGTATGCCGTAAGGCAGAGCTGAAATTAGAGTTTTTAAAATAAAACAAGGCCCAACGGCTAGAACTATTTTAGAACACTATTCGTGCTAATGGTGATGATTATCGATACCATAAATCAAAAATTAAATTTGCCAAATTTTTTTTTCCATACACAGCCAACCCAAACAATTTTGTTCGCCTTCAGCACTGAATGGAACACACATATTTGCTCCTATATACTCCTATATACAATATATAAAGAGTAAACATTGGACCAGTCATTTGGGTTGGAGTTCGAATTAAATTTTGTTGAAATTATTATTTTTGTGGTTCCTCCTGAATTTTGGAAGAGGTATGGTCACCCTATATCCTACCTAGGCGAGAAGGAGAATGTCAAAATAAAACTGAAAGGCAATTTCTGCTGTCGGCATTTAACCTTGGTAGAGAAGAAAGATGCAAGGGGGACTGGATTTTATTCAAATATAAGCAAGGGATTTGAGAATATTGATATCAAGGCGTATTGGACCAATGAAATTTCCCATATCACACTGCTTAAATCCAAAACTTCCATACAACTTTCTACCTAGTCTGAAAAGTATTATTTTTATATCCCTATAAAATAGGGTCCTAGTCTCCTAGTCGCTTATGGAAGGATTTGAGAGTATTGTAAATCCAGACTTCCACACATCGTTTTTGTGCGGTAAGAATAAATGGCCGCTTAATTTGTCTTGCAGCGTAATGTTTGTATTCAGGAGGTCCTAATCTAAATATTTAGCAAAAGCAGATAAAAGATTTTTGTTAAAATCAGGTAATCTCAAAATAATCATGTTTTAGTTTATCTGGTGCCGCATACAGAGTGCCTTGATGTTTTTATAAGTTTTACCAACAAACCTTCAGATTCTGAAAAACCCATTGTGAAGTTGAAGTAATTTAGTTTGCATACATTTTACATATTTGTGACTGCCACATTACTGCAAGAAACCCGTTTTATGGGCTTTTGCCTGAGGATGACAGAAACCATTTTAAATTAGCTTTGAAAAAATGCTTTATGAAAAAGCCAGCTATCTCCCAGAATATTATAATTATTGCAAACAAATCCGATAAGTTAAGATATTGTGTAAATGTATTATTAGTACAGCAGTTATTAAAAAAGGGGAGTACAGAATGAAATAGCGGAGTACAGGAGTAACCACTAGGCGAAAGTAGTAAAAATACTCCGATTGTACTCACTTCGACAGTACTGATGAAAACCTACTAGACCAATCATACAAAAAAAAAACGAACGGAAGGATTGATTCAATTCAATTTGCTTTCGTTTAGTTTTTGCAGTTAGGCACTATCGCTTTTGTTTTATTTTTGTTATCCTTAAGCCTGTATTCCATGAGAAAAATTGACTGATGGCTGGTCTCCACTCTCGTATTTTTCTCTTGACAAAAAAAAAATCTAGTCCATTTTTTTCCTCTTGACAATTTTTAGTACATTTTCCAAAATACATACACAAAAATTGATTTGAGCATGCGCATTGAAATTTTGTCAAGAGAGGAAAAGATCAGAATATTCAATATTTTTGTCATGACGTTGTGCCATTTGAGCATAAATTGTATTTTATGCTCAATTTCATGTCATTTCATGTTGAATATTTTGACAAATAAAATGAAATTTTCATTCTTTTTTCACAAAATTTTGTCCTTTTAATGAATTTTAGGTCAAAATATAATAAAATTTGTGTTATTAAAATAAAACATAAATAATAAATCGTGGAATACAAAAGTAATATGCGACAAAATTGTATTTTTCGAAAAACGAACCAAATTCAAATTTTTGTCTTATTCTCAAAGAGAAAAATTAGCTATATTCTTTATGTTAGTAGTGGTAAAAAAAATGTCACGAGCCGTTTGTCATTTATTTTTTGTCAAGAGAAAAATATACAAGTGGAGACCAGCCATAACAGTCAAAAAAAACGAAAAGAGAAAAACAATCTGATGCCGTTATAAGAGACAAGGACAACGTTTTTTATTTTATTTTTTATTTTACAGCAAAATTGTTTTTCTATAAAATAAAAAATGTTGCCTTTGTCTCTTATATGGAGCATCAGATTATTTTTCTCTTTTCGTTTTTTAACTGTCAGTCAATTCTTCTCATGGAATACAGGTTTTACTAGCACTTATGTCAAATTGTCAAAACAAAACAAATAAAATAGAAAATGGATTCGGACGAAGCACAATAGATCTTTTAGGTCGCAGTGCGAAGTGGCTGATCGCCCGCATGGCCCCCCCAATAATAATAATAATTTATTGGTTTATAGACCTTTGCCTATTTTACTATTAAAGCGCTAAGCTCTGTATGCTGCTCGAGCTAAACAGTTTTTTAAACACCGCCACAATTCTCCCCCAGATTTTTAAGTTTTTCTCATAGAGAAGAGTACCAATCAGTGAAACCGTAACCCAAATTTTTAATTTTTAGTTAATTTTACCTAAATTTTACGTGGTAAATGGAAAATTAATCCTAAAGCAACTTTACCTTCAAACCCTTATCATTTTCAAAAGCGTAATTTTCGCAGATATACGAATTTAGACATGTCAAATATGCGACACGTTCGTCATTTTCACAAAGCTAATTTTTGAGAATTGGAAGTTATTTTGGTGCAGTTTAATGAAATGTCATTGCAGGATACCACAGTATAGGTATCTATACTTACTATACTTACGGTGAGCAGGTCAAAAATGACTAAGCCAGGATGAAGTTTGAAAAAATCGCCTTAAAAAACAGGTGTCGAATGCACGTGGTGAAATCTCTTCTTTCATCGTTTTAAACCCGCAGATAATAAATTTCAATGGAATTTATCCTTAACCACAGCAGTTCCATTTGGGGCAGGGACGGAGTTTCTTAAATAAAACATGGCCAGAATTCAACAAATATCAGTATCTTCAACAAGATAATATAATATACTTTGCTTATTAGAAAAAAAATTTGGGGAAATTAAATTTGCCAAAAAAAATTGGTTTTTTACTTTCATAACCACTCCAGGCCTTTGCTACATTTTTAGGTTCCAGCATCAAATGGAACACATTGCTCAATGGATTTTAGTGAAATTTTATCTTAGTTACTAAGCCTATTCTATCAGTAATTCCTAATATTAAACCGAATTATTCACGCCCTGAAAATTTCTTGGGTCACCTCATTTGGGGTCGGATTTGTTAAATAAAATAACCTAATCCAAGAAATATTACGGAACACTAATGATAGGTTGGTTGATGCCATTTATTAAATATGTTTTCCTTTTTTTACATAGGCAACCTTCCCAACGGCAAGAAATACTTTGGAATACTATTCGTATTAATGATTTTATGATCGAGCATCACTCAAAAATTAGATTTGTCAGTTTTGGTTTTCCATACACAGCCAACCCAGATAACTTTCTTTGACTCTAGCACCGAATGGAACAGAAACTTTTATTTCGAAGATATTAAGCCGATTCAATATAAAGATTTCCTAACCTTTAACAAATTAAATCACGTCCGAACGAATTTTTTGGGCCGCAGTCATTTGCGCTGGAATTCGAATTAAATTTTGATGAAATTATTATTTTTTCTGATTGCTCCTGAATTTTGGATTGCCACTAATAAATTTAGCGATTTGAACGAATATCATCTAAAAACCTGGGCAATGTAAGACATTTTCCTGGATGCCCCCAGAAGTTTGAAAAAACAGAACAGGTTCAGAGTAACAATGACGTTTGGTCATCCTATTCCTACCTATACCCTACCAAGGCGAGAAGGAGAATATCAAAATAAAACTGAATGATAATTTCTGCTGTCAACATTTATTTAACCTTGGCAGATACGAAAGATGCATGGAGTCTGGATTTTTTTCAAATGAAAACGAATAAAATTTCCCATATCACACTGCATAAGACTTCCATATAACTTTCTAGTCTGGAAAGGTTAAATGACTGCAGAAATTATCTTACAGTATTATTTTTATTTAGAGGTCATAGTCCAAGCTTAAGGAAGGATTTGAGAGTGTTGTAAATCCAGATTTCCATACATGATTTTTGTGCGGTAAGGCTAAATCACCGCATAATTGGCCTTGCAGCGTAATTTTTATATTCAGGTGATCCTTGGGATAATCTTTGTCATGTTTGAGTTTATCTGGTGTCCTAATGCTTTTATAAGTTGAGTGCCTTGATGTTTTTATAAGTTGTTAAAAGCTCGGAACTATCTTTTTTATAAGTTTTACCAACGAATCTTCAGATTCTAAAGAAAAAGCGTTATGAAGTTGATGTAATTTAGTCCGCAAATTTCATATGTTTGAATTGATATTCTCTGCTAAAGTGACTGACACATTACTGCAAGAAAACCGTAAAGTAAAAATGGGGAAAAGTCAAATGGGGAGTATGATAAATGGAAAAGTACAGCAGTTATTAGAATAGGGGAGTACAAAATGAAAGTGCGGAGTACAGGAGTAAGCACGAGGCAAAAGTAGTACAAATACTCCAATCGTACTCACTTCGACAGCACTGCTCGCACCGTCGCAAAATGCGTCGCATAAGCGCAAAATACCTCGCAAACAAATTTAATTATCATGATGCAGAAAGGACGTAAATGTTTCGTTTTTGCTACGTCTTAAACATAACGATTACGAAGAATTGTACGATCAAAATTCTTCGCTGATGTTTCGTATACGCAACACCAAATTCCTTTATGAATATTAATGGAATAATATAAGAAACGATAACCATTTAGTTTTGAGTTTTCGATCACCATTACGTATTTTTCTGGTTCATCAAATTTTTTTAAATAAATAAATAACTAAGCAAATACTTAACGTCCCAGTTTGATTTAGAAAAATATAATTTGTTACTTAATTTAATTTTTTTTAGAATAATACTAAAATACTTAAGAAACTATTAGTAACTATTGCCTTCAGAAACTATATCGCTAAAAATGTTACGATATTATTTCACTAATCACGAGACGTAAATGCAACACCTCAAGTGAACTGTTTACGAACTACTACCACCTTGGTAGCTCTTCGAAAAAAGTCTAATTATCTAGGACATGAACGACGTAACTGCTACGTTATTGCAACACCAAACTGCTACGTTTACGAAGAGTTGTATGTACCAATTTCTTCACTAGTGTTACGTAAAAGTAACACCTTGTTTGACGGGCATGAGATGGATATTGGGTTCGTCCGAAATGGAAAATGTTCATGTTATTTAAAAAACTATATGCGATGTAGTTTTTATGTGCATTTTTAAATACATCTGTTTGAATTTTTTTTGGGTTTGCTTTACGAATTAACGAGCAATAACCCAACGAATAAACAATATCGGCATAAATTTTAATTTTGAAAGTGAACAGTCATGGCTGGAGAGGGTCTCGATAATAAAAACCAAACCAACGAAACATCATCAGGAAATGTTAATGGGACAGACGCACCACCTACACAAAAACAACGGGCGGAAGTTAATTTCTTCGCCAAAATACCGATACCTCGGCTTCAAAACAACGATATTGAAGCATTGTTTTATTCATTAGACTTTTGGTTTCTCGCATCAGGCACCGTGGCAGATGCTAAAAAGTTCAATACGGTATTAGCTTCACTAGAGCCGTCTCTATTACTACAGCTAACCGAAGTTATCAACGCCGCTCCAGAACAAAGACGATATAACTACATCAAAAGCAAATTAATCGCATATTTTTCCGAAAGTAATCAACGTCGTATAAACCGGTTACAATCCGAATTGCCACTCGGTGATCTGCGCCAATTATTTCACGAAATGCGCCGCGTGGCTAGAGACGCAATGAGCAATGAGGCCGTTAAGAGTCTGTGGGCTCAACGCTTGCCAGAACATGCGCATGCTGCAGTCGTAGCATCAAGTGGTACAATCGAGGAAATTACAAGAATTGATCAACGTAACAAGTTCACGTCCAAACGTGGCACCATCTACTTTATCATCAAACTTAGAAACTAAGGTTACAACATGGCCAAAACAAATATCGGAGCCGAAGTCAAACACGAAGCAGTGGTGGTCGCAGTCGCGGTTTAACTCCAGGATACTGCTGGTATCACATGAAAAGTTCGGGAAAGATTCACGAAAATGCCGCAGCCCGTGCCATTACCGTAAACCAACCGGGCCGGATGAAAAAGATTCACTCAAATGAACCGAATCTGCTGCCGCTTGTGGTTCAGCGGATCACCCACAAGCTGGCATAAGTAGACTTTCTATCATCGACCGAAAATCTGCTCGATCGTTCCTCTTTGACACTGGCGCCGATGTCTCAGTTTTACCGCCGTGCCAAAAAAAAAATCAACGCCCGGAAAAATCAAACTTTATGCTGCAAACGGCTCGCCTATAACAACCTATGGCACAATTAGGCTACAGCTAGACTTGGGATTAAGACGACCATACGATTGGGAACTTCTTATAGCCGATGTCCAAACACCTATATTGGGCTCCGATTTCATCTCAAACTACGATTTACTCATCGATTTAAAAAGAGACATGCTGATAGATCGTGAAACACAATTAAAGGTGAAGTGCATAAATCTTGACGAAACCCGAAGATTTGCAGAATTATTACGCGAATTCAGTGATTTAACACGTCCAGCGAAAGCAAAGCGTATCAACTCGGAAATTTATCAGCACATTGATACGACAGGCTCGCCAGTTTTCGGACGTCCAAGACGACTAGACCCTGTCAAATTGGCTGCTGCTCGAGCTGAATTCGAATTTCTAATGAAGCAAGGCATATGTCGCCCCTCTTCAAGCAACCGGGTCAGTTCGTTACACATGGTCGCAAAACCGGATGGTTTGCGGCGCCCATGTGGCGATTATCGTGGGTTGAATGCACAAACCGTACGTGACCACTATCCGATACCCTTCATTCAGGATTTCACTGCGAATTTGTTTGGCAAGGAAATCTTTTCAAAGATAGATTTGCATAAGGCATTTGATCAAGTCCGTATTCATCCAGATGACATACCAAAGATAGCAATCACGACGCCCTTCGGACTCTTTGAGTTTACCGCCATGACGTTTGGCCTCTGTAACGCCCCACAGACGTTCCAACGATTGATGCATGAAGTGTTACAAGGACTCGAGTTTGTCTTCCCATACCTCGATGATTTACTCATCGCTTCCAAAAATATGGCTGAACATCAACAGCATCTGCGAACGAACTGTCTTCGAAAGATTGCGTCGATACGGATTATCGATAAATGTGGCCAAATGCGATTTCGCCAAAAGTGAAATCAAGTTCTTGGGGCACGTGATTACACCACATGGAATGCACCCTTTACCGGAGAAGCCAACTATAGCGAAGGACCTAAACAATTTCCTTGCCGTTATCAATTTTTACCGCAAATTCTTGCCTAACGCAGCCGGAAATCAGCGGCAACTCCAGTCAATGATCAACGGAAACAAAAAGAATGACAAGACACCGCTCAAATGGTCAACAGAAACCGATATCGCATTCGAAAATTGCCGAAATGAACTAGTTAATGCAGTGTATCTGGCATTTCCAGCTCATCCTGCACGTCTAGCAATTTACGTCGATACATCTGATTATGGAAGTAAACGGAGTTTCTCAGCCATTGGGATTCTTTTCCAAAAAATTTACTAGTGCACAAAGCAACTACAGCACGTATGACAGGGAGCTGTTAGCCGCATATCTTGGCATTAAGCACTTCCTATATATTCATGAGGCCCGAGCGTTTACTTTATTTACTGACCATAAGCCGTTGACATTTGCATTCAAACGAAAGATGGAGAAGGCTTCACCTCGTCAAATACGCCATCTTGACTTCATCGGTCAGTTCACTATTGACATACAACACGTCAGTGGGAGCGACAACGTAACCGCTGATTTATTATCACGAATTCAGCAAATCGACCAATTCGACTACGATCAACTAGCCAACGAACAACGCAATGATCACGAGCTTCGAGAAATGTTAAACGGTAACATTGAAACTTCTCTTAATATTAAACATTTACTCATTCCAGGCGGAGTGCAAAATATGTTCTGTGAAACTTCAACAAACAACGTGCGTCCTTATGTCACACCCAAATTTAGATGAATTGTCACTCGATTGACACACCAGATGGCGCATCCAGGCGTGCGTGCTACCACAAAATTGCTCACTGGACGATATGTTTGGCCGGGAATTAAGAAGTTCATTGCTAATTATGTCAAGCATTGTATCGAATGTCAGCGAAACAAGGTCCAACGTCACATTCGTTTACCATTGGAAAGTATCAGAACGCCAGATAAGCGATTCTCAATTGGACCACTTCCGCTATGCCAGGGTAAGCGCTATTGTTTAACGATAATCGACAAGTTTACACGCTGGCCCAAATCGCTCCGCTTCCCGACATGACTGCAGAGACAGTCTCGAAGGCGCTACTATCGACATGTATATCACGCTACGGCACTCTCAGCATCATAACAACTGACCAGGGTCGTCAATTTGAGTCGTTCCTGATGCGTCATTTATGCCAAATGCTCGGAACGAGGCATCCATCCACAATCCAATGGATTAATAGAACGGTTTCATCGAACGCGTAAGGCTGCAATTATATGTACGGACAAGGATAATTGGGTGGATCGACTACCAGTTATCATGCTCGGGCTAACGAACAGCCGTCAAAGTAGATATCAAAGCATCGCCTGCCGAACTAGTTTACGGCACCACGCTCAGGTTACCGGGCGAGTTTTTCAACCCGTCGACCAATACGGAGACGCCATACGAAGTATTGCAAAAACTCCATCAGAATTTTGAAAATTTGAAACCAACCGTCACGTCAAATTATTCGAGGTATAAACCGTTTATTTGCCGGCAGTTGGAGCATTGCACTCATGTCTTCATCCGCGACGACAGTGTGAGACCATCGTTTACTCCACCATAAAACGGACGATATGAGATCATTCAACGACTGGACAAGGACAAATGTTATAAACTACGCATGCAACGCCGTTTATCGCAAATGAAGAGCTCGATATTCACACCGAACCAACATCGTCACAACCATCAAATGGCTCACGTTCACCAGAAGCAACAACATCGACCGATCAACTTCGATCCAAGCGACATATAACAACACCGGCTCGATACCGTTCATCGATCGGGCAGGGGAGTATGTGGCATCCGCTACATACAAATTTAAACTCATGTAGAATCCGCCACAATTTCATTTGAATTCATTTTAAACATCTGTCAATTTTATATTCCTTTTTTGTATTCATTTTTAGAAATACATATAGTAATAAAGAAAAACATTCTTCGGTATAAATCGTAACAAGCAACATCGTGTTTTCGTGCTGTACCGACATTAAATTAATAATGTCTTATTCGAATAAAAAGAGATCGCATATCCCTACATATATTTGAGATTTTAATGTGGGTTTTGAATATTGTTTCGTATAATTGCAGAATTTGGTGGATTTTCGATATAATTTATTTAATATGATCTTTAAGTTTTTCTTTTAAAGAACGGCCTATCTGTCTGATATAAACATTTCGTCCAAAACGGTATGATTTTCCACCTTACACTGCATTTTGTGAACTAAACTGTAACCGAAATTTTGAAAAACTTGTTTTAAATTTCTGACTGGTGTCACTCTAATTCATACCTAATATAGTTTGGCAGACGTATGATATTAAAACTTCCTTTAGTAAGCACAGTAAGCTCAGTTCATCGCATCTTTTAATGTCGTTTCGAATCCACTTTTGTATGCAATATATTTGATGCTCCGACATTAATATATTGTTCAGTCTATGTATCTATGTTGATACCGTTTGATAGGTTTGCGAAAGTTTTCCAAATATTTGGAATGTTTATTTCTGATTTATAATTATGAAACTGGTCCAGCTGCCTCTTGGTACCCGTAAGCCTCTTTTGGATTGTAGAAAAATATTAGCCAAAGCTTCTAAATGTGGGAAGCCCCACGTAGTAAACCATCGTTTTCTTTGTAACTTTGTAACTTCATACTTAAAATAATTTTAAATTTACCATCACTCAATAATGTCGATAAATCAAAAAAAATCTTAACTGGATTTTTTTTTTAAATTAAAATAACAATGACTAAATGCTACACTAAATAATTAAAATTTAAGTTCACATCAATATTAATTATAATAATTGAGTACTTGAAAAATTTATTGTGTTCCACTTTTATACGTAAGAAAGAATAACATGAATTTTAATTACTACAAACCAAACTAAACCCAACTATTTATAACCGTATTTTAATTAGCCTTGTATTTCTTTACTTTTGAAATGGAATAAACTATTACTTTATTCGTCTACAAAACAAACGAATTAACGAACTTATAATTACATAGATATAACAAAGCATAATCTACTTGTTGCATGCAATTTTGATACACATTTTATTATCCACCAAACACATTACCAAATACAAAATCTTCAAATTTCGCAAGCAAATTTAATTTTATGGTCGTCTACGCGTACATCAAATCGACTTTCTTCCAACCGCATTATTACGAAAAAAGGTTCCAAATCATTACGTTGCATTTATAATTAGATCAAATATCTCTTCAAATCACGAAATATTCAAACATATACCGCATTTAATATACTCGATTTCTAATTCTGGTTACGATTAATAAAGTACTTATTAGATTAATAATTAGAGTTAAAAATAAATCGTTAATCACATTTTTGCAATTGTACGTTTTCTTCCATATATTGTACATAGTTCCGGTTGAGAATTCGAGTTTTTCTCATGAAAATTGTTATGTTCGTATAATCGTACGTCATGTTGAATTCCTTGGTGATTTTGGATTCAATTTATTTGATGAATTATTAAAATGAATAAATAAATCGATCATCCTTGAGATATTTGTTAAATTGTTGTATCAATCATTTTAATCTAAATTCAACCTTGAGAGGATTTGTTTTATTCGTGTACAGCCAATATTTTAGTTCTCAACTAAATTGAAACATACCACTTCTTTCCTATAAGGCATTAGTAATTCAACTTGTTTTAATATATCCTTGAAAACCGCGATATTACTCAACATCACAAGAACTATTCTGTAGATTCGAGTAATAGTTTATCATAAGATTTGACAGTTTTTAAATTTTTTTTTTTGCATGGTAATGGATATTAGATGAAGATTAATTTGTGTTGTTGAAATAGAAAATGTGTAGGCGGAAAGTCATATAATTGCATAAATTAATAAGATGTAGTTGTTTTATTCCGCAGAATTATGCTTGAGCGTTTGGCATTTTTTTTTTGTACATATATTTAAATTGTACCCGTATGCACAACAATAGACGTTAGACAAGAGAAGTGGGTAGTAGAATTATTGGCGATTAAAAGTCTATTAATTCCTTAGGTGATTGGCTTCATCCGACAAATCATCGAAAAAGTATTAATTCCCAAAAATTGCCCACGTTTTAGTTTTCTTTTGAGTTTTAGCTAATTAGATCTTGAACTTCAAAATGTTACCACTTATATTGACCAGGAATCGATTTTTAAGATGAAATATTTCTCAAGTTTGTTAAATATATGCTTAGACATATTATTAAGACAAGCCTATAGGGTGGAATTTCCTATACTACACTTTTACAAAATTCCTTTAATATTTGTAACCAAATGATGCTTCTAAATACAACAACCACAAATAAAAAGGTTGAATCGAAAATTATTTGCTTGCTAGTCGATCGAGCATGTACACAGCATTACCACAGAATTAAATTTGTTCCTAATTTTGAAATTACTGCAGAGTTCAAAATTGAAATTGTAAAATTGTATTCAATTTCAGGCAAGAACATCTCCGTGATAATTAACGTTCAGGAAGATCTGCCCGACGTTCTTTCTTCTCGACGTGATTTGATTCCCTAGGACGACTAATGGCTCTGTGCTGGAATTTTTGATCTATGGCGTTTGGATCTGAAGGTACCGGGTTGGAATGCCGACAGGATTGGGATTCAAAAGATGTTTCTTTGAACTTCGAATTCATAAAATGTTGGTCATTTACAAGGAAACACCACTGCAATCAACTTTTGTTGTATTAAATACTGTGACAGTTGGACTCTGATGGATTATTACGAAAGTTATAGCTCAGTGCATTAGAGAGACCAGCCATGAGTGTGATATTTGGTAGTAGAATGTCGCAAACGATTTCTGTAAAATCGCAAAATCAGAAATTTGATTCGAACGATGCCATATTATTATTGTTATTACTACGAAGGGAGACCAAGACCACTCATCTCAATGCTTAGTACATAAATAATAGTATTGTTGGGAAATGTAATTGTTTCCATTTCCGTTAATCTAGTAAGGCCCTTCATCCGCCGGGATCTCAGATCAAAAAAACCTGATCTGCGCGACAAAACATATTATAGTTAAAATTATGGCTTTTCAGTGGTAATGAGTTGGAATCAATAACGTCAAAATGTAAAAGTGTCCCACAATTTTCTACTTTTTATGTGCCTAAAATAAAAATTCGAATCTAAAATTTCGTTTCAAATATATTAACCAAGAAATTCAAACCAAGGCATTTGTTACATAAATCCGCGAAAATTTAGAAGCTACATTTAAAGCAAAAGTTTCGGAATGTAAAAATTAATAAAATTGGTTATTTAAAATTTAAGAATTTTGTAATTTTAGAACATTACTTTAATTTAATTTGAAATTTCCAATTTCAGCTTGCGAAATTTGGCTTCAAAATTTTCAATTTCGTCAAAATGTTGCGTTAGCGTCGGATATTTCAAACCGATTCAAGATTCTAAATAAAATTTTTAATTTTTAATATACCTATTATAGAATTGGTAGGTGAGATAACTTTTAATTTAAAAATTAAATATTTTGGATATTTCGATTTCGAGTAAAATTTGGGTTTTAAATAAGTAAAATTCGAACTTGAGATTAGAATTTCAAATGAAGCAAGTGACACAAACTCATTAATTAAATATTTTAATTTTTATTAAATTTAAATTTTCGTTGGTGCAAAAAATTAAATTTTTCGCGGGGGTATTAGTTAGATACGCGCATTGCGAAACGTCTGATGTTGGGTAAAAAAGTATTTCGCCTAAATTGCTGTTTGCTGATTTCTTTGAGAGCGTTTATAATCCAGATTCAGGTTCTAATCTCTGCAGCTTGAATAATCTCACGAGTAATAAGAAATTTTCAATGTTTCGTTTGGAAACTGATACAATCTTATTGGAATTATCAAATCTTGACATTAACCATAGTGCCGGCTTTGATTCATTACCGCCTTATTTTTAAAATTGACCGGTGTGCTTTCTATTTAATAGAAGTCTAAGAGAGGGATATTTCTTCACTCTTTGGAAGCGATCGCTTATTAAACCTATTTTCAAATCCGGGATTCGTGGTAATATTGAGAACTATAGGGGTATTTATATAATTTCAGTCTTACCCAAGTTGTTTGAGAAACTTGTTAAAGATCAATTATTCTTTCACGTGAAAACTTTTATCTCTCCTAAACAGCATGGTTTCTTTCCAGGCAGATCAACTGTTACTAATTTACTCTTGCTTACAAGATGTGTCTCTAATGCCTTACATATAGGTAAAATTGTGCAGATTGTATACACGAATTTCTGTAAGGCCTTTGATAAGATTGATCATGACTTTCTGTTGAAGAAACTTGATTGCTTGCATTGTAGTTTTCTCCCACTGGACAGGATCAGAATTATTAATGTCACTTCGGGAGTGCCTCAAGGTAGTCATTTGGGTCCTATACTTTTCATACTATTCATCAATGACGCAGTGAATTATTTGAGTTATTCCGACATCCTCATCTATGCGGACGACATTAAAATTTTTAAAACCATTACATGCACCAATGACGCGCAAGAGACTTCCAATCTGACTTAAATAATTTCAGTATGTGCTGCACAGCTCAGAATTTGACCCTAAACATTTCCAAATGTAAAACAATCCGTTTTACCCGTGCAATCACGCCCGCTAATTTTGATTTTTTCCTGGATGGCTGTATTATTGATAATGTTGATACGTTTATGGATCTAGGTATAACATTTACGTCGAACTTATCGTTCAATAAGCACATAGATATTTGCATTTCTAAAGCTAATTCCATGCTTGGGTTTATTAAAAGGTTTTCGAGGGATTTTGAAGATCCTTATTCTATTAAAATATTATATATCTCGTTTTTGCGTTCGTTGTTGGAATATGGTGCTGCAATTTGGAATCCGTTTTATGGTAACTGTTCAGCCCGAAAAGAAAGTGTTCAAAAGCGCTTTTTAAGGTTTTTTCTGCGAATGTTGCCCAGAGATGGGAACTTACCCGCATTTATACTCCCACCGTATCGAGGTAGATGTAAATTAATAAATATTGAGCCGCTCTTTATCCGCAGAATCGAAATTGGCGCGTTATTGGTTAGAGACTTGTTGGTGTCTAAAATTGACTGTCCTGAGATTTTGGTGTTGTACGATATAAATACTCCATTACGGACCCTTCGCGTTAGAGATTTCCAAATTAAGCTGCCTTATGTTAGGCATAACTACGGTAAATATGAACCTGTTTATCAATCTACTGTTTCTTTTAATAAAGTTCGATCGGCTTTCGACTTTAATCTATCTAGGGATGCATTTAAGAATTTAATGTTTAATGTTCTTTTAAATTATTGGTAATTTTTCATGTCTGTTTAATTTTACTTTTTTTTTTAATTAAATTCTTAGTATACGAGGTACTATTGAAATTGTAACCAGATTGTATATAAGTATGAAGTTGGTAATAAATAAATAAATAAAATGAAGCCAGTGTATAATCAAAAATATCATAATTAATGTGCAATAATAATGATGAAGAAACTGAGTTCATCATACATATATTATCATTTATATTGCAACACCCTTTTGGCGCAAATTAAAATTTTATAATGCATAATCCAAGCACTCTCTTGACTGTGTCCGAAACCTTTGATAAATAGTTTTTAGTACTAAGTTTTGACATTTCTTTGAAAAAAACGAACACGCCCAAGGATATTCCTGATACAAAATAATTTCATTGTGATTGACGTAGTCGCCTAAACAAAAGAATTATGTTCGGCAGGGGAAATTTGTTTACGAAATAGACTACGTCGATTGGTTGCCTGTTGAAAATTTTTCATCAGAAAATGGTCATAAACTCGCACTGAACGTTGGTGGTTATAATTCTCTTAACGCTTTCAATTATTATGTAGTTTTGTCATAATAAGTAAACGGTCGACGTAATATTATCACCCCAGCTAACGGAATCGATGATAACAAAGAATACAAATTTTGAAAATTGGGCTACGATTTGTGTATGAGTATCGTAAAGAGAATCTGTTTATCCTTAGATACATTCACAAATCAGAAGCTACCATCATCGCTTAACATGAAATAGTACAATATTCGATTTATATTTATTTTGTATGTGGATCATCACCTTCCCTGATTCACTCACCAATTTTCAAAAATCCCGTTAACGCTTGGACAATGTAGTCTCGTTGAAATGTTCATCAATGTAATCATACCTGAAAAATCATTATAGGTTTTTCATTTCAAATTCAAGTTTTTTCATTTTAAATTCAATTTTTTTTATTTAAAATAACTATAGCATAGTTGATATATCGCACATAGTTGATGTATTGTATATATAGTTGACAATCGCAGTAGTGTTGTGTCTTAAAACAAATTTTGTCATTATCCATTATATATTTTCACTTCATTCATTTAAATTTAAAAAATGAATACGGATACTTCTTCGAGTGAACCAAATCCTATTACGAATACCAATGGACGGAATTATCGGCGAATTCGCCGACCAATCGAATCTTCAGATGACAGCACTGCAGAAACTACATCTAACTTGGTTGTTCGTCGCAGAGGCCGACCAATCGAATCTTCAGATGACAGCACTGCAGAAACTACATCTAACTTGGTTGTTCGTCGCAGAGGATACAATAGGGAACCATACAAGAAAACTAGCTTAGACAAAAAGCAGATCCTAATAAAATGCTTTGAAGAAGGTAAGACAATACTTGAATCAAGTGAAATAGCAGGAATAAATAAAAATACTGCCATGTCTATAATAAATCGCTACAAAAAAGATGAATGTACAATTCTTAAAAGAAATCGCGGTGGTAGAAGAATAATGAAATTGTCAAGTGAAATATTAAATGAAATTGAAAAAATAATAGAAGATAATCCATGCATTACGCTGAAAAAAATAAAGATTAAAATATTCGAAACCAAAAACGTCAACCTATGTACAGCCAGTATTTTTAACGCATTGAAAAAATTAAGAATATCACTAAAAAATGCTACAATAAATTTGGATCGTAGTGTAAGCACAATTGAACAACGTAAGCAATATGCAATCCACTTTTCAGGAAATGCTCCACAAACACGGGATAAAATAGTGTTTCTTGATGAATCTGGTTTTAACTGCCATCTTCGCAGAACGAAGGCTAGATCGAAGATAAATACTGGTGCTCATATAATAGTACCAACTGTGAGAGGACGTAATGTTTCGCTCATTGCGGCCATGAACTTACATGGAATAGTACATAGCAAAATAATATCAAACTCATCTGTTAATGCTAATATTTTTATTACATTCCTTGAAGAATTATTTGGTAAACTGGCTGAAGCTAACATCACAGAGGCATGGCTGGTTCTGGATAATTGTTCAATCCACAAAACTCGGGCAGTGCGTGATAAAGTTAGTGAAACAACTCATACATTAATTTTTTTTTCTCCATACTCACCGATGTTGAATCCCATTGAAAAGGTTTTTTCAAAAATAAAATTTACAGCGAGGGATTTGGTGGCGGATCCACAAACTAATATAAATTTAGAAAGTATAATTGAAACATCTGTGGCAACTATTACCTCCGCCGATTCCAATAATTATTATGTGGATATGTCTATGAAATTGCCATCGGCAGCAGTTGGACAACCATTACATTAATATTCTGTATCTGTTTTGGTGATACAGTGTACTATTATAAATTAAATTTTCTTTATAATGATTTTTTAGAAAAATTGAATTTGAAATAAAAAAAATTGAATTTAAAATGAAAAAACTTGAATTTGAAGTGAAAAACCTATAATCAGTATTGCATTGCGTGTGGTTTTTTTACTTATCTATATTTTTTCAGAATAGTATTAGTAGTTGCCCCTTCTGTCTTGCAAATCTGTAGTCTAAGCCACTTCCAAGCCAAGATAAAAAACCATTAAGTTTACTTCTGGATACCATCCATCACAATTTCTATCTAAAATCCCACAATTTCTCGGGAATTACTGCAATAAAATGGAGGAACAGACATTATAGGAAAAGAAATGAAAAGTCAAAGATTTAGACAAAAAAATCGATCTGTCTCATGTGACATTAGTAACAGAAATATTCGGTGACCACCATACATACAATCTAAAATGTTCTAAAATAGGCATTTTATATCCGAAAAATGTCCTAAGGTTAAACAAACAAAGATAAGGCGTTGAGGCCGTTCCACCTAATTATCCTGGCGAGGCCATTTGCAGTAGACGTAGGTGTAGGTTGAACATTAAAGATTTCAACAATAAATGCATTTGAAACAACATTAGTATTGACTGGTACTGCGATTAAAATCAAGTCGCGTTCATCTGAACTGGAATTTATGTCTTCTAACTTTAAACTCTCAAAATTTCTCAGAATCTATTGCTTTATTCAATTCGGTTCTTGTTTTAAATTCTAAAAGTTTTTGTATTTTTGTAGACATTCGTGACTAAAATCATGTAGAGATTATAAAGATTGAACGAATTGCTTAAAACTATAATTATAATTTAACTATGGATTTTGAGCAACATTTCGACAAAACTTAACAAACCAAATGTTTTTTGACAAGATCTCACACATATTTAAGGCTTTATCCCTCAAATCCAAGTTAATTACATCATTTCAATATGAAATATAGAAGAATCAAAGCTTTTGTTTTTCGAAATCCCAAAGTCATGAAACAGAATAGGAACTCATACGGGTATAAAACGAAATAATAATCGTGTTTACAAACATTTGTCATCTTATTGAAATTTAATCTTAAGTCTTTGCTAAGTAATGTATAAACTCATTAATTAACCACAGTTTCTTTTATCCAGGCACGCATATATGCCACCTCAAAACAATCAACAATAAGACATACTTCATACTTTTTAAAACAAAAATTGAAAGTTTAAACAAAAAAACTGACAACCTTGAAAATGGTTTGTAATTCCATCATCACACACCGCATTCGATCAAAATAAATAATTAATTTCACTCAAAAAATCATTTCAATATTAAAGACTTCAATCTTGATGGCTGATGACCTGTCCATATACTAAGACAATATACAAATTTAAATGTACGGATGTACATACATATATGCCAGTGACGAAGAAATGGAGAAATTTGTAATGTCTTCGTTTTATGTTTTGGACTAGACAAGAAATTGATCAGCTTTAAGATCAATAATTGTTAATAATTTAGATAATTAATAACAAAGCATAAAGAAGTTGAAGTAATATGATTAATAGTATTCTGAGCTGCGGTTATTATGGTTTCATAACGTAGAATATTGTGGGAATTCTCACGAGGTGGTTGTCTTCTCGTTACGAAATATACACTGTATCAAAAAATTGTCCGTACACCCCTCGGTTAAAGAAAAATTGATGAAGAAAACAATTACAAATCAAACAAAAAATTCAGTTTTTATTTTTTTTAAACTCAAATTACATTTAACAACCTGAAAATAATAATTATCATGAAGCAAACTAATTTACTTTTACGTTTCATATGATTTACTATTTAAACATCCTAAAACGATCTCAAATAATTGTCCGTACACTTACACTTTTGTGAAAATTAACACTAGCACATTAACAATTTATTATTTGTTTTACTCCTATTTTCAACTAACCGTAAATTACGAAATTTTGTATGCGTAAAATTTAATTACTAGTCGTACATTTTTATGGCGAATGAAATATTGTCCAGTTAATTAAAAATGTTTCATTCTCGTACCAAAAATAGTGTAGAATTTAAAAAATTGATCATTAAATTGGAGAGTGAAGGTAAAAGTTTACAGTAAATTTCCAAAATAACTATTCGCCCGCGATCTTCGATTCAATATATCATCCAGAACTCCCAAAAAACCAAATCACTAGAGATGGTTGTTGGGCGTGGTCGCAACCGAAAGCTGTCCACACCTCAAATACATCTAATATAGAAGGCAATAAAACAGAATCGAAAGCTTAGTGCTCCAACGATCGCTGCTAAAATTTATCAACATAAAAAAGGAGCGATAGAACCTCAGACAATACGCAATATTTTGCATAAACAAGAGTATCGTCGATGTGCGACACGCAAGAAATGTATTTGCCGACAAAAAAAATATTAAAAGCGCTTGGAATAAGCATTGGGATATGTGAGTGAGCCCGAAGAGTTCTTGGAAAATGTTATTCCTTCAGAAGGAACAAAAATTTAACGTTTTTGGTCCAGATGGGCGAGTTATGGTGTGGCGGAAACCGAACTCCGAACTTGAGTAAAACATGGTGGCGGAAATATAATGGTTTGAAGAGCTTTTAACTGAAGGGGTGTAGGACATTTGACCTTCATAATGAACCGGTTTAATTATTTGGATATTTTGAAGGATAATATGTTAATAAGTGCTGAGAAAATGGGACATAGACAAGAGTTTCGCTCCGTACATGACAATGACCCGAAGCATTCGTCAAATCTGATAAAGGAATGGTTATTGTACAATGTAGAGTAAATAATTCCTCATCCTCCCCAGCCACCAGATCTCAAGCCCATTGATAATTTATGCCATTATTTGGAGCGAAAGATCCGTGAACACCAAATTAGCGGCAAGGAACAATTAAAATGGGTCATTGTGGAGGAATGGGCCAAAAATTCCCTCCGAAATAACTCGTAAGTTGGCTTTCTCAATGAAAAGAAGGTTGCAAAGTGTTATTGCATGAATAGGTTACTACACCAAATATTAGACCTAACTTTTTTACCAAATTCCCTCAATTTCTTTGTGTGTACGGACAATTATTTGAGATCGTTTTAGGCGGTTTAAATAGTAAATCTTATCAAACGTGAAAGTAACTTAATTTATATCTTGATTATTATTATTTTCAGGTTCTTAAATGTAATTTGTGTTTTAAAAAAATTAAAACTGAATTTTTTGTTTGATTTGTAATTGTTTTTTTTATCAATGTTTTCTTAACCGAGTGCTGTACGGACAATTTTTTGATACAGTGTATATCACACAAAACTTTCACTTAAACAATTAAACATTTGTGTATATAGGAAATAAATTTTACCGCGCTTAAGCAGATTAGTAGCTACCGGACAAAACTGTGCGACTTTTTATGTAATTTATGTATACATATATACATAATAATATGAGATCATTTTCTCGCCTTTAAATACAATGCTCCAGTTATTACATTAATAACGAACTTTTACATAATATTTGTGCTTTTGCACAACACTGATTGAGATAAACACATCAGTATAATTCTAATTGTATTTATTGTTTTTATTGCAAACTCATTAATATCCTATTGTTATAATATTGGAAACTTTTAAACTACTTATGCTGTGTCATAACAGAGCAAAACAACATCATTGAGATATTGATCAGCATGGATCGCAAAAAACAAAAAAAAATGTATCGGTTTTTAATTATTCACGATTTGAGAATTTGTTGTTTGCATTATTTTATAATGTCCGGATTACGAAGCACATAACATATAAAATATAAATAAATTCATAAATTATATTGAAATTTCGTGTAATATAAACTTGTTAGCGCAGTTAGGAATCAATTCCATTAGGATTTGATTAGCGGTTTTCATTAAAGAGGTTAAATAATTTGCTGAGTAATTTTATTCAATTTGTAATTTGTAACACGATCAACTCAATTATTCCTGTAATAAAACTTTAATATTCTACAAAATAAAGATTTATAATTAAATCGAATAGTGTAGCCTAGCAAAATTTTAAAAATTGAACGAAAATAGACCAGTTCAATAATAAAAATATTAAGCAATAATCAAGTTCAATCAACGTGGTAACTTTACTTAAAAAATCTAAATTTATAGTTCTCGTCTCACTCACAGCTTTTATTTATGCGATTTTCAAATATTTTCTATACGTCATTATGTAATGAGTTAATTATGTTTTAATTTAAGTGATTTCATAGTTTAATTAACTGATCGTGGCCTTTAAAACAAGCGTATTATTGTTTATAATTGTAAGTACCTGAATGTTAATTAGTGTTTTAATGTTAAATTAATAGGGTTTTAGGCAAATTTCAATTAATTCATTCCCCCGGACATTTTTGTTGGAAATACGCGTTTTAAATACCAAATTAAAGTTATTTTCCATTATTGAGGTTGGTTACCAATTCATGAACATTGAGCAAATTAACTGTTTAGATTGGAAAATTTAGGTGGATGACGCTAAACCTTTACTCATATTAACGGGGTTCTGTTTTGGGGGGTTCGAAAATATCTTGCGATCTCCTTGTTTTTTATAAACAAATTTTTAGATCTTAAGGCCGGTACACATTGAGAACGAGTAACGAGAACAATATTCCTCTTTTTACCAAATTATGTAAGAAAATTATTAAAATAATGAAAACCGTGCGATTCTAATGAACGATAGTTAAAATATCGTGGATTTACTAAAGATAAAATTTAAAATTTTAACAGTTTTAATACAAAATTTCAATTTATCGTTGTAAATTAAAAATTATCGACGATAAATTGAAATTTTGTATTAAAACTGTTAAAATTTTAAATTTTATTTTTAGTAAATGGACGATATTTTAACTATCGTTAATTAAAATCATACAGTTTTAAGTATTTTAATAATTTTCTTACATAATTTGGTAAAAAGAGCAATATCATTCTCGTTCTCAATGTGTACCCTTTAGACTTTTGAAATCATTCTTTTGCATATTTTGATAAATTTTATTGGTCTCGGTTGCCTAAAGGTTTTTCTCGGATATTATGTTAAATAACCTTTGCACATCATACAAACTAGCTAATCTAAAGGAAAACTTTGTACATTATTTTGTCGCAGTATGTCATCCGCAGTTTTGCTAATCACATTTAGTTGCATAGAGTTGTTGATCGAGTTTAGCTAAATTCGATTTATTTATTCATAGTGTTTCGACGGTGTTACAAGTACTACAACAGTTCTTACAATTGACGTTTAATATCGATTTTTTCAGAAATATATAGATTGCCATGTAGATTGCTGTTGCCATATAGCAGTATTTAACAATTTCATTAAAATCTCAACTAAATTCGTTCTTTTAATGAGGTTTAAAAATATTTTGGAATTCAATTCCGAAAAAGTTGTAACTGCAACTAAAAGTTGTAGTTGCCTCTATCGATTTGGAGCTAAGGGCGAGCCCGAATACTGTGATAATACCGTGATAAATAATAATTTATGACATTTACTTCAGAAATTTTCCCCTCCGCAGATATTTTCTATTTTTACTGCCCGAATTCAATAATAATTTTTGCGTGATAATTTCCCCGCCAATTTTTTTAAACCAAATCAAATGGATCAAAATTCCGAAGTAAGCAAAATTATTATACGTACATTATTGTTGTAATGTAAAAATGCTTCCGGGGATCAATACTAAATTAATACGAGTATATTATAAAGTGATTTGATTACATTATACAACGCGATCCCACAATCCGATTATTAGTCAAATATTAAGTGAAGAAACATTTAAAGATTTCTGGGGTATATTTCACAAAATTACAGATTTTTTATCATGCAAAATGCATGGAGACAAACCGTAGAATGGTTGGAGCAGACTCATGTTTTTACTTTAAATTTATTTTGTTGGTTGCTATATCTAATCACATTCAATACTAAAATATTTCACATGGATATGTCAAAATGTATCATAGGGAGCGATTGTAATAATTCGAATTAGTGTGTTTTATACCAAAAATTATTACGTGTAAATATTTAACATATGGTATTCGGGCACGGCCTAAGTTAGCACATTTCTGGATTGAATTTAAAAGTTTTAGGAATGAATTGGATACACCACCCCAAACTGTTGGATGTTTCTTTTGTTTTTTGTTTTGTTCGAAAATTCTATTTTTTTGTCTGAATTAAGCGATGTATTTAGGATACTATCAGCTGTATATGAATAGGGAAATACATACTGTTTAGCAAATTTGGAATTGGTTACATGTAACTCAACAGACATGAGAGGTTTTTGTGCAGAAATTTTTAATGTGTTATCAATAATTGAAACATGATGATTTCTTGAGGTCTCATTGATCACGCATTAATGATTTCAGCATAGGAAATCACTCAGAAAGAAAACAAAATCAGTAGCAATTTTTCTTTAGTTTTATTTACCAATTGTCTGTTGAGTATTAATGATTGGGTACAGTTTGATTTCTAATCGGATGATTACACAGTGTTTCTGTAGTTTAAATCTCGTCAAGATTTCATTGTAACATAACCGGTAACAATTTTGCAATTTAGCTAAAATCGGATAAGAGTTTTCGATCTCATAGATATCGAACCTCATATCATCACCTACCATCGTATCAGATATCAAAAACATTATCGTTTTTTTTCTGTTTGCTTTTATATTTATACTTTTAATATTTTTCTATTTTATTTTATATTATCGAAAGCTTTAGTTATTTTTCAGTTATTACTCTAGTTAGGTCTGCTAGCAATTTTCGCAACCAATTATTAAATCAGTATAGCGGAAGATTGATCAGCACGAAAGCATTCATTTTAATTTCCAGGTATTTAGCTTCGACCTTGGTTGGTTTATTTTATTTTGCTATATTCTTGTTCTCTGTTTGCCAAACATGGAGCCCACTGCATATTTGAAGAAACTTTCCCAACCAGAAGTGGAGGTAGAATATTAGTTCAGACGGTTATCTATTAGAACTCGAGATGCTATCAGCAGAAGCAACTGAAAAATTCTAAGATCAGTAAGTTTAGATATAAAGTCAGATTCCGAGGAGGAACTCAAAATTTATCAATCAAAATGTGAAGAACTCTCGCGGTTAACCCAAAAACAAGGTATTGCTCCACAACTAGAATTTATAGTTAAGGCTTTGGCAAAATCATTCCACTATAAAGATCGAGTTAAAAGGTTAGGTAATTATATATCCAGTAGCAATCGAAGAATTTACAATTGGCACGCAAAATTATTGAGTGACTACGGTACATCAACCGCAAGTAGTCCCTTAGCAAACGGAAATAAAGAAAATCGAAGAGAAACAACTATTCCATAAAAGAAATTAGTTGAGCCAGCACAATTTATTCCTACCAGTAAAACAACCACAGAATCCACTGGAAAACCATGCGGAGAGTTATACAATAATCACCATGTTCTCACTCAACATGAAAAGTTTACGCTTGACAAAATTCATTATTCTACCTAACCTGCAGTTCAAAAAAACCTGAACGAGGAAATAGATTGGATGCTACGATTAGGAGTAATAGAAGTTAGCAACAGTTCGTGGAGTGCTCCATTAACTCTTGTTCCAAAGAAACGGGAAATCGATGCCAGAAAAGTTAATGCAGTAACAAAAAAGACGCCTACCCGCTGCCACTAATTGACGGAATACTGGGACGATAGAACGAGACTAAATACACAACTGGACCTGACCGACCTGAAAGACACATTCTGGCAGATCCCGCTTGCGGAATCTGCTAAGGATAAAACAGCTTTTACAGTACCGGGATGGCCGTTGTATCAGTTCAAAGTGATGCCGTTTTGATTGTACAATGCTTCATGATAAAATATTTGTTTATTTCGACGATCTGCTTGTCATAAGCAGCACGTGGGAGGAGCACTTTCAACTGCTACTGCTGACCGCAGACTTACTACGGAAGGCAGGACTGACGCTGAACATAGAAAAAAGCAAGTTTGTAATGAAACATATAAAATATTTGGATTACATAGTGGGAGGGTCAGGACTAAAACCAGACCTGGTAGATGTAATTATAAGCTTCTAGCATTTCAGCTTCGAAAACGGACTATCTGAAAAAGGGAAAATTCCAATGGAATGAGGAAGCACAGCAAGCGTTTAACTCCCTAAAGCAAATTTTAACCTCTACACCATTATTAATCTTTCCACGAAACGACGAAAAATTCTCGCCCGATGTGACGCAAGCTCTGAAGGTATAGGTACAGTATTGTACCAAAAAAACGGTGAAGGGAATGAGCAATCCTGAATTAGAGCGTCTGGCTGCCGTATTGGTAGTGGTGAAATTTCGGGCTTACATCGAAGGTTACGAGTTTACTCTCATAATAGACCATGCTAGCTTGATATGGCTAATTTCCCAACTCGATTTGAATGAAAGATTAGCCAGATGGAATTTAAAGCTGCAAGGGTTAAAATTCCAAATAGAACACCAGAAGGGTAAAGATAATGTGTTAGCCGACGCTCTTTTCTGTGTCTATTGTGATACACTAGAAGAGTTTAGCGAATATATCAAAATATTAAATTTGGATAAATTTCAAAACATGTATTTTGAGGAATAAGGATTGTCGAATTAAGGAACAACAAACTGTCAGATCAAAACAGTTATCCAGCGTTTAGAATCGAAGGGACTCGGAACTTTCTGACTTAGCAGTTTGGAAGTTACGGATTTCTATGACATTAAAGTATGACATAATTAAGGAGGCGAATGAGGAACCTTTGCCATCACATGGAGATGTAGCCAAATCCCTAGAGAAGCTACGTCGATACTATTTTTGGCGCGGTATAGAAAAAGAGCCACACGAGTATGTAACACATTGTGTTACCTGCAAAATCACTAAACCAACCAAAAACCAGACAAGTCACCCAATTTTTGAGAGGAGAAATATTTTATGTTATTCATTTTGGTACAGGAACGCAATTTAAAAGTGCCGAATACAAAGCTTTATTAGCCGAGTTAGGGGTAGGAGACTCAAAAACAGTAAAATACAATCCACAATCGAATGCATCCGAACGTGGGAACCGCTCCATTATTTGCGCAATAATGCGGTCGTTATGGGATCATTATTATACAACTGTGAAGAACACACCCTATTTCTTACTGTTCGGTTATCATAAAGTAAATCATTCGGCAAGATTATCAGCTGTCTCGCAAGTTGGAAAGAATCTCTGAAGGCGATATATTGCTATCACTATCAATAAGATTATCATTAGTACAACAATAAACTCTGCAATTTACGAACACGTCTGGTAAAATATTTGATAGGTCAAAAGGATTTTATTGGAACACATACACAGAGTGCTGCGGTAGAGAAATTCTGTGCTAAATTTGCGGCACAATTTTTTAGCGAGATAATTTCAAAACAAATTGGACACTAGCCAGAGCGAGTGTTTTTGATTGGTATAAGTTGCTCAAAGAAGGCAGAAGACGCGTTTAATATGATGAACGTCCTTACTCTTCTTCGACGTCTACCGATGAACACCACATACAGGACAATTAGATATTTTGTTGACATCATGCCATTTTGGTCAAAATTGTGGGCAAACAATTCTTGGTTTTTGCATCATGATACTGTGCCGTCTTACACTGCGTTGGTTGTACGTAACTATTTGGCCAAAAATTTGACCCATATCATTTCACAACCACCCTATTCGGCCGACTTCTTTTTCTTCCCAAAACTCGAAAAATTGCTCCGGGGACTTGGCATTGATTCGATTGAAGAGGTCATTCCAAGACTGGAAAAAACGTTGACATAAGTGCATTCTATCCGATGGGGATTACTTTGAAGGGGATGAAATAAATTCGGAAGAATAATAAGCCATTTGTGTTTTGATTTGATTAAGTTTGCCACAAAAAATCTTTGATTCGATATCTATAGTCATGCTGTAACTACAAGTTTAAACGCCGTTGAGGCGGAATCCGTGAATGTAAATTGTAGTAAAATCAGTCCAGTCGCCATGACCTGACGAGAAGATTGATTTTTTCATAATCATAGGCTCGCCAGTTCGAAAATGGATTAAATTCTCTCTCCCAATTCATTTTTTGGAAAATATAACCTTTAAATAAATTAAAAATATTTTAAAAATAAATTTTCGTTTTCCAGAATTACCTCATTCACAAAAGGTAATAACGACGACAATAGGGCCTAGCAAAAGGAAATAAGGCATATGGGGTTAATACCAAGGGCGTAATTCACTCCACCAAAAACAGTTTAATTTTAAAATAATAGCTTGGCAGACATCGAAAAAATAGTAGAGGTCAGATTTACATCTCCCAATCGGTTAACCGATAAATCGGCCGAAATCGAAGATTTTTAATTTATCGGTAATTTAATTTATTTTTCTCGACAAATTAGATACAAAGAAATGTTTTCGTTTGACCTTATCTAAGCCTGTCTAGATCAGTATTTCCCACACTTTATTCTGGCGGCCCCATTTTCAAATCGACAAATTTTCGAGCCGATTCAACATTTTACTGTAAATTTCGGTCAAAAATCCGCGCTTACACAAATAAGTTGTTACGAAAGGTAATAAAATATTCATTTCCGACAGTAACGAAAATTCGCTTTTTAGAAGTATCCAGAAATCAATAATACCAAATATCATATGGTCGTATAATTGGTCAAATGGGATATTGAGTTTTCAATTCGTCAGTTCGACATGTTCTCCCTATTTAAATATTTACGCGATCCCGTAAAATAATTTGACGACCCCATGTTTAGGAAGCAGTCTAGACTTAATCATGACAACAGGCCCATGATCAAAGTACTATACCAAAAAAATATTGCTCAACTAAATGAACATAACGGTTAAATTGTTTCGTTTTAATATCGGAAGAGGTATCGGCAACACGAATAATATTAAAGGCCTCTTCGGTAAAGAAACCAAATTGAAATTGGTACTCCAAAACAAAATGGACCAATTCGTCCAATATGATCGTAAGGTTTAAAATTGTCAAATTTCTATAAGTGAAGAATTCGGATGTTATCAATAGTCTCTAAAATATTTAGCTGTTTGAGCAAACTGGGCAACCATATATAAATAAATATTACACTTGCTCGGATGCCTGTCTGTGTGTTAAAGAAAACGGTAGAAGAGAATCTTCACCGCTGCAGGATGATTTAAACATAAAGTGAATGAATAACAATTTATCGATAAATTAGAAAAAAATTATCGAATTATCTATTACTGAATTTGAGCTAATTTTGCAATCTCTAATTTTAAATAGAATCGATAATCTGAGTACGTGAATTTAATTAAAATATGCTTCGACCCAGATAAATGCGATTAAATAATTTCATAAAAACGATTACGTGCATTGGGCTTAACCACCTTCAAACATGCACCAATATATTTGGGAAGGCTCTAATTTCGGTCCCTAAGCCGTTTATTTCCAAGAACTTCAAAAATATGATCGATTGCTGTTATAGTTTTATACCTTTCTTTGGCAATTATTATAATTCTGAAATTGTTTCCTGCATAATTTGAATATAATGTTGAAATTATTACTCGGAACGAAATTTGGACATACATAATTAATAATTTTGTCCAAATTTGACATGATTTACTAAATTTTTTCCGTTCTCTACATATTTTTCTTAATTCACTGGGCACGAATATTCACAATTCTCCTGCGCATACTGTATCTAATGCAACAACATCTATTAATAATTATCTAGACTACTGAACTGGTTCTACAAGGTGGATTCGAAAATAGGTACATTTATTTGTGGTCACATTTAGAAAAATTACTGTACTATAAAAATACAAATAGTGTAATAAAATCTATATAATTATTTCAAGCAGTTGGTACTCAGTTACAGCACCAAATACTTTACATATATACATAAATAACGCTCACTTTCTATATTCGTATATTAGACAATGATTAGTGTTTATTAAATAAACCGCTAATTTTTGTCAGTTTGATATCAAAACAATTATTTCATTTTCACTTTAAATATTCACAATTTTTTGTTGTATTTTAATAATGTGTACGAGTAATTAATTAAAAATTATTTTGATATTGTTAGTCAAGCGTATCAGACCTATATATGTAGTTTGCTTATATTTTACAAATAGTTATAGACATAAAATGTGCGTTGTGGGATTAAACCAACCGAAAAAATTAAACCACTTTGTTTATTTTTTATACTCGAGCATATATGTAGAAGAAAAATATTTATTTTCTAAAAGAACAAGAGAGAAACTTTCTTATGATCTAAAAAACATTATTGTAAAATTTCAAATGCATTTTCTCTATTTTTCTTCTTACGACTTTTTTTTTTTTTTTTTTTTGAACATGGAAATTATGTTACAACCAGAAAATGCATTAAGATAAACTAAAAAATCAAAAAACTAATTATTTTCACTAACGAGTAACAAGAGTCGCACTACTGACCTTTCTTAATATAAAATTAACACAACAATTTATTTTCACTAAAATCAATATCCAAACAAAATCACATTAATCCACTTTGGCTTTTTAATCTTAAATAGTATCCCACACTGTTTTGTATGTATTTTCTAGCACCACTTAATCCTTAGAATTTTCATTTAAGCAACTAAACTTTTCTTTTCTCGTGAATCGGTTATAAAAAATATTTTTTCGATTTTTTTTTTTTCAAAATTTTGTATTTTATTTAACTTTTCTGTAACTTTTTTTTTTTTTTTGTTGTTCAATCTTCACGATATAAAATCTTAACTAAGACTAAATAAGTTGTTGTCTTAAGAAAAAAGAAAGGCAAATCGAAAAAAAAATGTTTAAACTTATGATGGAGTTTTTTTTTTTTCGTTTATATTTGTTGCTATATAATGTTGAAAATTATTGTAAGAAGTGGAAGGTTTTGGAGAGAAATAAATTACAACAATTATATTTATTGTTTAAAAGTGTAAAAAGTTGTAATTGCGGTTTACGCTGTAGGTGCATTTTAGAGGAATTTTACTGAAAATATCTACGAAGTTGTTAATGTTTAAGTTATTCTGCTTATTTTATTTTAGAACCCGTTGCAGGTTTTTACAAATTAGTTCCTCTTGCCGAATTTCGAAATTAGATTATAGAAATGCCGTATCCTCTACAAACGCTGAAGAACTCCAAGTAGAATGGATTATCCGAACTGAATTGCAAAAATGAAACCTACAACAAATGTTAAGGCCGAATAGAAGCTTTGCAATGAGACGGCTTATTCCTTTCAAAGTAAGCTCACGGAGGAAAATTCCTTAGAAGACCTACAAATATTAAATGCACGGGTATTACATTGGTTTAGACCAGTGTTCGCAAATAGTTAGTTAGTTATTGGCATATATCTCGAAAGTTAGGGTGTTGAACATCGATCAGACTATGAGTTTCTAATAGATCTGATCTTTACCTTCATGGTTCCAACGAATCAGACCAATGTAATTGGGATCTCATAGCCAGAATGGCCCATATACATAGTCTCATCAAGAAATGTAACTTCTTCGTCATATAATTCGGAAGTAAGATTTTTGAACATCAATCTGATTATGATTTTTTAATAGATCTGATCTTAACCTTCATGGTTCCAACGAATCAGACCAATGTAATTGGGTTCTCATAACCAGAATGGCCCATATACATAGCCTCATCAAGGATTGTATCTTCTTCGTCATATAATTCGGAAGTAAGATTTTTGAACATCGATCTGATTATGATTTTCTAATAGACCTGATCTTTACCTTCACGGTTCCAACGAATCAAACCAGTGTCATTGGGATTTCATAGCCAGAATGGCCCATATACATAGACTCATCAAGAAATTTAAATTCTTCGTCATATATCTCGAAAGTTAGGGTGTTGAACATCGATCAGACTATGATTTTCTAATAGATCTGATCTTAACCTTCATGGTTCCAACGAATCAGACCAATGTAATTGGGATTTCATAGCCAGAATGGCCCATACAAATATATTTATAATCTCCAAATGAAACAAATCAACGTGAACCGGTGTGTAATGTTTGTGAAAATGGTGTGTGTATCGATCGTGGTGTTTGTGAGTGCAACGAAAATTATCGACTGGTGCGAAATATGCGAAATGAGACACGTTGTGAGTCGACATTAACCACAACGACGGCACCGAATTACGATGTGACGTCTACAACTGACAGCGACTACGAAGATGTACCAAACCCAATTCTAGAATATTTTACAACTCCTGAATATCCTGATATATTACCTACAAGTTCTCGGATAATTCTGAATAGTACAACTCCATCGCAAGTGGTTTATGTTGACGAGACGGCTGAACATAAATGCAACACGGATTATGTTAATGGCGACTGCCTCGTTGGTCATTGTTTATGTAATGAGGGGTACTATGAAAGTGAACTTCTCCCTAATCATTGTGAACCAATATGTAAATTTTATTCCGCCGAAGGTTGCATCAATGGGACTTGTATAGCACCGAATACATGCGAATGTTATACTGATTACATGGCGATTAATAATCACGTCTGTAGTCCAGTGCTAAAAACATCGATTTTAGATGTGGGACTAGATCAAAAAATTGTGAAGCATGAGACAGGAGTTACTAATTTAGCTCGGCAATTTGTACAATACTTGGTCAGTATACTAGCCGTGCTGGTGTTGGTCACCCTAATTACGTTCATCATTTACAAATGGTACAATCGACGAATGAGCTATCTATCATCTACATATATAGGTCATTCTGGCTATGAGATCCCAATGAGATTTTTCTTCTTTTTTACCCGCAAACCTAACGTTATAAATTTTTAATTTAATCTCTTTGAAAATTAAACAGAAATAAATAATAAATATTTGTTTTACATTATAGTTCAATTAAGATATTTCGAGTACAAATTATTATTTTTCTTATTTTCTGTTTTCGTATTATATGTTTGTAATTGATTTCATATTTTTTTTTTTAATGTTATATTATGTAGTACTGGACATTGTGGATGCAAAAACAAATTTATTGTAATCATTATTCATAAATTTATTTTTCCTATCGTGATAGCTTTCCTTATATCATAACATGTATAATGGTATTGCCAGTGCTTAAAATTTAAATTTTTTGGGATAGAACTTTGGGCCAACTTCACAAAGGTTATAATGCATGTTTTCTATTTGATGCTGAAGAGAGCAAAAATTGTTTGGATTGGTTGTGTCTGGAAAACCAAAATTGGCAAATCTAATTTTTTATTTATGGTATCGACCAAAATACCATTAGTAGTTCAAAAATATTTTTCCCCATTGAGCCATCTTTTAATTTAAAAATTCTTCAGGTCATGAACTTCAACAAATGAGCTTGTTCCATTTGATGCTGGAGATGAGAAATAGTCTGAATTAGCTCAGTATGTAAAAATAAATTTGGTGAATATAATTTTGGATTTAAGCTATCGACTAAAACTTTATTGGCAGTGTTCCGCCACTTTTCTTGCATTTCAGGCATGGTTCTGTGGCGGACTCCTTCGGCGTACCACATATATTTTAAAAATGAGCTATTGCTCAAAATAGAATGTGTAAGCATGAGGTGGAAATTGTTTGAATAAATTTAAGAGGTTTTTATGCCTAATGGAAGCAACTTCATTTTTTTTTTTTTTTGTTTCGATTGCTTTGTTTCCATGTGTGCTTTTCCTTTTAATACTAAATTATTTATAAAATACTATAAATAAATAAATAAATATTTTACTTCGCACTTTTTGAATAGAAAACAATTTTTGTCTTTTCTTTTTATTCTTAATTCACATAAACTTTTTATTTTTTACTACAACTTTGTATTTCAAATTTTTGTTTACAAAAGAACCCTTTTTAGATTCGTATCAAAATAATAATATTTCGTAATTGTTGTATTATTAATTTTTGCGCCATTTTTTATTTCCAAGCTAAAAATATATATTTCGCTTTTTTTATTGTACCCTTCCGAAACGTACGACCATTACTCGAGAGAAAAAAATCATTTCATTCTTTTTCGCTTTGTTTCTGTTGGCGATGTTTGAAAGTACGTCGAAAAGAAAAGAAGCCGAACACAACTAAAACCAACTGTTCGAAGCTGGAGATCGTTCCCACAGTACTCCCCCTCCAGTAGTTAACGAAAAAATTTTACTCTGGAACATATTCTCGGAGATGTTCCGGAAAGTGAACCCTTCGTCCAAACCTTGTCGTTTTTGGTTCACTCTCAACACCAGGCTCTAAATTCACTGTGACTGATGGAGAGCCATCCTCATTGCTCTCGCCACTGGGAACAATTTTTTGTCCATTGTCGGAACAAGGGTCAACATTTTTCAACAAATAAGCCGGTTTCAACCTATCGATTGAGATATTAACATCCCTGTTTTTTACGCGGACTTTAAAAACTTTCTCATTACGCTCCATAACTAAATATGGGCCTTCGTATGGGGTCTGAAGTGGAGCCCGAACAGCATCGGTCCTAATAAATACATGCGAACATTTACTCAAGCTTTTGTGGACAAAAATGGCAGGCTTACCATGATGAGAAGTTTGTTTCGGTTGCAACAAACCCATGATGCCTCTTAACTGCGCAATGAAATCGGCCTCGCATACCGGCCAGACGATGGATTTAAGAATTCCCCGGGCAATCTTATTATGGTGCCGTACACTAATTCGGAAGTAGTTGCTCCCATATCAGGCTTTAAGTTGGCAGATACTCAACCCATTTGTCGTCTTTCTCACAGCTACACTTTAGCGCAGCCTTTACGTCTCGATGCCAGCGCTCGATTATGCCATTTGCAGGCGGATGGTATGGTGAAGATCTACTCCGCTCCATCCCCAATATTTTTCCCAACTCGGCAAACAATCCAGACTCAAACTGTCGTCATTGATCAGTTGTGATAAAACTAGGTACACCGAATCTACATACCCAATTATCATAAAGTGCTCGTGCCACTGTTTCCGCGGTTATGTCGGACACTGGTATAGCCTCAGTCCATCTAGTGAACCTATCGATACAAGTCACACAGTAATTACAACCCTGTGATGATGGTAAGGGCCCAACAACCTTGGATTTTTGACATTGGACGCAACAACGTGACCACGTCATACAATCTTTAATGATGGATGGCCATACGTATCTCGCACGTATGAGTTCCGCTAATGCTTTAACCCCTGGATGAGCCAGCCCGTGGTAATAATCGAAAATAGTCCTTCGAAATCCCTGTGGCACATAAGGTCGAATCCTATTCTCTTTCACCTCACAATATATTGGTGTACCACATGAAGGCAGGCAAACGCGGGTTAACTTCGGAGAATTTTGGGACCCTGAACTCTCAATCAGCTCTCTCAACTCGTTGTCCTCCCGTTGTTTCTCACTAAGATGGTCTAGATCAAGAAATATGGCGAATGTCTGTAGTAAATTGGCTTACGTAATCAAGGTGTCTCAGTTGTCTGGGAGAAGCTTTCTCTGGCTTCTGACGAAAGGCAAACGTCAATGGCTTATGGTCAGTATATATGACGAAATTTCGTCCTTCTAACATATACTGGAAATACTTAACCGCCGATTAAACGGCCAACAACTCCCTATCGTAGGCACTGTATTTCGTCTGTGCCGCAGTAAGTTTGCGCGAAAAAAAACTCAAAGGTTACCACTCGTTGTGTGACTGTTGCTGTACTACCGCTCCCATCGCGAAATCCGATGCATCGACCATTAATGCTATTATTCCTTCTACCGTGGGGTGTGCCAAGATTTCTGTGTCAGCCAGGGATTGCTTAAAGTCCATGAACGCTTTTTGTGCTTCTGGTGTCCAATTTATTTTTGACATCGTTTTTTTTTGTTACCTTTAACAAAATTTAGCAGTGGAGACTGAATCTTTGCCGCACTCGGCATAAATCGCCTATAAAAATTGGACATGGCCAGAAATCTTCTTAAACCTCTTACTTCGGAAGGCTCGGGAAATTCTAAAATAGCAACTACTTTTTCTGGTAAAGGTTATGTACCTCGTTCAGAAATTAAATGGCCCACAAACTTTAGTTCGCTCTTACCAAATACACACTTGGAAACATTCATCATCACGACTCCGAACCTCTTAAGTCTGTCGAAAACAAGTCTGAGATGTTCGAGATGTTGGGTGTCGTTTTCCGATGCTACTAACAGATCGTCAATGTAAGGATGTACGAAATCCAAACCTTCCAGAACAGCATGGATGAACCTATGGAAGGTTTGTGCAGCGTTGCACAACCCGAAAGTCCTTCTGGGAAATTCAAATAATCCAAATGGAGTTATTATCGCGGTTTTCTCTATATCATTTTTCTCAATCTGGTGATACGCTTTTATAAGGTCGATCGTGGAAAAAATTTGTTTTCCCTGCAGACTGTGTGCCAAATCCTGTATGTGCGGGATCGGATAGCGATTCGGCACAGTATTTGTGCTCAACCGGCGATAATCGCCGCAGGGGCGCCATTCACCGTTACCTTTTTGGACGAGGTGAAGAGGGCTTTTGGATGGTCGACAGATACCCTTTTTCATCATTTGCTCAAACTCGCTCTTAGCGATCCTCAATTTGCCTGGCGTCAGCCTACGAGCTTTAGAAAAAATTGGCGGTCCTTTCGTTTCTATATGGTGCGTGACCCTGTGACCAACCGAGCCAAACCCTAATATCGGACGTGTTATGTCTTTATACTCCATCAATAATCCAAAATAAGGTGATTCGATTTTTCCGACAGAGGTTAACCTGAAATCTTGATCAACAGTGTTAAAAATTCTTGCAACTGATTCCACACGCGTTGACCTATCAATCAACCGCCTCCGTTTCATGTCCACCAAGATTCCATAATGGCTCAAAAAATTAGCGCCCAATATAGTTTATAAATAAAAAACAGCTAACTTGATTTTTTAAGTATATTTTATTGAAAAACGTTTCCTTATAGTAACAATATTTTTAAATTTTATTAGTAGAAAATTAATTTCGGAATTATTCCTTCATCAGTTCTTTTTTCAACTATTATCCGTAAAGATGAATCAAAATGGCGGGTTTTGAAGCTTGGATGGTCGCCGCCACCAAACCAATTTTATATACAGGTTGATTGAAAAGTATTGAAAGCAAAAATGAAAGAATGTGAAGTTTTTTCTCTGAAATTAGTTTTTTTATTCAATATAATCTCCCTCAACTTCAATCCACTTATTCCAATGATCCTCCAATAATTTTATACCATCTCTGTAATGATTTTCCGGAAGCTCTGCAAAAGACTATTCCACGGCTGCAATAGCTTCTTCATTCGACGGAAAACGTTTTCCACGAAGGAATTGTTTCAGGTTTCTGAAGAGATAGTAATCGCTGGGAGCAAAATCTGGTGAATACGGTGGGTATTCAAGCAATTTGTACTTTAATTCGTTCAAGTTAGCCATCATCTTCCTTTTTAAGATAATCAATCAACAAAATCCCTTTTGCATCCCAAAAAACTTATGCCATGACCTTTTTTTGCCGATCGTTCTGACTTCGCCTGTTTTGGTGCTGAACAACCAGCTTCAGTCCACTGTAAACGTTCCTGTTTCAGCTTAGGATCATGGTGGTAGATCCAAGTCTCATCCATAGCTATAAATCTCCGCACAAAATCGGTTTTATTCTGCTTAAAACGCTTCAAATTACGCTGAGAAATTTGCTTTCGATTCAATTTTTGTTGTTTTCATACGTCAGTTTTTCATACGTAATTCTTCATGTAAAATATGGACTACTCGTTTGTCCGAGATGCCTATGATATCAGCAATTTCACGCTTAATCAAACTTGGATTTTCGCAAACAATAATATACGCTTGCTCAATGATTTCTGGTATTGTTGCACTTTTTGGACGTCCACTACGTGGTTCATCTTCAACGCTTGAACGACCACGATTAAACTCTAAAACCCATCGATACACAGTTGGAAATGAAGGAGCAGATTCCTTAAACACTTTTACCATTTTTTGTATGAATTTCTGTTGCTGATAAACCTTCCAAAACAAAGAATTTTATCACTGCATGTTATTCGGTTTTTTACATTGTAAACGAATATACTGACACGTCAACTTCTAATGACTTGTAAATAAAGAATGAATTGCCAGATCAAAATAAAAATTTTTATATGTTCAAATGAAAGATGAAATATTAAAATGGCGTATACATTTTGATTCCTCTACTGGTTAATAGGTGTCACTTTTAATACTTTTCAACCAACCTGTAGGATTTTTTTTTAAATCAAATACATAACAAATTTCGAGACATAAAAACTATCCTGGTTTGTTTAAGTCGAAATGTTCGACATGCTCAAATTTCTTTACTCAACAACATCGTTTGAAGGCTGAACCGTTCGATAGCCGACAATAAACTAAGCACACGAAATGGCTACAAATGTACAATACGCCAGGGACAAATTTACTAACACCATGTAAGCATTACTAGTTTCGAGTTACGAGAAATTGCGACAAAACTCGATTATGTGTAGACATTACGAGTTCTCGTAAGTACAACTTTTTAAGTACGACATATAACTCGTAATGATTAAAAAGATTATTTTTAAAGAAAATTTGCCAACATATTTCGAGTTCTCGAAACTCTGGGCTGTGCAATTCCACGTTTTTGTTTGTTCATGTACTTTATCACCTACTAATTTTCTGTCGAGCTTTCCATGTTACATGACCAATTTGATTTCATGGTTTCCCATTTTCCAGCATTGCGATATTTGGGTTTTATCAAAACTCTAAAAATGACTTTTCCATTTTTGTAAAAATAACTGCAAAAGAGGTCAATTTTTTAAAACTCAAAAATTTTTTGGCGTGCCGGACAAATTTTTAATTTTTTAAACGTTTGATTAGGTACGCGTGCCACGTATTTGCGATCACTGGTTTAGACGAACATTGAGACTCAAAAGTTGCTTCGATACAGGTAGTTCGGTAGATCGGCTAATTTCCCAGTTTAGAAAAAGTCGAGCGGCTGTAGGATGACAGATAAATCAGCACCTAGCGACATCTACAGGCGATCTTTCACTAACTAATTCGGATAGATTAGGGCAGGTTTCACAATTATACAGCTCCAATAATCCTGCTATCCTATACTAAAATCCGAGTCTTTGATTTCACCGATTAAATACAACACCGTAACTTTTCAACGAGAGACCTAGGATTATACAGGCATAAGCTCCTTATCCCCAATTGAGGGAGAAGGTAGACCTGAAACTCAGGTAACGTTTGTTACTATTCATCCTATTTCGAACCACTCTAATGTTTAAGGGGAGGTTAACCAGCATATCAAACAATTGTACAGGTCACCGTATTACGGTTCCCAACAATTCATTTTCTAAAGAAAGGGCATTTAAAAAAAAATCCTAGTTAATTAACGTGGCTTGTTCAAATGTGTACCGGACTGAAAGAACTGGCCTTTCGAAAAAATCATACTTGGGGACCCTATACACCGTATCCTGACGAGGAAAGGGCTTCTTCTTATAATCGATATGTTAAACGATATGAACCGAAATCGAACCTTGCGTTTGGTGGATCATCATCAAGATTGGATGTACTTCAATTTTTGTTTAGACTAGAGTCATACGGCAGAAGGGATAGAATACCTGCCCATGAATTGGAGGGGTTGGTAACCCGATTTCTTGGAGATTGTACCGAAATGTGGTTTTGAACCTACCTGCGCAAGAAAACTCAAGCTAATTGTTTAGATATGAAGAACGCGTTGATAAACAATTTTTGGTATTTAACATCGGACCGTGAAACTCGAAGGATTATTGCGTCGAAAAATCAGAAGTCAAACGAATTCTTTGATAAGTTCTTACTGGAATGGTCGCTTGGAATCTGGGTTTTCAGACTCTGAACTGCCCACATTGCAAAGTGTAACTTGGTCTTCTTTAATTAGATCAACGGACGAATTGTGAGTGATATGTGAACGATTCGAGAGATTATGGGCCAAACTTTTATAATTTTCTTCAAAATATTTTTTTTTTTTCACTGTTGCCCGAGGTGCAAGCCGGAAACTACCTCATTTTCCTCGTTTCTCTAAAAAAATTGTATGTAATTTAATTCAAAATATATAAAAATGTGCAATTTTTACAAAGATTTTGATGTTAGGATCATATCTCAATAGCTTTTTGATAGTGCAAACAGTTTTTCCGGGAAAAATTTGCAATTTTTCCAGGAAAATTATACCAAATAAAATTAAAAACTGGAAGAATTGTATAAATTCTGGAAAACCGGGGGTTTGGTGGTGGCTCCCTCCATCATCTAAGGTTTACAACGAATTAAAATTACATTGAAAAAAAATGTTGCGTTTAAAAAATTTGCAGTTTTTAGCATTTGTGGTACTATCAGAAGAAGCGATAAGAGCGATAAAATCTCTTTGATCTGTGTCTGCAAGGTAAACGAAGAAATTATTATTAATAAAAATAAACAGAATAAAAAGAGAAAATTTTCTCGGAAAAGTGATAAATTTCCTGGAAAATTTGGCTTGCATCTCGTAAAAACTATAGATACACAATCCTACATAAGCAAATATTCGAAAAATATACCCCCCCCCCCCTAGGCTTCTCGACTTACCGGTTGAAGGCCGTTCTCTTACTACAATCGTTTTCCTATTGTCTCTCTAAGTCCAATCTCCTGTTAGATATGTATGGCCCCAGGTTCTAATTTTTGCATTCTATTCAAACATTGGCTAAGTCTGACTCTTTTTTTCCCCATGACCCACTCTGAAGCCTAGTCGGCTACTACGACCGTGTCAGACCGCTTCCGAACAAGTCTTCGTTCTTGTCGCTGGACCCTCGTCCGGTCCATATTTGGCAATCTCTTCACCAATGCAAGAAACTCACCCTACTTTTGCTTATTTCGGTATAATATTATTACTTATTTATTTATCAATTAATCCTGGATGAAGCATCGCTTTTCTGTCCCACACACTTACATACTGAATACAAAAAAAAAAAAAAAGAATACAAAAAGAATTATAATTCATTATAATTCATTCTTAACAAAATCAAATAATAAAACTTTAAATCTAGCAAAAGTTTTAACACTTCTAATCTCCACCGGGATCTGATTCCAACTTGTAAACATAGTAGATAGTGGCGAGTTGTTGTAAACATTAGAACGGTTAACTGGCAGTATTATATTCTATTTCGAGCTGAACCAATTTTTATTTTGTTGTATAAATAAACAGGAACTTGATTATTGATAATTTTATAAAGGAGCAATAATGATCTATAATAAAAAAATTGAGTCATTGTGCAACCAAATAATTCTCTAAACTTAGCAGAGATATGATCACATTTCCTCAATCCATTGACGTATCTGGCTATGTTGTTCAAAGTTACTTGTAAAATTTCCCTTGAGCAACTAATGTAAAGAAATTCACAATACAACACATGGGGGATTACCAACGTTTTAGGAAGCAAAATCCTGACGGTTTTAGGACAAATGTTCTTATAGAGTTTCAATCCATATAATGTAGAGTTGATTTTACTACAAACCTTGATAATCTGGGAATCCCACGTGAATCTATTGTTAATAAAAGTCCCTAAATTATTAGCGCGATTTTGAAATGGGATTATTTTATTATCAATGTATATAGTATATCTTGGATGACTAAAAAATTACGTCTAGAAATGAAGATTGCCTGCGTCTTTGAAATATTCAATGAGACTCCATTAGATATAGACCAATCTAATATGTTGAATAAATCATTATTAATTTTATTAAAGGTTTCAGAGATATACGCCCCCGAGGTAAATTTGACAATCATCTGCATACAAATGATATTTCAAATATTTCAAGAGCTGCGGTAGATCATTGATAAATAAGGAGAATAATAACGGCCCAAGGATAGTTCCCTGAAAGTCACCAGAAGGAATAAGTTGTGGATCAGACAACTGATCTTTTATTAAGACTTTTTGATATCTGTCCGATAAATAACTAAAAAATTAAAACATCAGATCTACTTTTCCCTATGCCAATCGTATTAATATTTCCCCAAATTATTGCCATAGTTAGCTTATGGTTACGAAAATAATAATTTTGTTTAGCGGCTCTAATCAAATCAGTAACACAATTTCGTTCGTTCTGATATATTTTGCGGTACTTTATATCGGAAGTTTTCTGAAATTTAGAAAAGGCCTGATCCCGAAGTAACATTCTATGAGCAATTTCAAAATTAAACCAAGGAGCTGTAGATTGGCCATCCAGTACTCGTTTTACCGGTAGTATATACAGACCCCACCACCATTTTTGTGTGTTCTGTCGTACTGTAGAATATTATAGCCATTTATGGCAACACATTGATCATTGATCTTACACGTAAGCCAGGATTCCGCCACGCAAAATAGATCAATGTTATTAAAATTAATAAAAATTCGAATTTGATCTATATGGCAAAAAGGACTGCGAGCGTTAAGAAATCCAATCTTTAAACATGAACCATCACCATCTCTCAAGTTTTTGTCAGAAGTATTGTGTATATGCCGATAGAGACTGAAGTGTGAAAACCTAAAATACAAAAAAATATTAAAAACTAGAATAAAGTACATAACTTTCACAATTACGATGACCTTGTTGAATGACCGACGAATAATCACTATTAATAAGTTCATTACTGCAATGTTGCTGTGGCAGGAAATTTCTTTTGACGTCTTACATTAATAAACGGTTTAATGGCACACTGTAGTGGCCAAATACTACCATCATAAGCCTTGTTGTATATTGTAGACTCCAACCCAACTTTAAACGAAATAAAGTTTAGCAAACTTCCATCAACATTTTTTGGAACATTCGATTTCAGCCTCTGAAATATTCAGCTTATGACTAAGATAATTTTTAATATCCTCACTAGTTGTGGTTGGTTTAAAATTTAAGACGTGGAGGTAATTTTTTGGTTTCACCATTTCCAATTCGGTGTTGACTTCAATTCCAGTTCTGACATTTTACGACCTCAATTTGTTAATGATGTTGTGTTGTCGACGTTGTTGTTGATAGATTGCCCAGACATGGTATTGTTGTTAACAATCATTGTGCCCGTTTGATCTTGGGAGACAAGGTTGTTTGTCACCGTTTGAAAATTATTAAACATATTAGTCAGTAATTTGCTAACCTCACTTAATTGAGACATCAATGCTTGGATTAGTTGCTACTGATTGTTATGGTTTTTGAGACAATCATCACAGACAAAGTTAATGTTAGAATTGTTGAGGCATAATTTAGCATTCGCAGTTGATAAAGATGAACAACCGAAATGAAATTTTTTCATAAATCTACCAAAGCATTTTACTATATTATTGTCTGTAAAATCAACGTCACATTTATAGCACTTATTGTTCATTATGAAGGTTGTTGTAATACGGAATTAACGATAATCACAAAGGATGTTATTTATTTTATGTATGGTTATTAACGGCAACTATATGCAAACGGGCATTTGGAATTACCAACGGTAAGACTTATAATCTTCTGTGATCACTGAATGGTGTGAACGAAAATGACGTTAGTACAATGCCATTGTATGACCGTCTACATATCATTCATTCTAAAGTTCACCACAATTTGGAAGTCGTCTCACAATTTTTCCAAGAGATACTATATTCCAGAACAACTTGGTTAGATTTGCCAACATCAATTGAGTGACACGTCCAACCAAGTATCCGCTAAATTGTTGCCAAAATTTATTCCCTGTCGAATTCAAATGCTGATGTAAACAACTAGAGTTGCAACTCAGAGTTTCGACTTATCTTTATCGTCCATAGATTTTTGGTGAAAATTGGACAAACCGGTAAATTTTCTTTTATTATTTTGTTCAAACCTTAACATTAGATCTTGCCGTACAAATTGAACGATACCAAATTCTTAATAATCTGGTACGAAAAATGGGTTGCAACATGTTAACCCGAAATATGATCGTTTGGCGTTTGGCGTAAATCGTTTGATGTTGAAGTGTCTTAGTGGTGTGATCCAAAAATATATATTTGTATTTCTGCATGGTACCGGCCGCTATATTGAATCTAATGTTCATGTGATCGGATCAACGACGCGAACTGGCAAGCGTCGAATGTAGGACCTCTTGCCTAATCGTGTTTCTGAAAGAAGATTTTTCCCTCTATTTATAATGTTCACATTATTAGCCATCATCAAATTAAAAAGATGATCATCCTTAATGTTGATGTCACTGCTACCCCCACACCATATGGTACGCGTTCGCATCACATTTTATAAGGTAGTACAATCGAAGGAGCTACTTTTGGGTCACCAGGAAAGTAGGCTGAAGTACAACCTCCTGTTTGCCCCTTTCTCCCAACACCTCCACCATTATCACCACCAGGATTACCTATAGTAGACTGCTTCAGCATCAGGACCATGTCTATCTGTTGGCATGTAAACCTGCTGCTAAGGACATCCGATGCAGCCTGAAGATTAATCTGTAATATTTTTATTTTTTTCGTCCGTTCAAAAAATTTGAACAACACCCAAAAAAATCACAAAGAGAAAACATAAATGTTGCAAATTTTTAATTTTCAAAAACTATAAAATTGATCAATAAAATTAATATTTTTGTATTCGTTTTCAAATGCAAATTAAATAAAATTAATACAAAACGATTATATAAAAATTAACTCGAAACCTGATCGAAATGAGATCAAAACCGATATTTCTATCGGAAATAACATGTAAATTTATAGAAATTTAAATATGTACATTCATATGAGTAAATGAACTACATTTGCATGTTTATGATGTCACTGATTGTGGAAGTTGTTACACTGTTCATTTTTTTTACTATGATATAAATGCAATTAATGGTTTCATAATAAAAAAGTATGTGCATCATGTTATGTGCTTATCTTCAAATTTTCAACAATGATTGAAATGTATAATTAGATTGTGTGCATGAACTTTAATCTAGTAGGTTTCTGTGTATGATTCAATTCATAAAATACGAATTTACTCCACTTTACGAGATACAATTAAGACGAGATACGTGAACGAGATAAGAAAAAAAACTATATAACGGTTAAAAATCATACAGCATTGTTAGAATATGTCACGAATTCTGGAAACTGACAGCAGATTATTTAACCGAAAAGACCTTCACCAACATGTAATTAAACGTTATTGTTTTTATGTAGCCTTAAGAAACGCCTTTTCGTTATTTTGTAATATATGAAATTTCATAATTGATCGGACAAAAAATTGTTCTATTGGAAAAATACAATATTATGAGTGTTATGATAGAAACAAGTACTCATACAACAAATATCCGGTTCTTTTCATTCCAAAGTTAAATGGGTAAGTTTCATTTGGTCAACACAACATTTAAAACGTTGTTAAACGTGTTTAAAACAAATAGTATGGGGTCACCATAACACCGGTTCTCAAAAAAATCTAAAGGTACAAAGCGTAATTTTTTAGTGTACAAAAAATGTAAACTGATAAATGACCTGTTAGTTGTTTTTTATACTAAAATGTTTATGCTTCGTGGTTAAATATTAATCACTAAATTAAATTAAGGTTAATGACATCGAAATTAATATTAAATAAAATGAGAGATTACTTTATTTTTTATTATCTATATATCTATTTCAGAGTGATGTGTCTTGATTTCGTTTGAGAGTAGGATGCATGTAAAACAATTTGTGATGTTTTAAATTAATCAGTAATAATTATATAGGAAGTAATTTTTTAACTAGATTGAGATAATTTTTCTCTCTCCATTGTACGTACATATAAAAGATAATAATCGTAAATTATAATCTCGTGTAAGACATTTAGAAAATCCTGTCAATATAAATTACTTTTAAAATGAACGTAAATATATAATTGCAACTCATCAATACATGCACCGGTGCCTATAAAACCTATGGAAGGGAATTGGTTTTGTTTATTTACACGAAAAGTTCAATGAATTGAATTGAACTTGTAATAAATCGTTTATTTTCTTCTTTAATTTTAGATAACAAAACCAAATATAAACAGTGAATCATCACAATGCTATAAGAAATAATTCATTGACGAAAATGATCTTGGTGATGATGATGATCATGTTATATCGCTTAAATTGTCAAAGCTACTTTCACCGAAAATTTTTGACTATGTTTTTAAATTTAATGCTGAATGTTAAAAATGAACTATAAAATTATCTATGGCAAATTTTTTGGCAAACTTATTGCAGAGATAGAACCACTAGAATAGCTGGGAAAAAACTTGGGTAAAGTGTCTTACTAAAATGTTTAAAGCCCACTTAAAGCTTGCAAATTAAACAAAACTAGAACGAGGACTGAATTTTACTGTGTGGCTGCTGCTCACTTAAATTATCGAAATAATTTTTCTTAGCAATTTTAACATATTTACAAATTGATTTAGGAAATTTGGAAAAAAAAATTTTAATTATATTTTTCTAATTCTAATTTTCACTAGGAAGTACCATTTTATTCAAAAAAAGAAGACAACATTACTGTTACTGGTAAGAAAATCAAAACCAGTTAACTGATTAATCTGAACTTTTCTGTAATCGACCCGACATTAGCCGAGTTATAGCTAGGCAAAATTTATACTGAACTATTTCATTGAGTTTGGTGAAAGATACAATAATTTCACGAAAGAATTATGTAGAATCAACGACCAAATCAAGTTTTCAAAAAGCCGCAATTTCTAGAAAACGCGGTATTGTAAGCATTAAGAGAATAACCACGTACTTGGCCCTCAACTTTGGTATTTATGCTTGAGCAGTCGCTATACTCGCAATTAATTTTTATTTCACTCTTAGAACAAGGTCCTACTTGCACCTTGTGTTTTGTCGTTTTACCGGCTCTCTTTATTTGACATTAGGTTAGGGAATCTGAGATTTTAAGATTTTTGGATAATTTTCGGTTTCCTCGATTTAGCATTGAAGTTATTCGATTTATCTATACAACATATAGGTTAGGGTTATGTTCCAAGTTATTCGACGTCTTCAAGTTATGTTCGACAAAGATGTTTTTTTGGTTTTAAATTGCTTATCATTGAGATGTTTCATGATTATTCTAGTATTCTAAGATTATTGCAGATTTTCGAAATGAATGGCGCTAATACTCACTTGACGTTACAGAATTACTGTTACATATTAAGGCTTTCGAGATTTTCTGGGATCTTCAGAGCTGTTTAATCTTATTCGGGATTTGTTTAATACTGTGTGTTATGCAATAGGTATTATACGAAGATTCATCGATTTCTCGATATTATTCTAGATTTTCCATATTAATCGAATTTTGTTTGAGAGGAATTGAGCATATAGTACAGATTCTCAGTTTTGAGATATTACGGATTGGTTTTAAACACATCGGTAGCTTGGGATGTAGATTATTATATTATTCGCGATGATTGTCGAAATTTATTCCAGATTTTGTAGATTAGCTCGTTGATGTTCTTCACTTGATGTTACAGATTATTCAAAATTATTGAAGATGTTCAGCAATTCTTCGAGATTATTGCGAATTTTTCACGTTATTAGTAATTCGAAGTATTCATGGGTTTTAAAAATAATGTATAAATATATGTAGACAACTATACTTGGTGGGAATAGCCAAGCCAATACTCAATTGATGGTGAATCTATTTATTCAGTTTTCTTTAAATAATACCATAGACTTTTAAAACTGTGTTCATTAAACAACTTCAAGTTGATTGGATCTAGATTTCTCCTCTCCCCCCCCCTCCTCTTTTAATAAAAACAATAAATTCACGAAAGAATTAGAATCAACGAGCAAATCAATTTTACAGCAAGTTTTCAAAAAGCCGCAATTTCTAGAAAACGCCGTATTTTAAGCATTAAAGGCGGCCGCATGTATGCAGATAATTTGCGGATAAATATTTATCCGCATTTTCAACCAAACAAATTACTGAAAACGAAAGAGAATTTCCCCTCCCAAGTTAAAAAAATTTTATCTTTGAGCAATAATCCGCTCAAAGATAAATTTTTTTTAAATTTGCAGGGGAAATTCTCTTTCGTTTTCAGTGATTTGTTTGGTTGAAAACGCGGATAAATATTTATCCGCAAATTATCTGCATACATGCGGCCGCCTTAAGAGTGTTGTTTTTTTAATTTTTTTTGTTTGTTTGTTTGTCGAATTTTGACGTTGGGTTGAACCAAGTTTATTACATTTTAGCAGATGGTGAGCTACATACCCAAGCATATTGGCACTTGAGTGCCACGTACTTGGTCCTCAATCCCGGTATTTATGCTTGAGCATTAGCTATACTCTTAATCAATTTTTATTTCACTCTCAGAACTAGGTTCTATTTGAACCTTGTCTTCTGTCGTGTTACTGGCTCACTTTATTTGACATTAGGTTAGGGAACCTGAGATTTTAAGATTTTTGGATAATTTTAGATTTCCTCGATTTAGCATCGAAGTTATTCGATTTATCTATACAACATATGTAGGTTAGGGTTATGTTCTAACTTATTCGACGTCTTCCAGTTATTTTCGAGAAAGATGTTTTTTTTTTGGTTTTGAATTGCTTAACATTGAGATGTTTCATGATTATTCTAGTCTTCTAAGATTATTGCAGCTTTTCGAAATGAATGGCGCTAATACTCACTTGACTTGGATCTGCAGAGGAGTTTAAGATTATTCGAGATTTGTTTACTACTGCAATACATATTATAAGGTTTCAACGATTTCTCGATATTAATCGAGATTTTCAATATTAATCGAATTTTGTTTGAGGTGAATTAAGCATATAGTACAGATTCTCAGTTTTGAGATATTACGGATTGGTTTTAAACACACGGCAGGAAAGTCATTTAAAAAAGTTTTATCGGTAAGACTTATTGTGGTCAGATTTGTGAATACCGCAAAATAATACTTGCACATATCAGCAGCTTTATTTTCTCAAAATGAATGTGTGTTGTTCGAATGTGCGTTTTTTTTAGTTTTTTATTTAACATGATGCAAATAAAGTCGCGGCTACACGAATAGAAAATATAGACCAAAGTTGGAGATTTGTCCAAAAAACCAATCGTGCAGACAGAAAAAAAAACCAAATACAAATGAAGGTTATATTGGCCCCACATTGGTATCCATTCGCTCAATAGGCGGCTTTTATAAAAAGATCAAAGGAAACTACCAACGTTGGAGTGTATATTGGTACTTCGTCTACACGATTGGTAAATATCAATATATACGTGATAAATATCAATATATAAACCACCAAAATGGTTTTTTGATATTGGAAGCCATTCGAAAAATAAATATTGGGCACATCGTGTAGACAGTTAAATTTTTTTTCACCGACATTTGACAAATCACATTGGTCTAGTGTTGGTCGACATTTTCTATTCGTGTAGCCGCGGCTTAAGAGAGATAACATGATACAAATAAGAGAAATAAGCTCAGAAGAGAACGGTCGAGAGAATATACTAAAACGGTGACTACACTTTATTCTGTTCATATATGCTTACTCAATGTGGCCAATGTGCCTATGAAAATATCCAAACTTCCAAATAGTTTGTAGGCAAAGAAGTTTCACTTTTTCATGACTCTGTTACAATCAAACCCAAAACCTCACATCCGAATAAAATCGGTCATTTGCATTTAGTCATTGCAATAAGATAGTTGAATTTACAGTGTACACATGTGCATACACAAGGTCGGGCGCCAGAAGTAATCGCGTCTCAAAATAAAAAGAAAACTATAGGGAAAATCTTTTTTAATGGTTTTGGGCTCTAACCATTAAAAAAATTGAGGTGTGACCAACACACGATTTTCTTTTACGAACAGAGAATTTTGAGAAATTTTATTTTTTTCTTAATTTTTGGAAACATTTTGTATTAAGTAGTTTTTTTGTAAACCTTATACTTTTTAAGATATTTGCAAAACAAATTTTCTGGACCAAGGAAGTGGCCACTTCCGGTTAGCTGATTTGGAGTAAAATTCACTGGGACCTTCCAATTTATCAAAAAAGCTTAAATCTGAAGTTTCAGTTCGATTGATTAAACCATATGGGCTGTAGAGAGGACACAGACAGACTGACAGACTGACAGACTGACAGACTGACAGACTGACAGACTGACAGACTGACAGACTGACAGACTGACAGACTGACAGACTGACAGACTGACAGACTGACAGACTGACAGACTGACAGACTGACAGACTGACAGACTGACAGACTGACAGACTGACAGACTGACAGACTGACAGACTGACAGACTGACAGACTGACAGACTGACAGACTGACAGACTGACAGACTGACAGACTGACAGACTGACAGACTGACAGACTGACAGACAGACACCAGACAGACTCAAAACAAATAAATCTCTAAAAATCTCAAGGTCCAAAATTTTCATGATTACTATACTTTATTTTATAAGAGTGAAAGAAAGTAAAAAACCCTAATCCATACGAATCGTTCGTTAAGTAAAAGTTCTGCAAAATTATTTTTTGGAAATCGCACTCAACTCCCAAGGGCCAATATCGGCCATTGCCAACAATGATGACAACGGTTTGGCTAGCACATAGAATAGGTCCCTCAAATACCTATTTAGAAAACCCTAATCCATACGAATCGTTCGTTTAGTAAAAGTTTAGCACATGGAATAGGTCCCTTAATTACCTAGTTAGAAAACCCTAATCCATACGAATCGTTTGTTTAGTAAAAGTTCTACAAAATTATTTTTTGGAAATCGCACTCACCAATGATGACAAAGGTTTGGCTAGCACATAGAATAGGTTGCTCAATTACCTAGTTAGAAACCCCTAATCCATATGAATCGTTCGTTTAGTAAAAGTTCGGCAAAATTATTTTTTGGAAATCGCACTCAACTCCCAAGGGCCAATATCGGTTATTGCCAACAATGATGACAAAGGTTTGGCTAGCACATAGAATAGGTTGCTCAATTACCTAGTTAGAAAACCCTAATCCATACGGATCGTTCGTTTAATAAAAGTTCTACGAAATTATTCTTTGGAAATCGCACTCAACAATGATGATAAAGATTTCGCTAGCACATGGAATAGGTCTCTTAATTACCTAGTTAAAATTGGGGTGGGGTCAACACACGCCTTTGTTTTACGAACACAGAATTTTGAGAAATTTTATTTTTTTCTTAATTTTTTTTTTTTTAATTTTTATTTTTTATTTTTATTTGTTTTTAATTTTTGGAAACATTTTGTATTAAGTTGTTTTTTGTAAACTTTATACTTTTTAAGATATTTTCAAAACAAATTTTCTGGACCAAGGGAGTGGCCACTTCCGGTTAGCCGATTTGGAGTAAAATTCACTGGAACCTCCCAATTTATCAAGAAAGCTTAAATCTGAAGTTTCAGTTCGATTGATTAAACCATATGGGCTGGAGAGAGGACACAGACAGACTGACAGACTGACAGACAGACACCATTTCGAAACCCACTTTTTCGGACTCAGGGGACCTCAAAACAAATAAATCTCTTAAAATCTCAAGGTCCAAAATTTTCATGATTACTATACTTTATTTTACTAGAGTAAAAGAAAGTAAAAGACTTTATTTATATAAAATTGTCGCTCAATAATCACTTAAATATTAAAACTATGAGGAATTAGAATTAAATAATTTAGTTTTGAAAAGCGATACTCAAGAGCGTTAACTTTTTGATGAATTTTGCTAATACAGCATGCATATGTTTAGGTAAAATGTTCCAAGGCCAGGTGCAATATCCTGGATATTTACTTATTAATATTTTCGTGTTTTGTCTTGATTTTTTTGACGATGATCCCCATGCCCCAATCCCATTGTGAAAAATTGACTGAGCTGACTTAAAGTTGAAAGAAGGCAAAAAAAAAAAAATTCATCAGAGTGACAAAGACAAAGTATTGTTTTTTTATAGCAAAATTTATGGATACATTTTGACAGCAAACAAAACCATAACCAAGAATTATTAAAAAAAATTAAGAATTAGTGTTAATTCGATTATTTTAACATTTCAAAATAATCTAAAAAATTAATTATTATTATTTTTCATATCAAAATTATATTATTCAAATTATTTCCGTCATAAAATACAAAATTAAAAAAAATCTTTCCCATAAAAATGCCAAACTATTAAAATTATGAGTGTGTGCGAGATATATTTTTCATCAGTACACAATGTTTATGTACATGTATTAGTTGGACTACTATAAAATGTTCTCGATTTAATATTTTTTTAATTTCGATCTCAGTCCACTAACACAGACACACATAATACAGACAGACATTTTTTGTAAGTAAAATCTTGACAGACACCATTCTGTATCTCGTTGACACAACCACCGATTTTATATTTTTATCTCAAGTTATTTTGACTGACAAACTTTGATTCGCAATGGAATTGAGGCATGAAGCGGAATGACCGCCGCCACCGACAATTTTTTTTTTTTTGGAATATATTGGCATGTGGTGGGATGTGTAGGGTGGACAGTGTGTTCTTAGTTTTTCGTGGAGTAACTCGAAAATTCGTAGTGGTTTTACAGTTAGTTTTTATTTTTCAACAAAGAAAGTGGAATTGTGAGAAATTACAGCAGAGCAAATCCAAAGTATTTTTGTTGTTTCAGATTTTTTTTTGATTATTTAGTGTTTAAGTTTATCGTGTTATTTTTTTTTTTGGAAAATTTAGTAATTTTAGTTGTTGTAAAAAAAAAATTAAACATTTAATAATTGACTGGCTACTGTCAATGACAGTTGTGGCAATCTAAAAAAACTCAAATCAGGTGACTGAGAGCGCGACTCGGTGGGCGTTCCTGAAACATTTTGATCAAGGTAGGTAGTACTATAATCCTGTCGGGACAATTCAGAATTAAGCTATGTATATTCAAATTTCTAGCCTATTAGTAATCATTCACAATATTGTACGACAGCTTAAGTACAAGTTCAATATTATGAAATGATTTTGCATTGATTTCGATTGCGAATAAAAATTATGATCAAACTGTCAATAGCGAATGTTGCCTTTCTTGACATCGAAGGGCTGTGCTTGAAATAAGAATTCTTATGTCATTTTGATCCAATTTAAATAAACGAAATATGTGACAAACAGAACCACAAGATCATATAGGATATTGCTGAAATATTTATTTACTAGGCACGTGCGGACCGTTAAAGAAATACTAGTTAGTACGGGTAAGCAGTGGTTACCCGTTGTTTGTTATACCACTTACTGACTCTTGGTACCATTTATCGCGTATTCGCTGCACGTAGCGACTGAATTATTCTACCAACTATATTGAAACATTGAATTGTTTGTTTTCAACTGATAAACGTCAAAATATTGTTTGGTTGTTAATCGTTGCAGCCAAAAAATATTTTGTTATTTCTATTCCTATTCCAGTTATCAAAGAAATACGCTTACTCTTTTTATTTGTTGTTCGTCAGTAACAACTTTAAGTAAGAACGCGTTATACAGAAAGTGCATGTTACTGACCATTGGAACTTTCAGAACTTTTCGTTCAGTTCAGCTGTCACGTAGCAGAGCGAAAATTAACGCGCAAACAAATTGAAGAATAGCAGAGTGAACAAATAAACCTGCGCCTAACTAGAAAATTTTATATTTTTGATTTGTTGTTGTTGTTTTTGTACAAAGTACTTGGAAACCAAAAATTCATGAAGAGAAGCGAAGGCCAGCGACGATTCTGTTTGAGGCATAATTTATGTGGAGATAATGGGGCATGCTTACGCGTCTTGTGTTGAGTTTAGTAAAGACAACAAAGGCTATTCCGACTCGGAAACTAAATCCTTCATTAGCCAGTCAAATTTCTTGTTATCCTTAAGTATAAGACAAATTAAGCCAACTGATAATAAATTCAAGAATACATCAATTTCTCCAAATTTTCTCAATCATTTAAAATAATAAATCAATAGCTTTAGATTCTGTAACATTTCTATATGAATATTATTTTGGGATACGTTAACTTATTGGAGTAGCGTACAAAATAAAATTAATTATTATTAACAGAAAGTTTATAGTCTCAATGACAATTGTTTGAATTTTATTTGTTCCAGCCATTGTTACCTTTGAACCAAATTTGTTTTGAAATATTATAAATAAAAAGTCTTGAGAAGTCTTCTTTTTGGAGGTGGTTTTATTTTAAATTCAGACGCGACATCGGACGACATTTTAAATATTTCTGTTATAAAAGTCAAAAAGCAGCATTATTCGACTGGAAGTAACCTCCTGTTAATTTTATTGGTTAAAGCAGAATCCTGACTTTGTCCAATTTGTTTGTCAAGCGAAATTATAATTTTGCCAAGCAATTCATGTTTGTGAAGGTCGAATAAAGGAAGAAATTTTCTCCCTTTCTGTAAATAGACCATTCTTCTTTAAAGGTTAGGTATCTCTCATTCTCCCTAAAGTAACCCTCTCCTTTAACCTATCTTCATATATTGTTATTAGGAGTCGCGATACAATAAGTTATATTGACCGTGAATAAGTGTGTTAGGCCAAGAGGAGCAATTTTCCCAAAACATAGGGGTCACAAGTTGAATAAATTAAAAACACAAAAACGATGAATTGATACAGGCTTAGCCAAAATTTCAAAATTATTAATACAATTTTTGACAGACAACCGGTTGAAAATACTCGATCGTTTAGCAAGCAAGTAATTTTCATAAGAAAGAAACAAAATATTTGCAAACCGTTTGTTTGGTAAAATTGATCGAGGATTATTTACCGATCATTGGAAAATATAGACCAATTTTTATGCAACTCTTTACAGTTTAACAACCTGTAGAAAGTACTTCAAATTTATTCTACAAATTCAAGTTTTGTTGAGGCACAGGAGGAGATAAAATAGATCTTGTGATTCAACAAGTAGTGTCGATTATCATTCGACTTCCTCTAAAGGTCTAAAGTATCGATTCAGCATCGGTTTCACACGCCGTTTACAAGTTAGTTCTGCAGAAGTCATTTTAGCAGTGATGCTTATTTTTCATTCAATAAATGTGTAAACAAGTAAAATTGTCAGATCAATGAAGTTTAAGAACCTCGTGTGATTCACCATCTAGTTTTACAATCAGAGTAGGCAAGACCGAATTTTTTTAAACAACCGCTTTGTCGATTCTTAGAAAGAACCGATATCAACTGGTCACTAGTTACGATCTGTCATATAATATGGAAAGGTGTATATGGAAAGAACGGCATGAATATCATTGCATTCCATAAACTATTGTCATGAAAATGTCATTTTATTAAAATTAAAATAGAAGTGAGCGTACTTTTTTAATTTCGATATAAACCACACTAAACCTATTCATAATCAATAAATCACACATAGCGTCCAGGGGTGCGATTCTGGCTCAGTGATAAAATGAAATGATATATTTGAATCGGTGTAAACAAAGCAAAAAGGAGAATTCATTATTTTTCGTATTATGCCTACTTTGAAATTTAAATGTTTGAATTTTATCAAGAAGTAAAGCAAAGGAAAAATAATTATTTAATGTGCTACGTTTACAAGAGTACTAAAAGCTGTATTTGCTAACCATTCAATATTTGATCGGTAATTTTAGACATTGTTTTTAGAAATCGATTTACGACACCTTATCTCCTTACTAATGTTATACCAAAAATGATACATATAGAGACATACAAAGCATCAGTAAAAAATAGTTGATAAAATCTTAATAGAGTTATTTATACTGATCCCCACTTATTCTGCCGTGCTAAGAAAAAAAGTCACATTTTCGTTTTTGAAATTTTGAGTAATTTCAATTTTTCTATTTTTGTTTACCATATGTCTTAATAAGAAGAATATTCGGCTGTCTTAAAAAGCAGAAAAAGAGGTATTTGTTTGCAGAATCCAAATATCGACTGGCGTTTGTCACTTTTTTTTCTTATCACGGCAGTACTGTGCTAGTGCATCCAGGCAGTATGTTCTCTTTTCTTCTGTCAATACAAACATTGTGCATTTTTTGTTTAGTTTGCTAGAAACCAAACGAATGATAAAGTATCAAAATGTCTTTGAAGGTTGGTCATCGAGGGTGGTTTCTACCCTTTGTATTTTCATCTGAGCTCTATCAAATCCAACGTAATCAGCCAAATAACAACAAAACTTTGATTTGGTTGGATTAGAGAGCGAATGTAAATAGAACCAGGGTAACAAAACCTATTTCAAAAACCAACCTTAACTATGGATAAATTCAATAATCATAATCGTATGTTTCCTTGTGTTATTCGATTATTTGTAGTGGACACTAAATTCGATACTTTGGAATTTCTTTTTCAAATTCTTGATCAATGCGTAAAACTGTTGATCTAAACAGCAATTTTATATATTTACAAAATACATTGCCTCAAAATCTGTATCACTATACGTAATTGTGGAAACCAATTTAAGTCCTAATATACATATATTGTTCTGAGTATTTCCCGGCAGATTACATTGTGTACAGGTGTGATCGGCCGCCACTAACCAGTGTCAAAACAAGTGGGGAGGTATGCTGATCGCTGTTCATTTGTCTATTGTAAGTGTAGCTGTTGACAGTGATCCAACAATAAGAGCTTAAATGTGTTAAGGTGAATATCTTCAGAAGATTTCCAAACTCAACTTGAATGAAATCGTGCTGATACTTGGTGATTTCAACTTACCGAACGTTAAACGGCTATAGTTGATGAAGATGTAAATTGTATCATTCGGCACAGTATAACATCGGCATAGATTCTATTTTGTCGTATGCCTCCTCTGTTCAGATAAATAATGTTGCCAACTACGAGAATGAAACATTTCTGGATTTATTTTTCGCCATTTTTCATCATTTTTAGATTTACTGAAACAGTTTGATTGTTTACATTGTACTACATACAAGAATTTTATTGCTAAGGTTCAAAATAATATGGATAAATAATATAAATCCAAAATCATTCTGGAATTTCGTTGACTCCAAAAGAAAAATTGGTTTTTGTTTCCGTCAACAATGTCGTTCAATGATATAACTGAAAATGTTTATAAACGTACTGATATTGTTGAAGATGAAGACAATAATACATACACAACATCATTAAATGGATGTGGCCCAAACGGTATTTCTTCAAATTTTCTTAAACAATACTGTAATGAAATGGCTCAGCCTTTGTCAATTTTATTTAATAGTTCACTTTTGAAAGGTGTTTCTCCGGTTGTCTGGAAATCGTCTCATATTCTACCGGTGTTTAAATCAGGAAATAGAAGTGAAGTATCTAACTACAGAAGTAGTTCATTATTGTCGGGAATTCCTAAATTGTTTGAGTCGATTGTTTGTGATTATATGTTTTTCGGTCTTAAGTCGTTTATAGCAGATGAACAGCAAGGTTTTTTTTCTGAGGAGATTCTTCTTTATCAAACTTAGTAGAATTTATGAAACGTGCAACAGAGGTGATTGAAGGCAGTACTCAACTTGATGTTATTTATACCGACTTCGGAAAGGCGTTTGACTTCTGGAAAAATTAAAATTACTTGGTATTAATGATAATTTGATCAAATGGCTTGAGTCATATTTTACTGGGCGGATGTAATGTGTAAAAATTAACAATAGTTTGTCTGATACATTTTATGTGCATTCTGGGATACCTCAGGGCTCGCATCTCGGTTCGCTTATTTTCATATTGTTTTTTAACGACAAGTATAAAATTTTCCCCTTGTCTTATATGTATTGCGGATGACCTAAAAATATTTTACCCTATTCGAAGAATAATTTGTTATATTTTAATGTAACAAAGTGCAAAATGATGAGTTTTACACTTTCAACATCGCATCTTATTTATGATTACAATATTGCGAATAATAATTTGGCACGAGTAAATGAAATAAAGAACCTTAGAGTTACATTTGTACCTTAATCATTTAATCGTCTACCTTATAATTTAATCATCATTTCGACTTGATCTGTTCTAAAGCCAAATCTACGTTAGAATTCCTAAAACGTACCATAAAAGAGTTTAGTGATCCCAGAATTTTTGTTTGCCTGTATCAAATTTTTTCGCTCACAGCTCGAATATGCATCATGCGTATGGTGTTACCGTTACAGGGATCACATAATTAGGATTGAGCCAGTAGAAAAATCTTTCCTAATTTGGTGGGTTTGACAACCGATTACCGTGGTGGGAAAATATTAGATATCTACCTCCATATGTTGAAAGATGTTTTTCCTTGAAAATTTTGCCTTTCGTCTTGAAATTCGTCGTCAACACGTAGAAATGATATGTAATGTAGAAATCTTCGAACTCGCATACCCTTGAAAATAGATTCTCATAGAACCAATTATGTAAGTGACGAACCTTTGAATTCAATGTCGAAATGTTATAACGAACTGAGTAGTTTTTGTGACTTTATTTTAGTAACTATATTGCTTTTGTCCCGATTATTTTCCAATTTTTCAGAAAGCATTTCAGAAGATAAAGATGGTAATACCACAGAATAAAGCACAAATACAATTAATCAGCCAAAAACATTTTTGCCCTTACCTTTCATTTTACGTGTCGAACGAGTCCTATTTCTGGAATTTGCGTCCACTTAACGACAATTTAACATTGACGAATCTTACTTTCGCCAACCCGACGTGAAAAAATTATGTCGACATTTTTTCAAACAAAAACCTCATTGTGAACTAAGGCCAATAAACCTATACCATGGGCCCTATTCTCTAATTACACATCCATTTTCCACATGTGGACATCTGTCAAAATTCATAACAATTGATTTTTTTGCGGTACTAAGGGAATATTTCCGAATGGGTATAAGCAGGTGGAAAAAATTCCCCATATAGGAAAATGTCCATATCGCATCTGTTTTATATACGAATTACAATTTTTGAACGTTTTTGTGTGAACTTTGACAGATGTCCACATGTGGAAAATGGATGTAGAATTCGAGAATAGGCCCCCAGGTTTTATAATTTTCATTTTGCAAAATCTTTCTTTATAGAAGGTAGTTCAGGGTAACTTTTCACTTATTAGAAAATACAAATAATTATAATATTTTAAGGCTTTTTAAATTTCTTAGAATAGATTTTCCGTTGATTTTGAATTTGCAGTTGCTCTATTATACAAATTATTCAGATTCTATAAAAAGAAACTGATAGATATAACGTGAAACATCGGGTTATCGAATCAAACGGGTTAAAATTTAAAAACTTAAAAATAAACGTTTACATGCATACATATATATATATATATATATATATATATATATATATATATATATATATATATATATATATATCCCAGTGCACACAAAAATTTGGTACATCACTCTTCTTAAGAACTAATTTATTTGTAAACGTAATTAAATATATTTTACATATTTGAGTAATCATTATTGTATACGTACAAATTTTATCATCAGCGACAGTAAAATTTTCATCGACAAAAACCAGTCTGATAAAATTATTTAATCTCTTTCAAATTCGTCATAAATTTATCATTCGTCGCTTACTTGAAATCGCAAAATACCGTCTATAACTGTTATACTTTTATCAGATTTGATCGCATCCTGGTCCAATAAGACATGCAAAATTTTGTTTTGAGCAATGAAAAAAATTAAAACGGATGACTAGATGGTAATGAAAAGTTTTTTATCATTTCAAATTATCACTGAGCCAGAATCGCATCCCTGCTGGGCATCTAACAAAACTATAAGAAATGCTGCCTGTCATGTGCATTGGGAATATTGGGACATATTTCACAGAATAAACACATTTCTTATTTACCCTAATTTTTGATCGATATAATTATTAAGCTTGATTAATCTGCCCTATAATTCAATTCCGTTTTAATTTATTAAAAGTCCAAGAAATTGCCATTTATATGCTAAATTAATTTTATTATAATATTTAGAACCATAACATTACTAATAGCATTGACCACATCACGTTTCAACCAATTTTTCTTTTTTGTTTTATTATTATTTTGCTTAAAACTTGTATCTATTTATGTATAAATATCTTAAAAAAAAAAAAACTTTGCACAAAATTACATTTTCCTTTCTTTTCGATATAGTTAAAACACCGCATAGCAATATCCAAACCAAATTCATTATTCTTTTAATCCAAATAAGTTTAAGAACTCGGGTATTATTAAAAAGTAAAATCTTTTTATTATTTATAACGAGTACAAGACACAGCATAGTAATAGTAAAAATATCAAAACTATTTTAAGTCCGAGTTTTTATTATTTATACATTATTTGTACAGCTAAGCTAAGCTTTATAATAAACTGGTTTGAAAGTGACAAGTAATATTATTGTTATTGCCCATGGGTTATTAAATGGAGCACTTGTCATTTCACTTCGTAGGAAATAAAGAGAAAAAATGAAATTGTACAATTTAATTGATTTTTTTGGTGTCTCATTTTCTTAGAAATAAATCATCTCCGCATTTAGCTTGATTATAAAGAACTGTTTGTTTAAATATTGTAGAATAGTTATTATTACGGCATTAAAGCATTTTCCCATTCACTTCATAAACGACGTATATGTGAATAAAAAATCATTTGCACTAGATAAATCAAAAACATATTAAGTTACATTTGGTCATAAATATACATGTATGATCATATGTCTTAACTTTTCAAAATTTGAAAGTGAATGTCAAGATCAAGATCATCGTTAAATTTTTTTTTTGTTTGTTTTTTTTTTTTTTTTGAATGAATAGATCAAGATTGTATGACCTGAAGAAATTTTGTTAATATAAATACACTTTGCTCTATGTTTCGTTTATATTTAAACAAATTTTTTTTTTGGCAAATATTTTTTACGAAATTTTATTAAAAGTAAAAGTGTAACAAATTTTTAAAATTAATTTCTATATGATTTTTATCTTTATAAGTGTGATTGATATTTGCAGCCGGTTTTTTCGAATCAAAGCATTAGCGTTCGAAAATCATTACAAGTTGTAGAACTCTGAAATTTTGTAAAACTTGTAAATTTCCGTAATTTTTAGCTTGGACAAAGTTCTTAGAAAAATGAAAGCTTAGTTGGTATTTGGAGATTTTGATTTCCAATAAGCCTAAAACATTGTCAAGCCTCATTTTCAGCTGATAATCTTAGGAAGCGATTTAGCTCTTTTTCCGGTTCAGTCACCATTTTTTCTTCTTTACCAACATTATTTTTTGGAGTAGGCTTAGGAAACCTCACATTTTTGTTTTTTAACTAGCTATCCTAGAAAAGTCCATTTTTATTGCTCCACATGAATAAATCTAGTTCGTTTCTTGTGGTATCGGTTTAGTACTCTTGAAATCCAAAATTTCACTTTATTAAAATTGGTAAATTAAATTTTTGTGTTTTTGTAAGTAAAGTCGAAAAATTCAGCCGAAGAAATCTAGAAAACTACTCGTAGTATCAAGGAAAACCCTAGTATTACTGCTTCTGTAAAAACCGTTCGTTGCACCCTACAGAAAGCTACGTATCCCACGTCAATGGTATAAAGTCGTGAAACACGAATGTAATTTGAATGGGCGCAACGGTTGCATAGCTGTTATTTCCATTACCTGCGCAAAGAATACTTAACTGACCTCCTGCCCTCCTGATTTAAACATTATGGAACACGTTTGGGGTAACTTTCTTGTAAAGTTTATGAAGAAGACCACCAATATAATGAAAAAATGCTACCCGGATTGTTCCAATTTAACATTGACCTAACAAACGATAGTTCAGCTTATTTCAAAAATGGGGTAGTGCTTTATTATAAATAAATAAACCTAAAAATAAAATTAAAAAAGTCGGGCTTCAAGATTCGACTGAACCGCCAAATATATAGTACGTCAAATGTCATCCTTCAAGTTTAATGCTGGCGATCGTGTTTTTGCAGGTATCAAAAGGCTTTAGCTGCTTAAGAGAGAGAGTGAGGGAAGGGCGGAAGAAGGAAGTTAAAGATGCCATTCGCAGTTCACAACAAGCGGGAATAGCTAATGCGAGTAAGTTTTATGAAATTTTGATATAAACAAAACTTAATACAAAATTTTTGTCTGTTTTAATACTACAGTAGGACATTTTCAATCAAATTAAATTTAATTAAGAACGAGCATTATTTTAAAAATCAAATCGCATGTAATATGACACTTTACATAGGAATTTCGTCTTTCTGTATGCTTAATTTAAATACTAGCTATTCTCATAAATCACTAAATAACCCTCGCACACAAAAACGATCTATTTGATTCTCTGTCACATGCATTGTGTGCTTTCGGGTTTTATATTGTATGAAAATAAATCAAATCATCGATAAACAATATTCAAAAAAAATTTGTGAGTAGTGCAACCAAAACGTTTCTGGATTATTTTTTTTGGCTCCGGAAATTCCAGTCAAAAACATTTCAGTCAAAAAACGAAAGGCGTCTTTCATTGATAAAATTTCCCATACAAATATTATGACTAAAAATTCTTAAAAGGAAATTCAGTCATAAAAAACGTGTTTCGGTCAGAAAACAGTTTAACTGAAATGCCCTTTAAGTTTTTGGACTGTACAACCTTCTTGAAGGTATTTCAGTCGCAAATTTTTGGACTGGAATACTTTTGGATTGGTGGACATTTTTGGCTGAAATCTCTTCGCAGACCTATACGTTGGCTCCGGTCACCCAGTCAAAAGTAGTTCAGTCAAAAATTAAAATGCAACACAGTCAGAATAGTTTTAGACTGAAATGCCTTTTCAGAAGGAAGTTCAATCAAGAAACTAAAAAGTCAAAATTTTTGGACTGGAATTATTTTTGGATTTTTGACTGAAAATCCGTTTGATAAGGAGAATCCGTCAAACAACTAAAAAGGAATTCAAGGCAAAATTGTTCTCCGGGAATACAATCAAGAACAATTCAGTCAAAAAACAAAATGAGTTTCAGTCACAAAATTTCCCATAGAAATATTATGACTAAAACTCCGTTTAAAATGGAACTTCTGACCAAAAAAAGGTATTTCGGTCAGAAACAGTTTCACTGAAGTATCTTTTGTGTATTTGGACTGAACAATATCTTTTGGTTGTGCATAGAACTGCACGTCGGTTCCGGGGCTCCAGTCCAAAAAAAGAAAGGAGTTTCAGTCAAAAATCAGAAGTTAACTCAGTCAAAATGATTTTTAGAAGTTAGTTCAATCAAAAAACTAAAAAGGCATTCAAGTCAAAACATTTGGGACAGAATATTTGAAAATTAAATCTTCCTTTTCCAGAATTCTGGAAATGGAAGTAAACCTACCAAAAGGTATTCCAGTTCAAAAATTTGTGACTAAAGTACGTTTTAAGCAGGTTGTTCAGTCCAAATAAACAAAAGGCATTTCAGTGTAACCGTTTTCTGACCAAAATACCTTTTTTTGTCAAAATTTTCTTGACTGAAACTCCATTCGCTTTTCGCTTCTAAAAGTCAAAAATGTATTTTTGTCGGTTTAAAGTATAACTCAGACCTGCAAGTTCTTTCGTTTTGTTAGTACGTTTGTGGTAGGGGCGACATACAGTTATACATTGAAGGTTGGTACAAAATTTGAAATAAATCGGTTAAATTGAACTTGAGAGAGACATCATGTGAACCGTGCTGAAAAATGTAGTTTTGAGAAAAACACGTTTAACGTTTTGAACAAACGTTTCAGGCAGCCGGAGCGGTCTAGCTGCGGTCTCTTTGAATTTTAAAATTTTCTCTCAAGGATATTTTCTTAAAGGTCTACACTCCACACTTTAAGAATAAGTAAAAAAAAATTAATTTTTTCAAAATTCTAGACCAGAAATACCCCTTAAACAAATTTTATTTTTGGATGTAGGTATCATTAGGGCTTTCTACAGAATATTTAATCGTTAGTTAATGTGGAGTGGTTCTAGTGATAATTTGATGAATTTTATATTTGCATATTTTCAGCATCAAAAGAGATTTCTAAAAAATATTTGCTTCTTACCGATTAGAGAGGGCGTAAAAATCTTCACATATACGCCATTTTGGCACTTTCCAAGATTTTTCAATATTTCATACTTTATAGAATACCCATATTCGCGAAGTAGGTGCTAAGGTAAGCAAAAGTAGGTAGTGTGAAAATCTAACATCGCAAGTCTCGAGATTACCACATATACATATGTATACCGAAATATAAAACGTTCTACCTCAATAAATTTTTTGAAAATATTTGCCATGGTTATTCAAATTCTTGTGTGGATTTATTGACGTATAACAATAAAAGTATTTTTTTGGTATTTCCTAATAAAATACGGAAATTAGTTCAAAATGATAATGTCTTAGATAGTACAGCCACCGATAGTCAATATTTTAGCGGCAAGAGAGAGGACACTTTTGTAAACAATTATACCAACGAAACGTTAAGTCAATTAGATAAAGAAGACCATGAAGAAAATCCAGACCCAATTAGTGCGTTAAAATAATTATTACTTTATTGCCACTAGAAAAATCTGTTGGTGTCACCAAAAATCGTGTAAAAAGAGCTAGACAGTTTGCTGGTAAAGCTCGACTGCAATCTACGCACCCTACACCTTAGTGAAGGCAAAATTAAGCCAAATATTATGCGTAACGTTAGATCGTTGGGACCATCTTGTTCTTCAACTGTGTGCTTACAGTATTCAGTATTCAGTATTTTCAGTATTTTCAGTATTTTCAGTATTCAGTATTCAGTATTCAGTATTCAGTATTCAGTATTCTGTATTCTGTATTCAGTATTCAGTATTCAGTATTCAGTATTCAGTATTCAGTATTCCAGTATTCCAGTATTCAGTATTCAGTATTCAGTATTCAGTATTCAGCTGTATTCAGTATTCTGTATTCAGTATTCAGTATTCAGTATTCAGTATTCGTATTCTGTATTCAGTATTCAGTATTCAGTATTCAGTATTCAGTATTCAGTATTCAGTATTCAGTATTCTGTATTCTGTATTCTGTATTCTGTATTCAGTATTCTGTATTCTGTATTCAATATTCAGTATTCAGTATTCTGTATTCAGTATTTTCAGTATTTTCAGTAGTTTCAGTAGTTTCAGTATTTTCAGTATATTCAGTATTCAGTATTCAGCATTCAGCATTCAGTTTTCAGTATTCAGTATTCAGTATTCAGTATTCAGTATTCAGTATTCAGTATTCAGTATTCTGTATTCTGTATTCTGTATTCAGTATTCAGTATTCAGTATTCTGTATTCTGTATTCTGTATTCTGTATTCTGTATTCAGTATTCAGTATTCTGTATTCTGTATGAAATATTTGCCATGGTTATTCAAATTCTTGTGTGGATTTATTGACGTATAACAATAAAAGTATTTTTTTGGTATTTCCTAATAAAATACGGAAATTAGTTCAAAATGATAATGTCTTAGATAGTACAGCCACCGATAGTCAATATTTTAGCGGCAAGAGAGAGGACACTTTTGTAAATAATTATACCAACGAAACGTTAAGTCAATTAGATAAAGAAGACCATGAAGAAAATCCAGACCCAATTAGTGCGTTAAAATAATTATTATTTTATTGCCACTAGAAAAATCTGTTGGTGTCACCAAAAATCGTGTAAAAAGAGCTAGACAGTTTGCTGGTAAAGCTCGACTGCAATCTACGCACCCTACACCTTAGTGAAGGCCTCTATATACAAAAGCCAAATATTATGCGTAACGTTAGATCGTTGGGACCATCTTGTTGTTCAACTGTGTGCTTACAGTATTCAGTATTCAGTATTTTCAGTATTTTCAGTATTTTCAGTATTCAGTATTCAGTATTCAGTATTCAGTATTCAGTATTCAGTATTCAGTATTCAGTATTCAGTATTCTGTATTCTGTATTCAGTATTCAGTATTCAGTACTCAGTATTCAGTATTCAGTATTCCAGTATTCCAGTATTCAGTATTCAGTATTCAGTATTCAGCTGTATTCAGTATTCAGTATTCAGTATTCGTATTCAGTATTCAGTATTCAGTATTCAATATTCAGTATTCAGTATTTTCAGTATTTTCAGTATTTTCAGTAGTATTTTCAGTATATTCAGTATTCAGTATTCAGCATTCAGCATTCAGTATTCAGTATTCTGTATTCTGTATTCAGTATTCAGTATTCTGTATTCTGTATTCAGTATTCAGTATTCTGTATTCAGTATTCAGTATTCAGTATTCAGTATTCAGTATTCAGCATTCAGTATTCTGTATTCAGTATTCTGTATTCTGTATTCTGTATTCTGTATTCTGTATTCTGTATTCTGTATTCTGTATTCAGTATTCTGTATTCTGTATTCAGTATTTGTATTCAGTATTCAGTATTCAGTATTCGATGATCGTAAGATCATCCCTCCGAAGCTGTTCTGAATTTACGGAAGAAGAGAGGGTACAAATAATCAAATATTTCTGGAAACTCAATTCGAAAAGTAAGCAGGTTTATATTAGGAGCCTTGGTTAGTACGTATATAGAAAAGAAAAAATTTTGAGTTATAAAACAGGCCAAATGAAAAGTACCAAGAACACTCTAATAATGAGAGACGGGTCAAACAAGAAAATGAAGCAGATAAACTAGCAGCTGAACAGAAAGAACAACACATATTTACAATGGATATTGAAGCAGTCAAGATGTGCCCACACTTGAACGCTTCGGCTATATATTATAAGCAGAGACGTCAGATCCAAAATTTTTCTATTTTTAATTCAGTCAGTCACAAATATACTAACTACTAGAGGAATGAAAGTGAAGGCGACTTAAGTGCTTCCTCATTTGTTTCATGTAAATTCACCACTTGACCAGATGTTGCCCGGGCGATGACTTGCCGATTGTTATATTTTCCGCCGGATGTGGTTACCAAAACTGAAATCAGTATCTATAGTATTTGTCTAGAAATGTTGCGGTGATGCGTTCTTTTACCTTACTTACATAAAAACCTGAAAATGCGGTGTTGCTCTCAATATTACCGTCATCTATTAATAGGTCTTATCATGATTACATGTCTCATATTCATTTAAACATAAACTATTTTACTCATTCATCTGTTAAAAAATTTCCTATATACTTATGTATATAAAAAAACAATAAATTATTTCTTCCATAATTTAATTAAAAAGCTTAACAAAATTATAATTAAAAAATAATTTCATCTCTTCTTTTATTTATGTGTATATATGTGTATATGTATGTATGTATGTATATACATACTATATGTATTATGATTGAATTATTTTATTATAATTTTTAATTAGTTTATAATTTATCTTACTAATTTCACTCTAACTAGAAACACGACGTTAGTTGAAGATTTTGATAGAGTTTTTATAACAGTGATAATAAAGTAAATCTGAGTAGAACGATTAGGTATGACGGTATAGTTGTATAACTTGTTTACAAATATCGTTGATATGTATGAATGGTTAAGGAACTGACTTGGGTATCGGTGTGTCTTGTAAAATGAAATTTTTTAAACTAGATGAAATGCAATCGAGAAAATGATCATATAAGCATTATACATACAGCTGGAGAAAGGGTAACAAAACTCTTAAGTATAATAAAACTGGAATATTAATTTTGTAATTTGTGTATATGTACACCTGGTTTAACGTTGTGTATATGTGTGTAGTTTTAACAAGTTCCTACTTAAACTAAGTGTTATGTAATGCAGTGCTAAATAAAGTAATGAAATAAACAAATATTGTAATACTTGCCTTTTCATGGCAGAATAACTTCGATCTATAGGGTACACAAATTTTATGTCGTTTCTATCTTCCTCAAGAGGTGCTCATCGCTCACTTACTGCGGGAATCTGTCGCAAAAGTCGCTTTACCTTGTTGTGAAATGATTAATTAGCATTTTTTACTCAGAGTCTTCTGATCTCTTAATTTATTTTGATTAGTTTAATTTATTTTACGTGAAAAAGTGTCTGGCAATGTGCAATGAAAAGTATACTATATAGTAATATAGAAAGGTAGTACAAGCAAAGCAAAAGTACATCGAAATTATAAATAATAATTTCGTCACAAAGTGACTGTATTGTGGTCGATTGTGATATGATTGTGTAAATAATAATGAATCTGGTAACGTAGGTTGATAGTGCAAGAGGGGTCAAAAGTGATGGCAGAATTTAAAAATTTCACTTTGTTGCCAAAGAAACTTGACAATTTGTAGGAATATAGTATAGAGTGATAGTCGGCGGCTTACGGTAATTCATAAATACCCCAAAAATTGAGGTTTGGAGTTTGGACATTTTATAGTTTTTGGGGTAGATATGGTTTAATTTCATTTTTAATGTAATAATTGAGAATGCCTAAGGACCCCAATTAATTTAAATGAAAAATGTCCCATTTTATTACATATTGGAATAATTTGTTGAAACTATTTGAAGAGAATAAACAAAATAAAATTTTGGACATCGTAATAAAGCTTTTGAGAGGACCAACATAAATGAAAAATAAAAATAAACATTGTCAACAAATTTAATATGTAGAACAAATTTACTAACTATAGTAGAATTCATTTATAACGTACGCTCAAGGGATAGACATTTTTGTTCGTTGTATCTGCAGCTTCAACCCTACATTTTTACTGAAAAGTTGAGTAAATTTATATACAAATCAAAAAAACTTTCCATGGGGAACTACTATAGACAAAGTAAATAAATTTAAATTTGATCTGAGGTGTAACGAATCAACTAAGATGATTAATTCCTAAAGTATGAGTCCGAAGTAAAATGCTTCTAAATTGAGAAATTATTTCTCTTTCGTTAGTATTTTGTCATAGTAATTTATATGATAAATTAGTTAGCATAAGACGACACAATTTCTAAACTATGCGACAGGTTCCACAAATATTATTTTCACTCGAAAACTATTGTGCAAACTAAAATTTGTATAGCTCCTAAAAACAAAATTTATTTAATTCATCTGAAACGTATAATCATAAACCAGACAATTTTCAACAACATTTTGTAATATCCAATTATTCACGCAAAAGTCCAACAAGCCTACCGAAACGCAACGTAAGAAGCCGATGTGAATTAATTATCTATCTAATGAGCAACTTCAACACTTACAAGGCTATACTTGGCCATTGTAGTAAGATTAGGGAATGCAATTCCTATCGAAAGCAAAATAAACCATGATAAATTTTCTCCTATTCGTAGTCTATCTGATTCAGTTAAATTACAAATGGATATAGACGGGGTAAGCTCTTGGTGTAAGAATAATTTATTACATTTGAATGTAGCTAAGTGCAATATGGTGACGTTTACACGTCCATCTTCGCATGTTATTTATAATTACAACATTGCAAATAACACTTTGAATCGTGTTAATGAAATAATGGATCTTGGAATTATATTCACTTCTACATTATCATTTAATCGTCATTTTGACATGATTTGTGCCAAAGCCAATTCTATGTTGGGATTTTTAAAACGTAGTATGAAAGAGTTTAATAATCCTAGAGTTTTTGTTTGCATGTATCAATCTCTTGTACGCTCACAGCTCGAATATGCATCATGCGTATGGTCTGCACGTTATAATGATCACATAAGCAGAATTGAATCAATGCAAAAATCTTTTCTCATTTTTTATGCATATAAAACTGGGTAGTTTGACCGTCGATTACCTTGGTGGGAAAATGTTAGGAATCTACCTTCATATGTAGATAGATGTAAATCATTCAAAATTGAGCCACTTGAAATTCGTCGTCAGCATGCTGGAGCTATTTTTATTTCCGATTTACTTAACGGTAATATTTTGAGTGCGTACCTGTTAATGAACCTAAAATTGTATGCTCCTATTAAAAACCTACGTACTCGCACACTCTTGAAAATTGATTTTCACCAAACGAATTATGGAAGCGACGAGCCTTTGAATTCTATTTCGAAACTTTATAACGAACTTTGCATATTTTGCAACTTTAACAAGACGAAAGTGGAAACCAGAAAATCATTGAAAAAAATTATTTCAATTGAATAATTTATTTGTGCTTTTAATACTGGAGCTTATGGTTCCGAAAAAATTTTTCTTTAAAAAAAAAAAAAAAAAAAAGAAGCAATTTCCATAAATATTAGCAATTCTTGCGGAAAAAGTCAAATTTTTTAGACATTTTATAAACTTTAATTTTAACTTTGATAATTGTGTTTCTGGATTTTAGTTTTCTGCATTTTTGCTTTCCTGAACTTTTTGTTTCTGAATTTTTTTTTTTTTTTGGATTCCTTTTTTTTGAGATTTTTAGTTTCTGTCTTTTGTTTTTCTAGATGCCAACCCAAATAAATTAAGTGAAGGGAAATTTCATGAAAATTCGGTCTTTCGATCTAATTGGCCTTTCGACATTTGGCCTTTAGACATTCAGTATCGCCCTTTCGACAAATTCGGCCCTTCGACATTCGGCCCTTCGACATTCGGCTTTCCGAGCCATTCGGCCTTTTGGCGATAGCCCTTTCGACTTTCGGCCATTGGACCTTCAGCCTTTCAACATCAAACGATAAAAATGCCCTGCAAAAAAAAATATTATATTACAATTTTGAGCTGTTTAGGTGTAATTTTAATACCTATAATTAACCCTATGGGTTTTTTATGATTTGTTGTTTAAAGAAAAACGCGACAAACTGCTATAAAAAGGTCTTTTTTGCATTTTTAGGGAGTGATACTTTCAATCCCTACTTGCGTCACTCATTATTTTGTAATCCATACCCCAAAAAACATAAAGTAAAAGTCCTCTGGGAACGACATTCTAGTTTCCGAAATTAAATATTCCGGTGGATGGGAAGACATTTTCGCAGTCAATAAATATTTTGCACAGTTTGGCAAAAAAAATTAGACAAATTAAAAAAGTTAGAAAATTGCTGGTCCATTTCATTTAGAACGTCGATTCCCTCAATTTCTGATAAAAATCATATTGTTGTTAAATTAAAAAACGATATGGTACAAAACGTGATATTTCAAAACGCGATACGGTACAAAACGCGATATGGTACAAAACGCGATATTTCAAAACGCGATATGGTACAAAACGCGATATAGTACGAAGCAAGATAATTCAAAAGGTGATATTTCAAAACGCATATTCTAGTTCCATCGTACGTAAGGTGAAAGAAAATTGTATAAGTGAAATGAAGGAACATTAATAATTTTAAAATATCGCATTTTGTACCAAATCGCGTTTTGTACCATATCGCGTTTTGAAATATGTATCGCGTTATGTACTTTATCTCGATTCGTCATATCGCGTTTTAAAATATTATCGCGTTTCGAGCGGATCCCAGTTTGGCAATATGCAGCAAAGCTAAACAGCGAGTACTTATCCGCTCCTTCAGATCCGCGGTTGTTATTAACGGAGTGGACACTGTCACAATACCATTAATAATTAGAGTTGGTCATGGTCGATTTGGAAACTTCCTGCTAAATTAGATTCTTCTTAAGTTCGATCCTTTAGCAAATCCTAATATTGGAGCCAAATAAAGCAACATTATTTTCATGCAAACATCAAAATTAGAAACCTCGGTTAGTTTAAATAAAAAAAATGTCAATTCGAACATTTCTTTTCATATTAAGTTCTAAGATCGAACAAAACGAAACATTAAGTACAGTTATTCCAACGAATTTTTATTAAACTTAAGAAAGCTGATATTTACTAATTGGTCTTGTTCAACCTTATTCGCCTTTTAACGCAGTGTCTTACATCTGGTGGATGATTTTAAAGCTAGAGCGAAAGGGGGTTACATTTTTCGTGAGTTTAAAAAAGGGGTGTTACGTCAAGTTTCTGGCTTGCTTGAAGGAAAGCTTGCTTGCGAAAATTTTCTTACCCATCATCTTACCAAAAAATGTTTCTCCGGATATGTAAAATTGTAGAGTAAACGTAATTTTTTGTTGTCATGTATTACATTAAAACTGGAAGATTATGTATTCAATTAAAATAATAACGTAATTAACAAGAGAAGCGGTTTAAATTAAAGTCTTTTAACATAAAAATATTCACACAAAAGCTCGCTTCCTTTCAATTTTTAAAACCAATCTTAATTTGGTTTTATGTTAAATATTTTTTTCTTATCATTTGCGCATTTTTAAATTTGGTTTTTCATCGCCTTTGAACAATATTGGTTGAAGACAATAGACGTATAACTCAAATATTTTATAATAAAAGACTTTCACGTAATTTTGTGTCTACTATTGTAACATAAAACTACTTATCTTAATGCTACGATTCATTATTTCTTGAATTGTTTGCCTAATTTTAATGTAAAATTGTGGTGTACGTCGACATTTTGAATTTAATTGCGGTTGCGGTTTGTTGGCCTGATTGATTGGTGTGATTTCATATGTACGAGGGCGGATTGAAAATGAAGCTACCTAGCGCTAGATGGCAGCACAAACACAATTTTTTTTTATTTTTTAGAAATTGCGATCTGTCAAACGTCAGCTGTTAAAATTTCTTCCAAATTCATCGATTAGTTTATTTGTTGTAGTCGTTTGAAGTAAGCAACTTTTGTGTTTCTTGAAAAATGGAAAAAAACGAATTTCGGGCAGTGATTAAACACTATTATTTGAAAGGGAAAACGGCGAAAGAGATAAAAGAAAAGCTCGATAAACATTACGGTGAGTCTGCTCCGTCAGATTACATGGTAAAATATTGGATTGCTGAATTTAAACGCGGCCGAAGCAGCACTGCAACAATACCATCAACAGGAAGGCCAAAAGAGGTGGTTACTGAAGAAAATATCAAGAAAATCCTCGATATCGTTATGAATGATCGCCGAGTCAAGTTGCGTGAGATTGTTGAAATGGTAAACATATCATATGAACGTGTGTTCAACATTTTGCATGAACATTTGCATATGAAAAAGCTATCGGCAAGATGGGTGCCGCGTTTGCTCAGTGTCGAACAAAAACGAGCTCGACAGACCACTTCACAGCGGTGTTTGGACATGATAAAGCGTAACCCTGTTGATTTTTGGCGTCGATTAATTACTGTTGATGAAACGTGGGTCCACCACTACACACCTGAAACCAAAAATCAATCGAAACAATAGGTGGAAGCTGGTGGAAGTGCTCCGAAGAAGGCAAAGGCAGTGAAATCGGCTGGCAAGGTTATGGCCACTATATTTTGGGATGCACACGGAATATTGCTCATCGATTATCTTGAAAAAGGATCCACAATCACAGGAAAGTATTATCGTGCATTATTGGATCAATTGGTTGATGCAATCATGGAAAAACGACCACATTTAAAGAAGAAAAAAGTGTTTTTTCTTCAAGACAACGCACCGGTTCACACAGCATTAGATACGATGCTAAAATTACGTGAAATACACTTCGAATTGGTTGATCATCCACCTTATAGTCCAGATTTAGCTCCTAGTGACTTTTTCCTGTTTCCAAACTTGAAAAAATGGCTCGCAGGACAAAGATTCATCTCAAACGCGTATTTTGAGGGGTTCCCGAAATCGTATTATTCAGATGGTATAAAAAAGTTGGAATATCGTCTTACTAAGTGTGTCGAATTAAATGGAGACTATGTTGAGAAATAAATGGTTTTTGGCAAAAAAAAATTTTGTTTTCCTACTTAGGTAGCTTCATTTTCAATCGGCCCACGTATGTATACACTATATATGGAAATTATATAAGAGTTGCATATGGCTTAAACAGACGTATTCAAAATAAAAAATAAAATTAAAGGACAATACAATTAGGTGCGGATATTTTCACTGCCACGACCATGTTTGTGGCTTATTCATAAGCCTCATAGCGAACAATTATTTAAAAATATTTCCTCATATGGTTGAATGAATACTTAACTACAAAAAAAAACAATTTATATCTAATTTCCAATAAATGAAGCATAACAAAACAATTAATTTCTATGTTGAGCTACATTTAATCGAATAAATGAATTAAGATGTTAAATAAATATTACGACGTTTTAATGATGATACGGAAATAAAGATGTACAAGACATCGTTACTGTTAGTACTTAAGTCGTTTATAAATATGTATGTACACGATTTTCTATTCAAGCTAAATAGAAAAGATTAAATCGTAACATTATTTCAAGGTCATTAAAACTTCTTCGTCTCGCATGTTTCCATTTGAAAATTAAAACACGATGCATACAAATTACAATGCTCTAAATGCAGTTAAACATCGTACATAATGCATATTGTTATATTTTTTCTTTATGTTTTAAATAATTTTACTTTTTTATTTTATTTTTAATTTAATTAAGCAAATACGAATAAATTTATTTAGACGAATTCAATATACATACATATGTATGTATAAATTAGAATTCCCACAACATGAAAAATCTTCCAGAGAATTAAAATTTCGAATTAGAAATTTTTTTTTTTTTGAATGTTTGCTTAAAAACGTTTTTTATTTACCGAAGTAATGATAATGATAAATAAAGAAATTATTATAAAAGTGAAACTTATTTAACTTAATGATGACTATGCTAAAATTGTATTGGTGTGATGAAATTACGGAAGATGAGCTTATTTTGTCAGAAATTCAATGTCTGTAACATCCCTATCATTTTTAACATCCCCATCGAATTTCTTACTGTTCCTATCAAATTCAAAACAGTTCATAGTTTGTTATGGAGGGTATCAGCACGGTCTATCGGTAGTAATATCTGAATGAGCCTGGTAGCCGGATCATAATATTCACTTGGAAACGAATATTTTCTCAGATTTCTAGATACGGCGAACATTTTCGGTTGTAAAAATTTAATTTAATTTTTTATACAAATTTCGTCAATTTTGAAAATTTGGAATATAAAATTAAATTCAAACACAAGGTTTTTAATTATCCATCAAAATAGACTCAACGGTTGGTCAAACTATAAACGGACAAATTCAGTCACAATTTTATGGAAAAATCCTATGCGCTCCACAAAATTGCAAAAATGTTGCATTGCCACTCACCTCATTGTTCACGTCACTCACCTTTAATACATATGTCTTCGAGTACCTTCTTTCCGAAAGCAAACTAATTCCTATGAAGATGCCATTCAAAAATATTCATGGCATTAGGGCATAAGGCGTGCGATGGTCTCATTCAGTCAAACATCATTAAATTTCAGGTTGTAACTGGTCAGTTTTCTCTCTCTCAAAACCCAATAACTTAGATGACTTAGAGATTTTATTCTGAAATGCTAAAATTCATGTTATATTGTTATGTTATATTACTACGTGAATTTGTATTGAAAATCAAAAATAACCAGCGGCGGCTGCTGACTTAAATTTTTCACGCATGCACTAAATCGAATTAATTAGTTTGCTTAAACCCTGTTGCAGAGTGGGTGAAAACAGTCCTGCAGAAATGATTTGATTTTTTATTTAGTCTTTTATTTGGTATCTAACTAGGAATGGAAATAATAATCAAGGCTTCAGGCACAGATAGGGAAATCATAACCTTTTAAGATTAACAAATTAATCTAAACTTTTCGGTTAATCGATCCTATAATAAATGATCTTTACCAAGAATAAAATTTATTTTGAATTATTTACTAAAATTTTGAAAATAAAATTTTCAAAAGAATTAGAATCAACAAGCAAGTTGGAGTATACTTAATGGCTTAAGACCTATTTCGACAGAAAATATTGAATAGCGGACTTAAGGCGCATATCATACCTTGAAATATAATGGGGTAAGCAAATCTTAAGCCGGTATATATTGGTACACGGTCAGAAGGATTATGACATCAAATAATATGGTAATTTTCCAGCCATTAGAAAGCTATTGGGCTAAACGCCAAAGTTTGCCTCAAAATGTACAACACTTCATTTGGGTTTTGTCGGCTTAAACCTGATTTGTGACTAAAAAGACTTTGTTTTTTTTTTATTGAATTATGAATTATATAAATAAGTGATTTTTGTTGTGGTTTTTTCACAATGTATAAATGTTAGGTTCCGAATGTGAAATTACATTACCAGATATACCGTGTTTTGTATATGTCAGCGTTGACATGTTGTAGCCATAATTTTTTCTTTTTCGTTTCGTTGCATTTTTGATGGAATAACAGTAGTTTAATCAAAAGCGGCTTCTGACTTTAATTGATTTTTTTTAGCAATTTTAACTTATTTACAAATTGATTTGGGTATCTTGGAACGTGCTTGTATCAAGAAAAAATTTGTCACGATTGTTGTTACTAGCTTTACTAGCTTGGTGTTACTCACTTTTCCTTTAAAGAACATTAAATCCTCCGAAAGAGCAACATTAAATTAAAAAAAAATTATACCCCACCACATAGTTATTGAAAACATTATTGGTAGAGAAATCAAAGGAGGTTAAGGTTACACGAATTATTTAAAATTTTCGGTTAATCAATTCGATATTAACCGTTTTTTACCGGAAAAACGGTTATTTTTGGGGAAATTAATTTTTGTTGCGGGAATTTCGTCGATGGAACTTGATAAGACTGAGGCAACAATTGCTTGATATTTATATGACCGTCCCCACGGGCCAGATATTTAATAAGTTATACATAAAAAGGATACTACGGATATACGAGAAAAACCATTTAGTTTGGGAACTTTTGATTTTTGTTGAACACTTTTCGTCGGTGGAACTTGGTACAACATTTGATGCAAATATTGCATGTTATTTATTAGGCTGACCCCAGGGACCGACCGTTTCATGATTTTTGCTTCAAGTGCGTACTACAAGCATTCCACAAAAACCATATTGGTTTGAGATTTTTGATTTTCGTTGAACAAATTTAGTCACTCGTGGTTCTATGAAAAAAGAAACGCCTACATGTACACTATTCAATTTACTCACACTTCCACAAGCACAAAAGAATTTTAGGTCGCATTGCGAGGTGGCTTGAACGCCAACATGGCTCTATACTATACCAGCACTTCTACAATTTTTGCTATTTGCTAAGAACTTCACTTCGATGATTTTTCGAGGTTTTCAAGCTCACCCGCGAGGTTTGGTTTGTTTGGAGATTTTCGATATTATTCAAGTTGGTTTGGATTAAAATATAAGCGTTAACATTAACATTGATTGAGTTAGGTGAGATTTAAGAAATTCTAAGCTTTGATCATTAAGTTACTTAGTATCTTATTTTTTTTCGAAATTATCAATATACGGTGTCCCTCGAGTTATGCGGTGTTTTACTTACGCGGATTTGATTTATGCGGCTTGAAATTTTGTCTGAAAATATTGAGTTATGCGCCTTGGATTTTGAGTTATGCGTGCATTATATGTTTTAATACAAATTTTTTTTACTAACTATAATTAGTACTTCGCTAAGTCAATGAGTACATATGTATTTTTAATATTAATAGTAATAGTTAATATATTTTATAGTAGAATTAAAATTTGTATTTGTTGATTAAAGGTGTTTTTGTTTAACGGTATTTACGTAGTGTTATTTCATGTATTTAACTACATATGTGTGTATGTAATTACGCGCAAAGCATTTTATCAGAGAGATGCCGAATAAAATAGTGAAACGAAAAAAAATCTCAATGGAATCAAAATCAAGATTCTAGAAAGATTCAAAGAAGGGGATGGACCTGCGGCGCGATTCTCGAATGGGTGAATCAACAGTACGTGCAATTAAGATGAACGAAAATAAAATAAGACAATCGGTCGTGGCTGGTTCAACAATCAGCATGGAAAAGACACTTTTAGCCAGAAAAAAAATGGAGAAGCTTTTGATGATATGGATAAGCGATAAAACCAGAAGAATATGCCTCTGTGTGGCATAGCAATCCGTCTAAAAGCAGTGCGTATTTACAACCACATCAAAATAAATGAACCATCCAGTTGTATTAGCCAAATACCAGAATTTTCTGGAAGCAAAGGATGGCTGGAGAATTTAAAAAAAGATTTTCCTTACATAACGTCAAGCTACTGGGTGAAACAGCATCAGCTGATAAAGAAGAAGTCCGACCTTAAACAGATTCTCGAAGAAGGCGGATATGTGGCGGATCAAATTTTTAATGCCGATGAGACTGGTTTTTTTTGGAAGAAAATGCCAAATCGCACATAAATTTCCAAGTAAGAAAAAACTGCGCAAGGTTTTAAGGCGGCCAAAGACAGAATTTCGTTGATACTGTAGTAATGCTTCAGGTGTTTTGGTAACCAAACCATTAGCCATTCACCGCGCATTAAACCCTCGTGCGTTTAAAAGCACTACTAAAAATCAACTTCCTGTATTTTGGAGAGCGAACAAAAAAGCATGGGTAACTTCCATTTTATTTCGGGAGTGGTTTGTAAAAATGTTTGTTCCTGAAGTAGAACATTACGTTAAAAAAATGAATTTAAGTTTCAAAATTTTATTAATTATCGACCATGCTCCATACCATCCAGCTGATTTAAGCCACCCCAACGTTCAAGTAATTTTTCTGCCTCCAAACACAACATCCCTCATTCAGCCTCAAGATCAAGGAATTATTTCAACTTTTAAGGCTAAATTCTTGCGACTGGTGTTCGAGTTTCTTCTTATGATAAGATGGAAGAGGACTCAACTTTATCAGTAAGTCAAATCTGGAAAAAGTACACAATTCTACACTGACTACAAAAGTCAACTCTTTAAGGTTCCTGGAAAAAATTATGGTCTGAAGGGATTGATTCCCAACATAATACAAGAGATATTGAAATTGAATTGAAACGTGTGTCGCAAATGGCGCATTCGGTTGGTGAGGAAGGCTTTAATGATATGGTTATAGGTGAAGTCAACACATTGCTTAATATTGACGAAGATCTAAGTGAAGAAGATTTAGTAGATTTATTAAATGACAATGCCGAAGAAACCGTCTCAGAGGATGACATTGAGATAGAACCTCCTCATTTTACATCAAAAACAATAGGAGAAGCAATCGAATTAGCACATAAACTGGAGTCTCTTATAACTCAAAATGATGCCGATTTAGACTGAAGCCTAAAATTTGAATGTTCTTTAAAAACCCTAATGGCTCCGTATGTAAAAATTCAAAACGAATTGTGGCGTGCTAAGAAACAGCCATTGATTTATTCTTTATGAAGCAGACTCAGTTACCTCGCTTATCCGCGGAAACTGATTATTCGAGTTATGAAAGTACAATAACAAAACCAAGCTCAAATCGTCGAATGCTCATTGATTCGGAGTCAGACTGAATATTACTTATATAGATTTGTTTTTTTTTTCATTCCTTACGAATAATGGATTTCAAATTTTTTATTTGCGTAGCATTTTTTTGTGATATTCCATATATACCAGTATGTAATTTATTTTACGTTACTTTCCGAATTTTCATTTCTAACTTTTCTTGAATTATGCGGTTTTGACTAATGCGCTGTTTTTGCGGAACCAAACTACCGCATAACTCGAGGGACACCCTTACATTCAGAATTTCAAAGACTATTCTAAATAGTAAATTTTTTCAAGATATTCGGGAATATTCGATTTTATTTTGAGAATCTCAAGATTATTCTAGAATTCTATAAAATTATTTATTTGCAAGACACTATGGAGTTGTTTTGTATTACAGAATTAGTGATGCACCGATAGTTTCGATATTTTCTGGGATTTTCCGAGGTTTTTAAGTTTATTATTCGAAATTTTATAGACTTTAATATTCCACAAGATTTTCTTATTATTATTCATGTTAATCTTGGAGTTGAATTATTCAACACTCAGTTACAGAGAAGGGATTCTTGAAATTCAAGATTTTTCGATTTATCTAGGGAATTTAAAAAGCATTCGATAGCTTAGCTTGGCACACAAGCTATTTCAACGAGGATTCGAGAAAAAAAATGGTAATTTCTTGATTTTCCAAGATATTTCTATGATTTTACTTTTATCTGTTTTTTTTTTGGAATATTTGACGATTTTTTGTAAATATCGAGATCTTTCTATTACTCGTATTTTTCGATATTCCTAGAAATTTAGTAGAGAATTAGTTGCATATAGAATTAGTGATTTCTCGGGAATTTGGTTTTTAAGCTTTCCAAGCTTTCCCTAGCATTGAGTTACATACATTTAAGATCAGTTTGTAGGATGTTGTTTTGTAGAATTTTTGAGGTATATCGCGAATATTTGTAAGATTATTGTTGATGTTACTTGCATAATATATACAGGTTATTCAAAATTGTTGAATATATTCGTGGATTTTTCGAGATTATTTCAAATTTTCAAGATTTATCAAGGTTTTTTTGATGATATTGAAAATTGTTTGAAGTTACGTGATAGTTTATTAGTGTTGACTTCTTGAGTTACTGATTTAAGTTGCGTTGCATCGTGATCTTTAATAAGATCATCATATTGGTTTAGTGTTGGAACAAAAATAAAAAAAAAAATGTCTTTGAACTCTTAGTTAAAAAAGAGAGCTATATCTCTATTTACAGCTATATCTCTACAACAAGGTTTTGGTCGAAGAGAAGCAACCAACCTCATTTCCTAATGTTATATTCTCACTTGCAGGCCCAATATTGCTTTTTTCTCTATTTACGAGTAATTACCGGATTTAAGTTTTTCTTGCAATGGATTGGGTAATGTTTGAAAGAAAAACGAAAAATTTAATTTGTCTAAAGTTTGGTGATTATTACAGAATGCAATGAATTATGATTACTGAGAGCAATAAATAGCGTTTAATTTGTGTCTGAAAAGCTGAATTTTATCTGAATTTCCTTACGCATTGCATTCATGGACCAGCCGCCTCTGATTATGATTTAATTAAGATAACAATAAAATTCGATTAGCGGTTATGCGCGATAAACGCACAAAGGGGAAAGACGTGTTTTTGTCTTTCTCCGTAAGTAAAAGACTTTTTAATTTACGTTTTAATTTGACCTTCTTTAGTTTATTAGTTTTATTTGTCTTAAGTGTTGTGCTAGTGAATTGTTAAA